>CANXME010002420.1:570000-1770000 GCA_948144175.1 Closterium sp. NIES-65
GCCCCGGATCTTCGTTGCCGCCAGTGGTGCCATCTTTACTCGGACCGGGCTCGGTTCCAACAGAGGCAACATCCGCATCTTTGTTCACTGTAGAAACACGCTTGCGTGGCGTTGGTTTAGGGCCCTTGTCTTCCGCTTTCTTGCCGGCCTCCTGTTGACCGCGCGCGACCTTTTTTGCCGCCGCTTTTTTCTTCCCAATGCCACGAGCGACGGACGCATTAGTTTTTTTAGTGCCGCCACCACACTCCCTATCGATTTGTTTAGACGTCCTCCTTGTCGCGCGGCGGCCGGCCTGTTCCTCCTCCATTGCTTGGTTACGTGTTGCACGTGTCATGGTAATTGTAGGAGGAGCAAAGTTGAAAATCGCGCGGAAGGGTTGAGCCGGTTTCGAAAGGGTTCTGCAACTGAATCCCACGATGGGATTATCGACGGTCTATCACTGTAAGGGGTTTCGAAAACCGCCGCTTCAACTAAATCTGTCATAGTAGCCACTATGCTTCGCGCTAAAGTGTGTCAAGGCAACGAGCAGCGTCAAAGTGTTGGTCCAGGGAGTGACGGAAGCAGGTGGGTGGGACACGAGGGTGGTTGGGGTGGGTTGCGAGACTAGAGAGTAATGTAACCCTATCAGGCTATATTGGACGGTGTACGTGTAGCCACCCTAGCATAAACCCACCTACCGCTCGATCTCAGCCGCTCAATGACTGAAGTACCTCTTGGCTGATGACTGTGTTGCCAGGGGAATCGTTTGAGATGCGTAGGCCAATCACAGTTGCCAACGCATAAATCACTAAATTTTATTCAAACATACAACAATGCATTTCATCAAACTCTAAGTTGCAAATGGTTTACCACGGGGTTGGGGTAAGTTAATCGGTGATTCTTACGTCACACACACAACGACCGTCCAGAACTATTACTTGTGACAGATGTACTGTGCACTTTTAGGCTTTGCCACAATGGTTTAGGCTTTGTGACAGCGGACGACATTCTAACACGATTATCAATAGTAACAAACGTGAATCCGTTGCGGTATGGTGTTGCATTGGCATCCATTCATGCACAGACATTAAACAAGGTGCTTAGAAGGAGTTGTATGAAGCAGAGGCCCAACGCACAAGCGTAGATGCGTTATCGACAGCCATGGTTAGACTGTGCGACGATGCAGCGTTCACGCCTGCGGGTTGCGCGACATGGTGAATCCGTTGTGGTATGGTGTTGCATTGGCATCCATTCTTGCACAGACATTAAACAAGGTGCTTAGAAGGATTTGTATGAAGCACAGGCCCAACGCACAAGCGTAGATGCGTTATCGACAGCCATGGTTAGACTGTGCGACGATGCAGCGTTCAGGCCTGCGGGTTGCGCGACATGGTGAATTCGTTGTGGTATAGTGTTGCATTGGCATCCATTCTTGCACAGACATTAAACAAGGTGCTCAGAAGAATTTGTATGAAGCACAAGCCCAACGCACAAGCGTAGATGCGTTATCGACAGCCATGGTTAGACTGTGCGACGATGCAGCGTTCAGGCCTGCGGGTTGCGCGACATGGTGAATCCGTTGTAGTATGGTGTTGCATTGGCATCCATTCTTGCACAGACATTAAACAAGGTGCTTAGAAGGAGTTGTATGAAGCACAGGCCCAACGCACAAGCGTAGATGCGTTATCGACAGCCATGGTTAGACTGTGCGACGATGCAGCGTTCAGGCCTGCGGTTTTGCGCGACATGGTGAATCCGTTGTGGTATGGTGTTGCATTGTCATCCAACAGTGCATGGACATTGAAACCGTTGTGTTATTGTACGACATTGTCATCCATTCTTGCATATTCATTCAGCACGGTGCGTAGAGGTACACTACACCTCGAGAGAAGACACGCTATAGGTATTCGCTCCACGCAACAATCATACGTTAGGGCATGGAGTTATTGGGTACTTCCCGTATCGTTATCAAGTAAGGGTTGTTCAACATCAGTCCTAAGGATATGAATGTTTACTAGTTATGAATGACTTGAGTGTCTTGTTAAGTTGTAATTGTACATTTGCATTTCCATGTTTGTTTGAAGCCTCTTGAGCTCACCTACGTGATTCTGATTTCCCCCTATATCGATTCGCGACACAATCACAGATCCAAACGGATCTCTTCCCGCTCTTCCTCATCCCCCTCGACTCTCACGCACGGTTCCTAAACACAAGTTCTTGATTCAATAGTCACGTCCTTCTCACCGTGCTCGCGACGCACACATACGACCGTGAGACTTTAGATCCTCCGCATTCTCCTCTGCTCACGTCGTGGTCACTCTAAACGGGGGCGACACGCCTTGTAGGGAAGACGGCCCGTGAGGTGGGCGGTCTGTATCGTGCCTGGTAACGACCACGCGGCTCGACATCGTTAGCCTGTCCTAAACATTAGCGCCAATGTCAAGTGCCAGTCGTGCAGTGATACAAGCCGCCCACCACAGTGCGCGCATTGGCGATGATCGTGTAGCTGTCACAGGCTTCTTGAACGGAGTACTTAATGTCAGAACATTATAGCTTATGCTTTTGTGTAGGCTGTAGTGGGGTAGCCTATATGGGGTACAACCCAATTAGGGTTAGTACTTGTACCCAACTCTTTCATACTGCATTCATTCTCGTTCATTTTCAGATGGTATCAGAGCACATATGCTCCTAGCCTGTGGGCCCTACTACTGCTTCCGCTGCTACTCGATCTGTCGCACGCCCCGTGGCGTGCGACCTATTTTTCGCGCGCGGCGATTTTCTCTCTGGCGCGCGCCCCGAGGCGCGCGGCCCCGTTCCTTCTAGGCGCGCCACTCCCCGCTACCCCGTCGCGGCCCCATCTTGTCGCGCCGCCCTAGCGGCTGCGTCGCGCCGCCCTCGCGGCCCCGATCCGCCGCCCTAGCGGCCCCGTCACCTACCCCTGCGGCCCCGGCGCCGCCCATCCCGGCCCCGGCTCCGCCCTTCCTGGCCCCGGCGCCACCTCGGCTGGCCCCGTCGCCTACCCCGGCGACCCCGACGCCGCCCTTCCCGACCCGGCCCCGCCTCTGCTGGCCCCGTCGCCTACCCCTGCGGCCCCGGCGCTGCCCTTCCTGGCCCCGGCGCCACCTCTGCTGGCCCCGACGCCGCCCTTACCGGCCCCGGCGCCGCCTCTACTGGCCCCGTCGCCTACCTCTGCGGCCCTGGCGCCGCCCTTCCCGGCCCCAGCGCCGCCTCTGCTGGCCCCGTCACCTACCCTGCGGCCCCGGCGCCACCTCTGCTGGCCCCGTCGCCGCTCCACCCGGCCTCGCTGCCGTCCCCAAGTGGCCCCGCCGTCACCACCGAGCCGCCGGCGCCGCCGAGCTGCTACCGAGCCGCCCGGGCCGCAGCGCCACCTGAGCCGCCCGAGCCGCCGGGTCGCCGAGCCGTCGAGCGGCAGTTGCTGCCGAGCCGCCGTACCGCCGAGCCGCCCGTGCCGCCCGAGCCGCCGAGTCGCCGAGCCGCAGTTGCCACCGAGCCGCCCGAGTCGCCGGAGCCACCGAGCCGCAGCTGCTACTGAGCTGCCGTGCCGCCGAGCCGCCCGAGCCGCCCGCACCGCCGAGTTGCCGAGTCGCCGAGTCGCCGAGCCTGCTCTTCCCACCACTGGTGAGCCCCTGCCCTGCTAGCGCGCTGCCCGCCGCTTGCTTGCCTGCCTGCCTGCCTTTCCGCCTGCCTGGATGCCTGCCTTACTGCTGCTACTCCTGCTCCTGCTTCTACTAGCGGAGCCAGATGCAGCCCCAGCGACGTCCGCGTGAGTCCCTCACGCCCCAGCAGCTGTGTGAGTGGTACGCTGCTTGGGGTTGTAGGGGTGGCGGCGCTGCTACTGCTACCACTACTGCTGCTACTACTACTCGCGGCGGCCAGATGCAGCTCCAGCGACGCCCACGTGCGTCTCTCACGCCCCAGCAGCTTCGTGAGTGGTACGCTCAGAGTAGAGGGTCTCTCAGTTCTGTTCGCTGCTCTTACGTGATTCGCATTGGTGCTCGGACTGGTCAGCCTTGTGGGACACCTAGTCACACACAGTCCCGCTGCTTCGCCCGTCTGAGCAACGCCTGGCGTACCGAGTTTGGCGACGAGGCTGAGCTCCCCGACTGGGTGGAGTTGCTTAGGCAGAGGGTAGATATATTTGCTCTTGACTATGATGCTATTCTCACTGCCATGTATGCATTGCCTACTAGTGCTGACCGTGCCGGTCACCTGTGCGTACCGCCTGACCCGGGTATAGAGCCTACTGCTCTAGCTGCTGGTGAGGCTGCTGCTCTGGGTGCTAGTGAGTCTCCTGCTCCAGGTACAGGTGCGGCTGCTGCTCCAGGTGCTAGTGAGTCTGCCTCCTCAGGTGCGGGTGAGTCTGCTCTCTCAGGTACCGCGTCGGCTCCGGCCTCTCACACCTCCACTCTTGACTCGGGGGCTTCCCGCTCCTTCTTTCGAGACCGCACCACACTCACGCCGCTTGGTCGGCCAGTTGCAGTCTCTCTGGCAGACCCCTCTGGGGGTCCTGTCCTTGCTCACTTCTCTACTGTCCTCCCGTGTCTGGCGGCCCCCTCTGGCACCCTGTCTGGTCTTTACCTCCCCTCGTTCTCTACAAACTTGGTGAGTGGTGCTGACCTACAGGATGCGGGGGTTCACCAGTTCACTCCTGCGAGTCAGCGGGTGACCCACTGCACGGACGCTCGGACAGGCCGACACCTGGCCACGTTTACACGTCGGCCGGGGTCGAGCCTGTACACGCTGACCACTGCGTCTCCTCCAGTCACTGCGTCTGGTCACGTAGCTGCGTCGGGTCAGGTGTTTGCTGCAGCGTCCAGGTCTGGTCCTGAGTCTGCCCTCTGCTCGTGTTGTCTCCTGTCTCACGAGAATCTCCTCTGGCACCACCGCCTTGGTCACCCCTCCTTGCTTCGTCTCCAAAGCATGGCCTCCCGTGTCCTTGTCTCTGGTCTTCCCCGGTCCCTCCCTCCCCTTCCTCCGGGGCCTGGCCCTACCTGCGTCCCCTGTGTCGAGGGGTGGCAGCGGGCTGCCCCTCACTCCTCCCAGTTTCCTCCGACAGAGGCCCCACTGCAGACGCTTCACATGGACGTGTGGGGCCCGGCCCGCGTCCGTGGACAGGGTCACGAGCGCTACTTCCTGCTGGTGGTTGACGACTACTCGCGTTACACCACAGTCTTCCCCTTGCGCAGCAAGGGTGATGTCACTGAGGTGTTGATCGACTGGATCCGCGCAGCTCGTCTCCAGCTCAGGCAGAGCTTCGGCTCGGACTTTCCTGTTCTGCGTCTGCACTCTGACAGAGGCGGAGAGTTCTCCTCTGGCCTTCTGCGAGCCTACTGTCATGCACGAGGCATCCGCCAGACCTTCACGCTTCCGGACTCTCCACAGCAAAATGGGATTGCTGAGCGCCGCATTGGCATGGTCATGGACGTCGCTCGTACGTCCATGATGCATGCGGCTGCCCCCCATTTTCTGTGGCCGTTTGCGGTCCGGTACGCGGCGCATCAGATCAACCTTCAGCCCAAGGTCTCCATGCCGGAGACCTCCCCAGCTTTGCTGTGGACGGGGAAGGTTGGCGATGCGTCTGCGTTCCGTGTCTGGGGATCTCGGGCGTTTGTCCGCGACTTGTCTGCGGACAAGCTGTCCCCTCGTGCTGCTCCTTGCGTCTTACTGGGTTTCCCCCATGACGCGCCAGGGTGGCAATTCTACCACCCCACCTCCCGCCGTGTTCTTTCCTCCTAGGACGTCACGTTCGTCGAGTCAGTCCCCTACTACCGTCTATTCCCCTACCGCACTCCGTCCCTTCCCCCGCCACCACTCTTCCTTGTGCCAGGTCCCCCCCCGGTAGACCCCCTCCCCCCTCAGGGTCCTGCCCCTTCAGGTGTGTCCCAGGTAGACGCTGTTGAGCTTGTCGAGGTAGCTGGTGACTCTGGTGCTGCTGAGGGTGCTGAGCCTGGGGGTGCTGACTCTGGGGGTGCTGAGCGTGTGGGTGCTACGCCTGGGGGTGCTGAGCCTAGGGGTGCTGAGCGTGGGGGTGCTGAGCTTGGGAGTGCTGAGCTTGGGGGTGCTGAGCCTGGGGGTGCTGGGCCTGGGGGTGCTGAGCCTGGGAGTGCTGAGCCTGGGGGTGCTGAGCCTGGGGGTATTGAGCCTGGGGGTGCTACGCCTGGGGGTGCTACGCCTGGGGGTGCTACACCTGGAGGTGCTGAGCCTGAGGGAGCTGGGCCTGCTCGTGTGGCGTCTGGCGGTGCTGTGCCTGGCGGTTCTCCGGATGCTTCGTCTCGCCGAGAGCCACTCTCTCCACAGGAGCTGCGTGAGTGGTTTGCTCGGCGCTAGAGGCGAGCTGCTGGAGCTGGAGGTGCTGCGGGTACTGGAGGTTCTGCTGCTGCTGAGGGTGCTGGTGCCGCGGGTCCCGGAGGTGCTCGTACTGGGAGTATTGGAGCTGCGGGGCCTGCGGGTACTTCTGGAGTTGGAGCTGCTGCTGGTGTTGACGCGGTGGCTACTGCTGTCGGTCCTGGAGGCGGTCCTGCTGGGGGTGCTAGTGGTGCTGCTGGAGGTACTGGAGCTGGAGGTGCTGCTCGTGCTGGTGCTGCCGCTGGGGGTACTGGTGCTGTCCCTGCTGTGTCTTGAGTTGCCGCGCGCCCTCGGCCGTACTTTGTTCCGCTCCTTCAGCAGGTTCTTGGTCTCCCGCCTTCTACTGGTCATCCTCCTCCCTTCGAGTGTCCAGAGCCTGTCCCATCATAGTTACAGTTATAGCCGGCCTCCCCACTGCCTGCTCCGTCTCCCTACACTGGTCATACTAGAGGTCTTGCTGAGCGTCGTGAGCCTGCGTCTCGCCCTGCGTCGCCTGTCCGTCCTGCTCACACTAGTGGTCGCGGTTCGCGTCAGCGTCCTCCTCCTGTCCCTGGCATGCACCGGATGTCTCTGCGTCCGTCCACTGCTCCTCTGCGTGCCCCTTTACCTTCTCCTCCTGAGTCTTCTCTTCCTGCTCTTGCCGACCCGGAGTCGGAGTCTCTTCGTGCTGCCAGTCCTACTGTCACGCGTCTCCTTGCTACTGTCGTCACTGACCCTTCCTTTGAGTCCACTGCTGCGTCTGCCCTAGTTGCTGAGCTCGTCGACTTTGCTGCTTGCTCTCGCCTAGACTACGCCGCCAATCTTGTTGCTGAGTCTGAGTCTGTCTGTCCTCCGTCCGTCGGGGGTGAGTGTGCCCTTGGCACGGACGTCCTTGAGGATAGGCAGGAGGAGTTCCAGTGTCTGGCTGCTGCTTCACCTCATCTCGTGTCTGTACTGCTTACCCCTGAGGGAGACCCGGATGCACTTGACATCCCGACTCCGCGCTCTTACGCGGAGGCGATAGAGGGTCCCTACTCCTCTCAGTGGCAGGCAGCTATGGACGCAGAGATGGCTTCCTGGAAGTCCACAGGCGCCTACGTTGACGAGGTTCCCCCGCCTGGGGCGAACATCGTCAGTGGCATGTGGATTTTCAGGGTGAAGCGGCCGCCGGGTTCTCCGCCTGTCTTCAAGGCGCGTTACGTGGCTCGTGGCTTCAGTCAGCGGCAGGGAGTTGACTACTTTCAGACCTTCTCTCCCACCCCGAAGATGACCACTCTTCGGGTACTGCTGCACATAGCTGCTCACCGTGACTACGAGCTTCACTCTCTTGACTTCAGCACAGCTTTCCTGCAGGGCAGCCTGCACGAGGAGATCTGGCTGCGCCGCCCACCTGGCTTCACTAGGTCTTTTCCTCCTGGCACCCAGTGGAGCCTCCGGCGGCCAGTCTACGGTCTCCGCCAGGCACCGCGTGAGTGGCACGACACACTGAGGACTACACTTGCGGCTCTTGGGTTTGCTCCCTCTACTGCCGACCCGTCGCTGTTTCTGCGCACCGACACTTCTTTGCCGCCGTTGTACATCCTCGTGTACGTCGACGACTTGGTCTTTGCCACAGCTGACACTGCTGGACTCGCCCACGTGAAGTCCGAGCTACAGAAGAGACACACGTGCACAGACCTGGGTGAACTGCGTAGCTACCTTGGCTTGCAGATCACCCGGGACAGAGCACGCCGCACCATTACCCTGACTCAGTCACACATGGTGCAGCAGGTCCTTCAGCGCTTCGGCTTTGAGTACTCCTCGCCTCAGGCCACTCCTCTGCCTACTCGCCACTCGCTCTCAGCTCTGCCTTCGGATGAGTCTGTAGAGTCGAGTAGCCCGTACCCAGAGCTTGTTGGCTGCCTCATGTACCTGATGACCTGCACTCGACCTGACCTTGCATACCCTCTTAGCATTCTCGCACGCTATGTTGCTCCTGGGAGACACAGACCGGAGCACATGGCTGCAGCGAAGAGGGTGTTGCGCTACTTGTGCAGTACGTCAGGCATGGGGCTTGTGCTTGGAGGGCAGAGTCCAGTGGTCCTCACTGGGCACGCAGACGCTTCTTGGGCTGACGACCAGGCTACGCAGCGGTCGTCACAGAGCTACACCTTCAGCCTTGGTTCCGGCTCTGTTTCGTGGCGGGCTACCCGCTCGTCTTCTGTTCTCGGCTCCAGTTGTGAGGCTGAGATCTACGCCGGGGCCATGGCTGCAAAGGAGCTTCGCTGGCTCACCTACCTGCTGACTGACCTCAGAGAGCCGCCTCGTTCTCCTCCAGTGCTGTACGTAGACAGCAAGGCCATGCTGGCCTTGTGTTGAGAGCAGAGACTGGAGCACAGAACGAAGCACATTGCTCTCCGCTACTTCATTACTCGTGAGCTGCAGCAGCGTGGTCAGCTGCGTCTTGCGTACGTGGCCTCTGAGGCCAACACTGCTGATATCTTCACCAAGGCGCTTGCGCCTTGTGATCATCAGCGCTTCTGTACTCAGCTGGGTCTTGTGCCTGCCTTGCCTCACTTGCTCACCTCTTGAGCTTGCTTGTACTGTTACATATATTTATACACCTGCTCTTGCTTATCTAGCCTTTTATATATATATGTACTCCTGCATGTGAACTGGCCTTGTGGCCTTGACCTTGTGCTCGGAATGTGTGGTGACTTTGTGATCCACCCTGAGCTTGCTTTGCTTTGCTTTGCTTGACTGGTCTTGTGACCCCTTGTACTCCCCCACTTTGCCTATGGGGGTGTGTTAGAACATTATAGCTTATGCTTTTGTGTAGGCTGTAGTGGGGTAGCCTATATGGGGTACAACCCAATTAGGGTTAGTACTTGTACCCAACTCTTTCATACTGCATTCATTCTCGTTCATTTTCACACTTAATGCGTTCACAAGCTTCATCACGGCTAGTAGCTTCATAGGCGATTTCTCGACTCTACAACGGATCCGTAACACATGGGCTCTTTACCAGGCGTCGTCTGCGAGTTCTGCAACAGATGGTTCCGTAACGCCCAAGTTTATGGCGGTCATAAGTCATGGCGGACCCCTTGCCAAGGACTATCCGCCATGGCAAGGCCGACGCGATCTGCACCGACCGCCGGTCTTCACGCTCTGCTATTCGTCCACGACATTCTGTCGGACGCTCCAGCCACTCCCGATTCACCTACAGCGTCTAACGCATCCAACGCCGTCAGTGTGAGCGGTCCTCCACGCGTGCCTGAAGCTCACGTTGACGAAACTCCCAACGACATGAACGAGGGGCCTCTTGAAGATGAACATCAACCACAACCAGGAGCTCCTGCGGCTGACACGAGTGACCATCCTGAGAGCCGGCCCGAAGGGAGTGATGCCGCGCCGCCAACAATCATCCCCGGACAGAGCAATGCCACGCCCCTCAATCCGTTCGCGTTGAAGCTGCTGCATTTCGTTCGGCGCGTGAATGGCGGAATGGGAATGGCCGAGGTTGACATCAACGGCCTGCTTCAGCTAGTCGTAGAGCCCGGCCTTGCGCCTCTTGTGATCTCGGAGCTCCGGAACTGTAAGGATCTGGAGCGGTTCGAGATGGAGCGTTTGGCAGGGCTCAATCACGGATGGTCGGTGGCGACCTTCGAGATTGACGGTCATCCACCACAGCGCTTGCTCTTTCAGAACTCAGCACAGGTAAGCCGACTTTGCATTAAAGGCCGTGAAATGATGATGAGGCACACAGGGTTTGCATGTACGTAGTTATCATTGTATTAACCGTACACCCACCTTCACCGCCACTAACCATGCCTCTCCTCTCACCTGCCTTCGCCACCATACACCAGGCATTCGCTGAAATGTTTGGACATCCCAACAACGCGCCCGGCTTCAAGCTCAAGGCGGGTGTTGATGAGGACCCTGACGCAGGCGGCCGTCGCTATACCACGCCTGAAACAGGAACGTGGTGGAACGATGCTCAGGTAAGGAAAGACCACGTTGCCACCCCAAACCCAATCCTTCCTCATGCCTCGATCGCTGCACTGATCTGTCAAGAGCATCTTGAGCCCTAAACCGTGTGTCCATTGCCGCTTTGTCGTGCACTGCAGGAACACTTCGGTTGGTCCGAAGTTGTGGGGGGGATCATCTTATATTCGGATGTGACGCACATGAGCATCAACGGCCGGAAGAAGGCGTGGCCGCTCATGATGACGCTGGCCAACATCTCCCAGGCCAAGTGATGGGGGAAAGCCGGGCACACACTACTTGCCCTCCTTCCTATCCCCCCGTCTGCAATGTCTGCCGTGGAGAAGGTGATGCTCTTCCAGCGTTGCGTCATCACCGTGCTGCAGCCGCTTCTTGATGGCATCGCCAGGTCCGTACTCGGTTTGCATCTTGCTAAGACATCATCTCACTACCTGCATGATATGCAAACTCTCTCTGTATGTAGCATGGCCCTTTGCCCCTCGTCGTTCCTCCCTAAAAGCCGTAACCCGAATTCCTGTTGCCCCTCTACATGTTCCTTGCAGCGGGTTCCGTCTCAGGGACCCTTTCGGTGATTGGCAAACCGTGCGGCCCCTGCTGTACGCCTGGGTGTGCGACTACCCCGAGAGCGGCAAGATCAGTTGCACACTCTCGCATGGATCGTGGATGCCCTGCAGCATCTGCTATGCTGCAAAGGTGAGGTTACATGCCATTTGCACGCATTCAAATACATTCTCGTTTGTGGGTCGCCTGATAGAACCCACATAGCTACCACCCTTACCTTTTCTATCCCATCCCTCACCCCCGTGCTACAACAGGAGTATCTGAGTGCTGTCAAGGCACGGAACATGCCGCGCACGCCTGAACAGCAGCAATGGATCGTTAACGAGGCGGCTGGGACGACAACTAGCCAGGCTGACCCGTGCAAGGCCTACTCTACCTACCCTGTTGAGGTGAGTGACCTGTTTCCCTGGCCCATGAGTAGTCTATGATCTCGCCCGCCCCGTCATGAATTGCCAGATGTGCTCTACCCCATTGAACTCACCCCACTTGTGGTTTAGGTTAGCTATCCACTCTCACGTACATCTCTCCTCCATTCCCCACCACATCCCCATTTCCAGTGCGTGCTCTGGAAGTGGGATGTCCCAGGGACCGCGTGGGGCAATCCCTACCTCGTGGTGATGCCTGACATCATGCACCAGGCGGACCTAGGCATCATGAGCCACATTGTGGCTGTCGTGCGCAAGATGAAGAAGCGGCGTGTGAAGCAGATGGACAGGTCAGTGTTTTGGGGATTGGATTCGTTGCTCTTCGTCACATTTACTCAAACCATAATTTCTGTCCTATTACTGACATGTTTCTGCCCTTTTGCCACCGCTGAACTGATGTGTATGGGCAGGCGCCTGTCTCTCATTCGCGACCGCACGCGCCTGAATCACATGCGCCTGCCGGAGAGCGCCTACTTCGAGACCGGAGCATGTGTGGCGGCCTATGAGCACAGGGCCGTCATGCAGGTATGAACCCTCCATTCCCTGTTGCTTGTCCTGGCCTAAACCCTCAAGCAGTCTGCTCATGCTGCCATTGTTTGTCCCAACTCCTCCTATGCTCACCCTCCCCTTTGCTGCTATCCACATTCTTTGCAGGTCATGGTGTTTGTTTTTGCAGGCCTGCTTCGCCAGCCCCAGATGGATGCCGTTCGTGCCTATCTTGGCTGGTACATCCTGTGCTCCCAGCCTCAGGGGCACACTGAGCGGTCCCTCCGGGAGCTGAAGAAGATGAACTCTTGGTAATAATACCACGCATGTAAACCCCCGTGCATGGGATGAATGCTTGGCTACTGTAAATGTGCTCTTGTAGTAGGCAATCTTGTGATGATGTTTGGTGCTAAACTTTGATAGGAAAGGATTGTCAGATGTATATGGCATAGCTGTTGTAGGCTATAGTGGGGTAGCACATATGGGGTACGACTTTCTAGGGTTTGTACTTGTACCCAACTTTCCCTTAGTCAATCCATTCTCGTTCATTTTCTCATGGTATCGAGCAGGTATCCCTGTGGGAACTGTTCCTAGGGCCCACCACCTTTTTTTTCCTGCCCGGAGCGCGCTCTACTCTTCCCGAGTCGCGCTCCCCTCTTTCGACCCTGTCGCGCCGCCTTAGCGGCCCCGTCGCGTCGAGCTTGCGGCCCCATCACGTCGAGCTTGCGGCACCGTCGCGTCGCCCTCGCGGCCCCGTCACGTCGCGCCGCCCTAGCCGCCGCATCGCGCCGCCCTCGCGGCCCCGATCCGCCGCACTCGCGGCTCCGTCGCGTCGCGCCGCCCTCGCGGCCCGTTCGCGCCGCCCTCGCGGCCCTTTCGTGCCGCCCTCGCGGCCTCTTCGCGCCGCCCTCGCGACCCCCCTCCTAGCCGCCCTAGCGGCCCCGTCGCCTACCCCTGCGGCCCCGGCGCCGCCCTTCCCGGCCCCGGCGCTGCCCTTCCCGGCCCCGGCGCCGCCTCTGCTGGCCCCGTTGCCTACCCTGCTGGCCCCGTCGCCTACCCTGCGGCCCCGGCGCCTACCCTGCGGCCCCGGCGCCGCCTCTGCTGGCCCCGTCGCCTACCCTGCGGCCCCGTCGCCTACCCTGCGGCCTCGGCGCTACCCTTCCCGGCCCCGGCGCCGCCTCTACCGGCCCCGCCGCCGTCCCCACGCGGCCCCGCCGTCACCACCGAGCTGCCGGTGCCGCCGAGCTACTACCGAGCCGACCGAGCCACCTGAGCCGCCCGAGCCGCCGCGCCACCTGAGCCGCCCGAGCCGCCGGGTCGCCGAGCTGCCGAGCCGCCGTACCGCCGAGCCGCCGAGCCTTAAGAGCCGCCGAGTCGCCGAGCCGCAGTTGCTGCCGAGCCGCCGTACCGCCGAGTCGCCCGAGCCGCCAGAGCCGCCGAGTCGCCGAGCTGCATTTCCTGCCGAGCCGCCGA
Source organism: Closterium sp. NIES-65 (assembly GCA_948144175.1). Taxonomy (NCBI): domain Eukaryota; kingdom Viridiplantae; phylum Streptophyta; class Zygnematophyceae; order Desmidiales; family Closteriaceae; genus Closterium; species Closterium sp. NIES-65. The sequence continues at coordinate 583,254 of CANXME010002420.1, forward strand.
GCCGCCAAGCCGCCCGAGCCGCCCTGTCCGGTAAGAGCAGTGCCTCTATCACTGCACTGCCCTTACCCTACTGTTCGCGCTGCTAGTCTACTGCTGTCATGGCTACCCCTAGTGTCCTCGCTTTTGACGCTGAGGGTCGTGCCATTGACTTTGACGTCTGGGTAGATGACCTGCAGCTTTTCCTACAGTGCGATAGGGCAGACGGTCTCTCCCTCTTTGACCTCACTTCTGGTGCCTCTCCTGCCCCAGCTGCTGATGCTGACGCCACTGTTCGCTCACAGTGGGCCACGCGCAATGCTGCTGCACGTCTTGCTGTGCGTCACCACCTGCCTACCTCTGAGCGTGCGCACTTTAGCCAGTACAAGAGTGCTCAGACCTTGTACGACGCTGTAGTTGCACGCTACTCCTCCCCTGCCACTGCTGCACTGAGCCGCCTCATGCTACCGTACCTCTTCCCTGACCTTGCTTCCTTTCCCACAGTCACTGACCTCATTACGCACCTCCGCACAAGTGACACTTGCTACCGCGCTGCGCTTCCTGCTGAGTTCTGCGCCAAGAACCCCCCCCCCATGTACATCACCCTCTACTACATAGTCACCCGGCTCCCTGACTCTCTCCGCGTAGTCAGGGATCACTTCCTCTCAGTTTGTCCCACCACTCTCACTGTTGACCTCCTCGAGAAGGCCATCCTAGCAGCAGAGAAGAGCATAGTCGCTGTAGGAGCCTCTTGTGGTGACCCTCGCACCCCCGTCTTTGAGGGGTGTTCCCCCTCCCCCTTTTGCCCTCTGTTGCCTCTGCTGTTGCGGCCGACCTCGTTGGTCTTGAGTCGGTCGGCGCTGCGTCTGCCCCGAGCGGGAGACGCCGCACCGGCAAGGGCAAGGGGGGCAAGGGCGCTGGAGGGGCTGGCGGGGGTGACGAAGGTGGCGGTGGCGGCAGTGGAGGGGGTGGGGGTGGTGGTGGGAGTGGTGGCGGGGGTGGAGGTGTCGGTGGCGGTAGTGGAGGCGGAGGCGGAGGCGGCGGTGGCGGTGGGGGCGGAGGTGGCGGAGGTGGCGGCGGAGGAGGAGGCGGCGGCGGAGGAGGCGGAGCTGGTCGGGGTGGCGCTGCGCAGAGGGTTGGCTCCGGTGGTGGTCAGCGCCAGCAGCAGCAACGCACTCGTGACATCCCCCCCCCTTAGCAGCTCCGTGAGTGGTACGCTGCACGCTAGCGGGGTGGGGGTACTGGTCCGTGCACCTACGTCCTACGCACCGGCGACCGCGCGGGTTAGCAGTGCGAGGGTGGGCACTCCACCCAGCGCTGCTTTGGACGCCTGACGGACGCTTGGCGTCACCAGTTCCTTGAGGCCACTGAGATCCCTCGGTGGGGCGAGCTGTCTAGGGTGGGAGTAGCTATCTTTGACCTTGACTTTGATGCTATTCTTGCTGCCATGTATACTGTGACTATTAGTGATGAGGGTGACTGTTACCGATGTTTTCCGCCTGACCCGGGCATTGAGACTGCTGCTCTAGGTACTGGTGAGGCTGCTGCTATAGGTGCTTGCGAGGCTGTTGCTCTAGGTGCCAGTGCGTCTGCTTCCTCACGTGCTGGTGAGTCTGCTCTCTCACGTACCGCGCCGACTTCGGCCTCCCACACCTTCACCCTTGACTCGGGGGCTTCTCGCTCCTTCTTTCGAGACCGCACCACACTCACGCCGCTTGGTCTGCCAGGTGCAGTCTCTCTCATCCGTGGGGATCCTGTCCTTGCTCACTTCTCCACTGACCTCCCGTGTCCGGCGGCCCCCTCTGGCACCTTGTCTGGTCTTTACCTCCCCTCGTTCTCTACGAACTTGGTGAGTGGTGCTGACCTACAGGATGCGGGGGTTCACCAGTTCATCCCTGCGAGTTAGCGGGAGACCCACTGCACGGACGCTCGGACAGGCCGACACCTGGCCACGTTTACACGTCGGCCGGGGTCGAGCCTGTACACACTGACCACTGAGTCTCCTCCTGTCCCCGCGTCTGGTCAGGTAGCTGCGTCGGGTCAGGTGTTTGCTGCAGCGTCCAGGTCTGGTCCTGAGTCCGCCCCCTGCTCGTGTCGCCTCCTGTCTCACGAGAATCTCCTCTGGCACCACCGCCTTGGTCACCCCTCCCTGCTTCGTCTCCGAGGCATGGCCTCCTGTGTCCTTGTCTCTGGTCTTCCCGGATCCCTCCCTCCCCTTCCCCCGGGGCCTGCCCCTGCCTGCGTCCCCTGCGTCGAGGGGCGGCAGCGTGCTGCCCCTCACTCCTCCCAGTTTCCTCCGACAGAGGCCCCGCTGCAGACGCTTCACATGGACGTGTGGGGCCCAGCCCGCGTCCGTGGACAGGGTCACGAGCGCTACTTCCTGCTGGTGGTTGACGACTACTCGCGTTACACCACAGTCTTCCCCTTGCGCAGCAAGTGTGATGTCACTGAGGTGTTGATCGACTGGATCCGCGCAGCTCGTCTCCAGCTCAGGCAGAGCTTCGGCTCGGACTTTCCTGTTCTGCGTCTGCACTCTGTCAGAGGCGGAGAGTTCTCCTCTAGCCTTCTGCGAGCCTACAGTCGTGCACGAGGCATCCGCCAGACCTTTACGCTTCCGGACTCTCCACAGCAAAATGGGATTGCTGAGCGCCGCATTGGCATGGTCATGGACGTCGCCCGTACGTCCATGATCCATGCGGCTGCCCCCCATTTTCTGTGGCCGTTTGCGGTTCGGTACGCGGCGCATCAGATCAACCTTCAGCCCAAGGTCTCCATGCCGGAGACCTCCCCAGCTTTGCTGTGGACGGGGAAGGTTGGCGATGCGTCTGCGTTCCGTGTCTGGGGATCTCGGGCGTTTGTCCGCGACTTGTATGCGGACAAGCTGTCCCCTCGTGCTACTCCTTGCGTCTTCCTTGGCTTCCCCCCTAACGCGCCTGGGTGGCAGTTCTACCACCCCACCTCTCGCCGTGTTCTGTCCTCCCAGGACGTCACGTTTGACGAGTCGGTCCCCTACTACCGCCTCTTCCCCTACCGCACTCCGTCCCTCCCCCCGCCACCGCTCTTCCTTGTGCCAGGACCCCCCCGGTAGACCCCCTCCCCCCTCAGGGTCTTGCCCCTTCAGGTGTGTCCCAGGTAGACGCAGTCGAGCCTGTCGAGGTTGCTGGTGACTCTGGTGCTGCTGAGGGTGCTGAGCCTGGGGGTGCTGACTCTGGGGGTGCTGAGCGTGTGGGTGCTACGCCTGGGGGTGCTGTGCCTGAGGGTGCTACTACTGGGGGTGCTGAACCTCGGGGTGCTGAGCCTGGGGGTGCTACCACTGGGGGTGCTACCACTGGGGTTGCTGAGCCTGGGGGTGCTACGACTGGGGGTGCTGAGCATCGGGGTGCTATGCCTGGAGGTGCTGAGCCTGGGGGTGCGGAGCCTGAGGGTGCTGGGCCTACTCGTGTCACGTCTGGCGGTACTGTGTCTGGAGGTTCTCTGGGTGCTTCGTCTCGGCGGGAGCCACTCTCTCCACAGGAGGTGCGCGAGTGGTTTGCCCGGCGCTGGAGGCGTGCTGCTGGGGCTGGAGGTTCTTCGGCTACTGAGGGTGCTGGTGTCGCGGGTCCTGCTGAGGATGGTTCTTCGGCTACTGAGAGTACTGGAGCTGTTGGGCCTGCGGGTACGACTAGAGCTGGAGCTGCTAAGGGTGTTGGCGCTGAGGCTACTGCTGTCGGTCCTGGAGGCGGTCCTGCTAGGGGTGCTACTGGTGCTGCTGGAGGTCCTGGAGCTACTGGAGCTGCTGGGGGTGCTGGAGCTGGAGGTGCTGCTGGCACTGGTGCTACCACTGGGGGTACTGGTGCTGTCCCTGCTGTGTCTGGAGTCGCCGCGCGGCCTCGGCCGTAGTTCGTTCCGCTCCTTCAGCAGGTTCTTGGTCTTCCGCCTTCTACTGGTCCTCCTCCTCCCTTAGAGTGTCCACAGCCTGTCCCGTCACAGTTACAGTTACAGCCGGCCTCCCCACTGCTTGCTCCTTCTCCTTGCACTGGTCCTACTGGAGGTCTTGCTGAGCGTCGTGAGCCTGCGTCTCGCCCTGCGTCGCATGTCCGTCCTGCTCGCACTAGTGGTCGTGGTTCGCGTCAGCGTCCTCCTCCTGTCCCTGGCACACACCGGATGTCTCTGCGTCCGTCTACTGCTCCTCTACGTGCCCCTTTGCCTTCTCCTCCTGAGTCCTCTCTTCCTGCTCTTGCCGACCCGGAGTCGGAGTCTCTTCGTGCTGCCAGTCCTACTGTCACGCGTCTCCTTGCTACTGTCATCACTGACCCTTCCTTTGAGTCCACTGCTGCGTCTGCCCTAGTTGCTGAGCTCGTCGACTTTGCTGCTCGCTGTCGTCTAGACTACGCTGCTAGTCTTGTTGCTGAGTCTGCGTCTGTCTGTCCTCCGTCCGTCAGGGGTGAGTGTGCTCTTGGCACGGACGTCCTTGAGGACAGGCAGGAGGAGTTCCAGTGTTTGGCTGCTGCTTCACCTCATCTCGTGTCCGTACTGCTTACCCCTGAGGGAGACCCGGATGCACTTGACATCCCGACTCCACGCTCTTACGCGGAGGCCGTAGAGGGTCCCTACTCCTCTCAGTGGCAGGCAGCTATGGATGCAGAGATGGCTTCCTGGAAGTCCACAGGCACCTACGTTGACGCGGTTCCCCCACCTGGGGCGAACATCGTCAGTGGCATGTGGATCTTCAGGGTGAAGCGGCCGCCAGGTTCTCCACCTGTCTTCAAGGCGCGGTACGTGGCTCGTGGCTTCAGTCAGCGGCAGGGAGTTGACTATTTTCAGACCATGCTGGCCTTGTGTTGAGAGCAGAGACTGGAGCACAGAACGAAGCACATTGCTCTCCGCTACTTCCTTGCTCGTGAGCTGCAGTAGCGTGGTCAGCTGCGTCTTGCGTACGTGGCCTCTGAGGCCAACACTGCTGATATCTTCACCAAGGCGCTTGCGCCTTGTGATCATCAGCGCTTCTGTACTCAGCTGGGTCTTGTGCCTGCCTTGCCTCACTTGCTCACCTCTTGACCTTGCTTGTACTGTTACATATATATATACACCTGCTCTTGCTTGTCTAGCCTTTTATATATATATATGTAATCCTGCATGTGAACTGGCCTTTTGGCCTTGAACTTGTGCTCGGAATGTGTGGTGACTTTGTGATCCACCCTGAGCTTGCTTTGCTTGACTGGTCTTGTGACCCCTTGTACTCCCCCACTTTGCCTATGGGGGTGGGTCAGAACATTATAGCTTATGCTTTAGTGTAGGCTGTAGTGGGGTAGCCTATATGGGGTACAACCCAATTAGGGTTAGTACTTGTACCCAACTCTTTCATAGTGCATTCATTCTCCTTCATTTTCACACTCCTCTGGCTCCGGCACTTTCTCCTTGCCTTTTCGTTCCGCTAGGGTCGGCAGGGCCACTGTTTTCGGGGTCGGGAGGTTACGGGACGGAGAGAGGGGGGGGGGGGGGGTTTGGGGGTTCGCTGGTACGCGCTTCAGGGTAAACCTCGATAAGCGGAACGACAACCCTGAGGCGACAGTGTTCCTTAATCTTAAAACCTGGCACATCAAGGTAAATCAAGGTCCCGAAAAAATTACCCAACAGCATCAGTGTTACTACCAAAAATCACCCTTCTAGTCAGGGCATCAAGGTGATTTACACTGATAACGAAGGCCCTAGTCATGTACGTGTTCTTGTAAATGCAACTATTGCATAAAGGGTTGTTTCACACAACATGAATAACGGGATAGTGGTGAGACTTCAGGGAATACAAGATAAACGAAAAAGAAGCAGCATGAAGCATCCATGAAAACGTCCTCTTCTGACTAAACAATCACAAATCAAAGGCAGCACTGTGAGCTGTTGAGATTAGCTAGGAAGAAGTGTCGATTAGGTAAAAGGGAGGGGGTACAAGGATGTCGAGAGAGTTGGGTTGTACCCTCTAAGGTGTGACCCCTACACAACCTAAAGTAACATGAACAAACAATATGTTTTGACACACCCCCATAGGTGAAGTAGGGGATAGTCAAACCGAACAGTGGTCACAAGACCAGTCAAGCAAGAGAACAAACAAGGCAAAGCCCAGGGTGGATCTCAAGGACACCACACAATTTTCTCACTGTGAGGATCTAGGATCGAGCTCAGAAAGGAGAATGTGAATTGAATCGAATTGAATGAATCACCTGGGTACAACACGAGGCTATATATAGGCTCGACACAAGGCCCCATAACCAGGTGTTACACGAAGGTTCCGCGGGTCGCGAAGCGTCCCGAACAGATCCTTACCGAATTCGGTAGAAGGCAATTCGGTGGCAACCGAAAAGCCAGAATTCGGTGCACGCAACCTAGCTCGGTGCTATAACTATAATAAAATATAGGAAAGCACCTAGCCTAGGATATCAAGCAATTCATGCATGCATATAATTATCCTATGCTAGAAATAGCATCATAAAGTAAAGGCAAGCAAGCATAGCTCGCATAAGCCGTCGTACTCTCACACGTCCCCCCCTCAAAGCTGGGTGGCGTGAGATACACCCTGCTTGACAAGATAGTCCTTGAGAGCACGGCGTGCATTGCCCATATCAGCTTCTGCAACCCAACTGTACTAAGTGGGGTCGTATCCCTTCCAGCGTATCAGGAACTCGAGGGTCTTGCCGCCGCGGCGCCGATGAGAGAGAACGCGCTCAATCTCGTACTCGGGTTCATCCTGCACAAGAATAGGTGGAGGTGGCGGTAGCTGCTGTCCCTGGAACTGTTGGTTGGGGTCCTTGTAGGGTTTCAATAGCTGCACATGGAAAGCATTGTGAAGCTTCCACGTGTCTGGTAAGCGCAAGCGGAATGTTACTGGTGTCACGTGAGCCTCAACGAGAAAAGGACCACAGAAGCGAGGCCAGAGTTTGGATGGGAGGTGAGACAGGTTCAAGTTGCGCGTGTCAAGAAGCACCTGATCTCCGACTGCTACTGAGTGATCTCGTCGCTGACGATCGGCATACTGCTTCTGGGAGTTCTGCATCGTGGTGAGACGTCGCTGAGTCTTCTCCCATAGCTGCTGCATGGTGGTGACGAAGTCATGTGCGGCTTGGACGTGTGCCGGTGTAGTTGGCTGCTGTGGTGTGAGTGGTTCCCGTCCGTAACACAGGAAGAAAGGAGTTTTCCCTGTGGCCGCATGTGATGCGTTGTTGTAAGCGAACTCTAGGGTCGGTAACTCTGAGTCCTAGTGGCTGACGTCGTCCTTGCAAGCTGTGCGCAGTAACTGATCAACCACTTGATTGAGTCGCTCTGTTTGTCCGTCAGTATGTGGGTGGTATGCTGAGGACATTGCAAGTTTGGTCTCCAATAATCCCATGAGCTCCTTCCTGAACTTACTGGTGAATTTTGGGTCTCTGTCTGAGATGAGTGTAGCGGGGATGCCGTGGATAGTGATGATGCGGTCGAAGAAGAGGCAAGCAGTTGCTTCAGCTGTAGCTGTGGCGTTGGTTGGTATGAAGTGACCCATTTTAGAAAACTTATCGATCACCACGAGGATGGAATCATGTCCCCGTGAGGTCAAAGGAAGTCCTGTGATGAAGTCGAGGCTAATGACCTACCATGACTGCTCCGGTACAGGTAGAGGTTGAAATAACCCTGCTTTTTTCTGCTTGCTACTCTTCATCTGCTGGCACGTGTCGCAAGAGGTGACGAACTGCTGCACGTCTGCTGCCATCCCGGGCCAGTAGTAATACTTCGCTATCCCTACTAACATCTTGTTGCTCCCGAAATGTCCCGCGTAAGGTACGTCGTGAAACTCCTCCAATAGGATCTGCCGTAGCGGGGCGTAATTCGGTACCCAAATCTTTCCTGAACCCTTCCTTACAGCTAAGTCTTTCTCCCACTGTAACAGCTTCTTGGTCTGTGCTGTAGCAATCTCTGCGTCCATAGAGTACCCATGTTGGAATAGACCCTTGAGCAGAGGGTTCATCCCGTTGAGCTGGATGCCTGCTACATGTCCGGGGCGGCTCAATGCGTCTGCTTTGTTGTGTAGCTCGGGCTTGTAGACGATGTCGTAGTGGAAGTGAGTTTCCAGGAAGTCCACCCACCGCACCTGTCGTCGTGAGAGCGTTGGCTGCGACTTCAGGTATTTGAGACTGCAGTGGTCAGTATAGACTGTTGTCTTGGCTCCCTCTAGGTAACACCTCCACGCCTTGAAGGCTATGACTATCGCTAAGGCTTCCTTGTCATGGATGGGGTAGTTCAGTTCTGCTCCGTGTAGCTTCTTACTGAGGTAGGCGATGGGCTGCAAACCGCATCCGTGATCCTGCATCAGTACTGCTCCGACTGCTTGGTCACTAGCGTCTGCTTCCACCACGTAGTCCTTGTCTGGATCTGGTAGGATGAGTACTGGCGCTGTAGTCAGTGTGTCAAACATTGACACACTTCTATATATATTGTTGTAGTTGTTTAGGCTACAGTGGGTTAGCCTATAGGGGGTACACACTTCTAGGTTTCCATATTTGTACTCATTTCATGCTTAGTCATTCATTCCTTGTTCAACATGGTATAGAGCAGGTCCTTCCTAGGACCGTTTTTCCTAAGGGCCCACCACTACCTACCTGCCTATCTGCCTACCTGCCCTAGGGCGCCTCGACGTTCATGCCTCTAGAGGCCCTGTAGGCCCCGCGCTGTTGCACCTAGAGGCCCCGAATCGGCCCCGCACCTAACCCTAACGGCCCGCGTCGGCCCCGAGCTCGTCCCCTAGAGGCCCGCGTCGGCCCCGCGCCTACCCTAGAGGCCCGCGTCGGCCCCGAGCCTAACCCTAGAGGCCCGCGACGGCCCCGTCCTTACCCCTAGAGGCCCGCGACGGCCCTGTCCCTACCCCTAGAGGCCCGCGACGGCCCCGATCCTACCCCTAGAGGCCCGCGTCGGCCCCCGATCCTACCCCTAGAGGCCCGCGTCGGCCCCCGTCCCTACTCCTAGAGGCCCGCGTCGGCCCCGTCCCTACCCCTAACAGCCCGCGTCGGCCCCGTCCCTACCCCTTACAGCCCGCGTCGGCCTCGTCCCCAACCCCACCCGCTCCCCGCGCTCCCCTTAGCCGCCTCGAACGGCCCCACCTAGACCGCGCCGCCCGCACCGAACAGCCCGGCCCTAACGGAACCGAGCCGCCGGAACCGAGCCGCCCGACCCGAGCCGCGCCGCCCGACCCGAGCCGCCCGAACCGAGCCGCGCCGCCCGACCCGAGCCACGCCGCCCTACCTATACCGAGCCGCGCCGCCCTACCTGTACCGAGCCGCGCCGCCCTACCTATACCGAGCCGCGCCGCCCTACCTGTACCGAGCCGCGCCGCCCTACCTACCTACTGCTCCTGCTGCTTTTACTACTGCTACTACCATGGCTAGCCCTCCAGTGCTAGCCTTTGATGCTGAGGGGCGCCCAGTGAAGTTCGACACCTGGCTTGATGACCTACACCTTTTCCTATAGCTCACTGCCAAGAAAGACATCTCGCTGTACGATCACGCCCTAGGCCACGCTACTGCTCCTGCTGCTACTGCCGACAGCACTGCTCGCTCACAGTGGCAGACTCGTGACGCCCATGCTCGCTTCGCTATCCGCAACTCTCTGCCGATAGATGAGCGCGAGCACTTTGGGCAGCACAAGACTGCACAGGCACTGTACACTGCTGTCGTTGCCCGCTACTCCTCACCGGCCTCTGCTGCTCTAGGCCGTCTCTCTCTTCCCTACCTGTTCCCCGACTTAGCTTCCTTTCACACTGTCGCTGACCTCATTACCCACCTCCGCACTAGTGAGGCTTGCTTCCGCGCCGCTATGCCTGATGAGTTCCTAGCCACGAACCCACCCCCGCTCTGGATCACTCTCTACCACCTAGTCACGCGCCTCCCTGACTCGCTGCGCTCAGTCAGGGACCACTTCCTCGCTCGCTGCCCCACCGAGCTCACCATTGCCCTCCTCGAGAAGGAACTCCTTGTAGCCGAGACTAGCATAGTCGCTGTAGGTGCCTCTCGCGGTGACCCCCGCACCCCGTTCTTTGAGGGGTGTTCTCCCTCCCCCCTTCTTCCCTCTGTCGCCTCTGCTGCTGCTGTCGACCTCCTTGGTGCTGAGAAGGTCTGGACTGCGTCTGCTTCGGGCGGACGCCGCAGCGGCAAGGGCAAGGGGGGCAAGAGCGGTGGTGGTGACAGCGGGGGTGGCGGTGGTGGGGGAGGTGGTGGCGGGGGGGGGTGGCGCGGGTGGGGGAGGTGGCAGCGGTGGTGGGGGTGGCGGCAGCGGCGGGGGAGGTGGCCGGGGCGGAGGAGGTAGTGGGGGTGGCGGTGGACGAGGCAGCGGCAGGGGTTGGGGTGGTCGAGGAGGTGGTGGCGGGAGTGGTGGGCGTGGCGGCACTGGCGGTGGCCAGGGACAGCAGCACACTCCCTCGCCCCAGGAGGTCCGTGAGTGGTACTCTCAGCACGGGGGGGGGGGGGGGTGGCCTTAGCTGCACGTACGTCATTCGCACTGGTGACCGCACTGGCCTGCCGTGTGGGGGATCGCACGCCACACAGCGTTGCTTCGCTCGTCTGAGCGACGCTTGGCGTGTTCAGTTCCCTCAGGCCACTGAGCTGCCCCGCTGGCTTGATCTCCTGAAGAAGGGGATTGATATCTATGCTCTAGATTTTGATGCTATTCTCACTGCCATGTATGTGATGTCTACTAGTGAAGAGGGTGCTGAGTACCTGAGTGTCCCGCCCGACCCGGGCATTAGGACGAGTGCGTCTGCTGCTCCAGGTACCCACGTGTCTGCTACCCCAGGTGTTGGTGAGGCTGCTGCTCTAGGTGCGTGCGTGTCTGCCCCCCCTGGTACTGTGTCGACTGCAGCACTGCACACCTTCACGCTGGATTCAGGTGCCTCTCGCTGTTTCTTTCGTGACCGCACTGCCCTTGAGCCCCTTGCTCGGCCAGTTGCTGTCTCCCTTGCTGACCCCTCTGGGGGTCCGGTCATTGCGACCTCCTCCACTGTCCTTCCCTGCCCTGCGGTCCCGTCGGGCACACTGTCAGGTCTCCACCTCCCCTCGTTCTCCACGAACTTGGTGGCAGGTTCTGCTCTCCAGGACGGGGGTGTTCACCAGTTCACCCCTGCCTACGAGCGTGTGACACACTGCACGTGTGCTCGTACGGGCCGCCACTTGGCTACCTTCACCCGGCAGCCGGGGTCGGACCTGTACACACTGACTACTGCCTCCCCTCAGGTCGCTGCGTCTGCGTCTGCGTTTGCGTCCGCGTCAGGTCAGCTGTCTGCCCCCTGCTCGTGTCGCTCTCTAGCGCACGAGACTGTCCTCTGGCACCACCGACTTGGCCACCCGTCTGTGCAGCGCCTTCGTGCCATGCACTCCCGGTACCTTGTCTCTGGTCTTCCCAGGGTCCTCCCTCCCCTCCCACCCTCGCCTGCTCCTCCCTGCCTTCCCTGTGTCGAGGGGCGGCAGCGCGCCGCTCCTCACTCCTCCTCGTTTCCCCCGACGACTGCTCCTTTGCAGACGCTCCACATGGACGTGTGGGGCCCAGCCCGCGTCCGTGGTCAGGGTCAGGAGAGGTACTTCCTGATCGTTGTTGACGACTACTCGCGCTACACCATGGTCTTCCCCTTGCGCACCAAGGGTGAGGTCCCTGATGTTTTGATCCCTTGGATCCGCAGAGCTCGTCTCCAGCTCAGCGAGCGTTTCCGCTCGGACTTTCCTGTCCTGCGCTTGCACTCTGACAGAGGTGGTGAGTTCTCCTCCGACCTCTTGGCGGCCTACTGTGCTGAGCACGGCATTGAGCACTCGTTCACGCTTCCGGCCTCTCCGCATTGGCCTGGTCATGGAGGTCGCTCGTACCTCCTTGATCCATGCGGCTGCCCCCCATTTTCTGTGGCCGTTTGCGGTCCGGTACGCTGCCCATCAGCTCAACCTCTGGCCTCGTGTCTCCTTGCCGGAGACCTCGCCCACACTGCTGTGGACGGGGGAGGTAGGCGATGCGTCGCGTTTCCGGGTCTGGGGATCTCGAGCTTTTGTTCGCGATTCGTCTGCGGACAAGCTCTCCTCTCGTGCTGTTCCCTGCGTCTTCCTCGACTTTGTTCCGGACGCACCTGGTTGGCAGTTTTACCACGCCACCTCGCGCCGGGTCTTGCCCTCTCAGGACGTCACTTTTGACGAGTCTGTCCCCTACTACCGCCTCTTCCCCTACCGCACTTCCCCGCTCCCTCCCCCGCCTCTCTTCCTCGCGCCAGGTGCTGCTGTCGTAGACCCCCTCCCCCCTCAGGGTGCCGCTCCCTCAGGTGTGTCTCAGGTAGACCCGGTCGAGCCTGTTGAGGTTGCTGTCGACTCTCGTCCTGCTGGGGGTGCTGACCCTGAGGGTGCGGACACTGGGGGTGCTGAGCCTGGGGGTGCGGACTCTGGGGGTGCTGAGCCTGGGGGTGCTGACTCTGGGGGTGCTGAGCCTGGGGGTGCGGACACTGGGGGTGCTGTGCTTGGGGGTGCTGAGCCTGGGGGTACGGTGACTGGGGGTGCTGAGCTTGGCGGTACTGCGCCAGGGGGTCCTCCGCGTGGCCGAGACCTCTCCTCGGAGCAGTTGCGTGAGTGGTACTTACAGTACTGCAGCCTCCGGAGGGGTACCTCTGGGACTAGGCGCGCTACGGAGACTGGTGCTGGCACTTCTCCTTCTAGTCGGGAGCTCCCCTCTCGTGAGCGGATCCGTGAGTGGTACGAGCGCCGTTGCACACTTCGTAGTGGCGCGCCTCGTCTCACGGACCCTGCTGCTGCTGGTGCCGCGGACCCGGGCGTTGGAGCTGCTGCTGGTGCTGCGGACCCGGGCGTTGGAGCTGCTGCTGGTGCTGAGGACCCGGGCGTTGGGGCTGCTGCTGGTACTGCGGACCCGGGCGTTGGAGCTGCTGCTGGTGCTGCGGACCCGGGCGTTGGAGCTGCTGCTGGTGCTGAGGACCCGGGCGTTGGAGCTGCTGCTGGTGCTGAGGACCCGGGCGTTGGGACTGCTGCTGGTACTGCGGACCCAGGCGTTGGAGCTGCTGCTGGTGCTGAGGACCCGGGCGTTGGAGCTGCTGCTGGTGCTGAGGACCCGGTCGGTGGAGCTCCTGCTGGTACTGCGGACCCGGGCGTTGGAGCTGCTGCTGGTGCTGCGGACCCGGGCGTTGGAGCTGTGACTGGTGCTGAGGACCCTGGTGTTGGAGTCCCTGCTGGTGCTGCGGACTCGGGCGTTGGTACTGCCGCTGGAGGCACTGGTGCTGTCCCTGCTGTGTCTGGAGTCGCCGCGCGCCCTCAGCCGTACTTCGTTCCGCTCCTTCAGCAGGTTCTTGGTCTCTCGCCTCCTCCTGGTCCTCCCCCTCCTTTAGTGTGTCCACTGCCTGTTCAGTCACTGCCTGCTCCTTCTCCTTACTCTGGTCCTACTGACGGTCTTACTGAGCGTCGTGAGCCTGCGTCTCGCCCTGCGTCGCCTGTCCGTCCTGCTAGCACTGGAGCTCGTACTTCGCGTCCACGTCCTCCTCCTGCCCCTGGCACGCACCGGATGTCTCTGCGTCCGTCCACTGCCCCTCTGCGTGCCCCTTTGCCTTCTCCTCCTGCTTCCTCTCTTCCTGCTCTTGCCGACCCGGAGTCGGACTCTCTTCGTGCTACCAGTCCTACTATCACGCGTATCCTTGCTAGTGCCGTCACTGACCCTTCTTTCGAGTCTTCTGCTGCGTCTGCCCTAGTTGCTGAGCTCGTCGACTTTGCTGCTCGCTGTCGTCTTGACTACGCTGCTAGTCTTGTCGCTGAGTCTGAGTCTGTCTGTCCTCCGTCCGTCGGGGGTGCGTGTGCCCTTGGCACGGACGTCCTTGAGGACAGGCAGGAGGAGTTTCAGTGCTTGGCTGCCGCTTCACCTCATCTCGCGTCTGTACTGCTAGCTCCTGAGGGAGACCCGGATGCACTAGACATCCCGACTCCGCGCTCTTACGCGGAGGCGATAGAGGGTCCCTACTCCTCTCAGTGGCAGGCAGCTATGGATGCAGAGATGGCTTCCTGGAAGTCCACAGGCACCTACGTTGACGCTGTCCCCCCTCCTGGGGCGAACATCGTCAGTGGCATGTGGATCTTCAGGGTGAAGCGGCCGCCGGGTTCTCCGCCTGTCTTCAAGGCGCGTTACGTGGCTCATGGCTTCAGTCAGCGGCAGAGAGTTGACTACTTTCAGACCTTCTCCCCCACCTCGAAGATGACCACTCTTCGGGTACTCCTGCACGTTGCTGCTCACCGGGACTACGAGCTTCACTCTCTCGACTTCAGCACTGCTTTCTTGCAGGGCAGCCTGCACGAGGAGATCTGGCTGCGTCGCCCACCTGGCTTCACTGGGTCTTTCCCTCCTGGTACCCAGTGGAGTCTCCGGCGTCCAGTCTACGGTCTCCGCCAGGCGCCGCGTGAGTGGCACGACACACTGAGGACCACGCTGGCGGCACTTGGGTTTGCTCCTTCTACTGCCGACCCGTCGCTGTTTCTGCGCACCGACACTTCTCTGCCGCCGTTCTACATCCTCGTGTACGTCGACGACTTGGTCTTTGCCACTGCTGACACTTCTGGACTCGCCTACGTGAAGTCCGAGCTGCAGAAGAGACACACGTGCACTGACCTGGGTGAACTGCGCAGCTACCTTGGCTTGCAGATCTCCCGGGACAGAGCACGCCGCACCATTACCCTGACTCAGTCACACATGGTGCAGCAGGTCCTTCAGCGCTTCGGCTTCACGTACTCCTCGCCTCAGGCCACTCCTCTGCCTACTCGCCACTCGCTCTCAGCTCTGCCTTCGGATGAGTCCGTAGAGTCGAGTTGAGAGCAGGAAGTGACACGGGGAAGGGAGAGCAGGAAGTGACACGGGGAAGGGCGAGCAGGAAGTGACACGGGGAAGGGCGAGCAGGAAGTGACACGGGGAAGGGAGAGCAGGAAGTGACACGGGAAGGGCGACAGTCAGCGACAACGACCTCACTCGCTGCGAGGACGTTACATGGGGAAGGGGGAAACCCCGATTAAGTAACGAGCGACTCGCGAATGTGACGCTTTTTTATTCGACTCAGGAGTCGGATGTGTACGGAATTGGGATTTAATCGAGCAGCGTGTAAGCTGTCAGAGGTCCACTGGTGATCCCCGATCGATCCTAGGGAAGGGTTACAGGCACATTTGCCTGGGGGGTTATGGGCGCACTGACCCGCTACTGAAACAAGCCCTTCTATCCCAATGGTCTAGTGACTAGGATTCTGACATGGTGTCAGAGTGGTCTCGGGTTCGAATCCCGGTGTATGCACATGTAGGCCGTTGCCGCTGTGCTCAGTCCTGGGCCTCCCAATGTGGGGGGGTGTCAGTAGATCTGCACTGTGGATGCCCGATTGATCCTACGGGGGGTTACAGGCGCATTTGCCTGGGGGGTTATGGGCGCACTCTGACCCGCTACTTAACAAGCCCTTTTATCCCAATGGTCTAGTGGTTGGGATTCTGACATGGTATTAGAGCGAAGGTCTCGGGTTCGAATCCTGGTGTATGCACTTCGGGCATCCCAGCGAGGGGGGGTGTCAGAGGTCCACTGGTGATCCCCGATCGATCCTAGGGAAGGGTTACAGGCACGTTTGCCTGGGGGGTTATGGGCGCACTGACCCGCTACTGAAACAAGCCCTTTTATCCCAATGCTCTAGTGGTTGGGATTCTGAGATGGTATGCAGAGCGAAGGTCTCGGGTTCGTATCCCGGTGTATGCACTTCGGGCATCCCAATGCGGGGGGGTGTCAGAGGTCCACTGGTGATCCCCGATCGATCCTAGGGAAGGGTTACAGGCACATTTGCCTGGGGGGTTATGGGCGCACTGACCCGCTACTGAAACAAGCCCTTCTATCCCAATGGTCTAGTGACTAGGATTCTGACATGGTGTCAGAGTGGTCTCGGGTTCGAATCCCGGTGTATGCACATGTAGGCCGTTGCCGCTGTGCTCAGTCCTGGGCCTCCCAATGTGGGGGGGTGTCAGTAGATCTGCACTGTGGATGCCCGATTGATCCTACGGGGGGTTACAGGCGCATTTGCCTGGGGGGTTATGGGCGCACTCTGACCCGCTACTTAACAAGCCCTTTTATCCCAATGGTCTAGTGGTTGGGATTCTGACATAAGCTTCTAACGAGCGTCGCGCAAAATGCCTCGAGGTTGGGAAGCGTACCAACGAGGATGACGACGAGCAGCGCGACAGCGAGCTTGGAATCTCCCATGCTGGTGCTCGCGGTGGTGACGAAAGAGGCTCGGCAAGTAGCGGCGACGGGTGCCAGAGGCACTAGCCTCGTCACAAGCGGCGGTAGTAGCAGCGGCCTTGTAGAACAAGCGGCGGTAGTCGGTTGGGAACGGTTGGGCGAATTGGACAGGAAAAAGTGTCGAGACAGAAAGAGGGACTGATTCAACCAACCAGAAGGCAGCAACGCGCCGGAGGTGAATTCAGGGTCGCAGACTAGCAAGTGGCTGGGTACGCGTCGGTTTTGAGGCGATTATTGAGGCGCCCCAAAAAGCAACGCGGAGGTGAATTCAGGGTCGCAGACTAGGAAATGGCTGGGTAAGCGTCGGTGCCTCACAAGTGCGATCAGTGATAGTCGACGAGGTGGGTGCGTATTCCCGATGAGGCCCACTAGTTTATATACATATGCCTACAAGCACGCGCAATCGATACCGCGCGTAATCGATCCCCATGGCTCTTGAGAATAATCTCGCGCCCACAATCGTCTACACGCTGCGAAACCTAAGCGCAACTGCGGCTCCCACAACCGTGTACTACACGATGCCATCCGAAGTGGTTGCGTGCACTCTGGGTCACCTTGGACTGGCAACAATGGCTGTGTTGGTCTGATGACATTGTGCGTGCCGTGCCGTGCCGTGTGGGGCGCGGCACAGTCGATATGTTGGTGCTTCCCCGTCCGCTTGTTTCTTGCATCCTTGGACAGATCTTGCTGGTTTTAGGGGAGCTCACGAAGCGGACAAGAATGGCATAATGTATCTTGAAAGTACCGTAACAAGGTCCTAAGTCAGGTTTATCGGACTGAATGAATCTTACTCTCTAAAAATCGAAGGGAGTTTTGGTGGTGACTCTGATGGTCCAGGTTATATTTTAGTAATGAATAGGAAACATGTTGTGGGATGCAACCGTATGCATTCACGTCTGTCTACCTCCCATCATGTATTTGTGCGTTGCATGCGTGGTGTGAGCGTGTGCAAGAAATTTGTGTCTTGTGTGGTTTGGATTTTCTGTGTGTGTGTGTGTATGTTATTTGGCTTGAGCAGATATCTGAAGTGATTACTATACTCAAGAGCTTTCCGACGAACCAAGAATCGTCGCGATCGGAGCACAACCAAGAAAGTTACGAACATTGGAGTTCGTATGCTTATATATTTTGGTTGCAGCTACTTTGGGAAGTTGTGGCATTGACTCAATATGGGGTACAGACTTGTGGGGGTTGGGAAATTCGAACCCATCACTGTAGATGCTGCCAAGAGGTTGGGTGAAGCCAAACCAGGTTGGTAAGTGTGGCCAAGTTGTGGTGAGGTGGATGGCATGGGTTGGAAAGTGACAAAGGTCAAAGTTTGTTGCCTATGGGGAAGGGAATTGTGTGGCATGGGGTTTCCTTGGTTGGGGACTCTCTCTTGGGACCTTCCCTCTCGTCCTCCTCTTCCCCTCCTACCAGGTTTAGTGCTACTCTAATGTTCTTTTGTGGGACTTGTGAGTTAATTGTGATTGAGTTAAATTTCTGTGGCAGCATACCCCCTAGTGCGCCGAAAAACATAACTCAAGATATGCTTCATATTTTGATACGATTCAAATTGGGAAATGTAGCCACTGTCTAGGGCTACAACATATTCGAATTTCGTGGGATTCTAATTGTGCACCTTTCGTCGATAACGTTTCTTGTGAGGTCGACGTTTCTGTCCAGAAATTGAGACCAACGATTTTGAGAAATTTGGGCACCTAATCTTCATAGACTCCGTCCTTAGTCTCTAAAAAGTGGTATCAGAGCTGATTAAGAACTTTTTGGAGAGTCTACTGAAGTGTGAAGACCCTCCTAGACCCACCATGGCCTGTGGGCGTGCCTAAGTGGAGTTCTAGAGGTTGGACGTGACTTCCGCTAAGGGGAAACTCTGCCGAAATTTCGTTGGCGCCGACACTTGTGAAGATTGTGTGGATCTACATTGTGACCAGCAAAGGGGGGAGCTGAAACCTCTGATTGGGAGTAGAGGAGATGAATCAAAGGAGTGGAGAAGGAGCTGAGAAGAAGAGTGAGCCGCCACCATCCAAGATTGAGGCATTGGATGGCTCCAACTATGAGGAATGGAGCGGGCGGATGAGGAGCGCCTTCAAGCGCTACAAGCTGCTGAAATTGGCTATGGGAGATGAGAAGATGCCCGAGGAAGGAGATGCCCGCGATCGGTGGATTGAGCGGAGCGCGGTGCTGTACGACTTGATTCTATAGTCGGTCAACAACGACATGTTCCAGCACATCAAGAATTTGGTGGAGCTCGTTGACTCGGGACCGAAGGCGTGGAAGCTGCTACGCGACGTGGTTCAACCCAACACGCTGCCGATGGTGATCGTATTGGAGAAGGAGCTGGCTGCCCTCTCCATGCGGCCGGGAGATGATGTGAAGCCGGCCCTTGACAAGATCAAGGACACCTATGCGAGGATGGCAGCGGCGGGCAGCAAGGTGTCGGAAATGCAGCAGTGCACCAAAATCATCTCGGTGCTCAACAACTCGTGGGACAACCTTATCCCCACCCTCAACGCTCAGCAGGACAAGTGGACGCCTGAGTGGCTACGGCAGCAGATCCTGCAGGAGGACTTCCGCAGGCGCCACACGGGAGGTGGTGCTGCCAACAAAACTGCTGAGGGGTATGGAGCTGCAGGAGGCAGCAGGGGGAGAGGGGGAGGGAGAGGCCGAGGCCGTGGGAGAGGCTTTGGCTGAGGAAGAGGCCGAGGTGACTACAACGAGGGGCATGAGAGCTCTGGTGGCAGGGGGAGCACCCGAATGGAGGGTGCGTGCTGGTACTGCAAGAAGGCTGGACACCCGTGGTTCAAGTGTTTCAGCCAGCCTGAAGGATGGGCACCTCCAGGCATGAAGCCGCCAAGTGGTGAACGTGCACGAGGTGGTGCTGTGCAAGGTTCAGGTGCACAAGGTGATGGTGCACAAGGTAAAGCCGACCCTGGGATGTTCCTCATGGTTGAGGATGTGCAAGGGAGTGGGGGTGATGTGGGTTCAGTTGGGAAGGTTGTTATGCACCCCCTCACTCATTGGGTGATCGATTCAGGTTGCACGAGTCACATGACTCCACGGGCAGATTTGCTTGATGAGGTGAAGCCCCTTGGGAAGATAAAGTTTGTGGCTGCCGTTTCAGGTGCCTTGCTCCCTGTAATTGGTGTTGGGAATGCCAAGGTTATGGGAGCTAATGGGGGGCTTGTGGGGCTGGGAAATGTGCTGTTGGTTGAAGGTTTATCTGCTAACCTCCTCTCTGTGCGCCGGCTGCAGAAAAGCAAGGCCAAAGTTACGTTCGGCCCAACCAGCTGCTGTGCAAAGCTTGGGAAGTTGTTGCTGTGGGATTTGGAGGAGAAGAGCAGCTGCATCAAGGACCTGTGGCAGCTGCCCATCATCCCTTGGAATGGGAAACCTCCAGCAACGGCAAAGGCAGCGGCAGCAGCTAAGGCAACTGCGGGAGGAGAGGAGACTGCACCAACTGCTGGGGCCCTGGATGCAGTCAAGAAGGTGCAGCAGCCACAGCAATCACATGGTGAGGTGCTTGCTAGTGTGGATGCAACGGCTGCATGGGCAAAGGCTTCGTCTGGGAGTGGTGAGGCCGATTGGGAGACGTGGCATGAGAGGTTGTGCCACATCAACATTCCTATGCTGCAGAAGTTGGTGAAGGATGGGAGCTTGAAGAGATTGGAGGTGAAGGGGGTAGCGAAGGAGATTGGGAGCTGCCCTACATGCCTTGAGACAAAGTTCACCAAGTTCCCTTTCAGGAGCAGCACGGGACCAGCCAAGGTTCCACTCGCGCTTGTGCACATGGATGTGGTGGGCCCCACAAGGGCCCTTTCTCTCTCGGGCAGCCGCTACTTCTTGACCATTGTGAACGACCACAGACGTGCGGTGTGGGTCTACCCTCTCAAGACTAAAGGGGAGGTGGCAGCGGCTGTTCTTAAGGAGTGGATGCCGAGAGAACAAAGGGAGAGGGGACACAAGGTCAAGGTGATCCGCACCGACAATGGGGGAGAGTTTATTGGCGCTGATTTTGAGGCGGTGCTGAAGAAGAAGGGGATCCAACATCAGCTCACGGTGCCCTACAACCCTCAGCAGAACGGCGTGGCTGAGCAGTTCAACCGGACCCTGCAGGAAGGTGCTCGCACTCTCCTTGGGCGTGCAGGGCTGCCGGATCCGTTTTGGGTGACAGCACTACGGCAGGTCGCTGTTGTGAAGAACCGGGTGCTGGCCACAGTGGGGGACAAGCAATGGGTCCCCTACACCAAGTGGTATGGGAGTGCACCAGCAGTCAACATGCTGAGAGCCTACGGCTGCATGGTGGTGTTTCATGTGCCTAAGGAGAAGAGGGGAAAACTGGAAGCTTCTGGGAGATGGGGTGTGCACTTGGGGCTTGCTAAGGATCACAAGGGCTGGCTGATTTGGGACTTGACCAGCCAGCAGCTGACTGTGTCGAGGGATGTGAAGTTCCTTGAGTCCTTGTACTACAAGGAGTGGAAGCAGCAGCAAAAGCTTCCCACTACACCGCTGATCATTGAGGCTGATGAGGTGCAGCGGCCTTCGAGGCAAGTGCAGGTCACTGTCTCAGAGGAGGAGATTTCTGGGGTGACTGAGGATGGGGGAGAACCTGAGGTGGAGGAGCAGCAGCAGCAGCAGCAGCAGCCGCAGCAGCAGCAGCAAGATGCTCCACAAGGTGCCGTACGTCCGGCTGACCGTCCAAGGAGGGATGTGCGCCCTCCTAACCGGCTGACCTATCCGAGCTTTGGGAAGCCAAGTGTGGTAAGGGCTGGGAGTGTGGCTGAGCAGTGTGATGAGGAGGAGATAGCGCACTGTTACTGGGCAGCCGTCCCTGAGCCCAAGACACTTACCGAGGCCTTGAGTGGGCCCGATGCTGAGAAGTGGAAGCAGAGTGTGAAGGAGGAGTATGACTCTCTGCTGGAGAACGAGACGTGGGAGCTGTGTGAGCTGCCTCCAGGGAAGAAGGCCATTTCTTCCAAGCTGATTTTCAGGCACAAGTACGGACCTGATGGGGAGCTGACCCGCTACAAGTCAAGGCTTGTGGCTAAGGGGTTCCAACAGGCAAAGGGGAAGGATTTTGATGATATCTTTGCTCCTATGGGGAAAGGCACTACACTGAGGACGATGTTGGCAATGGCTGCAAACCGTGGCTGGAAGATCAAGCAGATGGACATAATCACTGCCTTCCTCAATGGAATTATTCTGGAGGAGCTGTACATGCTGCAGCCTGAGGGGTTGGATGATGGGAGCGGCAGGGTGTGCAGGCTCAAGAAGGCCATCTATGGCCTGAAGCAGGCTCCTCGCGCATGGTACCACAAGCTGGAGGAGACACTACTGGCCGGGAGGTTCAAGAAGAGCGAGTGTGATCACAGCCTGTTCCTGCTGCAAGAGAAGGAGCAGTTCCTCATGCTCCTGGTGTACGTGGACGACATCCTGCTCTTCTCTGAGTCGTCTGCGATGATTGAACGTGTGGAGGAGATGCTGGAAATGCAGTTCAAGTGCTCCAAGATGGGAGATGTGAAGTACTACCTTGGGATGCACGTGGAGAGGGACCTTGACAAGGGAGTGTTGAGGTTGCACCAGAGGAAGTATTGTGAGGGGCTGGCTGAGAAGTATGGGCTGCAAGATGCAGGAAAGCCAGCCACCCCGCTGCCTTCGGGGTTCACTGTGGAGCCCTGTGCTGATGAGGAGGTGGTGGGGGAGAGTGACAGGAAGTTGTTTCACTCCATGGTGGGGGCACTCAACTATGCGGCTAACCAGACGCGGCCTGACATTGCCTTTGCTACATCCAGGCTTGCGAGTGTGGTTTCATGCCCAAGTCATGAGCAGTTGGAAGCGGCCAAGAGGTTGGTCCGCTATGTGAGCGCTACAGCATCAGTGGGCTTGGAGTACAGTGCTGTGCGACAGAGGCTACAGAGGGGTGCAGCTGATTTGAGCAAGGGGGAGATGCGCTTGACTTGCTACACCGACGCTAGCTTCAACTCAGTAAAGACGGATGGCACCAGCATTGGAGGCTATGTGTGCCTCTTTGAAGGTGGTGCAGTGAGCTGGCGCAGCAAGAAGCAGAACGAGGTGGGGTTGTCCTCGTGTGAGACAGAGTACATGGCCCTACATCATGGGGCAAAGGAGGTGGTGTGGCTGAGGCGTTTGTTGGAGGAAATCGGAGTGTGTCAGAGGGAGCCGACTGTGATTTTCTGTAACAATGAGTCGGCGGTGAAGCTTGCGAAGAATGTCTGTCTTCATGGCTTGACAAAGCACATCAGGCCAAAGTGGCATTGGACAAGGAGGCTCCTGGACAAGGAGGTGCTGCTGGAGATTGTGAAGACCCAGCAGCAGGCGGCTGACATTCTCACCAAGCGCCTGGCGGAACCTGAGCATTGGAAGTGCATGAAGCTTGCAGGAATGAGTATGCATTGAGGGTGCATGCTTGAGTTATGGCATGTGGGATGATGGTTGGCAGCCAGAGGGGGAGTTTGTTGTGGGATGCAACCATATGCATTCACGTCTGTCTGCCTCCCATCATGTGTTTGTGCGTTGCATGCGTGGTGTGAGCGTGTGCAAGAAATTTGTGTCTTGTGTGGTTTGGATTTTCTGTGTGTGTGTATGTATGTTATTTGGCTTGAGCAGATATCTGAAGTGATTCCTCTACTCAAGAGCTTTCCGACGAACCAAGAATCGTCGCGATCGGAGCACAACCAAGAAAGTTACGAACATTGGAGTTCGTATGCTTATATATTTTGGTTGTAGCTACTTTGGGAAGTTGTGGCATTGACTCAATATGGGGTACAGACTTGTGGGGGTTGAGAAATTCGAACCCATCACTGTAGATGCTGCCAAGAGGTTGGGTGAAGCCAAACCAGGTTGGTAAGTGTGGCCAAGTTGTGGTGAGGTGGATGGCATGGGTTGGAAAGTGACAAAGGTCAAAGTTTGTTGCCTATGGGGAAGGGAATTGTGTGGCATGGGGTTTCCTTGGTTGGGGACTCTCTCTTGGGACCTTCCCTCTCGTCCTCCTCTTCCCCTCCTACCAGGTTTAGTGCTACTCTAATGTTCTTTTGTGGGACTTGTGAGTTAATTGTGATTGAGTTAAATTTCTGTGGCAGCATACCCCCTAGTGCGCCGAAAAGCATAACTCAAGATATGCTTCATATTTTGATACGATTCAAATTGAGAAATGTAGCCACTGTCTAGGGCTACAACATAATCGAATTTCGTGGGATTCTAACAGTGCACCTTTCGTCGACAACGTTTCTTGTGAAGTCGACGTTTCTGTCCAGAAATTGAGACCAACGATTTTGAGAAATTTGGGCACCTAATCTTCATAGAATCCGTCCTTAGTCTCTAACAAAACAGGCAATAGAGTAGGCGCGGTTCGGAGGGAAAACCCCCCCATGACCCCCTAAGGCCCCCCTACCCCCCAATCCTCCTCACAGCCCCTCACAGCCCTCGCAGCGCCCTGGAAATTCCTGGGCATGACCCGTGCATGCATATCTCTACTCCCTATCATATCCTATTCCTGCTTCTGCTTCTACTTTGTGCTTCCTATAATATCACATCTTATCATATCCCTCAAGGGCACGGCACGGCACGGCATGGCATGGGTGACCAGGGAGGGTCGCACAGAGAGCCGGGAGCGCCTCCACCCCTCCCTCCCTCTTTCTTCTGCTTCGGCTCCTCTTTCTCTTTCCCAACCCAACTTGTCATCCCATCTACTCCCTGTTTTCGTTTCAGCCACTCTTTCATATCCCAAACCCGGCCCAAACCAAACTCGCACCTCCCCCCTCCTCCCGCATGTATAATAACAGGCACATACATTCATGTTCCTAAAGTAATCAGATCAGATTCATCAATCCCTTACACTCTACACATGGCAAGCGGAGTGTCTTCATCTTGGCGACAGGAGAAGCTGGCACCTGCGCAAGGGGAGGGGAGGGGGGGAGTTGGGGTGGGGGAGACGGGGAGCGGATCAACTGAGCGCAGGGAGCAGGGAAAGTGAGCAGGGGGAGCAGGGCAAGTGAGCAGGGGGAGCAGGGCAAGTGAGCAGGGGGAGCAGGGCAAGTGAGCAGGGGGAGCAGGGCAATTGAGCAGGGGGAGCAAGGCAAGTGAGCAGGGGGAGCAGAGCAAGGGGGGGGGGGGGGGAGCAGAGCAAGTGAGTGCAGGGAGCAGGGCAAGTGAGCAGAGGGAGCAGAGCAAATGAGCGCAGGGAGCAGGGCAAGTGAGCAGGGGGAGCAGAGCAAGTAAGGGGGGGGGAGCAGAGCAAGTAAGGGGGGGGGGGGGGGGGGGGAGCAGAGCAAGTGAGCGGATGGCAGGAGGTGCGAGGGCTTGGCAGGATGGTGGGTGTGAGGGGCATGGCATGGTGTGCATTGCATGCTCTGATTTGAGGCGACTCACATCACATCGCACATGGGGCTGGTTCGGTGGGGCATGCCGCATGGCATGGCGCTGCGCTCCCTCCTCCTGCATCTGTTTCTCTCCCTTGTTCTCTCTCATGTCCCGCGCATGGCTGAACAGGGACGGCCACACAAGCAGCTGCCAACGCATCTGCTCCCTGTGCACTGTATCTTCATCTTGGCGACAGGAGAAACTGGCACCTGCACACGGGGAGGGGGGGAGTTGCGGTTGGGGAGCAGAGCAAGTGAGCGGGGGGAGCAGCACCCGAAACCCCCTTACATGGCAGGAAACAGCAGAATGAACAGTGGGGACGGAGAAATAGTGGGGTGAACAGTGAGGGATGGGAAAAAATGGGGTGAACAGTGTGGGATGTGGAAACAGTAGGGTGAACAGTGGGGCATGGGGAAACAGTGGTGTGAACAGTGGAGAGTGTGAGGTGAGTGGGATGAACAGTGGTGAAAATGAGCTAGGGCGGGCGGAACGAGCAAGGGCGGGCGTAACGAGCAACGAGCAAGGAAGGGGGGAACAAGCAAGGGCGGGCGGAACGAGCAACGACGTAACGAGGGTGGGCGGAACGAGCAAGCAAGGGCGGAACGAGCAAGCAAGGGCGGAACGAGCAAGCAAGGGCGGAACGAGCAAGCAAGGGCGGAACGAGCAAGCAAGGGCGGAACGAGCAAGCAAGGGCGGAACGAGCAAGCAAGGGCGGAACGAGCAAGCAAGGGCGGAACGAGCAAGCAAGGGCGGAACGAGCAAGCAAGGGCGGAACGAGCAAGCAAGGGCGGAACGAGCAAGCAAGGGCGGAACGAGCAAGCAAGGGCGGAACGAGCAAGCAAGGGCGGAACGAGCAAGCAAGGGCGGAACGAGCAAGGAAGGGGGGAACGAGCAAGGAAGGGTGGAACGAGCAAGGAAGGGCGGAACGAGCAAGGAAGGGCGGAACGAGCAAGGAAGGGCGGAACGAGCAAGGAAGGGGGGAACGAGCAAGGAAGGGTGGAACGAGCAAGAAAGGGCGGAACGAGCAAGGAAGGGCGGAACGAGCAAGGAAGGGCGGAACGAGCAAGGAAGGGCGGAACGAGCAAGGAAGGGCGGAACGAGCAAGGAAGGGCGAAACGAGCAAGGAAGGGCGGAACAAGCAAGGAAGGGGGGAACGAGCAAGGAAGGGGAGAATGAGGGATGAGGGGAATTATATCAGAGCTAATTCTCACCTTAATTCGTTCATAAATTGAATTTCCAATTTAATAATCCACTGCGGTCGCATGGCGCTCGATCCTGAAAGAAGCCGTCCTGCTCTAAGTGACGCCACAGAATTAACTTGGCGAGTTAGAGGCAGAGCCTAGAATCAATCCGACGGGCTCAGAGCAAGGAATCCGTAGCAACTTAGATCACTGAAATCGCCCAAGTAACGAGAGAGCAATTGTATATTATGCAAGAGTGGGTACACAAGTCGTCAATGGAATGAACTCTCTGTTTTGCTCTCTGGATTTATAACTAAAACACACATGCAGAAATGTAACATCTAACCGCGCGCGACTCGCCAGAAATTCGGACTGAGGATCGCGTCCAATTTCCGCGACATCCGCGTTCACATTTTCGGACTTCGCCGGGTTCATTTCTTCACGCCGACAATCGTGTGTTACAAGGAACAATAGCGAGTGTAGCGAAATGTTCGTAACATTCGCTTGCACTCTCACTATTTTCGTGCATGCTTGTGGGGCTGCCAAGTGTCGCCCTCACAAAAGTTCGGACCCAACCGAGGGAAGTTCGGTTGCGTGGCGACGCGGACAATCCGCCGTCACCCCAACCTTCCAAGAACGAACCCTCCCTTGGTCCGAGTCAAGGGAGGTCTTCGCGTGGGGGGCAATCCCGTCCCCCACACTTCCAACACTCCCCCTTGCACCCCACGCACACCTAAGCATGCAAGCCTACCCTAGCACAACATGCATGAAGAGCATCTCTAGGCAATGGCTTGGTGAGGAAGTCCGCGGGTTGCGAGTTGGTCTTGATGTAACGAAGTTCGACTTCGTTGTCTTCAACGAGCTTACGAATGAAGTGGTGACGGATTTGAATATGCTTGGTCCTTCCGTGAAGGACCGAGTTCTTGGCTAGGCCAATGGCGGCTTGGTTGTCCACGTAGATGGGAGTGGGACCTTCTTGTTTGTGTCCAAGCTCGGCAAGAAGGCGACGTAACCAAACCGCTTCCGTACCACCACGCCCGAGCGCCACGTATTCCGCTTCGGTGGAGCTAAGTGCAATCAAGTTTTGGCGCTTGCTTTGCCAACTTATTGCACCGCCCACGAGGGTGAAGATATAGCCCGAAGTGCTTTGGCGGGTTGAAGGATCTCCCGCCCAATCCGCATCCGTGTAGCCTTGTAGAACCATGGGTCCCTTCTACTAGTGCAACCCCATACGAGTGGTCCCCTTGATGTAGCGAAGGAGACGTCGTGACGCTCGCACATGCTCGATCATGGGGTTGGAGACGACACGTCCAAGCACTCCAACGGGAAAGGAGAGGTCGGGTCGAGTGCTCACCGCGGCATATATGCATGACCCAACAACCGAGTGGAAGGCCTTGGCGCTCTCGGGATCCATCGGGTTCTCGTCGCTTACGGCCAAGGGATGAAACGCCGCTTCCATGGGTGTCCGTGTAGGCTTGCTCTCGATCATGCCGAAGCGATCCACCACACTCTCCAAGTACTTGTGTTGGTGGAGAGCGAGAGTCTTGTTCCCGCGATCACGATCGATGTGCATCCCTAGGTAGTGGGAGACGGCGCCGAGGTCACGCATGCAAGCTTCGTCTTCACGTCCGCTACAAAGGTCTTGGAATCCGACACGAGGAGAAGGTCGTCGACGTAGAGGAGAAGAACGAGCTTCTTCTCATCCTTGTTGAGCACGTAGAGCGCGTGGTCATACTCGCTCCGCACGAACCCCAATGAGAGCAAGTGTTCATCGATCCTCGTGTACCACGCACGAGGGCTTTGTTTGAGGCCGTAGATCGTGCGCTTGAGCTTGCACACGCGGTCGGAGTCGTTGTCGAACCCGGGAGGTTGCTTCATGTACACCTCCTCCTTGAGACGACCGTAGAGAAACGCCGTCTTCACGTCGAGTTGTTCCACCTCCAAGTCGAGTGCTCCCGCCAACGCCAAGAGCGTGCGCAAGGTGGCGGACTTGGCGACGGGAGCGAACGTCTCGTTGTAGTGAAGACCCTCCTTTTGCATATAGCCTTGCGCCACCAACCGCGCCTTGTACCGCTCCACTTCTCCATTGGGGCCAAGCTTCTTCTTGAAGACCCAACGAGAGCCAACGAGGTAGGCGCCGGGAGGCATGGGGACAAGCTCGTAGACATCATTCACCATGAGTGAATCATACTCCTCTTGAAGCGCACGCTCCCATTCCGCCGCTTCCGCCGAGCTCATAGAGCCTTGGTAGGTGGACGAGGTGTCGGTGTACGCCTCAAGACACATAGCGTCTCCCCCTCCCTCATCGTTCCCCGCCACGAGAGAGTAGTCATCGAACTTGGAGTTGGGATGAGGGTTCCTCCGAGTGCGAGTGGATGCGAGGGTGGGAGTGATGCGAGGAGGAGGAGACGAAGGGTCACTTTCCTTGGCATGTCCTTCATCCCCACTCACTCCAACCGCACCCGATCCATTCTCCCCCTCACTCGTACTAGGAGGAGAACTCGTAGGAGCTTCATCCGCCTCATCCGCTACATCCAAGGGTGGAGGGACAATGATGACCGAGGGCACGTGCATGGACTTGGACGGGAATGTGTCTTCGTAGAACACCACATTGCACGACACCACGAGTTTCCCGTGCTCCAAGTCCCACACACGCCACGCCTTGTGATCTGCGCTTGGACCCAAGTACATCGCCACCCGCGCCTTCGCCTCAAGCTTGGTCCGTGTGGCATCCGGGACATGGTAGTAGCACGTACACCCAAACGTGCGAAGGTCGGTGACGTCCGGCTTCGTACCGCTCCAAGCCTCAAGAGGCGTCTTGTTCGGCAACGCCTTGGTCACGCACCGGTTGCGAATCCATGTTGCCAACGTAACCGCCTCACCCCACCAATGCTTCTCCGCGTGAGCATGGGAGAGGAGACTCCGTGCCGACTCCATGAGCGTGCGGTTCAAGCGTTCGGCCGCACCGTTTTGTTGAGGCGTGTACGGCGTCGAAAACTCATGCGCGGTCCCACGCCCTTTCAACCAATCGCCGAGCTCCCGAGCGGTGTATTCGCCACCTCCATCCGAGTGAAAGCGCTTCACCTTGAAGCCGCTTTCCGTCTCAACATCCGCGACCCATTGCTTGATGGCGGTTGACGTGGTGTCCTTGTTCTTGAGAAGCTGAATCCAACACATCCGCGTCGCATCGTCGAGGAGCGTGAGAACGTAGCGCGCGCCGCCCTTCGACGCGGGAGTGATCGGTCCGCACAAGTCCGTGTGAACGAGCTTGAGAGGTTCGGTGGCGTTCGGCTTCGTGCTTGGTGGAAATGGCTTCCGAGCCATTTTCCCTTCAAGGCAACCGACACACTTCTCGTCGTCTCCACCCGAGCGCACAAACTCCAAGCCATCGACAATCCCCTTCGTTGCCATAGCTTGAATAACGGCGTGGTTGAGGTGGCCATACCGATTATGCCACGTCGAGAGAGTGGTTGTCGAGGTAGCCGCTTGAGCCATCGCCACACTTGGGAGAGCGTCGAGCACGAAGAGTCCACCCGCTTGGCGTGCCGTGCCGATGTGTACTCCGTCCGCCGTGCTCAACGCCATCACGGTCCCTTCAATATTCACACGCATCCCCTTGCGTGTGAATTGGGAAACGGAGAGGAGGCTGGCACCGAACCCGGGAACCACCAAGACGTTCTTGATGGTGAGTGGACCGCCATCCACCATGAGCCGCAAGTCAACTTGTCCCGTGACGTCCAACGTGTCACGATTGCCGAACATCACGCGCTTAACGGGAGCCACCGTTGTCACGTTGTTGAGAAGCGCCGCGCACGCCGTCATATGTTGAGTAGCATCCGTGTCGAGTACCCACGCGTCAACACCACCGACGGACGTTCCACTTGCGACGAAGACGAACTCCCGGTCGTTGTTGTCGCATGTCGCCACATGCGCGTGCCGGTTGTCGTCACTTGAAGACGGCCTCCAATTTGCCGGCTTGACGGGACAATCGCGCCACCAATGTCCGTTCTTCTTGCAAAATCGGCAAGCTCCGTCGCGCGTCCGAGCTCGATTAGCGTTGGCCGGTCCTCCTCGTGATGAGCTTGAGGCCACCACGCTCCCGTTTGAGCTCCCGCGGTTGTTGCCGTCATTGTGCCGCTTGAAGTGACCCGTCCCTTTCGCCTTCGCATCGCGGGAGAAGTGTGCCGCGCCGATTGCATCGCCATGCAACTTCGCGCGCCTCGCCTCTGCGGAGATAACTACTACAACAGGAGCTAGACTACGGGCTAGGCATGGGTGCTTTTGTGATCTCTGCGTTCGTTGGTCCTTAGTCGTTTTCCTAGTGCACACACAGCTTGCTAGTTCACGGGGAGAATTGGCAAGAGTTTCACAAGAGAAAGTTGACAACAATGGTACAATGAAGTTGGCATGGCAAGACTACATCAGAGCCAGTATTCAGGTCGGTCGACTCCCAGCACAGCATGGTCGACCGCGTTCCACCACGACTTGGTCAACCGCGCTCCAGCAGTGCAAAGTCGACAGCGTGCCAACGATGCAGGTTGATGGCGTGCCATCGTTGCTCCTGTAGAACAGCAGCGCACCTACTTCGCAGGTGCTCGTAGATGATTGGAGGGCTTAGCCTCGTCACCTGAACAGCGCACGCACCAAGTCATCTTCGTGCTGACGACTCCACCTGATCCGCCACGTCGACCTCGGGATACCACCACCGGGGTCGGACTCGCCAACTTCGCCTGGGCGACCGTCGCACTCCTTCGCAGAACCTCGTCACCCAGATATCCTGGTCGACCGGGCAACCATGTCGACCAGCTGCTCCTGCATGTGCTCGTCGACCTCCCAAGTCGACGACCACACCAAGTCGACCTCACCAGGTCGACCACTCCTCTGGTCGACCAGCTCCAGGTCGACATCACTCCTGGTCGACCAGCTCCACGTTGACCAGCGCAGTTGTCAGCCGACCACCCAAGTCGGCTACCCAAAGTCGGCGTCACCAAGTCGACGCCCCTTCTACGTCGGCGCCGACTTCCAGACTGACCTCTTGAAGTCGGCGACCTCCCAAGTCGGCGACCTTGCAAGTCGGCGACCTTGCAAGTCGGCGACCTTGCAAGTCGGTGACCTTGCAAGTCGGTGACCTGGCAAGTCGGTGACCTTGCAAGTCGATGACCTTGCAAGTCGGTGACCTGGCAAGTCGGTGACCTTGCAAGTCGGCGCCGACTTCCAGGTCGACGTGCCACATCGCCGACCACCAGTTGAAGTCAGCCGCCGGCTTCCCAAGTCGGCGGCATTGCAGTGGCCCCGTCCAAGTCGACCAACCCCGTCGACCAGCTCGCCCAAGTCGGCGTTGCCCACTGCTGCAAGTCGGCTGTACCTTCCGTACACCCCACCACGAAGTCGGCTCCGCCCAAGCGTGGACGGGGCCAACACACAACTCCCGTTGAGAGCCTCTTCGTTGATGAGGCGTGCCACCACTTGCTCCTTCTTCCATGTATCTTGCGTCCCATCCAACATCGTGATCACCGTTGACCATGCTTCACCGAGGCCCGCGAGGAGCATCATGATCCAATCGTTGTCCTCCACGCTCGCGTCGAGTTCCACCAAGCGCTCGCCAAGCTCCTCCACGCGGTTGACGTACGCGCACATTGACTCGCCGCCCTTCATCCGCACCGTGAAGAAGTCGAGGTGCGCTTGAAGCTTGCTATGAAGCGAGTTGGAGACGTGCTCTCCTTCGAGTCGCTTCCACGCTTCACGAGTCGCGCCTTCACGGTCGATGCAAGGGCTCACGATAGGAACGAGTTGGAGACTTAGCTTGGAGACAAGAAAGGCGAACGCCTTCTTGTCCTTTCGCACCCACGCTTCATGCTAAGCCGTTGAAGCGTCCGAAGTGGGCTTCGATGCCGACCCATCGAAGAAGCTCCATAAGTCGCGCTCCATCATGTAGACCTTGAGCTTGAAGCGCCACGAGGAGAAATGCTCCCCATTGAAAATTGGCACCGCGCTCAAGTCGACAACGTGCGGCGTTGTCGAAAAGTCCGTCGGGAGGGAAGGGGCTGTTATCGCATTCGATGTCGACGAATTATCGGAAGAGCCCATGGCGTAGCAACGATTGAGCGAGCACTCCTACTCTAGCTCTGATACCATGAAAGAAGCCGTCCTGCTCTAAGTGACGCCACAGAATTAACTTGGCGAGTTAGAGGCAGAGCCTAGAATCAATCCGACGCGCTCGGAGCAAGGAATCCGTAGCAACTTAGATCACTGAAATCGCCCAAGTAACGAGAGAGCAATTGTATATTATGCAAGAGTGGGTACACAAGTCGTCAATGGAATGAACTCTCTGTTTTGCTCTCTGGATTTATAACTAAAACACACATGCAGAAACGTAACATCGAACCGCGCGCGACTCGCCAGAAATTCGGACTGAGGATCGCGTCCAATTTCCGCGACGATCGGGTTCACATTTTCGGACTTCGCCGGGTTCGTTTCTTCACGCCGACAATCGTGTGTTACAAGGAACAATAGCGAGTGTAGCGAAATGTTCGTAACATTCGCTTGCACTCTCACTATTTTTGTGCATGCTTGTGGGGCTGCCAAGTGTCGCCCTCACAAAAGTTCGGACCCAACCAAGGGAAGTTCGGTTGCGTGGCGACACGGACAATCCGCCGTCACCCCAACCTTCCAAGAACGAACCCTCCCTTGGTCCGAGTCAAGGGAGGTCTTCGCGTGGGGGGCAATCCCGTCCCCCCCACTTCCAATAGATCCGACGCCAATCGCATGGCGCTCGATCCGCCGCCAATCGCATGGCGCTCGATCCGCCGCCAATCGCATGGCGCTCGATCTGCCGCCAATCGCATGGCGCTCGATCCGCCGCCGGTCGCATGGCGCGGGTCTGTGGCGCAGATCACCTTCGCGTCCCGCATCTCGCGCGTGAGCCGGGGAACCGCCAGCGCGCGATAACTGCTACAAGCCGCGTGACGTGAGCGGGAAACCGCGGGAAATCGCGGGAAACAACGGGAAACCGCAGGAAGGGAAATCATGGGAAAGAGCGGGAAACGGCGGGAAAAGGCATGAAAAGGCGGGAAACAGCGCGGAAAGGGCACTTAGCCGTGCATGCAGCGCTGAAAAGGCACTTCGCCGCGCCTCGCACCAGGCAGTGCCGAGCCTCTCATGGCGCGCGATCCGCCGCCTGGTGATGCTCGCGCGCCGGCGCGTGGCGATGCTGGTGGGAGAGGGGCGGGGAATATGGTCTACGAGTGCTTATCCTCTGTCATAAGAACATCTTACGTCAGATCAGCACCACTCGTGTCGCGTCGCTGTGAAAGAGAAAACAAAGAAAAAATGACATGGCTACAAAGATAATGAAAATCAATTTGACGCAAAGCTAGTAGATGGCACAGCCTAGATAAGTTGGGGAGGAGAGGAAAGTACCTGCGACGCGATGAGAAAGTGTGAATGGAATGGATACGAGGGTGGAATGGTGGAGTGCGTTTTAGGAGATGGTGCGAGTTGGTTGGGATAAGGGAGAGCAGAGATGCTGGATTGGTTTGGGCTGGTGGAGGCTGGGTTGGGCTGGGTTAGTTTGCTTTGGGTCAGGTTGAGTTGGGCTGAGATGGGTTGGGAAAAGGGAGAGCGGAGATGCTGGGTTGGTTGGGGCTGGTTGGGGCTGGTTGGGTTGGTTGGTTGGTTGGGATAAGGGAGAGCAGAGATGCTGGGTGGGTTTGGGCTGGTTGAGGTTGGATTGGGCTGGGTTAATTTGCGTTGGGTCAGGTTGATTGGGCTGGGCTAGGTTGGGATAAGGGAGAGACGCTGGTTGGTTTGGGCTGGTTGGGATTGGTTGGTTGGGATAAGGGAGAGCAGAGATGTTAGGTTGGGTTGGGCTGGTTGGGGTTGGGTTGGGCTGGGTTAATTTGCGCTGACTCAGGTTCAGTTGGGTTAGGTTGGGTTGGGAGGGCAGAGCGCAGGGGAGCTGGTTAGCTGGGTTGAAAGCGACGGGGCGCACTAAGGGACGCGATAAAATGTGACGCGGCGCACACGTGGATGAAAATGGCAACCCCTCCCGCCCACTTAATGTTGTGTAACACGTCGGGCAGGAGGAAACAAAAAGAAGTAGAGCTCGTCTCGATAATAAGAAAGAAATGTTTGAGAAAAAGGGTGCGTGTATCACGAAAACACCCGAAATGGCCGTAGGGGATGCAGACAAATTATACACACACACAAAAAAATGACTAAAGGGGATGCGGTTTGGATCAAAATTACGCGAGCGCGCCTCAAAGCGCGACGCGCTACCGATACAATCAACATGTCAAACCACTGCGCGCAGCGATTTACAGTCCGCAACTATAATGCAACATTGCAGTCATATAATCACACTTGAACTTCAGCATAAACTACTCTTAATAGATTTGTTTTAAAATCAGCATTAATTCACTCGATTGATACATTTACTTATGTGCATTACAAGGATATCAAAACAAATTCACACCAATTTATAAATATGTGCATTGAATCAAATCCTATGCATAAAGCGTGATATAACTTAATTTGTTACCAAGACCACGACGATTGGAAAAAAATGGCACAATATGTAGCTGATATGATGCTTATTAGCATTATCGAGTGACTTTGTGCATTTAAAACAATATGCAAATATACTAATAATAGAGAAGATACATTCAACTGGTTTGTATTAACCATATTTGCTAACAAGAATATTCATTCATAAACATTCATTGCTGGGTTAACGAGAATATTCGCGCATCTCCAAGTCGTCGCACGAACATATAACATCCCGTCAAACTTAGCCTGTCAGAACATTATAGCTTATACTTTTGTGTAGGCTATAGCATAAGGGGTACAACCCAATTAGGGTTAGTACTTGTACCCAACTGTTCATAGTTCAATCATTCTCGTTCAATTTTCACATGGTATAGAGCAGGTTCCCCTGTGGGAACTGTTCCTAGGGCCCACCGTTTTTTTTTTTTCCTGCCCGGAGCGCGCTCAGCCTCTGCCCGAGTCGCGCTCCCCTCTCACGACCCCGTCGCGTCGCCCTTAGCGGCCCCGTCGCGTCGCGCCTCCCTAGCGGCCCCGTCGAGTCGCCCTTGCGACCCCGTCGCGCCGCCCTCGCGGCCTCGTCGCGCCGCCCACGCGGCCCTGGGGAGGGGCGCATGGGAGGGACGCATGGGAGGGACGCATGGGAGGGACGTATGGGAGCAGGTGCAGGGCACATATGGCAGCAGTAGGATGGACTTCACTGATGCGCCCATCTTGAACGCACTGCTCACAAAGACATGCACAGGGGGAGGGGCGCATTGGGTGGGTCGCGTAGCGAGTAAGGTGGGAGTGTCGCTGGGAGCACCAGCCGCGAAAGGGTGGGACACATGCGCGCCAGTAAACAAACAGCACCCGAGCAGTCGGCCGATGCGAACAGCTGCACCGCGTTGCACACCGTACGATCCAAAAACACGTCCCACCACACCACACCAGCACATCCCCCCCCCCCCCGCCAGTAACAAGCGGGTGAGCACTCACCTCATGTCCCTTGTGTGGTAAACCGTGTTTTGGTACTCTGCCGCTGCAGTACCCGAGCAGTCGGGCGACGCGAACAGCTGCACCGCGTCGCACACCGTGCGCTCGAAATGCGCGTCACCCAAAAACACGTCCCACAACAGCAGCGCGTCCACCGCACCTCCTCCGCCGCCGCTCGCGCCGCCGCCGCTCGCGGACGCGTTTTCGGGCATCACCGTCCCCACGGATACGCAGCGCTCAAATTCGAATCGGACTTTGCGCGGCTGCGCGAGCGAGCCGAGGAGCATCACCGTGTCCATTCGCACATACAGCCGCACCACGTCGGTGGGCGCAGCGGCATTCGCTCCCATGGCTGCGGGGAGAAGGGCAAAGACAAAAAGGGAAGGGAAGGGTTGAGAACAAGCGAGCCGAGGAGGAGCATCAGCGTGCCCATGCGCACATACAGCCGCACCACATTGCTGGCAGCCACAACATTTGCTGCCGTCGCTGCGAGCATGTCAAACAGAGAAGGGCGAAGACGGAAAGCTAAGCGAAAAGGTCGGAACGAGCGAGCCGAGGAGGAGCATCACCGAGGCAGCGCGCACATAAAGCCGCACCACATCGCTGGCAGCAGCGGCATTTGCTGCCATCGACAAGGGTTCAGATTAAGCGAGCCGCGGAGCATCACCGTGCCCATGCGCACATTGACCCACATCACCGCCATGAAAAAACGGTGTTTTGATACGTCTCAAAAAGAGCCCACGCACACAAAAACCGGCAGCAGTAGTGCCTTTGCCGGCTGGTGCTCCCAGCGACGGCACACCCACCTCACTCGCTCACACAGAGGGGAAGGGAGAATGGCAAGACACGTCACACAGGGAAGGGCACAAGTCACACCCGTAGTACCAGTCAGGTTGGTGCCGCCGCCGCCAGCAGTCATCCCTCTGATGGCAGGTGCTCCCAGCGCCAGCGACACTCCTACATCACTCGCTGCGAAGACATCACATGGAGGGGAAGGGAGAGCAGGAAGTGACACGGGGAAGGGAGAGCAGGAAGTGACACGGGGAAGGGCGAGCAGGAAGTGACACGGGGAAGGGCGAGCAGGAAGTGACACGGGGAAGGGAGAGCAGGAAGTGACACGGGGAAGGGCGACAGTCAGCGAAAACGACCTCACTCGCTGCGAGGACGTTACATGGGGAAGGGGGAAACCCCGATTAAGTAACGAGCGACTCGCGAATGTGACGCTTTTTTATTCGACTCAGGAGTCGGATGTGTACGGAATTGGGATTTAATCGAGCAGCGTGTAAGCTTCTAACGAGCGTCGCGCAAAATGCCTCGAGGTTGGGAAGCGTACCAACGAGGATGACGACGAGCAGCGCGACAGCGAGCTTGGAATCTCCCATGCTGGTGCTCGCGGTGGTGACGAAAGAGGCTCGGCAAGTAGCGGCGACGGGTGCCAGAGGCACTAGCCTCGTCACAAGCGGCGGTAGTAGCAGCGGCCTTGTAGAACAAGCGGCGGTAGTCGGTTGGGAACGGTTGGGCGAATTGGACAGGAAAAAGTGTCGAGACAGAAAGAGGGACTGATTCAACCAACCAGAAGGCAGCAACGCGCCGGAGGTGAATTCAGGGTCGCAGACTAGCAAGTGGCTGGGTACGCGTCGGTTTTGAGGCGATTATTGAGGTGCCCAAAAAGCAACGCGGAGGTGAATTCAGGGTCGCAGACTAGGAAATGGCTGGGTAAGCGTCGGTGCCTCACAAGTGCGATCAGTGATAGTCGACGGGGTGGGTGCGCATTCCCGATGAGGCCCACTAGTTTATATACATATGCCTACAAGCACGCGCAATCGATACCGCGCGTAATCGATCCCCAGGGCTCTTGAGAATAATCTCGCGCCCACAATCGTCTACACGCTGCGAAACCTAACGCAACTGCGGCTCCCACAACCGTGTACTACACGATGCGATCCGAAGTGGTTGCGTGCACTCCGGGTCACCTTGGACTGGCAACAATGGCTGTGTTGGTCTGATGACATTGTGCGTGCCGTGCCGTGCCGTGTGGGGCGCGGCACAGTCGATGTGTTGGTGCTTCCCCGTCCGCTTGTTTCTTGCATCCTTGGACAGATCTTGCTGGTTTTAGGGGAGCTCACGAAGCGCACAAGAATGGCAGAATGTATCTTGAAAGTACCGTAACAAGGTCCTAAGTCAGGTTTATTGGACTGAATGAATCTTACTCTCTAAAAATCGAAGGGAGTTTTGGTGGTGACTCTGATGGTCCATGTTATATTTTAGTAATGAATAGGAAACAGGCAATAGAGTAGGCGCGGTTCGGAGGGAAAACCCCCCCATGACCCCCTAAGGCCCCCCTACCCCCCAATCCTCCTCATAGCTCGCGCTGCCCACCAGCAGCCAGCGCTCGGCCTACGCCCTGCCCGCAAGCACCTCACGCGCATCTGCTGCTCAGTGCTGCTGCT
Organism: Closterium sp. NIES-65; assembly: GCA_948144175.1. Lineage (NCBI taxonomy): Eukaryota > Viridiplantae > Streptophyta > Zygnematophyceae > Desmidiales > Closteriaceae > Closterium > Closterium sp. NIES-65. The sequence continues at coordinate 621,025 of CANXME010002420.1, forward strand.
GCTACGTGCTGCTGCTGCAAGCGTACTGCTCCTACTGCTTCTGTTAAGAGCGCCACTGCTGCTGCTGTCGCTGCAAGCAGTGCTGCTGCTGTCGCTGCAAGCAGTGCTGCTGCTGCACCCTGCCCTACACACCCGCGCGCACTCAGCCTGCGCGCTGCTGCCGCTACTGCTGCGCGCCTCCTCCTGAGCGCTCCTGCTGCTGCTACTTGCTGCAGCTACTGCTCCTTGCTGCTGCTGCTCCTTGCTGCTGCTGCTCCTTGCTGCAGCTGCACCTTGCTACTACTGCAACTACCTGCTGCTGCTGCTTTTGGTGCTACTGCAGCCGCGCCGCCCTGCTGAGCCGTGCCGCCTTGCCTAAGCAGCACTGCTGCTACTGCTTCTCCTGCTGCGTCAGCTGCTTCTACTGCCACTACTGCTGCTGCTATTGCTACTGCAGCCATGGCTAACTTCTCATTTCAAACTTTTGATGCTGAGGGTCGCGTGATTCGCTTTGATGTTTGGCTTGATGATCCCCAGCTCTACCTGCATAGTGAGGCTAGGGATGGAATTTCACTGTTCTTGCATACCGACGGAACCCTCCCAGCCCCAGCTGCCACATCGGTAGAGGATCATTCTAAGTGGCTCGTGCGTGACGCGACTGCCCACCTTGTTGTCCGCAACCACATGCCTGTAGCTGAGCGCACACACTTTAGCTAGCTGAAAAAAGACAAGGCCCTCTATGACGTTGTAGTCGCTCGCTACTCCTCCCCGGCTACTGCTGCCCTAGGTTGTTTGATGCTGTCGTACCTGCATCCCAAGCTAGCCGACTTCCACACTGTCTCTGACCTCTTTACCCACCTCCGCTCTATTGAGGCTCGCTTCCGCGCCGCTCTCAAGTAGGCCTTCCTTGCTGCGAACCCCCCCCCCACTGTATATGACACTGTACTTCCTCGTCACTCGCCTCCCTGACTCCCTTCGCACCGTCCGGGACCAGTTCCTAGCCCTTGACACCACAGAGATCATGCTCGACTCGCTTGAGAAATCTCTTCTTGAAGCAGAGAAGAGCACTGTCGCTGTCGCTGCCTCTCGCGGCACTCCCTGCTCCCCCTTCTTTGAAGGGTGTACTCCCTCCCCCCTCCTCCCCTCGGTTGCTACTGCTGCTGCTGTCCACCTCCTCGGTGCAGAGGAAGTTGGCGCTGCGTCTGCTCCCGGTGGAAGGCGCAACAATAGGAAGGGCAAAGGGGGCAAGGGGGGTGGGGGTGGCTCTAGCGGTGGAGGTGGCGGGGGTGGTGGTGGCGGGGTTGGTGGCTCTGAGGATGGCGGCAGTGGAGGCGGCCGGGACGGTGGAGGCAGCGGGGGTGGTGGAGGCAACGGGGGTGGTGGAGGCGGCAGGGGTGGTGGAGGCGGCGGGGGTGGTGGAGGAGGTCGGGGTAGAGCTGGCAAGGGTGGAGGCCGTGGAGGTGGTGGCTCTGGACAGCAGCTCTCGCTCCTCCTGGACAACCCCACCCCTCAGCAGCTTCGTGAGTGGGTTGTCCAGCGTGTTTCCCCTGGGGGCTCTGGTCGCTACCCGTATGTCAGGCGCACTGGGAAGCTGAAGGGTCAGCCCTGCAGGAAACTGCACACTAAGTGCTAGTGAGTCTGCAGTCCCATGTGCTAGTGCGTCTGCTGCCTCCGCTGAGGCCCTTCACACTTTCACACTTGACTCAGGCGCGTCTCGTTGTTTTTTCGTGACTGCACCACACTCACACCACTAGCTGCACCGGTACCAGTCTCACTAGCTGACCCCACTGGGGGCCCAGTAGTCGCACGAGCCTCCACTGTCCTTCCGTGTCCAGCAGTCCCCTCCGGTTCTCTGTCAGGTCTCCACCTCCCCACGTTCTCGACGAACTTGGTGAGCAACGCCACTCTTCAAGATGTATGGTTTGACACCTTTACTCCAGGAGGGCAGCGTGTGGCGATCTGTACGTGCTCCCGGACTGGCCGTCACCTTACTACGTTCTCTCTACGGCCTGGGTCTAGTCTGTATACACTAACCACTGCGACTGCACACGTGGCTGAGTCAGGTCAGGTGGCTGCGTCGAGTCAAGTGCCTGCGTCTGGTCAGCTTGCAGCGTCTTGCTCTTATCAGGTACTCTCCCACCAGACTCTCCTCTGGCACCACCGCCTCATTCATCCCTCACTGCCGAGTCTCTGCAGCATGCACTCCCGTTTCCTTGTCTCTGGGCTTCCCAGGTCCCTGCCCTCCCTCCCGCGCTCGCCTGTCCCGCCGTGCCTTCCCTGCGTCGAGGGGCGGCAGCGCGTCGCTCCTCACTCTTCCGAGTTTCCTCCAACCATTGCTCCTCTACCGACTCTCTACATGGACGTGCGGGGCCCATCCCCCGTCAGTGGGACGGACCAGGAGCACTACTTCCTGCTGGTAGTTGACGACTACACACGCTACACCACTGTCTTCCCCTTGCGGAGCAAGGCGGGTGTCAGCGGTGTTTTGATCCCCTGGATCCGTGCTACTTATCAACAACTACGCGAGCGGTTTCGGCGGGACTTGCCAGTCCTGCGTCTGCACACGGACAGGGGCGGTGATGCCAGTCCTGGCCTCCTTGCGGACTTCTATCGAGACGAGGGCATCCGCCAGTCGTTCACGCTTCCGACCTCTCCTCAACAAAATGGGATTATTGAGCGTCGCATTGGCTTGATCATGGAGGTTGCTCGTACCTCCATGATCCATGCGGCTGGTCCCCATTTTCTGTGGCCGTTTGCGGTCCGATACGTCACACATCAGCTCAACCTCTGGCCTCGTGTCTCTTTGCCAGAGACCTCGCCCACACTCTGTTGGACGGGAGAGGTTGGGGATGCGTCGATGTTTCGGGTCTTGGGCGCGCTCTCCCTTGTTCGCGATACCACCGCGAGCAAGCTCTCCCCTTGCACTCTCCGCTGCGTCTTCCTTGGCTTCCCTACCGACGCCCCGCCATGGCAGTTCTACCACCCGCGCTTGCGTCGAGTCTTCTCCTCCCAGGACGTCACCTTTGACGAGTCTGTCTGTTACTACAGACTTCACCCCCACGTGTCCCACCCGGTCCCCCTTGCACCTCTCTTCCTGGTACCAGTCCCCCCCCCGGGTAGACCCCCTCCTCCCACAAGGTCCGGCTCCCTCGGGTGTGTCTCAGGTAGACCCACCCCCCTTGGTTGAGCCTTTGGAGATCTTTTCTGACTCCTTTGGCCCAGCTGAGAGGGGGTGACCCCGCCGATGACGACACGGCGGCCACTCGCCGCTCTCCACGCTTGGAGACCCCCCTGGTTTTCCGCCTCGGCCGTCTCCGCCGCCTTCGCAGCCTGCTGCTGTAGGCTCTGGAGCTGAGGCTGCTGGTGCTGAGCCTGGGGGTGCTGAGACAGAGGGTGAGGGTTCTGGGGGTGCTGCGACTGAGGGTGTTGGTTCTGGGGGTGCTGCGACTTGGGGTGCTGACTCTGGGGGTGCTGCGAGTCCTAGTGGCGGTGGAGCTACGGGTGACCCTGCCGGACGTGATGGAGGTACTGGGGGTCCTGCTGGAGGTACTGTTGGAGGTACTAGAGCTGCTAGTGCTGGAGGTACAGGAGGTGCTACAGGTACTGCTGGTGCCAGAGCTACTAGTCCTAGAGGTGCTCGTACTGGAGCTGCTGGAGCTGGTGGTACTGCTGGTATTGGAGGTACTGGAGGTACTGCTGGTATTGGAGGTACTGGAGGTACTGCTGGAGGAGCTGGAGGTGCTGCTGGTGCTGGAGGCACTGGAGCTTCTGGTGCTACTGGTGCTGGAGGTACTGGAGCTGCTAGTGCTGGAGGTACTACTGGTGTTGGAGGTGCTAGAGGTGCTGGAGCTGCTAGTGCTGGAGGTGCTGCTGGTGCTGGAGGTGCTTGTGCTGGAGGTGCTGGAGCTGCTAGTGCGGGAGGTACTACTAGTGTTGGAGGTGCTGGACCTGCTGGTGCGCTTCGCCACCTTCTCGGTCTTCCGCCAGCTCCGACGGAGTTCCCAGTCGCTGGTACTACTCCTCCGTTACTATTCCCACAGCTACTGCCTCACTCCCCACGGCCTGCTCCTACTCCTTACACTGCTGTGACAAAGTCCCTGACTGAGCGTCGTAAGCCTGAGACTCGTACTTCCACTTCTGAGCGTCGAGAGCCTGAGACTAGAGCATCCGTTCCTGCTCGTGCTCGTCGTGTGCGTTGTCCTAGTGCTCCGGCTATCGCAGGCATTCACGATATGACACTCCGTCCTTCCTCTGTTCCACAGCGTGTTGTCCTATCGTCACCTCCTGCGTCTTCTCTTCCTGCCATTGCTGACCCTCCGTCGGACCTTGCTCGTGCGTCCAGTCTGACTCTCGCTTGCTTATTACAGTTGTGACGGGCCCTGCGTTCTCGTCTCCTGCTGCGTCTGCCCTAGTCGCTGAGCTAGTTGACTTTGCTGCTGCGCGCCGCCTAGACTACCTTGTAAGTCTCGTTTCTGACCCTGACCCTACCTGTCCTCCGTCCATCGGGGGTGAGGTTGCCCTTGGCTGTGACGTTCTTGAGGACAGACAGGAGGGGAGTGCCTTGCGGCCGCTGCACCTCATCTCGCGACCATGCTACTTGCCCCTAAGGGAGACCAGGATGCACTTGACATCCCCACCCCGCGCTCTTACGCTGAGGCGATCGCATGTGAGTACTCCTCTCAGTGGCAGACAGCCATGGACGTAGAGATGGCTTCCTGGAAGTCCCTAGGCACCTACATCGACAAGGTTCCCCCACCTGGGGCGAACATCGTCAGTGGCCTGTGGATTTTCAGGGTGAAGCGGCCGCCGGGTTCTCCGCCTGCCTTCAAGGCACGTTACGTTGCTCGAGGTTTCAGTCAGCGTGAGGGGGTCGACTTTTTTCAGACCTTCTCCCCGACCCCGAAGATGACCACTCTTCGGGTGTTGCTACACGTTGCAACTCAGCGTGACTACGAGCTGCACTCCCTCGACTTTTCGACAGCTTTCTTGTAGGGTAGCCTTTACGAGGCCATCAAGCTGCGTCGTCCAGTGGGCTTCACTGGGTCGTTTCCTGAGGGTACCCAGTGGAGTCTACGGCGACCAATATACGGCTTGCGTCAGATGCCCCGCGAGTGGCACGACACACTGAGGGCTACAATTGCGGCTCTTGGGTTTGCTCCTTCGACTGCTGACCCGTCGCTGATTCTACGCACCAACAATACCTTGCCGTCGTTCTACATTCTCGTGTACGTTGACGACTTGGTTTTTGCTACTGCTGACACTGAAGCGCTGGCCCTAGTGAAGGCGGAGCTACAGGAGAGGCACACGTGCACTGACCCGTGTAAACTCCGAAGCTATCTTGGCTTGCAGATCACCCGGGACAGAGCACGTCGTACCTACATCCTGACTCAGTCACACATGGTGCACGAGGTCCTCCAGCGCTTCTGCTTCCAGTACTCCTTGCCACAGCCCACTCCTCTGTCTACCGGCCACTCGCTCTCAGCTCCACCTTCGGACGAGTCCGTAGAGCCGAGTGGTCCTTACCCAGAGCTAGTGGGCTGCCTCATGTACCTGATGACCTGCACTCGTCCTGACCTTGCGTACCCTCTTGGCCTTCTGGCTCGCTACGTGGCTCCTGGTAGGCACCGAAAGGTGCACATGGATGCTGCTAAGAGGGTACTGCGCTACTTGTGCAGTACATCGGGCATGGGGCTCGTGCTTGGAGGACGGGGCGACGTTGTTCTCACTGGGCACTCGGACGCTTCTTGGGTTGACGACCTGGCTACGCAACGGTCGTCACAGGGTTACACCTTCAATCTTGGCTCTGGCTCTGTTTCTTGGCGGTCTACACGCCCGTCTTCTGTTCTCAGCTCCATTTGTGAGGCTGAGATCTACGCCACAGCCATGGCTGCACAGGAGTTACGCTGGCTTACCTACCTGCTGACCGACTTGGGAGAGAGGCCTCGTTCTCCTCCAGTTCTGTACGTCGACAACAAGGCTGCCATTGCCTTGTGTCAGGACCACAGACTGGAGCACAGAATGAAGCACATCGCTCTGCGTTACTTCCTTGCTCGAGAGTTGCAGCAGCGTGGTCAGCTTCGTGCCCACCCGGGCCAACACTGCTGATGTGTTCACCAAGGCCCTTCCGGTTGGTGATCATCAGCGCTTCTGCACTGCTCTAGGCCTGGTGCCTACGTTTCCTCACTTGCTGTAGACTCTGGTTGTACTGTGATCTATATATGTATACCTGCATGTTTACTCTTGCTAGGTAGTGATCACTGTACTGTTGTTGTTGCATATATACCTCTGCAGGTAAACTGGCCTTGTGGCCCCTTTACTTGTGCTCGAGTGTGTGGTGACGTTGTGATCCACCCCGAGCATGCTTTGCTTTACTTTTCTTGACTGGTCTTGTGACCCCTTGTTCTCCCCCACTTTGCCTATGGGGGTGTGTCAAACTATATATGTGTTGGTTCTGTGTAGGCTATAGTGGGGTAGCCCACATGGGATACAACCCGAAGTTAGGGTTAGTACTTGTACCCACATTTCATTCAATGCAACATTCCTGCTTGCTATCTTGACAAGAGGGTACTGCGTTACTTGTGCAGTACATCGGGCATGGGGCCCATGCTTGGAGGACGGGGTCCAGTGGTCCTTATAGAACACTCCGACGCTTCTTGGGCCGACGACCAGGCGACTTAGCGTTCGTCACAGGGTTACACCTTCAGTCTTGGCTCTGGTTCTGTCTCGTGGAGGTCCACTCATTCTTCTTCTGTGCTTAGCTCCACCTGCGAGGCTGAGATCTACGCTGGGGCCATGGCTGCACAGGAGCTACGCCGGCCACATTCTAGGGGCCATCCCCTAGAGGGAACAACTCATTTTGCTCGATAGTCTTGTACCAACCTTCCTCACCTAATCGACATTCATCTCCTTAGGTCAACAAGAAGGTTCCTAGAACAAGGGCTTCACCTAAAAGTAGACCCATCAATTTAAGCCGCACCCTAGATTTAGTCTTAGATTGACAGGATGTTACGGGTGCAATGAATCGAAGTAGCGAGAGTTGCACTAAGGTGTCAAACGAGTACAAAATGTGAGCGAAGGCATGAGCGAACATTTATACGCGAAACATGCAAAACGGTAACGCGGTGCGTGCGAGCTTGCTAGTGCTACGCTGGAGCGAGGCTCGGGCTAGTCCCGAAGCGTAGGCCGATACGGCCATGCCAGCAGTGCGAGGTTTGGCAAAACAGTGCGCGCGAAGTCGGCGAAGTTCCGTTAGCAGTAACGGGCGAACAATCGGCTGTTGCTGTACGCGATGTAGTCGGCTCCGTAAGGAATGCCGAGAAAATTCCTTACACTACCCCCCCCCTTAAGAAGCCCCCTCCGCTACGCGAGTGCGTGTATATCGCGGAATCCCCGGCTCCTCAGGTACACTTGCAGGGCAGAGTGGTTTTCGATGTTGGGCAGGGGCACCCAGCTCTCTTCAGTTGGCGTGCGGTCCTTCCAGCGAACGAGGAATTCAATCCTCCTGATTCCCGTGGGGTGGCGGATCCGATGGCTTAGGATTTTTTCGGGCTCGATGATCGGCTCCGATGCAGGGCGAGTCATTGATTGTGGGCGGTGACGCGGCAGTTGACTTGTGGTCGGGATGTATGGGCGAAGTAGGCTGACGTGGAACGAAGGGCTGATGTACCAGCCGGTTGGCAACAGTAGGTGTGCGGTGACGGGTGTGATCATGTGACTGATTTGGAATGGTCCACAGTAGCGCGGTCGTAATTTCGGTACGTCGGGCAGTCGCAGGTTTTGCGTGTCGAGCAGCACGTAATCTCCAGATTGGTACGTGACAGGGCGGCGGTGGCGATCAGCGTTGCGCTTAGCGATGACGTTGGCCTTTTTTATTGCTTCGGCGGCTCTGGCGCGGGCAGCTTGCAGGACTTCGGCGAATTGTTGTGCACGTGGCGTTGGGTTGTCCGGACTCGGCGTCATGGGCACTGTGGGGTTTTGCCCATAGTTCAGGTAGAACGGGGACTGCTGCGTCGTGGCTGATGTGGCGTTGTTGTACGCGAACTCGATCAGCGGCAGCTGCTGCTCCCAGGTTGTGGGGTCGTCGCACGTGGCACGAATCAACTGCTCCATCGTCTGATTCGTCCGCTCCGTTTGGCCGTCGGTCTCGGGGTGGTACGACAAACTGAACTGTAGCCTGGTCCCGAACTGCTCCCAGAGGTTCTTCCAGAAGTTGCTGGTAAACTTCGTGTCCCTGTCGCTGATAATTGCTGCTGGTATCCCGTGCAGGCGAACAACGGCTGCGATGAACAAGCGAGCGGTCTCCTCGGCTGAGATCGACTTTTTGCACGCAGCGAAGTGTGCCATCTTCGTCAGCCTATCCACGACGACCATCACCGCATCGTTACCCCCAGGGTTCGAAGGTAACCCTGTGACGAAGTCCATGGTTACTTGCTGCCAGGCGCGTTCGGGCGGTGGGATCGGCTGCAATTGACCCGCCTTCCGCTTCCTTGAACTCTTTATCACCTGACACGTAGGGCACGAGCCCACGTGCTGCTGTACGTCGGTCAACAGCTCCGGCCAGTAATAGTACCGCTGCAGTTGCTGTCGTGTTTTTTCTACCCCGAAATGTCCCGAGGTAATCCCGTCGTGTGCCTCCTGCGGTAGCAGCTCCCTCAGTAGTGAGTACGCGGGTACCCAAATGCGGTTGGTGCCTGTTTTTACGTAATAGACTCCTTTTGCTTCTGCCAGTTGCTGTGAATTTCCGGTCGTGAAAAATGGGTCAGTACGGTATCCGTGGGTGAATAGGCCAGTTAAAAGTGGGTTGGTCTGGGCGAGTAGGATGGCGTGGAGTTGGGCGGTGGGGCGGGTGAGAGCGTCGGCGATGTTGGATGCTCCTTTTTTGTACGTGACGGTGTAGTGAAAATTGGACTCAAGATAGTCCAACCAGCGAATCTGTCGTGGGTTGAGATTCGGTTGGGCGCGAAGGTACTGTAGTGAACGGTGGTCTGTCCATACTGTCACGTCGGCGCCAGTCAGGTAACACCGCCAAACTTTGAACGCGTGCACGATCGCCAGCATTTCACGGTCGTGTATCGGGTAGTTGCGTTCGGGCGGGTGTAGCTTGCGGGACTCGTACGCGATTGGCTGGAGGCCGTTCCCGAAGTCCTGCAACAGTACTGCTCCCACAGCGATGTCACTTGCGTCGGTGACGAGCTCGAACGGACAGTGGGGGTCTGCAATGCGAAGGACGGGCGGGGAGCACAAAATATTTTTGAGAGCCGAGAAGGCAGCTTGCTCTTTCTCCCCCCACGTGTACTCAACCCTCTTCCTCAGCAGGTCGGTCAACGGGGCAGTCAGCTTCGCCATGTCGGGGACGAACCGGCGCACGTAGTTGACGAACCCCAGGAAACTCTGCAACTCGGTCAAGTTGGTCGGCGCGTGCCAAGCCTGAATCGTCGCAATTTTCTTCGGGTCTATTTCCACTCCTGCAGCTGAAATAACATGTCCCAAAAACTCCAGGCGGTCCTGTAAAAACTCACACTTAGATGCTTTGGTCAGTAGGCGGTTCTCACTCAGGATTTTAAAAACTGCTTCGATGTCTTGTAAGTGCTGTGCTCTGTCAGGGCTGTAAATCAGTATGTCGTCCAGATAAACGATGACGCACTTATCTAAGAGTGGGCGGAATGCTTCGTTCATGGTCATTTGGAAAGTGGCGGGGGCGTTGGTCAGTCCGAATGGCATGACGGTGTATTCGAAGGATCCGTAGCGTGTTCGGAATGCGGTTTTAGGGCAGTCGGGTGGGTTGACGCGGATTTGGTGGTAGCCTCCCCGGAGGTCAATTTTCGAGAAAACCCGGGCTGTGCGCAGTTGGTCGATCAGTTCGTCGGCTCGTGGGATGGGGTAACGGGATTTGATGGTAACCCTGTTCAGTGCCCTGTAGTCGATGCACATGCGAAAACCCCCGTCCTTTTTCGGTGTGAACAGTATTGGTGCGGCGAAGGGCGACGAGCTAGGGCGAATGAATTCTTTCTCGAGCAGGTAATCGAGCTGCTTCCTTAGTTCGTCTAGTTCGGGTTGGGTCAGTATGAACTGTCGCTGTACTGTTGGCTGTGCCCCCGGTTCCAGTTCTATCCTGTGATCGTGCGGTCGCTGAGGTGGCAGTCCCGTCGGTAAGTCATCCGGGAAAATGTCACTGTATCGTGTTAACAGTGCTGCCAGATCACTCGGTACGTCGGTCAGCAGTTTCTGTAAATCCCCTCCCTTGTGTGCTGCCTCGGCTTCCCGAATGTCAACCGCGTACACGTCAGCTCCGGCCGCTACAGCGCGTTTCATCGTGATCGCATTGACACGCACCGACGAAGACCCAGGCGAGCCCCAGCGAGGTAAGGCGATGTTGTTACCGTTCACTCGCACGGTGCAGTCACCCGTCGTCCAGTCAATTCGCGGATTGTGTCGTCGCAGCCAATCACGCCTGAGTAAAATGTCGGTTCCGTCGAGGGTCGTTGCGAGCATTTCCTGGCTAAACGTGAAGTTACCCCCGCATCGAATCCGAACTCGGTCTACGCGTTCCCGTATTGCCAGCGGCGTGCCGTCTACCAGTCGTTCGTCGATCTCATGTAAGAATCTGTCCAGTGGCAGTCGCAGTTTCCGTGCTGTAGCAGTGTTAATGAGGCTGTGGCTGGCTCCCCCGTCTACGAAGATTTTAACTAAGTCCGTCCCAATTTTCCCACTGAGCAGTATAGGGCTGTCTACCGTGGTACCCTCCTTATTCGGCCGGGTGTGGTCGATTGCGTGAACCGGCACAATCACTCGGTGAGGGTCGGTTGGGTCGGGCGAGCGGCGTGACCTGTCAGTAGGGGGCCCGTCTGCTACTGACTTCCAGCGTTTCCCTGCTGCTTGGTCTGTGTCTGCTGCTCAACTTCCCCCTTTCCCTTAGCGTTTTCCGGGCATTCGCTCTTGCGATGTCCCGGCCGATTGCACGCAAAGCAGCGCCCTTTGAACGGTGCGGCAGCGGCATTTGCGGCGACGGCGCGTATCGTGGCGCTTTCGTTCGTCCCACGAGGCCGATGTCCCCAGTTGTTGTTTCCGTAGGACCCCGGTCTCGGTCGGCGAAAGAAGTCGAGCTTCTCCGCCATAGCGAGAATTTCCTGAAATTCGGTGACGCCGCGAAGCTGGATTTCCTGAGCGATGTCCTGCTTCAGGCCGCCGATGTAGCGGTCGATGCGCTCGCTCTCATGCATGTAGCCCACCTGTTCGCATAGCGCCAGAAATCCGCTCGTGTAGTCCTGGACGGAACCGAGTTGGCGCCAAGTGCGGAGCTTCTGTCGCGCCGCGATCGAAGCCGCAATTGGCTCAAATCGAGCGCGCAGACCTGCGCACCACGCGTCCCACGTGCGATACTGGGGCACCTCCACGAAATACGACGGCGCCCAGGGTCCGGTTTGTCCTTCCCGTGTCGGTAGTGTCGCGTAGTCTGTCGGCTTCGTGACGATGACGCGCCACCAGTCCATGGCGGGTCCTCGCAGCAGCGACACGGCGTATCGAATCTTCGCCGAGTCCTCCGAGACGTAGTTGGCGTCGAAGAAGACATTCATTGTGAACAACCACGCCTGAACGGTAGGACCACCCCGTTGACTCGGGTCAAAGCATGGCGGGCGCTGCGGCTTCAGCGGCATCGGTGACGGCAGTCCCGAATCGTGGGTTGGTGCCGAAATCGTGACGCGAGGCTGACTTGGGGCCGCATGCGTCGCTCTGGGGTGTGTCGTGCCGTGGTCGTCGTCTCCGTCGGGGCGGACGACGCCATCACTGGCCGCGCTCGCGGGTTGCCCCACACTCCCGTGTTGTGATGTTGAGGGTGCAGGTTGAATCGGAGTGCCAGGTGCTTGAGATTGTGCTTGTTGTGCCCTCATGAGGTCATTTTGCAGCGATGAGCGTTCTGCCGTTAATGCCGCGATTTCCTCGGAGCTTTCGTGCAGCTGTCGCAGCAGATCGTTCAAACGCTCCTGCGTGAGGGTGGTGACGTCGATATTTTCAGCCATGACGAAGGGCGTCGGCTCGTCTTAGTCTAGGCGCAGTCGTGGCTGCACGCGTTTACGAGAGAACGCGAGGACAGCGGCTCCTAGGGGCTAAGGTGCGTGAGTCCCTTCGAGTGAAAAATCAAAAGTTGATTTCCTGGTGTGCGGAGATGCGCGGTCCGAAAGAAAGGGGCTCTGATAACCAAGTGTTACGGGTTCAATGAATCGAAGTAGCGAGAGTTGCACTAAGGTGTCAAACGAGTACAAAATGTGAGCGAAGGCATGAGCGAACATTTATACGCGAAACATGCAAAACGGTAACGCGGTGCGTGCGAGCTTGGTAGTGCTACGCTGGAGCGAGGCTCGGGCTAGTCCCGAAGCGTAGGCCGATACGGCCATGCCAGCAGTGCGAGGTTTGGCAAAACAGTGCGCGCGAAGTCGGCGAAGTTCCGTTAGGAGTAACGGGCGAACAATCGGCTGTTGCTGTACGCGATGTAGTCGGCTCCGTAAGGAATGCCGAGAAAATTCCTTACACAGGACAACCATATGTGGATTTAGGGCAAGGGCTCAAACACGGTTTCGCAATTGAGGACGAGCCACGCCCCAGCGAGTTGTGAACAGTACACAGCATCCGAATCACAAGGGTGAGGTTTGTCCAGATACGATGAAACTTGCACGGCATCCCCAGCCATAGTTTCTTTGCGTCTCGGTCGGTCAGGTCCAAGAACAAGACATGCCTCCCTCGCTCTGACTCAGCCTGGGACCCCGAATGAACGGCGCGGGTCGACGGTGGGCGGAGGACCTCTCGGTTCGGATGAGATTAGTGCAGTTTCGTTCTTGATGTGACACTACTGTCTGGTCTGCCACAGCTGTTTTCCTCCAAAAACGCGGGAACTTCGGGCATCCAAGTTCTTTCCCGAACCACGAGATCAAACCTCGTTCCTTACCAGTTTCCCCCTCAGTGTGAAGGCGACGAGTCATTCGATGCCAACGCGGACGGAGTCCACGCACTTTCGATGACCAAGGCTCGTTCCACCACTGAGCGACGCCCAATCTGGACACGTTCACCAATAAGGTTTTCCCTGGCCACAACCACCAAATTGTTACAGCTGGTAACCAGTCGGCCAGCAGTCATCAGAACGTAACGACTACGGCAATTTCGAGCCGCCTTTCTTGCATCCTGCCAAACATCCGAGCCAAGGCAGCCCGCCAACCAGTCTTCCACCTGAACCATGCCAGACATGTCGCGGTCGTCCTTGCCTGATCCCCCAAACTATGGAAACGAGTCCACGTTTTCGCATAGCCTTTCGTAATTAGCGAACCACTCATTTCCAGTTTCGAAGAAGTCGCAAACCGTTTCGCTATTCTGTTCCCCACATTCCAACAGCATGAAGTTCCGTTGCCTTCAGCGTTCTGGTCCATACTTTCTCCTTCACTCCCCTTAGCTTTTCCCTTCGCCTCTCCCCAACTGTCATCTTGGTTCGGTAATTTGGTAGAAACGACACATGTCTCTGACCTTCTGAAGCCGTTCACTCACGAATCAAGCTTGATATAAGATGGCAATGCAGCTTTCATGGCCCAAGTAGTCGCGTCTTTCTCCTCCAATATACGAAAGTTACTTGTCACACCGATTTCACTTCTTCGCAATAGCCTAAAAATCGGCAGTATAGGTCCCGCATCCATAGCACTCGCCAGTAGGCCCGCCGATTCTCAAGCACTTGCTCGTCGCCGATCTCGCGCAGTAACATTTACAGCTTCGTCCAGCTCCGGCGATACTGAGCAGGAAAGTTCGGAGGATCCCAAGTCAGCGAGCATGGCGAACATGAAAGACGGCCTCGCGAGGAAAGGGACATTCCGCTCGGATTATGGATACAGGTGACCCATCCTTACCACTCTGACCACTCCTCTCACAACGGTAAATTCTTCACGTGGCGAATTACGCTTCCCCTCAGCGTGTTCGCTAGACGAGAGTTCCGGAACTAGCATTTCCCCACTAGCCAAGCTTCAACATCATCGGCTTGCCAGAATCGGACTATACAACATCCACGAGTGAATCAGTAACGAATAGCGCACAGCGAAACTATCAGCGTCCCGGCTCCATCAGAAAAAATCGCTTCTCGCAGCTCATACGTCGGCTCCTCGTCTCCCCTCCGATTTCCTTCAGTTTTCCCACACTCCGTTTGACACTCCTCTCCCCTCCCCTCACCGAACACGCGTCCCATCTTTCCCCTCCGCCCCGTTGCCCGATTGCGCAACTCTTTACGATTTCCTCTTCCCATTCTTCCGAGCACCCCTCCGATAAGGAAATAACAATAGTCCGCGCAGAGCGGTGATACCGCGCGAGCGAAGCGAATCGAGTCGTCGGACCCGCTTACCGTTGCCTGTTTTCCCTGGATTGTCGCGCTTGTCTCCTCCTCCCTTCCACCAGAGCTTCCTCTGGCATGGCAGCCGCCGCGAGCAATGGGAATCGGCCAATTCATTGCTCCCTCTCCTCCTCTCCTCTTCCTCCCCCCTCTCCGCTCCACCCCCCTCCTTCCGCTTCCCCCTCCATTTCCTCCCTTCCCCTCCTTCTTCCCCCCTTCACTCCGCTTCCCCACCCGCCCTTCCCCCGTTGCCAACCTCCCAGAGCTTCCCCCGACATGGCGGCAGCGCGCGCAGAGGCGCTGCTGCCGCGCGAGCGGAGCGAGTGTAACCTGCAGGGCGGGCACGAGCAGCACCTGCACCACCACCACCACGGCTTCGGCGACAAAACCATCACGTTCTGGGGGTGAGTGGATGGGCTGGGGTGAGCCGACGGGTTGGGGTGTACGGATGGATTGGGGTTGAGACTCTGGGCTGGGGTGAGCCGACGGGTTGGGGTGTACGGATGGATTGGGGTTGAGACTCTGGACTCTGGTTCTCGAGTCACCTCGAAGGGCACGAGCAGCGCCTTCGCGGACGGGCTGGCTGCCTTAAATTATGAACTGTAATCGCTTCGGCATCTCTCTTACACTCCCCTCCCTTTCCCCCACAGCTCCCCCACTCGCACTTACTCCTTACCGCACTCTCACCCTCACCCCCGCCTAACCCCCACACAGATTCTGCGTGATAAATTTTCATAATGTTTTCTGCTGCTGCTGCTAGCCCTTAGCCACACTCCCACCCATTCCTTCCCGCTCCCTTCCACCCATCCGCCGTCAGGTCTTGCGTGCTCAACTTCAATAATATTACGGGACCAGCGGTCGTAGTTCTCCCGTTGCTATACGCACAAGCGGGATGGTTTTTACCAACCGCCGGGCTCACGCTCATGTGGCTGTTTTCGTCGTTTGCGGCCACGATGATGTGCGAAGCGCAGCAGCGAATTCCGGGCAACAAGGGTTTCGCCAGGCGGTTTGAGTACTGCACGCTCGTGCGGCATTACTTCGGCGATCGGTGGTACGCGCTCGCGCAGATTGGGTTCAACGCGGGGCTGCTCGCTTCGAACATCGCGTCCATGATTGTTACATCGCAGGTACAGTGAAAAAGAACGAAGGCGAAAAATGCATTGTAGTGATGTGCATGTGCAGTATGAACTAAGGGCAGTTTTTGCATAAAACCTTTCTTAATGTGATTAATTTCTTGATTGATCATTATTACATCCTGGCGCATATTAGACATGTTCTACTGGCACAGCCTGTAAATTCAAGCTAGAAATAGCAGAGCTCCAAATAGTCAACTGAATCGCTACCCCTTTCTCCCCTCCCACGCTCCCCCCAATCCCCCCCCCTCTCTTCACACAAACACGCACAGGTTCTAGACTCAGTGGTATACCGCCTAGCCGGTACCTTATATGGCATGGACTATGGCCAGTGCCGCCCACATTTGGGTGATCACCCTTGCACCCACCTTTCAACCCCCCGTTGCACAAAAACTTGCAGGTCCTAGACTCGGTGGTGTATCGGCTAGCTGGCACATCGTATGGCATGGACTATGGGCAGTGGCCGCCCGCGTTTATCGAGTCCCTTGCAACGGGAGGGGCGGGAGGGAATGTGTGCGCATGGGGGACCACCAGCAGCGGTGACTGCAACCGATCGGTGATCTCCCTGGGGTGAGTGAAGGAGAGGGAGTTTAAAAGAGGCGGACAAGAAAGGAGTGGACTGGGAGGAAGGGAGAGGTAAAACTAAACCCTATACCCTGGCCTAAACCTCGCAATGGCAGGGAGAAGAAGCAATGACATGGAGAGGGTTTTTAACTGTCGGAAAGTATCACTGTGTTCGGCTTTGCCGTTCAGGTCATACGGTTAAGGGTTCAGGGTTTCGGGTTAACGCTAACTCTTACTCTCCATTCAGCCTTGTGCTGGCAATGGTTCTCAGTATCCTCACTTCGTTCTTCACGTGTGTTCCCATTCCCTCAGCTTTGCCGGTTTTTTAGGTGCCTAAAAAAAAAATACAATGTATCTCGACCTATCCCAGTCCTTAACTTTCTTCGCACAAATTTTCATTTCTCTCCTCACGTGTGCTCCCACTCCCTCAGATTCGTCCTCGCAATGGCAATCCGCATCCCATTCGCCCGCCTCAACCTCGCAATGGCTCCTACTGCCTCTCCATGCTCTCATTTTCTCTTCTCCCTTCCCCCTCTTCCCTCCCTCTCCCTCCCTCCCTCCTGTATGCTGGGTGCCCCGCTTCTGGCAATGACGTCTGCATCCCATTCGCCCCTCTCAACCTGGACGACAGCATGGGCTTCCTCTGCCTCTCCATGCTCTCATCTTCCCTTCTTCCTTCCCCCTATTCCCTCCCTATCCCTCTCTCCCTCTTGTGTGCCAGTGGCTCTCCATGATCTCATCTTCCCTTCTTGAGTCGACTCAAAAATCGACTTATCACACACGTGCCAGTGGCTCTCCATGATCTCATCTTCCCTTCTTGAGTCGACTCAAAAATCGATTTATCACACACGTGCCAGTGGCTCTCCATGATCTCATCTTCCCTTCTTGAGTCGACTAAAAAATCGACTTATCACACACGTGCCAGTGGCTCTCCATGATCTCATCTTCCCTTCTTCCCTCCTCATGTGTGCTCCCACTCCCCCAGCTTCGTGCTGGCAATGGCAGTGTGCATCCCATTTGCTCGTCTCAACCTAGACGACAACATGGGCTTCCAGTGGCTCTCCATGCTCTTATCTTCCCTTCTCCTTCCCTTCTCTCTCTCCTGTGTGCCGGGTGCCCCATTCCCTCAGATTTGTCCTGGCGATGGCAGTCTGCATCCCATTCGCTCGCCTCAACCTAGACGACAACATGGGCTTCCAGTGGCTCTCCATGCTCTTATCTTCCCTTCTCCTTCCCTTCTCTCCCTCCTGTGTGCCGGGTGCCCCATTCCCTCAGATTTGTCCTGGCAATGGCAGTCTGCATCCCATTTGCTCGCCTAAACCTAGACGACAACATGGGCTTCCAGTGGCTCTCCATGCTCGCCCAGCTGCTCTTCTCCTTTGAGTTTGCCGCCCAGTTCCTCTCCAACCTCCTCCCCGGCTCCCCCAACTACTGCGCCGGGAATGGGCCTGGCAGAACACCCTTTCTCGGACTCGATATAAGTCAGGTGAGAGTTGTCTTGTACTCGATATAAGCCCGGAAATGGTTGCTCCATGCTCGCCCAGCTGCTCTTCTCTTTTTAGTTTGCCGCCCAGTTTCTCTCCAACCTCCTCCCCGGCTCCCCCAACTACTGCGCCGGCAACGGCCCCGGGAGAACACCCTTTCTCGGACTCGATATAAGCCAGGTGAGGGGTGTACTCCATATAAGACCGTTAAAGGGTTGATCTCCATGCTCGCCCAGCTGCTCTTCTCCTTTGAGTTTGTCGCCCAGTTTCTCTCCAACCTCCTTCCCGGTCCCCTTCCCCTTTTCTTCTCTTTCCCTCACCCATCATTGGTCTCTCATTCTTTCTGCCTAACCAGGTCCTAGGAGTGTGTGTGTTTGCATACTCGTACGTCAGCACCATCCCCTCTGTCTGGCTCGTAGTTTGTGCCTGCTCAAGTAGTGCCTCTCTCTCATTCCCCCTCTCCCCCACTCCTCCTTGTTCCCCCAAACCAGGTGCTAGGGGTGTGTGTGTTTGCATACTCCTACGTCAGCACCATCCCCTCGTGGGCCAATGAGAAGAAGCCAGGTGTCAACGTCAACAGAGCCATCTGGCTGCCTGCTTCCGTTGGCTGTGCCCTCAACATCCTACTTGGTGAGCCGCACACCATCGTACAATGTTACATTGTTACAACGATACTACAGTGATACAAAAGTACACAGGTACACAACTAAATTGACTTTGGAGACGTATCAAGTGCCATCTGGCTGCCTGCTTCTGTCGGATCGGATGCGCCTGCTTAGACGCCTCGATATCATCAAGGCGCGGTTACCATCTCACCAAGAATCCTATAACCTGGATGTCTGAGTTACACTCAGCATGCCCCTTATTCCCATGTGCTCCCGTGCCTTGCACTGTACCCAACAGGCCTCCTAGGCGCGTGGGCGTACAAGCTAGTGGACGACGCAGGCCACCCGTTCAAGGGCACAGACAACATGCTCAACATGCTGGACGGGCAGGCCGATGCTGCCACTGCATGCGGCCACCCCCATGTGAGATGCTAGGCTAAAGAAAAGTGTATGCTATACAATATACTCGCTAACTCATTTGCACACATTTCAGTCTACATTCCGGCTTTCCTTGGCTTGGCTACATCCCAGGCATCCCCAACCTGGCCATCATGCCCCTTTACAACCTGCGCTCCTCTGGTGACTTTTGAGTCGACTCAAAAGTCACTAAGTCACCTCTTTTGAGTCGACTCAAAAGTCATACCGGGCATCCCCAACCTGGCCGTCATGCTCCGCTACAACCTGCACTCTTCACCAAACCCCTCTTACCCACCCACCCCTCCGCCCCTCCCCCTGCTTTGGGCTACAGGTGGCCCCAGCAACAGAGTTCTCAGTCTACATGCGGGGCTTTTTTGGCTACATCCCGGCCCGGGCATCCCCATCCTGGCCATCATGCTCCGCTACAACCTTCAGTCCTCACCACCCCCTCTTACTCTTCTCCCCCCCACTTTTCCTCCCCTCCCCACGCTCTCCTCTCCACCACCCTCTCTCCCCTCCCCTTCCTTTGCTCTCCCCCCTGTTCTTCCCCTCCTCCCCCTCTCCCCTTCTCTGTCCTCCTCCTCCCCTCCCCTCTCCAATGCTACAGGTGGCCCCAGCAACAGAGTTCTCAGTCTACATGCGGGGCTTCTTTGGCTACATCTGGAATCCCCATCCAGGCCATCATGGTGCGCTACAACCTGCAGGCCTCACCAACCCCCTCTTACCATTCCCCCCCCCCTTTCCTCCTCTCCCTCTGTTCTCTTCTCCTGGCCTCCTCTCCGATTTCTCTCCCCCCCCTCCCCTCTCCCTGTTTTCCCCTGCCCCCTCTCTTCCCCTGTTCTCTCCACCCTACAGGTGGCACCAGCAACAGAATTTTCAGTGTACATGTGGGGCTTCTTTTGCTACATCCTGGGGATCCCCATTCCCCTCTCTCAAACCCACCAGCACCCCTTCCCACCCCTCTCTTTCACCCTACAGGTGGCCCCAGCAACAGAGTTCTCGGTGTACATGTGGGGCTTCTTTGGCTACATCCCGGGAATTCCCATTCTGGCCATCATGGTGCGCTACAACCTGCAGGCCTCGGGTCTCTTCTCCGACTCAGCTGCCTTCTTCTGGGCGGTTGTCGCGCCCTGGCTGCTCACTGCATTTTTCTACCAAGCTCAGGTGAGACTCCAAACCTAAACCCCCAAACCTAAACCTCAAACCCCCAAACCTAAACCTCAAACCCCCAAACCTAAACCTTAAACCCCCAAACCTAAACCTTAAACCCCCAAACCTAAACCTTCAACCCCCAACCCTAGACCGTACGTCTCTTTAGCATGATACAGCCTACAACCTGCAGGCCTCGGGTCTCTTCTCCGATTCAGCCGCCTTCTTCTGGGCGGTTGTAGCGCCCTGGCTGCTCACTGCCTTCTTCTATCAAGCTCAGGTGAGATCCCAACCCTAGACTTTAAACCTCAAACCCTGCCCCTCTTAGCGTGCTACAGCCCACAACCTGCAGGCTTCAGGCCTCTTCTCCGAGTCAGCTGCCTTGTTCTGGGCGGTTGTAGCGCCCGCCCTGGTTACCCACTGCCTTCTTCTACCAAGCTCAGGTGAGACTTGAACCCTACACTCTAAACTTTAAGGTTCAACTCTAAACCTTACGTTTACACTCTAATCCTTGAACCCTGCCCCTCTTAGCGTGCTACAGCCTACAACCTGCAGGCCTCGGGTCTCTTATCCGACTCTGCACCAACCCTGATGAAGCACCCACCAACCCTCCCTTACCCACCATCCCTCCCCTGCACGCACTCCCTCTGCATC
Organism: Closterium sp. NIES-65; assembly: GCA_948144175.1. Classification (NCBI taxonomy): domain Eukaryota; kingdom Viridiplantae; phylum Streptophyta; class Zygnematophyceae; order Desmidiales; family Closteriaceae; genus Closterium; species Closterium sp. NIES-65. The sequence goes on from CANXME010002420.1 coordinate 641,366, forward strand.
CCTCTGCACCCCTCCGCACCTCCCTTGAGGTGCTCGTGCAGCTCTGCAACTGGGTGGCCATCATCTGCCAGGGATTCATTAACTCTGATGAAGCAGCCACATCCCCCCAACCCCTCTGCATCCCTCTGCATCTCTCTCTCAGGTGCTGGTCCAGTTCTGCAACTGGGTGGCCATCATATGCCAGGGATTCATCAACCTCGTCGTCCCAACTCTCCTCTTCCGGGCCGCCCTCATCACCTACCCCACCCCCGAAGAGCTCGAGTCCCGGGGCTACCTCCTCGTCTCCTCCTCCCCTCCCTCCTCCACACCCCTCACCACCACTCCCCCTGCCTCCACACCACTCCGAAGCTCCTCCAGCGCTGATAGAAGCCTGGTAGGACTGATTCAGAATGTGATTGCTGCGCTTTCTCCCAAGCACTCACCAAGTTCGTCTGAAGGAGGAGCGGGAGTTATGGAGAGTGATATGGAAGGGGCCGGTGCTTATAAGCAGATGCCGGATGGTGCAGGAGGGGAGGTGGGGCGGGGGGGGGATGTGATTGTAGAGGGGGCTCGCGTGGTGGTGGATTCAGAGAGTGACAGTGGGAGTGTGAGTGACGAGGGAGGGAGCGAGACAGAACCTCTCACTGCTGCTGCTGCTGCTGCTGCCGCTGCTGCAACCGCAACTGCCACTCCCGCCACCACCACCACCGCCGCCAACACTACCACTGCCACTGCAAATGCTGCTGCACCAGCCGTGGCTGTAGAGGTGGATCGGAATAGAGGGACAGCAGGAACAACAACACAACGACAGGCAGCTAGCCGAACAACCGGAGCAGATCCTGTGGCTCTGATTGGTCCAGGTCAGAAGGTGGTGCTCGAGCCACCTGTGCAAGCAGTGCCTACGTGGCTGCGTGTGGACCCCTTGGTGTTCGCCAGCGCGATGACGTGGACGACAGGGCTGCTGGTAGCTGTCAGCATCGCCATCACTCTCCTCTCCCCTTAACCTCGAGTACCAACATCCTTCTATCTTCTGGCAGCTCTAGTAGCTCTAGTTCACAGAGGGAGCGTGGTGAAGTGGACAGCAGGAGATCTAGTATGTCAGCATTGCCATCACCCTCCTCTCCCGTGACCTCTCTTATCCAAGCTCTAGAGCCCATAGAGCTTGTAGTCTAGAGCTACTGCAGCCACTTGCTCCCCCGTCTCCTCTCTCCTCCTCCATTTCGCCGCTCCCCACAAGGCCATACAGGCTCACACAAACCCAAAAAGGCTCCCCAACCAAAGGGACACCATAGGCTACTTGTGGTTGGTTACCACACATACACCCCGCATCCTGTGGGATTGCAGGGGACAGGTCAACCCTGCATTTGGCCTAGATAAAAGGGCATTAGGCAATTAGACCAAGGGCTGGAGGAAGGCACGTGACGGTACGACTGGCAGGGAGATGGTATGGTATGGTATGGGGAGACAGCCAGGGGGGTGTTTGATGGATGAGGCAGCAGCGAATCTCCTGTGGAGGAACATTGAGCGATATGGTAATGCTCATGCTCGTAGATGCTCTTTTGTGGCTGGCAGAGCTCCCCTTGGCAGGTGCTGCTCACATACTGCTTGAAGCTTGGCCCACACATTAGCAGCAGCAGCAGGTGTTGTGTGTGGGAAGCTTCCATTTTGGTTTTCCCTTGGTTGTTTTCTGCGCACCGTTTGGTCCAGCCAGCAGGACGTGCTTGCTCCGCAACGTCTGCTTGAATGTTATGTTGATTGTAGAGAACGTTTTACATGACAGTAGTTGATGCGCTACAACAACAATACGGTTGATACCGTACGTGGAATGCAATGCGGTTTTATCATGTAGCGTATAATGTCATTTTCCAAGATGTGTCAAATCCGTCAGCACCATTTCAATGTTGCGTGAGCGAGATGTTGACCTCGCAGTGACGTGGGATAAGCATGTGGTCAATTAGCTCATGTGTATCAAAACTTACTGTTACGGGTGCAATGAATCGAAGTAGCGAGAATTGCACTAAGGTGTCAAACGAGTACAAAATGTGAGCTAAGGCATGAGCGAACATTTATACGCGAAACATGCAAAACGGTAACGCGATGCGTGCGAGCTAGCTAGTGCTACGCTGGAGCGAGGCTCGGGCTAGTCCCGAGGCGTAGGCCGACACGGCCATGCCAGCAGTGCGAGGTTTGGCAAAACAGTGCGCGCGAAGTCAGCGAAGTCCCGTTAGCAATAACGGGCGAACAACGGCTGTTGCTGTACGCGATGTAGTCGGGCTCCGTAAGGAATGCCGAGAAAATTCCTTACACTACCCCCCCCCTCAAGAAGCCCCCTCCGCTACGCGAGTGCGTGTATATCGCGGAATCCCCGGCTCCTCAGGTACACTTGCAGGGCAGGGTGGTTTTCAATGTTGGTCAGGGGCACCCAGCTATCTTCAGTTGGCGTGCGGTCCTTCCAGCGAACGAGGAATTCAATCCTCCTGATTCCCGTGGGGTGGCGAATCCGATGGCTCAGGATTTTTTCGGGCTCGATGATCGGTTCCGATGCAGGGCGAGTCATAGATTACGGGCGGTGACGCGGCAGTTGGCTTGTGGTCGGTATGTATGGGCGAAGTAGGCTGACGTGGAACGAAGGGCTGATGTACCAGTCGGTCGGTAACAGTAGGTGTGCGGTGACTGCCGTGATCATGTGGCTGATTTGGAACGGTCCACAGTAGCGCGGTCGTAATTTCGGTACGTCGGGCAGTCGCAGATTTTGCATGTCGAGCAGTACGTAATCTCCAGATTGGTACGTGACAGGGCGGCGGTGGTGGTCAGCGTTGCGCTTAGCGATGACGTTGGCTTTTTTAATTGCTTCGGCGGCTCTGGTGCGGGCAGCTTGCAGGATTTCGGCGAATTGTTGTGCACGTGGCGTTGGGTTGTCCGGACTCGGCGTCATGGGCACTGTGGGGTTTTGCCCATAGGTAAAACGGGGACTGCTGCGTCGTTGCTGACGTGGCGTTGTTGTATGCGAACTCGATCAGCGGCAGCTGTTGCTCCCAGGTCGTGGGGTCGTCGCACGTGGCACGAATCAACTGCTCCATCGTCTGGTTCGTCCGCTCCGTTTGGCCGTCGGTCTCGGGGTGGTACGACGAACTGAACTGTAGCCTAGTCCCGAACTGCTCCCAAAGGTTCTTCAAGAAGTTGCTGGTAAACTTTGTGTCCTTGTCGCTGATAATCGCTGCTGGTATCCCGTGCAGGCGAACAACGGCTGCGATGAACAGGCGAGCGGTCTCCTCGGCTGAGATCGACTTTTTGCACGCAGCGAAGTGTGCCATCTTCGTCAGCCTATCCACGACGACCATCACCGCATCGTTACCCCCAGGGTTCGAAGGTAACCCTGTGACGAAGTCCATGGTTACTTGCTGCCAGGCGCGTTCGGGCGGTGGGATCGGCTGCAACTGACCCGCCTTCCGCTTCCTTGAACTCTTCATCACCTGACACGTAGGGCACGAGCCCACGTGCTGCTGTACGTCGGTCAACAGCTCCGGCCAGTAATAATACCGCTGCAGTTGCAGTCGCGTTTTCTCTACCCCAAAATGTCCCGAGGTAATTCCGTCGTGTGCCTCCTGCAGTAGCAGCTCCCTCAGTAGTGAGTACGCGGGTACCCAAATGCGGTTGGTGCCTGTTTTTACGTAATAAACTCCTTTTGCTTCTGCCAGTTGCTGTGAATTTCCGGTCGTGAAAAATGGGTCGGTGCGGTATCCGTGGGTGAATAGGCCAGTTAACAGTGGGTTGGTCTGGGCGAGTAGGATGGCGTGGAGTTGGGCGGTAGGTCGGGTGAGGGCGTCGGCGATGTTGGATGCGCCTTTTTTGTACGTAACGGTGTAGTGGAAGTTGGACTCAAGATAGTCCAACCAGCGAATCTGTCGTGGGTTGAGATTTGGTTGGGCGCGGAGGTACTGTAGTGAGCGATGGTCTGTCCGTACTGTCACGTCGGCTCCAGTCAGGTAACACCGCCAAACTTTGAACGCGTGCACGATCGCCAGCATTTCGCGGTCGTGTATCGGGTAGTTGCGTTCGGGTGGGTGCAGTTTGCGGGACTCGTACGCGATTGGTTGGAGGCCGTTCCCGAAATCCTGCAACAGTACTTCTCCCACAGCGATGTCACTTGCGTCTGTGACGAGTTCGAACGGACGGTGTGGATCTGCGATGTGGAGCACGGGCGGTGAGCACAAAATATTTTTGAGGGCCGAGAAGGCAGCTTGCTCTTTCTCCCCCCACGTGTACTCAACCCCCTTCCTCAGCAGGTCGGTCAACGGGGCAGTTAGCTTCGCCATGTCGGGGACGAACCGGCGCACGTAGTTGACAAACCCCAGAAAACTCTGCAATTCGGTCAAGTTGGTTGGCGCGTGCCAAGCTTGAATCGTCGCGATTTTCTTCGGGTCTATTTCCACTCCTGCAGCTGAAATAACATGTCCCAAAAACTCCAGGCGGTCCTGTAAAAACTCACACTTAGATGCTTTTGTTAGTAGGCGGTTCTCACTCAGAATTTTAAAAACTGCTTCGATGTCCTGTAAGTGCTATGCTCTGTCAGGGCTGTAAATCAGTACGTCGTCCAGGTAAACGATGACGCATTTATCTAAAAGCGGGCGGAATGCGTCGTTCATGGTCATTTGGAAGGTGCCGGGGGCGTTGGTCAGTCCGAATGGCATGACAGTGTATTCGAAAGATCCGTAGCGTGTTCGGAATGCGGTTTTAGGGCAGTCGGGTGGGTTGACGTGAATTTGGTGGTAGCCTCCCCGGAGGTCAATTTTCGAGAAAACCCGGGCTGTGCGCAGTTGGTCGATCAGTTCGTCAGCTCGTGGGATGGGGTAACGGGATTTGATGGTAACCCTGTTCAGTGCTCTGTAGTCTATGCACATGCGAAATCCCCCGTCCTTTTTCGTTGTGAACAGTATCGGTGCGGCGAAAGGCGATGAGCTAGGGCGAATGAATTCCTTCTCGAGCAGGTAATCGAGTTGCTTCCTCAGTTCGTCTAGTTCGGGTTGGGTCAGTCGGAACTGTCGCTGTACTGTTGGCTGTGCCCCCGGTTCCAGTTCTATCCTGTGATCGTGCGGTCGCTGAGGTGGCAGTCCCGTCGGTAGGTCGTCCGGGAAAATGTCACTGTACCGTGTTAACAGTGCTGCCAGATCACTCGGTACGTCGGTCAGCAGTTTCTGTAGATCCCCTCCCTTGCCTGCTGCCTCGGCTTCACGAATGTCAACCGCGTACACGTCAGCTCCGGCCGCTACAGCGCGTTTCATCGTGATCACATTGACACGCATCGACGAAGACTCAGGCGAGCCCCAGCGAGATAAGGCGATGTTGTTACCGTTCATTCGCACGGTGCAGTCACCCGTCGTCCAGTCGATTCGCGGATTGTGTCGTCGCAGCCAATCACGCCCGAGTAAAATGTCGGTTCCGTCAAGGGTCGTTGCGAGCATTTCCTGGCTAAACGCGAAGTTACCCCCGCATCGAATCCGAACTCGGTCTACGCGTTCCCGTATTGCCAGCTGCGTGCCGTCTACCAGTCGTGCGTCGATCTCAAGTAAGCATCTGTCCAGTGGCAGTCGCAGTTTTCGTGCTGTAGCAGTGTTAATGAGGCTGTGGCTGGCTCCCCCGTCTACGAAGATTTTAACTAAATCTGTCCCAATTTTCCCACTGAGCAGTATAGGGCTGTCTACCGTGGTACCCTCCTTATTCGGCCGGGTGTGGTCGATTGCGTGAACCGGCACAATCACTCGGTGAGGGTCGGTTGGGTCGGGCGAGCGGCGTGACCTGTCAGTAGAGGGCCCGTCTGCTACTGACTCCCAGCGTTTCCCTGCTGCTTGGTCTGTTTCTGCTGCTCTGCTTCCCCCTTTCCCTTAGCGTTTTCCGGGCATTCGCTCTTGCGATGTCCCGGCCGATTGCACGCAAAGCAGCGCCCTTTGAACGGTGCGGCAGCGGCATTTGCGGCGACGGCGCGTATCGTGGCGCCCTCGTTCTGTCAGAACATTATAGCTTATGCTGTTGTGTAGGCTATAGTGGGGTATCCCATAGGGGGTACAACCCAATTAGGGTTTCATATTTGTACTCACTTCATTCATAGTTCATTCATTCTCTCGTTCAAATCTTCTCATGGTATCGAGCAGGTTCCCCTGTGGGAACTGCGCCTAGGGCCCACCACTTCGAGTTTTTTTTTTTTTTACTGCCCGCAGTGCACTCATCCCGAGTCGCGCTTCGGGCTATTCACTTACCGAGCCGCCCTAGCGGCCTTCTCTCCCCTAGCGGCCCTGCCGCCCTACGCTTTGCGGCCCCGCCGCCCTGCACTTCGCGGCCCTGCCGCCCTACGCTTCGCGGCCCCGCCGCCCTGCACTTCGCGGCCCCGCCGCCCTTCCTTTGCGGCCCCGCCGACCTCTGCTAAGCGACCCCGCCGCCCTCCTTCGACGGCCCCGCCGCCCTGCTTCGACGGCCCCGCCGCCCAGCTTCGACGGCCCCGCCGCCCTGCTTCGACGGCCCCGCCGCCCTGCTTCGACGGCCCCGCCGCCGTGCTTCGACGGCCCCGCCGCCCTGCATCGACGGCCCCGCCGCCCTGCTTCGACGGCCCCGCCGCCCTGCTTCGACGGCCCCGCCGCCCTGCACCTCGCGGCCCCGCCGCCCTTCCTTCAGCGGCCCCGCCGCCCTGCACTTCGCGGCCCCGCCGCTTCTCCTTAGTGGCCCCGCCGCCCTTCCTTAGCGGCCCCACCGCCCTCTGCTAAGCGGCCCCGCCGCCCTTCCTTTACGGCCCCGCCGCCCTGCACTTCGCGGCCCCGCCGCCCTCTACTAAGCGGCCCCGCCGCTCTCCTCCTCTACCGTGCCACCCGAGCCGCCGCCCACTGCACCACCCTGCAGCGTGCACCCGAGCAGCCGCCCGCCACGCCACCGAGTACCGGAGGAGCCGAGCTGCCTAGCCGCGGTGCAGCCGAGCCGCCCAGCAGCTGGGCCACCCAGCACCCGCGCCACCGAGCCGCCGAGCCGCCGAGCCGCCCAGCCGCCCAGCCGCCCAGCCGCCCAGCCGCCGAGCAGCCCAGCCGCCGAGCCGCCCCGCAGCCGAGCCGCTCTACTGCCGAGTCGCCCGACCTGCCTTCTCTGGTGAGCACAGCCCCACTGCTACTGCGTGCCCGTCCCCCCCCACCACTGCTTGCACTGCTAGTCTGTCGTCATGGCCACCCCTAGTGTCCTCGCTTTTGACGCTGAGGGTCGAGCCATAGACTTTGAGGTCTGGGTCGACGACCTGCAGCTGTTTTTACAGTGCGATAGGGCGGACGGTCTGTCTCTCTTTGACCTCACCTCTGGCGCCGTCCCTGCCCCTGCTGCTGATGCTGACGCCACTGTTCGCTCACAGTGGGCCACGCGCGATGCTGCTGCACGTCTTGCTGTGTGTCGCCACCTGCCTACAGCTGAGCGCGCGCACTTTAGCCAGTACAAGAGTGCCCAGACCTTGTACGACGCTGTAGTTGCGCGCTACTCCTCCCCTGCCACTGCTGCACTGAGCCGCCTCATGCTCCCCTTCCTCTTCCCTGACCTTGCCGCCTTTCCCACTGTGGCTGATCTCATCACGCACCTCCGCACTAGTGACACTCGCTACCGCGCTGCGCTTCCTGCTGACTTCTGCGCCAAGAACCCCCCCCCCATGTACATCACTCTCTACTTCTTAGTCACTCGCCTCCCTGACTCCCTTCGTGTAGTCCGGGACCACTTCCTCACGGTCTGTCCCACCACCCTCACAGTCGACAGCCTCGAGAAGGCCCTCCTTGCAGCAGAGAAATGCATAGTCGCTGTAGGAGCCTCTCGAGGTGACCCCCGCGCCCCCATCTTTGAGGGGTGTTCTCCTTCCCCTCTCCTGCCCTCTGTCGCCTCTGCCGCTGCGGCCGACCTCGTTGGTCTTGAGTCGGTCGGTGCGGCGTCTGCCCCTAGCGGGAGACGCCGCTCTGGCAAGGGCAAGGGGGGCAAGGGAGCGGGTGGGGCCAGTGGGGGCGATGGAGGTGGAGGTGGAGGCAGCGGAGGGAGTGGGGGTGGCGGTGGAGGTGGTAGCGGGGGTGGGGGTGCTAGTGGCGGCAGTGGAGGCGGGGGTGGCGGCGGCGGTGGCGGTGGTAGCGGAGGTGGCGGAGGTGGCGGCGGTGGAGGCGGAGGCGGGGGCGGTGGAGGCGGAGGCGGGGGTGGCGGAGGTGGAGGTGGTCGGAGTGGAGCTTCGCAGCGGAGCAGCACTGGGGGCGGTCAGCGCCAGCAGCAGCAGCAGCAGCACCACCAGCGTTCTCGCGACGTCCCCACCCCTCAGCAGCTCCGTGAGTGGTACACGCAGCGTCAGCGTGGTGGGGGTTTTGGACCCTGCACCTACGTTCTCCGCACTGGCGACCGCGCTGGAGAGCAGTGTGGGGGTACCCACGCCGCCCAGCGCTGCTTTGGCCGCCTGACGGACGCTTGGCGCCAGCAGTTCCCGGAGGCCGCGGAGATCCCCCGCTGGGGAGAGCTGTCTAGGGCTGGTGTAGCTATCTTTGACCTTGATTTTGATGCTATCCTTGCTGCCATGTATGCTGTGACCATTAGTGATGAGGGTGACTGTTACCTGTGTTTCCCGCCCGACCCGGGCATTGGTACTGCTGCTCTAGGTGCCGGTGAGGCTTCTGCTCTAGGTGCCAGTGCGTCTGTGCTCTCACGTGCTGGTGAGGCTGCTCTCTCAGGTACTAATGCATCTGCGCTCTCAGGTACTGCGTCGGCTTCGGCCTCCCACACCTTCACCCTTGACTCTGGAGCGTCTCGCTCTTTCTTTCGGGACCGCACCACACTCACGCCGCTTAGTCGGCCGGTTGCGGTTTCCCTGGCTGATCCCTCTGGGGGTCCTGTCCTGTCTCGCTTCTCCACAGTCCTCCCGTGTCCGGCGGCTCCCTCTGGCACCCTGTCTGGTCTCTACCTCCCCTCGTTCTCTACGAACTTGGTGAGTGGTGCTGACCTACAGGATGCGGGAGTCCACTAGTTCACCCCTGCTCGTCAGCGAGTGACGCACTGCACAGAGGCTAGCACGGGTCGTCACCTGGCTACGTTTACACGTCAGCCAGGGTCGAGCCTGTACACACTGACCACTGCTTCTCCTCCATTTCCTGAGTCTGGTAGGGTCCCTTCGTCAGGTCAGGTGTTTGCTGCAGCGTCCAGGTCTGGCCCACAGTCTGCCCCCTGTTCGTGTCGTCGCCTGTCTCACGAGACTCTCCTCTGGCACCACCGCCTTGGTCACCCCTCTCTGCTTCGGCTCAGAGGCATGGCCTCCCGCCTTCTTGTGTCTGGTGTTCCCCGGTCTTTCCCTCCCTTTCCTCAGGGCCCTGGCCCTGCCTGTGTCCCCTGTGTCGAGGGGCGCCAGCGTGCTGCCCCTCACGCCTCCCAGTTTCCTTCGACAGAGGCTCCGTTGCAGACGCTTCACATGGACGTGTGGGGCCCTGCCCGCGTCCGTGGACTCGGTCATGAGCGCTACTTCCTGTTGGTGGTTGACGACTACTCGCGTTACACCACAGTCTTCCCCTTGCGCAGCAAGGGTGATGTCACTGAGGTGCTGATCGACTGGATCCGCGCAGCTCGTCTCCAGCTCAGGCAGAGCTTTGGCTCGGACTTTCCTGTGTTGCGTCTGCACTCGGACAGAGGCGGAGAGTTCTCCTCTGGCCTTCTGCGTGCCTTCTGTCGTGCGCGAGGCATTCGCCAGACCTTCACGCTTCCGGACTCACCGCAGCAAAATGGGATTGCAGAGCGCCGCATTGGCATGGTCATGGACGTCGCTCGTACGTCTATGATGCATGCGGCTGCCCCCCATTTTATGTGGCCGTTTGCGGTCAGGTACGCGGCGCATCAGATCAACCTCCACCCCAGGGTCTCCAGGCCGGAGACCTCCCCAGCCCTGCTGTGGACGGGGAAGGTTGGCGATGCGTCGGCGTTCCGGGTCTGGGGATCTCGGGCGTTTGTCCGCGACTTGTCTGCGGACAAGCTGTCCCCTCGCGCCGCTCCCTGCGTCTTCCTCGGGTTCCCCCCCGACGCCCCTGGGTGGCAGTTCTACCACCCCACCTCTCGACGTCTTTTGTCCTCCCAGGACGTCACATTCGACGAGTCGGTACCCTACTACCGCCTCTTCCCCTACCGCACTCCGTCCCTCCCCCCACCCCCGCTCTTCTTGGTACCAGGTCCCCCCCCGGTAGACCCCCTCCCCCCTCAGGGTCCTGCCCCTTCAGGTGTGTCCCAGGTAGACGCGGTCGAGCCTGTCGAGGTCACTGGTGACTCTGGTGCTGCTGCGGGAGCTGAGCCTGGGGGTGCCGGGACTGGGGGTGCTGAGTCTGGGGGTGCTGAGCCTGGGGGTGCTGAGCCTGGGGGTGTTGAGCCTGGGGGTGCTGAGTCTGGGGGTGCTGGGCCTGGGGGTGCTGAGCCTGGGGGTGCTGAGACTGGGGGTGCTCCGCCTGGAGGTGCTTTGCCTGAGGGTGCTGAGCCTGGAGGTTCTTCGCCTGGAGGTTCTTCGCCTGGAGGTGCTTCGTCTCGCCAAGAGCCACTCTCCCCACAGGAGCTGCGTGAGTGGTTTGCCCGGCGCTGGAGGCGTGCTGCTGGTACTGGAGGTTCTTCGGCTGCTGAGGGTGCTGCTGCCGCGCGTCCCGGAGGTGCTCGTACTGGGGGTACTGGAGCTGCTGGGCCTGAGGGTTCTTCTGGAGCTGGTGCTGCTGAGGGTGTTGGCGCTGAGACTACCGCTGGCGGTCCGGCCGGCAGTGCTCCTGGTGCTGCTGGGGGTTCTGGAGCTACTGGAGGTGCTGCTGGAGGTGCTGCTGGAGCGGGTACTCCTGCTGGGGGTACTGGTGCTGTCCCTGCTGTTTCTGGAATCGCCACGCGGCCCCGACCGTACTTCGTTCCGCTCCTACAGCAGGTTCTTGGTCTTCCCTCTTCTCCTGGTCCTCCTTCTCCTCCCTTAGAGGGTCCACAGCCTGTCCAGACACTGTCACAGCTACAGCCTGCCTCCCCTTTGCCTGCTCCTTCTTCCTACGCTGGTCCGACTGGAGGTCTTACTGAGCGTCGTGAGCCTGCGTCTCGTCCTGCGTCGCCTGTTCGTACTGCGCGCACTCATGGTCGCGGTTCGCGTCAGCGTCCTCCTCCTATCCCTGGCACGCACCGGATGTCTCTGCGTCCGTCTACTGCTCCTCTGCGTGCCCCTTTGCATTCTCCTCCTGCTTCCTCTCTTCCTGCCCTTGCCGACCCGGAGTCGGACTCTCTTCGTGCTGCCAGTCCTACTGTCACCCGTCTCCTTGCTACTGCTGTCACTGACCCTTCTTTCGAGTCTTCTGCTGCGTCTGCCCTTGTCACTGAGCTCGTCGACTTTGCTGCGCGCTGTCGTCTAGACTACGCTGCTAGTCTTGTCGCTGAGTCTGAGTCTGCCTGTCCTCCGTCCGTCGGGGGTGAGTGTGCCCTTGGCACGGACGTACTTGAGGACAGGCAGGAGGAGTTCCAGTGTCTGGCCGCCGCTTCACCTCATCTCGCGTCTGTACTGCTAGCCCCTGAGGGAGACCCGGATGCACTAGACATCCCGACTCCGCGCTCTTACGCGGAGGCGATAGAGGGTCCCTACTCCTCTCAGTGGCAGGCAGCTATGGATGCAGAGATGGCTTCCTGGAAGTCCACAAGCACCTACGTTGACGCTGTTCCCCCTCCTGGGGCGAACATAGTCAGTGGCATGTGGATCTTCAGGGTGAAGCGGCCGCCGGGTTCTCCGCCTGTCTTCAAGGCGCGTTACGTGGCTCGTGGCTTCAGTCATCGGCAGGGAGTTGACTACTTTCAGACCTTCTCCCCCACCCCGAAGATGACCACTCTTCGGGTACTGCTGCACGTTGCTGCTCACCGTCACTACGAGCTGCACTCTTTCGACTTCAGCACTGCTTTCTTGCAGGGCAGCCTGCACGAGGAGATCTGGCTGCGTCGCCCACCTGGCTTCACTGGGTCTTTCCCTCTTGGTACCCAGTGGAGCCTCCGGCGTCCAGTCTACGGTCTCCGCCAGGCGCCACGTGAGTGGCACGACACACTGAGGACTACGCTGGTGGCACTTGGGTTTGCTCCTTCTACTGCCGACCCGTCGCTGTTTCTGCGCACCGACACCTCTCTGCCGCCGTTCTACATCCTCGTGTACGTCGACGACTTGGTCTTTGCCACAGGTGACACTGCTGGACTTGCCTACGTGAAGTCCAAGCTGCAGAAGAGACACACGTGCACAGACCTGGGTGAACTGCGCAGCTACCTTGGCTTGCAGATCACCCGGGACAGAGCACGCCGCACCATTACCCTGACTCAGTCACACATGGTGCAGCAGGTCCTTCAGCGCTTCGGCTTCACGTACTCCTCGCCTCAGGCCACTCCTCTGCCTACTCGCCACTCGCTCTCAGCTCTGCCTTCGGATGAGTCCGTAGAGTCGAGTGGCCCGTATGCAGAGCTTGTTGGCTGCCTCATGTACCTGATGACCTGCACACGACCTGACCTTGCATACCCTCTTAGCATTCTCGCACGCTATGTTGCTCCTGGGAGACACCGACCAGAGCACATGGCTGCAGCGAAGAGGGTGTTGCGCTACTTGTGCAGTACGTCGGGCATGGGGCTAGTGCTTGGATGGCGGAGTCCAGTGGTCCTCACTGGGCACGCGGACGCTTCTTGGGCTGACGACCAGGCTACGCAGCGGTCGTCACAGGTTTACACCTTCAGCCTTGGTTCCGGCTCTGTTTCGTGGGGGGCTACTCGCTCGTCTTCTGTTCTCGGCTCCAGTTGTGAGGCTCAGATCTACGCCGGGGCTATGGCTGCCCAGGAGCTTCGCTGGCTCACCTACCTGCTGACCGACCTTGGAGAGCCACCTCGTTCTCCTCCAGTCCTGTACGTAGACAACAAGGCCATGCTGGCCTTGTGTCGAGAGCAGCGACTGGAGCACAGGACAAAGCACATTGCTCTCCGCTACTTTCTTGCTCGTGAGCTACAGCAGCGTGGACAGTTGCGACTTGCGTACGTGATCTCTGAGGCCAACACTGCTGATGTCTTCACCAAGGCACTTGCGCCTTGTGATCATGAGCGTTGCTGCACGCAGCTGGGTCTTGTGCCTGTCTTGCCTCACTTGCTCACTTCTTGACCTTGCTTGTACCTTCACCTGTATATATACTCTTGCTTTTGCTTGCTTGACTCTTGTATATCTCTATATATGATCTTGCATGTGAACTGGCCTTCTGGCCTTTGAACTTGTGCTCGGAATGTGTGGTGACTTTGTGATCCACCCTGAGCTTGCTTTGCTTTGCTTTGCTTGACTGGTCTTGTGACCCCTTGTTCTCCCCCACTTTGCCTATGGGGGTGTGTCAGAACATTATAGCTTATGCTGTTGTGTAGGCTATAGTGGGGTATCCCATAGGGGGTACAACCCAATTAGGGTTTCATATTTGTACTCACTTCATTCATAGTTCATTCATTCTCTCGTTCAAATCTTCTCACGTTCGTCCCACGAGATCGATGTCCCCAGTTGTTGTTTCCGTAGGACCCCGGTGTCGGTCGGCGAAAGAAGTCAAGCTTCTCCGCCATAGCGAGGATTTCCTGAAATTCGGTGACGCCGCGAAGCTGGATTTCCTGAGCGTTGTCCTGCTTCAGGCCGCCGATGTAGCGGTCGATGCGCTCGCTCTCATGCATGTAGCCCACCTGCTCGCATAGCACCAGAAACCCGCTCGTGTAGTCCTGGACGGAACTGAGTTGGTGCCAAGTGCGGAGTCTCTGTCGCGCCGCGATCGAAGCCGCAATTGGCTCAAATCGAGCGTGCAGACCTGCGCACCACGCGTCCCACGTGTGATACTGAGGCACCTCTACGAAATACGACAGCGCCCAGGGTCCATTTTGTCCTTCCCGTGTCGGTAGAGTCGCGTAGTCCATCGGCTTCGTGACGATGACGCGCCACCAGTCCATGGCGGGTCCTCGCAGCAGCGACACGGCGTATCGAATCTTCGCCGAGTCCTCCGAGACGTAGTTGGCGTCGAAGAATACGTTCATCGTTAACAACCACGCCTGAACGGTAGGACCACCCCGTTGACTCGGGTCAAAGCATGGCGGGCGCTGCGGCTTCAGCGGCATCGGTGACGGCAGTCCCGAGTCATGGGTTGGTGCCGAAATCGTGACGCGAGGCTGACTTGGGGCCGCATGCGTCGCTCCGGGGTGTGTCGTGCCGTGGTCGTCGTCTCCGTCGGGGCGGACGACGCCATCACTGGCCGCGCTCGCGGGTTGCCCCACACTCCCGTGCTGTGATGTCGCGGGTGCGGGTTGAATCGGAGTGCCAGGTGCTTGAGATTGTGCTCTCGTGAGGTCGTTTTGCAGGGATGAACGTTCCGCCGTCAATGTCGCAATTTCTTCGGCGCTCTCGCGGATTTGCTGCAGCAGATCGTTCAAATGCTCCTGCGTGAGGGTCGTGACATCGATATGTTCGGCCATGCCGAAGGGCGTCGGCTCGTCTTAGTCTAGGCGCAGTCGTGGCTGCACGCGTTTACGAGAGAACGCGAGGACAGCGGCTCCTAGGGGCTAAGGTGCGTAAGTCCCTTCGAGTGAAAAATCAAAAGTTGATTTCCTGGTGTGCGGAGATGCGCGGTCCGAAAGAAAGGGGCTCTGAATACCAAGTGTTACGGGTGCAATGAATCGAAGTAGCGAGAATTGCACTAAGGTGTCAAACGAGTACAAAATGTGAGCGAAGGCATGAGCGAACATTTATACGCGAAACATGCAAAACGGTAACGCGGTGCGTGCGAGCTAGCTAGTGCTACGCTGGAGCGAGGCTCGGGCTAGTCCCGAGGCGTAGGCCGACACGGCCATGCCAGCAGTGCGAGGTTTGGCAAAACAGTGCGCGCGAAGTCAGCGAAGTCCCGTTAGCAGTAACGGGCGAACAACGGCTGTTGCTGTACGCGATGTAGTCGGGCTCCGTAAGGAATGCCGAGAAAATTCCTTACACTTACGCTGCTCAGACTTGTGTCTCGCTATAATTTCACCCAAAACTACTATGTCTACAGTCTAGGGGGTCGCATACGGCATGCATATAGCATTACCCGCCCCCATTCAACGACCAAGGATATTAATATGGGGATGCATGAACTCAAAACACATTGTTACATAACGTTTGGGGTTGACGCATCCCTCGAATGGCATGTCAATTCAGAGAGTAATATTTTTTTTCTGCTTGTTGGTCAGAAAATACGGTGCTATGGCAATGACAGCTATCAGAAGTGTCAGTTGCTAGAGTGTTCCGGTGGCCAGCCCAACATATTTTTAGAGTCTGTAAAAGGATTAAGGAGAGTACAGCCTTCTACCTATATGGTAAAACGCGGTTCTTCTGTTTTGAGTACACCTGAACAGCTGCGCTGCACAGATGAATTGACCTAGCCTAGTGTCTGATCTGCCTCCTCCCATTTCTCGCCTTCCCTCGCGGCTGTGAACGAGGTTGGACCTGCCATAACGCGACACCAAAAAGGCGGCAGTTGTGATAATTTTCATGACGAGAAGCACCAGAAGAGGCGGCTGTTGCAATTATTCTCATGGCGAGAAGCACAAAAAAAGGCGGCAGTGAACGAAGCTGTAATCGTCGTGGCGAGAAGCATCCGATGGGGCGCGCTACATACACTTTTTGAAACGCCACGTGGCGTACCGCGCTCGTGAAGGAATCGAGACGCTCTCGCGGATTTCGTGGTTGTGATTATTGACGGCCCTATTCGAATGTGATCTGCCGAGTAGGCAGATTGCTGCGATTTGGTTGGGCGATGAAATCGCCAGTAGTTCCCCGGCTCGCTTCGAAAACCGAATTATTGCCGCGGCGCGCACCTGTGCCTCCGGGTCATCGTGTGGCGATCTGGTGCCGCGGCGCGCACCTGTGCCTCACCTGGTGGCGGTTCTCTCGATGCTGAGCTCGTTCCGCGCACCTGTACCTCACCGTGTTGCGCGGCGCTGGTGGCGGGCGGGCCTCCCGAGAGCTGCACCCACCGCTGCCATCGCAGTCTTAAAATAGGCTAGGAGACAAGTGTCGAGAGTAATGGTTGAGTAAGGAGAGACAAGGAGATAAAAATGTCGACCTAAAGTGTTGTACCCTTTAGAGGGCAACTCACTGTAGCCTATCTAACAATATATAGAAAATATAAACATTTGACACACCCCCATAGGCTAAGTGAGGGGCATCAAAACAACCAACGGAAACAAAGGGTCACAAGACCAGTCAAGAACAAGCATAAAAAACAAAGCTCAGGGTGGCGCTCAGAGTCACCACACACTCCGAGCACAAGCAAGTGGCCACAAGGCCAGTTCAAGAGTTTACTAATATATATAGAAGCACAACAAGTAGAGCAAACAGCAAGTCTACAGCAACCGAGGGCCTACCTCAACAAGCCCCAACTGCACACAGAACATGTGGTCGTCACCAGGCGCCAAGGCCTTGGTGAAGACGTCGACAGTGTTGGCCTGTGAGGCCACAAAGTCCAAGCGTGCCTGGCCGCGTCGCTGCAACTCTCGCAGGAGGAAGTACCTCACGTCAATATGCTTCACTCTGCTCTCCAGTCGAGGCTCTCGACACAGGAGAATCATGGTCTTGTTGTCAGCGCACAAGGTCGGTGCAGAGCGAGGCCGCTCACCAAGGTCGGCGAGCAAGAAGGTCAACCAGCGAAGCTCCTGTGCGGCCATGGCACCAGCGTAAATCTCTGCCTCTGCACTGGAAGTAGCCACAAACGACGACCGTGTAGACCTCCACGACACAGCACCAGCTTCCAGACTGAAGCAGTAACCCTGAGTCGAACGCTGAGTCTCCACGTCGTCAGCGTAGGAAGAGTCGCAGTGACCAGTCAACGCTACTGGCTGAGTCCCTCCAAGCACAAGCCCCATGCCTGATGTAGTCGCCAGGTACTTCGCAACCCTTACAGCAGCTGTCCAGTGGACAGGACGGTGTCTCCCAGTCGCAATAAAGCGAGAAAGGATGCTGAGTGGAAAGGCGAGGTCCGGTCGAGTACAAGTCATCACGTACATGAGGCAGCCCACCAGCTCTGCGTAGGGTCCACTGGACTCAAAGGGCTCTTCAGGAAAGGGGCCCGTGAGTCTGTGGTCAACAGCAAGAGGAGTGGGCTGTGTGGTGGAGAACTGGAAGTCGATCCGCCGAAGGACCTGCTGGACCATGTGTGACTGCGTCAGTGTGATGGTGCGAGAGGCTCTGTCCCGGGTGATCTGCAGGCCAAGGTAGCGCTGCAGCTCACCCAGGTCAGTGCACTTGTGTCTCTTCTGCAGTTCGGAATTCACCTGAGCCAGGGCTGCCCTGTCTGCTGTAGCAAACACCAAGTCGTCAACGTAGACAAGGATAAAGAAAGGAGTAGAACCCGCTCGAACAAACCGTGATGGGTCGGCGGAGGACGGGCTGAACCCAAGGTCACGAAGCGTGGAGCGAAGAGTGTCGTGCCACTCACGGGGCGACTGGCGGAGACCGTAGACTGGTCGCCTCAGGCTCCACTGGGTCCCAGGTGGGAATGTGTTAGTGAAGCCAGGAGGACAGCGCAGCCAGATCTCCTCGTGCAGTCGGCCCTGGAGGAACGCAGTGGAGAAGTCGAGGGAGTGCAGCTCGTAGTCTCGCTGCGCTGCTATGTGGAGTAACACCCGAAGAGTAGTCATCTTCGGGGTCGGGGCGAAGGTCTGGAAGAAGTCAACTCCCTCACGCTGACTGAAGCCCCTAGCCACGTAGCGCGCCTTGAACACCGACGGTGCTCCAGGCGGCCGCTTCACCTTGAAGAGCCACATGCCATCGACTACATTCGCCCTGGGAGGGGGAACTGCGTCGACGTAGGTGCCTGTGGATCTCCAAGACGCCAACTCTGAGTCCATAGCCGCTTTCCACTGAGAGGCCCACGCCCTTGACACTGCCTCGCAGTAAGTGCTAGGAGTCGGTATATCAAGGGCGTCGGGGTCTCCCTCAGGGGAGAGCAGCATGGCACACACAGAGGGAGAAGCGGTTGCACAGTACTCCAGCTCAGACTCTCTGTCGTCTAGGACGTCACAGCCAAGGGCAAACCCTCATTGTCTGAAACGAACGAACTGGAATGATTGAACTAACAGTGAAATCAGTACAAGTACCTAACCCTAGAATTGTGTACCCCTTATAGGCTAACCCACTGTAGCCTAAACAAGCACAACATATATAATGTTTAACACACCCCTATAGGCGGAGTGGGGGAGAACTAGGGGTCACAAGACCAGTCAAGGCAAAGCAAGGCAAAACAAGCTCAGGGTGGATCTCAAGGATACCACACAAATTCCGTGCACAAGCAAGTGGTCACAAGTCCAGTTCACATGAAGGTTTATAATAGAGCAAGAGGTACAATGATCACAACCTAGCAAGAGTGAGCATGCAGGTATATATATAGAGATCACAGTACAAACAGAGTCAAGAAGTAAGCAAGTGAGGTCCAGTAGGCACAAGGCCTAGAAGAGTGCAAAAGCGCTGATGGTCACAAGGCTGAAGCGCCCTTGTGAACACATCAGCAGTGTTGGCCTCAGTGGCCACGTAGCGCAGACGAAGCTGACCACGCTGCTGCAGCTCTCGAGCAAGGAAGTAGCGCAGAGCAATGTGCTTCGTTCTGTGCTCCAGTCTGTGCTCCTGACACAAGGCAATGGCTGCCTTGTTGTCGACGTACAACACTGGAGGAGAACGAGGCCGCTCTCCAAGGTCGGTCAGCAAGTAGGTGAGCCAGCGTAGCTCCTGGGCCGCCATGGCTGTGGCGTAGATCTCAGCCTCACAACTGGAGCTGAGAACAGAAGAAGAGCGTGTAGAACGCCAAGAAAATGAACCAGAGCCAAAACTGAAGGTGTAACCCTGAGACGACCGCTGAGTAGCCTGGTCGTCTGCCCAAGAAGCGTCTGAGTGCCCAGTGAGAACAACTCGTTCTCGCCCTCCAAACACAAGCCCCATGCCTGACGTACTGCACAAGTAGCGCAACACCCTCTTGGCTGCATCCATGTGCTCCTTCCGGTGACGGCCGGGAGCAACATAGCGTGCAAGAATGCTAAGAGGGTATGCAAGGTCAGGTCGAGTGCAGGTCATCAGGTACATGAGGCAACCCACAAGCTCTGGATACGGGCCACTCGGCTCTACGGACTCATCCGTAGGCAGAGCTGACAGCGAGTGACCGGTAGGCAGAGGAGTGGGCTGAGGCGAGGAGTACGTGAAGCGGAAGCGCTGAAGGACTTGCTGCACCATGTGTGACCATACAACGAAAGCGAAGGGATGTAAAACCCAAAGCCTGAATGACAAAACCTATACTTCTCCTTTGCGAACCTCTCTAGTTAGCACTTTTATTTCATTATGGATGAAGACAAATACGAAGTCATGAACTACGGTACAAGGGTCTTAACACCAAATGCCCACATTGAATTATGAAGGTAAACAGGTCTCAAAGGGACCACCATAGCTAACACCAACAGTACCTGCACACGGGTGGTTGTACTTCTCATCTCAATCCCTGCAGTGCTCCCTGCAGATGCCCAATTATATCTCGGGGTAGACGTAAGGCGACGTCTCGGTGAACTGCAAGCGACGTAAGGGATCAATCTCCTCTGCAGTACTCCCTGCAGATGCCCAATTATATCTCGGTTGTACTTCTCATCTCAAACCTTGCACTGCTCCCTGCAGATGCCCAGATCGCGCAACGATTGCTCTCTCTCCTTGGTACAGCTTCCATAACGGGACTGTGATGGTGCGGCGTGCTCTGTCTGGGGTGATCCGCAAGCCAAGATAGCTTGTCAGTTAAACCAGGTCTGTGCACGTGTGTCTCTTCTGCAGCTCCGACTTCACGTGGGCGAGTCCAGCACTGTCAGTAGTGGCAAAGACCAAGTCGTCGACGTACACGAGGATGTAGAACGGCGGCAGCGAGGTGTCGGTGCGTAGAAACAACAACGGGTCAGCAGTAGAGGGAGCGAACCCAAGAGCCGCAAGTGTAGTCCTTAGTGTGTCGTGCCACTCACGTGGCGCCTGGCGGAGACCGTAGACTGGCCGCTGGAGGCTCCACTGGGTACCAGGAGGGAACGACCCAGTGAAGACAGGTGGGCAGCGCAGCCAGATCTCCTCGTGCAGGCTGCCCTGTAGGAAAGCAGTGCTAAAGTCAAGAGAGTGGAGCTCGTAGTCACGCTGAGCGGCGACGTGCAGCAGAACCCGAAGAGTAGTCATCTTCGGGGTCGGGGAGAAGGTCTGGAAGAAGTAAACTCCCTCTCGCTGACTGAAGCCTCGTGCAACGTAACGCGCCTTGAAGACAGGCGGAGAACCCGGCGGCCGCTTCACCCTGAAAATCCACATGCCACTGACGATGTTCGCCCCAGGCGGGGGAACCTCATCGACGTAGGTGCCTGTGGACTTCCAGGAAGCTCTGCGTCCATGGCTATCTGCCACTGAGAGGAGTAGGGACTGGCCATCGCCTCTGCGTAAGAGCGTGGGGTCAGGATGTCTGGTGCATCCGGGTCTCCCTGAGGGGCAACAAGCATGGACACGAGATGGGGCAAAGCAGCAGCAGCAAAGCACTCAAACTCCTCCTGCCTGTCCTCAAGGACGTCAGTGCCAAGAGCACACTCACCCCCGACGGACGGAGGACAGACAGACTCAGACTCAGCAACTAGGCTAGCGGCGTAGTCTAGACGACACGTGGCAGCAAAGTCGACAAGCTCAGCAACTAAGGCAGACGCAGCAGCGGACTCAAAGGAAGGGTCACTGACAATAGTAGCCAGGAGACGCGTGACAGTAGGACTGACAGTTCGAAGGGAGTCCGACGCCGTGTCAGCAAGAGCAGGAAGAGAGGACGCAGGAGGAGACGGCACTGGGACACGCTGTGGAGCAGTGGAAGGACGCAGAGCCATATAGTGTGTGCCTGGGACAGCAGGAGGACGCTGACGCGGGACACGACGACCAGTGGCAGCAGCACGAACAGGCGACGCTCTACGAGACTCAGGCGACGTAGGACGAGACTCAGGCTCACGACGCTCCGTAAGACCTCCATTCGAACCAGTGTAAGAAGAAGGACCAGGGAGAAGGGATGTAGACGGCAACTGTGACTGCGACTGGACAGACTGAGGACACCCGAAGGAGGGAGGAGGACAAGGAGGAGGAGGCTGACCAAGAACCTGCTGAAGGAGCAGAACGAAGTATGGCCGCTGCCGCGCAGCGTCTCCAGAACCAGCAGAGACACCAGCGCCAGGGTCTACAGTACCAGCAGCAGCACCATCTCCAGGGTCCTCAGCACCAGCAGCACCTCCAACTCCAGGGTGCGCAGCACCAGTAGCACCTCCGACAGCACTGCCAGTAGCAGCAGCACCTCCAGGACCAGGGTCCTCAGTACCAGCAGCAGCTCCAGCGCCCGGGTCCTCAGCACCAGCAGCACCAGTAGAGTCTCCAGCACCAGCAGCAGCACCTCCAGTGGCTCCAGCACCAGCAGCAGGGTCTGCGACACCAGGCGCGCCACTCCGATGAGTGCAACGCCGCTCGTACCACTCACGGATCCTCTCAAGAGAGGGGAGCTCCCGACTAGGAGGGGAAGCACCAGCACCAGTCCTAGTAGTACGCCTGGCTCCAGAGGTACCTCTCTAGAGGCTGCAGTACTGTAAGTACCACTCACGCAGCTGCTCCGAGGAGAGGGCTCCTCCAGGTGTGGGACTCCCAGGCTCAGCACCTCCAGACTCAGAACCCACAGACTCCGGACTCCGCGGCTCAGTACCCTGAGGCTCAGCACCCCCAGGCTCAGCACCCCTAGGCTCAGCACCTCCAGACTCCGCACCCCCAGGCTCCGCACCCCCAGGCTCAGCACCCCCAGGCTCAGCACCTCCAGACTCCGCACCCCCAGGCTCAGCACCTCTAGGCTCTGCACCCCCAGGCTCCGCACCCCCAGGCTCAGCACCCCCAGGCTTCGCACCCCCAGGCTCAGCACCCCAAGCAGGACGAGAGTCGACAGCTACCTCGACAGGCTCAACCGGGTCTACCTGGGACACACCTGAGGTAGCAGCACCCTGAGGGGGGAGGGGGTCTACCATGGCAGCACCTGGCGCGAGGAAGAGAGGTGGGGGGGGAGAGGGGCAGTGCGGTAGGGGAAGAGGCGGTAGTAGGGCACGGACTCGTCAAAAGTGACGTCCTGGGAGGCAAAGACACGGCGCGAGGTGGGGTGGTAAAACTGCCAACCAGACGCGTCCGGGACAAAGCCAAGGAAGACACACAGAGCAGCGCGGGAGGAGAGCTTGTCCGCGGACGTATCGCGGACAAAGGCACGAGATCCCCAGACCCGGAACACTGACACATCGCCAACCTCTCCCGTCCTACGCAGTGTCGGCGAGGTCACCGGATCGGAGCCTCGGGGCCAGAGGTTGAGCTGATGCACGGCGTACCGGACTGCAAACGGCCACAGAAAGTGGGGGGCAGCCGCATGGACCAAGGAGGTACGAGCGACCTCCATGACCAAGCCAATGCGGCGCTCAACAACCCCATTGTGCTGTGGAGAGGCCGGAAGCGTGAACGTCTGCTCAATGCCGTGCTCCGCACAGTAGGCTGCCAAGAGGTCAGAGGAAAACTCCCCACCTCTGTCAGAGTGCAGTCGCAGGATGGGAAGGTCCGAGCAAAAGCGCTTCTCCAGCTGGAGACGAGCTCTGTGGATCCAAGGGATCAGTACATAAGGGACTTCACCCTTGGTGCGCAAGGGGAAAACCGTGGTGTAGCGCGAGTAGTCGTCAACTACCAGCAGAAAGTAGCGCTCCCCTCCCTGACCTCGGACGCGGGCTGGGCCCCACACGTCCATGTGGAGAGTCTGCAGGGGAGCCTCTGTGGGAAGGAACGAGGAGGAGTGAGGAGTGGCGCGCTGCCGCCCCTCGACACAGGGAAGACAGGGAGGAGCAGGCGAGGGTGGGAGGGGAGGGAGAACCCTGGGGAGACCAGAGACAAGGTACTGTTTGTGCATGGCACGAAGGCGCTGCACGGACGGGTGACCAAGTCTGTGGTGCCAGAGGACAGTCTGGTGTGACAGGGAGCGACACGAGCAGGGGGCCGACAGCTGACCTGGCGCAGACGCAGACGCAGCTACTTGAGGGGACTCAGTGGTCAGTGTGTACAGGTCCGACCCCGGCTGCCGAGTGAAGGTAGCCAGGTGACGGCCCGTCCGAGCACACGTGCAGTGTGTCACGCGCTCGTAGGCAGGGGTGAACTGGTGAACACCCCCGTCCTGGAGCGCACAACCCGCCACCAAGTTCGTGGAGAACGAGGGGAGGTGGAGACCAGACAGTGTGCCCGACGGGACCGCAGGACAAGGAAGGACAGTGGAGGAGGTCGCAATGACCGGACCCCCAGAGGGGTCAGCGAGGGAGACTGCAACTGGCCGAGCAAGCGGCTCAAGGGCAGTGCGGTCACGGAAGAAACAGCGAGAAGCACCTGAGTCCAGTGTGAAGGTGTGCAGTGCCTCAGTCGACTCAGTACCAGGGGACACAGACTCACAAGCACCTAGAGCAGCGGCCTCACTAGCACCTGGGGTAGTAGACACGCGAGTACCTGGAGGGGCAGACGCACTAGCACCTAGAGCGGCAGCCTCACTGGTCCGAATGCCCAGGTTGGGCGGAACACGTAGGTACTGATCACCCTCTCCACTAGTAGACATCACATACATGGCAGTGAGAATAGCATCAAAGTCTAGAGCATAGATATCAATCCCCTTCTTCAGGAGATCAACCCAGCGGGGCAGCTCAGTGGCCTGAGGGAAGTGAATACGCCAAGCGTCGTTGAGGCGAGCGAAGCAGCGTTGCGTGGCGTGCGGTCCCCCACACGGCTGACCAGTGCGGTCACCAGTGCGAATGACGTACGTGCAGCTAAAGCCACCCCCACCCCCCCCGTGCTGAGAGTACCACTCACGGACCTCCTAGGGCGACGGAGTGTGCTACTGGCTCTGGCCACCGCCAGCGCCTCCACGACCACCACCTCCGCCACCACCCCCTCGACCACCCCAACCCCTGCCGCCGCCGCATCCACCGCCACCCCCACCACCGCCCCCGCCCCTGCCACCACCCCCGCCGCTGTCGCCACCACCCCCACCGCTGCCACTGGCCCCTCCAGCCACGCCACCACCCCCACCGCCACCACCGCCCCCACCACCGCCTCCCCCGCCGTCACCTCCGCCTCCCTTGCCCCCTTTGCCCTTGCCGCTGCGGCGCCCGCTCGAAGCAGACGCAGTCCCAACCTTCTCAGCACCAAGGAGGTCGACAGCAGCATCAGAGGCGACAGAGGGAAGAAGGGGGGAAGGAGAACACCCCTCAAAGAACGGGGTGCGGGGGTCGCCACGAGAGGCACCTACAGCGACTATGCTAGTCTCAGCTGCAAGTAGTTCCTTCTCGAGGAGGGCAATGGTGAGCTCAGTGGGGCAGCGAGCTAGGAAGTGATCCCTGACTGAGTGGAGTGTGTCAGGGAGGCGGGTGACTAGGTGGTAGAGAGTGAGCCAGAGCGGGGGGGGGGTTCTTGGCAAGGAACTCATCAGGCATAGCGGTGCGAAAGCGAGCCTCACTAGTGCGGAGGTGCGTGATGAGGTCAGCGACTGTGTGGAAAGAGGCCAAGTCGGGACAGGTAGGGAAGCGAGAGACGGCCTAGTGCAGCAGAGGCCGGTGAGGAGTAGCGTACAGTGCCTGTGCAGTCTTGTGCTGGCCAAAGTGCTCGCACTCATCTATCGGCAGGGAGTTGCGAATAGCAAAGCGAGCGTGGGCGTCACGAGTCTGCCACTGTGAGCGGAGAGAACTGGTAGCAGTAGTGTCAGGGGCAGTAGCATGGCCTAGGGCGTGATCGTACAGTGAGATGTCCTCCTTGGCAGTGAGCTGTAGGAAGAGGTGCAGGTCATCTAGCCAGGTATCAAACTTCACTGGGCGGCCCTCAGCATCGAAAGCTAGCATAGGAGGGCTAGCCATAGCAACAGTAGGAGCAGCAGTAGCAGTAGCAGTAGGAGCAGCAGTGGTAGCAGCAGTAGGTGCAGTAGTGGCTGCTCAGTCCGGGCGGCGCGGCTCGATTCAGGTAGGGCGGCACGGCTCGGTTAGGGCGGCGCGGCTCAGTCGGGTCGCGCGGCTCGGCTCGGACTGGGCGGCGCGGTTCGGGCGGCTCGGTCCTCGAGGGGCCGTGGCGGTCGCACGTGGGGCGGCTCGGTAGGGGCGAGCGCGGGGCCGGGAGGGGCCTCTAGGGGCTAGCGCGAGGCCGTGAGGGGCCTCTAGGGGCGAGCGCGGGGCCGTGAGGGTCCTCTAGGGGCGAGCGCGGGGCCGACGGGGCCGTTAAGGGGCGGCAACGGGGCCTTAAGGGGCCGCTAGGGGTCGACGCGGGGCCGACGAGGGGCCGCTAAGGGGCGTGCGCGGGGCCGACGGGGCCTCTAGGGGCGATCGCGGAGCTGGCGGGGGGCCGCTAAGGGGCGAACGGGGCCGACACGGGGCCGAGGAGGGGCGACGGGGCCGCTAAGGGCGAGTGCGGGGCCGACGGGGCCTCTAAGGGGGGGGTCGACGGGGCCGTTAGGGGCGAGCGCGGGGCCGTACGGGGCCTCTAAGGGGGCGATCGCGGGGCCGACGGGGCCGCTAGGGGGCGGCGCGTCGGTCGCTAGGCCTTAGGGGGCCGTGAAAATTGAGGCGGCTCGATTCAGGTAGGGCGGCGCGGCTCGGTCGGGTCGCGCGGCTTGGCTCGGACTAGGCGGCGCGGTTCGGGCGGCTCGGTCCTGGAGGGGCCGTGGCGGTCGCACGTGGGGCGGCTCGGTAGGGGTGAGCGCGGGGCCGGGAGGGGCCTCTAGGGGCTAGCGCAAGGCATTGAGGGGCCTCTAGGGGCGAGCGCGGGGCCGTGAGGGTCCTCTAGGGGCGAGCGCGGGGCCGACGGGGCCGTCAAGGGGCGGCAACGGGGCCTTAAGGGGCCGCTAGGGGTCGACGCGGGGCCAACGAGGGGCCGCTAAGGGGTGTGCGCGGGGCCGACGGGGCCTCTAGGGGCGATCGCGGAGCCGGCGGGGGGCCGCTAAGGGGCGGACGGGGCCGACACGGGGCCGACGAGGGGCGACAGGGCCGCTAAGGGTGAGCGCGGGGCCGACGGGGCCTCTAAGGGGGGGGTCGACGGGGCCGTTAGGGGCGAGCGCGGGGCCATACGGGGCCTCTAAGGGGGCGATCGCGGGGCCGACAGGGCCGCTAGGGGGCGGCGCGTGGGTCGCTAGGCCTTAGGGGGCCGTGAAAATCGAGGCGCACTAGGGCGCAGGTAGGTAGGTAGGTAGGTAGTAGCGGTGGGCCCAAAAAAAAAAACGGTCCTAGCGAAGGACCAGCTCTGAAACCATGTCTAAAATGAACGAATAGGAATGATTGAACTAACAGTGAAATCAGTACAAGTACCTAACCCTAGAATTGTGTACCCCCTATAGGCTAACCCACTGTAGCCTAAACAAGCACAACATATATAATGTTTGACATACCCCCATAGGCGAAGTGGGGGAGAACTAGGGGTCACAAGACCAGTCAAGGCAAAACAAGCTCAGGTCAGTGCACTTGTGTCTCTTCTGCAGTTCGGACTTCACCTGAGCCAGGGCTGCCCTGTCTGCTGTAGCAAACACCAAGTCGTCGACGTGGACAAGGATAAAGAAAGGAGTAGAACCCGCTCGAACAAACAGCGACGGGTCGGCGGAGGACGGGCTGAACCCAAGGTCACGAAGCGTGGAGCGAAGAGTGTCGTACCACTCACGGGGCGACTGGCGGAGACCGTAGACTGGTCGCCTCAGGCTCCACTGGGTCCCAGGTGGGAATGTGCCAGTGAAGCCAGGAGGACGGCGCAGCCAGATCTCCTCGTGCAGTTGGTCCTGGAGGAACGCAGTGGAGAAGTCGAGGGAGTGCAGCTCGTAGTCTCACTGTGCTGCTATGTGGAGCACCCGAAGAGTAGTCATCTTCGGGGTCGGGGCGAAGGTCTGGAAGAAGTCAACTCCCTCACGCTGTCTGAAGCCCCTAGCCACGTAGCGCGCCTTGAACACTGGCGGTGCTCCAGGCGGCCGCTTCACCTTCAAGAGCCACATGCCATCGACTACATTCGCCCTGGGAGGGGGAACTGCGTCGACGTAGGTGCCTGTGGATCTCCAAGACGCCAACTCTGAGTCCATAGCCGCTTTCCACTGAGAGGCCCACGCCCCTGACACTGCCTCGCGGTAAGTGCGAGGAGTCGGTATGTCAAGGGCGTCGGGGTCTCCCTCAGGGGAGAGCAGCATGGCACACACAGAGGGAGAAGCGGTTGCCCAGTACTCGAGCTCAGACTCTCTATTCTCTAGGACGTCACAGCCAAGGGCAAACCCACCCCCGACGGACAGAGGACGGTAGGGAGGAGCTGGCACCACACGGGTGGCGTAGTCAAGGCGGCTGGCGGCAGCAAACTCAGCGACAGCGGCAGTAAGAGCCGAGGCAGACGACGGAGGGAAACGAGAGTCGGTGACAAGAGTGGCGAGGACACGTGTGGCAACAGGACGAACAACGCGGTAGTAGTCAGAGATAGGAGTGGGGAGGGCTGGTAGGGAGGACGGAGGAGGAGACGGGAGAACGGACACAAGAGAAGGAGAACGACGACGAGACGAACAAAGGAGGGCAGTGTGGAGGTCAGTTACAGGGGACGAGTGACGAGCACGCGGAGGACAACGAGTGATCAGGTCGCGACGGACAGAGGGAGGAGGAGAAGACCAGACTGCCGGACGGTCGTCAGGAGGAGGCAACGGAGGAACAAACACAGGAGGAGACTGGGAGCGGACAGGAGGAGAGGAGGAAAGGCCAAGGGCCCGCAGGCCACTCACTGGTGGGAACAACCGCCGCTCTAGAGGAAGCTGAGGTGGCGGCTGCGGCCGCTGCTGCTGCGGCTGCGGCTGCGGCGGTGGCTGCGGCTGCTGCTGCTGCTGCTACTACTGCTGCCACTGCTGCTCCAGAAGGTCCAGCACCCGCAGCTCCTGCCGCTCCCTCTCCAACCGCTCCTGCTCCTCACGCTCACGCCGACGGGCAACCTGGAGACGCGTGTCGTGGCGATGGGGAGGCGGAGTGGACTCCGCAGAACCAGGGTCTCCAGCGTAAGTCCCCTCAGACTCAGCACCCCCAAAACCAGCACCGCCAGTGCCAGGACCTCCAACTCCAGCACCCTCTCGCGAACGGTGCAGCTGCTGGTGGCGGGGCTGAGCACCGCCAGTGCCAGCACCCCCAACTCCAGCACCCCCAGAACCAGCACCTCCAGTGCCGGCACCTCCTGCTCCAGCACCCCCAGAGCTAGCGCCACCTGCGCCAGCACCTCCAGCTCCAGCACCCCCAGAGCTAGCGTCACCTGCGCCAGCACCTCCAGCTCCAGTACCCCGCGACCGAGCACCCCCAGACCGAGCACCGCCAGACCGAGCACCGCCAGCGGCTGCACCTCCAGCTCCAACACCAACCGAGTCCACAGTAACCTGTCGCGGAAGTGCCGAAGGCTGCTGAGGAGACTGTGAGGAGGACTGCGGGGAGGGAGACGCTACCTGACGCGCGACCGAGGGTAGAGGGGTAGCGTGGGACACACCAGACGGGGCAGGACCAGGGGGGGCGGGGGTACCGGAGGAGCAGGAGCAGGAGGAGGAGAGGGTGCGAGGAAGAGAGGGGGAGGGGGTACTGGGAGACCTCGACAGGGGTACCGGGTGTAGTAGGACACGGACTCGTCAAACCGGATGTCACGGGAGTCTAGGAACTGGTGGAGGGGAGGGTGGTAAAAGGACCAGTCAGCAGAGTCCACTGGGAAACCAAAAGACACAGGGGACGGCGTGTGCCGAGAGCTTGTCCGCGGAGGTGTTGTGAACAAGTGCAAGGCAGCCCCAGACTCGAAAGGCCGACCCAACACCAGGGGAACCAGTCCAAAGACTGGTCGGTGAAGCCTCGGGCCGCGAGACACGCGGCTGGAGGTTCAGCTGGTGTGCGGCGTAGCGAACCGCATGAGGCCACAGAAAATGGGGCGCACGGGCATGGATCATGGGCGTGCGGGCGATGTCCATGACCAAGCCTATGCGCCCCATTATGCTGTGGGGACTCTGGCAGCGTCCAAAACTGGGTGATGCTCTGTTCGCCGCAGAATCCGCCGAGAATGCCGGAGCGAAACTCGCCCCCACGGTCGGAGTGAAGACAACTGACTCGACGACCACGAGTGCCCTCAGTGGCTAGAAGCCACCTGATCAGCGTAGCAGTCACCTCGGACTTCTTCGCAAGAGGGAACACTGTGGTGTACCTGGAGAAGTCATCGACGACCACTAGAAAGTAACGCTCCCTCCCAGACCCCTGTGTCGGGGCAGGGCCCCAGACGTCCAAGTGGAGAGTCTTGAAGGGAGCGGTGGCTGGACGAAGGGAGGAGGAGTGGGGAGTGGCGCGTAAGCGACCGGCAACGCACGGAGAGCAAGGAGGGGCAAGCGAGAGAGGGAGCGACGGGAAGGTGCGTGGGAGACCTGTGACTAGTCCCTGACTGAGCATGCCACGAAGGCGAGGGATCGACGGGTGGCCAAGACGGTGGTGCCACAGGACGGTGCTGTGGGCGAGAGAGCGACATGAGCAAGACGCAGCGACTGGACTGGACACAGCGACCAGACTGGACACGACTACCTGGCTAGTCACAGCAACTCGACTGGGGACCTAGGCTGGAGGGGACGCAACAACCTGAGGGGAGGACGCGACCGGGGAGCGCTCGGTGTGGAGAACGTAGAGACCGGAGCGGGGCTCCCTAGTGAACGTGGCCAGAACAGCACCTGTGGTAGCGTCAGTACAGACTGCAGTCCGCCCCCCCCCCCCCCCACAAAGGTAACGGTGATCCCCCTGTCCTGGAGGTATCCAACACCCACCAAGTTCCGAGTGAACGAGGGGATGTGGAGGCCACGCAAGACACCAGAGGGGACCACAGGGCACGGGAGGGTGGTGGAGCTGCGCGCAACGGCTGGTCCTGAGCGCAACGGCTGGTCCTGAAGAAGGATCAGCCAAAGCTACCGGAACCGGAGCTAGAAGTGGTGTGAGGGTCGTGTGGTCGCGGAAGAAACACTGCGACGCGCCAGAGTCCAGCGTGAACGACAGAGACGCCTCAGCCGGAGGCGTGTCAGGTCCGGAGGCTACACAAGCACCTAGAGCAGAAACACAAGCACCTAGACTAGAGAGGCACAGGTCTACACTAACAGGAGGCAAGCATCCTAGACTACGAACACGCGAGCACACAAATCCATCAGCACTATAGTCAACATCAGCATACAAAGCATACTGACGAGCATCGTCCATAGACAGTTCAAATACAGGAATCTTACGGGTTAGCAGGCGAGCCCAGCGCGGGGTGGTCGCCTCAGGACCCCAGCGTGCACGGTAGAGGTCGTCGAGGCGGCGGAAGCACCGCGCTGCAGAGTGGTCGTCCCGGCCGCAGACACAGGGACTGCCAGGTCCGGTGACGCACCAATGGTTGCTGGGGCCGGTGTCGCGCCGCGGGGGGCGAGGGGCCCAGCTGGTAGTGCTGCTGCTGCGGCCAGTGCTCCCGGGTCCTCTAGGTCCCCACTGTGGCGAAGGGCCCCAGTGCTGCTGCGGACCCCACTGCAGTGGGGGTCCCCACGTCTGAAACTGCTGTGGTGCCTGCCACTGTTGCTGTCCCTGGTGCAGCCGCTGTCTTTGCTGTGGCTGCTGCTGCTGGGGCCCCGCACCACCGCTGGTCGAACCTCCTCCAGCAGGTGGGTTAGCACCTGCTCCAGAGCTCCCTCCGCCTGGGGCACCACCGCCACCACTGCCGCCCCCAGGGCCGCCTCCACCACCACCACCTCCTCCACCGCCGCCACCCCCCTTCCCCACTTTCTTGCCCCCCTTGCCCCGTTTCTGCCTCTCAGCGGCAGAAACAGCTGCAGTGTCCTGAGAAACGGACACAGCAGCAGAGGCACGTGTGGCCTCGTTCTCCTCCAGTGCTGTACGTCGACAACAAGGCAGCCATTGCCTTGTGTCAGGAGCACAGACTGGAGCACAGAACGAAGCACATTGCTCTGCGCTACTTCCTTGCTCGAGAGCTGCAGCAGCGTGGTCAGCTTCGTCTGCGCTACGTGGCCACTGAGGCCAACACTGCTGATGTGTTCACCAAGGCGCTTCAGCCTTGTGACCATCAGCGCTTTTGCACTCTTCTAGGCCTTGTGCCTACTGGACCTCACTTGCTTACTTCTTGACTCTGTTTGTACTGTGATCTCTATATATATACCTGCATGCTCACTCTTGCTAGGTTGTGATAATTGTACCTCTTGCTCTATTATAAACCTGCATGTGAACTGGTCTTGTGACCACTTGCTTGTGCTCGGAATTTGTGTGGTATCCTTGAGATCCACCCTGAGCTTGTTTTGCCTTGCTTTGCCTTGACTGGTCTTGTGACCCCTAGTTCTCCCCCACTTCGCCTATGGGGTTATGTCAAACATTATATATGTTGTGCTTGTTTAGGCTACAGTGGGTTAGCCTATAGAGGGTACACAATTCTAGGGTTAGGTACTTGTACTGATTTCACTTTTAGTTCAATCATTCCTGTTTGTTCATTTCAGACATGGTTTCAGAGCTGGTCCTTCGCTAGGACCACTTTTTTTGAAGGGCCCACCGCTACTACCTACCTACCTACCTACCTGCGCCCTAGTGCGCCTCGATTTTCACGGCCCCCTAAGGCCTAGCGACCCACGCGCCACCCCCTAGCGGCCCTGTCGGCCCCGCGATAGCCCCCTTAGAGGCCCCGTATGGCCCGGCGCTCGCCCCTAATGGCCCCGTCGACCCCCCCCCCCTAGGAGGCCCCGTCGGCCCCGCACTCGCCCTTAGCGGCCCCGTCGACCCTCGTCGGTCCCGTGTCGGCCCCGTCCGCCCCTTAGCGGCCCCCCGCTGGCTCCGCGATCGCCCCTAGAGGCCCCGTCGGCCCCGCGCATGCCCCTTAGCGGCCCCTCGTCGGCCCCGCGTCGACCCCTAGCGGCCCCTTAAGGCCCCGTTGCCGCCCCTTAACGGCCCCGTCGGCCCCGCGCTCGCCCCTAGAGGACCCTCACGGCCCCGCGCTCGCCCCTAGAGGCCCCTCACGACCTCGCGCTAGCCCCTAGAGGCCCCTCCCGGCCCCGCGCTCGCCCTTACCGAGTCGCCCCACGTGCGACCGCCACGGCCCCTCGAGGACCGAGCCGCCCGAACCGCGCCGCCCAGTCCGAGCCGAGCCGCGCGACCCGACCGAGCCGCGCCGCCCTAACCGAGCCGTGCCGCCCTACCTGAATCGAGCCGCGCCGCCCGGACTGAGCAGCCACTACTGCACCTACTGCTGCTACTACTGCTGCTCCTACTGCTACTGCTACTGCTGCTCCTACTGTTGCTATGGCTAGCCCTCCTATGCTAGCTTTCGATGCTGAGGGCCGCCAAGTGAAGTTTGATACCTGGCTAGATGACCTGCACCTCTTCCTACAGCTCACTGCCAAGGAGGACATCTCACTGTACGATCACGCCCTAGGCCATGCTACTGCCCCTGACACTACTGCTACCAGTTCTCTCCGCTCACAGTGGCAGACTCGTGACGCCCACGCTCTCTTTGCTATTCGCAACTCCGTGCCGATAGATGAGCGCGAGCACTTTGGCCAGCACAAGACTGCACAGGCACTGTACGCTACTCCTCACCGACCTCTGCTGCACTAGGCCGTCTCTCGCTTCCCTACCTGTTCCCCGACTTGGCCTCTTTACACACAGTCGCTGACCTCATCACGCACCTCCGCACTAGTGAGGCTCGCTTTCGCGCCGCTATGTCTGATGAGTTCCTTGCCAAGAACCCCCCCCCTCTCTGGCTCACTCTCTACCACCTAGTCACCCGCCCCCCTGACACGCTGCGCTCAGTCAGGGATCACTTCCTAGCTCGCTGCCCCACTGAGCTCACCATTGCCCTCCTCGAGAAGGAACTACTTGCAGCTGAGACTAGCATAGTCGCTGTAGGTGCCTCTCGTGGCGACCCCCGCACCCCGTTCTTTGAGGGGTGTTCTCCTTCCCCCCTTCTTCCCTCTGTCGCCTCTGCTGCTGCTATCGACCTCCTTGGTGCTGAGAAGGTTGGGACTGCGTCTGCTTCGAGCGAGCGCCGCAGCGGCAAGGGAAAAGGGGGCAAGGGAGGCGGAGGTGACGGCGGGGGAGGCGGTGGTGGGGGCGGTGGTGGCGGTGGGGGTGGTGGCGTGGCTGGAGGGGCCAGTGGCAGCGGTGGGGGTGGTGGCGACAGCGGCGGGGGTGGTGGCAGGGGCGGGGGCGGTGGTGGGGGTGGCGGTGGATGCGGCGGCGGCAGGGGTTGGGGTGGTCGAGGGGGTGGTGGCGGAGGTGGTGGTCGTGGAGGCGCTGGCGGTGGCCAGAGCCAGCAGCACACTCCGTCGCCCTAGGAGGTCCGTGAGTGGTACTCTCAGCACGGGGGGGGTGGGGGTGGCTTTAGCTGCACGTACGTCATTCGCACTGGTGACCGCACTGGTCAGCCGTGTGGGGGACCGCACGCCACGCAGCGCTGCTTCGCTCGCCTCAACGACGCTTGGCGTATTCACTTCCCTCAGGCCACTGAGCTGCCCCGCTGGGTTGATCTCCTGAAGAAGGGGATTGATATCTATGCTCTAGACTTTGATGCTATTCTCACTGCCATGTATGTGATGTCTACTAGTGGAGAGGGTGATCAGTACCTGCGTGTTCCGCCCGACCTGGGCATTCGGACCAGTGAGGCTGCCGCTCTAGGTGCTAGTGCGTCTGCCCCTCCAGGTACTCGCGTGTCTACTACCCCAGGTGCTAGTGAGGCCGCTGCTCTAGGTGCTTGTGAGTCTGCGTCCTCTGGTACTGAGTCAACTGAGGCACTGCACACCTTCACACTGGACTCAGGTGCTTCTCGCTGTTTCTTCCGTGACCGCACTGCCCTTGAGCCGCTTGCTCGGCCAGTTGCAGTCTCCCTCGCTGACCCCTCTGGGGGTCCGGTCATTGTGACCTCCACAACTGTCCTTCCTTGTCCTGCGGTCCCGTCGGGCACACTGTCTGGTCTTCACCTCCCCTCGTTCTCCACGAACTTGGTGGCGGGTTGTGCGCTCCAGGACGGGGGTGTTCACCAGTTCACCCCTGCCTACGAGCGCGTGACACACTGCACGTGTGCTCGGACGGGCCGTCACCTGGCTACCTTCACTCGGCAGCCGGGGTCGGACCTGTACACACTGACCACTGAGTCCCCTCAAGTAGCTGCGTCTGCGTCTGCGCCAGGTCAGCTGTCGGCCCCCAGCTCGTGTCACTCCCTGTCACACCAGACTGTCCTCTGGCACCACAGACTTGGTCACCCGTCCGTGCAGCGCCTTCGTGCCATGCACAAACAGTACCTTGTCTCTGGTCTCCCCAGGGTTCTCCCTCCCCTCCCACCCTCGCCTGCTCCTCCCTGTCTTCCCTGTGTCGAGGGGCGGCAGCGCGCCACTCCTCCTCCTCGTTCCTTCCCACAGAGGCTCCCCTGCAAACTCTCCACATGGACGTGTGGGGCCCAGCCCGCGTCTGTGGTCAGGGAGGGGAGCGCTACTTTCTGCTGGTAGTTGACGACTACTCGCGCTACACCACGGTTTTCCCCTTGCGCACCAAGGGTGAAGTCCCTGATGTACTGATCCCTTGGATCCGCAGAGCTTGTCTCCAGCTGGAGAAGCGCGTTCGGTCGGACCTTCCCGTCCTGCGACTGCACTCTGACAGAGGTGGGGAGTTTTCCTCTGACCTCTTGGCAGCCTACTGTGCGGAGCACGGCATTGAGCAGAGGTTCACGCTTCCGGCCTCTCCACAGCACAATGGGGTTGTTGAGCGCCGCATTGGCTTGGTCATGGAGGTCGCTCCGACCTCCTTGGTCCATGCGGCTTCCCCCCACTTTCTGTGGCCGTTTGCGGTCCGGTACGCCGCGCATCAGCTCAACCTCTGGCCCCGAGGCTCCGATCCGGTGACCTCGCCGACACTGCGTTGGACGGGAGAGGTTGGCGATGCGTCAGTGTTCCGGGTCTGGGGATCTCGTGCCTTTGTCCGCGATACGTCCGCGGACAAGCTCTCCTCCCGCGCTGCTCCTTGTGTCTTCCTTGGCTTTGTCCCGGACGCGTCTGGTTGGCAGTTTTACCACCCCACCTCGCGCCGTGTCTTTGCCTCCCAGGACGTCACTTTTGACGAGTCCATGCCCTACTACCGCCTCTTTCCCTACCGCACTGCCCCTCTCCCCCCCCACCTCTCTTCCTCGCGCCAGGTGCTGCCATGGTAGACCCCCTCCCCCCTCAGGGTGCTGCTCCCTCAGGTGTGTCCCAGGTAGACCCGGTTGAGCCTGTCGAGGTAGCTGTCGACTCTCGTCCTGCTTGGGGTGCTGAGCCTGGGGGTGCGGAGCTTGGGGGTGCTGAGCCTGGGGGTGCGGAGCCTGGGGGTGCAGAGCCTGGGGGTGATGAGCCTGGGGGTGCGGAGTCTGGAGGTGCTGAGCCTGGGGGTGCTGAGCCTGGGGGTGCGGAGCCTGGGGGTGCGGAGTCTGGAGGTGCTGAGCCTGGGGGTGCTGAGCCTGTGGGTGCTGAGCCTCGGGGTGCTGAGCCGCGGAGTCCGGAGTCTGGGGGTTCTGAGTCTGGAGGTGCTGAGCCTGGGAGTCCCACACCTGGAGGAGCCCTCTCCTCGGAGCAGCTGCGTGAGTGGTACTTACAGTACTGCAGCCTCCGGAGAGGTACCTCTGGAGCCAGGCATACTACTGGGACTGGTGCTGGTGCTTCCCCTCCTAGTCAGGAGCTCCCCTCTCTTGAGAGGATCCGTGAGTGGTACGAGCGGCGCTGCACTCTTCGGAGTGGTGCGCCTGGTGTCAAGGACCCTGCTGCTGGTGCTGGTGCCACTGGAGGTGCTGCTGCTAGTGCTGGAGACTCTACTGGTGCTGCGGACCCGGGCGTTGGAGCTGCTGCTGGTGCTGCGGACCCTGGTGCTGGAGGTGCTACTGGTGCTGCTGGTGCTGAGGACCCGGACGTTGGAGCTGCTGCTGGTGCTGAGAACCCTGGTCGTGGAGGTGCTGCTGCTACTGGCGGTGCTGCTAGAGGCGCTGCTGGTGCTGCGGACCCTGGAGTTGGAGCTACTGCTGGTGCTGAGGACCCTGGAGGTGGTGCTGCTGCTGGTGCTGTGGACCCTGGCGCTGGTGTCTCTGCTGGTTCAGGAGACGCTAAGCGGCCGCGGCCCTACTTCGTTCCGCTCCTTCAGCAGGTTCTTGGTCAGCCTCCTCCTCCTTGTCCTCCTCCCTCCTTCGGGTGTCCTCAGTCTGTCCAGTCGCAGTCACAGTTGCCGTCTACATCCCTTCTCCCTGGTCCTGCTTCTTACACTGGTCCGACTGGAGGTCTTACGGAGCGTCGTGAGCCTGAGTCTCGTCCTGCGTCGCCTGAGTCTCGTCGAGCGTCGCCTGTTCGTGCTGCTGCCACTGGTCGTCGTGTCCCGCGTCAGCGTCCTCCTGCTGTCCCAGGCACACACTATATGGCTCTGCGTCCTTCCACTGCTCCACAGCGTGTCCCACTGCCGTCTCCTCCTACGTCCTCTCTTCCTGCTCTTGCTGACCCGGCGTCGGACTCCCTTCGAGCTGCCAGTCCTACTGTCACGCGTCTCCTGGCTACTGTTGTCATTGACCCTTCCTTTGAGTCCGCTGCTGCGTCTGCCTTAGTTTCTGAGCTTGTCGACTTTGCTGCCACGTGTCATCTAGACTACGCCGCTAGCCTAGTTGCTGAATCTGAGTCTGTCTGTCCTCCGTCCGTCGGGGGTGAGTGTGCTCTTGGCACTGACGTCCTTGAGGACAGGCAGGAGGAGTTTGAGTGCTTTGCTTCTGCTTTGCCCCATCTCGTGTCCATGCTTGTTGCCCCTGAGGGAGACCCGGATGCACCAGGCATCCCGACCTCACGCTCTTACGCAGAGGCGATGGCCGGTCCCTACTCCTCTCAGTGGCAGACAGCCATGGACGCAGAGATGGCTTCCTGGAAGTCCACAGGCACCTACGTTGACGAGGTTCCCCCGCCTGGGGCGAACATCGTCAGTGGCATGTGGATTTTCAGGGTGAAGCGGCCGCCGGGTTCTCCGCATGTCTTCAAGGCGCGTTACGTTGCACGAGGCTTCAGTCAGCGAGAGGGAGTTTACTTCTTCCAGACCTTCTCCCCGACCCCGAAGATGACTACTCTTCGGGTTCTGCTGCACGTCGCCGCTCAGCGTGACTACGAGCTCCACTCTCTTGACTTCAGCACAGCTTTCCTATAGGGCAGCCTGCATGAGGAGATCTGGCTGCGCCGCCCACCTGGCTTCACTGGGTCGTTCCCTCCTGGTACCCAGTGGAGCCTCCGGTGGCCAGTCTACGGTCTCCGCCAGGCGCCACGTGAGTGGCACGACACACTGAGGACTACACTTGCGGCTCTTGGGTTCGCTCCCTCTACTGCTGACCCGTCGCTGTTTCTACGCACCGACACCTCGCTGCCGCCGTTCTACATCCTCGTGTACGTCGACGACTTGGTCTTTGCCACTGCTGACACTGCTGGACTCGCCCACGTGAAGTCGGAGCGCAGAAGAGACACACGTGCACAGACCTGGGTGAACTGACAAACTATCTTGGCTTGCGGATCACCCGGGACAGAGCACGACGCACCATCACCCTGACTCAGTCACACATGGTGCAGCAGGTCCTTCAGCGCTTCCGCTTCACGTACTCCTCGTCTCAGCCCACTCCTCTGCCTACCGGTCACTCGCTCTCAGCTCTGCCTTCGGATGAGTCCGTAGAGCCGAGTGGCCCGTATCCAGAGCTTGTGGGTTGCCTCATGTACCTGATGACCTGCACTCGACGTGACCTTGCATACCCTCTTAGCATTCTTGCACGCTATGTTTCTCCTGGCCGTTACCAGAAGAAGCATATGGATGCAGCTAAGAGGGTGTTGCACTACTTGTGCAGTACGTCGGGCATGGGGCTTGTGCTTGGAGGGCGAGACCGAGTTGTTCTCACTGGGCACTCAGACGCTACTTGGGCAGACGACCAGGCCACTCAGCGGTCGTCTCAGGGTTACACCTTCAGTCTTGGCTCTGGCTCAGTTTCTTGGCGTTCTACATGCTCTTCTTCTGTTCTCAGCTCCAGTTGTGAGGCTGAAACCTACGCCACAGCCATGGCGGCCCAGGAGCTACGCTGGCTCACCTACTTGCTGACCGACCTTGGAGAGCGGCCTTGTTCTCCTCCAGTGCTGTACGTCGACAACAAGGCAGCCATTGCCTTGTGTCAGGAGCACAGACTGGAGCACAGAACGAAGCACATTGCTCTGCGCTACTTCTTTGCTCGAGACCTGCAGCAGCGTGGTCAGCTTCGTCTGCGTTACGTGGCCACTGAGGCCAACACTGCTGATGTGTTCACCAAGGCGCTTCAACCTTGTGACCATCAGCGCTTTTGCACTCTTCTAGGCCTTGTGCCTACTGGACCTCACTTGCTTACTTCTTGACTCTGGATGTACTGTGATTCCTATATCTATACCTGCATGTTTACTCTTGCTAGGTTTTGATCATTGTACCTCTTGCTCTATTATAAACCTTCATGTGAACTGGTCTTGTGACCACTTGCTTGTGCTCGGAATTTGTGTGGTATCCTTGAGATCCACCCTGAGCTTGTTTTGCCTTGCTTTGCCTTGACTGGTCTTGTGACCCCTAGTTCTCCTCCACTTCGCCTATGGGGGTGTGTCAAACATTATATATGTTGTGCTTGTTTAGGCTACAGTGGGTTAGCCTATAGGGGGTACACAATTCTAGGGTTAGGTACTTGTACTCATTTCACTGTTAGTTGAATCATTCCTGTTCGTTCATTTCAGATAGTGAACTGGCCTTGTGGCCATTTGTTTGTGCTCATAGTGTGTGGTGACTTCGTGATCCAACTTGAGCTTGCTTTGTCGTTTTTCTTGACTGGTCTTGTGACCATTGCTTTCTCTGGCTATCCCCCATTTCGCCTATGGGGGTGCGTCAAAACATATATGGTTGTGTTCTTTAGGCTATATGGGTGTTCGCACTAGGGGGTACACAATTCCTCTCGACGTTGTTCTTGTACCCCTCCCCCCTGACCTAATCTGTCAGAATATTATTCTTATGTTCTAGCTTGTAGTGGGGTGCTCTATAGCGAGTACAACCCTTCTAGGGTTTGCTATTTGTATCCCCATTTCTGCTAGTTCATTCCTCTTTCCTCTTTCTTTCTTCTAGCTTTTGTCATGCTATCAGAGCAGGTCGATCCCCTTGGATCGATCCTATGGGTGGGTTACCACCTCGCTTCCGCTGCTACTTTTTCCTCCCGCCGTGCGCCCTGAGGCGCGCGGCGGTTTTCTGCCCGCCGTGCGCCCCGAGGCGCGCGGCGGTTCTTTGCCCGCTGTGCGCCCCGAGGCGCGCGGCGGGCTTCTGCCCTACGTCGCGGCCCCGCCCTGCGTCGCGGCCCAGCCCCTCGAAGCGGCCCCGCCCCTCGACGCGGCCCCGCCCTACGTCGCGGCCCCGCCCTGCGTCGCGGCCCCGCCCCTCGAAGCGGCCCCGCCCTATGTCACGGCCCCGCCCCAACCGTCGCGGCCCCGCCCCTCGACGCGGCCCCGCCCTACGTCGCGGCCCCGCCCTACGTCGCGGCCCCGCCCTGCGTCGCGGCCCCGCCCCTCGAAGCGGCCCCGCCCTATGTCACGGCCCCGCCCCGACCGTCGCGGCCCCGCCCCTCGACGCGGCCCCGCCCTACGTCGCGGCCCCGCCCTACGTCGCGGCCCCGCCCTGCGTCGCGGCCCCGCCCCTCGAAGCGGCCCCGCCCTATGTCACGGCCCCGCCCCGACCGTCGCGGCCCCGCCCCTCGACGCGGCCCCGCCCTACGTCGCGGCCCCGCCCTACGTCGCGGCCCCGCCCTGCGTCGCGGCCCCGCCCCTCGAAGCGGCCCCGCCCTATGTCACGGCCCCGCCCCGACCGTCGCGGCCCCGCCCCTCGACGCGGCCCCGCCCTACGTCGCGGCCCCGCCCTACGTCGCGGCCCCGCCCTGCGTCGCGGCCCCGCCCCTCGAAGCGGCCCCGCCCTATGTCACGGCCCCGCCCCGACCGTCGCGGCCCCGCCCCTCGACGCGGCCCCGCCCTACGTCGCGGCCCCGCCCTACGTCGCGGCCCCGCCCTGCGTCGCGGCCCCGCCCCTCGAAGCGGCCCCGCCCTATGTCACGGCCCCGCCCCGACCGTCGCGGCCCCGCCCCTCGACGCGGCCCCGCCCTACGTCGCGGCCCCGCCCTACGTCGCGGCCCCGCCCTGTGTCGCGGCCCCGCCCCTCGAAGCGGCCCTGCCCGACCGTCGCGGCCCCGCCCCTCGTCGCGGCCCCGCCCCTCGTCGCGGCCCCGCCCCTCGTCGCGGCCCCGCCCCTTGTCGCGGCCCCGCCCTCCAACCAGGCCCGTGGTGGGCCCCTTTCACCACACCGCCTCCCCCCCCCCCCCCCCCCCCCCCCCCCCCCCCTCCCCCTGCCATTTCCCGTCGTCCGTCGAGGCGACCTGAGGGGGCCGCTTGCGAGCTGTGGGGTGGCGGGTATGGGGGTGCTCGGTGTGCCTTCCTCCCTTTGCTCCTCCTCCTCCTTCGTCTCCCACTGCTGCAGCTGTCGCTGAGGGGGGTGGTTGTGTGGGAGACTCGGGTTTAGGGTTTAAGGGGGGTGCATGGGAGTGCAGCTAGCGGTGTAGCAGTGGGTGTGTATCAGGGGGGTGGGACTGTGTGCGGGAGGTTGAGTGGAGGTTGTCAGTTTGTCGTTCGCAGCACCTGTAGTCCGGGGCGCTGTCCCGGTAGCCCAGTCGTAGCCAGCTGTGCCAGCCGCCCGTGGGTCCGTTGCCCGTCCGCCGCTATTTGAGCCGCGGGGCCTGTTACTCCTGTAGTCCGGGCGCTGTCCGGTAGCCGCTGTGCCAGTGTGCCTCCTGTTGCCCGTGTGCCTGCAGCTTCAGCCGTCGCCTCCTATCTCCTCTCCCCTCACTCTCTCTCCTCCTCCTCACTTGCCCGTTGTGACTACCACTAGCTCTGCTCATAATTGTGAACTCTAAACTATCTCTTCTTGAACTTGTGCTCAGAATGTGTGGTGACATTGTGATCCACCCTGAGCTTGTACTACTTTGCCTGCTCTGCTGATTACACCCCACTTTGGCTATGGGGGTGTGTCAGAATATTATTCTTATGTTCTAGCCTGTAGTGGGGTGCTCTATAGCGAGTACAACCCTTCTAGGGTTTGCTATTTTTATCCCCATTTCTGCTAGTTCATTCCTCTTTCCTCTTTCTTTCTTCTAACTTTTGTCATAATCACCAACTATTCTCCTAAGATTCTAACACTACGGCCTTCGGTTCAAGCATATGAAGTGATTCGAGAATCGTTAGATTTACGGAAATATATATATATGTATGTATGAACAAAGTAATATAGGGACTCGTGACGTCAGCACATGCCGGCTCCCGCCCCTGGCAAGATCGAGAATTGGGCCAAAGGGAAAAATCCCGCGGAATCCCGCGGGTCAGTCATAAAATCCTTCCTGACTAGGCGAAAAATCCATCGAAATCCTGCGGTTTCAATTTCGTATTCTTAAGCGCATATATATGTCAGCCGTCACAGTCGAAATTGAGGTACTTTTACCGAAATGCTTTCCACCAGCGACGACCAATCAACGCGCAGATATGTGCGCTTTTGACAAAAGTAAGAAACCAAACTTCGTATATTTTCTAAAAATTTATATAATATGTCAATTTAACAAAATAAAACTCACTTTACACTAGTTTTTGTTTTTTATCAACTTATGGTGTTCGACGGAAAGGGTACTTCAGCTCTCCCTTTTCCGTCGACAGGGCTTAAAAAATCTTTCGACAAAGCTCTCATGGTTTTT
Source organism: Closterium sp. NIES-65 (assembly GCA_948144175.1). Classification (NCBI taxonomy): domain Eukaryota; kingdom Viridiplantae; phylum Streptophyta; class Zygnematophyceae; order Desmidiales; family Closteriaceae; genus Closterium; species Closterium sp. NIES-65. The sequence continues at coordinate 683,238 of CANXME010002420.1, forward strand.
GTCAAACATATATGCTTAGTTTATATATTTACTTAGGCTGTAGTGGGGTTCATACTAAGGGGTACATTTCCTTATGGTTCTCCTTTGTACTCTCGACAATTTTCCCTTAGTGCATCATTCCTACCTAGTTCTCTCAACATGGTATTAAGATCTAGGACGTTCCTAGCATAGGACGTTTTTTTTTCAAGGGCCCACCGTTAAATCCTTCCGTGTTCCTGCCCGAATCGAGTTCTCTTTTTTTTTTCTGCCCGAAATGCGACCTTAGGTGCGTCGATTTTCGTTGACCCGCGGCCCTCCCTGTCCTGTCGCGCGTAGCCCACGAGCAGCCCGCGTAGCCCACGTAAGGCCCGCGCGCGGCCCGTGTAGGTCGCGTAGGCCTTCGCGCCGCCCGTACCGCCCGCGCCAGGCCCGCGCGCGGCCTGTATAGCCTATGTCAGGCCCGCGCGCGGCCTGTACAGCCCGCGCCAGGCGTTCGCGCAGCCCGTACAGGCCACGTCAGGCCCGCGCGCGCCCAGTACAGCCCAAGCTAGGCCTGCACGCTGCACTGCGCCTGTGCTGCTGCTCTACCGCTGCTGCAATTTGCTGCAGCTGTTCTCACTTACTGCCACTGCTACTACTTACTGCATCTCCTTACCTGCTGGCGCTACTGCTACTTGCTGCAGCTGCTCTTCCTTGCTGCCGGTGCTGCTACTTGCTGCAGCTGTTTCAACTTACTGCCGCTGCTGCTACTTGCTACAGCCGCCCTTGCAGCTGCCACCTCTGGCCCCTGAAGCAGCCGCCCCTACAGCAGCCGCCCCTGGCCTCTGGAGCACCTGCCCCTGCAGCAGCCCCAGCAGCAACTGCGGTCACTTCTGCTGCCGCCCCTGCCCCTGCCGCCTCTATTGCGGCCTTGCCCCTCACCTGCAGCGGCTGCCGCCACTGGATCTGCAGCAGCTGCCGCCACCGAGCCTGCAGCAGCTGCCACTGCCGCACCTACAGCAGCCGCCACCCAGGCAGCATCAGCTGCTGCTGCCTGACTTGCATCGGCTGCCGCCCCGGGCCTGCAGCAACTGCCGCCGCCCGATCAGCAGCAACAGCCGCCCCTGGGCCTGCAGCAGCTGCCGCCGCTGGACCTGCAGCAGCTGCCGCCCCCTGGACCTGCAGCAGCCGCCACCACTGAGGGTGCAGCAGCTGCTGCCGCTGGGCCTGCTGCAGCTGCCGCCTCCGGACCTGCAGCAGCCGCCACCACTGAGGGAGCCGCAGCTGCCGCCGCTGGGTCTACTGCAGCTGCCGCCCCCGTCCTGCAGCAGCCGCCACCGAGGCAGCAACAGCCGACGCTGCTGGGCCTACAGTAGCTGCCGCCCCCGGGCCTGCAGCAGCTGCCGCTGCCCGATCTGCAGCAGCTTCCGCCGCCGTGCCTGCAGCAGCTTCCGCCACTGCAGCAGCAGCCGCCACTGCAGCAGCAGCCGCCACTGCAGTAGCAGCCCCTGGAGCCGCCCGCCACTGCAGCAGCCGCCCCTGGAGCCGCCCGCCACTGCAGCAGCAGCCCTTCGAGCAGCCCGCACCTGCAGCAGCCGCCCCTGGAGCAGCCCGCACCTGCAGCAGCCGTCCCTGGAGCAGCCCGCACCGCTGCAGCAGCCGCCCCTGGCCCCTGGAGCAGCCGCCACTACTGCAGCAGCCACCCCTGGAGCCGCCCGCCACTGCAGTAGCAGCCCCTGGAGCCGCCCGCCACTGCAGCAGCCGCCCCTGGAGCCACCCGCCACTGCAGCAGCAGCCCCTGGAGCAGCCCGCACCTGCAGCAGCCGCCCCTGGAGCAGCCTGAACCTGCAGCAGCCGCCCCTGGAGCAGCCCGCACCTGCAGTAGCCGCCCCTGGAGCAGCCCGCACCTTCAGCAGCCGCCCCTGGCCCCTGGAGCAGCCGCCACTGCAGCAGCCGCCCCTGGCACCTGGAGCAGCTGCCGTCGCGGCCCGGCCTCGCCCTGCAGCAGCTGCCGCGGAGCTCCCTGCTGCGGCCCGGCCCCGCCCTGCAGTTGTAGCGGCCCCGCTGTCGCCACCGTCCTGCGCCTGCCGCGCCAACCACTGGTGAGCATTGCCTTGCCAGCACTGCTACCGCTGCTGCTGCTGCTGCTACTGCCTTTTCTACTCCCGCTGCTACTGCTCCTGCTGTTACTGCTGCTGCTGTTACTGCCGCTACTGCTGCTACTGCTGCTCCTGGCGTGGCCAGATGCAGCTCCAGGGCCGTGCTCGTGAGTCCCTCACGCCCCAGCAGCTTCGTGAGTGGTACGCTAGTTGGGGCTGTCGGGGTGGCCGTAGTGGTTGTCCCTCTGGAGTGGGTCGGTTGGGAGCTTCTGGTAGTGGACAGGTGCAGCTGCCGTGTCCTCTTTCGCCCCAGCAGCTTCGTGCGTGGTACGCCAGTTGGGGCTATCGGGGTGGCCGTAGTGGTAGTCGCTCTGGAGTGGGTCGGTCGGGAGCTTCTGGTAGTGGACAGGTGCAGCTGCCGTGTCCTTTTTCGCCCCAGCAGCTTCGTGCGTGGTACGCCAGTTGCGGCTGTCGGGGTGGCCGTAGTGGTAGTCCCTCTGGAGTGGGTCGCTCGGGAGCTTCTGGTCGTGGACAGGTGCAGCTGCCGTGCCCTGTGAGTGAGGCTGCCGCTCTAGGTGCTAGCGCGTCTGTTGCCCTAGGTGCTGGTGAGGCTACCACTCCCGGTACTCGCGTGTCTGCTACTCTAGGTGATGGTGAGGTTGCTGCTCTAGGTGCTGGTGAGGCTGCTGCTCTAGGTGCCAGTGAGCCTGCTTCCTCAGATGCTGGTGAGTCTGCTCTCTTAGGTACCGCGTCGGCTCCGGCCTCCCACACCTTCACACTTGACTCTGGGGCTTCCCGCTCCTTCTTTCGCGACCACACCACACTCACGCCGCTTAGTCGGCCGGTTGCAGTCGCCCTGGCAGATCCCTCTGGGGGTCTTGTCCTTGCCCACTTCTCCACTGTCCTACCGTGTCCGGCGGCCCCCTCTGGCACCCTGTCTGGTCTTTACCTCCCCTCGTTCTCTACGAACTTGGTGAGTGGTGCTGACCTACAGGATGCGGGGGTTCACCAGTTCACTCCTGCGAGACAGCGAGTGACCCACTGCACGGACGCTCGGACGGGCCGACACTTGGCCACGTTTACCCGTCGGCCGGGGACGAGCCTGTACACACTGACCACTGACTCTCCTCCGGTCACTGCGTCTGGTCGGGTAGCTGCGTCAGGTCAGGTGTTTGCTGCAGCGTCCGGGTCTGGTCCTGAGTCTGCTCCCTACTCGTGTCGTCTCCTGTCCCACGAGACTCTCCTCTGGCACCATCGCCTTGGTCACCCCTCCTTGCCTCGTCTCCGAGGCATGGCCTCCCATTACCTTGTCTCTGGTCTCCCCCGGTCCCTCCCTCACCTTCCTCCGGGGCCTGCCCCTACCTGCGTTCCTTGCGTCGAGGGGCGGCAGCGCGCTGCTCCTCACTTTTCTGAGTTTCCTCCGACAGAGGCTCCGCTGCAGACTCTTCACATGGACGTGTCGGGCCCAGCCCGCGTCCGTGGACAGGGTCACGAGCGCTACTTCCTGCTGGTGGTTGACGACTACTCGCGTTACACCACAGTCTTCCCCTTGCGCAGCAAGGGTGATGTCACTGAGGTGTTGATCGCCTGGATCCGCGCAGCTCGTCTCCAGCTCAGGAAGAGTTTCGGCTCGGACTTTCCTGTTCTGCGTCTGCACTCCGACAGAGGAGGAGAGTTCTCCTCCGGCCTCCTTCGGGCCTACTATCGTGCACGAGGCATCCGCCAGACCTTCACGCTTCCGGACTCTCCACAGCAAAATGGGATTGCTGAGCGCCAAATTGGCATGGTCATGGACGTCGCCCGTATGTCCATGGTGCATGCGGCTGCCCCCCATTTTCTGTGGCCGTTTGCGGTTCGGTACGCGGCGCATCAGATCAACCTTCAACCCAGGGTCTCCAGGCCGGAGACCTCCCCAGCTTTGCTGTGGACGGGGAAGGTTGGCGATGCGTCTGCGTTCCGTGTCTGGGGATCTAGGGCGTTTGTCCGCGACTTGTCTGTGGACAAGCTGTCCCCTCGTGCTGCTCCCTGCGTCTTCCTTGGCTTCCCCCCTGACGCGCCAGGGTGGCAGTTCTACCACCCCACCTCTCGCTGTGTTCTGTCCTCCCAGGACGTCACGTTTGACGAGTCAGTTCCCTACTACCGTCTCTTCCCCTACCGCACTCCGTCCCTCCCCCCGCCACCGCTCTTCCTTGTGCCAGGTCCCCCCCCGGTAGACCCCCTCCCCCCTCAGGGTCCTGCCCCCTCAGGTGTGTCCCAGGTAGACGCACTTGAGCCAGTTGAGGTAGCTGTTGACTCTGGTACTGCTGGGGGTGCTGAGCCTGGGGGTGCTGCCTCTGGGGGTGCTAAGCCTGGGGGTGCTACAACTGGGGGTGCTGAGCCTGGGGGTGCTGCGACTGGGGGTGCTGAGCCTGGGGGTGCTACGCCTGGGGGTGCTGCGCCTGGGGGTACTACGATCGGGGGTGCTACGCGTGGGGATGCTAAGCCTGGGGGTGCGGAGCCTGAGGGTGCTCGGCCTGCTCGTGTGACGTCTGGCGGTGCTGGGCCTGGAGGTTCTCCGGGTGCTTCGTCTCGGCGGGAGCTCCTCTCTCCTCTGGAGCTGCGTGAGTGGTTTGCCCGGCGCTGGAGGCGTGCTGCTGGAGCTGGAGGTTCTCCTGCTGTTGAGTGTACTCGTACCACGGGTCCCAGAGGTGATCGTACTGGGAGTACTGGAGCTGCTGGGCCTGCGGGTACTGCTGGAGCTGGGGCTACTGCGTCTTCTCATGGTCCGGCTGGAGCTGGAGCTGCTGAGGGTGTTGGCTCTGAGGGTCCTGCTGGTGTTTCTGGAGGTGGTCCTGCTGGTGGTGCTGCTGGCGTTGCTGGAGGCCCTGGAGCTGCTAGAGCTGCTGGGGGTGCTCGAGCTGGAGGTGCTGCTGGCGCTGGTGCTACCACTGGGGGTGCTGGTGCTGTCCCTGCTGCTTCTAAAGTCGCTGCGCGGCCTCGGCCGTACTTCGTTCCGCTCCTTGAACAGGTTCTTGGTCTCCCGCCTTCCACTAATCCTTCTCCACCCTTAGAGTGTCCACAGCCTGTTCCGTCGCAGTTACAGTTACAGCCGGCCTCCCCACTGCCTGCTCCTTCTCCTACACTGGTCCTACTGGAGGTCTTGCTGAGCGTCGTAAGCCTGCGTCTCGTCCTGCGTCGCCTGTCCGTGCTGCTCGCGCTAGTGGTCGTGGTTCGCGGCAGCGTCCTCCCTCCTGTCCCTGGCACGCACTGGATGTCTCTCCGTCCGTCCACTGCTCCTCTGCGTGCCCCTTTGCCTTCGCCTCCTGAGTCCTCTCTTCCTGTCCTTGCTGACCCGGAGTCGGACTCCCTTCGTGCTACCAGTCCTACTATCACGCGTCTCCTTGCTACTGTTGTCACTGACCCTTCCTTAGAGTCCACTTCTGCGTCTGCCTTGGTCGCTGAGCTTGTCAACTTTGCTGCTCGCTGTCGTCTAGACTACGCTGCTACTCTTGTTGCTGAGTCTGAGTCTGTCTGTCCTCCGTCCGTCGGGGGTGAGTGTGCCCTTGGCACGGACGTCCTTGAGGACACGCAGGACGAGTTCCAGTGTTTGGCTGCTGCTTTGCCTCATTGCGTGTCCACGCTGATTGCCCCTGAGGGAGACCCGGATGCACCAGACATCCCGACTCCTCGATCGTACGCTGAGGCGATCGAGGGTCCCTACTCCTCTCAGTGGCAGTCAGCCATGGACGCAGAGATGGCTTCCTGGAAGTCCACAGGCACCTACGTCGTCGAGGTTCGCCCTTCTGGGGCGAACATCGTCAGTGGCATGTGGATTTTCAGGGTGAAGCGGCCGCCGGGTTCTCCGCCTGTCTTCAAGGCGCGTTACGTAGCTCGCGGCTTCAGTCAGCGGCAGGGAGTTGACTACTTTCAGACCTTCTCTCCCACCCCGAAGATGACCACTCTTCGGGTGCTGCTGCACATAGCCGCTCAGCGTGACTACGAGCTTCACTCTCTTGACTTCAGCACAGCTTTCTTGCAGGGCAGCCTGCACGAGGAGATCTGGCTGCGCCGCCCACCTGGCTTCACTGGGTCGTTTCCTCCCGGCACCCAGTGGAGCCTCCGGCGGCCAGTCTACGGTCTCCGCCAGGCGCCCCGTGAGTGGCACGACACACTGAGGACTACACTTGCGGCTCTTGGGTTTGCTCCTTCTACTGCCGACCCGTCGCTGTTTCTACGCACCGACACCTCGCTGCCGCCGTTCTACATCCTCGTATACGTCGACGACTTGGTCTTTGCCACTGCTGACACTGCTGAACTCGCACACGTGAAGTCCGAGCTGCAGAAGAGACACACGTGCAAAGACCTGGGCTAACTGCGCAGCTACCTTGGCTTGCAGATCACCCGGGACAGAGCACGGCGCACCATTACCCTGACTCAGTCACACATGGTGCAGCAGGTCCTTCAGCGCTTCGGCTTCCCGTACTCCTCGCCTCAGGCCACTCCTCTGTCTACTCGCCACTCGCTCTCAGCTCTGCCTTCGGATGAGTCCGTAGAGTCGAGTGGCCCGTACCCAGAGCTTGTTGGCTGCCTCATGTACCTGATGACCTGCACTCGACCTGACCTCGCATACCCTCTTAGCATCTTGGCATGCTATGTTGCTCCTGGGAGACACCGACCAGAGCACATGGCTGCAGCGAAGAGGGTGTTGCGCTACTTGTGCAGTACGTCGGGCATGGGGCTTTTGCTTGGAGGGTGGAGTCCAGTGGTCCTCACCGGTCACGCAGACGCTTCTTGGGCTGACGACCAGGCCACGCAGCGGTCGTCACAGGGTTACACCTTCAGCCTTGGTTCCGGCTCTGTTTCGTGGCGGTCTACCCGCTCGTCTTATGTTCTCAGCTCCAGCTGCGAGGCTGAGATCTACGCTGGGGCCATGGCTGCACAGGAGCTTCGCTGGCTCACCTACCTGCTGACTGACCTCGGAGAGCCGCCTCGTTCTCCTCCAGTACTGTATGTAGACAACAAGGCCATGTTGGCCTTGTGTCGGGCGCACAGACCGTGAAACTATAATTGTTATAGTTTGTATTGTTTATTCTAGGTGGTGTACACATTGGTCAGTGCTAGGGTTAGGTTTGCTATATCTACCCTTGTGCTGCTCATTCTAGTCAATTCATTCAGCAGTTGTTACTTTCACATGTTTTAGAGCGATAAGATCCTATGAGCCTACCGCCCCGTACCTTGACCTAGACCGTAGCGCCCAGTCACCCGTAGCGCCTCGTCACGAGTAGCGCCTAGTCACCCGTAGCGCCATCCCCGTCGATCCCGTCAGCCCGCTAGCCCCGCCCGTCACCCGTCACGACCTAGAACAGCCCCCGAGGGCCGGCCAGATCGCGCTAGGAAGGGACCCCCGCGGGTCCCCCCACGTCACGACCTAGAACGGCCCCCGCGGACCCGCTAGATCGCGCTAGGAAGGGACCAACGCGGGTCCCCCCACGTCACGACCTAGAACGGCCCCCGCGGGTCCGCTAGATCGCGCTAGGAAGGGACCAACGCGGGTCCCCCCGCGTCACGACCTAAAACGGCCCCCGCTGGCACGTCACATCTCGCTAGGAAGGGACCCCCGCGGGTTCCCCCCCCCAAATTCGCGACCGCGTCCCGTTCCCGTCGCCCCCCCGTCCCTTCCTTGTCGCCCTCCGTGTCGTTGCCACCCGTCCCCTCACCGTCGTGTCCTTGTCGCCCTCCGCGTCGTCGCCTCCCGTCCCCCCCTTTTCCGTCGCATTCCCGTCCCGTCGCGTCCCCCGTCGCCTCCCGTCCCCTCACCGTCGCCTCCCGTCCCCCCCCCCCCTTTTCCGTCGCATTCCCGTCCCCGTCGCGCCCCCCATCGCCTCCCGTCCCCTCACCGTCGCATCCCCGTCGCCCTCCGCGTCGCGCCACCGTCCCTCCCCCCCCCCCCCATCGCATCCTGCTCGTTTCCCACCGTCAGAATCCGCCCCACCCGCTGCCACGCCTGTCTAGCCGCCAGTCCCGTCGCGTCCCCCTGAAACCGCCGCTTGAAATCGTCGCCTGCCCACCCTGAAACAGTCCCCCACCCCCTGAAACCGCCGCCCTACCCTGAAACCGTCCCCCACACTTGAAGCCCGTCGCCCCACGAGCTGAAAGCAGCCGCCAGAACTGTGCTAGAGGCGCCAGCAGCACCATATCCGCCGTCCCACCCCTGAAAACCGCCCAGAACAGCACTGAACCGCACTGAACTGCACTGCACCACACTCAAACGCACTGAACCGCACTGAACCGCACTGAATCGCACGGCACCACACTGACGTGCACAATACCACACCCGCTGCCCCAGCCAGATCTGCCCTCAGCAGAACCAGCAGCAGCATAGCCTGCCCCCAGCAGCACCAGCAGCAGCTTAGGCTTCCCCCAGCGCACCAGCAGCAGCTTAGGCTGCCCCCAGCAGAACCAGAGCAGCATAGGCTGCCCCCAGCAGAACCAACAGCAGCATAGGCCATGGCGTGTACTAGGGGCCTACAGCAGCAGGGCCAGCCGCAGCACTCCCGGCGGTGGGGACCTGCGGGTCCACAGTTTGGCGCCCCCAGCAGCAGCTCAGCTAGCAGTGGGCGAGACGTTGGCCCCTGCGGGTACCAGGCCCTGACTGGCCCCGGTGCCGGCACTACCTGCTGGAGCCCTGACCACTCTACGTCACAGGTTACTACACCCCCTCGTTCTCCAGGAACTCTCAGAATCCCAACCACTAGACCATTGGGATAAAAGGGCTTGTTGCAGTAGCGGGTCAGTGCGCCCATAACCCCCCAGGCAAACGTGCCTGTAACCCCCCCTAGGATCGATCGGGGATCTCACAGTGCAGCTCTACTGACAGGAACCTCGTGGGTGTCAGTCACCTCCACGACCTAGGTGTAGTCACTACTTTTCCACTGGACGAGCCTGTTGCCTCCTGCACAGTCGGTGCCACCGGGGCACCTCTGGCCACTTTCCACAGGGAGCCGGGCTCTGGTCTGTACTCACTACACACAGGGTCCCACCTCACTGGGTCAGGTCAGGTCAGGTAGCTGCTGTGTCGTGCGACTGTCGGTCACTCACCCACCCGTCGGTCCTCTGGCACCAGCGTCTAGGTCACCCGTCGTTCCCACGTCTCAGTAGGATGGCACGTTACCATCTGGTCTCCAGTCTCCCACAGTCACTTGCCCTGCTTCCTCGCTCCTCTGCGCCGCCGTGCACTCCTTGCGTCGAGGGTCGGCAGCGCGCTGCCCCTCACTCCTCCTCGTTTCCCCCCACCACGGCTCCCTTCCAGACCCTGCACTTGGACGTTTGGGGCCCCTCCCCGGTCCTTGGCCCACGTCAGGAGCGCTACTTCCTGATTGTGGTAGACGACTACTCCCGCTACACCACGGTTTTCCCCTTGCGACGGAAGGCCGACATGCCTACCGTCCTCGAGCCGTGGCTACTAGTGTGGGGTGACGCCCAGGCCCTTTGTGGGCTCCGCTTGCACTCGGACCGTGGTGGTGAGTTTTCTTCCACTCGCCTAGAGACGTTCTGTCAGGGTCAGGGGATCCTCTAGTCTTACACGCTACCAGCCTCGCCGCAGCAGAACGGGGTAGCCGAGCGACGCATCGGCCTGGTCATGGAGGTTGCCCGGACCTCCATGTGCCATGCCGGTGCCCCCCAGTTCCTGTGGCCTCAGGTAGTCCGCTACGCCGCGCACCAGCTGAACCTGTGGCCCAGTGACGCACGGCCACGGGTGACGCCGGTCTCCCTTTGGACAGGTTCCCCGGGCGTAGCAGCTGACTTCCGCGTCTGGGGTTCTCTGGCTCACGTTCGCGCCCCTGGCGCGAACAAGTTGTCTCCGTATACTCGTGTCTGCGTCTTTCTTGGCTTCCCTTTGGACACCGCCAGCTGGGTGTTTTACGACCCTGTTACGTACCAGTTCTTCAGTTCCCAGGACGTCACTTTCGACGAGTCGGTCAGTTACTACAGGAGTCGTCCCCACCGAGGTTCTGAGACCTTTTCCCCCTTGCTCTTCCTCACCACTGACCCTCCCCCAGTCGCCCCGGTAGCCCCCCCCCCTTCGCGTCCTGCCCCGTCAGGTGTGTCGCACGTCACTCCGCAATCGTCCCCCCCGCAACGTCCAGTCTCTGTCGTGTCTGGGGGTGCGGGAGGTGCAGCTGCAGGGGGTTTGGGTACTGGGGCCACTGGAGCTGGTGGCTCCGGCTCTGAGGGTGCAGTGGGTGTGGGTGTGGAGGCCCCTTCAGTGGAGGACACTGCTGCCTCGAGTCGGCAGCCTCGCCCTGCCTCACCCCCTGGCTTCCCGTTAGTCCCGCAGTTCCCTCCCCGTTTGCCTCCACAGCCGGTCGCTGAGGAGTCTGGGGGTGTTGTCGGTGGAGGTTCTGGTTCTGGGGGTGCTAGAGCTGGAGGCGCTGCCACCTCAACGCCTACACCGCGCACTGTCCGTTTCCTGACACGTGAGCAGCGTCTAGTTCGTTTGGAGAGGGAGGAGCGGGAGCGGTTTGAGAGGGCTCAGCAGCAGCAGCATTCTCAGTTGGAGCGTCACGAGAGAGTAGAGGAGTCACGACAGCAGCTGCAGTCACAGCAGCAGCAGCAATCTCAGTCAGAGCGTCAGGAGAGAGAGTAGAGGAGGAGTCACAGCAGCAGCAGCAGCAACAGCAGCAGCAGCAGCAGCAGCAGCAGCAGCAGCAGCAGCAGCAGCAGTCTCAGTCGGAGCGTCAGGAGGGAGTAGAGGAGGAGTCGCAGCCGCGTCAGGAGATAGTAGAGGAGGAGTCACGGCAGCAGCAGCAGCAGTCTCAGCCGGAACGTCAGGACAGAGTAGAGGAGGAGTCACGGCAGCAGCAGCAGCAGCAGCAGCAGCTGCAGCAGCTGCAGCAGCAGCAGCAGCAGCAGTTCAGTCGGAGCGTCAGGAGAGAGAGTAGAGGAGGAGTCACGGCAGCAGCAGCAGCAGCAGCAGCAGCGGTGGCGACATTCTCAGACAGAGCGACAAGAGAGAGTAAAGCAGGAGTCCCGCCCACAGGAGCAGGTGCAGTTGCGGCCGTAGCAGGAGAGGGTAGAGCAGGAGCCACAGGAGCAGCAGCGGGGGCAGGTTTCGCAGCAGCTGTCGCCAGAGGCGGCGGAGCAGCAGCGACTACGCGACCTCCCCGACCCAGCACCTGCACGCTTTGTTCGTGGTTCACTACCGTCCCCTCCTGTTCCCCCTGTTGAGTTCCTTTCCTCGTCCCAGTGGACTCGTCGCTCTCCTCTCAGTCGTGCTGTGTCCCCAGAGCGTCGTCGGTCCCGTTACCGTGCAGACGGTCCGTTCCACCTTGTTCTTCGCTCTCGTGTTCCACCTCCTCCTGTCCTTCCACAGCCTCCTGAGTCGTCCCTCACCGTACTTCACGGCCCGTTGTCTGACTACCTCCGTGCCTGCCGTCCAGTCGTCTCCCGTGTTTTGTCCGCGTTGGTCACTCACCCGACTGCACCCATGTCGTCTGTCTCAGCACTTGTTACCACTGTCGCTGGCTTTGCCTCTTCCCACCGCCTTGACTACGCTGCTCACCTGGTGAGTGGCCCTGCTTGTTCTCCGTCCTCTGGGGGTGCTCCTGTCTTTTCTCTGGAGGTCCTAGAGGACAGGCAGTTCAAGCTTGGTTTCCTTGCGGCCGCTGTTCCTCATCTCTGCGCCATGCTGCTTGCCCCTGAGGGGGATCCAGACGCCCTTGACATCCCGATCCCTCGCACACACGGTGAGGCGGTCTCGAGACCTTGGGCCTCGTACTGGATAGCAGCTGAGGAGGCAGAGATGGCATCTTATAGGTCCACAGGCACCTACGTCGACGCCGTTCCGCCACCTGGGGCGAACGTTGTCAGTGGCATGTGGCTCTACAAGGTGAAGCGGCCGCCTGGAGCACCACCAGTGTTCAAGGCGCGTTACGTGGCGAGAGGCTTCAGTCAGCGAGAGGGGGTAGACTTCTTCCAGACCTTCGCTCCCACCCCGAAGTTGACCACTCTTCGGGTGTTGCTGCATATTGCAGCACAGCGCGACTACGAGTTGCACTCCTTGGACTTCTCTACCGCGTTCCTTCAGGGTAGCCTGCACGAGCAGATCTGGCTGCGTCGTCCGCCTGGCTTCACTGGCACTTTCCCTCCTGGGACCCAGTGGCAGCTGCGTCGACCGGTCTACGGCCTGCGCCAAGCCCCCCGTGAGTGGCACGACACGCTACGTCGGACTCTTGCAGCGCTTGACTTCTTTCCGTCGTCTGCCGACCCGTCGCTGTTCGTCCGCTGTGGCTCGACCCCGTTCTTTGTTTTGGTCTACGTTGACGACCTGATTTTCGCCACTCCCGACCGACGCGCACTGGCCTCCGTGAAGGAGGAACTGCAGAGGAGACATACTTGCACTGACCTTGGAGAGCTGCAGCGCTACCTTGGCCTGCAGATCACCAGGGACAGGGCAGCTCGCACCATTACGCTGACGCAGTCGCATATGGTCGAGCAGATCCTCACGCGATTTCGCTTCCTGTTCTCCAAGGTACAGCCCACACCTCTTGGTGTGGACCATGGGCTCACGGCTCCACCTTCGGACGAGCCATTTGAGTCCAGTGGTCCATATCCTGAGCTGGTGGGTTGTCTCATATACCTGATGACCTGCACTCGCCCAGACCTAGCTTACCCTCTTAGCGTCCTTGCGCGCTTTGCTGCGCCAGGGAGACACCGACCTTCCCACTGGTCCGCTGCTAAGAGGGTGGCGAAGTATGTGGCGAGTACATCAGGCATGGGACTTGTCCTTGGAGGGAAGCAGCCAGTTATACTTACAGGTTTCTCGGACTCGTCGTGGGCCGACGACGCAGAGTCGCTGCGGTCTACACAGGGTTACTGCTTCGGCCTTGGGACCGGAGCTGTTTCGTGGAGGTCGACTCGAGCGTCGTCCGTCTCTAGTTCCAGCTGTGAGGCAGAGGTGTACGCTGCGGCGATGGCCGCCCAGGAGCTTCGCTGGCTGTCTTTCCTCCTCACCGATCTTGGTGAGCGACCTCGCTCTCCCCCAGTCTTGTTCGCCGACAACAGGTCTGCTATCCCGTTGTGCGAGGAGCCCCGACTGGTTGGGAAGGCGAAGCACATCCAGCTTCGTTACTTCCTTCTGCGAGAGTTGCAGCAGCGTGGCCAGGCACTCGTGCGACGTGTGGTCTCTGAGGCCAACACGGCAGATATCTTCACCGAGGCGTTGCCGCCTTGTGACCACCAGCGTTTCTGCACCCAGCTCGGCCTTGTGGCTACCGGCCCTCACTTGCTTGCGTAGAGATGCTTTGTCTTGTACTGTTGCATCTTACTATATATCCTATATATGTGCTTGTAGACAGGCCTTGTGGCCCCTTGCTTCTGTAGAGATGCTTGTCATGCATGTTTTGTACTCTTACATCTTGTATATCTGCTATATCCTTGCATGTGGACTGGCCTTGTGGCCTCTTGCTTGTTCTCGGACTGTGTGGTGACCTTGAGCTCCACCCCGAGAGTTGCTTTGTTCTTGTGAACTGGTCTTGTGACCGTTGCTTGTTCTTGCTGACTGGTCCTTTGACCCTTGCTCTTGGGTTGTGTGTTGCTCTCCACAGGACTACCGTCACCTAGACTATGGGGGTGTGTCAAACTATAATTGGTATAGTTTGTATTGTTTAGTCTAGGTGGTGTACACATTGGTTAGTGCTAGGGTTAGTTTTGCTATATCTACCCTTGTGCTGCTCATTCTAGTCAATTCATTCAGCAGTTGTTACTTTGACACAGGCTGGAGCACAGAACGAAGCACATCGCTCTTCGCTACTTCCTTGCTGGTGAGCTGCAGCAGCGTGGTCAGCTACGCCTTGCTTACATGGCCTCTCAGGCCAACACTGCTGATATCTTCACCAAGGCACTCGCGCCTTGTGATCATCAGCGTTTCTGTACTCAGTTAGGTCTTGTGCCTACCTTGCCTCACTTGCTCACTTCTTGACCTTGCTTGTACTGTTACATATATATATGGCTGCTCTTGCTTGTTGAGTCTTATATATATGTAATCTTGCATGTGAACTGGCCTTGAGGCCTTTGAACCTGTGCTCGGAATGTGTGGTGACGTTGTGATCCACCCTGAGCTTGCTTTGCATTGCTTGACTGGTCTTGTGACCCCTTGTTCTCCCCCACTTTGCCTATGGGGGTGTGTCAAACATATATGCTTAGTTTATATGTTTACTTAGGCTGTAGTGGGGTTCATACTAAGGGGTACATTTCCTTAGGGTTCTCCTTTGTACTCTCGACACTTTTCCCTTAGTGCATCATTCCTACCTAGTTCTCTCAACATTTTTGTGGGTTTCCCGTCTTCGATGAAGCTATAGTTGTCATTAAAAAGGGGCGTCTTGTCTTCGACAAGACTTGAATGTATCACTACAAATTTTATCACCTTCGACGAAATGTCTATTTCATTCTTCGACAAGGGATGTTGTTTTTCAACTCGACCAGAAGGAGTTCTTGATTTTGCCAAGAGGTTTGTTTCTTAATGTATGAACTCTGTCGAAAACAAAAAAACAAAGAAACCTAGTATTTTAATGTAGTAAGTTTTACGTCTACTCGACAGGCTGGATTGAAGATATTCGCCTACGAATTTTCACATTTTGTTTCGAAAGAGCACTGCTATACTTCTTGTCGAACACACCATCGCTTGTTGAACAGAGAAATTCCATTCGATAAGACCAATTTCTCTCTCAGGAAAAGTCGTGGTGTACCCTGAAAGTCGATCGATGAAAGAAACTATCGACAGAAGAGTCAATTTTTAGATTTGCGAGAATTATCTTACATTTGTGCTTGTCGATTCCGTACAGCAACGACATAAACCCGTTTGTCAGCGCAGAAGATTTCAACTAAGAGAGTCCATTCGTCGACCAAACAACTCTACGGTCGCCAGACACTCTGTTATTATTTTCTTCGTAACAAAGAGACTCACAGTCAGAGAAATGATCAACAATGCTTGAGTTCTACAGTACATTAATGCTCGACGTGAATGGGACAGTTGACAAAAACAGTATTAGTGTCGCAACAAAGTTTTCCAACTGCATTTTCTTTCCATAGCTTGAAAACCAAAACAGTATTTCCGACATTCTTTAGCACATTAAATATATAAAATTACCACAATACACTTAACTATGTGTCCTTCGACGGTGCGACAGAACATGTGATTCCAGGTGTCGTAGAGTTATCTTCGAGGACGAGTCCTTCTACAATGCACGTCATTCTAGTCAACAGAATATTGATTTCGAAAGCGTTGTAATTTTCGGCGTGTGATAATTGTGTTCCCGTATAGCCGTCTTCGACTACCACCCTCCATCCGCATACGTCATACTCTCAAAGAGAAAAGCCCCACCCTCGCTTGGGCGCAACCGATCTCATCGTCGACCAGGAGAGTGTCAAACATTATATGTGTTACTGATCTGTAGGCTACAGTGGGTTTAGCCTTAGGGGGTACAGTATTCTAGGTTTTCCTACTTGGACTCCCAATCTTGCTAGTCCAACCACTTCTCTCATTCTGACATGGTATTACGAGCCTAGGTTAGGAACCTAGGACCACTTACCTAAGGGCCCACCGTTCCGTTAAAAGCGCCCTAGAGCGCCCTATCGACTTAGCGCCCTCGAGCGCCTCTCTGTTAGTGCGCCCTCGTGCGCCTCTCTCTCTCCCGCTGCCCGTGCGCAGTTCGCTAGCCCCGCGCGCAGCCTCTTTTTTTTTAGCGCGCGTAGACCGCTAGCCGCCCGCGCGCGGCCCGAGTCGCGCGCACGTCGACCGTTAGCCGCCCGCACAACCAGCGCCGCCCACAAGCAGCCCGCTAGCCGCCCGTCGACCGGCCCTGCTGGTCGTCCAGCGCGCCGCAGCCCCGCCCGTAGGCCGCCGCGTCGCCTTTGTAGGCCACCGCCCGCGCGCGACTGCAGCCCACGCACAGCCACGACCCGTACGCTACAGCCGCCCACGCGCAGGCCCACCGTCGCACCGTGCCGCGTAGCCTAGTCCGAGCCGCGCCGCGCCGCCCTGCCCGAGCCGCGCCGCCCTGACCGAGCCGCGCCGCCCTACTGTGCCCCACCTTTAGCACATGCTGTTCTGTTCTTGCTACTGCTACTACTTGTGAAAATAGGAAAACAGGAATGAATGAACTATGAATGAAAGCAGTACAAATATGAAACCCTAACTGGGTTGTACCCCCTATGGGATACCCCACTACAGCCTACACAGCAGTATAAGCTATAGATATGTTCTGACACACCCCCATAGGCAAAGTGGGGGAGAACAAGGGGTCACAAGACCAGTCAAGCAAGACAAAGCAAAGCTCAGGGTGGATCACAAAGTCACCACACAGTCCGAGCACAAGAGCAAGGCCAAAGGCCAGTTCACAAGCAAGAGTACAGACATATATAGAAAGCTAGACAAGCAAGAGCAGGTATATATATATGTCACAGTACAAGTGAAGTCAAGAGGAGAGCAAGTGAGGCAAGACAGGCACAAGACCCAGCTGGGTGCAGAAGCGCTGATGGTCACAAGGCGCAAGTGCCTTGGTGAACACATCAGCAGTGTTGGCCTCAGAGGCCACGTACGCAAGTCGCAACTGACCACGCTGCTGCAGCTCACGAGCAAGGAAGTAGCGGAGAGCAATGTGCTTCGTTCTGTGCTCCAAGCGCTGCTCTCGACACAAGGCCAGCATAGCCTTGTTGTCTACGTACAGCACTGGAGGAGAACGAGGCGGCTCTCCAAGGTCAGTCAGCAGGTAGGTGAGCCAGCGAAGCTCCTGTGCAGCCATGGCCCCGGCGTAGATCTCAGCCTCACAACTGGAGCCGAGAACCGAAGACGAGCGAGTAGACCGCCACGAGACAGAGCCGGAACCAAGGCTGAAGGTGTAACCCTGTGACGACCGCTGCGTAGCCTGGTCGTCAGCCCAAGAAGCGTCCGCGTGGCCGGTAAGGACCACTGGACTCCGCCCTCCAAGCACTAGCCCCATGCCTGACGTACTGCACAGGTAGCGCAATACCCTCTTCGCTGCAGCCATGTGCTCCGGTCTGTGTCTCCCAGGAGCAACATAGCGTGCAAGAATGCTCAGAGGGTATGCAAGGTCAGGTCGTGTGCAGGTCATCAGGTACATGAGGCAGCCAACAAGCTCCGCATACGGACCACTCGACTCTACGGACTCATCCGAAGGCAGAGCTGAGAGTGAGTGGCGAGTAGGCAGAGGAGTGGCCTGAGGCGAGGAGTACGTGAAGCGGAAGCGCTGAAGGACCTGCTGCACCATGTGTGACTGAGTCAAGGTAATGGTGCGGCGTGCTCTGTCCCGAGTGATCTGCAAGCCAAGGTAGCTGCGCAGTTCACCCAGGTCTGTGCACGTGTGTCTCTTCAACAGCTGGGACTTCACGTAGGCGAGTCCAGCAGTGTCCGCTGTGGCAAAGACCAGGTCGTCGACGTACACGAGGATGTAGAACGGCGGCAGGGAAGTGTCGGTGCGAAGAAACAGCGACGGGTCAGCAGTAGAAGGAGCAAACCCAAGAGCCGCAAGCGTAGTCCTCAGTGTGTCGTGCCACTCACGCGGTGCCTGGCGGAGACCGTAGACTGGCCGTCGGAGGCTCCACTGGGTGCCAGGAGGGAAAGTCCCAGTGAAGCCAGGTGGACGGCGAAGCCAGATCTCCTCGTGCAGGCTACCCTGCAAGAACGCAGTGCTGAAGTCGAGAGAGTGAAGCTCGTAGTCGCGCTGAGCGGCTATGTGCAGCAGCACCCGAAGAGTAGTCATCTTCGGGGTGGGAGAGAAGGTCTGAAAGTAGTCAACTCCCTGCCGCTGACTGAAGCCACGAGCAACGTACCGTGCCTTGAAGACAGGTGGAGAGCCCGGCGGCCGCTTCACCCTGAAGATCCACATGCCACTGACGATGTTCGCCCCAGGAGGGGGAACCGCGTCAACGTAGGTGCCTGTGGACTTCCAGGAAGCCATCTCTGCATCCATAGCTGCCTGCCACTGAGAGGAGTAGGGACCCTCTACGGCCTCCGCGTAAGAACGCGGAGTCGGGATGTCTAGTGCATCCGGGTCTCCCTCAGGGGCAAGCAGTACAGACGCGAGATGAGGTGAAGCAGCCGCTAGACACTGTAACTCCTCCTGCCTGTCCTCTAGGACGTCCGTGCCAAGAGCACACTCACCCCCGACGGACGGAGGACAGACAGACGCAGACTCAGCAACAAGACTAGCAGCGTAGTCGAGACGACAGCGAGCAGCAAAGTCGACGAGCTCAGCGACTAGAGCAGACGCAGCAGTGGACTCAAAAGAGGGGTCAGTGACGACAGTAGCAAGCAGACGCGTGACAGTGGGACTGGCAGCACGAAGAGAGTCCGACTCAGGGTCCGCAAGCGCAGGAATAGAGGACTCAGGAGGAGAAGGCAAAGGGGCACGCAGAGGAGCAGTGGACGGACGTAAAGACATCCGGTGCGTGCCAGGGACAGGAGGAGGACGCTGACGCGAACTGCGACCACTAGCGCGAGCAGCACGAACAGGCGACGCGGGACGAGACGCAGGCTCACGACGCTCAGCAAGACCTCCAGTAGGACCAGTGTAAGGAGAGGGAGCAGGCAGTGGAGAGGAAGGCTCCAGTAGGGGCTGCGACTGGACAGGCGGTGGACCCTCTACTAGAGGAGAAAGACCAAGAACCTTCTGAAGGAGCGGAACGAAGTACGGCCGAGGCCGCGCGGCAGCTCCAGACTCAGCAGGGACAGCACCAGCACCCTCAGCGACAGCACCAGCGCCACCCACACCTCCAGCGGCAGGACCAACAGCAGCAGGCTCAGCACGAACGCCCTCAGCAGCTCCAGCTCCAGGAGGACCTGCAGGGCCAGCAGCTCCGGGACCGGCTGCACCCGCACCCTCGACGGTCGAAGAAGCTCCAGCTCCAGCTCCAGCAGCACCTCCAGACTCAGCAGCACGCCTCCAGCGGCGAGCGAACCACTCGCGCAGCTCCTGTGGAGAGAGGGGCTCCCGGCGAGACGCAGCAGCAGGAGAAACCCCAGGCTCAGCAGCTCCAGACGCAGCACCCCCAGGCTCAGCAGCTCCCAGCTCAGCACCCCCAGGCTCAGCAGCTCCCGACCCAGCACCCCCAGACCCAGCACCTCCAGGCACAGCACCCCCCGGCTCAGCACCCCCAGGCTCCGCACCCTCCGCAGTAGCACCCTCAGGCCCAGCACCCCCAGCAGTAGCACCCCCAGGCTCAGCACCTCCGCGCACAGCACCCCCAGAGTCAGCACCCCCAGGCTCAGCACCCGCAGCAGCACCAGAGTCACCAGTAACCTCGACCGGGTCAACGGCGTCTACATGGGACACACCTGAGGGGGCAGGAACCTGAGGGGGGAGGGGGTCTACCGGGGGGGGAACCGGTACAAGGAAGTCCGGGGGAGGGGGGAGGGAAGGAGTGCGGTAGGGGAAGAGACGGTAGAAGGGGACTGACTCGTCGAACGTGACGTCCTGGGAGGACAGAACACGACGAGAGGAGGGGTGGTAAAACTGCCACCCTGGGGCGTCAGTGGGGAAGCCAAGGAAGACACAGGGAGCAGCACGAGGGGACAGCTTGTCCGCAGACAAGTCGCGGACAAACGCCCGAGATCCCCAGACACGGAACACAGACGCATCGCCAACCTTCCCCGTCCACAGCAAGGCTGGGGACATCGCTGGCCGAGAGACCCGGGGGTGAAGGTTGAGCTGATGCGCCGCGTACCTCACCGCAAACGGCCACAGAAAATGGGGGGCAGCCGCATGCATCATGGACGTACGAGCGACATCCATGACCATGCCAATGCGGCGCTCAGCAATCCCATTTTGCTGTGGTGAGTCCGGAAGCGTGAAGGTCTGGCGGATCCCCCGTGCACGACAGTAGTCTCGCAGAAGGCGAGAAGAGAACTCTCCGCCTCTGTCAGAGTGCAGACGCAGAACAGGAAAGTCCGAGCCGAAGCTCTTCCTGAGCTGGAGACGAGCCTCGCGGATCCAGTCGATCAGCACCTCAGTGACCGCACCCTTGCTGCGCAAGGGGAGGACTGTGGTGTAACGCGAGTAGTCGTCAACCACCAACAGGAAGTAGCGCTCGTAACCCTGCCCACGGACGGGGGCTGGGCCCCACACATCCATGTGAAGCGTCTGCAGGGGAGCCTCTGTCGGGGGGAAGTGGGAGGAGTGAGGAGTAGCCCGGAGGCGACCCTCGACACAGGGGACACAGGAAGGTCCTGGCCCGGAGGGGAGAGGAGGGAGAGACTGGGGAAGACCAGAGACAAGGACACGGGAAGCCATGCTCCGAAGACGGGGCAAGGAGGGGTGGCCAAGACGGTGGTGCCACAGGAGAGTCTCGTGAGACAGGAGGCGACAAGAACAGGGGGCAGACTCAGGACCTGACCGGGACGCAGCAGCAAGTACCTGACCCGACGCAGCCACCTGACCAGACGCAGGGACAGGAGGAGACTCAACGGTCAGGGTGTAGAGACTCGACCCCGGCCGACGTGAGAACGTGGCCAGGTGTCGGCCTGTGCGAGCCTCCGTGCAGTGGGTCACCCTCTGACGCGCAGGAGTGAACTAGTGAACACCCCCATCCTGCAGGTCCGCTCCACTCACCAAGTTCGTAGAGAACGAGGGAAGGTACAGACCCGACAGGGTGCCCGAAGGGGCAGCCGGACACGGGAGGACAGTGGAGAAGTGAGACAGGACAGGACCCCCAGAGGGGTCAGCAAGGGAGACCGCAACCGGCCTGGCGAGCGGCGAAAGGGTAGTGCGGTCTCGAAAGAAGGAGCGAGAAGCTCCGGAGTCAAGTGTGAAAGTGAGGGAGGACGAGGACGACTCAGTACCTGAGAGCGCAGTCTCACCAGTACCTGAGAGCGCAGACGCACTGGCACCTAGAGCAGCAGCCTCACAAGCACCTAGCGCAGCAGTACCAATGCCCGGGTCGGGCTGAAAACACCGGTAACCCTCATTCTCCTCACTATAATCCACAACATACATAGCAGTAAGGATAGCATCAAAATCAAGATCAAAGATCGCTACACCAGCCCTGAGAAGCTCATCCCAGCGAGGGATCTCACTAGCCCCAGGGAACTGCTGACGCCAAGCGTCCGTCAGGCGGCCAAAGCAGCGCTGGGTGGCGTGGGCACCCCCACACTGCTCACCCGCGCGGTCGCCGGAACGAAGAACGTAGGTGCAGGGACCAGTACCCCCACCCCTCTGACGCCCAGCGTACCACTCACGAAGCTGCTGAGGCGAAGGGATGTCCCGCGAGCGCTGCTGCTGCTGCCGGTGCGAGCGCTGGCCACCACCACCGCCGCTACGCTGCTGGGTACCACCCCGACCAGCTCCACCTCCTCCACCACTACTGCCTCCTCCGCTGCCGCCTCCACTGCCTCCACCTCCGCCGCCTCCACCTCCGCCGCTGCCTCCACCACCACCGCTGGCACCACCACCACCGTCTCCGCCGCTGCTGCCGCCACCACCACCACCACCCCCGCCACTAGCCCCGCCGCCACCCCCACTCCCTCCGCCGCCACCGCCGCCACCGCCACCGCCCCCTCCAGCTCCACCCGCGCCCTTGCCCCCCTTGCCCTTGCTGGAGCGACGTCTCCCACTAGGGGCAGACGCCGCGCCGACCGACTCAAGACCAAGCAGGTCGGCAGCAGCAGCAGAGGCAACAGAGGGCAGCAAGGGGGAAGGAGAGCACCCCTCAAAGATGGGGGTGCGAGGGTCACCACGAGAAGCACCTACAGCGACTATGCTCTTCTCCGCTGCAAGGAGGGCCTTCTCGAGGAGGTCGACGGTGAGAGTGGTGGGACAGACTGCGAGAAAGTGGTCCCTGACGACGCGAAGGGAGTCAGGGAGGCGTGCGACTACGTAGTAGAGAGCGATGTACATGGGGGGGGGGTTCTTAGCGCAGAACTCAGCAGGAAGGGCGGCGCGGTAGCGAGTGTCACTAGTGCGGAGGTGCGTAATGAGGTCAGCGACAGTGGGAAAGGCAGAGAGGTCAGGAAAGAGGTAGGGAAGCATGAGACGGCTCAGTGCAGCAGTGGCAGGGGAGGAGTAGCGCGCAACTACAGCGTCGTACAAGGTCTGAGCACTCTTGTACTGACTAAAGTGCGCACGCTCAGAGGTAGGGAGGTGGCGACGCACAGCAAGACGTGCAGCAGCATCGCGGGTGGCCCACTTAGAGCGGACAGCGGGATCAGCATCAGCAGCAGGGGCAGGAGAGGCACCAGAGGTGAGGTCAAAGAGAGAAAGGTCGTCAGCCCTGTCGCACTGTAAGAACAGCTGCAGGTCGTCTAACCAGACCTCAAAATCAATGGCGCGACCCTCAGCGTCAAAAGCTAGGACACTAGGGGTAGCCATGGTGACGACAGCGACGCAGTGCAAGCAGTAGGGAAAGAGCTCGCAGTGTCAGTGGGACAGTGCTCACCAGGCAGGGCAGGTCGTGCAGTCAGCAGAAAGGCGGCTTAGCGACCGGGCGGCTCGGGTGCACAGCTGCTCGGCTCCCGGGCGGCTCGGCGGCTCGGCGGCTCGGGCGCAGGGCGGCTCGGCTCCCGGGCGGCTCGGCGGCTGGGCAGCTCGGGTGCAGGGCGGCTCGGCTCCCGGGCGGCTCGGCGGCTGGGCGGCTCGGGTGCAGGGCGGCTCGGCTCCCGGGCGGCTCGGCGGCAGGGCGGCTCTGGTCCCGGGCGGCTCGGCTGCTGGGGCGGCTCGGCCGGGAGATGCAGCGTCGGGCCGGCAGGTGCAGCGTCGGGCCGGCAGGTGCAGCGGCGGGCCGGCAGGTGCAAGTGGCGGGCCGTAAGAGGCGGCGGGCCGATGGGTGCAGCGGCGGGCCGGTAGGTGCAGCGGCGGGCCGGCAGGAGCAGCGGCGGGCCGGCAGGAGCAGCGACGGGCCGGCAGGGTGCAGCGGCGGGCCGTAGAGTGCAGCGGCGGGGCCGTCGGCAGCAGAGGCGGGGCCGCGTCAGAGGAGGCGGCGTGGCCGCGTCAGGGGAGGCGGCGGGGCCGCGTCAATGGAGGCGGCGGGGCCGCGTCAGGGGAGGCGGCGGAGTCGCGTCAGGGGAGGCGGCGGGGCCTCGTCAGGGGAGGCGGCGGGGCCGCGTCAGGGGAGGCGGCGGGGCCGCGTCAGGGGAGGCGGCGGGGCCGCGTCAAGGGAGGCGGCAGGGCCGCGTCAGGGGAGGCGGCGGGGCCGCGTCAGGGGAGGCGGCGAGGCGGCGTCAAGGGAGGCGGCGGGGCCGCGTCAAGGGAGGCGGCGGGGCCGCGTTAAAAGAGGCGGCGGGGCCGCGTCAAGGGAGGCGGCTGGGCCGCGTCAGGGGAGGCGGCAAAGCCGCGTCAGAGGAGGCGGCGGGGCCGCGAGTGAAAAGGCGACCCGAGGGGTCGCTAAAAAAAAGGGCGCGCCTCGGGGCGCGCGTCGGTGGGCCCAGACAACGGTCCTAAGGTAGGACCCGCTCTATACCATGTGAAAATAGGAAAACAGGAATGAATGAACTATGAATGAAAGCAGTACAAATATGAAACCCTAACTGGGTTGTACCCCCTATGGGATACCCCACTACAGCCTACACAGCAGTATAAGCTATAGATATGTTCTGACACTACTGCTACTGCTACTACTGTTCCTACTGCTGCTACTACCACTATGGCCATTCCTACTGTTCTTACTTTTGACGCTGAGGGCTGTCCGATTAAGTTTGATGTTTGGCTCGATGACCTGCACCTGTTCCTCCAGATCACTGCCAAGGACGATGTTTCCCTGTATGACCACACGTCTGGCGCCGCTCGCGCACCTGCTGCTTCTGCTGATATTACTGCTCGCTCACAGTGGCAGACCCGTGACGCTCATGCTCGCCTAGCCGTTCGCAGCCACCTGCGGTTAGATGAGCGCGAGCATTTTGGCCAGCATAAGACCGCTAAGGAGCTGTACAATGCTGTCGTTGCACGCTACTCCTCCCCTGCTACTGCTGCGATAGGCCGTCTCTCGCTGCCCTATCTTTTCCTTTATCTGTCTGCCTTCGCCACTGTAGCTGACCTCATCACTCACCTCCGTACTAGTGATCTTTGCTACCGTGCCGCGCTTCCCCCCGATTTCCTAGCCAAGAACCCTCCCCCGATGTACCTCACACTCTACCACCTGGACACTCGCCTCCCTGACTCTCTTCGCGCTGTCAGGGACCACTTTCTCGCCCTCTCCGCAACCGACCTCACTGTCGACCTGCTCGAGAAGGAACTCCTAGCAGCTGAGAATAGCATTGTAGCTGTAGGTGCCTCTCGTGGCGACCCTTGCACTCCCTTCTTTGAGGGATGCTCCCCCTCCCTCCTTCTCCCCTCCATTGCATCTGCTGCTGCTGTCGACTATCTCGGTGCTGAGGGGGTCGGGGCTGCGTCTGCTCCCAGTGGAGGCGCAAGGGCGGCAGGGGCAAGGGGGGCACGGGTGGCGGAGGTGGCGGCGGGGGCGACAGTGGTGGAGGGGGTGGAGGGGGCGGAGGCGGTGGTGGCGGTGGTGGGAGTGGTGCTGGTGGTGGGGGGGGGTAGTGGCTGAGCCGGGGGTGGTGGTGGCGGCGGTGGTGGGGGTGGCGGGGGTGGTGGTGGCGGCAGTGGAGCTGGTGGCGGGCGCGGTGGAGCGGTGCAGCGTGGCGGGTTCGGTAGTGGCCAGAGGCAGCAGCAGCAGCAGCAGCGTCCCAGCGAGACCATGTCGCCCCATCAGCTCCGTGAGTGGTACTCTCAGCGTGGGGGGTCTGGGGGTGGAGTTACCTGCCCGTATGTCATCCGCACAGGTGACCGCACTAGCGACACTAGTGGGAGGTTCCACACGGCGCAGCGCTGCTTCTTTCGCCTCGACGACGCCTGGCGCGAGCAGTTCCCTGACGCCTCTGAGCTGCCCCGCTGGGCTGATCTGCTTAGGAAGAACGTTGATATCCTTGTTCTTGATTATGATGCTATCCTTGGTGCTATGTATGCATTGACTATTAGTGTTAAGGGTGACTGTTACCTACGTGTACCGCCCGACCCGGGTATTGGGACCAATGAGGCTGCCGCTCTAGGTGCTAGTGCGTCTGCTGCCCTAGGTCCTGGTGAGGCTGCTGCTCTAGGTGTCAGTGAGTCTGCTGCTCTAGGTGGTCGTGCATCTGCGCCTGCTGGTACTGCGTCTACTGAGGCACTGCACACCTTCACCCTGGACTCGGGTGCTTCCCGCTGCTTCTTTACAGACCGCACTATCCTTGAGCAGCTCGCTCGGCCTATTGCTGTCTCCCTTGCTGACCCCTCTGGGGGCCCGGTCCTTGCGACCTCCTCCACTGTCCTCCCTTGTCCTGCGGTCCCGTCCGGCACCCTGTCAGGTCTTTACATCCCCTCGTTCTCTACGAACTTGGTGGCGGGCTCTGCTCTACAGGTCGGGGGTGTTCACCAGTTCACCCCTGCCTATGAGCGTGTGACCCACTATACGTGTGCTCGGACGGGTCGCCACCTGGCTACCTTCACTAGGCAGCCGGGGTCGGACTTGTACACACTGACCTCTGAGTCCCCTCAGGTAGCTGCGTCTGCATCTGCATCAGGTCAGCTGTCGGCCCCCTGCTCGTGTCGCACCCTGTCACACCTGACTGTCCTCTGGCACCACCGCCTTGGTCACCCGTCAGTGCAGCGCCTTCGTGACATGCACTCCCGGTACCTTGTCTCTGGTCTTCCCAGGGTTCTCCCTCCCCTCCCACCCTCGCCTGCTCCTCCCTGTCTTCCCTGTGTCGAGGGGCGGCAGCGCGCCGCTCCTCACTCCTCCTCGTTCCCTCCCACAGAGGCTCCCCTGCAAACTCTCCACCTGGACGTGTGGGGCCCAGACTCTCCATGGACAGGGCCACGAGCGGTACTTCCTGCTGGTCGTCGACGACTACACGCGCTACACCACGGTCTTCCCCTTGCGCACCAAGGGTGATGTTTTGATCCCTTGGATCCGCGCTGCTCGTCTCCAGCTCCGCAAGCGGTTCCAGTTGGACTTTCCCGTTCTGCGTCTGCACTCTGACAGGGGTGGTGAGTTTTCCTTTGACCTCTTGGCAGCCTACTGTGCTGAGCACGGCATTGAGCAGACGTTCACGCATCCGGCCTCTCCACAGCACAATGGGGTTGTTGAGCGCCGCATTGGCCTAGTCATGGAGGTCGCTCATATCTCCATGATCCACGCGGCTGCCCCCAATTTCTTATGGCCGTTTGCAGTGAAGTACGCTGCGCATCAGCTCAACCTCTGGCCCCGTTTCTCATTGCCGGAGACCTCGCCCACACTGCGTTGGACGGGGGAGGTTGGCGATGCGTCGGTGTTCCGGGTCTGGGGATGTCGAGGCTTTGTCCGCGATACGTCCGCGGACAAGCTCTCCGCCCGTGTCGTTCCCTGTGTCTTCCTTGGCTTTGTCCCTGACGCGCTTGGCTGGCAGTTTTACCACCCCACCTCGCGCCGTATCTTCCCCTCTCAGGACGTCACTTTTTCTGAGTCGGTACCCTTTTACCGTCTCTTCCCCTACCGCACTGCCCCACTTTCCCCCCCGCCGCTCTTTCTCACCCCAGATTTCCCGTCGGTAGACCCCCTCCCTCCCCAAGGTGCTGCTCCCTCAGGTGTTTCCTAGGTAGACCCGGTCGAGCCTGTCGAGGTAGCTGTCGACTCTCGTCCTGCGAGGGGTACTGAGCCTGGGGGTGTTCCGACTGGGGGTGCTGAGCCTGGGGGTACTGCGACTGGGGGTACTGAGCCTGGGGGTGCTGCGACTGGGGGTGCTGAGCCTGGGGGTGCTGTGGCTGGGGGTGCTGAGCCTGGGGGTGCTGCGACTGGGGGTGCTGAGCCTCGAGGAGCTGAGACTGGGGGTTCTGAGACTGACCGTGCTGCGCCTGGTTGTGTCCCGTCTTCACAGCAGCTGCGTGAGTGGTACTCCCAGAGTTGCAGCCTCCGGCGTGGGGCTACTGGAGCTCGGGTTTCTGCTGGAGTTGGGACTGGTGGTCCTGCGGGTGCAGTGTCGCGGCGGGAGCCTCCCTCTCCTCAGCGGCTCCGTGAGTGGTACGCTCGGCGCTGCAGCCTCCGGAGTGGAGCTCCTAGCTTTGGGGTGCCGCCTGTTGAAGGCCCTACTGCTGCTGGAGGTCCTGGAGCTGCTGGACGTGCTGCTAGTGCTGCTGGAGGTACTGGAGCTGCTGGAGGAACTGCTAGAGCTGGTCCTGCTGGAGGTGCTGCTGGTGCTGCTGGAGGTGCTGGAACTGCTGGAGGTGCTGCTGGTGCTAGTCCTGCTAGCGGTGCTGCTGGTGCTGCTAGAGGTACTGGTGCTGCTGGTGCTGCTGGTACTGGGGCTTGTGGTGCTGCAGGGGCTGGAGCTGGAGGTGCTGACGCTCGTCCTCGTGCAGGTGCTGGAGCCGACGGTGCAGCTGGAGCTGGTGCTGCTGGAGGTACTAGAGTTGACACTCCTCGAGCTGCTGGTGCTGCTGCGGGAGTTGGAGCTGCTGCTGGGGGTTCTGGTACTATCTCTGCTGGTTCTGGGGACACTTCACGGCCGCGGCCGTACTTTGTTCCGCTCCTTCATCAGGTTCTTGGTCAGCCGCCTCCTCCTTGTCCTGCTCCCTCCTTAGAGTGTCCTCCGCCTGTCCAGAAACAGTCACAGTTACAGCCTGCCTCGCCACTTCCTGGTCCTTCTCCCTACACTGTTCTGACAGGAGGTCTTACGGAGCGTCGTGAGCCTGAGTCTCGTCCTGTGTCGCGTGAGTCTCGTTCTGCGTCACCTGTTCGTGCTGCTCGCACTGGTCGTCGTGTCCCGCGTCAGCGTCCTCCTGCTGTCCCAAGCACTCACCAGATGATGCTTTGTCTTTCCACTGCTCCACAGCATGTCCCTCTGCCTTCTCCTCCTACGACCTCCCTTCTCGCACTTGTTGACCCGGAGTCTGACTCTCTTCGTGCTGCTCGTCCTACTGTCACGCGTCTCCTGGCTACTGCTGTCACTGACCCTTCCTTTGAGTCAGCTGCTGCGTCTGCCTCAGTTGCTGAGCTTGTCGACCTTGCTGCTCATTGTCGTCTAGACTACGGTGCGAGTCTTGTTGCTGAGTCTGAGTCTGTCTGTCCTCCGTCCGTCGGGGGTGAGTGTGCTCTTGGCACGGACGTCTTTGAGGACAGGCAGGAGGAGTTTGAGTGCTTTGCCGCTGCTGTACCTCATCTCGTGTCCATGCTGATTGCACCTGAGGGAGACCCGTATGCTCCAGACATCCTGACCCCGCGCTCTTACGCTAAGGCGATCGCGGGTGAGTACTCCTCTCAGTAGGAGACAGCCATGGATGCAGAGATGGCATCCTGGAAGTCCACTGGCACTTACGTCGACGAGGTTCCCCCTCCTGGGGCGAACATCGTCAGTGGCATGTGGATTTTCAGGGTGAAGAGGCCGCCAGGTTCTCCGCCTGTCTTCAAGGCTCGTTACGTTGCTCGAGGCTTCAGTCAGCGAGAGGGAGTTGACTTCTTCCAGACCTTCTCCCCTACCCTGAAGATGACCACACTCCGGGTGCTGCTGCACGTTGCCGCTCAGCGTGACTACGAGCTTCACTCTCTTGACTTCAGCACAGCTTTCTTGCAGGGCAGCCTGCACGAGGAGATCTGGTTGTGCCGCCCTCCTGGCTTTACTGGGTTGTTTCCTCCTGGTACCCAGTGGAGCCTCCGGCGGCCGGTCTACGGTCTCCGCCAGGCGCCACGTGAGTGGCACGACACACTGAGGACTACACTTGCGCCTCTTGGGTTCGCGCCTTCTACGGCTGACCCGTCGCTATTTCTGCGCACCGACACTTCACTGCCGCCGTTCTACATCCTCGTGTACGTCGACGACTTGGTCTTTGCCACTGCTGACACTAAGGCTCTCGCCCACGTGAAGTCGGAGGTGTAGAAGAGACACACGTGCACAGACCTGGGTGAACTGCGCAGCTACCTTGGCTTGCAGATCACCCGGGACAGAGCACGCCGCACCATCATACTGACTCAGTCACACATGGTGCAGCAAGTCCTTCAGCGCTTCGGCTTCACCTGGTCCTCGGCACAGGCCACTCCTCTGGCTACAGATCACTCGCTCTCAGCTCCACCTTCGGACGAGTCCGTAAAGCCGAGTGGTCCTTACCCAGAGCTAGTTGGCTGCCTCATGTACCTGATGAGTTGTACTCGTCTGGACCTTGCGTACCCTCTTGGCCTTCTGGCTCGCTACGTGGCTCCTGGTCGGCACCGAAAGGTGCACATGGATGCTGCTAAGAGGGTACTGCGCTACTTGTGCAGTACATCAGGCATGGGGCTCGTGCTTGGAGGGAGGAGCTCAGTTGTTCTCACTGGGCACTCAGACGCTTCTTGGGTTGACGACCAGGCTACTCAGCGGTCGTAACAGGGTTACACCTTCAGCCTTGGCTCTGGTTCAGTTTCTTGGCGTTCTACCCGCTCGTCTTCAGTTCTCAGCTCCAGTTGTGAGGCTGAGATCTACGCCACAGCCATGGCTGCACAGGAGTTACGCTGGCTCACCGACCTGCTGACCGACTTGGGAGAGCGGTCTCGTTCTCCTCCAGTGTTGTACGTCGACAACAAGGCTGCCATTGCCTTGTGTGAGGAGCACCGAATGGAGCACAGAACAAAGCATATCGCTCTGCGTTACTTCCTGGCTCGAGAGTTGCAGCAGCGTGGTCAGCTTCGTCTGCGTTACGTGGCCATCCAGGCCAACACCGCTGATATATTCACCAAGGCACTTCAGTCTGGTGATCATCAGCGTTTCTGCACTATGATGGGGCTTGTGCTCACTTTTCCTCACTTGCTGTAGGCTTTGCCTGTACTGTGATCTATATATACATATACCTGCATTCTTGCTTTGCTAGGTCGAGATCACTGTGTTGTTTGTGTTGCATATATGCCTCTGCATGTGAACTGGCCTTGTGGCCCTTTGCTTGTGCTCAGTGTGTGTGGTGACTTTATGATCCACCCTGAGCTTGCTTTGTCTTTCTTGACTAGTCTTGTGACCCCTTGCTCTCCCCCACTTAGCCTATGGGGGTGTGTCAAACATATATGCGTTATTGTTCTGTTGGCTACAGTGGGTTTAGCCTTAGGGGGTACAGTATTCTAGGTTTTCCTACTTGTACTCCCAATCTTGCTAGTCCAACCACTTCTCTCATTCTGACAGAGAGCTCGACAGCGTGGTCGTCGAAGCCTTCGCTGGTCGACAGATTTGGTGGTCGAGCAGGCCCTGCTCGACAATATCCGGTCTACGAGCCCGTTGGAAGGTGTTGGTCGACGAGTACATCGAGAAGTGCTGTTCGACGGATCAGTATCAAAATAGTTAAGTGAAGCTGCTCGACTGTGAAACTTGGCGGGTGTGCGACTTTCGCCCCGGAAGGCTTTGGCGAAGACGAGATGCGGACTGGTATCCTGAAGTCGACGAGACGAGGCGCGTCTCGCGCAACTGTGGGCACGTGGTCGATCGAGACAACGTCTCTATTAATAACGATTTTATGGTTCTCATGCAACAGCATTGACATTCACATTGAGAGTTTATCAAAAGAAAATTACAAACAACAGTGCTTGTACAGTACTTGTGCAAACATCACGATGCATTTTAATTTGTCGGATTAGTTTGGATTTCGTGATTATCGTCAAATATGAAAACATACTATTGTGTAGGTGATGATAAAACGTTGATACGGCTTTTTGCTGGGTCTGCCTGATTTTGCAGTGCCTCCATTTTTTTTTTTTTTTTAAATCAAGTTTGCCTAATGCTGTTTTAGTTTTCATTTTTACATACACGTTTTTATTTCAGCGATTGCGGTGTTTTGTACTGAATTACGCAATGCCGCGTTTCAGCCTTTTCTGTTTCACTTTCCGTCGAGTCGAGACGGAATTCGTCGACGGAGACGGATTTCCTCGACGGGAAATGGGAGGGAGGGGGGAGCACGTGGGGTCAACGCCAGTTCGAGCGAGGACCACCTCGCGTCACTCAGAGCGTCGTTTCGGGTTGGCGGGAGGGTCGGCTCCCGCCCCTCGCGTGCCCCGCTACGCGACTGTGGGAAAAGCGAAATCCCGCGGGGGCGAAGGGGGCTTTTTGGAGGGGTTTGACCGATATCTTCCCCCACGAAAGTGCTGCACGGTGGGTGAACGCGCCTCGCTGATTCCCAACCCAACTCAGCAGGAAAGTCAAGCCGAGCACGCCCATTCTTCCAGCACAGCTTGAAGTAGCGTGACTCACAAAGAACCATTCGTAGTAACTCCCAAGAAAACCACGCACTTCCCAAGAAGCATACCCACCCCACCACTTCCCTAAGCTAGCACCAGCGGTGACTTACTGTTGTCATAGTCGCTTGTCGTCAAACACCCATTCGTAACTCCCAAGAAAACCACGCACTTCCCAAGAAGCATATCCACCCCACCACTTCCCTAAGCTAGCACCAGCGGTGACTTACTGTTGTCATAGTCGCTTGTCGTCAAACACGCAACCATTGCCAAATCAGTGGGCCGGTGCTGGGCTGCTCATAGTCTTGCTTAGTCGGTCGGAACCTGTCAAAACAGGAAAATCCCGAGGGCCCTATAAGTCTTCTCCTGGCAGAACATTCAGTTCACATATTCACACTGCTCGTACTACTACTAGTACCTTCCCTTACTCCCATGATAGGTGTTAGGAGTTCATAGGTTGACCATCGAGCAACGTTTAGATCCAACCGCATGCATACTATATCTTAGGCTTGTATCGCGTCGTCACAGCTCTGAGCCAATGGTTGCTACTACTGTTGGAGTCCACGACCAGCATAATCATCATGAAGCGCAGAGCATCCTGCGTGGTCTTCCTTCTCGGTAAGCACCAAAGTATTCCTTACTTGGTCACGTGGTATGTTACTTGATCACCAAAATGTTTCTGACCCTAGCGTGACCCACCTTCCGGCCTGACCCAAGCCTGTCCTGTAAATGCCCCCAGAGTTTCTTTGGGGTCAAATTGGGGTTAGTGGTCAAAACAGGGTCAGTTCTGGGTCAGTGAGTTTTTTGACCCAAAAGTAAATTGCCCCGCACAGCCCTTGAGGATCTGGGGATGCGGGTTCGATACTTGTCGTTGGCAGTTGTCGACTCCAATTTTCTACTGACTTAGAAGAATGTTGTTTGTAAAAAAACAAAATATCTGGCAGCGCAGTGATTGGGTTCGATCTAACAACCTTTGGACTATCAATCCAATCGTAAACACCAGAGTATTTTTTACTTGGTCACGTGGTACGGTAATTTTAGTCGAAGTTAAGTTCAACTTGAGTCTCTACTTCTTGTCACCATCACCCGCAATTGTTTCGCAGTGTTTCGTGTCAACGGTCGCCTCTCGTATTTTCTCTTGCCTTTCCTGCCCCGCAGCGGTTGCGTCGCTCTCTGTCGAGTATGCGGCATCACTCCGAGTCGTGCCGTGCGACAACGCGACTGCCGCATCTGTCTCTTCAGCCAGGCCCCTCATCTCGATCAGGGAAACATGGAGTAAGTGTTTAAAACGCTCTCCTTCAGTTGTTAGTAAAGTACCAGCAGCAGAAGGTGAACTTCACAAACTCACAAACAGATTGTACATGATGGGTTGCATATTTGTTGAAGCATGACGTGTGAATCTCCACCTGTAACTATATGGGTCCTGTACTAGTAGTTTGTAACCACACTTCTTCTCTGCGCCCTCCCATTGTCAGTCAAATACAGCGCAAAGTTACGCCCTGCCAAGTATCGTGGAAATCCCGACAAAGGTGCATCGGGGATATACCTCTTTAAGGGAATGAAGTAAGTCCTTCAAGTAGTTTCACTATTTACTACCTTGCTGCGAGACACAGGGTGTCCTTCTCTTCGCACTCTTGTTATTTGTTTGCCAGATACTACGGTACGAAGTCACCTCCCATGCCCATACATACGTGTCCTTGCTGGCAGACTATATGCTAATTGGTACCTTGAAATACGAATCAACGTCACGAACATCAAGTCAGGAGGAACGCAGCCCGTCACACGGATTGCTGACGTCTGCGGTCCTATCGACACAAGTCCGGACGATTTTTATTATAACAACATCACCAGTGTCAAGGCTGGCTACCGCAAGCGCTACAGCTTCACCTACGAGAGCAATGAACAGTTTCAGTCTTTAAAGGAGGTCTCTAACCGGATTTACGCTTTGCGGCGGGGCAAGTCAATCGCGGTTGTAGGTCATGGGAAAAACAAGCGAGCACTCTGTGGAAAGTTCAAGAATCGGCGGATGCATAAGTGGTAGGTTTTTGCCACAATTTGGGTGGGTGCTATGTGATAAACTCCCGTGGATAATTTGACTCATTTCCAAGTTTGCTTGGGGGGCAGTGAACACAACCTCACTAGTCATATTTGAGGTTGAATCTTAAGATTTGAAAAAGTGTTTGTTATTAGAGAGGGTTGAAGTACATAAGTCTCACCCTAAAAACTGTACCCCATACGACAAGCCTCACTACAGGTTACAACATCTGAGACTCCCCTACAGCCTAAGTGAGGGGTGTCAAGCAACAAACTAATCGTACGGTCATAAGACCAGTCACAAAGAGACAAAGCTCAGAGTAAATTACAGCGTCACCACAAAGTCCGAGCACAAACAAGAGGCCACAAGGCCAGTTCAAAAGCTAACAGAGGTATATGTAAAGCGTACAAACAAGAAAGTAGACAGCACAAGTCTACACAAGACGAGAACATGTGTCAACGAGACATAACTGCACACAAAACATGTGCTGGTCACAAGGCGGAAGGGCCTTGGTGAAGATGTCCTCTGTTTTGGCCTCGGAGTCCACGAAGTCCAAACGAGCCTGTCCACGCCTCTACGGCTCTTGAAGAAGAAAGTACCTAATGCTGATGTGCTTCACTCTGCTCTCCAGTCGAGGCTCTCGACACAAGAGAATCACCGCCTTGTTGTCTGTGAACAAGGTCGGTGCAGAGCTCAGCCGCTCACAAAGGTCAGTGAGCAAGAGGGTCAACCAACGTGGCTCCTGTGCAGCCATGGTTCCAGCGTAAATCTCGGCCTCAGCGGTAGAGGTTGAGACAGAGGAGGAACAAGTAGACCTCCACGACACAGCTCTAGAGGCCAGGCTGATATAGTACCCCTGCGTGGACATGTGAATCTCGACGTCGTCGGTGTAAAAAGAGTCATATTGCCCAGTGAGCACGTCAGGCTGCCCCCCTCCAAGCACCAGCCCCACGCCTTATGTCGTCGCTAGGTACTTCGCCACCCTCACAGCTGTTGTCCAGTAAACATGACGGTGTCTCCCTAGCACAACAAAACGAGCAAGGTTGCTGAGAAGGAAGGCGAGGTAAAAGCGAGTACAAGTCGTCAAGTACATGAGGCAGCCTACAAGCTCTGAGTAAGGACCACCAGGCTCGTCAGGAAAAAGTCCAGTGACTCTGTGGTCAACACCAAGACGAGTAGGCTGTGCAGTGGAGAACTGAAACCCGAACCGCCGTAGGGCCTGCTGCACCATGTGTGATTGTGTTAGAGTGATGGTGCGAGCTGCTCTATCTCTGGTGATCTGCAAGCCAAGGTAGTGGAGAGCTTACCAAGGTCAGTTCACGTGTGTCTCTTTTGCAGTTTGGACTTTACGTCCACAAAAGCAACCGTGTCAGCAATGGCGAAGACCAGGTCATCGACGTAGACTAGTACAAAGACAGGTGTGGAGCCGCGACGAACAAACAGCGACGACAGAAGACGGCTGGAAGCCGAGGTCAGACAGGGTAGAGCGAAGAGTGTCGTGCCACTCACGAGGCACCTAACAGAGACCGTAGAGCAGACGTCTGAGCCTCCAGTGGGTCCCACCATGGAAAGTACCAGTGAAGGCAGAGGGGTGACGCAGCCAGACCTCGTGTAGGCTACCCTGAAGGAAGGCGGTGGAGAAGTCGAGAGAGTGTAACTCGTAGTCTCTCTGTGCTGCCACATGAAGTAACATTTGAAGAGTGGTCATCTTCGAGGTAGGCGCGAAGGTCTGAAAGAAGTCAACTCCCTCGCGCTGGTTGAAACCTCTAGCCACATAACGCGCCTTGAAGACCGGAGGAGATCCCGGTTCCACTTCATCTTGAAAATCCACATGCCATCGACTACGTTCGCCTCCGGAGGGGGAACCTCGTCGACGTAGGTGCCTGTGGATGCGTAGGAGGCCGCCTCTGCGTCCATGACAGCTCTCCACTAAGAGGCACATTACATTGCCTCAGCGTAAGTGTAAGGATTTGGTATGTCAAGGGCGTCGGGGTCTGCCTCCGGGACGAGCAGCATGGCATAGAGATGAGGCGAAACGGCTGTCAGGAACTCTAGCTCAAACTGCCTGTCCTCTAGGGCGTCACAGCCAAGGGCGGAACCACCCCGACGGCTAGAGGACAAGTAGAAGGAGCAGCCACAACACGAGTGGCGTAGTCAAGGCGGCGGATAGTGGCGAACTTAGTGACAGTGGCAGTAAGGGCGGAGACAGAGGACAGAGATGCACGAGGGTACGCAGGAAATGAGGCGAGGACATGAGAGAAAACAGGACGGTACGTGCGGTAGTAGTCAGTGACAGTAGTAGAGAGGAAAGCAGTAACGGTCGACTCAGGGGGATAAGGCAGCAGAGACGGAGACGGACGAGGGGAGCTAGGACGAAACACTAATTAACGCACTTACTCTTAGTACCACCCATATGGGTAAGTAGCGCGCTTACTCTTAGTGCCATCTATATGGGCAAATTACGCACGTACTATTAGTACCATCCACATGGATAAGTAACGCACTTACTCTTAGTACCATCCACATACATAAGCAACGCACTTACTCTTAGTACCATCCAGATGAATAATCAACGCACTAACTCTTAGTACCATACATGGGGTGTAACACACTTACTTCTGGTACCATCCACATGGATAAGTAACGCAACTACTCTTAGTACCAGTACGAAGGTCAGTGATGGGAACAGGGGACGAGGGACGAGCACGAGGAGAGCAAAAAGCCCAAGTGTAAGAAAAAGGAGGGGACAACGGAGGCTGAAAACGGGGGAAAACAGCCGGGGTGGGACTGTAGACAGGAGGAGAGGGGGAGGAGGGAGGAAAGGGAGGGGAGACCAAGGGCTCGAAGGCCAGAGACAGGAGGCGGAGGCGGCCTCTGCTGCTGTTGCTGCTGCTCCTGCTACTGTGGCTGCTGCTACGGCTGCTGCTCCTGCTGCGGCAGCTGCTACTCCTGCTACTGCTGCTCCTCCAGCTGCTGTACCTCCAACTGTTGCCGCTCCAACACTAGCCTCTCTCGCTCCAACTCCAGCTGCTCCTCACGTGCAAGACGAAGAAGGGCCTGGTGTTGGATCGGGTAGGGGTGGGGGGAACGAGTAGTGTCTAGGGCAGTGGTAGCCCCAGAACTACTCTCCAAAGCACCAGTCGCACCACCCCCAGAGCCAGCACCGCTAGCAGCAACACAGCCAGTCCTAGGCTCTCCAGGTCCAACAGAGGGCGCACCCGCACCCCCAGTCGTAGCACCCCCAGTGATAGCTCGACAGACACAAGCTTCCCGGGGACTAGAACATCCTACAGACACGGGCTCAGCTCCAACTCCAGCACCCCCGGCACTAGAACCTCGTTCAGGCACACTCTCAGCTCCAACTCCAACACCTCCAGAGGCAGCACCTCCAGAGTCCGTCCTACGGACACCAGCACCCTCAGGGACTGCAGCAGCCTGTGGAGAAAGTGTTGACGGCTGCTGCGATGACTGCGAGGAGGAGTGCAGAGAAGGGGATGGGACCTGAGGAGCTACCGAGGGAGGGAGATGGGGGTAGTGTGTGACACACCTGATGGGGCTGGACCAGGGGGGGGGGGGGGGGGCGTACCGAAGGAGCAAGAGGGGGAGAGGGAGCCAAGAAGAGAGGGGGAGGAAGAACGGGGAGACCTTGACAGGGGTCTCGAGTATAGTATGGGACTGAATCGTCAAAGCTGACGTCACGAGAGTCGAAGAACGGGTGAAGCGGAGTAGAAGGTGAAGGCAGAGAAGTCCACTGGGAAACCAAGGAAGACACATAGAATGGTGCATGGCGATATCTTGTTTGCAGAGGTGTCGCGAACACGGCAGCCCAAAACACAAAAACGCGACGCAACACCAGGGGACCCGGTCCTAAGACTGGTCGGTGAAACCCCTGGCCGGGAGACACATGGCCAGAGGTTCAGCTGGTGAGCGGCATACCGAACCATGTTGGGCCACTAAAAATGGGGCGCACGGGCGTGGATCATGGAGGTGCGTGCAATCTCCATGACCGAGCTTAGGCGGCGCTCAGCAACCCCATTCTGCTATGTGGACTCTGGAAGCGTCCATGACTGGAGGATACCCTGCTCGCGACGGAATCCGGCAAGGACGCTGGAGTGAAACTCACCCCCACGGTCGGAGTGAAGAAGACTGACACGACGGTGACGAGTACCTTATGTGGCGAGCAACCATCGGATCAGCGTAGAAGTCACTTCGGACTTATTCGCCAAAGGGAAAATGGTGGTGTAGCGAGAGTAGTCATCGACGACCACCAGAAAGAAACTCTCTCGCCCCCAGACGTCCAAGTGGAGAGTCTCGAAGGGCTCATTGCTGGGACAAAGGGAGGAGTGAGGGGTGGCGCGCAGCCAACCCTCGTCAGAAGGGCCGCAAGGTGGTGCAGGCGAAGGCGGCAACGTCGGCAAGACTCACGGGAGCCCTCAGACAAGACACTGACAAGACATAATGCGAAGGCGCGGAAGGGACGGGTGACCAAGACGATGGTGTGGGATGGGCAAGCGACCGAAACGAGCAAGAAGCAGCGACCGGACCACACGCCGCAACCTGATCATTTTCTGCCACCATGCATCAGTGTGCTA
Organism: Closterium sp. NIES-65; assembly: GCA_948144175.1. Taxonomy (NCBI): domain Eukaryota; kingdom Viridiplantae; phylum Streptophyta; class Zygnematophyceae; order Desmidiales; family Closteriaceae; genus Closterium; species Closterium sp. NIES-65. The sequence goes on from CANXME010002420.1 coordinate 721,100, forward strand.
TTCATGCATTTTCGCCTTGTCTATTGCATGCAGAGCGCTCCAGCGCCACTGCTATGCTGGAATGGCCTTGTCTTCAGCCCCCTTCTCTCTCCTCTCCGCTCCTGTCCCCCCTCATTCATTCTCGCCTTGTCTGTTGCATGCAGAGCGTTCCAGCGCCACTGCTATGCTGGAAACGCCTTGCCTCCAGCCCCCCTCTCTCTCTCCTCTCCTCTCCTGTCTCCCCTCATGCATTCTCACCTTGTCTATTGCGTGCAGACCCCTCCAGCGCCACTGCTATGTTGGAAAGGCCTTGTCTTCAGCCCCCTTCTCTCTCCTCTGCGCTCCTGTCCCCCCTCATGCATTTTCGCCTTGTCTATTGCGTGCAGACCCCTCCAGCGCCATTGCTATGCTGGAAAGGCCTTGTCTTCAGCCCCCTTCTCTCTCCTCTCCGCTCCTGTCCCCCTTCATCCATTTTCGCCTTGTCTATTGCGTGCAGACCCCTCCAGCGCCACGGCAATGCTGAGAGTCACAGCTCAACTCCTCGATAAATAAAAGGAGAGCCCCTGAACAGCAGCAGAGCGTTGCTGAACAGCAGCAGAGCGTCGCTGAACAGCAGCAGAGCGTCGCTGAATAGCAGAGCGTTTGGATAGCAGAGCTCCTAGAGGGCGCCTGGGGTGGCAGTGTGTTAGAATCTAGCAGCAGGAAAATGGTTGAACTAGCAACATGCAGTAGTAAACCCTAATTAGGGCTGTACCCCATATGGGCTACCCCACTACAGCCTAGAAAATATGCAGCATATCTTTGACACACCCCCATAGGCAAAGTGGGGGAGAACAAGGGGTCACACGACCAGTCAAGAGAAACAAAGCAAGCTCAGGGTGGATCGCAACGTCACCACACACTCTGAGCACAAGCAAAGGGCCACAAGGCCAGTTCACATGCAAAGAAAAATATATGCAGCAATAACAGTACAGTGATGACTACCTAGCAGAAGCAGGCATGCAGGTATATATATAGATCACAGTACAAGCAAAGACTACAACAAGTGTGGAAACGTAGGCACAAGGCCTAACAGGGTACAAAAGCGCTGATGATCACCATACGGAAGTGCCTTGGTGAATATATCAGCAGTGTTGGCCCGAGTGGCCACGTGACGAAGACGAAGCTGACCTCGCTGCTGCAACTCTCGAGCTAGGAAGTAACGCAGAGCGACGTGCTTCGTTCTGTGCTCCAGCCTGTGCTCCTCACACAAGGCAATGGCGGCCTTGTTGTCGACGTACAGCACTGGAGGAGAACGAGGCTGCTCTCCCAAGTCAGTCAGTAGGTAGGTGAGCCAGCGTAACTCCTTTGCAGCCATGGCTGTGGCCTAGATCTCAGCCTCACAACTGGAGATGAGAACTGAAGACGAGCGAGTAGAACGCCACGAAACTGAACCAGAGCCAAGGCTGAAGGTGTAACCCTGTGACGACAGCTGAGTAACGTGGTCGTCAACCCAAGAAGCGTCTGAGTGCCCAGTGAGGACAGCTGGGCTCGTCCCTCCAAGCACTAGCCCCATGCCTGATGTGCTGCACAAGTAGCGCCATTAGCAGCAGCCATGTGCTCAGGTCGGTGCCGACCAGGAGCCACATAGCGAGCCAGAAGACCAAGAGGGTACACGAGGTCAGGTCGAGTGCAAGTCATCAGGTACATGAGGCAGCCGACTAGCTCTGGGTAAGGACCACTCGGCTCTACGGACTCGTCCAAAGGTGGAGCTGAGAGCGAGTGACCTGTAGCCAGAGGAGTGGCCTGTGCTGAAGACCACGTGAAGCCGAAGCGCTGAAGGACCTGCTGCACCATGTGTGAATGAGTCAAGGTGATGGTGCGACGTGCTCTGTCTCGGGTGATCTAAAAGCCAAGGTAGTTGCGCAGCTCACCCAAGTCTGTGCACGTGTGCCTCTTCTGCAGCTCCGACTTCACGTGGGCGAGAGCCTCAGTGTCAGCAGTGGCAAAAACCAAGTCGTCGACGTACACGAGGATGTAGAACGGCGGCAGGGAAGTGTCGGTGCGCAGAAACAGCGACGGGTCAGCAGTAGAAGGCACGAACCCAAGAGCCGCAAGCGTAGTCTTCAGTGTGTCGTGCCACTCATGTGGCGCCTGGCGGAGACCGTAGACCGGCCGCCGGAGGCTCCTCTGGGTACCAGGAGGGAACGACCCAGTGAAGCCCGGGGGGCGGCGCAGCCAGATCTCCTCGTGCAGGCTGCCCTGCAAGAAAGCTGCGCTGAACTCAAGAGAGTGAAGCTCGTAGTCACGGTGAGCAGCAACGTGCAGCAGAACCCGAAGAGTGGTCATCTTCGGGGTGGGGGAGAAGGTCTGGAAGAAGTCAACTCCCTCTCGCTGACTGAAGCCTCGAGCCACGTAACGCGCCTTGAAGAAAGGCGGAGAACCCGGCGGCCGCTTCACCCTGAAAATCCACATGCCACTGACGATGTTCGCCCCAGGTGGGGGAACCTTGTCAACGTAGGTGCCTGTGGACTTCCAGGAAGCCATCTCTGCGTCCATGGCTGCCTGCCACTGAGAGGAGTAGGGACCCTCTATCGCCTCTGCGTAAGAGCGCGGAGTCGGGATGTCTGGTGCATCCGGGTCTCCCTCAGGGGCAAGTAACGAGGACACAAGATGAGGTAAAGCAGCAGCAAGACACTGGAACTCCTCCTGCCTGTCCTTAAGGACGTCCGTGGTAAGATCACACTCACCCCCGACGGACGGAGGACAGACAGACTCAGACTCAGCAATAAGACTAGCGGCGTAGTCTAGACGACAGGCAGCAGCAAAGTCAACAAGCTCAGCGACCAAGGCAGACGCAGCAGTAGACTCAAACGACGGGTTAGTGACAACAGTGGCTAGGAGACGCGTGACAGTAGGGTGCTCAGTACGAAACCGGTCAGACTCAGGGTCCGGAACGGCAGGCAGAGAGGACGCAAGGGGAGACGGCAGAGGAACAGGCTGCGGAGCAGAGGAAGGACGACGGACAACAAGGTGTGCGCTGGGGACAGCCGGCTATCGCGCACGAGCGACACGACGAACGGTACGACCAGAACAAACAGGCGAGACAAGACGCGATGCAAGCTCACGACGCGTAGCAGGACTGCCTGTCTGCTCCGTGTAAGGAGAGGGAGGAGGTAGCGGTGAGCCAGTCTGTAACGGAAGACCAGTAGACGACGGGAGAGTAACAACCTGACGAAGAGCAGAGTCAGGCGGCGGCAGAGACGACAGAGATGGCGGAGCGAAGAACAGTCGTGTCGGCGTAGCTGCACCAGTACCGGCAGCTCCAGCAGCTCCAGTGCCTCCAGCAGCTCCAGTACCTCCAGCAACTCCCGTACCTCCAGCAGCTCCAGAAGCTCCAGTCCCAGAGCCGACACCCCCTGTCAAAGGGTCTCCAACCTCTGTGTCTCCAGCAGCAGCACCCCCAGAACCAGCACCTCCAGTCCCAGGGTCTCCAGCCTCAGTGTCTCCAGCAGCAGCACCCCCAGAACCAGCACCTCCAGTCGCAGGGTCTCCAGTCTCAGTGTCTCCAGCACAGGCACCTCCAGAACCAGCGACTCCAACACCTCCAGTAGACAAAGGACCAGCACCACTCCTAGCTCCAGCAGCGCGACGCTGACGGCGACCGTACCAGTCCTGCAGCTGCTGTGGGGTAAGAGGCACACGTGGACGAAGGCGGCTACTCCAAGGAGACCGCGCAACAGCAGACTCAGAACCCTCAGCGCCCGCACCCCCAACGGCTCCAGAACCTCCGGTGTCAGTACCCTCAGCACCTGTACCTCCAGCGGCTCCAGAACCTCCAGCACGAGCACCCTCAACAGCTCCAGAACCTCCAGCTCCAGCGCCACCAGTACTAGGCCCTCCAGCAGCTCCCGAACCTCCAGCGCCAGCACCCTCAGCAACTCCAGAACCTCCAGCGTCAGTACCGCCAAGCTCAGCACCCCCAGACCCCTCTCACTCAGACTCAGCACCACCAGGCTGCACACCCTCAAGCTCCGCACCCTCAGGCTCAGTACCCCCAGGCTCAGCACCCCTAGGCTCCGCACCCCCAGGCTAAGCACCCCCAAAAGTAGCACCCCGAGCAGGACCACCCTTAGTATGACCTGAGTCACCAGTGACCTCAACCGGCGCAGTCAAGGGAGGAGGGTCTACCTGAGAAACACCTGAAGGAGCAGGACCGGAAGCGGGGAGGGGGTCTACCTGGGGAGCACCTGGAGCAAGGAAGAGCGGCGGCGGGGGGGGAGCCGGGCAGTGCGGTAGGGGAAGAGACGGTAAAAGGGAACCGACTCGTCAAACGTGACGTCCTGAGATGCAAAGACACGGCGCGAGGTGGGGTGATGAAACTGCCAACCAGGCGCGTCAGGGACAAAGCCAAGGAAGACACTGGGAACAGCGCTGGCGGAGAGCTTGTCCGGGGTGGTATCGCGGACAAAGGCACGAGCACCCCAGACCCGGAAACGCGACGCATCGCCAACCTTCCCCGTCCACAGCAGTGTGGGCGAGGTCTCCGGCAAGGAGACACCGGGACAGAGGTTGAGCTGATGCGCGGCGTACCGGACCGCAAATGGCCACAGAAAACGGGGGGCAGCTGCATGGATCATGGAGGTACGAGCGACCTCCATGACTAAGCCAATGCGGCGCTCAGCAACCCCATTCTGCTTCGGAGAGGCCGGAAGCGTGAACGACTGGGTGATGCCGCGCTCCGCACAGTAGGCTGCCAAGAGGTCGGAGGAGAACTCACCACCTCTGTCAGAGTGCAGACGCAGGACAGGAAAGTCCGACCGGAACCGCTCGCAGAGCTGGAGACGAACTGCGCGGATCCAGGGGATCAAAACAGCAGGGACATCCGCCTTGCTCCACAAGGGGAAGACCGTGGTGTAACGCGTGTAGTCGTCGACAACCAGCAGGAAGTACCGCTCGTGGCCCTGTCCCTGGACGCGGGCTGGGCCCCACATGTCCAGGTGGAGCGTCTGCAGTGGAGCCTCTGTGGGAGGAAACGAGGAGGAGTGAGGAGCAGCGCGCTGCCGCCCCTCGACGCAAGGAATGCAGGGCGGCGCAGGCGAGGGAGGAAGGGCAGGCAGAAACCTGGGAAGACCAGAGACCAGGGAGCGAGAGTGCATGCTACGTAGGCGAGGCAAGGAGGGGTGACCAAGGCGGTGGTGCCACAGGAGAGTGTCGTGCGACAAAGCGCGACACTCGCAGGGGGCCGCCAGCTGACCGGACGTAGACGCGGACGCAGCTACCTGAGGAGACTCAGTGGTCAGTGTGTACAAACTCGAGCCAGGTGCACGGATGAACGTGGCCAAGTGTCGGCCCGTCCGAGCACACGTACAGTGAGTCACTCGCTGACTCGCAGGAGTGAACTGGTCAACCCCCCCATCCTGGAGGTCAGCTCCACTCACCAAGTTCGTAGAGAACGAGGGGAGGTAAAGGCCTGACAGGAGGCCAGACGGGACGGCCGGACACGGCAGAACCGTGGAGTAGTGGGCAAGGACTGGACCCCCAGAGGGGTCCGCCAGGGAGACCGGGACTGGCCGACTGAGCGGCGTGAGTGTGGTGCAGTCGCGAAAGAATGAGCGGGAAGCTCCTGAGTCAAGGGTGAAGGTGTGCAAGACCACGGCAGGCGCAGTACCAGAGAGAGCAAACTGACCAGCACCTAGAGCAGGAGGTGCACTAGCACCTAGAGCAGCAGCCGCACCAGCACCTAGAGCAGCAGCCGCACCAGCACCTAGAGCAGGAGACGCAGGAGCACCTAGAGCAGCAGCCTCACCAGTACCACCAGCAGGCGGTATGCACAGGTAACAGGCAAACACTAGTAGACAATGCATACATGGCAGTGAGAATAGCATCATAGTCAAGAGCAAAGATATCTACCCTCTGTCCAAGCAGCTCCACCCAGCTGGGGAGCTCAGCCTCGTCGCCAAACTCGGTACGCCAGGCGTCGCTCAGACGGGCGAAGCAGCGGGACTCTGTGTGACCAAGCGTCCCGCAAGGCTGACCAGTCCGATCACCTGTGCGAATGACGTATGGGCAACGAACTGTACGCGTAGACCTGCGACTCTGAACGTACCACTCCTGGAGCTGCCAGGGCGCAAGTGTCTCGCGTGGACGCCCATGCAGCTGCAGCTGGCCACTGCCAGACGCTCCCAACTGACCAGCTCCAGGGCGACAGCTACGACGGCTACCGCGACAACCCCAGCTAGTATACCACTCACTAAGCTGCTGGGGCGTGAGAGGCTCGCGGGAACGTCGCTGGAGCTGCATCTGGCCACCTGCCAGTAGCAGTAGTAGCAGCAGTAGCGCGGGCAGGGCAGGCGCGGCAGGCAGGTAGGCAAGCAGGCAGGCAGGCAGGCCGGTAGGCAGGCAGGCAGGCAGGCAGGCAGGCAGGCAGGCAGGCACGCAGACAGGCAGGCAGGCAGGCAGGCAGACAGACAGGCAGGCCGGCAGGCAGGCAGGCAGGCCGGCAGGCAGGCAGGCAGGCGCGTAGGCAGGCAGGCAGGCAGGCAGGCAGGCCGGCAGGCAGGCAGGCAGCCAGGCAGGCAGGCAGGCAGGCAGATAGGCAGGCCGTCAGGCAGGCAGGCAGGCGCTCACCAAAGGCTGGGAGAGCAGGCGCTCACCGGGCGAGTAGGACCGGCGCTCGACGGGCGGCGGCCGAGCAGGCGCACGACAGCGGCGACGTCGGGGCCGCAACACCGGCTGCAGAGCAGGGCCGAAGCAGCTGCAGGGCAGGGCCGCTTCAGCGGCAGTAGCAGGGTGGGGCCGCGTCAGCGGCAGGTCGGGGCCGTGGCAGTGGCAGGGCGGGGCCGCATCAGCGGCAGGTCGGGGCCGTGGCAGCTACAGGGCGAGGCCGCATCAGCGGCAGGTCGGGGCTGAGGCAGAGAGCCGCGCGCGGCTCGGCGCGGTCTGTGCTGACAGCGCACTGAGCTGCTGCAGGCCGCGCGCGGCCGCGCTAGGCAGTAGCGGGCCACGCGCGGCTCGGCGCGGGCTGTTGCGGGCCGCGCGAGGCAGCAGCAGGCCGCGCGCGGCTCGTCGCGGGCTGCTGCGGGCCGCGCGCGGCTCGACGCGGGCTGCGTGGGCTCGGCGCGGGCTGCGCGCGGCTCGGTGCGGGCTACGCGCGGCTGCAGCGGACTGCGCGCGGCTCAGCTGCGGGCTGCGCGCGGCTGCAGCGGGCTGCGCGCGGCTCGACGCAGGCTGCGTGAGCTCGGTGCAGGCTGCGCGCGGCTGCAGCGTGCGGCAGCAGCGTGCTTAGCGGTTTGCAGGGGCTGTTTGCGGGCCTGACGGGCGTTTAGGGGCGGCGCGCGGGCCTTACGGGCCTCTAGGGGCAGCGCGCTGGCCTAGGGCAGCAGGAGGCAGCGTTAGGGCTGCTGGACGGCGCGCATAGTGCAGCACGTCACAAGGCAAGGCAAGGCAGGCAGGTACGTGGGGTAGCGCGGTAACCGCAGCGGTAGGTGGGCCCGAAAAAAAAAAAAAACGGTCCTACGGACCTTAGTGCTCTGAAACCATGTTAGAATCTAGCAGCAGGAAAATGGTTGAACTAGCAACACGCAGGAGTACAAATAGTAAACCCTAATTAGGGTTGTACCCCATATGGGCTACCCCACTACAGCCTAGACAATATGCAGCATATGTTTGACACAGTGCTGCTCTGGATGCTGCTGCCGTGCATGCTACTGCTGCCATGAACAGCAGCAAAGCGTCGCTGAATAGCTGCAGAGCGTTTGGTTAGCAGAGCTCCTAGAGAGCGCCTGGAGTGGCAGTGCTGCTACGGATGTCCCGGGTGCAGCTTGGGGAATCTGGAGGAGAGGGGTTGATAATCCCTTGGGTGATTCTGGGCAGGACAGCCTTACTCTTTAGAGTGACCGTTCGTTGTGATTGGTTGCCGCTTGATTGTGTGAATCATTAAAAGAGGACATTGAAATGATGCTTCGTGCAACATTTTTACGTTTTCCAAAGGCCTCCTGACCTTTGAAGTGCCTCTATATTTATAAACAACCCTTTCTGCGATAATTGCATGTTAAATATCTGCCATGATATCACATCATGCTAAAGCTTGAGGCCCAGCTTGCTCAGACGTGCTTGATCAAGATGAAACTCGACAATAGAGATGAAGATAATGGGTGGAAAGTAAACTGGACCATCAGACTGACCCCCCAAAACTAGTTTTTTTCTGGGAGTATAAGAAATTGAGTCTAGTAAACCTGGTTTTGGACCTTCAGATTTCATAAGGGCGCGTGTCCTTTGGTGTAGAAGTTCGGAAAAAGGTTGAACTTCTGCTGGTAACCCGCTTCGTTAATCTCGCCAAAACGATCGCGAGGGAATCGTGTGTCCTATGTCAAACTGTGTGAAAGAAGTAGGACACTGAACTAAAGTCGACCTGAGTTAGGATTTTTACGTTATCAATTATCCAGTCGTGTGTCCTTCTGCGTACGCACGAAATTTCGCGAGGTTCGCAACAGTAACGAGTAGCATTGTACCTGGTTACTGAACTCGTATACGGTCACGAACTGCACCGCCCTACCAGGTAACCTACGAAAGCTCAGCGCGACTCGTAAAGTTACTGTTCAGAGTTGAACTTAACTAGTCGAACTGTTGAGTGCCGTGTGATACATGTGAAGCGAGGAACAGCGGCTAGAGAAAAATGAATCTATATGCTCGAGCCGAGGTCGACCTAGGTTCAAGTGGTAGAAGTTCAACAAAAAAGACGAGTTTTGCAAAACACTGTATAAGGACACGCGCCCTAAGACATTTTGCAAATATACCAATCGAGTGTCTGCCATTCTTCTCCGCTTCGTGAGTTCCCCTAAACCTAGCAAGAACCGTTCGAGGACGAAAGAAATAGGGCGGTTGGGGGGAAGCATATCGACTGTGCCGCGCCCCACACGGCACGGCACGGCACCTCAGGGCACGTCGGACCAACACAGCCGTTCATGCCAGTCCACGGGTTTCCCGCAACGCAGGCAGCCAATCGAACGCGATTGCGTAGACTGATTATGGGAGTCGCGTTCGCGGCTTGGGTTTCGTTGCGTCGCAGAGATTATGACCTCGGTATTGCCCTCAAGTGGCCCTCAATATGGGCGTGCGGATAGCCGGAAACAGTTCTTGCCGCGCCGTTGGCGGGCGAGGTTTCGAGTCGCGAGCTGAACTGCCATCTCGACCACTAGTCACACGGGGAGTATCGAAAGCGTGCCGTACAGAATACGCGCGCTCTAAGGCGCTTCACCTCGCTGCTAGAGCGCGCTTTAGTTCTGATAGTCGCTGCAGTATTGCTGATAGCGGCACTGTTTAAGCTATCGCTCAAAACTCAAAACTCACCGCCATCGCTGCCTTAGGGCCGCGTCAGTCCGTCGCTTCTGACTGACGGATTCTCGTCTCACTCGAGATCCCCTCAGGCGACTAGTACCACCCCTCGCCACGACTTGCCGAGCCTCTTTCGTCACCACCGCCAGCAGCATGGGAGGTTTCAAGGCCGCTGCCGCGCTGCTCGTCGTCGCCATCCTCATTGGTACGCGTCCCTCCCCCCCTCCATCTCTCCCTCCCTCCCTCCCTCCCTCCCTCCCTCCCTCCCTCCCTCCCTCCCTCCCTCCCTCCCTCCCTCCCTCCCTCCCTCCCTCCCTCCCTCCCTCCCTCCCTCCCTCCCTCCCTCCCTCCCTCCCTCCCTCCCTCCCTCCCTCCCTCCCTCTCCTCCTCGCGCCACGCTCCCTCATTGCCCTTCAAGCCAGCTGTCGTGCTGCTCGTCGTCGTCATCCTCATTGGTACGCTTCCCTCCCGAAGACCCACCCTCAAGGCGTTTTGCGCGACGCTCGTTAGAAGCTTACAAGCTGCTCAATCCAATCCCAATTCCGTACACATTCGACTCCTGAGTTGACTAAGAAAACGGCACATTCGCGAATCGCTCGTTACTTATTCGGCGTTCCCCCTTCCCCTCCATGTGACGTCCTTGCAGCGAGTGAGGTCGAAAGGTCGTTGTCGCTGACTGTCTCGCCCCCTTCCCCGTGTCACTTCCTGTTCCCCCTTCCCCTCCATGTGACGTCCTCGCAGCGAGTGAGGTCTAAAGGCCGTTGCCGCTGACTGTCGCCCTTCCCGTGTCACTTCTGTTGGTGTGACTCTTGAAAATTCTCAAAAGTCACACCAACATCGGAATGTCGTTGCCGCTGACTGTCGCCCTTCCCCGCGTCACTTCCTGCTCTCCCTTCCCCGTGTCACTTCGTGCTCTCCCTTTCCCGCGTCACTTCCTGCTCGCCCTTCCCCGTGTCACTTCCTGCTCTCCCTTCCCCGTGTCACTTCCTGCTCTCCCTTCCCCCCGTCACTTCCTGCTCTCCCTTCCCCCCGTCACTTCCTGCCCTCCCTTCCCCCCGTCACTTCCTGCTCTCCCTTCCCCTCAATAACATCCTCGCAGCGAGAGAGGTGGGAGTGTCAGTGGCGCTGGTAGAACCGGCCATCAAAGGCACGACTGCTGGTGATGGCCCGACTCCACTGGCGTGACTTTTATTCTTCCCTGTGTGACGTGTCTTGCTATTCACCCTTCCCCTCTGTGTGACGCCTTCGCAGCGAGTGAGGTGGGAGTGTCAGTGGCGCTGGTAGAACCGACCAACAAAGGGACGACTGCTGGCGGCGGCGGCACCGACCCGACTGGTACTGCAGGTGTGACTTGTGCCGTTCCCTGTTTCTCCGTGTGAGCGAGTGAGGTGGGAGAGTCGCTGGCGCTAAGAGAACCTGCCATCAGAGGGACCACTGCTGGCGGCGGCGGCACCGACCCTACTGCTGGTGACGGCCCGACTTGACTCCACTGCCGTGACTTGTGCCCTTCCCTGTGTGACGTGTCTTGCCATTCTCCCTTCCCCTCCGTGTGAGCGAGTGAGGTGGGTGTGCCGTCACTGGGAGCACCAGCCGGCAAAGGCACGACTGCTGCCGGTTTTTGAGCGCGTGGGCTCTTTTTGAGACGTATCAAAAACACCGTTTTTTTCACGACGGCGGGTCAATGTGCGCATGGGCACGGCGATGCTCCGCGGCTCGCTTAATCTGAACCCTTGTCGATGGCAGCAAATGCCGCTGCTGCCAGCGATGTGGTGTGCTGCAGCTTTATGTGCGCGCTGCCTCGGTGATGCTCCTCCTCGGCTCGGCTCGCTCGTTCCTACCTTTTCGCTTAGCTTTCCGTCTTCGCCCTTCTCTGTTTGACATGCTCGCAGCGACGGCAGCAAATGTTGTGGCTGCAGCGATGTGGTGCGGCTTTATGTGCGCATGGGCACGGTGATGCTCCTCCTCGGCTCGCTCGTTCTCAACCCTTCCCTTCCCTTTTTGTCTTCGCCCTTCTCCCCACAGCCATGGGAGCGAATGCCGCTGCGCCCACCGACGTGGTGCGGCTGTATGTGCGAATGGACACGATGATGCTCCTCGGCTCGCTCGCGCAGCCGCGCAAAGTCCGATTCGAATTTGAGCGCTGCGTATCCGTGGGGAAGGTGATGCCCGAAGTCGCGTCCGCGAGCGGCGGCGGCGCGAGCGGCGGAGGAGGAGGATGCGCGGTGGACGCGCTGCTGTTGTGGGACGTGTTTTTGGGTGACGCGCATTTCGAGCGCACGGTGTGCAGCGCGGTGCAGCTGTTCGCGTCGCCCGACTGCTCGGGTACTGCAGCGGCGAAGTACCAAAACACAGTTTACCACACAAGGGACATGAGGTGAGTGCTCACCCGCTTGTTACTGGCGGGGGGGGGGGGGGGGGGGGGGGGGGGTGCTGGTGTGGTGTGGTGGGACGTGTTTTTGGATCGTACGGTGTGCACTGCGGTGCAGCTGTTCGCATCGGCCGACTGCTCGGGTGCTCTTTGTTTACTGGCGCGCATGTGTCCCACGCATGTGTCCCACCCTTTGGCGGCTGGTGCTCCCAGCGACACTCCCACCTTACTCGCTGCGTGACCCACCCAATGCGCCCCTCCCCCTGTGCATGTCTGTGTGAGCAGTACGGTCAAGATGGACGCATCAGTGAAGTCCATCCTACTGCTGCCATATGTGCCCTGCACCTGCTCCCATACGTCCCTCCCATGCGTCCCTCCCATGCGTCCCTCCCATGCGTCCCTCCCGTGCGTCCCTCCCATGCGTCCCTCCCATGCGTCCCTCCCGTGCGTCCCTCCCATGCGCCCCTCCCCCCTGTGTCTGTGTGAGCAGTGCGTTCAAGATGGACTGCATCAAGACAAACGACAGCATGGAGGTGGGGTGCCAGTGCAACCAGGGCTACCGTAACGTCTACGGCATATGCAAGCCCCAAGAACCTTCAACCGAATGTAAGTCTCTGCGTTGAATGTGCATCAAGACAAACGACAGCATGGAGGTGGGGTGCCAGGGCGACCAGGGCTACCGTAACGTCTACGGTCAGTGCAAACCTCACTAGCTTCCCCTCCCCTCTGTAAGCCCTCGCTTTCACTATGTATTTCCCTCACGCTCTATCTTCCTTCCCTCTCACATCCTGTCCCGTCCTACATACCCCTCCTCCTCTACCTGCCTCTCCGCCTCCTTTTTGCACCCTGTCCATTGTCCCAATCTCCCTTCTCTCATCCTGTCCCGTCCTACATCCCCCTCCTCCTCTATCTGCCTCTCCGCCTCTCCCTCCCACGCTCTCCTCCCTCCCTCCCTCCCACTCTGTTCTGCTTTCTCCTTCTCTATTCCTCCTCCTCCTCCTCCTCCTCCTCCTCCTCCTCCTCCTCCTCCTCCTCCTCCTCCTCCTCCTCCTCCTCCTCCTCCTCCTCCTCCTCCTCCTCCTCCTCCTCCTCCTCCTCTCTCATCCTGTCCCGTCCTACATACCCCTCCTCCTCTACCTGCCTTCTCTCTCTCTCTCTCTCTCTCTCTCTCTCTCTCTCTCTCTCTCTCTCTCTCTCTCTCTCTCTCTCTCTCTCTCTCTCTCCCTCTCCCCTCTTCCCCTCTTCCGTCTCTCCCTCTCCCTCCTCTCAATCATCTTCCAAGTGTGTGCTAATCGTCCATTCTCATCTGTTGCACAGCTCTTCCTCCTTCTCTCCCCTTCCCCGTCCCTCTGTCCTCTCTTTCCTTCCCTCTTACCATCTTCTGCCACCATGCATCTGTGCTAATTATACATTCTCGCCTTGTCTGTTGCATGCAGAGCCCTCCACCGCCACTGCTCTGCCGAGAGCCACAGCAGAGACGAGTCCCTTGCACAACATCTCTCTCCTCTCCTCTCCTGTCTCCCCTCATGCATTCTCGCCTTGACTGTTGCATGCAGAGCCCTCCAGCGCCACTGCTCTGCTGAGAGCCATGGCACAACCACTCAAGTCTCTCCAGTGCTGTACTGGGCCTTAAAAAGCACATCCCATGGATAGCAGAGTTTGTAAAGAGCGCCTGGAGTGGCAGTGCTGCCACGAATTTCTCGGGGTGCCAGTTCGGCAAACCAGAGCGGCGGACAGGTTTGCCGTATTACACAGACTGCCCTTGTTTTGTGACTGTTGAAGTGATCAGAATAAGACGTAACAAAGACCTTATGCTGCGTTTCTTACTTTTTCCAGACACGTCCTGAATTCTGGAACAATTTTCCAAAAATAGTTGCATGTAGTGTATGCAAATTTACTGTATCTCATGTCATGTTCAGTAGGGGCCAACAATGTTCAACAACAATCTCTCAAGCTCTACCCCAGTGAGTTGTCACCCGCACGTCACCCCGAACTCGAACCATGAGAAAGCTTCCAGTACTAGCGGTGTAGCACCCAATGGTCTTTCCGATACCTGGGCAGATGCGCATCTAATCTGTCCGACTACAATCCTTGGTGCGTGGATCACACTAAAAATCCCTATGTTATAGGAGGGTGCGGTATATTGATTTTGTCCAGTAAAAGGTGCTCTCAAGGAAAGAACGCCTCTATACAGCTCCCAGATCCACATGGACGCCACCCCAGGGTGTTTAATGTCTGGGTTGTGGTATATAGGGGGGATTATGGTATCCCCTGACTTCGATTTGCTTTCTACGTATAACCTTCCCCAACCCAAACCCATTAGGACAGATCTTCCAAATGTGCGTGTGGATAGGCGGTCATATTCACTTAAATAGAAACACGGTGGTATTATTTGTAACATAAATAAAAGTTGTGCAGCATGACAGCGTGGTCCATTGCTTCGGGCCACTGGTGGGTGGGCAGATGCATGCCACGCAGCAGCTTGCGCATGGTGTTCTGGAGCGTCTTGTTCATCCTTTCTGCAACACCTTGCTGTTGATGGGCGTAGGGAAGGGAGATGAGGCGCTTGATTCCTCTTTCTGCCAAGTACTCCTTGAATCGGTTTGAGGTGTATTCTCCTCCTCCGTCTAACTGGAAGCTCTTCAGTTTGACGCCCGATTCTCGCTTTGCTACTGGGAGCCACGCAACGAAGGCTTTGAAGGCCATGTCTTTGCTCGGAAGGTTTAGATGCCAGACGTATCGTGTGGCGGCGTCGATGAAGGTGATGGTATAGTTGTACGTGTTTTGTCCGGGCTCGCGGTTGTACAAGATGTCGCTGTACACCTTCTCGAGTGGCGCGTAGGCTGGTGCGCTTGAGTTGTGGTGAGACACGAACGGTTGATGTGGTAAGTCAGCTTCGGGACAGGTGAAGTATGTTCCACGGGCTCGTTGAAGTTCTCTGCCGTCGGTTAGGAGTAGGGAGTCTTTGTCGAGCACGCCTGCTCGTATCGTGTTGTTTAGAACCGTGTTGCTTGGATGTCCCATTCTTGCGTGCCAGGTTCCTTCGGTGGCGCGATGTCCGGGTGAGCGCCGATACATATCGGAGTTGGAATAGAAGCTGGCGGTGAAGTTGGCGCTTCGATGAACTTCTCGTGGTGCTGGGTGTAGTTGTTGCGCGGGTGTCGGTTGTGTGTCGTTGACGAGAGGTGGTGCCATTGAGGGACCAGCGACTGGCGTTGACGTTCCTACTGTTGCCGTTGATGTCTCTGCTGCTGCCGATGTTGTTTCTGCTGCTGCCGATGTTGTCTCTGCTGCTGCCGATGTTGTCTCTGCTGCTGCCGATGTTGTCTCTGCTGCTGCCGAGTGTCGAATTGTTGCTAACGCCCTTATCCTTTCTGCCTCAGGGATGGTGTGTGAATACCAGAAGCCGCCGGGGCTGAAGTCTGGATCAAGATCTGGAGGGTGGGTCCAAGAAATGAAGGTGACGATGCCGTCGCTGTCTGGTGTGCCGAGATCTGGAACAAAGTCAAGAACGAAGACGTTATTTTTCAGGATCGCCTTTCCGATGTAGAGACCACCCTTCCCGTGGTACAGCTTGAACTCTTGGGTGGTGCTATCTACTTCAAAATGAATTCCTTTTGCCATCAACTGACTGACGTTCAGTAAGTTGTAGCCGAGACCTTCTGCGATTAAGACCTTAGACATCTGTAGGATGACATTTGTCTCTCGTGACTGAAGTTGTACCACGCCTTGTCGTCGTGTGCGCAGGTTCTAATTGTTGGCGACGGTGATAACCACTTCGCGTTGAAGTTGATGCTCTCGTTGCACGAAGCGTCCTGAAGAACACATGTGCTGTCCGCAGCAACTGTCCAAGAACCACGTGTCTTTCCCGGATGGTTCGCTCTGGGCGATAGCTGCGTATGTCGGATTCGGCTCCAGTGTCTTACGACGTGGAGTCCTTTCATCAAGTTGTTCTTCTGGTGAGTAGTGTGGCGGCGATCCAGTGATGCAGGAATCCGACAGTCTTGCCATGCAACTGACGATGTTTCTTATTCCTTGTGCAGGTTGTCCCGTTGAAGTTGTTGAGGCCTTAATCTGAGTCGTAGGATTCGTTTGTGTCGAAGCGACTTGATTGCTTGAGGGTCGAAGCTGCCGCTGTGGAGGCGTTGACTGTTGTCGATTCGGGCAGTGCGTGCGTGGGTGCCCTGACGTCTTGCAGATGTGGCAGAACGAAGGTACGGGCTTCGGCTGTTGTTGTTTGTTGTTGTTGTAGCGTCGCTGAGTGTGGAATGCAAATTCCTGTGCTGATGTCTTCTTCTTGTGTCGTTCCTCTTGCAGTTCCATGTCTTGCTGCTCGGCGTGGATTTCGGCGCAAAGCGCTGCTTCGGAGATTCTTCCGTGGGCTCGAAGAATGGCCTTTGTGGTGCGCCATTGAGGACCGAGGCCGCCTATGATAACTGTCATGAAGGCGTCTTCAGAAATCGATCCTCCGCATCGAAGAAGTTTGTCGCGCAATTCGCGACATCGGCTGATATACGCCAATCCTTTCTCGCCTGGTTTCATTTCGACCGTTGTTAGTTGCGCCATTAACCGACTTTGATTTACGCTGTCTGTTGCTTGATACACGCTCTTCAAGTGGTTGTATGCGAGCTCCGCGGAGTTGCCGTAACCCCGGTAAGACCGTATGTTCTGCTGTTGAGTCGGGGTGATGTTCCTCAGAAGAATCGTGTACGTCATCATTGACTGATAGGTGTACTGCTGCTTCTCGTACTGTGTGCCGTTTGTTGGATATGGCAGGGATCCGTCGAAGAAGCCAAGTATCTGCGCGCCTTCCATCATCAACTCGAATTCAAACGACCAGGTGAAGAAGTCCTTTCCATCGAAGGGTCTTGACGTTTGCATCTTCAGAACGTGTGCGAACTGCGACTGAACTTGTAATGCGTCTAGTGACTTTTCTTGTCCAGGTGAAGGCTGGGGGTGAGGCATGAAACTGATGGACCCGCGTTCATACGGAGCAAAGGTAGGCTGCTGCTGTTGATTTCCTCGTGCATACCGTATTCTCGCGGACATAACACCCTAGGGTAGATAAAAAAATACAAGAAAAAAAGGGGGGGTGTCTTCTCATAGGAAAAAGCTATATAATACCCGGGTGCATATGTATGGTATATTTTAGTGTTAGGCTTTTTTTTATTAGAGAAGATGAGTGTTTCCATGGGCTTTTTAACAACACATGTTGAGGCGCGAATGTCAGTTTCGACGCGAACGTCATCACCCCCTCGGAAATGTCATTTGGCACCTCTCTGGCCACCTGCAGCGGAAGATTCCCCAGCACGTGGCGATAGCGAAATAGTGGGCGGGGGGGAATCTCGGCAGATTCGATGTGAAAGAACCGGGAAATTTCATCGAGCGAGGGATTTGTGCGATATACTCCCGTACTTGTACCTACTCGTTAACAGCTATAGTATAGAATCTGTAAGCACAGGAGGGTGTTATAAAAAAATCATCCAAAAAGGGGGGTATAGTGAAATCGAGGTCGCCCATAGCACCCACCCCGCACAAGATACCCGGGGGTGCTCTATCATGGGGGGGTGTTTTGTCCGGGAGAATACGGTATGATGAGCCGTCGAGACTCATGGGCGTTGCTCCGTCGTTGTTGCTGTTGTGTGACTGCGCAGGTGCCGATTGCTGGTGTTGCTCGTAGAAGGACATGAAGGAGAAGGATTTCTCCATCATGCTCTGATCGAAGCCTGCAGGTTGATTTGCAGGAGTCTCGGTGGTTGTTGCCCTGGGTCTTGTTGCCGAGCCCTCTTCTGTCTGTAGGCCAGAGGCAGGAGGTGGAGTAGGGGTAGTGCCCTGGGAGCCGTTGGAGGCGCTCCTTTCTTTTTGTGTAGCCATGCCTGTTGATGTTGTCGGTTTCTTGATAGAAGTTGAATTCCCCCTAATAGCTCTCATACCATGTTGGGCTGAGAAAAAGCCCTTAGGATCTTTGCAGAGGTGAACTCGGGATAGAACTTGTTGAATTAGCGGAAGCGTTTAATGAAGAGTTTGTGAACCACCTTGCGCTAGTATGTGAGGGCAAAGTAGATTGATTAAAACAAGGAGATACAAGATTATACATAAGAGTACAAGGAATACGAAGGAATACGGTTGTAACTACTTTACTGTTGCTGTTGCGGTTCGATACAGTGACGACTCGGGCAACTGCTCTGTAACGAGTCAGTTGTGTGTCCTTGCTGTCGCGCTGTACTTGTCAGGTCAAAGGTCGCTGACCTTTGACTTTCGCGTAACCTCCAGCAGTTACTCTCAACCTCCGAGAGTTGACTCGCTGGTGCTTCGATATGCTCTGCTTCATTTGTGCCTTAGTGTTTCGACACGACAGAGGCGCTTAAGATCGATTGTTTCCAACAGATAGGCGACATACTCACTTCAATAGAAACACGGTAGTATTATTTGTAACATAAAAAAAAACAAGAAACAAGCCACACTTATTTAAGGAGTGACAGGTTCTAGAAAGCTACAACCCAACTCGGTCTCCTAGTTTCACGTGGCAATCATTGACTCCCAAGTTCCAAACACAGTGTTGGCTGTCAAATGTTAATGTTATTATAGGCTGCAGTGAGGCACTCCCTAGAGGGTACAACATTTGTAGGACTCCTATTTGTATGCTTGCAAACCCTAATCCCAATCATTCCGTTGGATGTAGATTCTGAGATGGTGTCACGAGTAGGTATCGATCCTCCCTCCCCGCCCTAGCCGGCGCGGCCTCCGTTCCGCGCCCTCGCGCCCTCCGTAGCGCCTAGCGCCCTCCGTGCCCTCCGTCACACCTAGCGCCCTCCGCGCCCTCCGCGCTCCTAGCGCCCTCGCGCCCCTTAGCGCGGCCCTCAGCCCGCCCCACGTCGCGCCCCTTAGTGTGCCCCTCAGCCCGCCCCTCCGTGCCCTCCGCGCCCTCCGCACGTTCGTGCCCTCCGCGCCCTCCGCACGTTAGTACCCTCGGCGCCCTCCACGCCCTCCCCCTGCCCGTCGCGCCCTCCCCACTGACCGTCGCGCCCTCCCCCTGCCCGTCGCGCCCTCCCCCTGCCCGTCGCGCCCTCCCCCTCCCCGTCGCGTCGCCACCCCTCCCCTTCCCCTCCCCTCCTCCTGCCCGTCGCGTTCGCCTCCCCTCCTCCTGCCCGTCGCGTCGCCTCCCGTCCCCCTGCCCGTCGCGTCGCCTCCCCTCCTCCTGCCCGTGGCGTTCGCCTCCCGTCCCCCTGCCCGTCGCGTCGCCTCCCGTCCCCCTGCCCGTCGCGTCGCCTCCCCTCCTGCCCGTCGCGTTCGCCTCCCCTTCCCCTGCCCGTCGCGTCGCCTCCCTTCCCCCTGCCCGTCGCGTCGCCCTCCCCTCCCAATCCCGTTGCCCTCCCTTGCCCGTCGCGTCAACCTCCCCTCCCCGCCCATTTCTCACCGTTAGATCCTCCTCCCGCCCATTTTCACCGTCGCATTCGGCCTCCCCGCCCCTCTCTCACTGCTCATCACCTTAGCCCCACCACCGCCTTGTGCGCGGGGCCCTCCCCAGCTCTGCTGACACTGGTCTATCCCTCAGCAGCTGCCAGCCGCTCTCTCTCGCCGGTCACCTAGGTTAGAGCCGTTTTAGCCGCTCATACCTCACTCCTCGCACCTGTAGCTGGCGATCCACGATTTCACGCCTAGTCTAGGTCGCTCGGTACTCCTAGTCTCTCGCTCCGCTGCTTTCTCTCCTGGCGCTCCGTAGTTCTCCTCCTCGTTCTTAGCTCCGCCTCCGCCGTGCTCCAGCCGCCTCCAGCATGGGCTCCGCTATGGAGGCCCGTCGCCTCCGTTTCGATGCGGAGGGACGCCCAATCGAGTTCGGTGCCTGGCAGTGCCAGACCATACGCTTCCTCACCAGCCAGCGACAGGACGGCGCCAATCTGTGGGCTCACGCGTCTGGTCCCCTACAGGCCCCCCCGTCCCCCGCCGCCCTACCGACCACCCCGGAGCCAACCCCTACGGCCCAGACGGACTACGACCGTCGGGTCCTGGCCAGGGATGTGTGGCTCTCGCGTGACGCAGCCGCCGCTCTCACTCTTTCGGAGCTTCTCCCCCCGACTGAGGCCGCCCACTTTGACCAGGTGGAGACTGCACAGGGGGTTTGGGAGGCTATTGTTGCTCGCTACTCCACCCCCTCTTCTGCCTCCCCCAGTCGCCTCCTCATGCCGTTTGTGTTTCCCGACCTAGGCTCGTTTGCGATTGTTTCCGATCTAGTGACTCACCTCCGCTCACTTGACGCTGGTTTCCGCGCTGCCTGTACCGACGCACAGCTTCTAGTTGCTCCCCCCCCCATGTGGCTCACTGTTCACTGGTTAGTCACCCGCCTCCCTGACCGCCTTGCCACTGCCCACGACGTGCTTCTTCAGAAGCACCCCACTGAGCTCACTATCGACCTCCTAGCGACTGCTCTAGGGACCATCGAGAGCAGTCTCCTCATCGTTGCCTCCGCCACTGATGCGGTGGCCCCCCGTCTCTTTGCGGGGTGTGCCGCCCCTCAGCTTCCCACTTTCACCACTACCCGCGCCTCTGCTGCTATGTCGGTCTCTGAGGACACTGCTGCCGTTTCTGCCGCAGACTGGCAGAAACGGGGCAAGAGCGACAAGAAGGGCGGGAAGGGGGGGGGGGTGGGGGCGGAGGCGGCGGCGGTGGAGGGGGCGGTGGAGGAGGCGGTGGAGGTGGGAGTGGCGGGGTTGGAGGTGGCAGCGGCGGCGGTGGTGCACCGGGAGGAGGGGGCCCTGGAGCGGGCGCCGGACAGTCGGGGCCTCCCACTGGTGGAGGCCCACAGCAGCAGCAGGCACAGCGGTACCCACAGCACCACCCGCCACAGCAGGGACAGCAGCAGCAGCAGGGACCGCAGCAGCAGCAGGCACCCCAGCAGTGGGGGTCCCCGCTGCAGTGGGGTCCGCAGCAGCACTGGGGTCCCCCGTTGTAGTGGGGTTTGGGCGGCCCTGGGAGCACCAGTCACAGCAGCAGTACTTCCAGCTGGGCCCCTCGCCCCCCTCGCCATGAGGCTGGCCCGTGCACCCACTGGTGCGTCACCGGGCTGGGGAGCCCCTGTCTCTGTGGTCGCGACGACCATTCTGCCGCGCGGTGCTTCCGCCGCCTCGACGACCTCTACCGGGCTCGTTGGGGCCCTCTGGCGGTCGCGCCTCGCTGGTCTCGTCTGTTAGCCCGCAAGATTGATGTCTTTGATTTGTCCATGGACGATGCGCGTCAGCATGCTTTGTACCGTATTCTCCCGGACAAAACACCCCCCCAGGATTGAGCACTCTCGTGTAGCTTGTGCGGGGTGGGTGCTATGGGCGACCTCGTTTCTACTATACCCCCCTTTTTGGCTGATTTTTTATATCACCCCCCTTTCTTACGGATTCTTTACTATATTTGTCAACGAGTAGGTGCAATTACGGGATTCCCTCCCTCGATGAAATCAATTCGAATCAGCCGAGATTCCCCCCCACCCTCCTTCGATGAATTCAATTCGAATCTGCCGAGATTCCCCCCCGCCCACCATCTCGCTATCGCCACGTGCTGGCGAATCTTGCATTGCAAGTGGCCAGACAGGTGGCACATGGCATTTCCGAGGGGGGGATGACGTTTGCATCGAAACTGACATTCGCGCCTCAACATGTGATGTTAAAACGCCCTTGGAAACACTCAGCTTGTCTAATAAAAAAAAACTCTTACAGTAAAATATACCATATATATGCACCCGGGTATTATGTAGTTTTTTCCTATGAGAAGACACCCCCCTTTTTTTTCCTGTATTTTTAGATATACCCTAGGGTGTTTTGTCCGGGAGAATACGGTATGTTGACGCTGACTTAAATGCTGATGATTCTGTGTGCTCGCGTGTTCATAGATTAGCCTGCTTGCCTCCTGCTAGTGTAGCCTTGTGCCTGTCTAGCTTAGGTACTTGTGTTGCTGCTCTAGGTGCTTGTGTAGCGACTGGGTCAGGTGACCCGCCGGCTGAGGCCTCTCTATCGTTCACGCTGGACTCGGGCACGTCTCAGTGCTTCTTCCGCGACCACAAGACCCTTACACCACTCCTCACACCTGTGTCGGTGGCTCTGGCTAATCCTACCTCTGGACCAGCAGTTGCGCGCTCCACCACCCTCCCGTGCTCTGTGGTCCCCTCTGATGTCCTGCGCGGCCTCCACATCCCCTCGTTCACTCGGAACTTGGTGGGTGTTGGATACCTCCAGGACAGGGGGATCACGGTTACCTTCGTGGGGGGTGGGCGGACTGCAGTCTGTACAGACGCTACCTCAGGTGCTGTTCTGGCAACGTTCACCAGGGAGCCCTGCTCCGGTCTCTACGTTCTCCACACCGAGTGCTCCCCGGTCGCGTCCTCCCCTCAGGTCGTTGCGTCCCCTCCAGCCCAGGTCCCCAGTCCAGTTGCTGTGTCTAGCCAGGTAGTAGTGTCCGGTCCGGTCGTTGTGCCCAGTCCAATCGCCGCGTCTTGCTCCTGTCGCTCTCTCACCCACCGCACCGTCCTGTGGCACCACCGCCTTGGCCACCCGTCGCTCCCTTGCCAACGTGGCATGCTCAGTAAGGGACTTGTCTCAGGTCTCCCACGCACCTTCCCGTCGCTCCCTCTCTCGCTTGCCCCTCCTTGCTCACCGTGCGTCGCCGGTCGCTTACGCGCCACTCCCCACTCCTCCTCACTTCGTCCGGCCACCGCTCCCTTCGAGACTCTCCACTTGGACGTCTCGGGCCCTGCCCCGACGCAGGGGTCTGGGAGGGAGCGTTACTTTCTGGTGGTCGTTGACGACTTCTCCAGGTACACCACAGTGTTCCCTCTTGCGAAGAAGTCCGAGGTGACTGCTACGCTGATCTGGTGGCTTCTAGCCACTGTTGGCACTCGGCGGATTCTGCGGCGAACAGGGCATCACCCAGTCTTGGACGCTGCTAGAGTCCCCACAGCAGAATGGGGTTGCTGAGCGCCGCATAGACTTGGTCATGGACATCGCCCGCACGTCCATGATCCATGCCCGTGCGCCCCATTTTCCTGGCCCCACGCGGTTCGCTACGCCGCACACCAGCTGAACCTCCAGCCGCGTGTCTCGCGGCCCGAGGTTTCACCGACCAGTCTTTGGACTGGTTCCCCTGGTGTCAGGTCGGCCTTTCGAGTCTGGGGCTGCCTTGCACTTGTTCGCGACACCTCCGCGGACAAGCTCTTGGCACGCGCCGTCCCCTGTGTCTTCCTTGGTTTCCCACTGGACTCTGCCGACTTGTCCTTTTACCACCCTCCCCTCCACCAGTTCCTAGACTCCCGTGACGTGCGGTTTGACAAGTCCGTGTCCTACTACACCCGGTACCCCTGTCGAGGTCTCCCGGTACCCCCTCCCCCTCTTTTCCTCGCACCCTCTCCTCCTGCTCCCGCTCCTCCGGTACCCCCGCCCCCCCTGGTCCTGCCCCGTCTGGTGTGTCCCACGTTACCCCTCTACCCTCGGTCGCGCGTCAGGTAGCGTCTCCCTCCCCACAGTCCTCCTCACAGTCCCCTCAGCAGCCTTTGGCACTTCCGCGACAGGTTACTGTGGACTCGGTTGGTGTTGGGGCTGGAGGTGCAGCCACTGGCGGTGCTAGGTCTGGGGGCACTCGGTCGCGGGGTGCTGGCGCAGGTGGCGCTAGCTCTTGGGGTGCTGGAGCTGGAGGTGCTGGCGCAGGTGGCGCTAGCTCTAGGGGTGCTGGAGCTGGAGGTGCTGGCGCAGGCGGCGCTAGCTCTGGGGGTGCTGGAGCTGGAGGTGCTGGCACTGGTGGTGCTAATTCTGGGGGTGCTGGAGTTGGAGGTCCTGGCACTGGAGGTGCTGGTTCTGGGGGTGTTGAGTCTGAGGAGTCTGACCCTGGTTCTGTGGAGTCCACTCCGCCTCCCCACCGCCACGACACACGACTCCAGACCGCCCGCCGACATAAGCGTGAGGAGTAGGAGCAGTTGGAGAGGGAGCGGCAGGAGCTGCAGGTGCTGGACCTTCTGGAGCAGCAGCGGCAGCAGCAGCAGCAGCAGCAGCAGCCGCCACCGCAGCTTCCTCTGGAGCCGCAGTTGTTCCCACCAGTGAGTGGCCTGCGGGCCCTTGGCTTTTCCTCCTCTCCTCCTGTCCACTCCCAGTCTCCTCCTGTGTTTGTTCCTCCGTTGCCTCCTCCTGACGACCGTCCGGCGGTCTGGTCTTCTCCTCCTCCCCAGTCTCCTCCTCCTTCGGTCCGTCGCGTCTTGGTCACTCATTGTCCTCCGCGTGCTCGTCACTCGTCTCCTATTACTGACCTCCACACTGCCCTCCTTTGTACGTCTCGTCGTCGTTCTCCTTCTCCTGTGTCCGTTCTCCCGTCTCCTCCTCCGTCCTCTCTCCCAACCCTCCCCACTCCTATCACTGACTACTACCGCACTGTTCGTCCTGTTGCCGCACGTGTCCTCGCCACTCTTGTCACCGACTCTCGTTTCCCTCAGTCGTCGGTCTCTGCTCTCACTGCCGCTGTCGCTGAGTTTGCTACCGCCAGCCGCCTTGACTACGCCACCCGTGTGGTGCCAGCTCCTCCCTGCCATCCTATGTCCGTCGGGGGTGAGTTTGCCCTTGGCTGTGACGTCCTAGAGGACAGAGAGTCTGAGCTGGAGTACTGGGCAGCCGCTTCTCCCTCTGTGTGTGCCATGCTGCTCTCCCCTGAGGGAGACCCCGACGCCCTTGACATACCGACTCCTCGCACTTACCGCGAGGCAGTGTCAGGGGCGTGGGCCTCTCAGTGGAAAGCGGCTATGGACTCAGAGTTGGCGTCTTAGAGATCCACAGGCACCTACGTCGGCGCAGTTCCCCCTCCCAGGGCGAACATAGTCGATGGCATGTGGCTCTTCAAGGTGAAGCGGCCGCCTGGAGCACCGCCGGTGTTCAAGGCGCGCTACATGGCTAGGGGCTTCAGTCAGCGTGAGGAAGTTGACTTCTTCCAGACCTTCGCCCCGACCCCGAAGATGACTACTCTTCGGGTGTTACTCCACATAGCAGCGCAGCGAGACTACGAGCTGCACTTCCTCGACTTCTCCACTGCGTTCCTCCAGGGCCGACTGCACGAGGAGATCTGGCTGCGCCGTCCTCCTGGCTTCACTGACACCTTCCCACCTGGGACCCAGTGGAGCCTGAGGCGACCAATCTACGGTCTCCGCCAGTCGCCCCGTGAGTGGCACGACACTCTTCGCTCCACACTTCGTGACCTTGGGTTCAGCCCGTCCTCCGCCGACCCGTCGCTGTTTGTTCGAGCGGGTTATACTCCTGTCTTTGTTCTTGTCTACGTCGACGACTTGGTCTTTGCTACAGCAGACAGGGCAGCCCTGGCTCAGGTGAAGTTCGAAGTGCAGAAGAGACACAATGCACTGACCTGGGTGAGCTGCAGCGTTACCTTGGCTTGCAGATCACCCGGGACAGAGCCGCTCGCACCATCACACTGACGCAGTCACACATAGTGCAGCAGGTTCTTCGGCGGTTCGACTTCCAGTTCTCCACCACACAGCCCACTCCTCTTGCTGTTGACCACAGACTCACTGGCCCCTTTCCCGACGAGCCTTTTGAGTCCAGTGGTCCCTGCGCAGAGCTGGTGGGCTGCCTCATGTACCTGATGACTTGTACTCGGCCGGACCTCGCCTTTTCCCTCAGCGTCCTCTCTCGCTTTGTTGCGACTGGGAGACACCGTCCTGTCCACTGGACAGCTGCTGTGAGGGTGGCGAAGTACCTCGCGACTACATCAGGCATGGGGCTTGTGCTTGGAGGGACTCAGCCAGTGGCGTTGACTGGTCACTGCGACTCTTCCTACGCTGACGACGTGAAGACTCAGCGTTCGACTCAGGGATACTGCTTCAGTCTGGGAGCTGGTGCTGTGTCGTGGAGGTGTACTCGATCGTCGTCTGTGGCTACTTCTAGTGCATAGGCAGAGATCTACGCTGGTGCCATGGTGGCACAGGAGCTTCGTTGGTTGACCTTCTTGCTCACCGAGCTTGGTGAGCGGCCTCGCTCTGCACCGACCTTGTACGCTAACAATAAGGCCATGATCCTCCTATGTCGAGAGCCTCGACAGGAGAGCAGAGTGAAGCATATTGACGTGAGGTACTTCCTTCTGCGAGAGCTGGAGCGATGCGGCCAGGCACGCCGGGACTTTGTGGCCTCAGAGGCCAACACTGCAGACGTCTTCATTAAGGCCTTGGCGCTTGGTGATCACCACAGGTTCTGTGTGCAGTTGGGGCTTGTTGAGGTAGGCCCCCGGTTGCTGTAGTCTTGTTGCTTGCTCTGCTTGATGTGTTTTCCTATTTATATCCTAGTGAACTCTTGAACTGGCCTTGTGGCCGCTTGCTTGTGCTCGGAATGTGTGTGGTGTCCTTGAGATCCACCCTGAGCTTGTCTTGCCTTGACTGGTCTTGTGACCGTTTTTTTTCACCTTGCTTGCCCTGGTGTCCCTCACTTAGCCTATGGGGGTGTGTCAAATGTTAATGTTATTATAGGCTGCAGTGAGGCACTCCCTAGAGGGTACAACATTTGTAGGACTCCTATTTGTATGCTTGCAAACCCTAATCCCAATCATTGACTCCCAAGTTCCCAACACAGTGTTGGCTCTCTAAGAACACTTCATGGGCACTTCAACGACACTTCAAGAGCACTTCCAGAGGCGCTTCAAAGGCGCTTCAGGGGTACCCAATGCGCTTCAGGGGTACCCAATGCGCTTCAGGGGTACCCAATGCGCTTCAGGGGCACTCAAAGGGCTTCAGGGGCACTCAAAGGGCTTCAGGGGCACTCAAAGGGTTCTGCAGCGGATCCCAGCACACCAGTGGCACTCCAGAGGCTCTGCAGCAGACCAGGCAAGAATCAACCATCAGTGTACAACTCCATCCATAGAATTACACCATGGAGAGGGGAGAGCAGGAGGAGCGGGGGGAGCAGGACGAGTGGGAGAGGGCGGAAAGGAGAGGGAGGAGGGGGGAAAGGAGCAGAAGTGGGCAGAAAGGAGAGGAAGAGGGCTGAAATGAGAGGGAGAGAGGAACGGAAGACGGGGTACAAGGGAGAAAGCAGGCAAACAGGGAGATGGAGGTAAGGGGCAGAGGGCGGCAATGTGGGAAGGAAAGAGAGAAAGCAGGGGGCGGAGAGTGGGTGAGGGGATACACTTAAAAAGCGAGGGCTTACAGAGGGGAGGAGAGGTTACTCGCTACTGCGGCGAGCAATGACCGTAGACGCCACGGTAGCCCTGGGCGCACTGGCATGCCACCCCACTAAAGGCGACGTTCTTGGGGAGGCTATTGGGGAGGCTTACACGCCACGGTACTTGCCCAGGGCGCACAGCAAGACGAAAGGCTATTGGGGAGACTTACAAGTGAGAGGCAGGCTACTTGGGCTTGCACTGGCCGTAGACGTCATGGTAGCCCTGGGCGCACTGGCAGCCCACCTCCTGGCTGTCCTTTGTCTTGATGCACGTGGAGTTCTTCGGACACTTGGCCTTCCGACAGATGTTGTCTGCCGCACAGAGGGGCATGGGATGAGAGGCATGGGGGGAGAAGTATGGGGTGAGAGGCGTCAGGGAGAGGCCTTGGGGGGGAAAGAGCACATGAGTGGCAGCAGAAAGTGCATGTATGGCAGAAAGTGCATGTATGGCTGAAAGTGCATGTATGGCTGAAAGTGCATGTATGGCAGAAAGTGCATGTATGGCTGAAAGTGCATGTATGGCTGAAAGTGCATGTATGGCTGAAAGTGCATGTATGGCTGAAAGTGCATGTATGGCTGAAAGTGCATGTATGGCTGAAAGTGCATGTATGGCTGAAAGTGCATGTATGGCAGAAAGTGAACCAGGGCTCAGATAACAGCAGCAGCAGCATGGTTGCAGCAGCAGCATGGTTGAAGCAGGGGACGCACCGAGAACGCAGCGGATGGACTTCACTGATGCGCCCATCTTGAACGTACTGCACAGGAAGGGGGGCGCATGGCATGGGGAACGATTGCGACGGAATTGAGGAACGGATGGGGGGAAAGCAAGGGTGCGTGGGGAAGCGGCATGCGACTAAGACGTGCAGAGGCGAGCAAAGGAGAAACAAAGGAGTGCACGTCAGAATAAATAAATGCATCCTCCGGACTACTCACCCCCGGAGTGCTCACCTCATGTATCCCGTGTTATTATCCTCACCTCATGTACCCCGGGAGTCCTCACCTCATGTACCGCGTGTTTTCCTATTTTGCCGCGGGTGCCCCCGAGCAGTCGGGCGACGCGAACAGCTGCACCGCGTTGCACATAGTGCGCTCCGAAAACACGTCCCACCACACCAGCACATCCGCCTTTCCACCCGCGATTTCAGGCGCGGTCACGCAACGGTTTTGGTCGAAGTAGACAGGCTCGGGTTGAGCGAGCGAGCCGGCGAGCACCACCGTTCCCACTCGCACCTCCGCAGGAACCACGTCGGAGGCAGCAGCGGCATTTGCTCCCATCGCTGCGAGGATGGCGGACGGAGAAGGGCGAAGACAGAACGAGAAGGGCAGTGTCAGAACGGGAAGCGCAAAGGTTAGAGCGGGAAGTGCAAAACTCAGCCACGGATGGCTCGCGAAAGTGTAC
Organism: Closterium sp. NIES-65; assembly: GCA_948144175.1. Taxonomy (NCBI): domain Eukaryota; kingdom Viridiplantae; phylum Streptophyta; class Zygnematophyceae; order Desmidiales; family Closteriaceae; genus Closterium; species Closterium sp. NIES-65. Next base: position 749,343 of record CANXME010002420.1, read on the forward strand.
GAATGCTTCGCGAAAGTGTACGGATGGCTCGCGAAAGTGTACGGATGGCTCGCGAAAGTGTACGGATGGCTCCCGTAAGTGTACGGAATGAGCGTGACGTGGGGACTGAATCGCGGATCCTGTTTACTCCTCCACACGAGCATCGGTGACGCATTCCGTGGCGCTGAGACGCTGAGGACTGGATCGTGCATGCCCTGAACTCCACACGAGCAGAATCATGCGGAGGAGGCGTAAACGCCTGCGGGCGTACACGAGAAAGGTTGGAAGGGAGAGTGGAAGGCTGAGAAGTACCGAGGAGGATGGCGACGACAACCCACGCGGCTGCTGCGGCCTTGGAATGTCCCATCTGAGTCATGCTGACGTGGACTGAAAGTGGTCGCTATAACACCTCGCTACCCACTGGGTCAAAACGAGGGTGTTATTTGGCGCAGCGGAATGCCCATAACACTTAGCCCACAGGCGTTACACTCGTCCCCCCCTGGTGTCAACGTCCTCGTTGACGAACTTCAGGGAGTCGGCCCCCGCAGGGACCTGTTCGCTGTGCTCCAAGCAGCGACTTCGCTGGTGGACCAGGCCAGCGGAGGATCGTTCGCTGGGTTCAATCAGGTTACCACATTCAAGTTCTCGCCACATGCAGAAAATATGGATCAGCCAGGAATTTGAACCCTAGGCTCTGATTCCAGTATAACACCTCGCTACCCACTGAGTCAAAACGAGGGTGTAATTTGGCGCAGAGGAATGCCCATAACACTTAGCCCACAGGCGTTACAGTCGCACAGCTGATTGGTGCTCGGGTCGGAAGTGGATTATAGTTCGGTAGCGACCGGTGAGTAGGTTGAGAAGATTTGAACGAGAATGAAAATGACTATGAACGAAGTGAGTACAAATAGGAAACCCTAATTGGGTTGTACCCCCTATGGGATACCCCACTATAGCCTACACAAATAAGTAAGCTATAATGTTCTGACACACCCCCATAGGCAAAGTCGGGGAGAACAAGGGGTCACAAGACCAGTCAAGCAAAGCAAAGCAAAGCTCAGGGTGGATCACAAAGTCACCACACATTCCGAGCACAAGTTCAAAGGCCACAAGGCCAGTTCACATGCAAGATCATATATAGAGATATACAAGAGTCAAGCAAGCAAGAGCAAGAGTATATATAGGTGAAGGTACACGGAAAGTCAAGAAGTGAGCAAATGAGGCAAGACAGGCACAAGACCCAGCTGCGTGCAGCAACGCTGATGATCACAAGGCGCAAGTGCCTTGGTGAACACATCAGCAGTGTTGGCCTCAGAGGCCACGTACGCAAGTCGCAACTGTCCACGCTGCTGTAGCTCACGAGCAAGAAAGTAGCGGAGAGCAATGTGCTTTGTCCTGTGCTCCAGTCGCTGCTCTCGACACAAGGCCAGCATGGCCTTGTTGTCTACGTACAGGACTGGAGGAGAACGAGGCGGCTCTCCAAGGTCGGTCAGCAGGTAGGTGAGCCAGCGTAACTCCTGTGCAGCCATAGCCCCGGCGTAGATCTCAGCCTCACAACTGGAGCCGAGAACAGAAGACGAGCGGGTAGCCCGCCACGAAACAGAGCCGGAACCAAGGCCGAAGGTGTAACCCTGTGACGACCGCTGCGTAGCCAGGTCGTCAACCCAAGAAGCGTCCGCGTGCCCAGTGAGGACCACTGGACTCCGCCCTCCAAGCACTAGCCCCATGCCCGACGTACTGCACAAGTAGCGCAACACCCTCTTCGCTGCAGCCATGTGCTCTGGTCGGTGTCTCCCAGGAGCAACATAGCGTGCGAGAATGCTAAGAGGGTATGCAAGGTCAGGTCGTGTGCAGGTCATCAGGTACATGAGGCAGCCAACAAGCTCTGCATACGGGCCACTCGACTCTACGGACTCATCCGAAGGCAGAGCTGAGAGCGAGTGGCGAGTAGGCAGAGGAGTGGTCTGAGGCGAAGAGTACGTGAAGCCGAAGCGCTGAAGGACCTGCTGCACCATGTGTGACTGAGTCAGGGTAATGGTGCGGCGTGCTCTGTCCCGAGTGATCTCCAAGCCAAGGTAGCTGCGCAGTTCACCCAGGTCAGTGCACGTGTGTCTCTTCTGCAGCTCGGACTTCACGTAGGCGAGTCCAGCAGTGTCAGCTGTGGCAAAGACCAAGTCGTCGACGTACACGAGGATGTAGAACGGCGGCAGAGAGGTGTCGGTGCGCAGAAACAGCGACGGGTCGGCAGTAGAAGGAGCAAACCCGAGTGCCGCCAGCGTAGTCCTCAGTGTGTCGTGCCACTCACGTGGCGCCTGGCGGAGACCGTAGACTGGACGCCGGAGACTCCACTGGGTACTAGGAGGGAAAGACCCAGTGAAGCCAGGTGGGCGACGCAGCCAGATCTCCTCGTGCAGGCTGCCCTGCAAGAAAGCAGTGCTGAAGTCGAGAGAGTGCAGCTCGTAGTCACGGTGAGCAGCAACGTGCAGCAGTACCCGTAGAGTGGTCATCTTCGGGGTGGGGGAGAAGGTTTGAAAGTAGTCAACCCCCTGCCGCTGACTGAAGCCACGAGCCACGTAACGCGCCTTGAAGACAGGCGGAGAACCCGGTGGCCGCTTCACCCTGAAGATCCACATGCCACTGACTATGTTCGCCCCAGGAGGGGGAACAGCGTCAACGTAGGTGCCTGTGGACTTCCAGGAAGCCATCTCTGCATCCATAGCTGCCTGCCACTGAGAGGAGTAGGGACCCTCTATCGCCTCCGCGTAAGAGCGCGGAGTCGGGATGTCAAGTGCATCCGGGTCTCCCTCAGGGGCTAGCAGTACAGACGCGAGATGAGGTGAAGCGGCGGTCAGACACTGGAACTCCTCCTGCCTGTCCTCAAGGACGTCCGTGCCAAGGGCACACTCACCCCCGACGGACGGAGGACAGGCAGACTCAGACTCAGCGACAAGACTAGCAGCGTAGTCTAGACGACAGCACGCAGCAAAGTCGACGAGCTCAGTGACAAGGGCAGACGCAGCCGAAGACTCGAAAGAAGGGTCGATGACAGCAGTAGCAAGGAGACGCGTGACAATAGGACTGGCAGCACGAAGAGAGTCCGACTCCGGGTCGGCAAGAGCAGGAAGAGAGGAAGCAGGAGGAGAAGGCAAAGGGGCACGTAGAGGAGCAGTGGACGGACGCAGAGACATCCGGTGCGTGCCAGGGACAAGAGGAGGACGCTGACGCGAACCGCGACCACTAGTGTGCGCAGTACGAACAGGCGACGCAGGACGAGACGCAGGCTCACGACGCTCAGTAAGACCTCCAGTCGGACCAGCGTAGGGAGGAGCAGGCAAAGGGGAGGTAGGCTGTAGCTGTGCCACCTCCGCCTCCGCCTCCACCGCCGCCACCTCCGCCACCTCCGCTACCACCGCCACCGCCGCCGCCACCCCCGCCTCCACTGCCGCCACTAGCACCCCCACCCCCGCTACCACCTCCACCGCCACCCCCACTCCCTCCGCCGCCTCCACCTCCACCTCCACCGCCCCCACTGGCCCCACCTGCTCCCTTGCCCCCCTTGCCCTTGCCAGAGCGGCGTCTCCCGCTAGGGGCAGACGCCGCACCGACCGACTCAAGACCAACGAGGTCGGCCGCAGAGGCAGAGGCGACAGAGGGCAAGAGAGGGGAAGCAGAACACCCCTCAAAGATGGGGGCGCGGGGGTCACCTCGAGAGGCTCCTACAGCGACTATGCTCTTCTCTGCTGCAAGGAGGGCCTTCTCAAGGCTGTCGACTGTGAGGGTGGTGGGACAGACCGCGAGGAAGTGGTCCCGGACTACACGAAGGGAGTCAGGGAGGCAAGTGACTAAGAAGTAGAGAGTGATGTACATGGGGGGGGGGTTCTTGGCGCAGAAGTCAGCAGGAAGCGCAGCGCGGTAGCGAGTGTCACTAGTGCGGAGGTGCGTGATGAGATCAGCGACAGTGGTAAAGGCGGCAAGGTCAGGGAAGAGGAAGGGGAGCATGAGGCGGCTCAGTGCAGCAGTGGCAGGGGAGGAGTAGCGCGCAACTACAGCGTCGTACAAGGTCTGGGCACTCTTGTACTGGCTAAAGTGCGCGCGCTCAGCGGTAGGCAAGTGGCGACGCACAGCAAGACGTGCAGCAGCATCGCGCGTGGCCCAGTGTGAGCGAACAGTGGCGTCAGCATCAGCAGCAGGGGCAGGGACGGCGCCAGAGGTGAGGTCAAAGAGAGACAGACCGTCCGCCCTATCGCACTGTAAAAACAGCTGCAGGTCGTCGACCCAGACCTCAAAGTCTATGGCTCGACCCTCAGCGTCAAAAGCGAGGACACTAGGGGTGGCCATGACGACAGACTAGCAGTGCAAGCAGTGGTGGGGGGGGACGGGCACGCAGTAGCAGTGGGGCTGTGCTCACCAGACAAGGCAGGTCGGGCGACTCGGCAGTAGAGCGGCTCGGCTGCGGGGCGGCTCGGAGGCTGGGCTGCTCGGCGGCTCGGCGGCTCGGCGGCTCGGCGGCTCGGCTGCTGGGTGGCCCGGCTGTTGGGCGGCTCGGCTGCACCGCGGCTAGGCGGCTCGGCTCCTCCGGTACTCGGTGGCGCGGCGGGCGGCTGCTTGGGTGCACGCTGCAGGGTGGTGCAGTGGGCGGCGGCTCGGGTGGCGCGGCAGAGGAGGAGAGCGGCGGGGCCGCTTAGCAGAGGGCGGCGGGGCCGCGAAGTGCAGGGCGGCGGGGCCGTAAAGGAAGGGCGGCGGGGCCGCTTAGCAGAGGGCGGTGGGGCCGCTAAGGAAGGGCGGCGGGGCCGCTAAGGAGAAGCGGCGGGGCCGCGAAGTGCAGGGCGGCGGGGCCGTTGAAGGAAGGGCGGCGGGGCCGCGAGGTGCAGGGCGGCGGGGCCGTCGAAGCAGGGCGGCGGGGCCGTCGAAGCAGGGCGGCGGGGCCGTCGAAGCAGGGCGGCGGGGCCGTCGAAGCAGGGCGGCGGGGCCGTCGATGCAGGGCGGCGGGGTCGTCGAAGCACGGCGGCGGGGCCGTCGAAGCAGGGCGGCGGGGCCGTCGAAGCTGGGCGGCGGGGCCGTCGAAGCAGGGCGGGGGGGCCGTCGAAGCAGGGCGGCGGGGCCGCTTAGCAGAGGGCGGCGGGGCCGCAAAGGAAGGGCGGCGGGGCCACGAAGTGCAGGGCGGCGGAGCCGCGAAGCGTAGGGCGGCAGGGCCGCAAAGTGGAGGGCGGCGGGGCCGCAAAGGAAGGGCGGCGGGGCCGCGAAGTGCAGGGCGGCAGGGCCGCAAAGCGTAGGGCGGCAGGGCCGCTAGGGGAGAGAAGGCCGCTAGGGCGGCTCGGTAAGTGAATAGCCCGAAGCGCGACTCGGGATGAGTGCGCTTCGGGCAGTAAAAAAAAAAAAAAGAAAAACTCGAAGTGGTGGGCCCTAGGCGCAGTTCTCTCAGGGGAACCTGCTCGATACCATGAGAAGATTTGAACAAGAATGAAAATGACTATGAACGAAGTGAGTACAAATAGGAAACCCTAATTGGGTTGTACCCCCTATGGGATACCCCAGTATAGCCTACACAAATAAGTAAGCTATAATGTTCTGACATAGGTGAACTAGGTTAGCCTCGTAGCAGAAAGCTGTCAAACATTATATGTTTATGTGGTTCTAGACTGTAGTGGGTTACACCTTAGGGGGTACACCAGATTAGGGTTTCATATTTGTACTCTTGTTCCTGTTAGTCACACCATTCTCGTTTCTCATTCTGACATGGTATTACGAGCCTAGGTTTCACCTAGGACCGAAACGTTAGAGCCCACCGTTTCCGCTAGCCGCGCTATAGTGCGCCGCCTTTTTCCTAGCGCCCTCGTGCGCCTCGTTCCTCGCGTCGCCCTTTAAGGCCCCTCACGGCCCCTCGCGTCGCCCCTTAAGGCCTCTCACGGCCCCCCCTTACGACCCCGCGCTAGCCCCGAACGGCCCCGTGCGGCCCCCGCGCTAGCCTCCCCCGGCCCCTTACGGCCCCGCGCTAGCCTCCTACGGCCCCGAACGGCCCCGCGCTAGCCCCGAACGGCACCTTGCGGCCCCCGCGCTAGCCTCTCACGGCCCCTTAAGGCCCCACGCTAGCCTCCTACAGCCCCGAACGGCCCCCGAACGGCCCCCGCGCTCGCCTCGAACGCCCCCCCCCGCGCTCGCCCCTCTACGACCGAGCCGCGCAGCGCGACCCCAGCTGAACCGCGCGACCCGACCGAGCCGCGCCGCCCTAGCCGAGCCGCGCCGCCCTAGCCGAGCCGCGCCGCCCTAACCGAGCCGCGCCGCCCTAGTCGAGCTGCGCCCTCCTTACCTGAGCAGCAGGGCCAGTACTGGACTGAACTGCTACTGCTACTGCTACTGCTACTGCCACAACTACTGCTACTGCTGCTTCTACTTCAGCTATGGCTAGCCCTACAGTTCTCTCGTCTGATGCTGAGGGCCGCCCAATTAAGTTTGAGACCTGGCTCGATGATCTGCACCTGTTCCTCCAGCTCACTGCCAGGGAGGATGTCTCGCTGTACGATCATGCACTAGGCAAAGCTGCTGCCCCTGCTACTGATGCTGACGCCACTACCCGCTCCCAGTGGCAGACTCGTGACGCCCACGCTCGCTTCGCTATTCGCAACTCCCTGCCTGTAGATGAGCGCGAGCACTTCGGCCAGCACAGGACTGCCCAGGCACTGTACACTGCTGTAGTTGCGCGCTACTCCTCCCCAGCCTCTGCTGCGCTAGGCCGTCTCTCGCTTCCCTACCTGTTCCCTGACCTGTCCGCCTTCCAGACAGTCGCTGACCTCATCACGCACCTCCGCACTAGTGAGGCCCGCTTCCGTGCCGCTATGCCTGCTGAGTTTCTTGCCTCCAACCCTCCCCCGCTCTGGCTCACTCTCTACCACCTAGTTACCCGCCTCCCTGACACTCTGCGTACAGTCAGGGACAACTTCCTAGCCCGCTGCCCCACTGAGCTCACCATTGCCACCCTCGAGAAGGAACTCCTTGCAGCTGAGAAGAGTATTGTAGCTGTAGGTGCCTCTCGTGGTGACCCCCGCACCCCTTTCTTTGAGGGTTGTTCCCCCTCCCCCCTGCTCCCCTCTGTCGCCTCTGCTGCTGCTGTCGACCTCCTTGGTGCTGAGCAGGTCGGGTCTGCGTCCGCTCCCAGCGGGCGCCGCAGCGGCAGGGGCAGGGGAGGCAAGGGCGGTGGGGGTGATGGCGGGGGAGGCGGTGGTGGGGGTGGTGGCGGCGGTGGGGGCGGTGGCGGGGCTGGAGGGGCTAGTGGCAGCGGTGGGGGTGGTGGAGGCAGCGGCGGCGCCGGTGGCCGGGGTGGGGGCGGTGGTGGTGGCGGCGGAGGACGTGGCGGCGGCAGGGGCGGTGGTGGTCGTGGTGGCGGCGGCGGTGGTGGTCGTGGAGGCTCTGGCACTGGCCAGAGCACGCAGCACCCTCAGTCCTCCCAGGAGCTTCGTGAGTGGTACTTACAGCACGGGGGTGGGGGGGGTAGCCTTAGCTGCACGTACGTCATCCGCACTGGTCGCCGCAAGGGACAGACGTGCGGGAGGGCGCACACTGCGCAGCGCTGCTTCTCTCGCCTAGATGACGCTTGGCGTGCTCAGTTTCCTGACGCTCCTGAGCTCCCTCAGTGGGCTGATCTCCTCAAGAAGGATATCGATATCTATGCTCTTGATTTTGATCTTATTCTCAAAGCCATGTATGCATTGACTATTAGTGGAGAGGAGGACCAGTACCTGTGTGTTCCGCCTGACCCAGGCATCCGCACGAGTGAGGCTGCCGCCCTAGGTGCTTGCGTGTCTGCTGCCCCAGGTGCTGGTGAGGCTACTGCTCTAGGTGCTTGTGTGTCCGCCACCCCAGGTACTACTGAGTCCACTGAGGCACTGCACACCTTCACTCTAGACTCAGGCGCTTCGCGCTGTTTCTTTCGTGACCGCACTGCTCTTGAGCCCCTTGCTCGACCAGTCGCTGTCTCGCTCGCTGACCCCTCTGGGGGTCCTGTCATTGCGACCTCCTCCACTGTCCTTCCTTGTCCTGCTGTCCCGTCGGGCACACTGTCAGGTCTCCACCTTCCCTCGTTCTCTACGAACTTGGTGGCGGGTTGTGCGCTTCAGGATGGGGGTGTTCACCAGTTCACCCCTGCCTACGAGCGCGTGACACACTGCACGTGTGCTCGGACGGGCCGTCACCTGGCTATCTTCACTCGGCAGCCGGGGTCGGACCTGTACACACTAACCACTGAGTCCCCTCAGGTAGCGGCGTCTGCGTCTGCGTCAGGTCAGCTGTCAGCCCCCTGCTCGTGTCGCTCTCTGGTGCACAAGACAGTCCTCTGGCACCATCGACTTGGTCACCCGTCAGTGCAGCGCCTTCGGGGCATGCACGCCCGGTACCTTGTCTCTGGTCTTCCTCGGGTTTTCCCTCCCCTCCCACCCTCCCTTGCTCCTCCTTGTCTTCCCTGTGTCGAGGGGCGGCAGCGCGCTGCCCCTCACTCCTCCTCGTTCCCCCCGACGACTGCTCCTTTGCAGACGCTCCACATGGACGTGTGGGGCCCAGCCCGCGTCCGTGGTCAGGGCCAGGAGAGGTACTTCTTAATCGTCGTTGACGACTACTCGCGCTACACCACGGTCTTCCCCTTGCGCACCAAGGGTGAAGTCCCTGATGTTCTGATCCCTTGGATCAGCAGAGCACGTCTTCAGCTGCGAGAGCGTTTTCGCTCGGAGTTTCCTGTCCTGCGCTTGCACTCTGACAGAGGTGGTGAGTTCTCCTCCGACCTCTTGGCAGCCTACTGTGCCGAGCACGGCATTCGCCAGTCGTTCACGCTTCCGGCCTCTCCACAGCAGAATGGGGTTGCTGAGCGCCGCATTGGCTTGGTCATGGAGGTCGCTCGTACCTCCTTAGTCCACGCGGCTGCCCCCCACTTTCTGTGGCCGTTTGCGGTCCGGTACGCTGCGCATCAGCTCAACCTCTGGCCCCGTGTCTCCGCTCCGGAGACCTCGCCCACACTGCTGTGGACGGGGGAGGTTGGCGATGCGTCACGCTTCCGTGTCTGGGGATCCCGAGCTTTTGTTCGCGACACGTCTGCGGACAAGCTCTCCTCTCGCACTGCTCCGTATGTCTTTCTTGGCTTTATCCCGGATGTGTCTGGCTGGCAGTTTTACCACCCCGCCTCGCACCGCGTCTTCCCCTCTCAGGACGTCACTTTTGACGAGTCCGTGCCCTTCTACCGCCTCTTCCCCTACCGCACTGCCCCGCTCCCTCCCCCGCCTCTCTTCCTCGCGCCAGGTGCTGCAGTGGTAGACCCCCTCCCCCCTCAGGGTGCCGCTCCTTCAGGTGTCTCCCAGGTAGACCCGGTTGAGCCTGCCGAGGTAGCTGTCGACTCGCGTCCGGCTAGGGGTTCTGAGCCTGAGCGTGCGGAGCCTGAGCATGCGGAGCCTGGGGGTGCTGAGTCTGGGGGTACTGAGCGTGGGGGTGCTGAGTCTGGGGGTGCTGAGCCTGGGGTTGCCGAGTCTGGGGGTGCTGAGCCTGGGGTTACTGAGTCTGGGGGTGCTGAGCCTGGAGTTGCTGAGTCTGGGGGTACTGCAGCTGACTGTGAGACGCCTGGAGGAGCTCCCTCTTCACAGCAGCTGCGTGAGTGGTACTCGCGGTACTGCAGCCTTCGGCGGGGTGCGTCCCGGGCTCGCGGTGCTGCTGGAGTTAGTGCTCGTGTTTCCCCGCCGCGGCGGGAGCCGCCCTCTTCCCCACAGCTCCGGGAGTGGTTTGCTCGGCACATCAGTCTTCGTAGTGGGACTGCTGGTGCTGGGGTCCCCGGGGTTGACACTGCTACTGGTACTGCGGACCCTGGAGCTGGAGGTGCTGCTGCTGCTGGCGGTACTGCTGGAGGTGTTGTTACTGCTGGCGGTGTTGCTGGTGCTGCTGGAGGTGAGGCTGGTGCTGAGGACCCGGGCGTTGGAGCTGCTGCGGGTACTGCTGACCCTGGTCCTGGAGGTGCTGCTGCTGCTGGCGGTACTGCTGGTGCTGCTGGAGGTGCTGCTGGAGGTGCTGCTGCTGGTGCTGAGGACCCTGCCGCTGGTGACGCTGCTGGTTCGGGAGTTGCTGCACGGCCTCGGCCGTACTTCGTTCCACTCCTTCACCAGGTTCTTGGTCAGCTTCCTCCTCCCGCCTTAGAGTGTCCGCCGTCTGTCCAGTCACAGCCACAGTTACCGCCTGCCTCCCCTCTCCCTGTGCCTGCTCCTTACACTGGTCCGACTGGAGGTCTTGCTGAGCGTCGTGAGCCTGCGTCACGTCCTGTGTCGCCTGCGTCTCGTCGAGCGTCGCCTGTTCGTGCTGCTACCTCTGGTCGTAGTGTCCAGTGTCAGCGTCCTCTCGCTGTCCCAGGCACTCACCAGATGGCACTTTGTCAGTCCACTGCTCCACAGCGTGTCTCTCTCCCGTCGCCTCCTGCGTCCTCTCTTCCTGCTCTTGCTGACCCGGCGTCCGACTCCCTTCGCGCTGCCAGTCCTACTGTCACACGTCTCCTAGCTACGGTTGTCACTGACCCTTCCTTTGAGTCCGCTGCTGCGTCTGCCTTAGTTGCTGAGCTGGTCGACTTTGCAGCTGCGTGTCGTTTAGACTACGCTGCTAGTCTTGTTGCTGAGTCTGAGTCTGTCTGTCCTCCGTCCGTCGGGGGTGACTGTGCCCTTGGCACTGACGTCCTTGAGGACAGGCAGGAGGAGTTTGGTTGCCTTGCTGCTGCTTTGCCCCATCTCGTGTCCATGCTTGTTGCCCCTGAGGGAGACCCGGATGCACCAGACATCCCGACCCCACGCTCTTACGCAGAGGCGATGGCCGGTCCCTACTCCTCTCAGTGGCAGACAGCCATGGACGCAGAGATGGCTTCCTGGAAGTCCACAGGCACCTACGTCGACGAGGTTCCCCCACCTGGGGCGAACATCGTCAGTGGCATGTGGATTTTCAGGGTGAAGCGACCACCGGGCTCTCCGCCTGTCTTCAAGGCGCGTTACGTTGCGCGAGGCTTCAGTCAGCGTCAGGGAGTTGACTTCTTCCAGTCCTTCTCCCCGACCCCGAAGATGACCACTCTTCGGGTTCTGCTGCACGTCGCTGCTCAGCGTGACTACGAGCTCCACTCGCTTGACTTCAGCACAACTTTGTTGCAGGGCAGCCTGCACGAGGAGATCTGGCTGCGCCGCCCACCTGGCTACACTGGGTCGTTTCCTCCTGGTACCCAGTGGAGCCTCCGGCGGCCAGTCTACGGTCTCCGCCAGGCGCCACGTGAGTGGCACGACACACTGAGGACTACTCTTGCGGCTCTTGGGTTCGCTCCTTCTACTGCTGACCCGTCGCTGTTTCTACGCACCGACACCTCATTGCCGCCGTTCTACATCCTCGTGTACGTCGACGACTTGGTCTTTGCCACTTCTGACATAGTTGGTCTCGCTCACGTGAAGTCTGAGCTGCAGAAGAGACACACGTGCACAGACCTGGGTGAACTGACAAGCTATCTTGGCTTGCGGATCACCCGGGACAGAGCACGGCGCACCATTACCCTGACTCAGTCACACATGGTGCAGCAGGTCCTTCAGCGCTTCGGCTTCACGTACTCCTTGCCTCAGTCCACTCCTCTGCCTACAGGACACTCGCTCTCAGCTCTGCCTTCGGATGAGTCCGTAGAGCCGAGTGGTCCGTATCCAGAGCTTGTGGGCTGCCTCATGTACCTGATGACCTGCACGCGACCTGACCTTGCATACCCTCTCAGCATCTTAGCACGCTATGTCGCTCCCGGCCGTCACCGGAAGGAGCACATGGATGCAGCTAAGAGGGTGTTGCGCTACTTGTGCAGTACGTCGGGCATGGGGCTAGTGCTTGGAGGGCGAGACCGGCCTGTTCTCACTGGGCACTCAGACGCTTCTTGGGCAGACGACCAGGCTACTCAGCGGTCGTCTCAGGGTTACACCTTCAGCCTTGGCTCTGGCTGTGTCTCTTGGCGTTCTACTCGCTCTTCTTCTGTTCTCAGCTCCAGCTGTGAGGCTGAGATCTACGCCACGGCCATGGCTGCCCAGGAGCTTCGCTGGCTCACCTACCTGCTGACGGACCTTGGAGAGCAGCCTCGTTCTCCTCCAGTGCTGTACGTCGACAACAAGGCAACCATTGCCTTGTGTGACGAGCATAGACTGGAGCACAGGACGAAGCACATTGCTCTGCGTTACTTTCTAGCTCGAGAGCTACAGCAGCGTGGTCAGCTTCGTCTGCGTTACGTGGCCACTGAGGCCAACACTGCTGATGTGTTCACCAAGGCGCTTCCGCCTGTTGACCATCAGCGTTTTTGCACTCTTCTAGGCCTTGTGCCGACTGGACCTCACTTGCTTACTTCTTGACTTTGTCTGTACTGTGATCACTATATATATATATACCTGCATGTTTACTCTTGCTAGGTTGTGATCATTGTACTTCTTGCTCTATTATAAATCTGCATGTGAACTGGTCTTGTGACCACTTGCTTGTGCTCGGAATTTGTGTGGAATCCTCGAGATCCACCCTGAGCTTGTTTGCCTTGTTTTACCTTGACTGGTCTTATGACCCCTAGGTCTGCCCCACTTTGTCTATGGGGGTGTGTCAAACATTATATGTTTATGTGGTTCTAGACTGTAGTGGGTTACACCTTAGTGGGTACACCAGATTAGGGTTTCATATTTGTACTCTTGTTCCTGTTAGTCACACCATTCTCGTTTCTCATTCTGACAAAAGCGGCGTAGCGGTAATTTCGCTGGGCGATATGTGGACAGGGGTATCGAATTCAACAGCGACGGACTCTGAAGCAGCGACGGATTGAAGCAGTGACGGACTGGCTAGGAGTCGGGTTCGATGCTTGATCCATGGTCCCCCTACGTATATATCGACTTCAGACACCACGAAAACGACACTGCAGGAGGCTGGAAGCTGCTGGAGGCAGGAGGCTGGAGGCTGGCGATGGCGCTTCCGATGCAGCCGGAGTAAGGCTGGGCGAGCTACAGCCTGTGCCCCCCGGAGTGTCTGCATGGCAATAATTGCTACGCGCCCTCGCGGCACCCATGATGTCTGCAACGGATCGCTTCGACCCTTGAAATGCACGCATTATTACCATAATCGTGTTTGAGGCATTTCAGACCTCACGCATAATCTCTGCATCGCATCGACACCTAAACTGCACGCGTTGCTCCCATAATCGTGTCCACCAATAGCACTACGAAATTTGCCGGCACTCAGCGCGAACTGGCGCCACTGACTGGCGAGGCGAGAGCAGCCATATAGACCTGGGGCCGTGAGCGTCCCATGCCGTGTAAGGGGTGGTGATATGCCTGCAATAATTTCACGGAAAGGAGTGCTAACATACGCTCTGTCGTCTGCCTCGTTCCAGACCAGCATGGCACAAAACAGTAGTACGTCAAGATTTTAGCAATTTCATATTCCAAGAAAGAGCTGCTTCATGATTTGATACATACTAGAAACGGTGAAATTTTAGAATACGCCCCAAGACATACCCAAAACCGAGCGTGAAATGGGAAAACGATTGTGTATCAGCCGTTTGGTTTTACCGCAAATTGAAGTTTTGTACACCTACCACTTTTGAGGGCTGGTGTCAGAAACCGAAATAGTGATTGACTATTGTGGGTCGGTGTATATAAACCTAACCCTAATTGTTGTACCCTATACGACACGCATCACTAAAGGCTACAACATTTGACACACCCCCATAGCCTAAGTGAGGGGTCTCAAGAAAAAACAAAACTGTACGGTCACAAGACCAGTCACAAAGAAACAAAGCTCAAGGTGGATCACAATGTCACCACACAGTCCGAGCACAAGCAAAAGAGCCACAAGGCCAGTTCAAGAGTTCATGGAGGTATAGGCAAAGTGTACAACAAAACAAGCAAAGTCTCCACAAGACGAGAACCTGTGTCAACGAGACCTAACTGCACACAACAACTATGGTGGTCAGAAGGCGGAAGAGCCTTGCTGAAGATGTCTACAGTATTGGCCTCGTACTCCACAAAGTTTAAGCGAGCCTGACCACGCCTCTGCAACTCTCGTAGAAGAAAGTACCTGATGTTGATATGCTTCACTCTGCTCTCTAGTCGAGGCTCTCGACAGAGGAGAATCGTAGCTTTGTTCTCAGTCAACAAGGTCGGTGCGGAGCTCGGCCGCTCACCAAGGACTGTGAGCAAGAACGTCAACCAGCGCAGCTCCTGTGCAGCCATGGCTCCAGGGTAGATCTCAGCCTCAGCAGTAGAGGTCGAGACAGAAGAGGAACGCGTGGACCTCTACGAAACAGCTTCAGAGCCCAGGCTGAAGAAAGTACCCCTGAATAGACATGTGAGTCTCGACGTCGTCAGCGTAAGAAGAGTCACAATGACCGGTAAGTACGACAGGCTGTGTCCCTCCAAGTACCAGCCCCACGCCTGATGTCGTGGCTAAGTACTTTGCCACCCTCACAGTAGCTGTCCAGTGAACAGGACGGTGTCTCCCTGGCGAAACAAAACGAGCAAGGATGTTGAGAGGGAAGGCGAGGTCCGGGCGAGTACAAGTCATCAGGTACATGAGGCAGCCCACAAGCTCTGCGTAAGGACCACTAGGCTGAAACGGCTCGTCAGGAAAGGCCAGTGAGTCTGTCGTCAACGGCAAGAGGTGTGCGCTGTACTGTGGAGTGCTGAAGCTCGAACCGCTCAAGGACCTGCTGGCCCATGTGTGACTTTGAGAGTGTAGTGGTGCGAGCGGCTCTGTCCTTGGTGATCTGCAGGCCTATGTACTGGCGCAGCTCACCAAGGTCAGTGCACGTGTGTCTCTTCTGCAGTTTGGACTTCACGTCAGCCAATGCAACTCTGTCAGCAGTGGCAAAAACCAGGTCGTCGACGTAGACCAGTACAAAGAACAGTGTAGAGCCACGACGAACGAACATCGACGGGTCAGCAGAAGACGGCTGGAAACCGAGGTCAGACAGGGTAGAGCGAAAAGTGTCGTGCCACTCATGAGGTGCCTGACGGAGACCGTAGACCGGTCGCCTCAGCCTCCACTGGGTTCTAGGAGGGAAAGTGTCAGTGAAGGCAGAGGGACGTCGCAACCAGACCTCCTCATATAGGCTGCCTTGAAGGAAGGCAGTGGAGAAGTCAAGAGAGTGTAACTCGTAGTCTCTCAGTGCTGCTATGTGCAGTAACACCTGAAGAGTGGTCTTCGGGGTAGGCGCAAAGGCTTGAAAGAAGTCAACTCCCTCTCGCTGACTGAAACCTCTAGCCACATAGCACGCCTTGAAGACCGGAGGAGTTCCCGGTGGCCGATTCACCCTGAAGATCCACATGCCATCCACTACGTTCGCCTCAAGGGGGGAAACCTCGTCGATGTAGGTGCCTGTGGATATGTAGGAGGCCATCTCTGAGTCCATGGCAGCTCTCCACTGAGAGGCACAAGGCCCTTACACTACCTCAACGTAAGTGCGAGGAGTCGGTATGTCAAGGGCGTCGGGGTCTCCCTCAGGGGCGAGCAGCATGGCACAGAGATGAGTGGAAGCGGCTACCAGGAACTCCAGCTCAAACTGCATGTCCTCTAGGGCGTCACAACCAAGGGCGGACTCACCCCCGACGGCCAGAGGACTGGTAGGAGGAGAAGCCACGAGACAAGTGGCATAGTCAAGGCGGCGAGTAGAGGCGAACTGAGTGACAGCGGCAGTAAGGGTGGAGACAGAGGACAAAGAGGCACGAGGGTCCATAACAAGAGAGGCGAGAACATGAGAGAGAGCAGGACAGTATATGTGGTAGTAGTCAGTGACAGGAGTAGGACGGAACATGACAGTACGAAGGTCAGTGATAGGGACAGGGGACGAGGGACGAGCATGAGGAGAGCGAGAAGCCCAAGTTTGAGAAAGAGGAGGGGGCAACGGAGGCTGAGAAAATGGGACCGTAGATTAGAGGAGAGGGGGAGGAGGGAGGAGAGGGAGAGGGGAGACCGAGGGTCCGAAGGCCAGAGACAGGAGGCGGAGGTGGCGGCTGCTGCTGCTCCTACTGCGGCGGCTGCTGCTCCTGCTCCTGCTGCTCCTGCCACTGCAGCGGCGGCTGCTGCTCCGCCTGCTGCTACTGCTGCTCCTCCTCCAGCCGTTGTAGCTCCAGCTGCTGCCGCTCCAACTCCAGCCCCTCTCGCTCCAACTCCAGCCGCTCCGCACGTGTTCGGCGAAGACGGGCCTGGTGCCGGGTCGGGTAGGGGTGGGGGGGACGAGTAGTGTCCGGGGCGATGGTAGCCACAGGACCGCTCTCCAAAGCATTAGTCGCACCACCCCCAGAGCTAGCACCAACAGCAGCAACGTGGCCAGGCCCAGGCTCTCCAGGTCCAGCAGAGGGCGCACCCGCACCCCTAGTCGTAGCACCCCCAGGGACACAGTAGCGCGGGCAAAGTTTTGGTACGACGGGTAGGCGTAAATTCTGCGTGTCGAGCGATACATAGTCACCTAACTGGTACGTGTCAAACATTATATATGTTGTGCTTGTTTAGGCTACAGTGGGTTAGCCTATAGGGGGTACACAATTCTAGGGTTAGGTACTTGTACTGATTTCACTGTTAGTTCCATCATTCCTGTTCGTTCTTTCTGACATGGTTTCAGAGCAGGTCCTTCGCTAGGACCGTTTTTTTAGGGCCCATCGTTACTACCTACCTACCTACCTACCTACCTACCTACCTACCTACCTACCTACCTACCTACCTACCTACCTACCTACCTACCTGCGCCCTAGTGCGCCTCGTTTTCACGGCCCCCTAAGGCCCCGCGACCCGCGACCCGCGACCCGCTTCTTAGCGACCCGCGCGCCGCCCCTTTACGGCCTCGTGCGCCTTCGTGCGCCTTCGTGCGCCTTCGTGCGCCCTCGTGCGCCCTCGGTCGCAGCCTCTGCCCGACCGCGCGCCACCCCTGCAGGCTCTCGCCACCCGCCGCGTCGCCCTACCCGAGGCGTCGCCGCCTGCCCGCGGCGTCGTCGCCTGCCCGCGACGTCGCCCATGCCCGCAGCGTCGTCGCCTGCCCGCGGCGTTGTCGCCTGCCCACGGCGGCGTCGCCTGCCCGCGGCGTCGTCCCCTGCCCGCGGCGTCGTCGCTTGCCCGCGACGTCGTCGCCTGCCCGCGGCGTCATCACCTTCTCGCCGCGTCGCCCTGACCGCGACGTTGCCACCTGCCCGCCGCGTCGCCCCGCCCGCGGCGTCGCCACCTGCCTACGGCGTCGCCACCTGCCTATCGCGTCGCCCTGCTCGCCGCGTCGCCCTGACCGCGACGTCGCCACCTGCCCGCCGCGTCGCCCTGCCCGCGGCGTCGCCACCTGCCCGCGGCGTCGCCACCTGCCTACGGCGTCGCCACCTGCCCTCCGCGTCGCCCTGCTCGCCGCGTCGCCCTGACCTAATCCGCCCCGGGAGCCGCCCGCCACTGTAGCAGCAGCCCCTGGAGCCGCCCGCCACTGCAGCAGCAGCCCCTGGAGCCGCCCGCTACTGCAGCGGCCGCCTTTGGAGCCGCCCGCCACTGCACCAGCAGCCCCTGGAGCCGCCCGCCACTGCAGCAGCCGCCCCTGGAGCCGCCCGTCACTGCAGCAGCAGCCCCTGGAGCCGCCCGCCACTGCAGCAGCCGCCCCTGGAGCCGCCCGCCACTGCAGCAGCCGCCCCTAGAGCCTGGAGCAACCACCACTGCAGCAGCCGCCCCTGGCCCCTAGAGCAGCCACCACTGCAGCAGCCGCCCCTGGCACCTAGAGCAGCTGCCGTCGCGGCCCGGCCTCGCCCTGCAGCAGCTACCGCGGAGCTCCCTGCTGCGGCCGGGCCCCTCCCTGCACCTGTAGCGGCCCCGCTGTCGCCACCATCTTGCGCTTGCCGCGCCGACCACTGGTGAGCACTGCCCTGCCCGCACTGCTACTGCAGCTACTGCTGCTCCTGCTTTTACTGCTCCTGCTGCTCCTACTGTTACTGCTGCTACCGCCGCTACTGCTGCTCCTGGCTTAGCCAGATGCAGCTCCAGGGCCGTCCGCCTGTGTCCCTCACGTCCCAGCAGCTTCGTGAGTGGTACGCCAGCTGGGGTTGTCGGGGTGGCCGTAGTGGGAGTCGTTCGGGAGTCGGTAGTTCGGGAGCTTCTTGTAGTGGCCCGGTGCGGCAGCAGCAGCGTCGCCCGTGCGAGACTCTTTCGACCCAGTAGCTTCGCGAGTGGTACGCTCAAAGTAGAGGGTCGCTGAGAACTGCTCGCTGCCCGTACGTTATTAGCACGGGTGCTCGAACTGGTCAGCCTTGCGGGACGCGTGATCACACAGAGTCCCACTGCTTCGCCAGTCTGGGCGACGCTTGGCGTACAGAGTTTGGCGACGACGCTGAGCTCCCCGACTGGGTGGAGCTGCTTAGGCAGAGGGTAGATATCTATGCTTCTGACTATGATGCTATCCTCACTGCCATGTATGCATTGTCTACTAGTACTGAAGGTGCCTGTCGCCTGTATGTGCCGCTCGACCCCGGTATCCAGTCTACTGCTCTAGGTACTGGTGAGGCTGCCACTCTAGGTGCTAGTGTGTCTGCTGCCCCAGGTGCTGGTGAGGCTGCTGCTCTAGGTGCTCGTGAGTCTGCGTCCTCTGGTACTGAGTCTACTGAGGCACGGCACACCTTCACACTAGACTCAGGTGCTTCTCGCTGCTTCTTTCGTGACCGCACTGCCCTTGAGCCGCTTGCTCGGCCAGTTACTGTCTCCCTCGCTGACCCCTCTGGGGGTCCGGTCATTGCGACCTCCTCCACTGTCCTTCCCTATCCTGCGGTCCCGTCGGGCACACTATCAGGTCTCCACCTCCCCTCGTTCTCTACGAACCTGGTGGCAGGTCGTGCGCTCCAGGAAGGGGTTGTTCACCAGTTCACCCCTGCCTACGAGCGCGTGACACACTGCACGTGTGCTCGTACGGGCCGTCACTTGGCTACCTTCACTCGGCAGCCGGGGTCGGACCTGTACTCACTGACCACTGAGTCCCGTCAGGTCACTGCGTCTGCGTCTGCGTCCGCGTCAGGTCAGCTGTGGGCCCCCTGCTCGTGTCGCTCTCTGGCACACGATACTGTCCTCTGGCACCACTGCCTTGGCCACCCGTCTGTGCAGCGGCTTCGTGCCATGCACTCCCGGTACCTTGTCTCTGGTCTTCCCAGGGTCCTTGCCCCGTGTCTCCTTGCCGGAGACCTCGCCCACACTGCTCTGGACGGGGGAGGTTGGCAATGCGTCACGCTTCCGGGTCTGGGGATCTCGAGCTTTTGTCCGCGATACGTCCGCGGACAAGCTCTCCTCCCGCGCTGTTCCATGTGTCTTCCTTGGCTTTGTCCTTGACGCGTCTGGTTGGCAGTTTTACCACGCCACCTCATGCCGGGTCCTGCCCTCTCAGGACGTCACTTTTGACAAGTCCGTCCCCTACTACCGCCTCTTCCCCTACCGCACTGCCCCGCTCCCCCCCCCCCCCCGCCTCTCTTCCTCGCGCCAGGTGCTGCTGTCGTAGACCCCCTCCCCCCTCAGGGTGCCGCTCCCTCAGGTGTGTCTCAGGTAGACCCGGTTGAGCCTGTTGAGGTAGCTATCGACTCTCGTCCTGCTGCGGGTGCGGAGCCTGGGGGTGAGGAGCCTGGGGGTGCGCAGCCTGGGGGTGCGGAGTCTGGGGGTGCTGAGCCTGGGGGTGCTGAGCCTGGGGGTTCTGAGCCTGGGGTTGCTGAGCTGCGGAGTCCGGAGTCTGGAGGTGCTGAGCCTGGGAGTCCTACACCTCGAGGAGCCCTCTCCTCGGAGCAGCTGCGTGAGTGGTACTTCCTGTACTGCAGCCTCAGGAGAGGTGCCTCTGGAGCCAGGCGTACTGCTGGGACTGGTTCTGGTGCTTCCCCGCCTAGTCAAGAGCTCCCCTCTCTTGAGAGGATCCGTGAGTGGTACGAGCGGCGCTGCACTCTTCGGAGTGGCGCGCCTGGTGTCGCGGACCCTACTGCTGGTGCTAGAGCTACTGGAGGTGCTGGTGCTGCTGGTGGTGCTGCAGGTGCTGAGGACCCAGGCGTTGGAGCTGCTGCTAGTGCTGCGGGTGCTGGTGCTTGGGGTCCTGTGTCAAACATTATATATGTTGTGTTAGTTTAGGCTACAGTGGGTTAGCCTATAGAGGGTACACAATTCTAGGGTTAGATTTTGACCTATTTGTACCCAACTGCCATGTATGTGATGTCTACTAGTGGAGAGGGTGCCGAGTACTTGTGTGTGCCGCCCGACCCGGGCATTAGGGCCAGTGCGTCTGCAGCTCCAGGTACTCGCGTGTCGGCTACCCCAGGTGCTGGTGAGGCTGCTGCTCTAGGTGCTCGTGTGTCCCCCCCCCCTGGTACTGTGTCGACTGCCGCACTGCACACCTTCACACTGGACTCAGGTGCTTCTCGCTGCTTCTTTCGTGACCGCACTGCCCTTGAGCCGCTTGCTCGGCCAGTTGCTGTCTCACTTGCTGACCCCTCTGGGGGTCCGGTCATTGCGACCTCTTCCACTGTCCTTCCCTGCCCTGCGGTCCCGTCGGGCACACTGTCAGGTCTCCACCTCCCCTCGTTCTCTACGAACTTGGTGGCAGGATGTGCTCTCCAGGACGGGGGTGTTCACCAGTTCACCCCTGCCTACGAGCGTGTGACCCACTGCACGTGTGCTCGTACGGGCCGTCACTTGGCTACCTTCACCCGGCAGCCGGGGTCGGACCTGTACACACTGACTACTGCCTCCCCTCAGGTCGCTGCGTCTGTGTCTGCGTTCGCGTCCGCGTCCGGTCAGCTGTCTGCCCCCTGCTAGTGTCGCTCTCTAGCGCACGACACTGTCCTCTGGCACCACCGACTTGGCCACCCGTCTGTGCAGCGCCTTCGTGCCATGCACAAACGGTACCTTGTCTCTGGTCTTCCCAGGGTCCTCCCTCCCCTCCCACCCTCGCCTGCTCCTCCCTGCCTTCCCTGTGTCGAGGGGCGGCAGCGCGCCGCTCCTCACTCCTCCTCTTTCCCCCTGACTACTGCTCCTTTGCAGACGCTCCACATGGACGTGTGGGGCCCAGCCCGCGTCCGTGGTCAGGGTCAGGAGAGGTACTTCCTGATAGTTGTTGACGACTACTCGCGCTACACCACGGTCTTCCCCTTGCGCACCAAGGGTGAGGTCCCTGATGTCTTGATCCCTTGGATCCGCAGAGCCCGTCTCCAGCTCAGCGAGCGTTTCCGCTCGGACTTTCCTGTCCTGCGCTTGCACTCTGACAGAGGTGGTGAGTTCTCCTCCGACCTCTTGGCAGCCTTCTGTGTTGAGCACGGCATTGAGCAGTCGTTCACGCTTCCGGCCTCTCCACAGCAGAATGGGGTTGCGGAGCGCCGCATTGGCCTGGTCATGGAGGTCGCCCGTACCTCCTTGATCCATGCGGCTGCCCCCCACTTTCTGTGGCCGTTTGCGGTCCGGTACGCTGCGCACCAGCTCAACCTCTGGCCCCGTGTCTCCTTGCCGGAGACCTCGCCCACGCTGCTGTGGACGGGGGAGGTTGGCGATGCGTCGCGTTTCCGGGTCTGGGGGTCTCGAGCTTTTGTCCGCGATACGTCTGCGGACAAGCTCTCCTCCCGTGCTGTTCCCTGCGTCTTCCTCGGCTTTGTCCCGGACGCGTCTGGTTGGCAGTTTTACCACGCCACCTCGCGCCGAGTCTTGCCCTCCCAGGACGTCACTTTTGACGAGTCCGTCCCCTACTACCGCCTCTTCCCCTACCGCACTGCCCCGCTTCCCCCCCCGCCTCTCTTCCTCGCGCCAGATGCTGCTGTTGCAGACCCCCTCCCCCCTTAGGGTGCCGCTCCCTCAGGTGTGTCTCAGGTAGACCAGGTTGAGCCTGTTGAGGTAGCTGTCGACTCTCGTCCTGCTGGGGGTGCTGAGCCTGGGGGTGTGGAGCCTGGGGGTGCTGAGCCTGGGGGTGTGGAGCCTGGGGGTGTGGAGCCTGGGGGTGTGGAGCCTGGGGGTGCTGAGCCTGGGGGTGTGGAGCCTGGGGGTGTGGAGCCTCGTGGTGCTGAGCCGCAGAGTCCAGAGTCTGGGGGTTCTGGGTCTGGTGGTACTGGCCCTGTGAGTCCTACTCCTAGAGGAGCCCTCTCCTCGGAGCAGCTGCGTACGTGGTACTTAGAGTACTGCAGCCTCCGGAGAGGTTCCACTCGTGCCGGACGTACTGCTGGGACTGGTACTAGTGCTTCTTCTCCCGTTCGGGAGCTCCCCTCCCGCGAGGGGATCCGTGAGTGGTACGAGCGGAGCTGCACTCTTCGGAGTGGCGTGCCTCGTGTTGCGGACCCCAGTGACGTTGGAGCTGCTGTTGGTACTGGGGACCCGGGCGTTGGAGCTGCCGCTGGTACTGCGGACCCGGGAGTTGGAGCTGTTGCTAGTGCTGAGGACCTGGGCGTTGGAGTTGCCGCTGGTGCTGCGGACCCGGGCGTTGGAGCTGACTTTGGTGCTGCGGACCCGGGCGTTGGAGCTGCTGCTGGTGCTGCAGACCCAGGCGTTGGAGCTGCTGCTGGTGCTGACAGCCCGGGTGTTGGAGCTGTTGCTGGTGCTGAGGACCCGGGCGTTGGAGCTGCCGCTGGTACTGCGGACCCGGGCGTTGGAATTGCCGCTGGTGCTGCAGACCCGGGCGTTGGAGCTGCCGCTGGTGCTGAGGACCCGGGTGGTGGAGCTGTCGCTGCTGCTGCGGACCCTGGGGCGAGTGTTCCTGCTGACTCTGGTGTCGCTACTTGGTCCCGGCCGTACTTCGTTCCGCTCCTTCAGCAGGTTCTTGGTCAGCTCCCTCCTTGTTGTCCTCCTCTCTCCTTAGCGTGTCCTCCGTCTGTCCAGCTGCAGTCGCACCTACAGTCTGCATCCTCTCTCCCTGGTCCTGCTCCTTACACTGGTCCGACTGGAGGTCTTACTGAGCGTCGTGAGCCTGAGTCTCGCCTTGCGTCACCTGTCCGCACTGCTCTCTCTAGCAGACGTGTCCAGCGTCAGAGTCTTCCTGTTGTCCCAGGCACTCACCGGATGGCGCTTCGTCCGTCCACTGCTCCACAGCGTGTCCCACTGCCGTCTCCTCCTACTTCTTCTCTTCCTGTTCTTGCTCACCCTGAGTCAGACTCTCTTCGTACTGCCAGTCCTACTGTCACGCGTCTCCTGGCTACTGTTGTCACTGACCCTTCCTTTGAGTCTGCTGCTGCGTCCGCCTTAGTTGCTGAGCTTGTTGACTTTGCTGCTCGCTGTCGTCTAGACTACGCTGCTAGCCTAGTTGCTGAGTCTGAGACTGTCTGTCCTCCGTCCGTCGGGGGTGAGTGTGCTCTTGGCACTGACGTCCTTGAGGACAGGCAGGAGGAGTTGAGTGCTTTGCTGCTGCTTTGCCCCATCTCGTGTCCATGCTTGTTGCCCCTGAGGGAGACCCGGATGCACCAGACATCCCGACCCCACGCTCTTACGCAGAGGCGATGGCCGGTCCCTACTCCTCTCAGTGGCAGTCAGCCATGGACACAGAGATGGCTTCCTGGAAGTCCACTGGCACCTACGTCGACGAGGTTCCCCCACTTGGGGCGAACATCATCAGTGGCATGTGGATTTTCAGGGTGAAGCGGCCGCCAGGCTCTCCGCCTGTCTTCAAGGCGCGTTACGTTGCACGAGGCTTCAGTCAGCGAGAGGGAGTTGACTTCTTCCAGACCTTCTCCCCGACCCCGAAGATGACCACTCTTCGGGTTCGGCTGCACGTCGCCGCTCAGCGTGACTACGAGCTCCACTCTCTTGACTTCAGCACTGCTTTCCTGCAGGGCAGCCTGCACGAGGAGATCTGGCTGCGCCGTCCACCTGGCTTCACTGGGTCGTTCCCTCCTGGTACCCAGTGGAGCCTCAGACGGCCAGTCTACGGTCTCCGCCAGGCGCCTCGTGAGTGGCACGACACACTGAGGACTACGCTTGCTGCTCTTGGGTTTGCGCCTTCTACTGCTGACCCGTCGCTGTTTCTACGCACCGACACCTCACTGCCGCCGTTCTACGTCCTTCTGTACGTCGATGACTTGGTCTTTGCTACTGCTGACACTGTGGCACTCGCCCACGTGAAGTCGGAGTTGCAGAAGAGACACACGTGCACAGACCTGGGTGAACTGACAAGCTATCTTGGCTTGCGGATCACCCGGGACAGAGCACGCCGCACCATCACCTTGACTCAGTCACACATGGTGCAGCAGGTCCTTCAGCGCTTCCGCTTCACGTACTCCTCGCCTCAGCCCACTCCTCTGCCTACCGGTCACTCGCTCTCAGCTCTGCCTTTGGATGAGTCCGTAGAGCCGAGTGGCCCGTATCCAGAGCTTGTGGGTTGCCTCATGTACCTGATGACTTGCACTCGACCAGACCTTGCATACCCTCTCAGCATTCTTGCACGCTATATCGCTCCCGGCCGTCACCGGAAGGAGCACATGGATGCAGCTAAGAGGGTGTTGCGCTACTTGTGCAGTACGTCGGGCATGGGGCTAGTGCTTGGAGGGCGAGTCCCAGTTGTTCTCACTGGGCACTCAGACGCTTCTTGGGCAGACGACCAGGCTACTCAGCGGTCGTCTCAGGGTTACTCCTTCAGTCTTGGCTCTGGTTCTGTTTCTTGGCGTTCTACTCGCTCTTCTTCTGTTCTCAGCTCCAGCTGTGAGGCTGAGATCTACGCCACAGCTATGGCGGCCCAGGAGCTACGCTGGCTCACCTACTTGCTGACCGACCTTGGAGAGCGGCCTCGTTCTCCTCCAGTGTTGTACGTCAACAACAAGGCAGCCATTGCCTTGTGTGAGGAGCACAGACTGGAGCACAGAACGAAGCACATTGCTCTGCGTTACTTCCTTGCTCGAGAGCTGCAGCAGCGTGGTCAGCTTCGTCTGCGTTACGTGGCCTCTGAGGCCAACACTGCTGATGTGTTCACCAAGGCGCTTCAGCCTTGTGACCATCAGCGCTTTTGCACTCTTCTAGGCCTTGTGCCTACTGGACCTCACTTGCTTACTTCTTGACTCTGTTTGTACTGTGATCTCTATATATATACCTGCATGTTTTCTCTTGTTAGGTTGTGATCATTGTACCTTTTGTTCTATTATAAACCTCCATGTGAACTAGTCTTGTGACCACTTGCTTGTGCTCGGAATTTGTGTGGTATCCTTGAGATCCACCCTGAGCTTGTTTTACCTTGCTTTGCCTTGACTGGTCTTGTGACCCCTAGTTCTCCCCCACTTTGCCTATAGGGGGGTGTCAAACATTATATATGTTGTGTTAGTTTAGGCTACAGTGGGTTAGCCTATAGAGGGTACACAATTCTAGGGTTAGGTTTTGACCTATTTGTACCCAACTGCCATTCTAGTCAACCATTCCTGTTTCATACTTCTGAGATCCTGCTGCTATTGGAGGTGCCGCTGGTGCTGCGGACCCTAGAGCTGGAGCTGCTGCTGGTGCTGCAGACCCTGGCGTTGGAGCTGCTGCTGGTGCTGCGGACCTGGGTGTTGGAGCTCCTGCTGGTGCTGAGAAGGTGGTGGTGCTGCTGGTGCTGCGGACCCTGGCGCTGCTGGAGGTGCTGCTGGTGCTGGAGCTGCTGGAGCTGCTAGAGGTGCTACTGCTGCTGGCGGTCCTGCTGGCGCTGCTGGAGGTGCTGCTGGTGCTGGTGCTGCTGGAGCTGCTGGAGGTGCTGAGCGGCCGCGGCCGTACTACGTTCCGCTCCTTTAGCAGGTTCTTGGTTAGCCTCCTCCTCCTTGTCCTCCTCCCTCCTTAGCGTGTCCTCCGTCTGTCCAGTCGCAGTCGCAGTTATCGTCTGCCTCCCCTCTCCCTCGTCCTGCTCCTTATACTGGTCCGATTGGAGGTCTTACGGAGCGTCGTGAGCCTGAGTCTCGTCCTGCGTCGCCTGCGTCTCGTCGAGCGTCGCCTGTTCGTGCTGCTACCACTGGTCGTCGTGTACCGCGTCAGCGTCCTCCTGCTGTCCCAGGCACTCACCAGATGGCACTTCGTCAGTCCACTGCTCCAGAGCGAGTCCCTCTCCTCTCGCCTCCAGCGTCCTCTCTTCCTGCTCTTGCTGACACGGCGTCACACTCCCTTCAAGCTGCCAGTCCTACTGTCACGCGTCTCCTGGCTACTGTTGTCACTGACCCTTCCTTTGAGTCTGCTGCTGCGTCTGCCTTAGTTGCTGAGCTTGTCGACTTTGCTGCCACGTGTCGTCTAGACTACGCCGCGAGTCTTGTTGCTGAGTCTGAGTCTGTCTGTCCTTCGTCCGTCGGGGGTGAGTGTGCTCTTGGCACGGACGTCCTAGAGGACAGGCAGGAGGAGTTTGAGTGCTTTGCCGCTGCTTTGCCCCATCTCGTGTCCATGCTAGTTGCCCCTGAGGGAGACCCGGATGCACCAGACATCCCGACCCCACGCTCTTACGCAGAGGCGATGGCGGGTCCCTACTCCTCTCAGTGGCAGACAGCCATGGACGCAGAGACGGCTTTCTGGAAGTCCACAAGCACCTACGTCGATGAGGTTCCCCCACCTGGGGCGAACATCGTCAGTGGCATGTGGATCTTCAGGGTGAAGCGGCCGCCGGGTTCTCCGCCTATCTTCAAGGCGCGTTATGTTGCACGAGGCTTCAGTCAGCGAGAGGGAGTTGACTTCTTCCAGACCTTCTCCCCGACCCCGATGATGACCACTCTTCGGGTTCTGCTGCACGTCGCCGCTCAGCGTGACTACGAGCTCCACTCGCTTGACTTCAGCACTGCTTTCCTGCAGGGCAGCCTGCACGAGGAGATCTGGCTGTACGGCCCACCTGGCTTCACTGGGTTGTTCCCTCCTGGTACCCAGTGGAGCCTCCGGCGGCCAGTCTACGGTCTCCGCCAGGCGCCACGTGAGTGGCACGACACACTGAGGACTACACTTGCGGCTCTTGGGTTTGCTCCCTCTACTGCTGACCCGTCGCTGTTTCTACGCACCGACACCTCACTGCCGCCGTTCTACATCCTCGTGTACGTCGACGACTTGGTCTTTGCCATTGCTGACACTGCTGGACTCGCCCACGTGAAGTCCAAGCTGCAGAAGAGACACACGTGCACAGACCTGGGTGAACTGACAAGCTATCTTGGCTTGCGGATCACCCGGGACAGAGCACGCCGCACCATCACCTTGACTCACTCACACATGGTGCAGCAGGTCCTTCAGTGCTTCCGATTCACGTACTCCTCGCCTCAGCCCACTCCTCTGCCTACCGGTCACTCGCTCTCAGCTCTGCCTTCGGATGAGTCCGTAGAGCCGAGTGGCCCGTATCCAGAGCTTGTGGGGTGCCCATGACCTGCACTCGACCTGACCTTGCATACCCTCTTAGCATCCTTTCACGCTATGTCGCTCCCGGCCGTCACCGGAAGGAGCACATGGATGCAGCTAAGAGGGTGTTGTGCTACTTGTGCAGTACGTCGGGCATGGGGATAGTGCTTGGAGGGCGAGACCGAGTTGTTCTCACTGGGCACTCAGACGCTTCTTGGGCAGATGACCAGGCTACTTAGCGGTCGTCTCAGGGTTACACCTTCAGTCTTGGCTCTGGTTCAGTTTCTTGGCGTTCTACACGCTCTTCTTCTGTTCTCAGCTCCAGCTGTGAGGCTGAGATCTACGCCACAGCCATGGCGGCCCAGGAGCTACGCTGTCTCACCTACTTGCTGACCAACCTTGGAGAGCGGCCTCGTTCTCCTCCAGTGCTGTACGTCGACAACAAGGCAGCCATTGCCTTGTGTCAGGAGCACAGACTGGAGCACCGAACGAAGCACATTGCTCTGCGCTAATTCCTTGCTCGAGAGCTGCAGGAACGTGGTCAGCTTCGTCTGCGCTACGTGGCCACTGAGGCCAACACTGCTGATGTGTTCACCAAGGCGCTTCAGCCTTGTGACCATCAGCGCTTTTGCACTCTTCTAGGCCTTGTGCCTACTGGACCTTACTTGCTTACTTCTTGACTCTGTTTGTACTGTGATCTCTATATATATACCTGCATGTTCACTCTTGCTAGGTTGTGATCATTGTACCTCTTGCTCTATTATAAACCTGCATGTGAACTGGTCTTGTGACCACTTGCTTGTGCTCGGAATTTGTGTGGTATCCTTGAGATCCACCCTGAGCTTGTTTTGCCTTGCTTTGCCTTGACTGGTCTTATGACCCCTAGTTCTCCCCCACTTCGCCTATGGGGGTGTGTCAAACATTATATATGTTGTGCTTGTTTAGGCTACAGTGGGTTAGCCTATAGGGGGTACACAATTCTAGGGTTAGGTACTTGTACTGATTTCACTGTTAGTTCCATCATTCCTGTTCGTTCTTTCTGACAGTACGTCACGCGGCGGCAGTGGCAGTCGGCATTCTTTTTAGCGATGACATTTGCTTTCCTGTTGTGTCAGCTGTGCAAGTCCGGGCAGCTTGCCGGATCTCGGCGAACTATTGTGCTCATGGCGTGGGGTTGTCTAGGCATGGCGTCATGGGCTTTCAGGGGCTTGCACATAGTTCACGTAAAATAGTGACTATTGCGTTGTTGCTAACGTGGCATTGTTGTAGGCAAACTTGATCAACGGCACACACTGCTCCCACGTTGTCGGATCATCGCACGTGGCACGAATCAGTTGCTCCATGGTCTCTTTTGTCCGCTCTCTCTGGCCATCGGTCTCGGGGTGGTATGACGAACTGGACTGTAGCTGGGTCCCGAACTCCTCCCAAAGATTGTTCCAGAAGTTGCTCGTGAACTTCGTGCCGCGATCCCTGATGATCACGGCTGGTATCACGTGCAGGCAAACCACGGTTGCGATGAACATGTGAGCGGTAATTTTGGCTGGGATCGATTTCCTGCACGCAGCGAAATGCGCCATTTTCGTCAATCAGCCAACGATAACCATGACCGTGTCGTTCCCACAAGAGCTCAAAGAGAACCCTGTGACAAAATTCATTGTAACCTGCTGCCAAGCGCTCTCGGGCGGAGGAATCGGCTGCATTTGACCCGCCTTTTACCGGACACGTGGGGCACGATCCCACGTGGTGCTGTACGTGGGTCAACGGCTCTGGCCAATAATGATACGTTGCAGTTGCTTCACGTTTCTCTACCCAAGGTAATACCGTCATGCGCTTCTTGCAATAGAAGTTGCCGTAGCAGTGAGTATGCTGGTTGGTACCTAATTTCGGTTGGTGCCTGTTTTTACATAATAAACTCCCTTAGCTTCCGACCGCTGCTGCGAGTTCCCAGTAATGAATAACGGGTCGGTTCGATATCCGTAAGCTAGTAGTGTGAAAGTTATGTTCACTGTAGTCATCTAGCCTATAGTGATATGTATGTTAGGGGGTACATCGATTCCCTCGACACTCTATTGTAGCCAACCCTTTGACCTCCACTCATTTCTCCCCCTTTAGTTGAACATGGTATGAAGAGCCATCAGGTCCTTAGGACCAGATTTTTTTAAGGGCCCACCATTAAGTTTTCGATCTCCTGCCCGAATCGAGCCCCTAGGCGCGTCCTGTTTTTTATCCTACCTAAAACGCGCCCTAGGCATGTGATTTTTCCTGCCTAGCCACGCGCGCCCCACAGCCCAGCCCGCACACCCCACTGCCCAGCGCATGTGCCCCGCTGCCCAGCCCGCGCGACGCCCTGCCCTACAGCCCGCGCGTTGCCTTGCCTGCACGCTGCGCCCGCTGCTCGCGCTGCCCCTGCTGCTCGCGCTCTGCATTTGCTGCCCGCGCGCTGCTCGCCCTGCCCGCGAATTGCTAGCACGCTGCTGCACCTGAGCTGCTGCTGCCACACGCGCTGCTGTGCTGTGCCCTGCCAACCGCGCTGCCATGTGCTGCTGCTGCTGCTGCTGCGCCGTACGCTGTTGCTGCTGCTGCTGCGCCGTACGCTGCTGCTGCTACACAGCTGCTGCCAACCGCGCTGTTGCTGCTCTTCTGCTGCGCCTGAGCTGCTACTGCGCCTGAGCTGCTGCTGTCACTCTACGCTGCTGCTGCGCCTGAGCTGCTGCTCCCGCACACGCTGCTGCGCTGTGCCCTACTGAGCCCCTAGCCGCCAGCACTGCTGCTGCTGCGCAAGTGCTACCAAACGTGTTGTTGCCGCCTGAGCTGCTTCTGTCGCCTGCGCTGCTGGTGCTGCGAAGCTGCTGGTGCCGGCTGCGCTGCTGCTGCTACTAGGCTGCTGCTGTAGCCTGAGCTGCGCTGCCCTGCCCCTTAGAGCCGCACTGCCCTGCCCTGCAGCCAGCAAGCTGCGCTGCCCTGCTGCCCACGAGCTGCACTGGTCCACCCTTAGGCCCGCGCGCCGCCCTGCCCTTAGGCCCCCGCTCTGCCCAGCCCTGCCGAGCTGCGCCGCCCAACCCGAGCCGCGCCGCCCTGCAGTATTGCCCAACCCCACCAAGCCGCCCTAATGCTGCCGCTGTTGCTGCCTGTGCTCAGCTGCTGCTGCTGCTAGGCTGCTGCTGCCACCTGTGCTGTTGTTGCTGAGCTACTGCTGCCCTGCCGAGCCGCCCTTGCTACAGCTGCTGGCGCTACTGCCGCTATTGCTGCCAGTGCTGCTGTTACTGCGCTCGCCCGTGCCCTGCTGCCCACGCACCCTACTGGCCTCCACAGCCACTCCAACAGTCGCTACTGCTGTTACAGCCACAGCGACCAGCGTTGATGCTACAGCTGCAGTTACAGCAATCATACTACCGCCCTTGCGCCACTGCTTCTGACCGCCACTGCTTATCATGGCCATTATCACGGTCGTAGCAGCTTCTAGGGGTGGACAGTAGCAACCACTGCCTCACTCGGACACTCTATCATCGCAGCAGCTTTGCGAGTGGGTTATTCAGCGAGGCCATCTTGGTGGTGGAGGTTATCATGCTGGAGCTGCTGGACAACAATGGCAGCCTGCGCACCCGGACATTCTCTCGCCACAGCAAATCCATGAGTGGGTAGTTCAGCGCGGCCGTCCAAGTGGTGGAGGTTATTGTTTTATGGGTATTAGACCGCGGCGGCAATAGCGTCGGCAGAAGACCTTCTCCCCGCAGCGGCTTCGTGACTGTGTTTTGCACCAAGGCGTCCCTGGTTGTGTAGAGGCTGCTGCTCTAGGTGCTAGTGAGCGTACTGCCGCTTTAGGTGCTAGTGCGTCTACCGCCAGTGGTCCTTCCTCAGCTGAGGCCTTGCACACTTTCACACTTGACTCAGGAGGGTCACATTGCTTCTTTCGTGGTTGCACCACAGTCACACCGCTCGCAACACGTGTCCAAGTCTCACTGGCTGACCCCACTAGGGGCCCAGTCGTAGCGCGAGCCTCCACTGTCCTCCCGTGTCTAGCAGTCCCCTTCGGCTCTCTTTCAGGCCTCCACCTCCCCTCGTTCTCGACGAACTTGGTGAGCAATGCAGTCCTTCAGGATGTTTAGGTTGATACCTTTACCCCTAGAGGGCAGCGTGTGGCGATCTATACGTGCTCCAGAACTGGACGTCACCTTGCTACGTTCACTCGGCAGCTTGGGTCTAGTCTTACACCCTGTCCATTGCATCTGCACAGGTGGCTGCGTCAGGTCAGGTGGCTGCATCGAGTCAGGTGTCTGTTCGCTGCGTTGTGCTCGTGTCGGGTACTCTCCCACCAGACTCTTCCCTGGCACCACCGACTCGACCACCCCTCTCTGCCGCATCTCCGCAGCATGCACTCCAGTCTCCTTGTCTCTGGCCTTCTCAGGTCCCTGCAACCTCTCCCTCGCTCGCCTGCCCTGTCGTGCCTTCCCTGCGTCGAGGGGCGTCAGCGCGCCGCTCCTCACTCCTCCGAGTTTCCTCCGACCAATGCTCCTCTGCAGGTTCTCTACATGGACGTTTGGGGCGCGGCCCCTGTCAGTGGGACGGACCAGAAGTGCTACTTCCTGATGGTCGTTGACTACTACAAGCGTTACACCACGGTCTTCCTCTTGCGCAGCAAGGCGGCCAACAACGGTGATTTGATCCCCTGGATCCGCGCTACTCGTCGCCAGTTGCACGAGCGGTTTCGGCGGGACCTTCCAGTCCTGCGTCTGCACTCTCACAGGGGCGGTGAGTTCTCTTCCGGCCTCCTTGCGGAGTTCTGTCGAGACGAGGGCATCATCCAGTCGTTCACGCTTCCGGCCTCTCCGCAGCAAAATGGGGTTGCTGAGCGTCGCGTTGGCTTGATCATGGAGGTTGTTCGTACCTTCATGATCCATGCGGCTGCTCCCCATTTTCAGTGGCCGTTTGCGGTCTGATACGCCGCGCATTAGCTCAACCTCTGCCCCCGTGTCTCTTTGCCAGAGACCTCGCCCACACTCCGGTGGACGGGAAAGGTTGGCGATGTGTCGGCATTTCAGGTCTAGGGCGCGGTCTCCCTTGTTCGCAATACCTCCGCGAGCAAGCTCTCTCCTCGCACTCTCTGCTGCGCCTTCCTGGGCTTCCTCACTGACGCCCCGATGTGGCAGTCCATTCTTGCGAGCGTCGTGTGTTCTCCTCCCAGGACGTCACCTTTGACAAGTCTGTCTGTTTCTACAGGCTCCACCCGCACGCGTCTTACCCGGTCCCCCTGGCGCCTCTCTTCCTGGTACCAGTTCCCCCCCCGGTAGACCCCCTCCCCCCACAGGGTCCTGCTCCCTCAGGTGTGTCTCAGGTAGACCCACTCCCCTTGGTTGAGCCTTTGGAGATCTCTTCTGACTGCTCTGGCCCGGGTGAGGGGGGTGACCTTACCGCTGACGACACGGCGGCCAATCGTCGCTCTTCACGCTTAAAGACCCCTCCTGATTTTCCGCCTCGACCGTCTTCACCACCTCTGCAGACTATAGTTGTGGACACTAGTGCTGTTGGGGGTGGTGACAATAGGGGTGAGGACACGGGAGGTGCTGAGACTGGGGGTGCTAAGACTAGATGTGCTGGTCCTAGGGGTGAGGGTTCTGGGGGTGTTGAGACTGGGGCTGCTGCGAGTCCTAGTGGTGGAGGGGCCGTGGGTGCTTCTGCGGCAGGTCCTGGTGTTGGACAGCAGCAGCCACCTAGTCGACTTGAGACACCCTCACCCCAGCAGCTTCGTGAGTGGGTCGTTCGGCGAGGCCGCTCTAGTGCTGGAGTTGTCAAGCTATATTTGTTATAGCTTGTTTGTGTTAGTCTAGGTGTACGACATGTTTTTCTAGGGTTAGGGTTACGCTTCCTATATCTTGCTTGTTTCTCATATTCCTTAGTCAATCCATTCTCACGTTACTACTTTAACATGGTAAAGAGCTAGTTTGTTCCTATGAGCCCACCGCCTAGTTTTCGCAGCACCCGTCACCCGTTTCCAACTGCACCCAACCGCTCTGAATCGTGCTAGACCGTACCCGTACCTGTGTTCCCTACCCGTGCCCGCGCCAGCCACAGCTGCTACCTACCACGGCGAGAAACCGCCAGAACCAAAACTGCTCTTAACCTACCAAGACCGCTCTGCACCACTCTAGACCCCTCTCAACCGCCTCAGTACTGCACTCAACTGCACTGAACCGCTTCCAACCACGCTCAACCGTGCTTGACCGTAACCGTACCTGTACCCGTTACCCACTACCAGCACCCGTACCCGTCTTCCCTGCCCCTACCCGCTACCAGTCCTTGCCACCCGTACCAGTACCAGCACACCAGCAGCAGCATAGGCTGCCCCCAGCAAACCGAGAAGCAGCTTAGGCTACCCCCAGCAGATTTAGCAATAGCATAGGCTGCCCCCAGCGCACCAGTAGCAGCTTAGAGTACTGCCACCGCACCCCCCCGTCTCTAGCTCCTCACATGGCGTGCACTAGGGTTCTCCAGTAGCACGGCCAGCCGCAGCACTCTCGGCAATGGGGACCTGCGGGTCCAAGGAGTGGCGGTCCTAGCAGTGGCTCAGCTAGCAGTGGGCGAGACGTCGGCCCCTGCAGGTACCAGGCCCTGACAGGCCTTGGTGGTCACACTACCTGCTGGAGTCTTGACCACTCTGCGTGCTGCTACCCTCGACTCGACGACCTCCACCGTGAACGTTTTGGTCTTTACGCTATTACACCGCACTGGCCCTCGTGTCTTCGCCAGCGCACTACTGTACCAGTTGAGTCTCACCTACCTGGTCTAGCACCTTTCCCGACAGCACGAATAGAGACCTCCGTTTCCAGTCTAGGTGCGTCTACTAGTCTAGTATCTGCCTTTGGCGCTCGCTCAGTTGCTACCTCACAGACTGCACAGCTTTCCTTCACCCTAGACTCTGGAGCATCCAGCTGCTTCTTTCACGATTGTACTGACCTCACACCACTGCGCACTCTACTCACTGTCGCCTTGGCTGACCCCTCCGTGGGACCTGTAGTTGCCCACACCACCACCACTCTCCCGTGTCCGGCGGCTACCTCTGGGTTTCTCACAGGTTACTACACCCCCGGGTTCTCCAAGAATCTGGTGGGCGTCAGTCACCTCCACGACCTAGGCGTAGTCACTACTTTCCCACTGGACGAGCATGTTGCCTCCTGGACAGTCGGTGCCACTGGGGCGCCTCTGGCCACTTTGCACAGGAAGCCGGGCTCTGGTCTGTACTCACTACACACTAGGTCCCACCACACCCGTCGGTCCGTTGGCACCACCGT
Organism: Closterium sp. NIES-65; assembly: GCA_948144175.1. Classification (NCBI taxonomy): domain Eukaryota; kingdom Viridiplantae; phylum Streptophyta; class Zygnematophyceae; order Desmidiales; family Closteriaceae; genus Closterium; species Closterium sp. NIES-65. The sequence goes on from CANXME010002420.1 coordinate 783,869, forward strand.
CTAGGTCACCCGTCGTTCCTACATCTCAGTAGGATGGCATGTTACCGTCTGGTCTCGGGTCTCCCACAGTCGCTTGCCCCGCTTCCTCGCTCGCTTGCGCCGCCGTGCACTCCTTGCGTCGAGGGTGGGCAGCGCGCTGCCCCTCACTCCTCCTCGTTCCCCCCCACCACGGCTCCCTTCCAGACCCTGCACTTGGACGTGTGGGGCCCCTTCCCATTCCGTGGCCCACGTCAAGAGCGCTACTTCCTGATTGTGGTGGATGACTACTCCCTCTACACCACGGTTTTCCCCTTGCGACGGAAGGTCGACGTGCCTACCGTCCTCGAGCCGTGGCTACTAGCGTGGGGTGGCGCCCAGGCCCTTTGTGAGCTCCGCCTGCACTCGGACCGTGGTGGTGAGTTTTATTCCACTCGCCTAGAGACGTTCCGTCAGGGTCCTGGGATCCTCCACTCTTACACGCTACCAGCCTCGCCACAGCAGAACGGGGTAGCCGAGCGACGCATCGGCCTGGTCATGGAGGTTGCCCGGACCTCCACGTGCCATGCCGGTGCCCTTAAGTTCCTATGGCCTCAGGCAGTCCGCTACGCTGCGCACCAGCTGAACCTGTGGCCCAGTGACGCACGGCTAAGGGTGATGCCGGTCTCCCTTTGGACAAGTTTTCCGGGCGTAGCAGCTGACTTCCGCGTCTGGGGTTCTCTGGCTCATGTTTGCGCCCCTAGCGCAAACAAGTTGTCTCCGCGCACTTGTGCCATCTTTCTTGGCTTCCCTTTAAACACCGCCGGCTGGGTGTTCTACGACCCACTCACCCACGAGTTCTTCAATTCCCAGGACGTCATGTTCAACAAGTCTGTCTATTACTACAGGAATCGCCCCCACCGAGGTACTGAGGTCTTTCCCCCCCCCGCTATTCCTCACCCTTGAGCCCCCCCCAGTCGCCCCAGTAGCCCCCCCCCCTTCGCGTCCTGCCCCGTCAGGTGTGTCGCACGTCACTCCGTGTTCGTCCTCCCCGCAGCGTCCAGTCCCTGTCGTGTCTGGGGGTGCGGGAGGTGCACTTGTGGAGGGTGAGGGTGCTGGGGCTGCTGGAGCTTGTGGTGTCGGTTTTGGGGGTGCAGGGGGTGTTGGCATGGAGGTCACTCCCGTGGAGGACACCGCAGCCTCAACTCGGCGACCTCGCCCCGCGTCACCCCCTGGCTTCTCGTCCGTCTCGCAGTTCTCTCCTCGTTCTTCTCTACGGCCTGTTGCTGCCGAATTTGGGGATGTTCCTGCGGGAGGTACCGGAGGCCCCACGGGTGTCGGTGGTGGAGGTGTTGGTGCTGGGGGTTCTGGAGTTGAAGGCACGGGCACTCTAGCGCCTACACCGCACACTCTACGTTTCGTGGCCCGTGAGCAGCGTCTCCTCTGGTTAGAGAGGGAGGAGCGTGAGCGGTTTGAGAAGGCACATCATCAGCAGCAGCAGCAGCAGGAGCAGGAGCAGGAGCAGGAGCAGTCTCAGTTGCAGCGGCAGGAGAGAGTAGAGGAGGAGCCACATCAGCAGCACGAGAGAGCAGAGGAGGGGTCACGACTGCAGCAACAGGTGCAGTTGCAGCTGCAGCAGGACAGAGTAGAGGAGGAGTCACGAGTGTATCAGCGGGTGCAGTTGCAGTCGCGGCAGGAGAGAGTAGAGGAGTCACAACCACAGCAGGAGAGGGTAGTGCAGGAGTCCCGTCGCAGCAGCGGGTGTAGCTGCAGCCGTAGCAGGAGAGGGCAGAGGAGGAGCCACAGGAGCAGCAGCAGGGGCAGGTACTATCGCAGAAGACGCCAGAGGAGGCAGAGCAGCAGCGACTGCGACTGGGCGACCTACCGGACCCAGCACCTGCACGCTTGGTTCGTGATCCCCTACCTTCCCCTCTTGTTCCCCCTGTCCAGTCCCTTTCCTCCTCCTAGTGGACTCGTCGTTCTCCCCTCAGTCGTGCTGTGTCTCCAAAGCCCCGTCGGTCTCGTTACCGTGCACACGACCCGTTTCACCTTGTTCTCCGCTCTCGTGTTCCACCTCCTCCGGCCCTTCCACAACCTCCTGAGTCGTCCCTCACTGTGTTTCACGACCCGTTGTCCGACTACCTCCGTGCCTCCTGTCCTGTCGTCTCCCGTGTTTTGTCCGCGTTGGTTACTCACTCAACTGCACCCCTGTCGTCTGTCTCAGCACTTGTTACCACTGTCGCTGGCTTTGCCTCTTCCCACCGCCTTGACTACGCTACTCACCTGGTAAGTGGCCCTGCTCTTTCTCCGTTCCCTGGGGGTAATCTTTCTTTCCCTTGGAGGTCCTCAAGAACAAACAGTTCGAGCTTGGTTTCCTTGCGGCCGCTGTTCCTCATCTCTGCGCCATGCTGCTTGCCCCTGAGGGGGATCCAGACGCTCTTGACATCTCGATCCCTTGCACACATGCCGAGGTGGTGTCGGGACCTTGGGCCTCGTATTGGATCGCAGCTGAGGAGGCAGAGATGGCATCTTATAGGTCCATAGACACCTACGTCGACGCCGTTCCACCACCTGGGGCAAACGTTGTCAGTTGCATGTGGCTCTACAAGGTGAAGCAGCCGCCTGGATCACCACCGGTGTTCAAGGCACGCTACGTGGCAAGAGGCTTCAGTCAGCGAGAGGGGGTAGACTTCTTCCAGACCTTCGCTCCCACCCCGAAGATGACCATTCTTTGGGTGTTGCTGCACAAAGCAGCTCAGCGAGACTACGAGTTGCACTCCTTGGACTTCTCCACAGCGTTCCTACAGGGGAGCCTGCACGAGCAGATCTGGCTGTGTCGTCCGCCTGGCTTCACTGGCTCTTTCCCTCCTAGGACCCAGTGGCAACTGCGTCGACGGGTCTACGTCCTGCGCCAGGCTCCCCGCAAGGGGCACGACACGCTACGTACGACTCTTGCAGCGCTTGACTTCTTTCCGTTGTCTGCCGACCCGTTGCTGTTCGTCCGCCATGGCTTGAACCGTTCTTTGTTACGGTCTACGTTGACGACCTGGTCTTCGCCACTCCCGACCGACACGCACTGGCCTCCGTGAAGGAGGAACTACACTTGCAGTGACATTGGTGAGCTGCAGCGCTACCTTGGCCTGCAAATCACCAGAGACAAGGCAGCTCGCACCATTACGCTGACGCAGTCGCATATGGTCGAGCAGATCCTCACGCGGTTTCGCTTCCCGTCTCCAAGGTACAGCCCACCCCTCTTGCTGTGGATCATGGGCTCACGGCTCCACCTTCGGACGAGTCATTTGAGTCCAGTGGTCCGTATCCTGAGCTGGTGGGTTGTCTCATCTACCTGATGACATGTACTCGCCCAGACTTAGCTTACCCTCTTAGCGTCCTTGCGCGCTTTGTTGCGCCTGGGAGACACCGACCGTCCCACTGGTACACTGCTAAGAGGGTGGCAAAGTATGTGGCGAGTACATCAGGCATGGGACTTGTCATTGGAGGGAAGCAGCCAGTTACACTCACAGTTATTCGGACTCGTCGTAGGCTGACGACGCGGAGACGTGTCGGTCTACACAGGGGTACTTCTTTAACCTCGGGACATGTGCAGTTTCGTGGAGGTCGACTCGGGCGTCATCAGTCTCCAGTTCCAGATATGAGGCAGAGGTGTACGCTGCGACCATGGCCGCCCAGGAGCTTCGCTGGTTGTCGTTCCTCCCCCAGTATTGTTCGCTGACAACAGGTCTGCTGACCTATTGTGCGAGGAGCTTCGACTATTTGGGAAGGCGAAGCACATCCAGCTTCGTTACTTCCTTCTGCACGAGGTTGTAGCAGCGTGGCCAGGCCCGCGTGGTACGTGTGGTCTCTGAGGCCAACACTGCAGATATCTTCACCAAGGCGTTGCCGCCTTGTGACCACCAGCGTTTCTGCACTCAACTAGCCCTTGTGTTTAGAGGCCCTCACTTGCTTGCGTAGAGATGTTTTGCATTTTACTCTTGCATATCTTTATATTTGCTATATAAGTGTGCTTGTGGACTGACCTTCTGGCCCGTTGATTCAGTAGAGATGCTTGTCTTGTACTATTGCATCTTCTATATTTGCTATATCCTTGCATGTGGACTGACCTTGTGGCCCCTTGCTTGTTCTCAGACTATGTGGTGATCTTGAGATCCACCTCGAGATTTGTTGTATTTTTGTGAACTGGTCCTGTGACCCTTGCTGTGTGTTGCTTTCCATAGGACTGCCGTCACCTAGACTATGGGGATGTGTCAAGCTAAATTTGTGATAGCTTATCTGTGTTAGTCAAGGTGTACTTCATGTTTCCTAGGGTTACGGTTACGCTTCCTATATCTTGCTTGTTTCTCATTTTCCTTCGTCAATTCATTCTCACGTTACTACTTTAAAAGGAGCTTGGAGTTACCTCGGCGCTGGAGCTACTGGTGCTGGGGGTACTACTGGAGCTGCTGGTGCTGGAGCTGGTGGTACTGGAGGTAATGGAGGTGCTGGAGTTGCTGGTCCTGGAGGTCCCGGAGGTGCTGGAGCTGCTGATCTTGGAGGTGCTCGTACTAGAGGTGCTGGAGCTGCCGGAGTTGGTGGTGCTGCTGGTGCTGGAGGTACTGGAGCTGGTGGTACTGGAGGTGCTAGAGGTGCTGGTCTTGGAAGTGCTCGTACTAGACGTGCTAGAGCTACAGGAGCTGGCGCTGCTGCTGGTGCTGGTGGTACTGGAGGTACTGGAGATGCTGGAGCTGGTGGTACTGGAGGTACTGGAGGTGCTAGAGCTGCTGGTCCTGGAAGTTCTCGTACTAGAGGTGCTGGAGCTGCCGAAGCTGCTAGTGCTGTTGGTGCTGGAGGTGTTGGAGGTGCTACTGGAGGTGCTGGTGCTGGTGGTACTTGAGGTGTTGGAGCTACTGACGGTACGGGTACTACCCCGCGCCGACCGTTTTTCTATCCGCGCAGTCCTCCCTGCCACCACCTGACTCGGCCCTTTGCCATGTTCTTAGTCTCCCGTCTTCCACTGGCCTCACTCCACCTCTCCTGTGTCCACCGACAGACTAGTCTCAGCCATAGCTACTGCCTGGCTCCCCGCTGCCCGCTCTTGCTCCTCACAATGAGGTGACTGAGTCCCAGACTGAGCGTCATGAGCCTGAGACTCGTGCTTCCACACCTGTTCGTGCTCGTCGTGTCGCTCGTCCTTGTCTACCTACTGTCCCAGGCACTCATGTTATGGCACTTCGTCCTTCCTCTGTTCCACAGCGTGTTGCCCTACCGTCTCCTCCAGCATCCTCCCTTCCTGACTTTCCAGAACCAGAGTCCGACCTTACTCGTGCTGCCAGTCCTACTGTTACTCGTCTCCTCACTACTATAGTCACTGACCCTGACTTTGAGGCTACTGCTGCGCTTGTCGTAGTCACTGAGCTCGTCGACTTTGCTACTAGGAGTCGTCTCGACTAAGTCGCGAGTCTTGGTACTGAGTCTGAGTCTGTCTGTCCTCCGTCCGTAGGGGTTGAGCCTGCCTTTGGCAGTGACGCCTTGGGGACAGGCAATTTGAGCTTGAGTGTCTCGTGGCCACTTTACCTCGTTTCGCATCCATGCTGCTTTGCCCTGAGGGAGACATGGATGCACTTGGCATCCCTACCCCGCCCTCTTACGCTGAGGCGATTGCGGGTGAGTACTCCTCTCAGTGGCAGACAGCCATGGACGCAGAGAAGGCTTCCTAGAAGTCCACAGGCACCTACGTCGACGAGGTTACTCCTCCTAAAGCGGCCGCCGGGTTCTCAGCCTGCCTTCAAGGCACGTTACATTGCTCGAGGCTTCAGTGACTGTGAGGGGGTCGACTACTTTCAGACCTTCTCCCCCACCCTGAAGATCACTACTCTTCGGGTGTTAATGCACGTTGCAGCAAAGCGTGACTACAAGCTGCACTCCCTCGACTTCTCTACAGCTTTCTTGCAGTGCAGCCTTCACGAGGAGATCTGGCTGCACCGCCCACCTGGCTTCATTGGGTCGTTTCCTGCGGGTACCCAGTGGAGTCTGCGGCGGCCAGTCTTCGGTCTCCGCTAGGGCCCCATGAGTGGCACGACACACCGAGGACAACACTTGCGGCTCTTGGGTTTTCTCCTTCCTCTGCTGACCCGTTGCTGTTTCTATGCACCGACACTATTATGCCGTTCTACGTTTTCTATGTACGTTGACGACTTGATTTTCGCTACTGCTGATACTGAAGCGCTGGCCCTAGTAAAGGCGGAGCTGTATGAGAGACAAACCTGCACTGACCTGGGTGAGTTGCGAAGCTATCTTGGCTTGCAGATCACCCGGGACAGAGCACCGCGCCCCATCACCCTTACTCAGTCACACATGGTGCACCAGATCCTTCAACGCTTCGGCTTCCAGTACTCCTCGCCATAGCCCACTCCTCTGCCTACTGGCCACTCACTCCTAGCTCCACCTTCGAACGAGTCCGTAGAGCCGAGTGGTCCGTATCCAGAGCTTGTGGGTTGCTTCATGTACCTGATGACGTGCACACGACCTGACCTCGCGTACCCTCTGAGCCTCCTGGCCTGCTACGTGGCTCCCGGTAGACACCGAAAGGTGCATTGGGATGTTGCGAAGAGGGTACTGCGATACTTGTGCAGTACATCGAGCATGGGGCTTGTGCTTGGAGGACAGGGTTCAGTGGTACTCAGAGGACACTCCGACGCTTCTTGGGCCGACGACTAGGCGACTCAGCGTTTGTCACAGGGTTACACCTTTAGTCTTGGCTCTGGCTCTGTCTCATGGAGGTCCGCTCGTTCTTCTTCTGTGCTTGGTTCCAGCTATGAGGCCGAGATCTACGCTTGGGCTATGGCTGCACAGGAGCTACGCTGGTTGACCTACCTGCTGACAGACTTGAGGGAGCGGCCTCCTTCTCCTCCAGTTCTGTACGTCGACAACAAGGCCATGTTGGCCTTTCGTCACGAGCAGAGACCGGTGCATTAAACCAAGCACATTCTTTCTTGCTCGAGAGCTACTTTTTTTGCTAGTTTCTTGCTACTTTGCTACTTTCTTGCTCGAGAGCTGCAGCAGTGTGGTCAGCTTCGCCTTTCCTACGTGGCCTCTCGGGCCAACACTGCTGATGTCTTCACCAAGGCCCTCGGGTCTGGTGATCATCAGTGTTTTTGCGCTGCTCTTGTGCTTTTGCTCGTCTTGCCTCACCTGCTTGTCTCTTGATCTTCCTATTTGTTGTACACTGATATCTATATTTATACTTGCCTGTTTACTCTTGCTAGAATGTGATCAGTCTATTGCCTTGCTATTATAACTTTGCATGTGAACTGGCCTTGTGGCCGCTTGCTTGTGCTCAGAATGAGTGGTGATCTTGAGATCCACCCTGGGATTTGCATTGTTTGCTTCTCTTGACTGGTCTTGTGACCATTCGCTTGCCTTGATTGTTTTCCATGCACCTCACTTAGGCTATGGGGGTGTTTCAAAGTTATATTCACTTTACTCATCTAGCCTATAGTGATTTGCATGTTAGGGGGTACATCAATTCCCTCGACACTATCTTGTACCCAACCCGTTTGACCTAGTCCACTCATTCCTCTCATCTTAGTTGAACAAGTAGGCCTGCTAACAGTGGGTGGGTTTGGGCTGTCAAACTATATATGATTGTTGTCTAAACTGTAGTGGGGTAGCCCATACTGGGTACAACCGATAAGGGATAATAGTTGTACTTGCCATTGCTGTTAGTCAACTGTCCCTGCTGTTTCATTTCTGACATGAACGAGTAGGATGGCGTGCCTGTCTGTTGCACAACCCCTCGACTCTTCCCTTCCCCTGCTTCCATCCTTCGCCTTAAAATCACGCAGATTCCTTCAGACCAGCGGCATTGTTATGCTGAGAGTCACAGCACAACCCCTCGATCAATAAAGAAGAGCCCCTGAATGGCAGCAGAGCGTCTCTATAGCAGAGCTCCTAGAGAGCGCATGGAGTGGTAGTGCTGCTATAGTTGTCCAGTGGTGCAGCTTGGGGAGAATGGAGGAGAAGGGTTGGTGATTCCTTGGGTGGCCATAAAAATAACGCAGGACAGGACTGCCAACTTACTCTTAGAGTGCCCGTCTGTTGTGATTGGTTGAGTTGTTTGATTGTGTGAACTACCGTATGAGAAGAAGATGTTGATAAGGATGCTTCGTGCAACGTTTTTACGTTTTCCAAACGCCTCATGAAATCTGAAATGCCTCCATATTCTTTAACAACCCTTTCTGTTGTAGTTGCATGTTGGGTACTTACCATGGCATTGCATCATGTTAAAGCTTGAGGCCCAAAGTGCACAAGGTTAGGGCATGCTTGTTTGTTCAAGATGAAACTTTGACAATAGAGAGGAATTTAATGGGAAAAAAATAAACTGGACCATCAGAGTGACCCCCAAAACTCATTTAGTTTTTTTTTCATTAATGATTTGCAAATACACCAAAGTATCAATTAGTTTCTGCCATTCTTGTCCGCTTCGTGAGCTCCTCTAAAACTAGCAAGAACTGTTCGAGGATGAAGAAACAAGGGGATGGGGTAGCACCAGCATAACGACTGTGCCCCGCCCCACAAGGCATGGCACGGCACCTCAGGGCGCACACAATAATGTCGGACCAACACAGCCGTGGTTGCCGGTCCACGGGTTTCCCGCAATGCACACAGCCCATCGGAACGCGATGTGCGTAGACGATTATGGGAGTCGCGTTCGCAGCTTAGGTTTCGTCGCGTCGCAGAGATTATGGGCTCGGTATTACTCTCAAAAGCCCCTCATTATGGGTGTGCGATCAGCCGGAAACAGTTCTTACCGCGCTGTTGGCGGGCGAGAATTCGAGTCGCGAGCTGCATTGCCATCGCAACCGCTGGACACACGGGGAGTATCGAAAACGTCCCGTACAGAATACGCGCGCTCTAAGGCGCTTCACCTCGCTGCTAGAGCGCGCCTTAGTGCTGGTAGTCAGCGAGGCCCTTAAAAGCATATATATGTAGTAGCGGGCTTCACTGGGAACACGCACTCACCTCGTTGACTATAGCATTTGTGTGGCTCCGACGCGCAGTATTGCTGTTTAAGCTATCACTCGAAACTCACCGCTATCGCTCAAAACTCAAAACTCACCGCCGTCGCTGCCTTAGGGTCGCGACAATCCGTCGCTTCTGACGGACGGATTCTCGTCCCATTCCAGATCGCCCCAGGCTACTACCACCTCTCGTCGCTACTTGCCGAGCCTCTCTCGTCAACACCACGAGCACCACCACCAGCAGTAGCAGCAGCATGGGATGTTTCAAGGCCGCTGCCGCGCTGCTCGTTGTCGCCATCCTCATTGGTACGCTCCTCCCCTCCCTCGCCGCTTCCCCTCTCCCTCGCGATATCCGTGAAAAGTGCATGCTCGTGAGAAGCTTCCAGAATGCTCAAGTAGATTCCAGCTCCCAGCACATTCGACAAATCGTCACATTCGTGCGCCCCCCTTCCCCGTCGAGCGTCCTCGCAGCGAATGAGTTAAAAATGTCCTTCTTTCTGCCCTTCCTCGCGTGACGTCCTGCCTTCCTTGGCATTCCTCCTTCCCCTCTGTCTGACCTCCTCGCAGCGAGTGAGGTGGGAGTGTCGCTGGGAGCACCTGCCGTCAAAGGGGCGACTGCTGGCGGCGGCATCGACTCCGCTGGTATCACGAGGGGTGCGAGCGAGGCGCCTCACCGGCGGTAGGGGCCGGAGCGCGACGGGGGTGCCGGTCTATGCGGAGCGGCGTGGAAGCGACTCCGCTGGTGCTTCTACGGGCGCGGGTGAGATGACCGATAGGGGCGTGAGAGAGACGACTACCCGTGGTCCAAGCGCGGCGAGCGAGACCGCGGCGAACGAGACGGTTCCCGCGGAGGTGCGCGTGGGCTCGGTGGTGCTCCTCGGCTCTCTCGCGCAGCCCAGCTCCGTCTCCTTCGACTCTGCGCGCTGCATGTCCGTGCCCGAAGTCGGGGGAACGACGAATGGGAGCGCGGTAGACGCGCTGGTGTGGTGGGACGTGTTTTCGAATCGCCCTGTGTGCAACGCGGTGCAGCTGTTCGAGTCGCCCGATTGCTCGGGTACTGCGGCGGAGGAACACCTTTACAATTTGTACATGAGGTGAGCAATCGCGCGTTTGTTACTGGGATGGATGTAACTAGGCTCCCTCCCTCCCTCTCCTACGAGGTGCAGCTGTTCGCGTCGCCCAACTGCTTGGGGGCACCACCAGTCACTGCTGCTCACGGGTTACATGAGGTGAGTTGTCAGGATTCACGCCTTTGTTTTACTGGCTTGCACGCAGCACAGCTCGCTCCCTTGCTTGCACGCCCCGATTTCCCGCATGCCACAACCCGCTTCGTGCTCCAGTTCCCCTTATGCCCCCATGCGCCCCTCCCCACGCCCCTCCCCCTGTGCGTGTGTGAGCAGTGTCACCAAGGTAAATCCATCAGTGAAGTCCATCCGCTGCGTGCTTGGTGAGTGCCCTGCTGCTGCCATGCCATGCATTGCCGTAAACCCTGGACATTGGAATTTCTGCATGCATTCACCTTTCTCCTGCTATGGTCATCTATCACCATGCATGCATACATGCCGATGCTGCTGCCATGCGTTGTGCTTTCTACTGCGCTTGCCAACAAACACCATGCGTGCCACGCTCCTGCTTCGGATTCTGCTGCTGTGCGTGCTGCTGCCGTGCGTGCTGCTGCCGTGCGTGCTGCTGCCGTGCGTGCTGCTGCCATGTGTGCTGCTGCCATGTGTGCTGCTGCCGTGCGTGCTGCTGCCATGCATCCTGCTGCAGTCCTGATTATGAAAGAGCAGCAGTCACTGTAGCCATCTGTGCCCTTTCGCTGCCATGTGTGCGCTTTCCGCTGCGATTCATGCCGCTTTTCCCATGCCTCTCACCCCATGCGTCTCGCCTCATTGCTGCCCCCATGACTCTCCCCTTATGCATCTCTCCTCTATTCCCCATGCGTTGCACCTCATTCCTTCCCCCACGCCTCTCCACGTGTGCTTCTCTCCGATGTCATCCAGACAACATCTGCGGCCGTGTCAAGTGCCCTGAACACTCCACGTGCATCAACACAAACGACAGGCTGGAGGTGGCATGCCAGTGCGACCAGGGATACCGTGCCGTCTACGGCCAATGCCAGCCCCAGTAGCCTGCCTTCTCACCCGTAAGCCTCCCCAGTAGATCTCCCTCTCGCCTGTAGAGTGGTGGCATGCCAGTGCGCCCAGGGCTCCCGCACCCTCCTCCTTCCCCCTCTTTCTCTTCCTGGCCTGTGCTCTTTAATCATGCATTCTTGCCTTGTCTGTTCCATGCAGAGCCCTCCAGCACCATTACTATGCTGAGAGCTGCAGCTCAATCGGAAGGAGAGCCCCTGAGTAGAAGAGCGTTTGGATAGCAGGGAGGTCCTTGAGGCCGCCTGGTGTGACACTGCTGCTACGGATGTCCGGTCAGGGGGTGCAGCTTGGTGACAGTGCTGGTACAGATGTCGGGCCGGGGGTGCAGCTTGGGGAACTCGGAGGAGAGGACATCAAAATAGCTTTCTGGGACAGGACTGCCACCAGGGCCCAAAATTGGTTTATGCCTACCCTTACGAATCAGGGAACCAGCCCCTCCTTAGGCAGACCCCTAGGGTAAAAAATCTCATACCCTGTTTCAGCAGGGTAACTCTGCCACTAGCCTGATTCGAGCAGGGTAGTTTTAGGCTAATCCTGTTTTTGTGTCTACTTTGAGAGTTTTCTTACGTTTGGTGACATATTCAAGTTGCACATATACAGTCCTTGAAATCCACGCACGCAACACATGCATGCACAACACACCTACTCAGTGGCACCCCCACTGCCTACATCTTCTACAAACTGGGTCTGTGAAGCCCTGGTGGGGTCAAATTCCTTGGTGGATCGCCCCAGCTTCTCTCCACGAAAGATGGCGACCACCTCAAACCAGTCGACCTCGTACCGCTACCGCAGCAGGGAGCAACACATCAGATGCTCCAGGCTTGTGTCGCCAAGGCTGCCGCGGCCCCAAGTCTTGATCAGATTCTGCTTGGAGAAGCCGCGCTCGCATTCAACCGTGCTCAATGGCAGCACGGCGACTGACTGCCACATCCGCATGATGTTGGGGAAGGAGACGCGCCACGCATCATTCCGCAGCATGTTCGTCAGCGCCTGATGGAACTCCTCGTTGTTGTGTTGGGAGAACATTGTGGATGTAAACATCCACAGCTCTTGCAGGGCTCTCTTGTAGTCAAACCCTGAGGAGGGGCGGGGTTGGGGTGAAAGCTTGGCTGATGCTCGCACACACGCGTAGGAATGCGGGGCATTAGTCCAACAAGCATCGGAAAGGCTTATTAGGCGCTCGGACAAGCAAGCCACGTATGAAGATTTGCTCTTGACAAGGAAAAGGCTCACCTGGCAACTTGTTGTGATACAACTTGTGCAGCTGGCCGAGCCACTTTTTGAACGTTTCCACGCGCTTCGTTTCGTCGGGCACGTACGAAGCTGTGCGAAACAGCTTCGTACCTTCCAGTAGCTGCAGGTCGCACATCCGCCACTCCAGTTCTTTGTCAATGGCGCGGACGTACTTGATCGACAGCTCGACGCACGCCTGGACATCGCCATCCGTTTCATGTCCTGACAGAGGGCGCTCGTGCAGCGTTAATTCAAAAGTCACGGGATTCCCGTCCCCGTCTACGCCCTCCGCCTTCATCTCGCGCTTATCCTTCGCCTGGTGCTTGTGAATGAACTCGGGAAGGTGCATTTCTCCCCGCTGCCGAAATGGTGTGAAGGGTCGCGGAGGGAATACCGCGTCTTCAGACGCATCCTTGTCTGCTGGACGATGTGCGCAACAAGGTGTCAGAGGTCCACTGGTGATCCCCGATCGATCCTAGGGAAGGGGAAGAGACGGTAGAAGGGGACTGACTCGTCGAACGTGACGTCCTGGGAGGACAGAACACGACGAGAGGAGGGGTGGTAAAACTGCCACCCTGGGGCGTCAGTGGGGAAGCCAAGGAAGACACAGGGAGCAGCACGAGGGGACAGCTTGTCCGCAGACAAGTCGCGGACAAACGCCCGAGATCCCCAGACACGGAACACAGACGCATCGCCAACCTTCCCCGTCCACAGCAAGGCTGGGGACATCGCAGGCCGAGAGACCCGGGGGTGAAGGTTGAGCTGATGCGCCGCGTACCTCACCGCAAACGGCCACAGAAAATGGGGGGCAGCCGCATGCATCATGGACGTACGAGCGACATCCATGACCATGCCAATGCGGCGCTCAGCAATCCCATTTTGCTGTGGTGAGTCCGGAAGCGTGAAGGTCTGGCGGATCCCCCGTGCACGACAGTAGTCCCGCAGAAGGCGAGAAGAGAACTCTCCGCCTCTGTCCGAGTGCAGACGCAGAACAGGAAAGTCCGAGCCGAAGCTCTTCCTGAGCTGGAGACGAGCCTCGCGGATCCAGTCGATCAGCACCTCAGTGACCGCACCCTTGCTGCGCAAGGGGAGGACTGTGGTGTAACGCGAGTAGTCGTCAACCACCAACAGGAAGTAGCGCTCGTAACCCTGCCCACGGACGGGGGCTGGGCCCCACACATCCATGTGAAGCGTCTGCAGGGGAGCCTCTGTCGGGGGGAAGTGGGAGGAGTGAGGAGTAGCCCGGAGGCGACCCTCGACACAGGGGACACAGGAAGGTCCTGGCCCGGAAGGGAGAGGAGGGAGAGACTGGGGAAAACCAGAGACAAGGACACGGGAAGCCATGCTCCGAAGACGGGGCAAGGAGGGGTGGCCAAGACGGTGGTGCCACAGGAGAGTCTCGTGAGACAGGAGGCGACAAGAACAGGGGGCAGACTCAGGACCTGACCGGGACGCAGCAGCAAGCACCTGACCCGACGCAGCCACCTGACCAGACGCAGGGACAGGAGGAGACTCAACGGTCAGGGTGTAGAGACTCGACCCCGGCCGACGCGAGAACGTGGCCAGGTGTCGGCCTGTGCGTGCCTCCGTGCAGTGGGTCACCCGCTGACTCGCAGGAGTGAACTGGTGAACCCCCACATCCTGCAGGTCCGCTCCACTCACCAAGTTCGTAGAGAACGAGGGAAGGTACAGACCCGACAGGGTGCCCGAAGGGGCAGCCGGACACGGGAGGACAGTGGAGAAGTGAGACAGGACAGGACCCCCAGAGGGGTCAGCAAGGGAGACCGCAACCGGCCGGCCGAGCGGCGTAAGGGTAGTGCGGTCTCGAAAGAAGGAGCGAGAAGCTCCGGAGTCAAGTGTGAAAGTGAGGGAGTGGGGGTGGGCGCACTGACCCGCTACTGAAACAAGCCCTTTTATCCCAATGGTCTAGTGGTTGGGATTCTGAGATGGTATCAGAGCAAAGGTCTCGGGTTCGAATCCCGGTGTATGCACTTCGGGCATCCCAGTGCGGGGGGGTGTCAGAGGTCCACTGGTGATCCCCGATCGATCCTAGGGAAGGGTTACAGGCACATTTGCCTGGGGGGTTATGGGCGCACTGACCCGCTACTGAAACAAGCCCTTTTATCCCAATGGTCTAGTGGTTGGGATTCTGAGACAAGGGTAACGTCCACCTGCACAAGGGCATGACAAGGAGTTAGGTGGTGCACGAAAAGGCTTCCAACAACATAAATGGCAGCGAGAAAGGCGCTTACTTGCCGCTGCTGGAAACGCTGGTTGAGGCAGTTTAGTTCCCACAGCACATCCGCAAGAAAGCGGATGAGCCAGTGGAACTTGAACGAGGTAACCACCTCGTACAGGTCCGCCTTGTAATCCTTCAGCACCACTATGGCCGCAGGGAGCACGTCGAGCAGGCGCTGGATCGCTTCACCACGGGCGAGCCAGCGGGTATCGCTAATCCCCTGCGCCTCTAGATTCGTGTGACAGAAGATCAGCTGCATCTCTTGAAACTTCTGGTAGTCAACGCTGCTGCGGCCGATGTGGTCAGCGAAGGCGCGCACGACGTCGTCAATCATTAGCAGCTCAGGTACCTCTTCAGCAGCATCACTAGCAGCGAGTGCCTCCCTGGACATAAGGGCACACGAACAGTGGGTAATTATATTGTCAAATGTTTATGTTATATCTCTATCTAGGCTGTAGTGGGGTTCAGTATAAGGGGTTTAGGGTTGTTTTTTGTACTCCTCGATTTTTCCTAGTCACACACAATCCTCTCGACATTCCTAGCCTACTAGTATTCTAACATGGTAACTAGAGCAGGACGACTCTAGGACCTAAGAAACGGGCCCACCTACCTTCCTATCCCTCCTACTGCCCGCGCGCGCCTTGGGAGCAGCGCGCGGCACCTTTTTATTTCGCGCGCGGCTCCCTTGCTCGCGCGCGCGTCACCATTTTTCAGCGCGCGCGTTGCTGTTTTCAACGCGCGCGCCTCGTTTTCTGCGCGCGTCGCTGCTGTAGCGCCGCGCGCTGGCCCGCGGCTTCTACGCGGCCCCCTGCCGCCCGCTCGCGGCCCCTTAGCGGCCTCCTCCGCGGCTCGTCACGGGCTGCTGCTGCTGCCCTGCCGCCCTGTCGCCGCCGCCTCAGCAGCACCTGCCGCCGCACCTGCGACCATTGCCGCTCGCACCACGGCCGCCGCCGCTCCTGCCGTGACGACCGCCGCCACTGCAGCTGTGCCAGCCGCTGCTGCTCCTCTTGTGGCAGCCGCTACCGCCACTGCCGTGACAGCCGCCCATCTGCAGCTGCCGCCCCTGGTGCAGCCGCCCCTCTGCAGCTGCCGCCCCTTGTGCAGCCGCCCCTGGTGCAGCCGCCCATCTGCAGCTGCCGCCCCTGGTGCAGCCGCCTCTGGTGCAGCCGCCCATCTGCAGCTGCCGCCCCTGGTGCAGCCGCCCCTCTGCAGCTGCCGCCACCTGCAGCAGCCGCCCCTGCAGCAGCCGCCCATCTGCAGCTGCCGCCCCTGTACAGCCGCCCATCTGCAGCAACCGCCCCTCTGCAGCTGCCCATCTGCAGCTGCCACCCCTGGTGCAGCCGCCCCTCTGCAGCTGCCGCCACCTGAAGCAGCCGCCCCTGCAGCAGTCGCCCATCTGCAGCTGCCACCCTTGGTGTAGCCGCCCATCTGCAGCTGCCGCCCCTGGTGCAGCCACCCCTCTGCAGCTGCTGCCCCTTGTGCAGCCGCCCCTGGTGCAGCCGCCCATCTGCAGCTGCCGCCCGTGGTGCAGCTGCCCATCTGCAGTTGCCGCCCCTGGTGCAGCCGCCCCTCTGCAGCTGCCGCCACCTGCAGCAGCCGCCCCTGCAGTAGCTGCCCATCTGCAGCTGCCGCCCCTGGTGCAGCCGCCCATCTGCAGCTGCCGCCCCTGGTGCAGCCGCCCCTCTGCAGCTGCCGCCCCTTGTGCAGCCGCCCCTGGTGCAGCCGCCCATCTGCAGCTGCCGCCCGTGGTGCAGCTGCCCATCTGCAGCTGCCGCTCCTGGTGCAGCCGCACCTCTGCAGCTGCCGCCACCTGCAGCAGCCGCCCCTGCAGCAGCCGCCCATCTGCAGCTGCCGCCCCTGGTGCAGCCGCCCATCTGCAGCTGCCGCCCCTGGTGCAGCCGCCCCTCTGCAGCTGCCGCCCCTTGTGCAGCCGCCCCTGGTGCAGCCGCCCATCTGCAGCTGCCGCCCCTAGTGCAGCTGCCCATCTGCAGCTGCCGCCCCTGGTGCAGCCGCCCCTCTGCAGCTGCCGCCACCTGCAGTAGCCGCCCCTGCAGCAGCCGCCCATCTGCTGCTGCCGCCCCTGGTGCAGCCGCCCATCTGTAGCTGCCGCCCCTGGTGCAGCCGCCCCTCTGCAGCTGCCGCCCCTTATGCAGCCGCCCCTCGTGCAGCCGCCCATCTGCAGCTGCCGCCTCTGGTGCAGCTGCCCATCTGCAGCTGCCGCCCCTGGTGCAGCCGCCCATCTGCAGCTGCAGCCACCTGCAGCAGCCGCCCCTGCAGCAGCCGCCCATCTGCAGCTACCGCCCCTGGTGCAGCCGCCCATCTGCAGCTGCCGCCCCTGGTGCAGCCGCCCCTCTGCAGCTGCCGCCACTGGTGCAGCTGCCCATCTGCAGCTGCCGCCCCTGGTGCAGCCGCCCATCTGCAGCTGCAGCCACGTGCAGCAGCCGCCCCTGCAGCTGCCGCCCCTGGTGCAGCCGCCCATCTGCAGCTGCCGCCCCTCGTGTAGCCGCCCCTCTGTAGCTGCCGCCCCTTGAGCAGCCGCCCCTAGTGCAGCCGCCCATCTGCAGCTGCCGCCCCTGGTGCAGCTGCCCATCTACAGCTGCCGCCCCTGGTGCAGCCGCCCATCTGCAGCTGCCGCCACCTGCAGCAGCCGCCCCTGCAGCAGCCGCCCATCTGCATCTGCCGCCCCTGGTGCAGCCGCCCATCTGCAGCTGCCGCCCCTGGTGCAGCCGCCCATCTGCAACTGCCGCCACCTGCAGCAGCCGCCCCTGCAGCAGCCGCCCCTGGCATCTGAAGCAGCTGCCGCGGAGCTCCCTACTGCGGCCTGGCCCCGCTCTGCAGTTACAGTGGCCCC
Source organism: Closterium sp. NIES-65 (assembly GCA_948144175.1). Classification (NCBI taxonomy): domain Eukaryota; kingdom Viridiplantae; phylum Streptophyta; class Zygnematophyceae; order Desmidiales; family Closteriaceae; genus Closterium; species Closterium sp. NIES-65. The sequence continues at coordinate 801,317 of CANXME010002420.1, forward strand.
GCTGTCACCTCCGCCTTGCGCCTGCCCCGCCGACCACTCCAGCTGCCGCCGCTCGATCTGCAGCAGCTTCCGCCGCCGGGCCTGTAGCAGCTGCCGCCACTGCAGCAGCAGTCTCCACTACAGCAGCCGCCCCTGGAGCAGCCCGCACCTGCAGCAGCCGCCCCTGGTCCCTGGAGCAGCCGCCACTGCAGCAGCCGCCCTCGGCACCTGGAGCAGCTGTCGTCGCGGACTGGCCCCGCCCTGCGGTTGTAGCGGCCCCGCTGTCGCCACCGTCCTGCGCCTGCCCCGCCGACCACTGGTGAGCATTACACTGCCAGCACTGCTACCGCTACTGCTGCTGCTACTGCCTTTTCCACTCCCGCTGCTACCGCTCCTGCTGTTACTACTGCTGTCGCTGCTGCTGTTCCTACCGCTACTACTGCTACTGCTACTACTGACGTGGCCAGATGCAGCTCCAGGGCCGTGCTCCTGAGTCCCTCACGCCCCAGGAGCTTCGAGTGTTGTATGCCAGTTGGGGCTGTCGGGGTGGCCGTAGTGGTAGTCGCTCTGGAGTGGGTCGGTCGGGGGCTTCTGGTCGTAGACAGGTGCAGCAGCCGTGTCCTCTTTCGCCCAAGCAGCTTCGAGCGTGGTACGCCAGTTGGGGCTGTCGGGGTGGCAGTAGTGGTCGTCGTTCTGGAGTGGGTCGGTCGGGAACTTCTGGTCGTGGACAGGAGCAGTTGCCATGTCCTGTGAGTGAGGCTGCTGCCCTAGGTGCAGGTGCGTCTGTTACCCTAGGTGCTGGTGAGGCTACCACTCCTGGTACTTGCGTGGCTTCTGCCCTAGGTGCCAGTGAGTCTGCTTCCTCAGGTACTGATGAGTCTGCTTCCTCAGGTACTGATGAGTCTGCTCTCTCAGGTACCGCGTCGGCTCCGGCCTCCCTCACCTTCACACTTGACTCGGGGGCGTCTCGCTCCTTCTTTCGAGACCGCACCACACTCACGCCGCTCAGTCGGCCGGTTGCAGTCTCCCTGGCCGACCCCTCTGGGGGTCCTGTTCTGGCTCACTACTCCACTGTCCTTCCGTGCCCTGCGGTCCCGTCTGGCTCCCTGTCGGGTCTGTACCTCCCCTCGTTCTCTACGAACTTGGTGGCGGGTGCTGACCTCCAGGATGGGGGGGTTGACCAGTTCACCCCTGCTCGCCGACGAGAGACCCACTGCACAGACGCGGACACGGGCCGACACTTGGCCACGTTTACGCGTCGGCCGGGGTCGAGCCTGTACACACTCACTGTCGCGTCTCCTCCGCCTCCTCCGTCGGGTCAGGTGTTTGCTGCAGCGTCCAGGTCTGGTCCTGAGTCTGCCCCCTGCTCGTGTCGCCTCCTGTCCCACGAGACCCTCCTTTAGCACCACCGCCTGGGTCACCCCTCCCTGCTTCGTCTCCGAAGCATGGCCTCCCGTCTCCTTGTCTCCGGTCTTCCCCGGTCCCTCCCTCCCCTTCCTCCGGGGCCTGGCCCTACCTGTGTCCCCTGTGTCGAGGGTCGCCTGCGGGCTACCCCTCACTCCTCCTCCTTTCCTCCGACAGAGGCCCCGCTGCAGACACTTCACATGGACGTGTGGGGCCCAGCCCGCGTCCGTGGGCAGGGTCACGAGCGCTACTTCCTGCTGGTGGTTGACGACTTCTCGCGTTACACCACAGTCTTCCCCTTGCGCAGCAAGGGTGATGTCACTGAGGTGTTGATCGACTGGATCCGCGCAGCTCGTCTCCAGCTCAGGAAGAGCTTCGGCTCGGACTTTCCTGTTCTGCGTCTGCACTCGGACAGAGGCGGAGAGTTCTCCTCCGGCCTTCTGCGAGCCTACTGTCGGGCACGAGGCATCCGCCAGACCTTCACGCTTCCGGACTCCCCACAGCAGAATGGGATTGCTGAGCGCCGCATTCGCATGGTCATGGACGTCGCCCGTACGTCCATGGTGCATGCGGCTGCCCCCCATTTTCTGTGGCCGTTTGCGGTTCGGTACGCAGCGCATCAGATCAACCTTCAGCCCAGGGTCTCCAGGCCGGAGACCTCCCCAGCTCTGCTGTGGACAGGGAAGGTTGGCGATGCGTCGGTGTTCAGTGTCTGGGGATCTCGGGCGTTTGTCCGCGACTTGTCTGCGGACAAGCTGTCCCGTCGTGCTGCTCCTTGCGTCTTCCTGGGTTTCCCCCCTGACGCACCTGGGTGGCAGTTCTACCACCCCACCTCTCGCCGTGTTCTGTCCTCCCAGGACGTCACGTTCGACGAGTCGGTCCCCTTCTACCGCCTCTTCCCCTACCGCACTCCGTCCCTCCCCCCGCCGCCCCTCTTCCTGGTCCTAGGTCCCCCCCCGGTAGACCCCCTCCCCCCTCAGGGTCCTGCCCCTTCAGGTGTGTCTCAGGTAGACGCGGTCGAGCCTGTCGAGGTCACTAGTGACTCTGGTGCTGCTGCGGGTGCTGGGCCTGGGGGTGCGGAGCCTGGGGGTGCGGGGCCTGGGGGTGCGGAGCCTGGGGGTGCGGGGCCTGGGGGTGCTGAGCTTGGGGGTGCTGAGCCTGGAGGTGCGGAGCCTGGGGGTGCTGAGCCTGGGGGTGCTACGACTGGGGGTGCTGCACCTGGGGGTGCTGCGCCTGGAGTTGCGGAGTCTGGGGGTGCTGAGCCTGCTGGTGCTGTTCCTGGCGGTTCTACGAGTCCTTCTTCTCGCCGGGAGCAGCTCTCTCCACTGGAGCTGCGTGAGTGGTTTGCCCGACGCTGGAGACGAGCTGCTGGAACTCGAGGTGCTGCGGGTACTGGAGGTTCTACTGCTTCTGAGGGAGCTGGTGCCACGGGTCCCGGAGGTGCTCGTACTGGGAGTACTGGAGCTGCCGGGCCCGGGGGTGCCTCTGGAGCTGGAGCTGCTGAGGGTGCTGCCGCGGAGTCTACTGCTGGCGGTCGTGCTGAGGGTACTACTGGCGCTGCTGGAGGTACTGGGGTTGGGGCTGCTGCTAGTGCTGGTGCTGCCGCTGGGGGTACTGGTGCTGTCGCGGAGTCTACTGCTGGCGGTCCTGCTGAGGGTACTCCTGGCGTTGCTGGCGGTCCTGGAGTTGGAGCCGCTACGGGTGCTGGTGCTGTCCCTGCTGTGTCTGGAGTCGCCGCGTGGCCTCGGCCGTACTTCGTTCCGCTCCTTCAGCAGGTTCTTGGTCTCCCGGCTTCCTCTTGTCCGTCTCCTCCCCTAGAGTGTCCACAGCCTGTCCAGTCTCAGTTACAGTTACAGCCCGCCTCTCCACTACCTTCTCCGTCTCCCTACACTGGTCCTACTGGAGGTCTTGCTGAGCGTCGTGAGCCTGCGTCTCGCCCTGTGTCGCCTGTTCGTGCTGCTCGCGCTAGTGGTCGCGGTTCGCGTCAGCGTCCTCCTCCTGTCCCTGGCACGCATAGGATGTCTCTGCGTCCATCCACTGCTCCTCTGCGTGCCCCTTTGCCGTCTCCTCCTCAGTCTTCTCTTCCTATCCTTGCCGACCCGGAGTCGGACTCTCTTCGTGCTGCCAGTCCTACTGTCACGCGTCTCCTTGCTACTGTTGTTACTGACCCTTCCTTTGGGTCCGCTGCTGCGTCTTCCTTGGTTGCTGAGCTGGTCGACTTTGCTGCTGCGTGTCGTCTAGACTACGCCGCCAGACTTGTTGCTGAGTCTGAGTCTGCTGAGTCTGCGTCTGCCTGTCCTCCGTCCGTCGGGGGTGACTGTGCTCTTGGCACGGACGTCCTTGAGGACAGGCAGGAGGAGTTCCAGTGCTTTGCCGCCGCTTTGCCCCATCTAGTGTCCATGCTTGTTGCCCCTGAGGGAGACCCGGATGCTCTAGACATCCCGACCCCACGCTCTTACGCTGAGGCGATGGCCGGTCCCTACTCCTCTCACTGGCAGTCAGCCATGGACGCAGAGATGGCTTCCTGGAAGTCCACAGGCACCTACGTTGAAGAGGTTCCCCCACCTGGGGCGAACATCGTCAGTGGCATGTGGATTTTCAGGGTGAAGCGGCCGCCGGGTTCTCCGCCTGTCTTCAAGGCGCGGTACGTGGCTCGTGGCTTCAGTCAGCGGCAGGGAGTTGACTTCTTCCAGACCTTCTCCCCGACCCCGAAGATGACCACTCTTCGGGTTCTTCTGCACGTCGCCGCTCAGCCTGACTACGAGCTCCACTCTCTTGACTTCAGCACTGCTTTCTTGCAGGGCAGCCTGCACGAGGAGATCTGGCTGCGCCGCCCTCCTGGCTTATCTGGGTCGTTCCCTCCTGGTACCCAGTGGAGCTTCCGGCGGCCAGTCTACGGTCTCCGCCAGGCGCCGCGCGAGTGGCACGACACACTGAGGACTACACTTGCGGCTCTTGGGTTCGCTCCCTCTACTGCTGACCCGTCGCTGTTTCTACGCACCGACACCTCGCTGCCGCCGTTCTACATCCTCGTGTACGTCGACGACTTGGTCTTTGCCACTGCGGACACTGCCGCACTCGCCCACGTGAAGTCCGAGCTGCAGAAGAGACACACGTGCACAGACCTGGATGAACTGACAAGCTATCTTGGCTTGCGGATCACCCGGGACAGAGCACGGCGCACCATTACCCTGACTCAGTCACACATGGTGCAGCAGGTCCTTCACCGCTTCCGCTTCACGTACTCCTCGCCTCAGCCCACTCCTCTGCCTACGGGACACTCGCTCTCAGCTCTGCCTTCGGATGAGTCTGTAGAGCCGAGTGGCCCGTATCCAGAGCTTGTTGGCTGCCTCATGTACCTGATGACCTGCACTCGACCTGACCTTGCATACCCTCTCAGCATCTTAGCACGCTATGTCGCTCCCGGCCGTCACCGGAAGGAGCACATGGATGCAGCTAAGAGGGTGTTGCGCTACTTGTGCAGTACGTCAGGCATGGGGCTAGTGCTTGGAGGGCGAGATAGGCCTGTTCTCACTGGGCACTCAGACGCTTCTTGGGCGGACGACCAGGCTACTCAGCGGTCGTCTCAGGGTTACACCTTCAACCTTGGCTCTGGCTCTGTCTCTTGGCGTTCTACACGCTCTTCTTCTGTTCTCAGCTCCAGCTGCGAGGCTGAGATCTACGCCACGGCCATGGCTGCCCAGGAGCTTCGCTGGCTCACCAACCTGCTGACGGACCTTGGAGAGCGGCCTCGTTCTCCTCCAGTGCTGTACGTCGACAACAAGGCAGCCATTGCCTTGTGTCAGGAGCACAGACTGGAGCACAGGACGAAGCACATTGCTCTGCGCTACTTTCTTGCTCGAGAGCTGCAGCAGCGTGGTCAGCTTCGTCTGCGTCACGTGGCCACTGAGGCCAACACTGCTGATGTGTTTACCAAGGCGCTTCCGCCTTGTGACCATCAGCGCTTTTGCACTCTTCTCGGCCTTGTTCCCACTGGGCCTCACTTGCTTACCTCTTGACCTTGCTTGTACTGTTGCATATATATATACCTGCTCTTGCTTGTTTAGCACTGTTATATATATGCTCTGCTGCATGTGAACTGGCCTTGTGGCCTTGAACTTGTGCTCAAAATGTGTGGTGACATTGAGATCCACCCTGAGCTTGCTTTGCTTCGCTTGACTGGTCTTGTGACCCCTTGCTCTCCCCACTTTGCCTATGGGGGTGTGTCAAATGTTTATGTTATATCTCTATCTAGGCTGTAGTGGGGTTCACTATAAGGGGTTTAGGGTTGTTTTTTGTACTCCTCGATTTTTCCTAGTCACACACAATCCTCTCGACATTCCTAGCCTACTAGTATTCTAACATATATTGCAACTCAATTTGTGAAGGCATGACGGAGCAAACAGTGGTGACTCTTACCGGTGAGCGATACAGTGTGTTGAGGCCAGATGCGGAATGCGCAGTCGCAGCCGTGTCACGACTCCGCGGTTCTTGCCGACCATCACGCTAGCACCATCAGAGGCAACGCTGGAGATCTTCTGGAGGTCGACTCTGATACGTGTGAGATACTGCACGACATCCGATGTCAGTGAGGCACCGTCACAACGGTCAACAGTGATGAGTGTTAAAAACTCGGTAACAACCGTGGTGCGCTGGAAGAACGTGGCGTAAAGAATGAGGTGCTTCCCATGCACTCGGTCCGTGCTCTCGTCGAGGGAAATCCCTATCCACGGGGATTCAAGCAGGTGCAGACGTTGTGTTTCCTGAAGGTATGTTGAGAGTGCGCGCAGATTCTCCTTGAATCCGTAACTGCCAGGGGGAAACACAGGTCGATTAAGGTGAGAAGTGCAGAATACATAGTACAACAATTTCACCAACTCGATCCACCACTTACTCTGTGTAGTACGCGTCGTAGCCACCTGCGGGAGGAAGGTCCGGTAAACCCTCCTTTGCTAGAAACCAGCACAGCGGGACGAACATGTCAGATTATTATATAGCTGATGCATGTTTGTAGGCTGTAGTGGGGTAGCCCATAGGGGGTACAACCCAATTAGGGTTGGTACTTGTACTGTTTTCATTCATAGTGCATCAATTCCTCGCTACTATCTTAACATGGTATCGAGCAGGTTCCCTAGTGGGAACTGTTCCTAGGGCCCACCTACTTTTCTTTCCTGCCCGGAGCGCGCTCCGCCCTAGCCCGAGTCGCGCTCGGCCTTTTTTTTCCTCTGGCGGCCCGATCGCGTCGCGCCGCCCTCGAATTTTCGGCGCGCCACCTACGCGACCTCGTCGCGCCGCCCCAGACGACCGCGCCGCGTCGCGCGTGCCGCCCTCCAATCGCGCGCCGCCCCTCTGGCCTCGGCGCCCACCTCCGCGACACCGGCGCCGTCTCTGACGGCCCCGCGATCGCCTGTTACGGCCCCGCCGTCCCCTCTGCCGGCCCCGCCGCTGCACCTGCCGGCCCCGCCGTCCCCTCTGACGGCCCCGCCGCTGCATCTGACGGCCCCGCCGTCCCCTCTGCCGGCCCAGCCGCTGCACCTGACGGCCCCGCCGCTGCACCTGCCGGCCCCGCCGTCCCCTCTGCCGGCCCCGCCGCTGCACCTGACGGCCCCGCCGCTGCACCTACCGGCCCCGCCGTCCCCTTTGCCGGCCCCGCCGCTGCACCTGACGGCCCCGCCGCTGCACCTGCCGGCCCCGCCGTCCCCTTTGCCGGCCCCGCCGCTGCACCTGACGGCCCCGCCGCTGCACATGCCGGCCCCGCCACTGCACCTGACGGCCCCGCCGTCCCATGTGCCGGCCCCGCCGCTGCACATGAACCGCCGGGCCGCCGCGCCGCCTGCCAGCCGCGCCGCCCAGCAGCCGAGCCGCCCGGGCAGCCGAGCCGCCCGAGCAGCCGAGCCGCCCAGCAGCCGAGCCGCCCGACCCGCCCGAGCCGCCCGAGCCGCCCGAGCCGCCCGAGCCGCCCGAGTCGCCTGAGCCGCCCAGCAGCTGTGCCGCCCGAGCCGCCCAGTCTGGTAAGAGCACCGCCTCCCTCTCCGCACTGCCCTCACCCCACTGCCCGAGCTGCTAGTCTCCCGCTGTCATGGCTACCCCCAGCGTTCTCGCTTTTGACGCTGAGGGCCGGGCCATTGATTTTGACGTCTGGCTCGACGACCTGCAGCTTTTCCTACAGTGCGATAGGGCTGACGGCCTCTCCCTCTTTGACCTCACATCTGGTGCCTCCCCTGCCCCCGCTGCCACTGATGACGCCACTGTTCGCTCACAGTGGGCCACGCGCGATGCTGCTGCACGTCTTGCTATGCGTCGCCACCTGCCTACCAATGAGCGTGCGCACTTTAGCCAGTACAAGAGTGCTCAGACCTTGTACGACGCTGTAGTTGCACGCTACTCCTCCCTTGCCACTGCTGCACTGACCCGCCTCATGCTACCGTACCTCTTTCCCGACCTTGCCGCTTTTGCCACAGTCGCTGACCTCATTACGCACCTCCGCACTAGTGACACACGCTACCGCGCTGCGCTTCCTGCTGAGTTCTGCGCCAAGAACCCTCCCCCCATATACATCACCCTCTACTACATAGTCACCCGCCTCCCTGACTCCCTTCGCGCAGTCAGGGACCACTTTCTCTCAGTCTGCCCCACCACTCTCACTGTTGACCTCCTCGAGAAGGACCTCCTAGCAGCAGAGAAGAGCATACTAGCTGTAGGAGCCTCTCGTGGTGACCCGCGCACCCCCATCTTTGAGGGGTGTTCTCCCTCCCCCCTGTTGCCCTCTGTTGCCTCTGCTGCTACAGTCGACCTCGTTGGTTTCGAGTCGGTCGCGGCGGCGTCTGCCCCTAGTGGGAGACGTCGCACTGGCAAGGGCAAGGGGGGCAGGGGCGCTGGAAGAGCTGGCGGGGGCAGCGGAGGCGGCGGTGGAGGCGGCGGGGGGGGTGGGGGTGGTGGTGGGGGTGGTGGCGGGGGCGGAGGCGTCGGTGGCGGCAGTGGAGGCGGAGGCAGCGGCGGCGGTGGCGGTGGGAGTGGAGGCGGAGGCGGCGGTGGCGGCGGCGGTGGGAGTGGAGGTGGTGGCGGAGGTGGTGGAGGCGGCGGTGGGAGTAGAGGTGGTGGCGGAGGTGGTGGAGGCGGCGGCGGAGGAGGTGGTGGAGGCGGTCGTGGCTCGTCACAGAGGAGTGGCTCCGGTGGTGGTCAGCGCCAGCAGCAGCAGCACGGTCAGGAGACCCTCTCCTCTCAGCAGCTCCGTGAGTGGTACGCTGCACGTCAGAGGGGTGGGGGTACTGGCCCGTGCGCCTACGTCCTGCGCACTGGCGACCGTGCGGGTGAGCCGTGTGGGGGTCCGCACCCCACCCAGCGCTGCTTTGGCCGCCTGACTGGCGCTTGGCGCCGCCAGTTCCCTGACGCCACTGAGATCCCTCGCTGGGACCAGCTGTCTAGGGCAGGAGTAGCTATCTTTGATCTTGACTTTGATGCTATTCTTCGTGCCATGTATGCTGTGACTATTAGTGAGGAGGGTGACTGTTACGTGTGTTTCCCGCCCGACCCGGGCATTGGTACTGCTGCTCTAGGTGCTGTTGAGACTGCTGCTCCAGGTGCTGGTGAGGCTGTTGCTCTAGGTGCCAGTGAGTCTGCGTCCTCAGTAGCTGGTGAGTCTGCTCTCTCAGGTACCGCGTCGGCTCCGGCCTCCCTCACCTTCACTCTTGACTCGGGGGCGTCTCGCTCCTTCTTTCGAGACCGCACCACACTCACGCCGCTTAGTCGGCCGGTTGCAGTCTCCCTGGCAGACCCCTCTGGGGGTCCTGTCCTGGCTCACTACTCCACTGTCCTTCCGTGCCCTGCGGTCCCGTCTGGCTCCCTGTCGGGTCTGTACCTCCCCTCGTTCTCTACGAACTTGGTGGCGGGTGCTGACCTACAGGATGGGGGGGTTGACCAGTTCACCCCTGCGCGCCGACGGGACACCCACTGCACGGACGCGGACACGGGCCGACACTTGACCACGTTCACGCGTCGGCCGGGGTCGAGCCTGTACACACTCACTGTTCCGTCTTCTCCTCCTGCGTCTGGTCAGGTGCCTGCGTCGGGTCAGGTGTTTGCTGCAGCGTCCAGGTCTAGTCCTGAGTCTGCCCCCTGCTCGTGTCGCCTCCTGTCCCACGAGACCCTCCTGTGGCACCACCACATGGGTCACCCCTCCCTGCTTCGTCTCCGAAGCATGGCCTCCCGTCTCCTTGTCTCAGGTCTTCCCCGGTCCCTCCCTCCCCTCCCTCCGGGTCCTGGCCCTCCCTGTGTCCCCTGTGTCGAGGGACGCCTGCGGGCTACCCCTCAATCTTCCCCGTTTCCTCCGACGGAGGCCCCGCTGCAGGCGCTTCACATGGACGTGTGGGGCCCAGCCCACGTCCGTGGGCAGGGTCACGAGTGCTACTTCCTGCTGGTGGTTGACGACTACTCGCGTTACACCACAGTCTTCCCCTTACGCAGCAAGGGTGATGTCACTGAGGTGTTGATCGACTGGATCCGCGCAGCTCGTCTCCAGCTCAGGAAGAGCTTCGGCTCGGACTTTCCTGTTCTACGTCTGCACTCGGACAGAGGCGGAGAGTTCTCCTCTGGCCTTCTGCGAGCCTACTGTCGTGCACGAGGCATCCGCCAGACCTTCACGCTTCCGGACTCCCCACAGCAGAATGGGATTGCTGAGCGCCGCATTCGCATGGTCATGGACGTCGCCCGTACGTCCATGGTGCATGCGGCTGCCCCCCATTTTCTGTGGCCGTTTGCGGTTCGGTACGCTGCGCATCAGATCAACCTTCAGCCCAGGGTCTCCAGGCCGGAGACCTCCCCAGCTCTGCTGTGGACAGGGAAGGTTGGCGATGCGTCGGCGTTCAGTGTCTGGGGATCTCGGGCGTTTGTCCGCGACTTGTCTGCGGACAAGCTGTCCCGTCGTGCTGCTCCTTGCGTCTTCCTGGGTTTCCCCCCTGACGCACCTGGGTGGCAGTTCTACCACCCCACCTCTCGCCGTGTTCTGTCCTCCCAGGACGTCACGTTCGACGAGTCGGTCCCCTTCTACCGCCTCTTCCCCTACCGCACTCCGTCCCTCCCCACGCCGCCCCTCTTCCTGGTCCCAGGTCCCCCCCCGGTAGACCCCCTCCCCCCTCAGATACTGCCCCTTCAGGTGTGTCTCAGGTAGACGCGGTTGAGCCTGTCGAGGTCACTGGTGACTCTCGTGCTGCTGCGGGTGCTGGGCCTGGGGGTGCGGGGCCTGGGGGTGCGGAGCCTGGGGGTGCTTTGCCTGGGGGTGCTGCGCCTGGAGTTGCGGAGTCTGGGGGTGCTGAGCCTGGGGGTGCTGAGCCTGGGGGTGCTGGGCCTGGGGGTGCTGAGTCTGGGGGTGCTGAGCCTGCTGGTGCTGTTCCTGGCGGTTCTCCGAGTCCTTCTTCTCGCCGGGAGCAGCTCTCTCCAGTGGAGCTGCGTGAGTGGTTTGCCCGACGCTGGAGGCGAGCTGCTGGCGCTGGAGGTGCTGCGGGTACTGGAGTTTCTGCTGCTACTGAGGGAGCTGGTGCCGCGGGTCCTGGAGGTGCTCGTACTGGGAGTACTCGAGCTGCCGGGCCCGGGGGTGCCTCTGGAGCTGGAGCTTCTGCGGGTGCTGGCGCGGAGTCTACTGCTGGCGGTCCTACTGAGGGTACTCCTGGCGCTGCTGGAGGTACTGGAGGTGGGGCTGCTGCTTGTGGTGGTGCTGCCGCTGGGGGTGCTGGTGCTGTCGCGGAGTCTACTGCTGGCGGTCCTGCTGAGGGTACTATTGGTGCTGCTGGCGGTACTGGAGTTGGAGCTGCTACAGGTGTTGGTGCTGTCCCTGCTATGTCTGGAGTCGCCGCGCGGCCTCGGCTGTACTTCGTTCCGCTCCTTCAGCAGGTTCTTGGTCTCCCAGCTTCCTCTGGTCCGTCTCCTCCCCTAGAGTGTCCACAGCCTGTCCAGTCACAGCTAGAGTTACAACCTGACTCCCCACTGCCTGCTCCGTCTTCCTACACTGGTCCTACTGGAGGTCTTACTGAGCGTCGTGCGCCTGCGTCCCGCCCTGCGTCCCCTGTCCGGGCTGCTCGCCCTAGTGGTCGCGGTTCACGTCAGCGTCCTCCTCCTGTCCCTGGCACGCATAGGATGTCTCTGCGTCCGTCCACTGCTCCTCTGCGTGCCCCTTTGCCTTCTCCTCCTCAGTCTTCTCTTCCTGCTCTTGCCGACCCGGAGTCGGACTCTCTTCGTGCTGCCAGTCCTACTGTCACACGTCTTCTTGCCACTGTCGTCACTGACCCTTCCTTTGAGTCCGCTGCTGCGTCTGCCTTAGTCGCTGAGCTGGTCGACTTTGCTGCCGCGTGTCGTCTAGACTACGCCGCCAGTCTTGTTGCTGAGTCGGAGTCTGCTGAGTCTGAGTCTGCTGAATCTACGTCTGCCTGTCCTCCGTCCGTCGGGGATGACTGTGCTCTTGGCACGGACGTCCTTGAGGACAGGCAGGAGGAGTTCCAGTGCTTTGCTGCCGCTTTGCCCCATCTCGTGTCCATGCTTGTTGCCCCTGAGGGAGACCCGGATGCTCCTGACATCCCGACCCCACGCTCTTACGCAGAGGCGATGGCCGGTCCCTACTCCTCTCAGTGGCAGACAGCTATGGACGCAGAGATGGCTTCCTGGAACTCCACAGGCACCTACGTCGACGAGGTTCCCCCACCTGGGGCGAACATCGTCAGTGGCATGTGGATTTTCATGGTGAAGCGGCCGCCGGGATCTCCGCCTGTCTTCAAGGCGCGGTACGTGGCTCGTGGCTTCAGTCAGCGGCAGGGAGTTGACTTCTTCCAGACCTTCTCCCCGACCCCGATGATGACCACTCTTCGGGTTCTTCTGCACGTCGCCGCTCAGCGTGACTACGAGCTCCACTCTCTTGACTTCAGCACTGCTTTCTTGCAGGGCAGCCTGCACGAGGAGATCTGGCTGCGCCGCCCTCCTGGCTTCACTGGGTCGTTCCCTCCTGGTACCTAGAGGAGCCTCTGGCGGCCAGTCTACGGTCTCCGCCAGGCGCCGCGCGAGTGGCACAACACACTGAGGACTACACTTGCGGCTCTTGGGTTCGCTCCCTCTACCGCTGACCCGTCGCTGTTTCTACGCACCGACACCTCGCTGCCGCCGTTCTACATCCTCATGTACGTCGACGACTTGGTCTTTGCCACTGCGGACACTGCCGCACTCGCCCACGTGAAGTCCGAGCTGCAGAAGAGACACACGTGCACAGACCTGGGTGAACTGACAAGCTATCTTGGCTTGCGGATCACCCGGGACAGAGCACGGCGCACCATTACCCTGACTCAGTCACACATGGTGCAGCAGGTCCTTCAGCGCTTCCGCTTCACGTACTCCTCGCCTCAGTCCACTCCTCTGCCTACGGGACACTCGCTCTCAGCTCTGCCTTCGGATGAGTCCGTAGAGTCGAGTGGCCCGTATCCAGAGCTTGTGGGCTGCCTCATGTACCTGATGACCTGCACTCGACCTGACCTCGCATACCCTCTCAGCATCTTAGCACGCTATGTTGCTCCCGGCCGTCACCGGAAGGAGCACATGGATGCAGCTAAGAGGGTGTTGCGCTACTTGTGCAGTACGTCGGGCATGGGGCTAGTGCTTGGAGGGCGAGACCGGCCTGTTCTCACTGGGCACTCAGGCGCTTCTTGGGCTGACGACCAGGCTACACAGCGGTCGTCTCAGGGTTACACCTTCAGTCTTGGCTCTGGCTCTGTCTCTTGGCGCTCTACTCGCTCTTCTTCTGTTCTCAGCTCCAGTTGTGAGGCTGAGATCTACGCCACGGCCATGGCTGCCCAGGAGCTTCGCTGGCTCACCTACCTGCTGACTGACCTTGGAGAGCGGCCTCGTTCTCCTCCAGTGCTGTACGTCGACAACAAGGCAGCCATTGCCTTGTGTCAGGAGCACAGACTGGAGCACAGGACGAAGCACATTGCTCTGCGCTACTTCCTTGCTCGAGAGCCGCAGCAGCGCGGTCAGCTTCGCCTGCGTCACGTGGCCACTGAGGCCAACACTGCTGATGTGTTCACCAAGGCACTTCCGCCTTGTGATCATCAGCGCTTTTGCACTTTGCTAGGTCTTGTGCCCACTGGGCCTCACTTGCTTACCTCTTGACCTTGTCTGTACTGCTGCATATATATACCTGCTCTTGCTTGTTTAGCGCTGTTATATATATGCTCTACTGCATATGAACTGGCCTTGTGGCCTTGAACTTGTGCTCGGAATTTGTGTGGTATCCTTGAGATCCACCCTAAGCTTGCTTTGCTTTGCTTTGCTTTACTGGTCTTGTGACCCCTTGTTCTCCCCCACTTTGCCTACGGGGGTGTGTCAGATTATTATATAGCTGATGCATGTTTGTAGGCTGTAGTGGGGTAGCCCATAGGGGGTACAACCCAATTAGGGTCGGTACTTGTACTGTTTTCATTCATAGTGCATCCATTCCTCGCTACTATCTTAACAGAACATCGCTATGGGCGCGTCCGCCTTGCAGACGAACATCGCAATGTGGAGGAGCCGAATGATATGATGGGTGGAGGCGTCTGTGGTCTTCCACCCACCCAGTGTAGCCTGCTTCGCCTTCTCCGCCTCCGCCTTCTCCTGATTCTCCACTGCGTTCTTGTGTGCACGGGTCGCGGAGTGAGTACGGATGCTGCCGATTTGGAGATCCCGCACACTCTCACCCTTGAGCCCGTACGCGGTATGCGCCAGTGGATCTCCGTGCTTCACACAAATAGCACACTTCAAGGACGGACGACCGTTAGACATGCGGAGGAAACGCAACCATTTGAAAGCACCTTGCCACTGACCCTCAAACGTTTTGTTCACCGACTCATACTCAGCATCCGCTAGAGCGGTGGGCGGCTTCGGATCGGATGAAGGAGCAGGGCACTTGTTTGAAGTAGAGTCGCGGGGAGGAGGGGCACCCCAGAGCGTCTGCTGCTTGTACGTAATTCCAGGGCGCGGTCGCTTTACAGGCGCGGTGCTGACAGTCGAAGGCGTAGCAGTAGGCGGTTTTGACGAGCCTTCGCCACCACCGGGAACTAAGTCTATGTCAGGATGAGGCTCCCACGCCGAGGGTGAGTCTGGCGGCTCGAACGGATAGACCGTTCCTACCACACATTCTGGTGACGGCTCACGAGTAGGCAGCTGTGCGATGGGCACGGCGTAGTTCTCGCTAAGCCGTGGTAAAACGCCCAGCACGAAGAGGCCGTTTCTCGCGCCATCAGGTGGAGCGGCCTCACCAGTGGGCATTGTGGAGTTGAAAAGTGAGGATGGTTGAGAATGAGGGCCAAGCGAGAGACCCCCTCGTAGAGAAGGCGCCTATGTCAGCCTCGATAGGGTAGTATGTTCCACAGGGCGGGCCCTGTGATGGCCAGCAAGGCAGCACTGAGGCTGCAAATGGCTGTGAAGGACAGCTTGAAGCTGTCCTTCACAGGCAATTCTGATGTGATGGCGGTGGGCGTGGCGAAAACTGACGAGGTGCAATCATTGGTTGCAGCCCTGCGGCAGAAACAACCAATGCGGATAGTTGGCGTGATGCCAAGTACGCAGCATTTTTCCGTGCGTGTGGGCACGAGCGACAACAGGTGTTTGTGAGGGTGTTGTACGTTTTGTCACCACGCGGACTATAGTCAGGTTCGCGTTAGAAAAGATTCGGTAAAAGGGTAGTGTAGACCCAACCCTGATTCCGACAGGGTAAGCTAAAAACCAATTAGGGTAAAGAAAACGTGAACTTTAAAGAGAAGGGTAACTATAGCGCAATCCTGATTTCGTCAGGGTAATCCTGAAAAAGCGGCCCGCCCCCAGGGTAATCAGGGTGTTTTACCCTAATATTTTGGGCCCTGACTGCCACCTGCATGTATGTAGGTTGTGCTTGGTTGAGTTGTTTGATTGTGTGTGAGTTATCAGAAGAGGATGTTCACAAAGCAGTATGTAGAAACTCAGCGCGCCGACGAGAGCTTATACGGTAGCACCACCTTATTATCACAATTCACGTCGATGCGGCTCACAGAGGTCGCCCTGGTTTTTGGAATGGCTAGGCTTGGTGTTCAGGATAACAGTGTGCTGATGAAGACACACTGAAACAAAGCATGGTACGGACGGTACGGATGAGCAACATTGTTTTTATATGCATGAATAACATTACTGGATCTATATCGATTGAGGTTCTGTCGTTCTTTTCTAGTTCGTGAGTTTTCTCTACACAGTACATTCGGCTCGGCAAGGAATGGAGCCGGCAGATGGGGGAGCTACCAGCAATTTTGGACGGACCCACGGACGTAGCGTGCCCCCCGTGTGATGTCTTCGCAGCGAATGAGGTAGGAGTGCGATTGGCGCTAAGAGAACCTATCATCAAAGGGACGACTGTTGGCGGCGGCAGCAATGACCCAACTAGTATTACGGGTGTCACTTGTGCCTTTCCCTGTATGACGTGTCTTGCCATTCTCCCTTCCCCTCTGTGTGACGTCTTCGCAGCGATAAGGTGGGTGTGGCGCTGGGAGCACTAGCCGCCAAAGGCACGATTGCTGCCGGTTTATATGCGCATGGGCTTTTTTTGAGACGTCTCAATAATACCCCTTTTTTCATGACGGTCGTGCGGGTTTATGAGCGTGTGGCCTCTTTTTTTTTACGTCTGATAAGCACCATTTTTTCACGACGGTGGTGTGCGTGTGGCCTCTTTTTGAGACGTCTCAAAAACACCCTTTTTTCACGGCGGTGGTGCGCGTTTATGCGCGCAAGGGCTCGGTGATGCTCCTCGGCTTGCTCGCGCAGCCACGCTCCGTCTATTTCGACTTTGAACGATGCGTATCCGTGCCCGAAGTCACGTCCGCGAGCGATGTTGGTGTGACTGAGAATCCTCACAAGTCACAGCAACATAGCGTGCCCGAAGTCGCGTCTGCGAGTAGCGGCACGAGCGGCGGCGGCGCGGTGGACGCGCTGGGGTGGTGGGACGTGTTTTCGGGTGACCCGTTTTTCGATCGCACGGTGTGCAACGCGGTGCAGCTTTTTGCGTCGCCCGACTGCTCTGGTGCTGAGGTGGCGAAACACGTATACAATGGGTACATGAGGTGAGCAATCGCGCGTTTGTTACTGGGATGTAACCAAGCTCCTTCCCTCCCTCCTCCTGCGAGGTGCACCTGTTCACGTCGCCCGATTGCTCGGGTACTGCAGCGGTAAAATACCATTTCGCGAAGGATATGAGGTGAGAGTAACCATTTTGCTGTGAAAATGCCCATTTGCGGGGTACATGAGGTGAGCATTGACGGGGTAACTGAGGTGAAATACCCAGTTTCATTATTCACCTGTTTGTTTACTGGCGCACACTGAAGCTCACTCCCTTGCTTGCATGTGTCACTACTCACCAGTGTGAGTAGTGCTTTCAAAATGGTCACATATGTGAAGTCCATTTGCTGCGTTGTCGGTGAGTGCCTTGCTGCCACCATGCATTCACCTCTATGCTGCCACCATGCATTCACCTCTCTGCTGCCACCATGCATTCACCTGTCTGCTGCTATTACTGTGCAATGCATGCAATGTTGCTCATGCATCGCATTGAAAAACATCACTTGCTGCTTCCATCCAGCTGTGCCCTGCTGCTGTCATGTGCGCTTCCTCCTTTTGAGTGGTGCCATGCACTTCCAGATGCAATTTATGCCGCTTTTCCTCATGAGTCATGCCTCTCCCCCCATTCTTTCCCCCATGCCTCCCCCCCCCCCATGCCATTTCCTCCCATCCCATGCCCCTCATCCCATCCTCCCATGTGATACAGACAACATCTGCAGCTGTGTCAAGTGCCCGGCACACTCCACGTGCATCAAGACAAACGACAGCATGGAGGTGGTTTGCCAGTGCGCCCAGGGCTACTGTAAATTCTACAGTCAATGCCAACCTCAGTAGCCTCACCTCCGTTTTGTAAGCCCGCGCTTCCTCTCTGTATTTTCCCTCAAGCTCTATCTTCCCCCCCTCTCTCTTCCTGTCCCGTCCTACATCCTCCCCTCCTCCATCTGCCTCCCTCTCGCTCCCAGTCCTCTGCCTCACCCTCTTTCTCCCCTCTCTCCTCTCTCCCCCTCCCTCTCTCTTCCTGTCCCGTCCTACCTCCCCCCCTCCTCCATCTACTGCTCTGCCTCTGTCTTGCACCCTGCCTTCCGTCCCCATTCTGCCTTCTCTCTATCTCTCTCTCTCTCTCTCTCTCTCTCTCTCTCTCTCTCTCTCTCTCTCTCTCTCTCTCTCTCTCTCTCTCTCTCTCTCTCTCTCTCTCTCTCTTTCTCTCAAGCGGTCATGCATTTATGTTGATAATAAGGTACAGGCATGCAAGTGTGGGTATCGGCTGGGAGGCTAACCTAGGCAAGTAACTTGGTGGCTGGCCGAGCTAGCAAGTAAGCTAACAACCAAACAAACCTGCAGCCAAACAACAGACAGCAGACAACTTGCATGGATATCACAAAGCGACCGAGACCCTGATCTCCCCACCTGCTATGCCCCACTCCTTCCCCTACCCTGCCATACTTCTCCTCCGCGCCTGCTACCCCGTTCCTCTTCCCCCTCGGCGACTTACACCCCTGCAAGGCCATCGTCAAGCACCTGCCAGAGGTCCCCTAGGCTCGGCTCCTAGGGGTCCATAGGTGCTTGGGGGAAGGCTGCTTCAGCCGCCGTGTTGCTTTTGTTGAGGAACGAGGTGGCCTGCGAACGCTGCAGCATGACTGACCAGCATTGGCGGTAGTGCGCGTTGAGGCGGGAGGCTGTGGTTGTGAGTGGCCCCTGCCGGAACTTTTTCCTTGCTGTGGCCACCGCCAACAGCCGTAGGAACTGCACCGTGTCCGTTGCTAGTGCCCCGTAGGTCTCAACTGCTAGGCCGAAGAAACCCACATAGTCTGGCCGGCCCTCATACAAGCGGTGCTTCCGCTCCGAAGCTTCCTTGGCCGCCCACCCCGGCGGCTTCCGTACCCGTGGGTCCCGCTTCTGCAGCACCGGGTCTGTCACTGTTACATCGGTGACCCAGGTCTCTGCAGACTCCCTATTCTGAAACGCTAGATCCGCCCGCTTGCGGAGGACAGGGGGAGAGAAAGTCGCCGTCTCATGGAATGTGTTAAATCCTGCTTCTCGTGCCAACCTCAGAGCCGTATAGACCAGCGCGTTGTGTGTTCTCACCACACCCCCCCCCTCACCACAACGGAGCAGGTAATTGGCTAGGCTGCTGTCCGCAATCTCAGAATTGTCACGCTTACAGGGGCACTTGGCTGTGACCGGGAGGGCCATCCCTAGGCGGAAACCGAGGGCTAGCGAGAACTGACCAGGGGCAAATGTAAGGTCAGATCTCGTCGGCACCGCGTGAAGCCAATCTTCCGCCCCTACCCCCTTCAGGCTAACCAGCCTCACTCCATGTCCCTGGTCCTCCCCTGGTCTGTCAGCTAACGTATCGGCTAGCAGCTCCCGTGCACGTGTGGCGTTGATGTGCTTCGACAAAATCAGCTGCAGGTTACCCTGGCCTGCCGGGCCTACTCTGTAGGCCTGGAGTGCTGTCTGTGCATCTGCCGGCAAGCCTTCCTCTAGTGTCACAAGTACATTCGTCTCCGGGGGCGGGGGAACCCAGTCCCTGGACAGGAGGGTTACTGCCCGCGACAACAGCTCCGTCTCCCGCAAATTCATCTGCTGCAGCAGGTGGTGCGCCGCTGTGAGGGAGGCAATGTACGCCGCCGGCGCCTCAGAAAGGGGGTCGATGATGCTCAGGCCTCCCAGGCGGACGGGCAGCGTCGCTTGTCGCCAGAGGAGGCTCTGCTCCAATTCAGTCGAGGGGATCCTGAGCTTGGCTGCTGTCAGCGCCGCCCCTAACAGAGACTCGCTCCACGCCCTCCACTCCTCCCGTTCCAGTGTGCTACTCGGAGTGGTGCGGAGTGTTGATTGTGTAGGTGGTTGTGGTATTTTGCTCTAGCTGGTTGTGGGCTAAGGGTTTGGGCAAAATGTGGTGGTTAGACTTGTTGCGGGCTGGAAATGATCTCGCACACAACAAGCACCAACAAACCTTTGCTATTCACTACAACACCTTTGGTGTGGCTAGTTTAGCACTCTGGGTTGTTGGGGATTGTTGTAGGGCAAGGGTTGGGTTGGTAGGGTTTGAACAACTCGTCACTTTTCAGATCTGAACTCTTGCTAAAGCTACTTTCTTGAACTAATCCATGGCTGCCTAGTAATTCCGCCAGGATACACTGTCGCACTTAGATCGCAATAGCGTTCGGCCTAGATTTTGGTTGAAAGCGTGCGTTACCATTCTGGAAAGTAGAGATTAAGACCTTTCCAACGCGTACCTGGTCATAGTTTAAGATCACGTGAGCTGCACGCAATGTTCCGTTGAAGTCGGCGG
The DNA here is from genome assembly GCA_948144175.1 of Closterium sp. NIES-65. NCBI lineage: Eukaryota > Viridiplantae > Streptophyta > Zygnematophyceae > Desmidiales > Closteriaceae > Closterium > Closterium sp. NIES-65. The sequence goes on from CANXME010002420.1 coordinate 821,088, forward strand.
ACTTAATCTCTTGTACGCTCTCCAGATTCGCTCGCTTTCCATCAGTGGTATCAGAGCTGGTTAGGCCTGCGACATTCCCTCTTTTCATCATATTTCGAATTGGTTGAAGGACCTCCAGATCTAGGGTTGGTCATGGCCCAGAAATTAGATGGCCCTCCTAGGTTCACAGGCTCGGATTTTTCGCTATGGCGGTTCCAGTTTACGCTTTGGCTAGGTATCAAAGACCTAGAAGGCGTTTTGGAGGGATCGGAGCGAAGACCTGCAGCTGATGAAGGAAAGGCATCTACTAGAGTCTCTAGCCAAGTAGGAGAAGGGGCTGGGGGAGCCTTTAGCTCATCCATAACAGAGGGAAGTGGAGGTGGATCAGCAGCATCGCGAACCGGAAGGCAACGGCTTAGTGCGGAGGAGCTTCTTAAGGCACAGGAAGCATGGGACCGCAAGGACAAGCAAGCGTTCCAGTACCTGTGTTGGGCCTTGGAAGGCCAACTAGAGCTCCTTAAGATGTTGATTGACCTAAAGGGCAAGCAAGGAGCAGCTGCACTAGCATGGAAGAGAGTTCAAGATCGACATTTGCAAAAGGGGTTGCTAAGCATACTCACCTGGAGGAAGCGATTCTACACCATGGAACGCAACTATGGCGATGGGGACACCATGGTGCAGTATCTCCAGAGGGTGGATGAGTATGTGAGAGCCTTAGAGGAGTTGAACTACACAGTAGATGAGAAGGAGATCATCTACACCGCACTCCGGGGGCTGGACCAAGAGGCGAACGAGGCTCTACTGCAGTACCTTCACCTTGAGCAACAGAATTGGACCAAGGCCTGGATATGGGAGGTGTTGGTTTCTGATGAGGCTCGCAAACGGGATGCTGGTAGAGTAGTTGAAGGGGGAATGGGGGCAAGGGATAGGGCTGCCTCCAAGAAATACCAGCAGCGGCAAGGAGGTGGGGGGAAGAAGAAGGAGCTCGACAAGTGCCTCGTCCCTGGAAGCAACCGGAAGCATTCTTGGAAGGAGTGTTGGAGCCGTTCTGATGGGTGGAAGCCTCAAGGGTACCCAGGAGAGGCTCCACCTATCACTAGGCTTGAGTGGGTGGAGAGGAGGATGAAGAATGGAGCATGGAACAAGAAGGGCAGCAAAGAGAAAGCGGCAGCAACGGCGGCAAACGAGAATAAGAAGGGAAAAGAGGACTCATCGGATGATGGTTTCTCCTTCTTATCCTTGGAGAAGGAGACGGCGCTTGCTGGTCGTGTGTTGGCTGACCCCAATCAGCTCATTCTAGACTCTGGGGCAACCTGTGGAATGGTACCTCGGCGCGACCTCTTCACCACCTATCACTCCCTCCCACCTAACTCCAGAAATGTGATTGTGGGGAGCGGAGATACGCTGCAAGCAATCGGCATCGGCACCATCACCGTCATGGGGAAGGAGGGGGAGGTGCTGAATGTGAAGGGTGTGCTTCATGTTCTTGATTTGGCAGCCAACCTTCTCTCATGCTCTCAACTTGTGAGGCAAGAATATATATGCACCTTCACCATGGAAGGTGGCACGGTTCGCAAGGGTGGAGCTGTGGTGATGGAGGCCAAATTAGAGAAGGGCCTATACCTTGTTCCAGTTTGTGTGCCTCAGGTGGAGAGGGCACATGGAGTTGAAGCCGAGGAAGCCGCTTGTAGCAGCCGCTGGAGGGACGTGGAGCAGGTGACGGCACATTTGCTGCACCTACGCATGGGGCATGCAGAAAGGCAGCAACTTGTGGAGTGTGTGAAGAAGGGGGAGCTGAAGGGTGTGGAGATCAAGGAGGGTGGTGGGCAGCCAAGGAAGTGCCCTGATTGCACGACCGGGAAGCTGCCAAGGACCTCTTTCCCTACCTCCACCACTAGAGCCTCCGCACCTCTTGAGTTGGTGCACACGGATGTGTGTGGCCCCATGCAAACACCGGATAGGGAGAAGGGCAGCAAATACTTCATCACCTTCTTGGATGACTTCAGCCGCCTAAGTTGGGTTACCTTGGTGAAAACCAAGGATGAGGTGGCCAAGGTCTTCAAACGTTGGATACGCTATGCGGAGAGGGAAGCTGGGGCGAAGGTGAAGATACTAAGGTCTGATCGGGATGGGGAGTACATGGGGAAGGATCTGGAGTCTTTCCTTGAAGACAAGGGCATCACCCACCAGCTTTCAGTTGCCTACACGCCGCAGCAAAATGGGGCAGCGGAGCGGCTTAACCGAACCCTCATTGACCTTGCCCGAGCCATGCTTGCTCATGCGCAGTTGGACCATAATTGGTGGGGGGCAGCAGTGCAATATGCCAACCGGGTTAAGAACAGAATGGGCAGCAAGGGGCTAGGGGGCAAGAGCCCTTACTTCATGTGGACCAGGAATGTGCCTAGTGTGTCCATGGCACGAGTGTGGGGGTGCATGGCGCAGTACAAAGTGCCCGACCAGCAACGGAGGAAACTGGATCCTAAGGCACAATGGGGCATTTTTCTTGGGGTGTCGGAGAGGAGCAAAGCTTGGATGTTGTGGAGTGTGGCAGATCAGCGGGTGGTGGAAAGCAGGGATGTGGTTTTCCACGAAGGGCTGAGCTATAAGGGGTGGAAGGAGCATGGTGCTAGTACAGTTGGGAGCTCCCTTCAGGATCCCTACACCTCTTCCATCTTTGAGGGGGCATGGGAGGACCCTGGAGAGGAGGTAGAGGAGCAGCAAGAAGAACAAAAGGCAGCTGCACCTCACCATGAGGAGTCACCAACTGCTGGTTCTACCCCTGACCCTAACGCACCAGCCCATGACCCGGAGCAGCCACATGAGCAGCAGCAGCAACAAGAGAAGCCGCAGCAGCCACCACAGGAGCATACACCGCCCGTTCCTGTGGGTAGGTGGCAGCAACTACTGCAGCAGCAGCTGTCCAAGTCACCACGGTCCCCCATGAAGAGAGTGACTTGGAAGGAGAAGCTGCAAAGTTTGGAGCAAGGGGAGGCTTCACCTCTGCGCCGCACCACACGCATCTCCCGGCCACCTGAAAGGTTCACACCAAGTGCACAGTATGCTTGCATGCATGATCATGAGGTGCATGAATTGGAGGAGTGCATGTTTGTAGATGCTGAGGGGGGTGAGCTTGGGCTTGATTTCTGTCTCATGGGTCAGGTGCATGAGCCCAGGTCGGTCAAGGAGGCCTTGTCCCGTCCTGAGTGGGTCGAGTCCATGCGTGCGGAGCTTGAGTCTCATAGGGTGAACGAGTCTTTTGAGCTGGTTGATCCAGCTTGTGTGCCACCTAGAATGGAGGTCTTGAGGTGTCAGTGGGTGTGGAAGTATAAGCACATGGCTGATGGGAGTATTGAGAGGCCTAAGTCCAGGTTGGTGGTCATGGGGAACACTCAAACACGAGGCGTTCACTATGACCACGTATATACCCCAGTGGGTAAACCTACCACCCTGAGAGGTTCCCTTGGGATGGCAGCATCCTCGGGGTCTCACATCCATCACATGGATGTGACCACTGCCTATCTTCATGGGGTCTTGAAGGAGGAGCTGTACATGAGGCAGCCCCCTGGTTTTGATGATGGGTCTGGCAGAGTTTGCCGACTCAGGAAATCAATCTATGGGCTAAAGCAAGCTCCAAGGCAGTGGTACCTCAAGTTTGACGAGGCGCTGATGGATTTTGGGTTTGAGAGGTCGGAGTGTGACCCCGCCTTGTACCACTTGGTGAGGCATGAGGGCAGGTTGTCCCTCTACTTCTATGTGGATGACATTCTGCTCATGTCTTCGAGCATGGTCTTGCTGGACGAGGTGACGGGTCTCGTCCTCTCGTTTCCGCATGAAGGACTTGGGGGAGGCAAATTACTATTTGGGGGTGCAGATTGAGCGTGATGAGAGTGGCATCTTGATTCATCAGGAGAGGTACATTCTCAACATGCTTGAGTCCTTTGGCCTTTCTGAGGCTAACCCCGTGCGTACCCCTCTCCCTACAGGGTTCGACGTGCATGCACATGCTGAGGAGCCCTTGCTGCGAGTTGAGCTGGTCCAGCTCTATCAAAGCATTGTGGGGTCTCTCATGTATGCAAGCACGACCACACAGCCCCAGATTGCTTATGCAGTGTCACAGCTGTCCAAGGTGGTGTCTTGTCCCAAGGCATTTCACCTGCAGGCTGCTAAGAGAGTGCTAAGGTACCTGAAAGGTTGTGTCAAGTCAGGTATATTCTACCCCGCACACAGCAAGCCTCAGGTTGAGTTGGTGGGCTTTAGTGATGCTGATTATGCTAGAGATTCAGATGATCGCAAGAGTCACACCGGCTATGTCTATTGCCTTAATGGTGTAGCCATCTCTTGGCAGAGCAAGGGGCAGCCGGTGGTTGCATTGTCTACCACTGAGAGTGAGAACATCAGTCTGTGTCAGTGCATTCAGGAGGGTGTGTGGCTAAAGCGTTTGTGTGGGGAGTTTGGGCATGAGTTTGCTGGTGGTGTGCCTGCGTTTGTGGACAACCAGTCTGCCATTGCCCTTGCACAGGGTGCATGCTTGCATGGCCGCACCAAGCACATGCAGGTTCGGTGGCATTTCATCAGGGAGATGGTGGCAAGCGGCGAGGTGATCCTCCAGTGGTGCCCAACCATCCGTCAAGCAGCAGACATACTCACCAAACCCCTTCCTTTTGAGCGGCATGGTGTGTGCATGTCCTTGATGGGGATGCAGCCCCATGTCAGCATGGTGCCTGAGCAGGATGTGAGAGGACTGGTGCTTCTCTGCCTTGACGACCTCATGCTGTGGATGGCGCCCCTCCCTGGGCAAGGGGGAGTGAAGTGAAGGATTTTGCCCAGTGGTGTTCAGCCACCTCCAGCACGAGCAAGGGGGAGTGTTGATTGTGTAGGCGGTTGTGGTATTTTGCTCTAGCTGGTTGTGGGCTAAGGGTTTGGGCAAAATGTGGTGGTTAGACTTGTTGCGGGCTGGAATTGATCTCGCACCCAACAAGAACCAACAAACTTTTGCTATTCATTACAGCACCTTTGGTGTGGCTAGTTTAGCACTCTGGGTTGTTGGGGATTGTTGTAGGGCGAGGGTTGGGTTGGTAGGGTTTGAACAACTCGTCACTTTTCAGATCTGAACTCTTGCTAAAGCTACTTTCTTGAACTAATCCATGGCTGCCTAGTAATTCCGCCAGGATACACCGTCGCACTTAGATCGCAATAGCGTTCGGCCTAGATCTTGGTTGAAAGCGTGCGTTACCATTCTGGAAAGTAGAGATTAAGACCTTTCCAACGCGTACCTGCTCATAGTTTAAGGTCACGTAAGCTGCACGCAATGTTCCGTCGAAGTCGGCGGACTTAATCTCTTGTACGCTCTCCAGATTCGCTCGCTTTCCATCACGGAGCAGGTAAGAGATCCTGCGGGAGATGCTGCGGGTGAGTAAGAGCAGGGCGTGCTGTGGGTGCAGTTGCGTGATCAAGGGGACGGGTGCCACTGCTTTGTTGAGCGCCTGCCGAACCTGTGCGGTGCAGTACTCCCGTGTGCCGATAGGACTTCCCAACACCGTCAACCCCTCCGTGCTCATCAGCAGGCTGTGTGGTGGCCTTGCTAGCCCCTCGTCTCCCGCCTGCAGTCCCCATGCCGATGACTTTGCCACGTTGCAACAAAGTCCCCGCTTCGCTAGCTCGGTCACAATAACGTCGAACGCCTTGAATACCTCCTCCCGCGGTCCCACCACTGTGATGTCATCGGCGTACGCTATGACAGCCGCCCCTGGGTGAGTGGATGCCACGCACATCAGGATCGGCTGGATCGCCGCTGCAAACAGGAGCGGGCCGAGGGGATCCCCCTGACGCACACCACGGGAGCTAATGATGTGATCGACTCCCATGGCCGGGTCGACCAGGAGCCGCGACGGGGAGTCATATAACGTCTGTACAAAAGGCAGGAGCTGATGGAGGTCGGAGAGCTGCAGCGCCGTGAAGAAGGCCTCCCGCTCGACTGAATTGAACGCATTCTCAACATCGAGCTGGAGAGCGATGTGGTCCTCGTTGTCACGGAGCAGGGCTCGTACCGCGTAAATGACGCATTCCGCACCGCCGGGAACTGAAACACCGAACTGGACCGGTAGTAAAAACTCTCGAATCGCCGGGGCTAGCTCACGTAGTGCTGCCTTAGCCGCCACCCTAAGTAGCGCCTTGCCTATCGCGTTAGGACGTACCCCCCCTCTTGGCTTTTCAAGGGCTATCAGCCGCGACGGTAGGAGCAGATCGCGTACTTCTTTTGTCTGCACACTATTCAGTAACTGACGGACGACCTTAGTGAGGAGTATGAGGACTTCCTCACTGCAGTGGGCTGGGTCTTTCAAATGCTCGAAACAAGTGCCAGACGGGCCCGCTCCAACCCCGTTCGGACATTTCGCCAGTACTTCGCGAACATCGTCAGGGGTCAGGCTCACTGACGAGATCGACGAGACTGTGCGGCTGGTAACCCAACTCGGGATTGGTATTTCCCCAATTGGGTGCTTCGCCTGTAGGGCCTCAAGTGTAGTTGGTGTTGCTTCTGCCAGCGGGGTCACTTGTAACGCGGCAACTGCATTGGAAATGTTCGCTTTTTTAATCAACCCCTCCGCTCTTGCGCATAGCCCAGCGTCATCAGGTTGGTGTCGTGTCGGGGCCTTTGTAACGGGTATTGCGCATGCCTTAGTGTAGAGGTCAGCAAAATCCCCGAGCCTAAAGTGGTGCAACCTCGTCTCGATCGTTAACCAGCGGTTCCCCTCCACTGGCTCCGGCATGGGTCGAAGGGTGAGGCGGGGTAGATACTGCAGCACCGTCCAGGCTCCTACGCAGTCCGGTTTCGTAGCCAATCGCAGGAGGGGCGCCAGCAAGCACAGGGTGTAGCTCTCCAAGATCTTTGGGGGCAGCCGCCGGACTAGAAAGGGTTGGTCCATTTGCTGGAGTGGTGCAGTGTCCCAAGTGCCAGCTAGATTCCATATGGCGTCATCCTTCGCCAGATCAGCGGGAGATTTCTCGGATGGATGTGGTGCCGCGCCTGCCGCCCGATTTGCTCCCTCGTCGGTTGGTGGTGGTACACCACCTGCTCTCTCCCTTCTCCTTTGCCTCCTAGATGACGTAAGTTCGCATTCTTCGTCACCTTGGGAGACCTCCTCCGAAACCACTGAGCCCGAGGGCATAAAGTCACTCCCGTTCTGAGAGTTGTCAGAGCCCACATCCACCTCGGTGGCAGGCGCAGGCACCTGCTCTGGACGATCGTGGCGATCTCGCCACGTGCCCGATCTCACGATCGCGGCTTCTCCCCCTAGCAGGGGGATCCTTCCTCCTCGCGTACCTCCCCTTCCGCCTCTCCCACCGCGTGGCCCCACTGGTGGCGCATCGGCGCTGCCACCTCTCTCCGGGGGGTCGCCATAGTTGCCTGCCCCACGCCTGTCGGCCTACCCCACACGATTCCCCGACCCCTCGCCGCGCTCTGTGTTTCTCGGTGAGTCGTTTGCCGGGTAGTGGGCACCTCCTCCACTGGTTGAGGCCCCTGACTTGACTACCTGGCTCCGTGCTGTGCCTGACCCGCCTCCCCCGTGTTGATCCTCTCGCTGGGTCCCATTGCAGGCTGAGGCGCGGATGACAACGAACACGCTTGCCCTGGTGGCGACTGCTCTTGCCGAAGCCAGCCCCGGAGGGGTCCCGGGCCTCAGGTCCCAACCCTGCTCCAGGCCGCCTCGGCGATGGCTGGGCGCGCAGCTTCTGCTTCCTCCTCGCCGGGGCAGCGCCGGCAGCGGCGACGACCGCGGGACCCCCAGTATCACCCTCCGCCTGGCCGTGCCCCTGCATGCTTGCGCCCGCGGCAGTCGCAGGCGTTCCGGCGGACTCAGCGGCAGCAGGCTCAAACGGTTCGTGCGGGGGTTGGTCTTGCCGCCCCACTGCCTCAGCTACAGCAGCAGCGATCACAGGCGCTTCGAGAGTTGGCGGAGATTCTGCCCCTTCTGGCGCCGGTGAATCCGCCAGTCCCAGCCCCCCTTGTACCTCCTCCGCAGCCGGCCCCTCCTCGGACAGTTGGTGCATCGTCGCCGGCCGCCCCACGGCAGGCAAGGCTAAGCCGTCGTCAGAGGCGGCAGCAGTCCCAGCAGCAGGCCGACGCGGCATCTGCTCCGACTCTGTCGGATCTGCCTCCATGGCCATAGGTGCCCCCCCCTGCAGCCTCACACATGGCTCCGCAGCAGCAGCATCATCCCGTGAACCAGTTTCCCCTACCCCAGCCCCAGCTGCACCATCCGCCGGCTCTCCCAGTGCCTCCACTTCCTCCTGTCCCCCATGCTCCTCTCGCTGCTGCTCCTCCCGCCACAACGCCTCCCCTCGTCGAGCAGCGCGTTGTGCACGTGGGGACGTGCCTGACGTTGCTGTCGTACGTACTAGACCAACTCCACGTTTGTTTGGTGCGGCAGGGCTTGGAGGTTGAGGGGATGTTGCCGGCAGAGCAGTCTGCGGCGGTGGCAGCGGCCACGGAGATGCTGCACTATCTACCCCTGATCGGTCTTGTGCAGGGGGCTCCTGGTGCCGCGCTCGGGCCCGGCCCCCGGGCAATGGTGAGGCTTGCTGAGTCTGCCCGGGGGAGTCCACTTGGCCTTGTATCAGCAGCCGCATCCGTCCTACGCTGGATGGACGGGAGGCTGTGCTGGATACTCGCCGAGTAGCCGGTTTGTCCCCTTTGCCAGCCCCCTTGGTAGCAGGCTTGGCCCTGGGCTTCCCCATGGTGGTGTAGGCACGCCCGGGGGTCTCTCTCTCTCTCTCTCTCTCTCTCTCTCTCTCTCTCTCTCTCTCTCTCTCTCTCTCTCTCTCCCTCTCTCTCTCTCTCTCTCTCTCTCTCTCTCTCTCAAGCGGTCATGCATTGATAGTGGTCATGGGGTACAGGGATGGCAGGGGGTGGTTGTAGCTAGTCTGTCTAAGTATGTAGGCAAACAGGTACCAAGAGCTAACAGACAAAGCAACATGCAAGCAAATCTAGCAAGCAAAGCCAAACCAGTAGTGTAGGCCGAGCAGGCATGCCGTGTGTATGTACAGACTAGTCCCCGAGCACTTAAACAAGCCATCCAACAGCAGCAACACCAGTCCCTGACCACCTTCCTCTCTCCCTGTCCGACCATAGTTCCCCTGCCCCTTCCTCTCATCCCCCTTCCGCCCCCCTCTTTTCCTTCTTGCCCTTCTAAGCCGCTCTGGCAGGAGCCTCCCGCTCCTCATATTCGTCTGTGGTCATCTACTACGAGTCCCCAAGCCGTGGGCCCCATGGGTCAGCCGCCGCCTGTGGGAAAGCTGCTTCTGCTGCGCGGTTGGACTTGGACAGGAGGGAGATGGCCCGCCTTCGATGCAGCATGCGCAATAGCGAAGTGGGAGACTGGCGGTAGTGGGCATTGAGCCGGGCTATTGTGGTGGTGAGCCGACCTTGCCTGGACTTCTTCTTGATGGCGTTGGTGGCCAACATGCGCAGGAATTGAAGCGTGTCGGCTGCCATCGCACCATAGGTCTCAACTGCAAGCCCGAAGAAGCCGGCGTAGATGGGCCGCCCTTCGTACTTCCGGTGTTTCCTCTGTGAGGCCTCCTTTGCCGCCCACCGCGACGGCCTACGTGCTCTAGAGTCCCTATTCTGCAGCACCTGATCAGTCACAGTAACATCCGTCACCTATGTTTCGCCCAATTCCTGGTCCCGGATGGCCAGGTCTGCTCTTTTCCTAAGGACAGGGGGTGAGAATGCGGAGGGCTCGTGGAGCACCTTGAAACCTGCCTCGTTCGCCATCCGCAGCGTCGCGTAGACAAGAGCGTTGTGGGTCCTGACCACATCCCCGCCGTCCTGGCAGTGTAGAAGGTGGTTAGGCAGACTCTTGTCCAGGATCGCAGAGTTGCTTCGCTTCCACGGGCAAACCTCAACGACCGGGAGCTCCATGCCTAGGCGGAGGCCTAGGGTCAACGAGAATTGACCAAGGGAGATGCTAAGGTCAGCTCTCGGCGGCACAGCATGGAGCCAATCTCCTGCTCCCGCTCCTTTCAAACTGATGAGTCGAATCGCATGGCCCCTGTTGGTGTCGGGCCGGTCAACGACTGTGTCACCTAGGAGGTCTACTGCCCTATGATGGTTGATGAGCTTAGAGAGGCGCAGCTGCAGACTGCCCGTGCCCATGTTCTCCATCCCGTACTGGCTAAGGGCTGATTGTGCCGAGACCGTGAGACTCGCTTCCAGGGAGGTCAGGGGGTTGCTATCTGGAGACGGAGGGGTCCACTCATGGGAGATTAGAGTCATGGCCCTGTGTAGCAGGCAGTTCGAAGGCAGGCTCAGTTGCTGGAGGAGGGAATGGGCAGCTGCAACCGAAGCAATGTAGGCGGCGGGAGCCTCCGAGTTTGGGTCATACCCAGGCCACCCAACCTGATTGGCAGCGTCACTTGTTGCCAAATTAAACTCTGCTCCAGCTCAGACGCGAGAATGCGAAGCTTTGCTGCCGTGAGCGCCGCCCCCACCAAACTCTCGCTTCACTCCCTCCACTATTCCTCGCCCAGTGCTAATGCCGGTGTCGTTCGCAGCAGGTACGAAATCCGGCAGGAGATGCTGCGTGAAACAATCAGCAGTGCATACTGTGGGTTGAGCTGTGTGATGAGGGGCAGTGGTGATGTAACGCATTGCCCTAACTACTACCTAGCAACCTAACTTATCCCTACTCAAATGTCGAGAGTTCTCTCGACAGAGAAAGAGTTGGAGAAGATGGTTGAGTTGGTTGGGATGAAACTTGGTTTAGGTTTGCCAAGCCTCAACTTTGGAGGCTTGGATCTCAACCAAGAGAATGTTCAAGGTTAGTTTTCTAACCAATCACAAACTGCCAAACAATTGTTACAATCTATTCTATCCTAAACACAACCACCCAATGGTTTTAAGTTAGGTTTTCCAACCCAACACAATTGCCACATAGGCTCCAAGCCTAGGAACCCTCCCACCATGGAAACCATGGTTGGGAGAGTTCCCAAAGGGGTGTATTGGGGGGTTTGAGTTTTCAAGCTCATTCTTCACCTCCCACTCCAACTCAGATATGAGGTTGTTGCCTAAGTCATTGAGGGCTCTCTCACACAACTCCCTACACAATTTCTTCAAGTGCTTTCCATCAAAGGCTTCAACAAGACTCTCATCACCAAGGCTATTAAGAGGGGTTAGCTAGAGCTACCATCTTGTACCGGGGTTCTTAAAAAGGCCTTGTAATTTCTACTATGATAGCCTTGGGTGTTACATTGGTATCTAGAGCAAGGTTCGTCCTTGGCCTTGTATGGCCATTTGCTACTTGATCTAGGATTATGGATTTAGGAGTTCATCCAAAAAGCTATCAGGATCTTGGAGATAATTGAAGAAATTTCAAGATCTACAAGTGTTTCTTCAAGATCTACAAAAGCTTCAACAAGATGTACAAGCTTCAAGCTACCAATTCTTCAACCCACCATTGGAGCTACAAAATCTATAAGGAGATTCTTATTCATCATCAACATTGAGAATAAATTTGAAGTGTTTAATTTATCTTACCCACCTTTGGTGGAAGACTCTTGATCTACCTTGCGTAGAAGAGTATAGTTCAAATCTACAAAGACTTGTTGATGATTACCCTCTTGAATATATCTTGTTTTGTCATTGAGGTGATCGAGAGGTTTTGCAAGCAAGTCAATCTCAAGAGATTCTGTATTGGATTATTCTATAAGAGTAATCAGACTTCTTAAAGATTAATTAAGATCTGTTGAAATCTCCTTTTCCTTAACCTATTTCATGGCTTCTGGTCAAGAGATGGATGCCTTCTAAGAAGGTGCCTATGGTTGGTAATAATGTTGTTGCTGCTGCTGGTGGTGTTGCTGAAATTGATCTTAACCAAGATGAATTCTTGGCTGACCTGGAAATCAATGGCAGTGAAGCTGAAACTGAGGCTGGTGCTGATAATGAGGATAAGACTGACACTAACGAGGGTGTCTCCAATAAGACTGTGGACATTGCTGTCAAGCTCCAGACCCACATCATGGAGCAAAATATTCCCATTGAGGAGCAGCAGTGCCGTATCCAGAACTTGGAGGCTGATTCTGCTAAGCTCAAGGCCTTGATTGAGGAGCTGAGCAAGGAAGTGCAGCCGATCCCTAAGGGCACCTCCAACTTCATTCTGGACCTGCAGAACACTCTCAAGTTCGTGCAGGGGTAGCTCAACAAGCATCAGACTCTCATTTCCTAGCTTGAAGCTCAGTACAAGGAGATCCGGCGTGGCAATATCTATCAGCCTCCTCCTGCAACTGAGCATGCCGCAACTTCCACCAACAGCCGTGCTGAACCTGCTGCCGCACGTTCTGCTGTCTCCCCTCCTGCTGTAGCACGTGCTGGGCCTCCTACTGCAGCTGCAACTACCCTTCGGCCCTCGCCCGTTTTGTCAACGGCAAGACTGTCGAGTTTATCCAGCGGGGCCAGGCAGCGAGATCAGTGTGGGTGATCCCAGTTACCCAGGCGGTGGTTTGTGTCTCGGCTGCTAGGTGTTTTGCTTGCAGTGCCGCCAATGTTGCAAGGGTGGGTTCCGCCAGAGGACTCGTTCGCAGGGCCGAAACCGCTTTTGAAATATTCCCGTTTTTCACCAATCCTTCGACGCGAGCACAAACCCCCTCCTCGTCAGCTTGGTATCTTACCGGGCCCTCCGTAGCAGGGATGACCCGTGCTTCCTCAAAGAGGTCTCCCAACTCGCCACGCTGGAATATGCGCAGGCGGGCTGTGATGATTGCCCAGTGGCTTCCTGTGACTGGTTCCGGTGCCGGCCTGAGTGTGATTCTTGGGAGGTAATGAAGTACCGTACGGTCCCCCCACCTAGACAGGTATGATATTTCTGCAGGTGGTAGAGTGGGGACAACATGCACAGGCAATAGCGGTCAGGGCTCTTGCTAACTTTTAAGCCCGTCTGACGATTTTGGGGAAAACAAATAATTCGTCTGACCCTCATACAACGGATTCTTGGTGGTCTTAAGCTCAGACAGAATGTAAAGCTTGATCTGACTATTCAAAAAAAAATTCACGAGGGTTTCACGCAAGTGCGAGTGCGGGTGGGTGCATGCTTTGTCTGTTGTGCTTTTCACCTATGAGAAAATGTAGTATTTTAGGTGTGGATTTCCGTGCTAGTGCGTTTTATTGAAGGGGCGTGAAGTCGAATACCTCGTGAAACCATGGGCAGAAAGGGAAGTAGTCTATATTCCACTACTGCACAAGTGAAGCAAATCGCAAAAAGGCCGACATGTTTTTGCAGGGGCAACATGACGCAAGGTTACGGATTCCGCAAACCAGGATTTTGAACACGAGAAATCGGAAGGTTGCGACGCCGGGTATCCAGTCGGTTTTGTGTTGCGTCAGCATGACCCAGCCCCGGTCGTCGGATTGGTCCGGTGGTCTCGGCCTAGCTGCGTTAGCCGGGCCGGGGCTGAGTCAGCTCTCGGCCCAGCCGCGTGTGATCGTGGCTCGGCTCCCAGCTAAGCCCAAGGATCGGCCGCCCAATTTCGTGGCAGGGGTGAGCGGCCCAGCCTGTCAAACATTTATCATTTAGTGGGGTAGACACTAAGGGGTACAGTTTCCTAGGGTTTCCTACTTGTACCCAACCTTGTTATAGTTCATCCATTCCTCTTTCTTCACATGCTAAGAGCACACTCACCCCCGACGGACGGAGGACACACAGACTCAGACTCAGTAACAAGACTGGCAGCGTAGTCTAGACGTCAGTGAGCAGAGAAGTCGACAAGCTCAGCAACTAAGGAAGACGCAGCAGTGGACTCAAAGGAAGGGTTAGTGACAACATTAGCCAGGAGACGCGTGACAGTAGGACTAGCAGCACGAAGGGAGTTAGACTCCGGGTCAGCAAGAGCGGGAAGAGAGGACTCTGGAGGAGATGGCAAAGGGACACGCTGTGGAGCAGTGGAAAGACGCAGTGCCATCCGGTGCGTGCCCGGGACTGCAAGAGGACGCTAACCCGGAACACGACGACCAGTGCGAGGAGCACGAACAGGCGACGCAGGACGAGACTCGGGCTCACGACGCTCAGCAAGACCTCTAGTAGGACCAGTGTAGGGAGAAGGAGCAGGCAGTGGGGAGGCCAGCTGTAACTGTGACTCGGACTGGACAGGCGGTGGATACTCTAAGGAAGGAGCAGGACCAGTAGAAGGCGGAAGACCAAGAACCTGCTAAAGGAGCGGAACGAAGTACGGCCGTGGTCGCGCAGCACCTCCAGAACTAGCAGAGACAGCACCAGCACCCCCAGCGTCAGCTCCGACTCCATCAGCGCCACCAGCTCCAGCAGCACCACTAGCTGCTCCAGAAGCGCCAACTCCAGCGCCCACAAGAGCACCGGCTCCAGCAGCACCTCCAGCTCCAACACCTCCAGCAGCTCCAGCTCCAGCAGGACCACCGGAAGACGCAGCAGCTTCGGCTCCAGTACCTCCAGCAGCACCTACTTCAGCAGCACCGCCAGCTCCAGCACCGCCAGCAGCTCCAGCACCAGTAGCACCACCAGACCCAGCAGCTCCAGTACCTCCAATACGAGCACCTCCGGGACCCGTGGCTCCAGCACCCCCAGCAGCAGTAGAAACTCCAGCGATGGCAGGACCACCAGCTCCAGCAGCACGACTCCAGCGCCGAGCCAACCACTCGCGCAGCTGCTGTGGAGAGAGTGGCTCCCGCCTGGACGAAGCACCCAAAGGACCGCCAGGCTCAGCACCTCCCGACTCCACACGCGCAGGCTCAGCACCCTCAGGCTCCGCACCCAAAGACTCAGCAACCCCAGGCTCCGCACCCAAAGACTCAGCAACCCCAGGCTCAGCACCCTCAGGCTCAACACCCCTAGGCTCAGCACCCCCAGGCTTAGCACCCCCAGGCTCAGCACCCCCAGGCTCCGCACGCTCAGGCTCGGCACCCCCAGACCCGGCACCCGCAGGCTCAGCACCCCTAGCTGCACCAGATTCAACAGCTACCTCGACAGGCTCGACTGCGTCTACCTGGGACACACCTGAGGGGGCAGGACCCTGAGGGGGGAGGGGGTCTACCGTGGGGGGGGGACCTGGAGCGAGAAAGAGCGGCGGGGGGGGGGAGGGGGGCAGCGCTGTAGGGGAAGAGACGGTAGTAAGGAACCGACTCGTCAAACGTGACGTCCTAGGAGGACAGAACACGGCGCGAGGTGGGGTGGTAAAACTGCCAACTAGGCGCGTCAGGGGGGAAGCCAAGGAAGACGCAGGGAACAGCACGGGAGGACAGCTTTTCCGCAGACAAGTCGCGGACGAAAGCCCAAGATCCCCAGATACGGAACAGAGACGCATCGCCAACCTTCCGCGTCCACCGAAGAGTAGGGGAGGTCTCCGGCATGGAGACCCGGGGCTGAAGGTTGATCTGATCCACCGCGAACGGCCACATAATTTGGGGAGCAGCCGCATGGATCAGGGACGTATGAGCGACGTCCATGACCATGCCAATGCGGCGCTCAGCAATCTCATTTTCCTGTGGAGAGGCCGGAAGCGTGAACGTTTGGTGGATGCCCTCCGCACGACAGAAGGCTCGCAGAAGGTCGGAGGAAAACTCTCCACCTCTGTCGGAGTGCAGACGCAGAACAGGGAAGTCCGAGCCGAAACTCTCTCTGAGCTGGAGACGGGCAGCGCGGATCCAGTCGATCAACACCTCAGTGACCTCACCCTTGCGGCGCAAGGGGAAGACTGTGGTGTAACGCGAGTAGTCGTCAACCACCAGCAGGAAGTAACGCTCGTGACCCTGTCCACGGACGCGGGCTGGGCCCTACACGTGCATGTGGAGAGTTTGCAGCGGAGCCTCGGTCGGAGGAAACTCGGAGGAGTGAGGAGCGGCGCGCTGCCACCCCTCGACGCAGGGAACGCAGGTAGGGGCAGGCCCCGGAGGAAGGGGAGGAAGGGACTGGGGGAGACCAAAGACAAGGACACGGGACGCCATGCCTCGGAGACGAGGCAGGGAGGGGTGCCCAAGGCGGTGGTGCCAGAGGAGAGTCTGGTGGGACAGGAGGCGACACGAGCAGGAGGCAGACTCAGGACCAGACCGAGACGCTGCAGCAAACACTTGACCCGACGCAGCTACCTGACCAGACGCAGCAACCGGAGGAGACTCGGTAGTCAGTGTGTACATGCTCGGCCCCGGCTGACGGGTAAACGTGGCCAAGTGTCGGCCCGTCCGAGCACACGTGCAGTGGGTCACTCGCTGACTCGCATGAGTGAACTGGTCAACCCCTCCATCCTCTAGGTCAGCACCACTCACCTGGTTCGTAGAGAATGAGGGGAGGTAAAGACCTGACAAGGAGCCAGACGGGGCCGCCGGACACGGTAGGACAGTGGAGTAGTGGGCAAGGACAGGACCCACAGAGGGGGCTGCCGTGGAGACTGCAACCGGCCGACTTAGCGACGTGAGTGTGGTGCGGTCTTGAAAGAAGGAGCGGGAAGCACCCAAGTCAAGGGTGAAGGTGTGCAAGACCGCAGTAGGCGCAGCACCAGAGAGAGCAGACTCACTAGTACCTGGAGCAGTAGACTCACGAGCACCTAGAGAAGCAGCCCCACCACTGCCTGCTACTTCTCCCTACACTGGTCCTACTGGAGGTCTTGCTGAGCGTCGTGAGCCTGAGTCTCGTCCTGCGTCGCCTGTTCGTGCTCCTCGCACTGGTCGTCGTGTTCCGCGTCAGCGTCCTCCTACGGTCCCGGACACGCACCGGATGGCACTGCGTCCTTCCATTGCTCCACAGCGTGTCCCTTTGCCGTCTCCTCCAGAGTCCTCTCTTCCTGCTCTTGCTGACCCAGAAGTCTGACTCCCTTCGTGCTGCTAGTCCTACTGTCACGCGTCTCCTGGAAGCTCCACTCTCTTAACTTCCGCACTGCTTTCCTACAGGGCAGCCTGCACGAGGAGATCTGGCTGCGCCGCCCACCTGGCTTCACTGGGTCGTTTCCTCCTGGTACCCAGTGGAGTCTCCGGCGGCCAGTGTACGGTCTCCGCCAGGCGCCCCGTGAGTGGCACGACACACTGAGGACTACGCTTGCAGCTCTTGGGTTTGCTCCTTCCACTGCTGACCCGTCGCTGTTTCTACGCACCGACACCTCTTTGCGCCGTTCTATATCCCCGTGTGCGTCGTCGACTTGGTCTTTGCTACTGCTGACACTGCTGGACTCGCCCACGTGAAGTCCGAGCTGCAGAAGAGACACACGTGCACAGACCTGGGTGAACTGCGCAGCTATCTTGGCTTGCAGATCACTCGGGACAGAGCATGGCGCACCATTACCTTGACTCGGTCACACATGGTGCAGCAGGTCATTCAGCGCTTCGACTTCACGTACTCCTCGCCTCAGGCCACTCCTCTGTGTACTCGCCACTCGCTCTCAACTCTACCTTCGGATGAGTCCGTAGAGCCGAGTGGCCCGTACCCAGAGCTTGTTGGTGTCAAACATTGTATGTTTATACTGTGTAGGCTGTAATGGGTTTGACCTTAGGGGGTACACAAACTTAGGGTTTCCTACTTGTACCCAACTTTGTGCTAGTTCATTCATTCCTTTCATTCAGACATGGTTTCAGAGCAGGTCCT
This sequence comes from Closterium sp. NIES-65, assembly GCA_948144175.1. Lineage (NCBI taxonomy): Eukaryota > Viridiplantae > Streptophyta > Zygnematophyceae > Desmidiales > Closteriaceae > Closterium > Closterium sp. NIES-65. The sequence continues at coordinate 838,661 of CANXME010002420.1, forward strand.
TCGCTAGGACCGAATGTTTTTAGGGCCCACCACTACTGACTGCCTACTAGCGCCCTCGTGCGCCCTACTGCCGGAGCGCCCTCTAGCGCCTCCCCCCCAGCGCCCTCGTGCGCCTCTCTTTAACGGCCCCTTACGGGCCCGCGACCCGCGACCCGCCCCTTAGCGACTCGCGCGCCGCCCCTTAGAGGCCCCGTCGACCCCGCGCCTCGCCCCTTAGAGGCCCCCCTGGCCCCGTCGACCCCGCGCGAGCCCCGCTAAGAGGCCCCGTCGGCCCGTCGACCCCGCGTGCGCCAAGCTTAGAGGCCCCGTCGGCCCGTCGACCCCGCGTACGCCCCACCTAGAGGCCCCGTCGGCCTCGTCGACCCCGCGCGCACCCCACCTAAAGGCCCCGCTGGCCCCGTCGACCCCACGTGCGCCCCCCCTAGAGGCCCCGCTGGCCCCGTCGACCCCGCGAACCGTCCTTTAACGGCCCCGTCGGCCCGAGCGCCGCTTTCTGACTACCCGCGCGCCACTTTCTGGCTACCCGCGAGCCGTTTTCTGGCTACCCGCGCGCCGCTTTCTGGCTACCCGCGAGCCGCTTTCTGTCTACCCGCGTGCCGCTTTCTGGCTACCCGCGCGCCGCTTTCTGGCTACCCGCGCACCAATTTTTGCCTACCTGCGAGCCGTTTTCTGTCTACCTGCGCGCCGCTTTCTGCCGCGTTCTACCTACACGTGCACCGCCACCAGTCTACCTGCGCGCCACTTTCTGTCTACCCGACCTGCTCCTACTCCTACTACTTCTGCTACTGCTCCTGCTACTATACTGCTGCTCCTACTACTACTATGGCTAGCCCTCCTGTGCTAGCTTTCGATGCTAAGGGCCGCCCAGTGAAGTTTGACACCTGGCTAGATGACCTGCACCTCTTCCTACAGCTCACTGCCAAGGAGGACATCTCACTGTACGATCATGCCCTAGGCCATGCCACTACTACTGCTGACAGCGCTGCCCGCTCACGGTGGCAGACTCGTGACACCCACGCTCGCTTTGCTGTTCGCAACTCTCTGCCGATAGATGAGCGCGAGCACTTTGGCCAGCACAAGATTGCACAGGCACTGTACGCTGCTGACGTTGCCCGCTACTCCTCACCTGCCTCTGCCGCGCTAGGCGTCTCTCACTACCCTACCTGTTCCCCGACCTGGCCTCTTTTCACACAACTGCTGACCTCATCACGCTCCTCCGCACTAGTGAGGCCCGCTTGCGTGCTGCTATGCCCGATGAGTTCCTTGCCAATAACCCCCCCCCGCTCTGCCTCACTCTCTACCACCTAGTCACCCGCCTCCCTGACTCTCTGCATGCAGTCAGGGACCACTTCCTAGCTTGCTGCCCCACTGAGCTCACCATCGCCCTCCTCGAGAAGGAACTACTTGCATCTGAGGCTAGCATAGTCGCTGTAGGTGCCTCTCGTGGCGACCCCCGCACTCCTTTCTTTGAGGGGTGTTTCCCTTCCCCCCTTCTTCCCTCTGTCGCCTCTGCTTCTACTGTCGACCTTCTTGGTGCTGAGAAGGTCGGGGCTGCGTCTGCTTTGAGCTGGCGCCGCAGGGGCAAAGGGGGCAAGTGAGGCGGAGGTGACGGCGGGGGAGGCGGTGGTGGAGGCGGTGGCGGCGGTGGGGGTGATGGTGGGGCTGGAGGGACTAGTGGCAGCGGTGGGGGTGGTGGCGGCAGCGGCGGGGGTGGTGGCAGGAGCGGTGGCGGAGGAGGGGGCGGCGGTGGTCGTGGCGGCGGCAAGGGGGGGGGTGGTCGAGGAGGTGGCCGCGGCGGTGGTGGTCGTGGAGGCGCTGGCGGTGGCCAGAGCCAGCAGCACACTCCGTCGCCCTAGGAGGTCCGTGAGTGGTACTCTCAGCACGGGGGGGGGGGGGGGGGGGGGGGGGGGTGTCATTAGCTGCACGTACGTCATCCGCACCGGTGACCGCGCTGGTCACCCGTGTGGGAGGTCGCGCACACCACGCAGCGCTGCTTCTCTCGCCTCGACGACGCTTGGCGTACTCGCTACCCTGAGGCTACTGAGCTGCGCCGCTGGCTTGACCTGCTGAAGAAGGGGATTGATATCTATGCTCTAGACTTTGATGTTATTCTTACTGCCATGTATGTGATCTCTACTAGTGGAGAGGGCGCTCAGTACCCGCGTGTTCTGCCCGACCCGGGCATTCGGACCAGTGAGGTTGCCACTCTAGGTGCTAGTGCGTCTGCCCCTCCAGGTACTCGCGTGTCTGCTACCCCAGGTGCTGGTGAGGCTGGTGCTCTAGGTGCTTGTGAGTCTGCGCCCCCTGGTACTGAGTCGACTAAGGCACTACACACCTTCACACTGGACTCAGGTGCTTCTCGCAGTTTCTTTCGTGACCGCACTGCCCTTGAGCCGCTTGCTCGACCAGTTGCTGTCTCCCTCGCTGACCCCTCTGGGGGTCTGGTCATTACGACCTCCTCCACTGTCCTTCCATGTCCTGCAGTCCCGACGGGCACACTGTCAGGTCTCCACCTCCCCTCGTTCTCTACGAACTTGGTGGTAGGTTGTGCGCTCCAGGACGGGGGTGTTCACCAGTTCACCACTGCCTACGAGCGCGTGACACACTGCACGTGTGCTCGAATGGGCAGTCACTTGGCTACCTTCACTCGGCAGCCGGGGTCGGACCTGTACACACTGACCACTGAGTCCCCTCAGGTCGCTGCGTCTGCATTTGCGTCTGCGTCAGATGAGCTGTCGGCCCCCTGCTCGTGTCACTCTTGTTGTGTGATGCAATCATATGCATTCACGTCTGTCTGCCTCCCATCATGTGTTCGTGCGTTGCATGCGTGGTGTGAGCGTGTACAATAATTTGTGTTTTCTGTGGTTTGGATTTTCTGAGTGTGTGTGTGTGTGTATGCTATTTGGCTTGAGCAGATATCTGAAGTGACTCCACTGCTCAAGAGCTTTCCAACAAGCCAAGGATCGCTTCAATCGGAGCACGAACAAGAAAGTTATGAACTTTCGAAGTTCGTATGCTTTTCATATTTGATTGTGGCAACTGTGGGAAGTTGTGGGGTTAACTCCATATGGGGTACAGACTTTTGGGGGTTGGGAAATTCGTCCCCATTACTGTAGATGCTGCCAAGTGGTTGGGAGAACCAAACCAGGTTGGCAAGTGTGGCCAAGTTGGGTTGAGGTGGATTGTGGAGGTTGGGATAGAGACAAAGGTCAAAGTTGGGTTGCCTATGGGGAAGGGAATTGTGTGGCATGGAGTTTTCTTTGGTTGGGGACTCCTTGGGACCTTCCCTCTTGTCCTCCTCTTCCCTCCTACCTGGTTTAGTGCTACTCTAACTTCCTTGTGTGTGGATCTTGGAAATTCTGAGAACTTTGTGATTGAGTTAAGATTCATTTGGCAGCATACCCCCTAGTGCGCCGAAAAGCATAACTCGAGATTTACTCCATCTTTCGATACGATTCAAATTGGGAATGATAGCCACAAACAAGGGCTATAACATACTCGAGTTTGAGACGATTCTAACAGTGCACGTTTTGTCGACAACGTTTCTTGTGAAGTCGCGGTTTCTATCCAGAATTTCAAGCCAACGATTTTGAGAACTTTACGCTCCTAATCTTCGTAGACCTCGTCCTTAGTCTGTAACAAGTGGTATCAGAGCTGATTAAGGACTTTGTGGAGAGTCTACTGAAGTGTGAAAACCCTCCTAGACCCACCATGGCCTGTGGGCGTGCCTAAGTGGAGTTCCGGAGGTTGGATGTGACTTCCGCTAAGGGGAAACTCTGCCGAAATTTCGTTGGCACCGACGCTTGTGGAAATTGTGTGAGACTTCGGTGTGGACAGCAAAAGGGGAGCTGAAACCTCTGATTGGGAGCAGAGGAGATGAGTGGAGAAGCAGCTGAGAAGAAGAGTGAACCGCCACCGTCCAAGATCGAGACTTTGGACGGCTCCAACTATGAGGAATGGAGCGGGCGGATGCGGAGCGCTTTCAAGCGCTACAAGCTGCTGAAACTTGCGATGGGAGAAGAGAAGATGCCGGAGGAAGGTGATGCCCGCGACAAATGGATTGAGAAGAGCGCGGTGCTGTACGACCTCATCCTTCAGTCGGTCAACAACGATATGTTCCAGCATATCAAGGATTTGGTGGAGCTGGACGACTCCGGACCGAAGGCATGGAAGCTGCTACGCGACGTGGTACAACCCAACATGCTGCCAATGGTGATCGTATTGGAGAAGGAGCTAGCTGCCCTCTCCATGAAGCCGGGAGACGATGTGAAGCCGGTCCTTGACAAGATCAAGGACACATATGCGCGGATGGCAGCGGCGGGCAGCGAGGTGTCGCAGATGCAGCAATGCACCAAGATCATCTCGGTGCTCGACAACTCATGGGACAACCTCATCCCCACCCTCAATGTTCAGCAGGTCAAGTGGACGCCAGAGTGGCTGCGGCAGCAGATCCTGCAGGAGGACTTCCGCAGGCGCCACACGGGAGGTGGTGCTGCCAACAAAACTGCTGAAGGATATGGAGCTGCAGGAGGCAGCAGAGGGAGAGGGGGAGGGAGAGGCCGAGGCCGTGGGAGAGGCTTTGGCAGAGGGAGAGGCCGAGGTGACTACAATGAGGGGCATGGGAGCTCTGGTGGCAGGGGGAGCACTCGAATGGAGGGTGCGTGCTGGTACTGCAAGAAGGCTGGACACCCATGATTCATGTGTTTCAGCCGGCCTGAGGGATGGGCCCCTCCAGGCATGAAGCCGCCAAGTGGTGAACGTGCACGCGGTGGCGCTGTGCAAGGTTCAGGTGCACAAGGTGATGGTGCACAAGGTAAAGCCAACCCTGGGATGTTGCTCATGGTTGAGGATGTGCAAGGGAGTGGGGGTGATGTGGGTTCAGTTGGGAAGGTTGTGATGCACCCCCTCACTCATTGGGTGATCGATTCAGGTTGCACAAGTCACATGACCCCACGGGCAGATTTGCTTGACGAGGTAAAACCCCCTGGGAAGATCAAGTTTGTGGCTGCCGCTTCAGGTGCTTTGCTCCCTGTGATTGGTGTGGGAAATGCCAAGGTAATGGGAGCTAATGGGGGGCTTGTGGGACTTGGGAATGTGCTGTTGGTTGAAGGTTTATCTGCTAACCTCCTCTCTGTGCGCCGGCTGCAGAAAAGCAAGGCCAAAGTTACGTTCGGCCCAACCAGCTGCCGTGCAAAGCTTGGGAAGTTGCTGCTGTGGGATTTGGAGGAGAAGAGCAGCTGCATTAAGGACCTATGGCAGCTGCCCATCATCCCTTGGAACGGGAAACCACCAGCAACGGCAAAGGCAGCAGCAGCGGCTAAGGCAACTGCGGGAGGAGAGGAGACAGCACCAACTGCTGGGGCCCTGGATGCAGTTAAGAAGTTGCAGCAGCCACAACAATCACATGGTGAGGTGCTTGCTGGTGTGGATGCAACGGCTGCATGGGCAAAGGCTTCATCCGGGAGTGGTGAGGCCGATTGGGAGACGTGGCACGAGAGGTTGTGTCACATCAACATTCCTATGCTACAGAAGTTGGTGAAGGATGGGAGCTTGAAGGGGTTGGAGGTGAAGGGGGCAGCGAAGGAGATTGGGAGCTGCCCTACATGCCTTGAAACGAAGTTCACAAAGTTTCCCTTCAGCAGCAGCACAGGACCAGCCCAGGCACCACTTGCACTAGTGCACATGGATGTGGTGGGCCCCACGAGGGCCCTTTCTCTCTCGGGCAGCCGCTACTTCTTGACGATTGTGGACGACCACACGCGTGCGGTGTGGGTGTACCCTTTGAAGACTAAGGGGGAGGTGGCAGCGGCTGTTCTTACGGAGTGGATGCCGAGAGCTCAAAGGGAGAGCGGACACAAGGTGAAGGTGATCCGCACCGACAACGGAGGAGAGTTTATTGGCGCTGTTTTTTAGGCGGTGCTGAAGAAGAAGGGGATCCAGCATCAGCTCACAGTGCCTTACAACCCTCAGCAGAACGGGGTGGCTGAGCGGTTCAACCGGACCCTGCAGGAAGGTGCTCGCACTCTCCTTGGGCGTGCAGGGCTGCCGGATCCGTTTTGGGTGACAGCACTGCGGCAGGTCGCCGTTGTGAAGAACCGGGTGCTGGCGACAGTGGGGGATAAGCAATGGGTCCCCTACACCAAGTGGTATGGGAGTGCACCAGCAGTCAATATGTTGAGAGCCTTCGGCTGCATGGTGGTGTTTCATGTGCCTAAGGAGAAGAGGGGAAAATTGGAAGCTTCTGGGAGATGGGGTGTGCACTTGGGGCTTGCTAGGGATCACAAGGGCTGGCTGATTTGGGACTTGACCAGCCAGCAGCTGACTGTGTCAAGGGATGTGAAGTTCCTTGAGTCTTTGTACTACAAGGAGTGGAAGCAGCAGCAGCAGAAGCTTCCTACGACACCGCTTATTGTTGAGGCCGATGAGGTGCAGCAGCCTTCGAGGCGAGTGGAGGTCTCTGTCGCTGAGAATGAGATCTCTGGGGTGACTGAGGATGGGGGAGAACCTGAGGTGGAGGAGCAGCAGCAGCAACAGCAGCCGCAGCAGCAGCAGCAGCAAGGTGCTCCACAAGGTGCCGCACGTCAGGCTGAGCGTCCAAGGAGGGAAGTGCGCCCTCCTAACCGGCTGACCTATCCGAGCTTTGGCAAGCCAAAGGTGGTACGGGCTGGGAGTGTGGCTGAGCAGTGTGATGAGGATGAGATAGCACACTGCTACTGGTCAGCCGTCCCTGAGCCCAAGACGTTAGCCGAGGCATTGAGCGGGCTCGACACTGAGAAATGGAAGCAGAGTGTGAAGGAGGAGTATGACTCTCTGCTGGAGAACGAGACGTGGGAGCTGTGTGAGCTGCCTCCGGGGAAGAAGACCATTTCTTCCAAGCTGATCTTCAGGCATAAGTATGGACCAGATGGGGAGCTGACCCGCTACAAGTCAAGGCTTGTGGCTAAGGGGTTTCAGCAGACAAAGGGGAAGGATTTTGACGAGATTTTTGCTCCTGTGGGGAAAGGCACAACACTGAAAGTGTCACTGGCAATGGCTGCAAACCGTGGATGGCGGGTGAAGCAGATGGACATTACCACCGCCTTCCTCAATGGGATAATTCTGGAGGAGCTGTACATGTTACAGCCAGAGGGTTTGGATGATGGGAGCGGCAGGGTGTGCAGGCTGAAGAAGGCCATCTATGGCCTGAAGCAGGCTCCTCGTGCATGGTACCACAAGTTAGAGGAGACACTGCTGGCTGGGGGTTTCAAGAAGAGTGAGTGTGACCACAGCCTGTTCCTGCTGCAAGAGAAGGAGCAATTTCTCATGCTCCTGGTGTATGTGGACGACATCCTGCTCTTCTCTGAGTCGTCTGCAATGATTGAGCGTGTGGAGGAGATGCTGGAAATGCAGTTCAAGTGTTCCAAGCTGGGAGATGTGAAGTACTACCTGGGGATGCATGTGGAGAGGGACCTTGACAAGGGATTGTTGAGGTTGCATCAGAGGAAGTACTGTGAGGGGCTGGCGGAGAAGTATGCGCTGCAAGATGGAGGGAAGCCAGCCACCCCACTGCCTTCGGGGTTCACAGTAGAGCCCTGTGCTGATGAGGAGGTGGTGGGTGAGAGCGACAGGAAGTTGTTTCATTCCATGGTGGGGGCACTCAATTATGCGGCTAACCACACGCGGCCTGACATTGCCTTTGCTACATCCAGGCTTGCAAGTGTGGTTGCACGCCCCAGTCATGAGCAGCTGGAAGCGGCCAAGAGGTTGGTCCGCTATGTGAGCGCTACAGCGTCTGTGGGTCTGGAGTACAGTGCTGTGCGACAGAGGCTGCAGAGGGGTGCAGCTGATTTGGGCAAGGGGGAGATGCTCCTAACTTGCTACACCGACGCTAGCTTCAACTCTGTGAAGGCGGATGGCACTAGCATTGGAGGTTATGTGTGCCTGTTTGGAGGTGGTGCAGTGAGCTGGCGCAGCAAGAAGCAGAACGAGGTGGGGCAGTCCTCGTGTGAGACAGAGTACATGGCCCTGCATCATGGGGCAAAGGAGGTGGTGTGGCTGAGGCGTTTGTTGGAGGAGATCGGAGTGTGCCAAAGGGAGCCTACTGTGATATTCTGTGACAATGAATCTGCAGTGAAGTTAGCCAAGAACGCTTGTCTTCATGGGCTGACCAAACACATCAGGCCTAAGTGGCATTGGGTGAGGAGGCTCCTGGACAAGGAGGTGCGGCTGGAGATTGTGAAGACCCATCAGCAGGCGGCTGACATTCTCACCAAGCGCCTGGCTGAATCTGAGCATTGGAAGGGCATGAAGCTTGCTAGGATGAGTGTGCATTGAGGGTGCATGCTTGAACTATGGCATGTGGGATGATGGTTGGCAGCCAGAGGGGGAGTTTGTTGTGTGATGCAATCATATGCATTCACGTCTGTCTGCCTCCCATCATGTGTTCGTGCGTTGCATGCGTGGTGTGAGCGTGTGCAATAATTTGTGTTTTCTGTGGTTTGGATTTTCTGAGTGTGTGTGTATGCTATTTGGCTTGAGCAGATATCTGAAGTGACTCCACTGCTCAAGAGCTTTTTAACAAGCCAAGGATCGCTTCAATCGGAGCACGAACAAGAAAGTTATGAACTTTCGAAGTTCGTATGCTTTTCATATTTGATTGTGGCAACTGTGGGAAGTTGTGGGGTTAACTCCATATGGGGTATAGACTTTTGGGGGTTGGGAAATTCGTCCCCATTACTGTAGATGCTGCCAAGTGGTTGGGAGAACCAAACCAGGTTGGCAAGTGTGGCCAAGTTGGGTTGAGGTGGATTGTGGAGGTTGGGATAGAGACAAAGGTCAAAGTTGGGTTGCCTATGGGGAAGGGAATTGTGTGGCATGGAGTTTTCTTTGGTTGGGGACTCCTTGGGACCTTCCCTCTCGTCCTCCTCTTCCCTCCTACCTGGTTTAGTGCTACTCTAACTTCCTTGTGTGTGGATCTTGGAAATTCTGAGAACTTTGTGATTGAGTTAAGATTCATTTGGCAGCATACCCCCTAGTGCGCCGAAAAGCATAACTCGAGATTTACTCCATCTTTCGATACGATTCAAATTGGGAATGATAGCCACGAACAATGGCTATAACATACTCGAGTTTGAGACGATTCTAACGGTGCACTTTTTGTCGACAACGTTTCTTGTGAAGTCGCGGTTTCTATCCAGAATTTCAAGCCAACGATTTTGAGAACTTTACGCTCCTAATCTTCGTAAACCTCGTCCTTACTCTGTAACAGCTCTCTGGCGCACGAGACCTTCCTCTGTCACCACCGACTTGGTCACCCGTCCGTGCAGCGCCTTCGTGCCATGCACAAACGGTACCTTGTCTCTGGTCTTCCCAGGGTTCTCCCTCCCCTCCCTCCCTCGCCTACTCCTCCCTGTCTTCCCTGTGTCGAGGGGCGGCAGCGCGCCACTCCCCACTCCTCCTCGTTTCCCCCAACGACTGCTCTCTTGCAGACGCTCCACATGGACGTGTGGGGCCCAGCCCGCGTCCGTGGTCAGGGACAGGAGAGGTACTTCCTGATCGTTGTTGACGACTACTCGCGTTACATCACGGTCTTCCCCTTGCGCACCAAGGGTGAGGTCCCTGATGTTTTGATCCCCTGGATCCGCAGAGCCCGTCTCCAGCTCAGCGAGCGTTTCCACTCGGGATTTCCTGTCCTGCGTTTGCACTCTGACAGAGGTGGTGAGTTCTCCTCCGACCTCTTGGCGGCCTACTGTGCGGAGCACGGCATTGAACAGTCGTTCACGCTTCTGGCCTCTCCACAGCAGAATGGGGTTGCTGAGCGCCGCATTGGCTTGGTCATAGAGGTCACTCGTACCTCCTTGATCCATGCGGCTGGCCCCCACTTTCTGTGGCCGTTTGCGGTCTGGTACGTTGCGCATCAGCTCAACCTCTGGCCCCGTGTCTCCTTGCCGGAGACCTCGCTCACACTGCTGTGGACGGGGGAGGTTGGCGATGCGTCGCGTTTCCGGGTCTGGGGATCTCGAGCTTTTGTCCGCGATACGTCCGCGGACAAGCTCTCCTCCCGCGCTGTTCCCTGTGTCTTCCTTGGCTTTGTCCCGGACGCGTCTGGTTGGAAATTTTACCACGCCACCTCGCGCCGTCTCCTGCCCTCTCAGAACGTCAGTTTTGACGAGTCCGTGCCCTACTACCACCTCTTCCCCTACCGCACTGCTCCACTCCCCCCCCCCCGCTTCTCTTCCTCACGCCAGGTACTGCTGTGGTAGACCCCCTCCCCCCTCAGGGTGCTGCTCCCTCAGGTGTGTCCCAGGTAGACCCGGTTGAGCCTGTCGAGGTAGCTGTCGACTCTCGTCCTGCTAGGGGTGCTGAGCCTGAGCGTGCGGAGCCTAGGGTTGCGGAGTCTGGGGGTGCTCAGCCTGAGCGTGCGGAGCCTGGGGTTGCGGAGTCTGGGGGTGCGGAGCCTGGGAGTGCAGAGTCTGGGGGTGCTGAGCTTGGGGGTGCCGAGCCTGCGGGTACTGAGCCTAGGGGTGCTGAGTCTGGGGGTGCTGAGTCTGGAGGTACTACACCTGGAGGAGCTCTCTCCTCACAGCAGATGCGTGAGTGGTACTTATAGTACTGCCGCCTCAGGAGAGGTGTCTCTGGAGCTAGGAGTGCTGCTGGAGCTGGTGCTAGTACTTCCCCTCCTAGGCGGGAGCTGCCCTCTCCCCAGTGGCTCAGAGAGTGGTACGCGCGGCGCTGTAGTCTCCGAAGTGGCGCTCCTAGTGTCGCGGACCCTGGTGCTGGAGGTGCTGCTTGTGCTGCGGATCCTGGAGTTGGAGCTGCTGCTGGTGCTGAGGACCCGAGCGTTGGAGCTGCTGCTGGTACTACGGACCCGGGCGTTGGAGCTGCTACTGGTGCTGTAGACCCTGGAGTTGGAGCTGTTGCACGTGCTGCGGACCCTGGCGCTGGTGTCTCTGCTGGTTCTGGAGACGCTGCGCGGCCGCGGCCGTACTTCGTTCCACTCCTTCAGCAGGTTCTTGGCCAGCCGCCTCCTCTTTGTCCCCCTCCCTCCTTAGCGTGTCCTCCGTCTGTCCAGTCGCAGTCACAGCTACCGTCTGCCTCCCCTCTCCCTAGTCCTCCTCCCTACGCTGGTCCGACTGGAGGTCTTACGGAGCGTCGTGAGCCTGAGTCTCGTCCTGTGTCGCCTGAGTCTCGTCCTACGTCGCCTGTTCATGCTGCTCTCACTGGTCGTCGAGCTCCGCGTGAGCGTCCTCCGCCTGTCCCTGGCACACACAATATCACTCTGCGTCCTTCCACTACTCCACAGCGTGTCCCTCTCCCGTCTACTCCTGCGTCCTCTCTTCCTACTCTTGCTGACCCGGAGTCTGACTCTCTTCGTGCTACTAGTCCTACTGTCACGCGTCTCTTGGCTACTGTTGTCACTGACCCGTCCTTTGAGTCCACTGCTGCGTCTGCATTAGTTGCTGAGCTTGTCGACTTTGCTGCCACTTGTCGTCTGGACTACGCCGCTAGTCTAGTTGCTAAGTCTGAGTCTGTCTGTCCCTTGTCCGTCGGGGGTGAGTGTGCTCTTGGCACGGACGTCCTTGAGGACAGGCAGGAGGAGTTTGAGTGCTTTGCCGCTGCTTTACCTTACTCGTGTCCATGCTAGTTGCCCCTGAGGGAGACCCGGATGCTCCAGACATCCCGACCCCGCGCTCTAAACCCTGCGTCCATGACTCAGCCATGGACGCAGAGATGGCTTCCTGGAAGTCCACAGGCACCTACGTCGACGAGGTTCCCCCACCTGGGGCGAACATCGTCAGTGACATGTGGATTTTCAGGGTGAAGCGGCCGCCAGTTTCTTCGCCTGTCTTCAAGGCACGGTACGTTGCGCGAGGCTTCAGTCAGCGAGATGGAGTTGACTTCTTCCAGACCTTCTCCCCCACCCCGAAGATGACCACTCTTCGGGTGCTGCTACACATAGCCGCTCAGCGCGACTACGAGCTTCACTCTCTTGACTTCAGCACTGCTTTCTTACAGGGCAGCCTGCACGAGGAGATCAGGTAGCGTCGCCCACCTGGCTTCACTGGGTCGTTTCCTCCTGGTACCCAGTGGAGCCTCCGGCGGCCAGTCTACGGTCTCCGCCAGGCGCCGCGTGAGTGGCACGACACACTGAGGACTACACTTGCGGCTCTTGGGTTCGCTCCTTCTACTGCTGACCCGTCGCTGTTTCTACGCACCGACATCTTGCTGCCACCGCTCTACATCCTCGTGTACATCGACGACTTGGTCTTTGCCACTGCTGACACTGCGGCACTCGCCCACGTGAAGTCCGAGCTGCAGAAGAGACACACGTGCACAGACTTGGGTGAACTGTCAAGCTACCTTGGCTTGCGTATCACCCGGGACAGAGCACGGCGCACCATCACCTTGACTCAGTCACACATGGTGCAGCAGGTCCTTCAGCGCTTCCGCTTCACGTACTCCTCGCCTCAGGCCACTCCTCTGCCTACAGGTCACTCGCTCTCACCTTTGCCTTCGGATGAGTCCGTAGAGCCGAGTGGCCCATATCCAGAGCTTGTAGGCTGCCTCATGTACCTGATGACCTGCACTCGACCTGACCTTGCATACCCTCTTAGCATTCTTGCACGCTATGTCACTCCCGGCCGTCACCGGAAGGAGCACATGGATGCAGCTAAGAGGGTGTTGCGCTACTTGTGCAGTACGTCAGGCATGGGGCTAGTGCTTGGAGGGCGAGACCAAGTTGTTCTCACTGGGCACTCAGACGCTTCTTGGGCAGACGACAAGGCTACTCAGCGGTCGTCTCAGGGTTACACCTTCAGTCTTGGCTCTGGTTCGGTTTCTTGGCGTTCTACATGCTCTACTTCTATTCTCAGTTCCAGTTGTGAGGCTGAGATCTACGCCACAGCCATGGCGGCCCAGGAGCTACGCAGGCTCACCTACCTGCTGACTGACTTGGGAGAGTGGCCTCGTTCTCCTCCAGTGCTGTACGTCGACAACAAGGCTGCCATTGCCTTGTGTGAGGAGCACAGACTGGAGCACAGAACGAAGCACATCGCTCTGCGCTACTTCCTTGCTCGAGAGCTGCAGCAGCGCGGTCAGCTTCGTCTGCGTTACGTGGCCACTCAGGCCAACACTGCTGATGTGTTCACCAAGGCGCTTCAGCCTTGTGACCATCAGCGCTTCTATGCTCTTCTAGGTCTTGTGCCTGCTGGACCTCACTTGCTTACTTCTTGACTCTGCTTGTACTGTGATCTCTATATATTTATCTGCGTACTTACACTTGCTAAGTTGTGATCACTGTACCTCTTGTTATATTATCAAACTGCATGTGAACTGGTCTTGTGACCACTTGCTTGTGCTCGGAATTTGTGTGGTATCCTTGAGATCCACCCTGAGCTTGTTTTGCTTTGCTTTGCTTTGACTGGTCATGTGACCCTCTAGTTGTCTCCCACTTCGCCTATGGGGGTGTGTCAAACATTGTATGTTTATACTGTGTAGGCTGTAGTGGGTTTAACCTTAGGGGGTACAAAAACTTAGGGTTTCCTACTTGTACCCAACTTTGTGCTAGTTCATTCATTCCTTTCATTCTGACATTTGGCTGCCTCATGTACCTGATGACCTGCACTCGACCTGACCTGGCATACCCTCTTAGCATCTTGGCACGCTATGTTGCTCCTGGGAGACACCGACCAGAGCACATGGCTGCAGCGAAGAGGATGTTGCGCTACTTGTGCAGTACGTCGGGCATGGGTCTAGTGCTTGGAGGGCGGAGTCCAATGGTCCTCACTGGTCACGCAGACGGGTCTTGGGTTGAGGACTTGGCTACGCAGCGGTCATCACAGGGTTACACCTTCAGCCTTGGTTCCGGCTCTGTTTCGTGTCGGTCTACCCGCTCTTCTTCTGTTCTCAACTCTAGCTATGAGGCTGAGATCTATGCTGGGTCCATGGCTGCACAGGAGTTACGCTGGCTCACCTACCTGCTGACTGACCTAGGAGAGCCGCCCAGTTCTCCTCCAGTTCTGTACGTAGACAACAAGGCCGTGCTGGCCTTGTGTCGGGAACACAGACTGGAGCACAGAACGAAGCACATTGCTCTTCGGTACTTCCTCGCTTGTGAGCTGCAGCTGCATGGTCAGCTTCGCCTTGCTTACGGGGCCTCTCGGGCCAACACTGCTGATGTCTTCACCAAGGCACTTCAGCCTTGTGATGATCATTGCTTCTGTACTATATTAGGTCTTGTGCCTACCTGGCCTCACTTGCTTACCTCTTGACTTTGCTTTGTACTATGATCTATATATACCTGCACCTGCATGTTTACCTTTATATATAATCCTGCATGTGAACTGGCCTTGTGGTCTTTGAACTTGTGCTCGGAATGTGTGGTGACGTTGTGATCCACCCTTAGCTTGCTGTGCTTTGCTTGACTGGTCTTGTTACCTCTTGTTCTCCCCCACTTTGCCTATGGGGGTGTGTCAAACATTTATCATATAGCTTGTCAAGGCTATAGTGGGGTAGAGACTAAGGGGTACAGTTTCCTAGGGTTTCCTACTTGTACCCAGCCTTGTTCTAGTTCATCCATTCCTCTTCCTTCACACAGCCCTGAGTTCGTTGTTTTCCTGGCGTACCCTACGTGAGATGAGGACACCGTAACCTAGGGCCCATTACGGGGATTACATACCGTTTTTCCTCCTTGCACTCTGCCAGCGAGGGGGGGGGGCAAAACCCTGGCAGCGCACTGACAACAGCTACCCATATAAATGCATGGCAAAACCTGAGTCAGATGTGGCTTGCAGGAAAAAAATGAAAAATGACCCCTGGGCCCTCACGAAAAAATCATTACGCGTACTCGAAGAGACAACATGTCGCTGCTCCTATGGCCTGGCCAGCTGTGCTAATTTGGCTCTTTCAGACGAAACCATACGCGAGTCCAGCTAGAGCAGACGAAATGATATAAGCTTCCTGAAAAAACATATGACAACATAGCCTTTGTCTGGGCTCTCATATGAGCCATAAGCTTAAGTCTGCTGGAGCATATGAACTACACAATCCATGCCTGAAACCTAGACCAACAGATTAAAATAGTCTGATAACGAGAGCCCTGAAAGCGGTCCAATATTTAAACTACAAGCAGCAAGCGCAAGGCAGTGAGTGGTCTGCCCAATATCAGAAACAGGCCCTACGATATCAGGAAATTTTCCCTGATATTCCCGCTTTCATGGATTTTTTTGTACCTAACCTGATTTTCCTGTGTTCAACTTTTTGGGGGACTGATTTTTCAGCCTTTAGGGGCCAGATGACTCTGAACTTTCAGGGGTTTTTTTTTTAGGGACACTAATTACACTACGTTGTAACGAAACTAACACTGAATGTGGTTCCTACACGTTGCGAGTGTAGTTGCCCAGAAGTACAGGGAATCTCAGATTCCTGGGGTGTCAGCACCGCCTGGCGGTGACTACCAGACAAAATCTCCCCGTGTTATTCACTCTGAGGGCTGCTTTGTTGGCGCGCTTGATCCGATCATTGGCCAATTTTGTTGCATTATGTGGGTTGACCAATGACAAGGTTGCAACAGAGCGAGGCTGGCAGGCTGCGATGCGAGGGTTTTTGGCCTATTGCTTGCACCTGTGGTCCTCTGGCCCGTTTTGTTTAGGTCGTGCTGGCAAGCACTCATGCATCCACGCCGCCCAACCTTGCTATCTGCCAGAGGCTAACTGCAGTGATGATGATGAGTAAATGAACCCTCTGTTGCTGATGCTTGCTAGCTAGTTAGCGTTATCTTATTTAAAGTTGAATATCAGCATTTACAAAAAGGGAACACTGATGCATCAGACTTTTTTTGAAAAAAACACTGAATTTTCAGGCTTTTTTTTTTTTTGCGACACTGACGATCAGGGATTCTACACAGAGGGTGTTGGAAACAGTAAATCTTAAGCGCCTCTGTCGTGTCGAAACACCAAGGCACAAGTGAAGCAGAACATATCGAAGCACCCGCGAGTCAACCCTCGGAGGTTGAAGCAACTGCTGGAGGTTACGCGAAAGTCAAAGGTCAGCAACCTTTGACCTGACAAATGCAGCGCGACAGTTAAGGACACACAACTGACTCGTTACAGAGCAGTTGCCCGAGTCGTACTGTATCGGACCGCAACAGCAAAAGTAGTTATAATCGAACCCTTTCATATTCCTTGTACTATTATATATTCATGTATCTCCTTGTCATAATCAACTAACTTTGCCCTCACATACAAGCGCAAGGTGGTTCAACTATCTTCATTAAAGCTTCCGCTACTACAACATTACTCTACCCGAGTTCACCCCTGCAAAGATCCTAAGGGCTCATTTTCAGCCCAACATGGTATCAGAGCTCACAAGGGAAACTCTACCACTATCAAGTCATCAAAAGCATCACAAGACATGGCAACACAGAAGGAAAGGAGTTCCTCTAACGGTTCTCCTGGCGCTACTCCTACTCCACCTCCTTCCTCTGGCCTACAGACAGAGGAGGGCACGGCAACAAGACCAAGAGCAACGTCCACTGAGACTCCTGAGAATCAACCTTCAGGCTTCGATCAGAGCATGATGGAGAAATTTTTCTCCTTCATGTCTTTCTACGAGCAACACCAGCAAACGGCACCTGCGCAGTCACACAACAGCAACAACAACGGAGCAACACCCATGAGTCTCGACGGCTCTTCATACGCACGAGGAAATCAACAGCAGCCTACCTTTGCCCCATACGAGCGCGGCTCCATTAGCTTCATGCCACAACAGCAACCTACAACTGGACAGGAGAAACCACTGGATGCGTTACAAGTTCAGTCGCAGCTCGCGCACGTCTTAAAGCTGCAGACGTCAACACCCTTCGACGGGAAGGATTTCTTTACCTGGTCTTTCGAATTCGAGCTGATGATGGAGGGCGCGCAGATACTTGGGTTCTTCGACGGATCCCTGCCATATCCAGCAAACGGCACGCAGTATGAGAAGCAGCAATTTACGTATCAGTCAATGATGGCGTATACTATCCTACTGAGGAACATCACTCCGACTCAACAGCAGAATATACGGTCTTACCGAGGATACGGCAACTCCGTGGAGCTTGCATACAATCACCTGAAGAGCCTATATCAAGCAACAGACAGCGTAAATCAGAGTCGGTTAATGGCGCAGTTAACAACGGTTGAGATGAAACCAGGCGAAAAGGGGATGGCATATATCAGTCGATGTCGCGAGCTGCGCGACAGGCTCCTTCGATGCGGAGGATCAATTGCGGAAGACGCCTTCGTCACGGTCGTCATCAATCGACTTGGTCCTCATTGGCGCTCCACCCGAGCTATTCTCCGAGCTCATGGAAAGATCTCGGAAGCAGCACTTTGCGCCGAAATCCACGCAGAACAACAAGATATGGACCTGCAAGAAGAAAGGCACAAGAAGAAAGTGTCAGTACCTGAATTCGCGTTTCACACTCAGCGACGCTACAACAACAACAATCGACAGCAGCAACAGAAGTCCGTACCTCCGTTCTGTCACATCTGCAAGACATCAGGACATCCGCGCACGCACTGCCCGAACCGACAATCGTCAACAACTCCTCAACGACAGCTTCGTCCTTCAAGCAGCCAAGTTAGCTCAACGCAAGCAAATTCCACGACCCAGATCCAAGCTTCAACAACCCCAACAGGACAACTTGCACAAGGAGCAAGAAACATCATCAGCTGCATGGCAAGACTGGGTGACTCCTGCATCACCAGATCGCCACCACACTACTCACCGGAAGAACAACTTGACGAAGCTACACCCCGCCGCGAAGCACTCCAACCGAATCCAACGTACGCCGCCATCACCCAAAGCGAACCATCTGGGAAGGACACATGGTTCTTGGACAGTTGCTACGGACAGCACATGTGTTCCTCAGGATGCTTCGTGCAGCGAGAGTACCAGCTCCAACGAGAAGTCATCATCACCGTCGCCAATAATCAAAACATGCGCACACGACGACAGGGAATCGTTCAACTTCAGTCACGGAAGACAAATGTCATCCTGCAGATGTCAAAGGTTTTAATAGCAGAAGGCCTCGGATACAACCTGCTCAGCGTCAGTCAACTGATGGCGAATGGCATTCATCTCGAAGCAGACAGCACCACCCAGGAGTTCAAGTTATATCACGGGAGAGGAGGCATTTACATTGGAAAGGCAATCCTGAAGAACAATGTCTTTGTCCTAGACTTCGTTCCCGATCTCGGCACTGCCGACAGCGACGCCATCGTTAACTTCACCAACTGGACGCATCCTCCGGATCTTGACCCAGACTTCAGTCCGGGAGGCTTCTGGTATTCCCACACCATTCCTGAGACAGAAAGAACAAGAGCATTAGCGACAATTCAAACATCGGCAGCAGCAGAGACAACATCGGCAGCAGCAGAGACAACATCGGCAGCAGCTGAGACAACATCGGCAGCAGCAGAGACAGCATCGGCAG
This sequence comes from Closterium sp. NIES-65, assembly GCA_948144175.1. Lineage (NCBI taxonomy): Eukaryota > Viridiplantae > Streptophyta > Zygnematophyceae > Desmidiales > Closteriaceae > Closterium > Closterium sp. NIES-65. The sequence goes on from CANXME010002420.1 coordinate 857,112, forward strand.
CAGCAAAGACAACGACGGCAACAGTAGGAACTTCAACACCTGGTCCTTCGACAGCACCGCTCCTCGTCGAAGACACACCACCAACACCGCACAGCAGCTTCAGCCAACACCACGAGAAGTCCACCGTAGCGCCAACTTCACCGCCAGCTTCTACTCCAATTCAGATCTGTAACGACGATCACCCGGACACCGCGCTGACGAAAGCACCTGGCACGCAAGGATGGGACACCCGAGCAACACAGTGTTAAACAATACGATAAGAGTAGGAGTACTTGATAAAGACTCACTCCTACTGACCGACGGACGAGAACTTCAACGTGTGCGCGGCACATGCTTCATCTGCCCTGAAGGCGACTTACCTCATCAACCGTTCGCGTCTCATCATAACCCAAGCGCACCAGCCTACGCACCACTCGAAAAGGTGTACAGCGACATTCTGTACAACCGTGAGCCGGGGCAGAGCACATACCTCTACACGATCACGTTCATCGACGCCGCGACACGTTACGTCTGGCACCTGAACCTTCCAAGCAAGTATATGGCGTTTGAAGCGTTTGTTGCGTGGCTCCCAGTAGCAGAAAGGGAATCAGGCGTCAAACTAAAAAGCTTTCAGTCAGACGGGGGAGGAGAATATACCTCAACAAGGTTCAAGAACTATCTGGCGGAGAGAGGAATCAAGCGGCTCATTTCCCTTCCCTACGCCCATCAACAACAGGGTGTAGCAGAAAGGATGAACACGACCCTCCAGAACACCATGCAGAAACTGTTACGTGGCATGCGGCTACCCACCCACCAATGGCCAGAAGCAATGGACCACGCCGTGATGCTACACAACTTGCTTTCCTCGTCTTCACTTCCGAACAACGCATCACCGCATCTGCTGTGGACAGGAAAATTGGGCAACACAAAAATGTTACGAGTCTTCGGCTGCATGGTACAGTACCGCCCTCCATCTGCACGAGCCGGACGATTCTCCCAACGGGCACAGTGGGGACTACACCTGGGCATCAAAAAACACTACAACGCGTGGAAGATTTTCGACGTCCACACAAAGGAAACAGTGGCAGCACGTGACATCATTTTCTATGAGCGACTCACCCTGCAGACTTATCTTGCCAACCTGGACGAAAACCAAGACCCCACGGGTGGCTTTCGTGGCAACCGAGCCTTCGCATCGGCAGAAGACGAAGCTGACTGGGACGAGCAGAACGTAGAAGGAGCCTCGGAAGAAGCCGGACCACTCCCGTACTGCTCAGTCGATGTTCCCATGGATGACGAAAACCCGCGCGAAAGTAACAACGCCGAAATCTTCTACCACTTCGCAGACAACGGTTACGTTACACCTGCACAAGTCAACACCGACGAAGCTGAACGTATAGGACCGAACTTCGTACCTGATCCAGAAGTGGGAGACGAAGCAGTTTATCCCGAGGACACCACACTTCCCCGCTACACACAGAGCGGACTCCAAATCCTTGGGCTCGTCACCGCAGTCCACGGAGCAGAGCTTCCTAAGGAGCCTGCGACAGTTCAACAGGCTCTGGGGGGGGAGCATAGGGAAAAATGGCGCGAAGCCATGGACAAAGAACTGAAGGCACTGGAGGAACGCAACACCTGGAAGGTCGTGCCTATTGGCGTCGCACGAAACAAGACAAGACTTACCAGGAAATGGGTCTTCCACGTAAAGACAAAAGCAGACGGTACCATCGAGAAGTTCAAAGCACGATGGGTCGTACGCGGCTTCGACCAAGAACACGGACGCGACTTCACCGAAACATTCGCGCCTGTCAGACGTCACACCTCACTCCAAATTCTTCTTGCGATCGCCGCCATGAAGAAAAAGAAGCTACGGCAAATCGACGTCGCGAACGCCTTTCTCTACGCACCTGTTGACGCAGAAATCTTCGTCGAACTACCGCACGGTACCCACGGAGAGCCTAACCAAGTTTGTCAGCTGCTCAAATCGCTCTACGGCATCAAACAGGCCCCGCGACTATGGCAACAGTATCTGCACGCTCGTCTCATCCGCATCGGCTTCAAACAACTGCCGCACGATCAAGGAATGTACTGGCTCTCGAAGAACGACGACTACATCCTGCTGATAGTCTACGTGGATGATCTTCTCTACATCGGATCAACCGACAGCATCACCACCTGGTTCGAAGGGGAGCTGCAGCAAGATCTCACACTCACGGTTTCATCTACCGTCACACAGTACCTAGGCCTCAACATCCGGGAAGAAGACGACGCAATCTATCTCAGCGCCGAGAAATACGCCGATACCATCGCCAAACGCTTCGCACTTACACCAAACGCCATCTCTACACCATACCGCTACACGTCAGGAAGCAACAAGGAAGGCTCCGCTCTACTCAAGCCCGGTGGCATACGCGACTACCACAGGAAACTAGGCTGTCTTCTCTTCGCAACAGTCACCTGCCGCCCCGATCTCTCGTATTCCGCAAGCCAGCTCGCCACCTATCTCAAGAAGCCCGAAGCAGAACACCCGGCGGAGCTCGACCGCGCTCTTCACTATTTCATTAGCACACCAACGATTGGCCTGACATACCATAAGAACGCAACTACACCGACTAAGCTGATCGGCTACGTCGACGCAGACCATGCTGGCGACTCTGACAACAGGCGCTCCCGCACTGGCTACATCTACCGCCTCGAACCTATCGGCCCTATCTCCTGGCAGTCGAGCAAGCAGGAGTTAATCGCCATCTCGTCAGCTGAAGCAAAATACATCGCACTCTGCTCAGCAACAAAGGAAGGACTTTATCTTCGCGAGCTGCTGGAAGAAGCAAAGCTAGCCGAGTTACCGAACTTCACCCTGTTCTGCGACAACCAGTCGGCAATTCGCATCGCCAACAAAAGCGGCTTCGCGAACAGGACGAAACACATCGCCCTGCGCTACTTCTTCGTAAAGGACGAGATCGAGAAGGGGAGACTCGAGCTGTCATACTGCCCCACATGCGAGATGGCAGCCGACTACTTGACCAAGAAACTCGGAAAGCAAAAATTCGAGTACTGCATGCTGCTGACTGGACAAAGCCACGTCACCAGCAGCGACACTCCAGAAGCGAAGGGGAGTGTTGGAAACAGTAAATCTTAAGCGCCTCTGTCGTGTCGAAACACCAAGGCACAAGTGAAGCAGAACATATCGAAGCACCCGCGAGTCAACCCTCGGAGGTTGAAGCAATTGCTGGAGGTTACGCGAAAGTCAAAGGTCAGCAACCTTTTCTCAGAATCCCAACCACTAGACCATTGGGATAAAAGGGCTTGTTTCAGTAGCGGGTCAGTGCGCCCATAACCCCCCAGGCGAACGTGCCTGTAACCCTTCCCTAGGATCGATCGGGGATCACCAGTGGACCTCTGACACCCCCCCGCACTGGGATGCCCAAAGTGCATACACCAGGATTCGAACCCGAGACCTTCGCTCTGATACCATCTCAGAATCCCAACCACTAGACCATTGGGATAAAAGGGCTTGTTTCAGCAGCGGGTCAGTGCGCCCATAACCCCCCAGGCGAACGTGCCTGTAACCCTTCCCTAGGATCGATCGGGGATCACCAGTGGACCTCTGACACCTTTGACCTGACAAATGCAGCGCGACAGTTAAGGACACACAACTGACTCGTTACAGAGCAGTTGCCCGAGTCGTACTGTATCGGACCGCAACAGCAAAAGTAGTTATAATCGAACCCTTTCATATTCCTTGTACTACCGTATTATATATTCCTGTATCTCCTTGTCATAATCAACTTACGGTACTTTGCCCTCACATACAAGCGCAAGGTGGTTCAACTATCTTCATTAAAGCTTCCGCTACTACAACATTACTCTACCTGAGTTCACCCCTGCAAAGATCCTAAGGGCTCATTTTCAGCCCAACAGAGGGACCCTGATGCATTAATGTGCCTAAAAGTGAATCATAGGCCTTGATCAGAAACTACAAGCAAGAGAAGTGAGTGGTCTGCCCAAGAGCAGCAAGCGCAAGGCAGTGGGAGAGGCTGATGCAGGAGCACCCAAGGCCGTGGCAGAAGAGGAGCCTGTGGATCACGAAGAGATGCGTAGGAAGAAGGGAAAGGCTCAAGTAGTGGACCGTAATAGTGATGACGACAATGGAGTAGATTTTCGTGGAACTCTGGCGCTTGATAGTGACTTTGACAGAGGGTGGTAGTTTAGGATGAAGGACACTTCCTGGCTGTGTTCAAAACTGTAATGATGCATCTGCTTAATCGGTAGTGAATTAGAGAACCAGGCTTACTAGGTAAAAGACATACAGGCTTAAGCTTTTTGCACGTCTGATTTAACGGACAGACAATTTCGAAATTTCTGATGTAACAGACAACAGACCAAATTTCTGATGACCAGACGGGCCCGAATGGCCCATCTGATGCATCAGGCAGGTTCAAACACTAGCGAGGGCCCTGCTTCAAGGGCACTTCAAAGGCGCTTTGAGAGAATTTCTAAGGCGCTTCAAGGGTACCCAACGCACTCCAGGGGCACTTCAAGGGCTCTGGGGGACCCCTGCACACCAGTGGCACTCCAGAGGCCCTGCAGCAGACAAGGCAAGAATCAACCATCAGCATGCAACCTCATCGAATCACAGCAGGGAGCGAGGGGAGCAGGAGCAGCGGGGAGGCGACGTTATTGGGGAGGCTACTGGGGAGGCTATTGGGGAGGCTTACATAACAGTACGAAGGAAGGCTACATGGGCTGGCACTGGCCGTAGACGTCATAGTAGCCCTGGTCGCACTGGCACCCCACCTCCTGCCTGTCGTTTGTCTTGACGCACGTGGAGTGTTCAGGGCACGTGGCTCGGCTGCAGATGTTGTCTGCAGCACATTGGGGCACGTGGGGTGAGAGGCATGCAAGGTGGAAAAAAACGATTGGCGTAATACAGATGGCAGCCGCAGGGTGTAGGAGAAAGGGCGATGCATGGAAGGGAAGGAGCAGCAGGGCACTCACCGAGAACGCAGCGGATGGACTTCACTGATGGATCCGTCGTGATGGGACTGCTCACACACGTGAGCACAGGGGGAGGGGGATGAAAGGGGCGCATGGGAGGGATGCATGGGAGGGACTTAGAGTCAACTCAAAAGTCAACGCGGATGGACTTCACTGATGCATCCGTCTTGATGGCACTGCTCACACACGTGAGCGCAGGGAGGGGCGGGGCACGTGGGAGGGGCTTTAATGTCAACTCAAAAGTCAACTCAAATTGACTTCACTGACGCATCCATCTTGATGACACTGCTCACACACGGACACAAGCGGGAAGGGGGGGGCGGGAGGGGCGCATGGGAGGGGCGCATGGGAGGGGCGCATGGGAGGGGCGCATGGGAGGGGGGAGGGGCGTGCGGACGGGCACCTGGGGAACGATTGAGGCATGAGGGGATTGGGGTGTGGGCGGGAGGCGGCATGTGAGCAAGACGTGCAAAGGCGAGCAGGAGGAGTGAAGACGCTTCGTTGCTCGCCAGCAACAAACACGTGAGTGCTCACCTCATGTCCCCCGCGAGTGCTCACCTCATGTACTCCCCAAGTCCTCACCTCATGTACTCCCCAAGTCCTCACCCCATGTACTCCCCAAGTCCTCACCTCATGTACTCCCCAAGTCCTCACCTCATGTACTCCCCAAGTCCTCACCTCATGTACTCCCCAAGTCCTCACCTCATGTACTCCCCAAGTCCTCACCTCATGTACTCCCCAAGTCCTCACCTCATGTACTCCCCAAGTCCTCACCTCATGTACTCCCCAAGTCCTCACCTCATGTACTCCCCAAGTCCTCACCTCATGTACTCCCCAAGTCCTCACCTCATGTACTCCCAAGTCCTCACCTCATGTACTCCCCAAGTCCTCACCTCATGTACTCCCAAGTCCTCACCTCATGTACGCTGTGTTTTGGTACTCTGCCGCGGGTGTCCCCGAGCAGTCGAACGACGCGAACAGCTGCACCGCGTCGCACGTAGTGTAATCCCCAAACACGTCCCACCACACCAGCAGGTCCGCCTTACCACCGCCGCTCGCCACCAGGGCGATCTCAGGAATGATCATGCAGCGATCAAAGAAGTAGATGGGTTTGGGTTTAACGAGCGAGCCGCCGACCACCACCGTGCCCACTCGCAGCTCCGCGGGAACCACGACGCTGGCAGCCGGGCTTGCTCCCATCGCTGCGAGCATGAACATCGATGTTAGACGGAGGAGGGTGGAGACGAAACGGGAAGGTAAAAGGCCAGAACGAGCGAGCCCGCGAGCACCACCGTGCCCACTCGCAGGTCCGCTGATACCACGTCGCTGGTAGCCGCATTTGCTCCCATCGCTGCGAGGATGACGGACGGAGAAGGGTGGAGTCAGAGTGGGAAGGGAAAGGGTCGGAACAAGCGAGCCGGCAAGCACCACCGTGCCCAATCGCAGCTCTGCGGGAACCACGACGCTGGCAGCCGCGCTTGCTCCCATCGCTACGCGGGTAAAGCCAGAACGGTGAAGGGAAACGGTCGGAACGGGACGGGCGAAAGGTCAGAAAGGAAAGTGCAAAGCTCAGCCACGATTGGCGCAGGGAAAGTATATGGAAGGAGCGTGACGCTGGGAACTGAATCGCGCAATATGTGATTCAATCCCACACGAGCATCCGCGACGAGTTTCGTCGCGTTGGGACGTTGGGGACTGGATCGCGCGCGCATGCTATGAACTCCGTACGAGCATCATGAAGAGGAGGCGTGATTTCCTGCTGCGGGCTACCACGAGAAAGGCTGAAAGGGAGCGTGCAAGGCTGGTTAAGTACCTACCGACTCAACCAGGCGTACCGAGGAGGACGGCGGCGACGATCCACGCGGCTGCGGCCTTGAGCTGTCCCATACGAGCCATGCTGACTTTATGCTGACTTAATGCTGACTTGGACTGGTCGCAGAGCTGGTGCTCGTGGTGAAGAGGATGATAGATCGGTAGCGAGCGGTGGGTAGGTGTATCTAGCCTCGTGGCAAAACGCGTGGCGGCGATTCCGCCGTGAGAGAGATGGACTGGAGTCTCGGATTCAGCAGCGACGGAGCGATGCAGCGAGACGGAGTGATGCAGCAACAGACGGAGTATAAGTCAAGGCGTTGTTTGATAAAAAAAAAAAAAAAAAAAAAAAAAAAAAAAATCCCACTACGTATATACCGACTTCAGATAGCCCAAAAACGATACTGCACGAGGCTGGTGGCTGCGATGGCGCTTCCGAGGCCGCCGAGTAGTAGGGCTAGCGCTACAGCCTCAGACTGGCCTCCCAGAGCGGCTGCTCGGCGATAATTGCTGCGCGCCGCGACATAATTTTTGCAATGCGGCATCGAACCCCCGATCTGCACGCGTTGCTCCCGTAATCGTGTCCGCCATCGCGCTGCGAAGACTGCCAGCACTCGGGGCGAAGGTATGCCGTGAGTGATGGCGAGGCGAGAGTAACCGTGTTGGTCTGGCGTTGTGAGCGTCCCGTGGCGTGTGAGGGCCGTTGGATATGGCTGCAATAATTTCACGAAGAGAAAATGAGTGCAAATATACGCTCTGTTATCTGTCTCGTTCCTAACACTGATCGCTTTAAAAGATCAACAAAACAAACCAGAACGGCAGAAACAACAGTACCTCAGAATTTGAGCAATTTCAAATTCCAAGAGAGAACTGCTCCATGATTTTGTACGAACATGCACTTTGGTAAGAGAGAACTTCTTCAAATTCCTGATATCACTAAGTTAGCACAACAAAGTTAATCATATTTATCATACATGTATACTCACTGTCCACATACACGAGAAAAAGCCTGATGATATCGGGAAATCAATGTCACTGTAAGGAATTTTCTCGGCATTCCTTACGGAGCCGACTACATCGCGTACAGCAACAGTCGTTGTTCGCCCGTTACGGCTAACGGGACTTCGCTGACTTCGCGCGCACTGTTTTGCCAAACCTCGCACTGCTGGCATGGCCGTATCGGCCTACGCTTCGGGACTAGCCCGAGCCTCGCTCCAGCGTAGCACTAGCAAGCTCGCACGCACCGCGTTGCCGTTTTGCATGTTTCGCGTATAAATGTTCGCTCATGCCTTCGCTCACATTTTGTACTCGTTTGACACCTTAGTGCAATTCTCGCTACTTCGATTCATTGCACCCGTAACACTTGGTATTCAGAGCCCCTTTCTTTCGGACCGCGCATCTCCGCACACCAGGAAATCAACTTTTGATTTTTCACTCGAAGGGACTTACGCACCTTAGCCCCTAGGAGCCGCTGTCCTCGCGTTCTCTCGTAAACGCGTGCAGCCACGATTGCGCTTAGACTAAGACGAGCCGACGCCCTTCGTCATGGCTGAAAATATCGACGTCACCACCCTCACGCAGGAGCGTTTGAACGATCTGCTGCGACAGCTGCGCGAAAGTTCCGAGGAAATCGCGGCATTGACGGCAGAACGCTCATCGCTGCAAAATGACATCACGAGGGCACAACAAGCACAATCTCAAGCACCTGGCACTCCGATTCAACCTGCACCCTCGACATCACAACACGGGAGTGTGGGGCAACCCGCGAGCGCGGCCAGTGATGGCGTCGTCCGCCCCGACGGGGACGACGACCACGGCACGACACACCCCGGAGCGACGCATGCGGCCCCAAGTCAGCCTCGCGTCACGATTTCGGCACCAACCCACGATTCGGGACTGCCGTCACCGAGGCCGCTGAAGCCGCAGCGCCCGCCATGCTTTGACCCGAGTCAACGGGGTGGTCCTACCGTTCAGGCGTGGTTGTTCACGATGAATGTCTTCTTCGACGCCAACTACGTCTCGGAGGACTCGGCGAAGATTCGATACGCCGTGTCACTGCTGCGAGGACCCGCCATGGACTGGTGGCGCGTCATTGTCACGAAGCCGACAGACTACGCGACACTACCGACACGGGAAGGACAAACCGGACCCTGGGCGCCGTCGTACTTCGTGGAGGTGCCCCAGTATCGCACGTGGGACGCGTGGTGCGCAGGTCTGCGCGCTCGATTTGAGCCAATTGCGGCTTCGATCGCGGCGCGACAGAAGCTCCGCACTTGGCGCCAACTCGGTTCCGTCCAGGACTACACGAGCGGATTTCTGGCGCTATGCGAACAGGTGGGCTACATGCATGAGAGCGAGCGCATCGACCGCTACATCGGCGGCCTAAAGCAGGACATCGCTCAGGAAATCCAGCTTCGCGGCGTCACCGAATTTCAGGAAATTCTCGCTATGGCGGAGAAGCTCGACTTCTTTCGCCGACCGAGACCGGGGTCCTACGGAAACAACAACTGGGGACATCGGCCTCGTGGGACGAACGAGAGCGCCACGATACGCGCCGTCGCCGCAAATGCCGCTGCGGCACCGTTCAAAGGGCGCTGCTTTGCGTGCAATCGGCCGGGACATCGCAAGAGCGAATGCCCGGAAAACGCTAAGGGAAAGGGGGAAGCTGAGCAGCAGAAACAGACCAAGCAGCAAGGAAACGCTGGAAGTCAGTAGCAGACGGGCCCTCTACTGACAGGTCACGCCACTCGCCCGACCCAACCGACCCTCACCGAGTGATTGTGCCGGTTCACGCAATCGACCACACCCGGCCGAATAAGGAGGGTACCACGGTAGACAGCCCTATACTGCTCAGTGGGAAAATTGGGACGGACTTAGTTAAAATCTTCGTAGACGGGGGAGCCAGCCACAGCCTCATTAACACTGCTACAGCACGAAAACTGCGACTGCCACTGGACAGATGCTTACCTGAGATCGACGCACGACTGGTAGACGGCACGCCGCTGGCAATACGGGAACGCGTAGACCGAGTTCGGATTCGATGCGGGGGTAACTTCACGTTTAGCCAAGAAATGCTCGCAACGACCCTCGACGGAACCGACATTTTACTCGGGCGTGATTGGCTGCGACGACACAATCCGCGAATCGACTGGACGACGGGTGACTGCACCGTGCGAGTGAACGGTAACAACATCGCCTTACCTCGCTGGGGCTCGCCTGAGTCTTCGTCGGTGCGTGTCAATGCGATCACGATGAAACGCGCTGTAGCGGCCGGAGCTGACGTGTACGCGGTTGACATTCGGGAAGCCGAGGCAGCAGACAAGGGAGGGGATTTACAGAAACTGCTGACCGACGTACCGAGTGATCTGGCAGCACTGTTAACACGGTACAGTGACATTTTCCCGGATGATTTACCGACGGGACTGCCACCTCAGCGACCGCACGATCACAGGATAGAACTGGAACCGGGGGCACAGCCAACAGTACAGCGACAGTTCCGACTGACCCAACCCGAACTAGACGAACTGAGGAAGCAGCTCGATTACCTGCTCGAGAAGGAATTCATTCGCCCTAGCTCGTCGCCCTTCGCCGCACCAATACTGTTCACACCGAAAAAAGACGGGGGTTTTCGCATGTGCATAGACTACAGAGCACTGAACAGGGTTACCATCAAATCCCGTTACCCCATCCCACGAGCCGACGAACTGATCGACCAACTGCGCACAGCCCGGGTTTTCTCGAAAATTGACCTCCGGGGAGGCTACCACCAAATCCGCGTCAACCCACCCGACTGCCCTAAAACCGCATTCCGAACACGCTACGGATCTTTCGAATACACTGTCATGCCATTCGGACTGACCAACGCCCCCGCCACCTTCCAAATGACCATGAACGAAGCATTCCGCCCGCTTTTAGATAAGTGCGTCATCGTTTACCTGGACAACATACTGATTTACAGCCCTGACAGAGCACAGCACTTACAGGACATCGAAGCAGTTTTTAAAATCCTGAGTGAGAACCGCCTACTGACCAAAGCATCTAAGTGTGAGTTTTTACAGGACCGCCTGGAGTTTTTGGGACATGTTATTTCAGCTGCAGGAGTGGAAATAGACCCGAAGAAAATCGCGACGATTCAGGCTTGGCATGCGCCGACCAACTTGACCGCGTTGCAGAGTTTTCTTGGGTTCGTCAACTACGTGCGCCGGTTCGTCCCCGACATGGCGAAGCTGACTGCCCCGTTGACCGACCTGCTGAGGAAGGGGGTTGAGTACACGTGGGGGGAGAAAGAGCAAGCTGCCTTCTCGGCCCTCAAAAACATTTTGTGCTCACCGCCCGTGCTTCACATCGCAGATCCACACCGTCCGTTTGAGCTCGTCACCGACGCAAGTGACATCGCTGTGGGAGCAGTACTGTTGCAGGACTTCGGGAACGGCCTCCAGCCAATCACGTACGAGTCCCGCAAGCTGCACCCGCCCGAACGCAACTACCCGATACACGACCACGAAATGCTGGCGATCATGCACGCGTTCAAAGTTTGGCGGTGTTACCTGACTGGCGCCGACGTGACAGTACGGACAGACCACCGTTCACTACAGTACCTTCGCGCCCAACCGAATCTCAACCCACGACAGATTCGCTGGTTGGACTTTCTTGAGTCCAATTTTCACTACACCGTTACGTACAAAAAAGGCGCATCCAACATCGCCGACGCTCTCACCCGCCCCACCGCCCAACTCCACGCCATCCTACTCGCCCAGACCAACCCGCTTTTAACTGGCCTATTCACCCACGGATACCGCACCGACCCATTCTTCACGACCGGAAATTCACAGCAACTGGCAGAAGCAAAAGGAGTTTATTACGTAAAAACAGGCACCAACCGCATTTGGGTACCCGCGTACTCACTACTGAGGGAGCTGCTACTGCAGGAGGCACACGACGGGATTACCTCGGGACATTTCGGGGTAGAAAAAACACGACAGCAACTGCAGCGGTATTATTACTGGCCGGAGCTGTTGACCGACGTACAGCAGCACGTGGGCTCGTGCCCTACGTGTCAGGTGATGAAGAGTTCAAGGAAGCGGAAGGCGGGTCAGTTGCAGCCGATCCCACCGCCCGAACGCGCCTGGCAGCAAGTAACCATGGACTTCGTCACAGGGTTACCTTCGAACCCTGGGAGTAACGACGCGGTGATGGTCGTCGTGGATAGGCTGACGAAGATGGCACACTTCGCTGCGTGCAAAAAGTCGATCTCAGCCGAGGAGACAGCTCGCCTGTTCATCGCAGCCGTTGTTCGCCTGCACGGGATACCAGCAGCGATTATCAGCGACAGGGACACGAAGTTTACCAGCAACTTCTGGAAGAACCTTTGGGAGCAGTTCGGGACCAGGCTACAGTTCAGTTCGTCGTACCACCCCGAGACCGACGGCCAAACGGAGCGGACGAATCAGACGATGGAGCAATTGATTCGTGCCACGTGCGACGACCCCACGACATGGGAGCAGCAGCTGCCGCTGATCGAGTTCGCGTACAACAACGCCACGTCAGCAACGACGCAGCAGTCCCCGTTCTACCTGAACTATGGGCAAAACCCCACAGTGCCCTTGACGCCGAGTCCGGACAACCCAACGCCACGTGCACAACAATTCGCCGAAATCCTGCAAGCTGCCCGCACTAGAGCCGCCGAAGCAATTAAAAAAGCCAACGTCATCGCTAAGCGCAACGCTGACCGCCACCGCCGCCCTGTCACGTACCAATCTGGAGATTACGTGCTGCTCGACACGCAAAATCTGCGACTGCCCGACGTACCGAAATTACGACCGCGCTACTGTGGACCGTTCCAAATCAGTCACATGATCAGACCCGTCACCGCACATCTACTGTTACCAACCGACTGGTACATCAGCCCTTCGTTCCACGTCAACCTACTTCGCCCATACATACCGACCACAAGTCAACTGCCGCGTCACCGCCCACAATCAATGACTCGCCCTGCATCGGAGCCGATCATCGAGCCCGAAAAAATCCTGAGCCATCGGATCCGCCACACCACGGGAATCAGGAGGATTGAATTCCTCGTTCGCTGGAAGGACCGCACGCCAACTGAAGATAGCTGGGTGCCCCTGACCAACATTGAAAACCACCCTGCCCTGCAAGTGTACTTGAGGAGCCGGGGATTCCGCGATATACACGCACTCGCGTAGCGGAGGGGGCTTCTTAAAGGGGGGGGGTAGTGTAAGGAATTTTCTCGGCATTCCTTACGGAGCCGACTACATCGCGTACAGCAACAGTCGTTGTTCGCCCGTTACGGGGACTTCGCTGACTTCGCGCGCACTGTTTTGCCAAACCTCGCACTGCTGGCATGGCCGTATCGGCCTACGCTTCGGGACTAGCCCGAGCCTCGCTCCAGCGTAGCACTAGCAAGCTCGCACGCACCGCGTTACCGTTTTGCATGTTTCGCGTATAAATGTTCGCTCATGCCTTCGCTCACATTTTGTACTCGTTTTGACACCTTAGTGCAATTCTCGCTACTTCGATTTATTGCACCCGTAACAGTCACGACTCACCCTCGTTTGAATGGAAACTCGCGTTTTTAACACCCTGGTTTTGCCGATATCGTATCCAGGAAAGCTGAACTCAAACTTTTATATTCTTCATCCATACACCAACAAAATATCACATGTAGACCACGACCTGACGGTGAAGCCGCCTCCTCTCAACCACACACCACTACCCAACTCTGGCCCCTGGCATGTGAATCTCTCCAGGTGAACGATCTTATCATATACGAGCCTAAAGCACATGCCGCCGCTAACACCGCACTGAGCATCCAGCAGAAAGGAGTGCACGCGAGCGCCTCTTAAGCCATGCGCTGCGCCACCTCCTTGGCGAGGATGCGCTCGCGGGCCTTCATCTTGGCCTGCGACTTGATGCCCATGATGCCGCCGCCCCATTGGCGCCTCAACTCGTCGCCCTTGTCGTTGAAGTGCGCCTGGGGAAGGAGGGGGAGCGGATTGAGCACAAGTCAGTGAATTAGGGGAAGCAGGGTTTAGGGTTTAGATGGGGAGAAACACGGATTGCTTTACAACAAACAGCTCCATTGGCTACGTCTGCCTTGTCCGACCAATTCACCTTGACTCACCTTGACTCAACTTGACTCAACTTGACTCACCTTGACCGACTCAACGACCTTGCTAAGCCTGCTCTCACTGACCCCACTGATTTGCAAATGACCTTGTCTTTCAACTCCCACTGACTTGCCCCATTGACCCGCGTTGACTCACCTTGACCGACTCCACAATCTTGCTCTGCTCGCCCTTGACCTCGTTCTTCACTGCTGTGAGCGCCAAGGCAGTGACTCACCCTGCTGACTCGCGTTGACTCAACCTGTTGACCCGCGTTGACTCACCCCATTGACCCGCGTTGACTCACCTTGACTGACTCCACAATCTTGCTCAGCTCGCCCTTGTCCTCGTTCTTCACTGCTGTCAGCGCTAGGGCAGTGGCGGTCTTCTGGTGCACCACCTGTGGTATGACAGGTCAGTCAGGAAGCGGGCATGGCATAGAGACGAGATGAATGGGGAGGTCAATCAGGCAAGCAAGCAGTAGGGCACTTGCTCCTGACAATGCAGTAGGGCACACCCATCTTGCAGCAGAGAGGTGTATCATACCGCGTTGACTGCGTTGACTGCATTGACCGCTCTGAACCTCACCTGACCGAGTCGGGACTTGCTCTTGACGATGCAGTAGGGCACACCCATCTTGCGGCAGAGCGCGGGCAGCCAGATGACGAGCTCGATGGGATCCACGTCGTGCGCGATCACCACCAGCTGCGCCTTGCCCTGTATAGAGAGAGGTGGAGAGGAGGGAGGAGGGGGGGGGGAGAGGGGCGGGAAAAAGGGGCCGGGGGACATGGGTGAAAGATATGCATTGGAGGGAAGGCAGAGCGCGGGGAGCCAGATGACGAGCTCGATGGTGTCCACGTCGTGCGCGATCACCACCAGCTGCGCCTTGCCCTGTTGGGAAAAAGGGGATGGGGGAGAGGAGAGGGGGGGTGGGGCGGTGAAGTGAAGGGGCGAAGGGACATGGGTGAGGGCAAGGCATTGGACGGAAGGGAGAGCGCGGGCAGGCAGATGACGAGCTCGATACGTGATGTGGTTGATGCCATACTTCACCACCACAGTCATGCCCTTCACTTCTGTAACCCTATCCCTTGCCTCCCCTACACCCCGCCCCCTCCTCCTCGCACCTGCTCAATGAGGTACGTGATGTGATTGATGCCGTACTTCACCACAACCGGCTTCTTCGACTCAACCGCCCTTCCCCAACCACCATGTTCCCTCTGCCCCCTGTGTGCCCCTTTCTCCCCTCTCCACCTTTCCCCTCTCCCCTCTCCATCGCACCTGCTCGATAAGGTACGTGATGTGGTTGATGCCGTACTTCACCACAACCGGCTTCTTCGACTCAACGGTCTTGCCCTCCTTCGCCGCCTCGGCCGCCTTCAGCAGTCGCTCCTTCTTGGCTGCGCGGTCCTCAGGGCGATACTTGAGCAGCAGCTTGAACAGCGACGTGGCTGGAGGGAGGGGTAGGTTGCGCGTAGGGAGGGAGGGGGGAAGGGGGGCCCGGGGAGGAGGGGAAATGGGGCAAGGTGAGTTCAGCCGCCTTCAGCAGTCGCTCCTTCTTCGCCGCGCGGTCCTCGGGCCGGTACTTGAGCAGCAGCTTGAACAGCGACGTGGCTGGGAGCAAGGTGAGCGCGGATCGCCCGGGGAAAGGGGAAAAGGGGGCAGGGGGGAAGGGGGGCAGCGGAGAAGGGGGTACGCTAAACTGCCTTCAGCAGTCGCTCCTTCTTCGCCGCACGGTCTTGCGGGAGATGCTTCAGCAGCAGCTTGAACAGCGACGTGGCTGTTTGTGCGTAGAGAGGTCGAGTGCGGTGGGGGAGGGGAGGGAGGTGAGTACGGAAACGAGGGGCGGAGAAAGGGAAAATAGGAGAGAAAGGGGCGAGTAGTGAGAAAAACAAATCGGAGTTGGGAAGGGGGCGGGCAGCGGGGGAGGGGGGGGAGGGGGGGGGGAGGGGGGGGGGTGGGGGGGGGGTGGTTTGAGAAGGGCCGAAGGACGGGTACCGAGGCTAGCGTTTTCAGTATAACGGAGCAGCGCGTACCGAGGCTTGGTGAACTGGTTTATGGCGGGCGGCACCTTGAGGCGCTAGTCGAGCACCCGGCGCTGCCTGCCGCTGCAGCATCTGTTACTTATAACGCGTCTACTACACTGTAGCGCAATTACTACACTGTAACGGGGCAGCGCGTACCGAGGCTCTTGTCGAGAGTCTTGGTGAACTGGTTGATGGCGGGCGGCACCTTGAGGCGCTGGTTGAGCACCCGGCGCTGCCGCTGCAGGCGCACGTACTTGGGCCACTTGACGAACCGGTGCAGGTTCTTCTTGGGGGGAAGGGACCCGCCGATTCCGAACGTCTTCGGGCGCCTCTCGAACAGAGGGTTGGTGACCTTGTCGGACTGGAGAAAGAGGGGGGGGGCAGAGGTTGAGGGAAGGCGAAGGGGGAAGGGGAGAATGGCGGAAACGGAACGGGAGGCGGGGTGGATTGGGAACAAAGCAGATTATTTAAAACGTGGCGACTCCGAACGTCCTCACTCAACCCTAGTCTTCTCCTTCGAGTAAATTCTAGCCACAGGAACAAGCAAACGTTCGAGGAGCCGCGGCTCACCTTCTTGCCCCTGGAGGGAGCGGCCGCGGCGGGCTTCTTGACCTCAATTTGCCCTCTCGGGGTCTTACCCTTGGGCGCCTGTCAACACGGCACAACGCACATGCCATCATGTCACCATGCCACCATAGCATCACGGCATCATGAAACCCACCATGCCACCATGCCATCATGTCACCATGACATCATGCCATATGCCACCATGCCATCATGCCAACACACCAACACACGAGAGCTCGGAGAATCGTTAGTCGAAGCAAAAAAAAGGTCAACCCCAATCAAATGGCACCAACGCCGCAGCGCCCTGTGACGGCTCGCTTTCGTGGCGGAAAAAAAACGGACATCTGAATGGAGAACTGTAAATGAAAGTTTGTAACCGCGAACACAGAATCACAGCGCGCGTTGACCTAATCACGCAATGGAACAAAACGAGTTACATAACCGTGCTAAACGAGGCGCACTAAGGTTTTTTGGTTATAACACCTAACTGTGATCGCTTGAAGTTACTTAAATTCCGCTAGTTGCATCACTGCTAAACGAAAGATATCGAACCGCCAAAGACACACATGGCGAAGTTCACAATCGCCGTGCAGTCGCATCGCATCGCTAGGGTGTCACATGAATGGAACGCACCCGAATACGCCTTCGTCATGCTTTTCTAAACTTACGAACAATCCCGCAGTGGTGCGCCTCCAGTCAGTCAATCATATCCTAGACCTAACGATCTTACGACGAAACTAGACGGTGCCCGTAAACCTAATCGACTTCGTCGGCAAGCGAGGGGAGGGAGGATTGGGCGTTACGCGCGTAGCTCAGTTACATGGTCATCGGTAAGATGCGCGCGGCCGTGCAATCTGTATTTTTGGAGCCAAACTTGCACTTCAACAGTATCAAGAGCTGCTCCGTGGTCGCATTGACGTGCTTAAACTGCCGAGGCGTATCGTCACGAATCCTGCTGATGCTACACTGAAGGTCAGCCCACCAGGCAATCCGCGCCAAGAGCGACGAATATGTGCACCAACGACCACGCTTCCAAGGAGTGTTGGTGCCACGCGCCGGCCAAGGAGACCGCATCTCGCGAACATACACGAGTTGAGGCCCTCAAGGGTCAAACATGGCCGAGGCCATTCGTCCGAACTTTACGCGGAACCCTACGCCGGTCGAAGCCTCAACTCCGCTCACAATCCTAGAATATGAGTTTATGTAGTGCGACGCAGGATCGCCACATCGGTGTGGGAAACCCTAAAGTTCTGCTGCCATCACGCCGCCAACCACGCGTCGTCGATATCATCTGTGACAACCTCCCGAACCGCATCTGCCCGTCCAACGCTTGCTGCTCTAAACCTGGAACAAACCCGCAACCTCGTAGCCGACCTGTTGTGACGTCCCATTTTTTAGTCCAACACCCTGGTCTAAACTCGGCGCAATCCGCAACCTCGTATAGTAGTCGACCTGTAGTGACGCCTAAGAGACTAAAGTAAGCAGTCGCCGCAATTCCCGGCACGTACCATTTTGTTGTGTATGTGACTCCTGTCGGCCTCTCGAGACTAGACTACAGAGGGAAGGGAAAAGGGGATGTGAGACGAAGGGAAGAGGCCTTGTAGGGCAGAGCCTTCAGAAAAGGAAACGCGGGGAAGAGAGGTAGAAAGGAGGGAGAGGGATGGAGGCGTTCAGAAAATAGTTCAAGCGGAGAGTATGGATGAGTGACACAGAAGACGAGGTGAGACGAGGGGAGGACAAAGGGATTGGGTTTGGTTGGGCTGGTTTGTGTTAGATAATTAAGAAAGGTGACTTTTGGCTTGTGGGGACAGGGGGAGGTGACAAAACTAGTGATGGGCGCGCGAGGACGGGTTGGGGAATGTATGGAGTGTGAGCGGAAGCGGAGGCTGTGGAGCGTGAGGAATGAGGGTGGTTGACAGAGAAAGAAAGCGGAAGGGGTTGTGAGAGGATGGCGCAAAGTCATCGACTTTATGGCTGTTGCTTTTTAACCGGTACACATGAAGGCTTCATAAATCACAGTCCCTTTAGAACAGTGTTGACATCTGTTTATAATCCTGGATCAACAATTAAATTTGCCACTTATAACATTTCACGCAAAGAAAATATATTTGATTTTCTTTTTATTTCGATCAATAAAACATAACAATTTTATAATATCTGGGTGTTACGAGTGCAATTGAGTGAACGAACGAGAATTGCACTATCGAAGCAAGAATACAAATGAGCGAAGGCATGAGCGAACATTATATAGCGAAACTACAGTGGTAACAGTAATCGTCGCGCAACGAGCCTGGGACTGTGGTTGGGAAAATGTCGAAGCGTAGGTCCGGAGCGCGGGTTACCAGCCGAGCCGTGAGGTCGGGATGCGATGTGCGAAAAGGGCGGGATGATGAATGATGCGATGGTCGCGAGTGGTAACGGTGCTGACTGAGGTGCTACAAAGATGTACGCGTTGAGCAGGGACGCGAAGTAAGGAAAAGGGAATTTCCTTACACTACCCCCCCTCCTAAGGAGGTCCTCCTTATGAAAGCGCGTGGATGTCTCGGAAATTGCGGCTACGCAGGTAGTCGGTGACGACGGGGTGATTTTCAACTTTCTCCAGGGGAACCCAATTGTCCTCGGTGGGGGTACGATCTTTCCAGCGGATCAGAAACTCCACTTTTCGGGCTCCTCGAGGGTCGCGAACTCTGTGGCTCAGGATCTTGTCGGGGGTGATGACTGGTTCGGTTGGTGGTCGTGTCAAGCTGGTGGGTCGATGTCGTGGGAGTTGGCTGGTGGATGGCACGTAAGGGCGAAGTAAGCTGACGTGGAACGAGGGGCTGACGTACCAGTCAGCAGGGAGGAGGAGGTGCGCGGTGACTGGCGTGACCATGTGACTGATTCGAAATGGCCCACAGTATCGAGGGCGGAGTTTTGGAGTGATGGGCAGGCGGAGGTTCTGAGTGTCGAGTAAAACGAGGTCGTCGGGCTGATAAGTAACGGGTCTGCGATGGCGATCGGCGTTGCGTTTAGCGATGATGTTTGATTTTTTGATTGCTTCTGCTGCCCTGGTCCGTGCTGCTTGCAGAATCTCGGCGAACTGTTGTGCTCGTGGGACGGGGTTGTCGGGATTCGGTGTCATGGGTACTGTTGGGTCCTGTCCGTAATTCAAGTAAAACGGCGACTGTTGCGTCGTGGCTGATGGTGCGTTATTGTATGCGAACTCGATGAGTGGCAGCTGCTGTTCCCACGTATTCGGATCGTCGCACGTGGCTCGAATCAGCTGCTCCATGGTCTGATTTGTCCGTTCCGTCTGTCCGTCGGTTTCGGGGTGATAGGATGAACTGAACTGTAAGCGCGTGCCGAACTGCCGCCACAGGTTCCGCCAGAAGTTGCTTGTAAATTTCGTGTCTCTGTCGCTGATGATCGATGCGGGTATCCCGTGCAGTCGAACGACGGTGGTGATGAAGAGTCGGGCGGTTTCCTCGGCTGTGATTGATTTCCTGCATGCTGCGAAATGAGCCATCTTCGTTAGTCGATCGACGACGACCAGGATCGCGTCATTCCCACTCGCCCCAGCTGGTAACCCCGTGACGAAATCCATCGTCACCTGCTGCCAAGCACGCTCTGGGGGCGGGATGGGTTGTAATTGTCCCGCCGGCCGCTTCCTGCTTGACTTCATGAGCTGGCAAGTGGGGCACGATGCCACGTGTCGTTGCACATCGGTCAACATTTCTAGCCAGTAGTAGTACCGCTGCAGCTGCTGTCGTGTTTTTTCTACCCCGAAATGTCCCGAGGTAACTCCGTCGTGTGCTTCCTGTAACAGTAGTTCCCGCAGTAGCGTGTATCCTAGTACCCAGATGCGGTCGGTTCCAGCTTTTACGTAATAGACTCCTTTTGCCGCTGCGAATTGCTGTGAGTTGCCTCCTGTAAAGAACGGGTCTGTTTGATATCCGTGGGTAAATAGGCCTGTCAGTAGCGGGCTGGTCTGGGCGAGTAGTATCGCGTGGATCTGGGCAGTGGGGCGGGTCAGTGCGTCGGCGATATTCGAGGCTCCTTTTTTGTATGTGACAGTATAGTGAAAATTCGACTCGAGGAAATCGAGCCATCGAATCTGTCGTGGGTTGAGGTGGGGCTGTGCGCGGAGGTACTGTAGAGATCGATGGTCTGTCCGTACTGTCACGTCTGCGCCGGTCAAGTAGCAGCGCCACACTTTGAATGCGTGCACGATCGCGAGCATTTCGCGGTCGTGTATCGGGTAATTTCGCTCAGGCGGATGTAGTTTGCGTGATTCGTAGGCGATGGGTTGGAGGCCGTCGCCGAAGTCCTGTAACAGTACAGCTCCGATGGCGATGTCACTTGCGTCGGTAACCACTTCGAAAGGGCGGTGGGGATCAGCGATGCGTAGAACGGGTGGTGAACAGAGAACGTTTTTCAGGGCAGAGAAGGCAGCATGCTCTTTCTCCCCCCACGTAAAAGCGACCCCCTTACGCAGTAAATCAGTGAGTGGGGCTGTTAAACGTGCCATGTCGGGCACGAACCGTCGAACGTAATTAACAAAACCTAAAAAACTCTGCAGTTCCGTGATGTTCGTCGGGGGACGCCACGCTTTTACCGTATCCAGCTTCTTTGGGTCAATCTCAACCCCAGCCTCCGAAATGACGTGACCCAAAAACTCTAGCCTGTCCCGAAAAAACTCGCACTTGGAGCCCTTGGTGAGTAGCCGATGTGTGGAAAACTGAACGAGAATTAGGTAAGTTTTAACTAGGGCCTAGGCTTAGGAGCCTAGGCCCTACTTAGGATGTCGAGCGGGTTTCACCTAGGGGAGAAAATCGAGAAAGTTGTAAAGGTGAAAAGTGGGTTTCACTATAGGTTCAAGGAACATATAGCATAGGAAACAAAAGGGTGCACCACCTAACACAGTTTGCAATAACTACACTAACTACAGCTACAGGCAGTTACAAATATAAATAATATAAAGTCTGACACGATGTTCCTCCAAAACCTTAAAAACTGCTTCAAGATCCACTAAGTGTTGCTGCTTATCCCGGCTGTAAACTAGAATATCGTCCAGGTAAACTATCACGCATTTATCTAAAAGTGGTCTAAACGCCTCGTTCATGGTCATCTGAAATGTCGCAGGCGCGTTCGTCAGCCCAAATGGCATTACTGTATACTCGAATGACCCGTACCTAGTCCTAAATGCTATTTTAGCGCAATCCGATGGTTCGACCCGAATCTGATGGTAACCTCCCCGTAAATCTATTTTCGAAAAGACTCGTGCTGTTCGCAGTTGGTCGATCAGTTCGTCGGCGCGGGGGATGGGGTATCGCGATTTGACTGTTACCCTGTTAAGCGCTCGGTAGTCGATGCACATGCGGAACCCTCCGTCTTTTTTCGGTGTGAACAGTATCGGTGCGGCGAACGGTGACGAGCTCGGTCGGATAAACTGCTTCTCTAATAGGTAATCTAACTGCTTCCTTAACTCGTCGAGCTCGGGCTGTGTCAGTCGAAATTGCCGCTGTACAGTTGGCTGTGCCCCCGGTTCTAACTCGATCCTATGGTCGTGCGCCCGCTGAGGTGGCAGTCCCTGTGGTAAATCATCCGGAAATATCCCCGGGAACTGTTTCAGTAGTGCCTGTAGTTCGGTCGGTACAGTTGCCAGCAGTTTCTCCAAATCACTCGGCTGCTCATCTTTTTCTACGAGTGCGATATCCACTGCGTACACGTCAGCTCCAGCAGCGACAGCCCGTTTCATCGTGATGGCATTGACGTGGACCGTCGAAGATTTGGGTGGCTGCCAGCGAGGTAGAACGACCCAGTTACCACTACTTCGCACTGTGCAGCTCCCCGTCGTCCAGTCGATCCGTGGGTTGTACCGTCGCAGCCAATCACGTCCCAATAAAATGTCGTGCCCATCCAGTGTCGTCGCGAGCATTTCCTGTGTAAACCCGAAGTTCCCCCCGCAGCGGACTTTTACGCGCTCCACCTTTTCCCGTATGGCCAGGGGCGTGCCGTCGACTAAGCGTGCATCTATCTCAGGTAAACATCGGTTAAGCGTTAACTGTAATTTTCGTGCGGTTGCGGTATTAATTAAGCTGTGGCTTGCTCCTCCGTCAATGAAGATCTTCACTGCTGCTCCCTGTATTTTCCCGTAGATCAGTACCGGGCAATCCGTCGCTGTACCCTCCTTATTCATCCGAGCCCGATCGATGGCGTGAATCGGTACTGTGACTCGGTGAGGGTCGGTGTGGTTGGGCGAGCAGGCAGTCTCGTCAGTAGTTGGCCCAACTTCTACTGACTGCTGGCGTTTCCTTGCCTCCGAGACTCCCTCCCCTGCTCTGCTCCTCGACGCCTCAGCTCCTCTAGACATTCGCTCTTGCGATGGCCCGGCCGGTTGCAAGCAAAGCAGCGCCCTCTAAACGGCGCGGCAGCTGCATTCGCTGCGACGGCATGTACAGTGGCGTGCTCGGTCGGTCCCCGAGGACGATGTCCGTAATAGGACCCCGGTCTCGGTCGGCGTAGGATATCGATTTTCTCGGCGAGCGCGAGGATCTCGTTGAAATTCGAGAGCCCGCGTAGCATTATCTCGTGCGAGATGTCCGGCTTCAGCCCTCCGACGTAACGGTCCACCCGCTCCGCCTCGTGCATGTAGCCGACCTGTTCGCAAAGTGCGAGAAACCCGCTGGTGTAGTCTTGAACTGACCCGAGCTGGCGCCAAGTGCACAGTTTCTGACGCGCCGAAATCGAGGCCGCGATCGGCTCAAAGCGCGCCCGAAGCCCTGCGCACCACGCATCCCACGTGCTGTATTGGGCGGTTTCGCAGAACGAACTCCAGGTAACAGCTGGACCCGAGGGCCCTTCCTCGTGCGACGCTGGCTCGTAGGCGCGCGGCGACGTCACAATGACTCGCCACCAGTCCATGGCGGGGCCCCTGAGTAGTGAAACCGCATACCGGATCTTGGCGGCGTCCGACTCGACGTAGTTGGCGTCGAAAAACACATTCATCGTGAAGACCCACGATTGAACTGTCGGGCCGCCGCGTTGGCTTGGGTCGAAGCAGGGCGGGCGTTGCGGCTTGAGTGGCATTGGGGCCATCATGGCGTTCTCGCCACTTGTCGCCGCAAACTCCACGTGCCGACGGGCTTCTCGGGGCTCCCGTGGGCTTAGTGCGCTCCTGTTCCCTCCCATGCCGGGCATCGGTTGGGCTGCGCCGTCACTGGCTGCGCCTGAGCGCTGTCCCGTGCTGTTGTGTTGCGTTGGTGTGCCGGATGAGATGACGATGGGCTCCTCCGAATGTGCAGATGCATTGGTTGGTGCGTGTGATGGCGTCGGTACGTTCACCGTTGACTGTTGACGGGCGGAGTCACGTTCCGCCGTGAGAGTCGCGATTTCGAGCGCCGAATCCTTCAATTGACGCACGAGACGATCGAGTTGCTCCTGCGTCAACGTGGCGAGATTGAAATCGGCCATGGCGGGGGTGTCGGGCAAGCTCAGCGAGAGCCTCGGTCGTGGTCGTGCGTGCTTTCGAGAGAGCACTACGAGCGGCGGTGCTGTGTCGCTGAGAGACGTCTACCCCCCCCAAAAATTGAGATAGTGGGAAGCGAAGGTGTGGATGCGGTCCGAGATGAGATCGTAGGCTCTGAATCAGGGCCTACGATATCAGGAATTTTCCCCTGAAATTCCTGATTTCCAGGGTTTTTTTTTTAGCTAGCCTGATTTTCCAGTGTTCAGCTTTTAGTGGGGCTGATTTTTCAGCCTTTACCTAGCACATGACTCTGAAATTTCAGCAATTTTTTCCAAGTGACACTGATGCCACTACGTTGTAACGAATCCGACCCTGAAAGCGATTCCTACACGGGCCGAGTGTAGTTGCCCGGCTGTACTAGGAATATCAGATTCCCGCGGTGTCAGCAGGGCGTGGCGGTGAGTAGAAGACAAATTTGCCCTCGACCAGGGATGCATTGTTGGCGCGCGTGCTGCGATGATTGGCCACTTTGACAGCATTTCCTGATTTGGCCAATCACGGGGTTGCAGAGCAACGAGAGATTCAGGCCCATGTGATGCACATGTGGACCTGTGGCCCTGTGGCCCGGATTGTCGAAGACGTACTGGCAAGAACGGATGCATCCACGCCGCCCTGCTGTGCTACCAGCCATCCAATCTCCCACCCCAGCCTGCTCCTGGCTTTCCTTCCATCTAGCAAGGGTACGGTTTCAACGTGTTGCTGCCTGGTGGTGTACCAAGAGGCAGTCAGCCGTGTTTTCTCTCTTCCTGGCAAACCTCCGTTAGGCTAGCTTGGTAGTGCCGTTAGATGCTGCTCGTTTGCGCTGCAGCCAATGGCGGACCACCCGGACGCCATTGAACGACCTGATGACCACGACGATGAACCCGCTCGTCGTTCGCCAATCGATCTGTCCGCGGCAGTTACCGGACTCGATCTGCTATTCTCCAGCTTAGCGGCAGTAGATAACCATGGAAAGGATCCTGCAGTCGCGCCGACCGTCAACATCCCGTTTGAACCAATCGACGAGCCGCTGTGTCCCTCCCCAACTGCGCTCGTGTTGGAGCAAGACAGCTGCAACCCTGCAGGTGAAGAATCTGCGGCGGTACCTGTGGCTAAGAAGTCCGCCAAGTACATGCAGTCAACGATTCCGTGGGGCAAGAAGGGAGGCACCGTTGGAGCAGCACCGGCTTCGCCAGCCGACCAACGGTCGATGCCCGCGACCGCAGGCACGCAGGCGTCGCCCTCAACACCTGGGCCTTCTAAACCTGGGCCTTCCAAACCAGCAGGGCCAGACGCAACTTACGCCGAGGCTCTGTACAAGTACAAGAGCGAGTGGCAAGAACGATTTCCTTGGGTCATACTGCTAAAAAAGGCTGACGGTTTCCCTGCTTTCAGGTGCAGGATCTGTACGGAGCATGCAGGCTACGCTGGACCGTGCGGGAGAGGCGGAAAGGGCGCCACAGACGTTCAGACGCAGGCGTTCAAACGGCATGCGGCAACTACGAAGCACAAGGAGGCGTTGAAACACCAGAAGAAGCTACTCGACGAAGCATCCACGCAGCCACGGATCAACAGCGACAATCTCGCTCGCGACACGAAGAAGGAGCGTGTCAGCAGGCTCCTCGACTCGCTGCTCTTCGTGACCAAGCAAGATGCACCCATAGAGTTATGGGTGAATCTCGTGCGCTACCTCGCGCGACTGAAGGTGCCTGGGTTCCCCGCTAAGGGCTACGGTACGTATTACACGACGTGAGTTACCGTTTTCTCGGGTTGCAACCGTGTATATGTATATTAATAACCGGTCTAACATTGTGTTGTTTGACCTGCGCTGCAGATACGGCTTTGGGCAGCTGACTCAGTCGATGGCTACATGGTTAGCTTGCTTGCTAGCAAGATAGGATTTGGTTTGAATTGAAGGCTGTTTGCATGCTTCGTATTGTTTTTAACTTAAAATAAAGATTACTACTGCTATCACCCATTTTCTGTGGGGGACACTGATAGATCAGACTTTTTTATTAAGTAACACTGAACTTTCAGGCTTTTTTCCAAGACGACCCTGACGATCAGGGTCTAGGGGCAGAGGAACCCTGATACCCTTACGTGCCTCAAAGTGAATCTGAGGCCCTGCTCTGAATACCAAGTGTTACGAGTGCAATTGGGTGAACGAACGAGAATTGCACTATCGAAGCAAGAATACAAATGAGCGAAGGCATGAGCGAACATTATATAGCGAAACTACAGTGGTAACGGTAATGGTCGCGCGACGAGCCTGGGACTGTGGTTGGGAAAATGTCGAAGCGTAGGTCCGGAGCGCGGGTTACCAGCCGAGCCGTGAGGTCGGGATGCGATGTGCGAAAAGGGCGGGATGATGAATGATGCGATGGTCGCGAGTGGTAACGGTGCTGACTGAGGTGCTACAGTGATGTACGCGTTGAGCAGGGACGCGAAGTAAGGAAAAGGGAATTTCCTTACACTGGGCCTCCAAATGTAGCTTTACAAAATTCCAATTCGGGTAAAACAAAACGGCCGATACACAATCGTTTTCCCATTTCAAGCTGTGTTTTGGGTATATTTTTGGGTCTATTCTGAAATCTCACCGTTTCTAGTATGTATCAAATCAGGAAGCTATTCTATCTTGGAATTTGAAATTGCTCAAATCTTGACGTCCTGCTGTTTTGTGCCATGCTGGTCTGGAACGAGGCAGACGACAGAGCGTATGTTAGTACTCCTTTCCGTGAAATTATTGCAGCCATATCACCACCCCTTACACGCCACGGGACGGGACGCTCACGGCCCCAGGCCGACATGGCTGCTCTCGCCTCGTCTCGCCAGTCCGTCACGGACTCACGGCGGACCTTCGCGCTGAGTGCCGGCAAAATTTGCAGCGCGATGTGGTGGACACGATTATGGGAGCAACGCGTGATTATGGACACAGTTTAGGTCTCGATCCGATGCAGAGATTATGCGTGAGGTCCATCGGAAGAAGCGCCATCGCCAGCCTCCAGCCTCCTGCCTCCAGCTTCCAGCCTCCTGCAGTGTCGTTTTCGTGGTGTCTGAAGTCGGTATATACGTAGTGGGTGGGACCTTTGATTCAGCATCGAACCCGACTCCTAGCCAGTCCGTCACTGCTTCAATCCGTCGCTGCTTCAGAGTCCGTCGCTGTTGAATTCGATACCCCTGTCCATATATCGCCCAGCGAAATCACCGCTACGCCGCTTTCTGCTACGAGGCTAACCTAGTTCACCTACTCACCGGTCGCTACAGAACTATAATCCACTTCCGGCCCGAGCACCAATCAGCTGTGCGACCACTTTCAGTCCACGTCAGCATGACTCAGATGGGACATTCCAAGGCCGCAGCAGCCGCGTTGATCGCCGTCTCCATCCTCCTCGGTACGCCTCAGCCTTCCACCACCCTCCCTTTCAACATTTCTCGTGTCAAGCCCGCAGGCAGGCAGGCGTTTACGCCTCATGATGCTTGTGTGGAGTTCATAGCATGCGAGATTCAGTCCCCAGCGTCCCAGCGTCACGGAATGCGTCACGGATGCTCGTGTGGAGGGAGGAGTACACAGAATCCGCGATTCAGTCCCCAGCGTCACGCTCATTCCGTACACTTTCGCGAGCGATCCATACACTTTCGTGAGCCATCCGTGACTGAGTTTTGCGCTTCCCGTTCTGACACTGCCCTTCTCCGCCCGCCATCCTCGCAGCGATGGGAGCAAATGCGGCTGCTGCCTCCGACGTGGTTCCCGTGGAGCTGCGAGTGGGCACGGTGGTGCTCGCCGGCTCGCTCGTTCTGACCATTTCCTTTTCCTTTCTGTCTTCGCCCTTCTGACATCCTCGCAGCGACCGTCAGCATGTCGATGGGAGCAGATGCGGCTGCGGCAGCCAGCGACGTGGTTCCTGCGGAGGTGCGCGTGGGAACGGTGGTGCTCGTGGGCTCGCTCGCTCAACCCGAGCCCGTCTACTTCGACTATAACCGCTGTGTGCCCGCGCCTGAGATCGCCAAGGGGGCGAGCAGCGGCGGTGGTGGAATGGCGGATGTGCTGGTGTGGTGGGACGTGTTTTCGGAGCGCACTATGTGCAACGCGGTGCAGCTGTTTGCATCGCCTGACTGCTCGGGGGCACCCGCAGCAAAGTACCAAAACACAGCGTACATGAGGTGAGCACTGGGGGGGTGCATGAGGTGAAAATTCGAAGTGTACTTGAGGCAAAGTACCAAAACACGCGGTACATGAGGTGAGCACTGGGGGGGTACACGAGGTGAGCATTTCGAGGGTGAGCAGTCAGCGAGATTCATCTGATACGAGCTGGTTTTTTAGAATTCTCAAAAACCATTGCGGGGGTGAGCAGTCCGGGAGATTCATCTGTTTATTCTGACTGACGTGAATTGAAGCTCCTTCGTTTCTCCTGCTCGCCGGCACGTCTTGCTCGCATGCCACTTCCTCACGCACCCTTGCTTTCCCCCCATCCATTCCTCAATTCCCTCCCAACCGTTCCCCATGCGCCCCTCCGCCTGTGCGCACATGTGAGCAGTACGTTCAAGTTGGGCGCATCAGTGAAGTCCATCTGCTGCGTTGACTTTTCAGTTGACTCAAAAGCCCCTCCCACGTGCCCCTCCCCACCCCCCTTCCCATGTGCCCCACTCCCTGTTCACGTGTGTGAGGAGTGCTTTCAAGATGGGCGCATCAGTGAAGTCCATCCGTTGCGTTCTCAGTGTTTGAAACACCTCAAAAGCCCCATGCGTCGATACCTACACGCCCTGAACCCTCCTCCCGTGCGCCCCTCCCGCTGTGCGCACATGTGAGCAGTACGTTCAAGATGGGCGCATCAGTGAAGTCCATCCGCTGTGTTCTCGGTGCGTGCCCTGCTGCAACCATGCTGCTGCTGCTGTCTGAGCCTACATGCACTTTCAGCCATACATGCACTTTCAGCCTACATGCACTTTCAGCCATACATGCACTTTCAGCCTACATGCACTTTCAGCCGTACATGCACTTTCAGCCTACATGCACTTTCAGCCGTACATGCACTTTCAGCCGTACATGCACTTTCAGCCATACATGCACTTTCAGCCGTACATGCACTTTCAGCCATACATGCACTTTCAGCCATACATGCACTTTCAGCCGTACATGCACTTTCAGCCTACATGCACTTTCAGCCATACATGCACTTTCAGCCTACATGCACTTTCAGCCGTACATGCACTTTCAGCCTACATGCACTTTCAGCCGTACATGCACTTTCAGCCGTACATGCACTTTCAGCCATACATGCACTTTCAGCCGTACATGCACTTTCAGCCATACATGCACTTTCAGCCGTACATGCACTTTCAGCCATACATGCACTTTCAGCCATACATGCACTTTCAGCCTACATGCACTTTCAGCCATACATGCACTTTCAGCTGTACATGCACTTTCAGCCTACATGCACTTTCAGCCATACATGCACTTTCAGCCATACATGCACTTTCAGCCGTACATGCACTTTCAGCCTACATGCACTTTCAGCCATACATGCACTTTCAGCCTACATGCACTTTCAGCCATACATGCACTTTCAGCCATACATGCACTTTCAGCCATACATGCACTTTCAGCCATACATGCACTTTCAGCCGTACATGCACTTTCAGCCTACATGCACTTTCAGCCATACATGCACTTTCAGCCTACATGCACTTTCAGCCGTACATGCACTTTCAGCCTGCATGCACTTTCAGCCGTACATGCACTTTCAGCCGTACATGCACTTTCAGCCATACATGCACTTTCAGCCGTACATGCACTTTCAGCCATACATGCACTTTCAGCCGTACATGCACTTTCAGCCATACATGCACTTTCAGCCATACATGCACTTTCAGCCTACATGCACTTTCAGCCATACATGCACTTTCAGCCGTACATGCACTTTCAGCCTACATGCACTTTCAGCCATACATGCACTTTCAGCCTACATGCACTTTCAGCCGTACATGCACTTTCAGCCTACATGCACTTTCAGCCGTACATGCACTTTCAGCCGTACATGCACTTTCAGCCATACATGCACTTTCAGCCGTACATGCACTTTCAGCCGTACATGCACTTTCAGCCGTACATGCACTTTCAGCCGTACATGCACTTTCAGCCTACATGCACTTTCAGCCGTACATGCACTTTCAGCCTACATGCACTTTCAACCATACATGCACTTTCAGCCTACATGCACTTTCAGCCGTACATGCACTTTCAGCCTACATGCACTTTCAGCCGTACATGCACTTTCAGCCGTACATGCACTTTCAGCCATACATGCACTTTCAGCCGTACATGCACTTTCAGCCGTACATGCACTTTCAGCCGTACATGCACTTTCAGCCGTACATGCACTTTCAGCCATACATGCACTTTCAGCCATACATGCACTTTCAGCCGTACATGCACTTTCAGCCGTACATGCACTTTCAGCCGTACATGCACTTTCAGCCGTACATGCACTTTCAGCCATACATGCACTTTCAGCCGTACATGCACTTTCAGCCATACATGCACTTTCAGCCATACATGCACTTTCAGCCATACATGCACTTTCAGCCGTACATGCACTTTCAGCCATACATGCACTTTCAGCCGTACATGCACTTTCAGCCATACATGCACTTTCAGCCGTACATGCACTTTCAGCCGTACATGCACTTTCAGCCGTACATGCACTTTCAGCCATACATGCACTTTCAGCCATACATGCACTTTCAGCCGTACATGCACTTTCAGCCTACATGCACTTTCAGCCATACATGCACTTTCAGCCTACATGCACTTTCAGCCGTACATGCACTTTCAGCCTACATGCACTTTCAGCAATACATGCACTTTCAGCCGTACATGCACTTTCAGCCATACATGCACTTTCAGCCGTACATGCACTTTCAGCCGTACATGCACTTTCAGCCGTACATGCACTTTCAGCCGTACATGCACTTTCAGCCATACATGCACTTTCAGCCATACATGCACTTTCAGCCGTACATGCACTTTCAGCCTACATGCACTTTCAGCCGTACATGCACTTTCAGCCTACATGCACTTTCAGCCATACATGCACTTTCAGCCTACATGCACTTTCAGCCGTACATGCACTTTCAGCCTACATGCACTTTCAGCCGTACATGCACTTTCAGCCGTACATGCACTTTCAGCCATACATGCACTTTCAGCCGTACATGCACTTTCAGCCGTACATGCACTTTCAGCCGTACATGCACTTTCAGCCGTACATGCACTTTCAGCCATACATGCACTTTCAGCCATACATGCACTTTCAGCCGTACATGCACTTTCAGCCGTACATGCACTTTCAGCCGTACATGCACTTTCAGCCGTACATGCACTTTCAGCCATACATGCACTTTCAGCCGTACATGCACTTTCAGCCATACATGCACTTTCAGCCATACATGCACTTTCAGCCATACATGCACTTTCAGCCGTACATGCACTTTCAGCCATACATGCACTTTCAGCCGTACATGCACTTTCAGCCATACATGCACTTTCAGCCGTACATGCACTTTCAGCCGTACATGCACTTTCAGCCGTACATGCACTTTCAGCCATACATGCACTTTCAGCCATACATGCACTTTCAGCCGTACATGCACTTTCAGCCTACATGCACTTTCAGCCATACATGCACTTTCAGCCTACATGCACTTTCAGCCGTACATGCACTTTCAGCCTACATGCACTTTCAGCCGTACATGCACTTTCAGCCGTACATGCACTTTCAGCCATACATGCACTTTCAGCCGTACATGCACTTTCAGCCGTACATGCACTTTCAGCCGTACATGCACTTTCAGCCGTACATGCACTTTCAGCCATACATGCACTTTCAGCCATACATGCACTTTCAGCCGTACATGCACTTTCAGCCGTACATGCACTTTCAGCCGTACATGCACTTTCAGCCGTACATGCACTTTCAGCCATACATGCACTTTCAGCCGTACATGCACTTTCAGCCATACATGCACTTTCAGCCATACATGCACTTTCAGCCATACATGCACTTTCAGCCGTACATGCACTTTCAGCCATACATGCACTTTCAGCCGTACATGCACTTTCAGCCATACATGCACTTTCAGCCGTACATGCACTTTCAGCCGTACATGCACTTTCAGCCGTACATGCACTTTCAGCCATACATGCACTTTCAGCCATACATGCACTTTCAGCCGTACATGCACTTTCAGCCTACATGCACTTTCAGCCATACATGCACTTTCAGCCTACATGCACTTTCAGCCGTACATGCACTTTCAGCCTACATGCACTTTCAGCCGTACATGCACTTTCAGCCGTACATGCACTTTCAGCCATACATGCACTTTCAGCCGTACATGCACTTTCAGCCATACATGCACTTTCAGCCGTACATGCACTTTCAGCCATACATGCACTTTCAGCCATACATGCACTTTCAGCCTACATGCACTTTCAGCCATACATGCACTTTCAGCCGTACATGCACTTTCAGCCTACATGCACTTTCAGCCATACATGCACTTTCAGCCTACATGCACTTTCAGCCGTACATGCACTTTCAGCCTACATGCACTTTCAGCCGTACATGCACTTTCAGCCGTACATGCACTTTCAGCCATACATGCACTTTCAGCCGTACATGCACTTTCAGCCGTACATGCACTTTCAGCCGTACATGCACTTTCAGCCGTACATGCACTTTCAGCCTACATGCACTTTCAGCCGTACATGCACTTTCAGCCTACATGCACTTTCAGCCATACATGCACTTTCAGCCTACATGCACTTTCAGCCGTACATGCACTTTCAGCCTACATGCACTTTCAGCCGTACATGCACTTTCAGCCGTACATGCACTTTCAGCCATACATGCACTTTCAGCCGTACATGCACTTTCAGCCGTACATGCACTTTCAGCCGTACATGCACTTTCAGCCGTACATGCACTTTCAGCCATACATGCACTTTCAGCCATACATGCACTTTCAGCCGTACATGCACTTTCAGCCGTACATGCACTTTCAGCCGTACATGCACTTTCAGCCGTACATGCACTTTCAGCCATACATGCACTTTCAGCCGTTCATGCACTTTCAGCCATACATGCACTTTCAGCCATACATGCACTTTCAGCCATACATGCACTTTCAGCCGTACATGCACTTTCAGCCATACATGCACTTTCAGCCGTACATGCACTTTCAGCCATACATGCACTTTCAGCCGTACATGCACTTTCAGCCGTACATGCACTTTCAGCCGTACATGCACTTTCAGCCATACATGCACTTTCAGCCATACATGCACTTTCAGCCGTACATGCACTTTCAGCCTACATGCACTTTCAGCCATACATGCACTTTCAGCCTACATGCACTTTCAGCCGTACATGCACTTTCAGCCTACATGCACTTTCAGCCGTACATGCACTTTCAGCCGTACATGCACTTTCAGCCATACATGCACTTTCAGCCGTACATGCACTTTCAGCCGTACATGCACTTTCAGCCGTACATGCACTTTCAGCCGTACATGCACTTTCAGCCATACATGCACTTTCAGCCATACATGCACTTTCAGCCGTACATGCACTTTCAGCCTACATGCACTTTCAGCCGTACATGCACTTTCAGCCTACATGCACTTTCAGCCATACATGCACTTTCAGCCTACATGCACTTTCAGCCGTACATGCACTTTCAGCCTACATGCACTTTCAGCCGTACATGCACTTTCAGCCGTACATGCACTTTCAGCCATACATGCACTTTCAGCCGTACATGCACTTTCAGCCGTACATGCACTTTCAGCCGTACATGCACTTTCAGCCGTACATGCACTTTCAGCCATACATGCACTTTCAGCCATACATGCACTTTCAGCCGTACATGCACTTTCAGCCGTACATGCACTTTCAGCCGTACATGCACTTTCAGCCGTACATGCACTTTCAGCCATACATGCACTTTCAGCCGTACATGCACTTTCAGCCATACATGCACTTTCAGCCATACATGCACTTTCAGCCATACATGCACTTTCAGCCGTACATGCACTTTCAGCCATACATGCACTTTCAGCCGTACATGCACTTTCAGCCATACATGCACTTTCAGCCGTACATGCACTTTCAGCCGTACATGCACTTTCAGCCGTACATGCACTTTCAGCCATACATGCACTTTCAGCCATACATGCACTTTCAGCCGTACATGCACTTTCAGCCGTACATGCACTTTCAGCCGTACATGCACTTTCAGCCGTACATGCACTTTCAGCCATACATGCACTTTCAGCCATACATGCACTTTCAGCCGTACATGCACTTTCAGCCATACATGCACTTTCAGCCATACATGCACTTTCAGCCGTACATGCACTTTCAGCCATACATGCACTTTCAGCCGTACATGCACTTTCAGCCATACATGCACTTTCAGCCGTACATGCACTTTCAGCCATACATGCACTTTCAGCCATACATGCACTTTCAGCCGTACATGCACTTTCAGCCGTACATGCACTTTCAGCCATACATGCACTTTCAGCCATACATGCACTTTCAGCCGTACATGCACTTTCAGCCGTACATGCACTTTCAGCCATACATGCACTTTCAGCCATACGTGCACTTTCAGCCGTACATGCACTTTCAGCCATACATGCACTTTCAGCTACCACTCATGTGCTCTTCCCCCCCCAAGGCCTCTCCCTCACGCCTCTCATCCCATACTGCTCACCCCATGCCCCTCTGTGCGGCAGACAACATCTGTCGGAAGGCCAAGTGTCCGAAGAACTCCACGTGCATCAGGACAAAGGACAGCCAGGAGGTGGGCTGCCAGTGCGCCCAGGGCTACCGTGACGTCTACGGCCAGTGCAAGCCTCAGTAGGCCTGCCCTCCCACCTGTAAGTCAATTCTGAGATATCTCATCTCAAAGAAAGACAGGGCTACCGTGACATCGTCGGCCAGTGCAAGCCTCAATAACTCCCTCTCCCCTCTCATCTGTAAGTCAATTCTGAGATGCCTCAAAGAAAGACAGGCAGGAGGTGGCATGCTGGTGCGCCCAGGGTTACCGTGACGTCTTCGGCCAGTGCAAGCCCCAGTAGCTTGTACCCGAATGTGCGGCAAGACGAGAGTCAGCAAGGAGGTGGAGTGTGCCAGTGCGCTCAGGGTTACCGTGCCTTCTCTTTCCAATGCAAACCCCTATAGCCTCCTGTCCCCTCTGTAAGTCCTCTCTTTTCAAATGCATCCCCGCATTGCCGTCCTCTGCTGCTTACCGTCATATCCCGTTCCACCCGCCTTTTCCCTTGTGCCCTGTCTTCTCTTCCTCTCCCGCTCCTGTCCCCCTTATCCTGCTCCTCTCCCCCTTATCCCGCTCCTTTCCCCCCCCTCTCCCGCTCCTTTCCCCCCCCTCTCCCGCTCCTTTCCCCCCCCCTCTCCCGCTCCTTTCCCCCCCTCTCCCACTCCTTTCCCCCCCCTCTCCTGCTCCTTTCCCCCCCCCTCTCCCGCTCCTTTCCCTCCCTCTCCCGCTCCTTTCCCCCCCTCTCCCGCTCCTTTCCCCCCCCTCTCCTGCTCCTTTCCCCCCCCTCTCCGCTCCTTTCCCCCCCTCTCCCGCTCCTTTCCCCCCCTCTCCCGCTCCTTTCCCCCCCCTCTCCCGCTCCTTTCCCCCCCTCTCCCGCTCCTTTCCCCCCCTCTCCCGCTCCTTTCCCCCCCCTCTCCCGCTCCTTTCCCCCCCCCTCTCCCGCTCCTTTCCCCCCCCTCTCCCGCTCCTTTCCCCCCCCTCTCCCACTCCTTTCCCCCTTATCCCGCTCCTTTCCCGTTCCACCCGCCTTCTCCCTTGTGCCCCGTCTCCCCTTCCCCTCTCCCACTTCTAATTGCCCTCTCCCTCTCCCCCCCCCTCTCCGTCTCCTTTCCGCCCTCTCCCTCCCCCTCCTCCTGCTCCCCCCTCTTCATGAACTGTTGCTATGTAGTTGTGTGCTGATCGTTGATTCTTGCCTTGTCTGCTGCAGAGCCTCTGGACTGCCAGTGGTGCTGGGATCCCCTACAAAGCCCCTCCTAGAGTGCCCCTGGAGTTGCTTGGGTGCTCTGAAGTGCCTTTTAAGTGACTCTCAAGTGTTTTCAGGGATTCAATGGGTGCCGCCGTGCCACTTGAAACCAGGGGACCTTGTTATATACGTCCAAGTGCCTCTTGAATGAAACCAGTAGCAGAGGGGTTGAACAGTGTTGACTGCGGTGCTAAATAATGTCTACATGCAACCATAGCAGAAAATGTTGTTCCAATCTAACATGAACTTTTAGACACGTGAGATTTATGCCTTTAAAATACAGGTACATAAGGAATGGAGCATTCATTACGTCATCTTCTGATCAATCACACAATCACTACTCATACAATCACAAATCAAGAGCAGTCTGTGTAGTAAGGCACTCCTATCCTCCTGAGACCTCTTTTGATGGCCACCTGCTGCTTCATAGCAGCACTGCCACTCCAGGCGCTCTTTAGGAGCTCTGCGACCTTTAGAAGCTCTAACATTCAGGGGATCTCAGCATAGCCGTGGCGCTGGAGGGCTCTGCTGCATGGAACAGACGAGTAGATATATGGGAAACAGGAGAGGAGAGAGAGGTTTTGCAAGGGACTCGTCTCTGTAGCAATACTCAGCATAGCTGTGGCGCTGGAGGGCTCTGCTGCATGGAACAGACAAGGAGTAGATAAATGAGGGGAAACAGGAGAGGAGAGGAGAGAGAGGGGGGCTAGAGACAAGGCCTTTCCAGCATAGCAGATGGTGGGAGGAGATGGATACAGGGGAAGGGAAGAGAGGAGAGAGGGACGGGGAAGGGAGAGAAGGGGGAAGCATCGGGAGAGGGGAGGTGCAACAGACAAGGTGAGAATGAATGATTGGCACAGAGATGCATGGTGGGAGGAGATGGCAACAGGGGAAGGGAAGAGAGGAGAGAGGGACGGGGAAGGGAGAGAAGGGGGAAGCATCGGGAGAGGGGAGGTGCAACAGACAAGGTGAGAATGAATGATTGGCACAGAGATGCATGGTGGGAGGAGATGGCAAGAGGGGAAGGGAAGAGAGGAGAGAGGGACGGGGAAGGGAGAGAAGGGGGAAGCATCGGGAGAGGGGAGGTGCAACAGACAAGGTGAGAATGAATGATTGGCACAGAGATGCATGGTGGGAGGAGATGGCAAGAGGGGAAGGGAAGAGAGGAGAGAGGGACGGGGAAGGGAGAGAAGGGGGAAGCATCGGGAGAGGGGAGGTGCAACAGACAAGGTGAGAATGAATGATTGGCACAGAGATGCATGGTGGGAGGAGATGGCAAGAGGGGAAGGGAAGAGAGGAGAGAGGGACGGGGAAAGGCGAGAAGGAGGGGACAGGGAAGGCTAGTGGGGAGGTTTCGAGAGGAGAGGGGAGGCTACTGGGGCTGGCATTTGCCAGAGACTGCACGGTATGCCATGAGGCACTGGCCTGCCCCCCCCTGCCTGTCGCTATTTGACTTTTGAGTCGACTCAAAAGTCACCTCATGAGGCACTGGCATGCCCCCCCCTGCCTGTCGCTATATGACTTTTGAGTCAACTCAAAAGTCACCTCATGAGGCACTGGCCTGCCCCCCCCTGCCTGTCGCTATTTGAGGCGTCTCGAACTTGGCTTACCGGCGAGAAGGGAAGGCTACTGCTTCTGGCATTTGCCGGAGACGGCACGGTAACCCTTGAGGCACTGGCAGGTTACCCCGTAATTATCGTTCGTCTTGATGCACTTGGAGTGTGGCGGGCACTTGGCTCGCTGGCAGATGTTGTCTGGATGATAGCACATGGAGGGAGAGGCATGGGGGGAGAGGGATGAGGGGAGAGGGATGGGTTGGAGGGAGAGGCATGGGGGGAGAGGCATGAGGGGAGAGGGATGGGTTGGAGGGAGAGGCATGGGGGGAGAGGGATGGGTTGAGGGCATTGGCATGCCACCCCGTAATTATCGTTTCGTCCTGATGCATGTGGAGTGTGCCCGGCACTTGGCCCACTGGCAGATGTTGTCTGGATGATAGCGCATGGGGGGGAGGCATGGGGGGAGAGGCATGGGGGGAGAGGAATGGGGGGAGAGGGATGGGGGGAGAGGGATGGGGTGAGAGGGATGGGGGGAGAGGGATGG
This sequence comes from Closterium sp. NIES-65, assembly GCA_948144175.1. NCBI lineage: Eukaryota > Viridiplantae > Streptophyta > Zygnematophyceae > Desmidiales > Closteriaceae > Closterium > Closterium sp. NIES-65. Next base: position 895,287 of record CANXME010002420.1, read on the forward strand.
GGAAAGAGGGATGGGGTGAGAGGAGTGAGAGGGATGGGGCGAGAGGGATGGGGTGAGAGGGATGGGGTGAGAGGCATGGGGGAAAGAGTGCATGGGTGGCAGCAGAAAGCATGTGCATGGCAGCAGTAGGGCACGGATGGCAGCATCGAGTGCTGCTCTTTCATCATTATGTCTGCAGTAGCATGCGCGGCAGCATGAGGGCATGCGCGGCAGCATGAGGGCATGCGCGGCAGCATGAGGGCATGCGCGGCAGCATGAGGGAGGGCAAGCATGGCAGCAGCGACTGCTGCACTTTCATCATTATGTCTGCGGTAGCATGCATGGCAGCATGAGGGAGGGCAAGCATGGCAGCATGAGGGAGGGCAAGCATGGCAGCATGAGGGAGGGCATGCATGGCAACAGCAGGGCAAGCATGGCAGCATCAGGGCATGCATGGCAATAGTTGGAAATAGCAGCAGAAAACGCCAACGCATGGCAGCAGAAGGGCACGCAGAGATAACGCAGCTTTTGAGGTGCCTCAAAAGTGCATGGCAGCAGCACGGCACGCACTGATAACGCAGCGGAAGGACTTGAGAGGTGTGGTCAGCTTGATGGTTCTGCTCACATGGGGAGGGGAGGTTGTGGGGAGGGGGGAGAGGGGGGAGGGGGAGGGGAGACGGGTTCAGGGCGTGTGATATCGGCGCATCGGGCTTTTGAGGCGCCTCAAACACAGATAACGCAGTGGAAGGCCTTGAGAGGTGTGGTCAGCTTGAGAGATCTGCTCACATGGGGAGGTTGTGGGGAGGGGGGAGGGGGAGGGGAGACGGAGATGGGAGAAGGGTTTAGGGCGAGGGGAGATGGGGATGGGAGAAGGGTTTAGGGCGAGGGCAGGGCCGCATGGGGGAGAGTTCCGGGCGTGGGGAGGGGCGTACGTGGTGAGGGTTTGATGGGTCTGCTCACATGTGCACAGGGGGAGGGGCGCCGATGGGAGTGGTGGTTTGGGGGGGGGGGGGGGAGGGAGGCGCGCTTTGCTACTCGCCAGTAACAAACGCGTGAACTTTGCGAGTTCCTTCCCACTCCCACCAGCTGTAACGAACAGCTGAATGCTCACCTCATCTCATGCACGCCTGCGACAGCTCAGGCGATGCAACGAACAGACGGTGTAACGAACAGGCGGTGTAACGAACAGGCGGTGTAACGAACAGGCGGTGTAACGAGCAGGCGGTGTAACGAACAGGCGATGTAACGAACAGGCGATGTAACGAACAGGCGATGTAACGAACAGGCGATGTAACGAACAGGCGATGTAACGAACAGGCGATGTAACGAACAGGCAGGTGAAATGCTCACTCACTGCACGTTAAGCCAGAGCAATCCGCCGACGACTCATCTAATGTAACGAACAGTAACGAACCGTAACGAACAGCAACAAACGGGCGAAATAGACGAGATGCTCACTGCACGTTTCCAACGGTTGGGGGTGGGGCAGTGAGTCTCCCAGCCGTTACGCCAGAGCAATCCGCCGACGACTCATCTAATGTAACGAACAGTAACAAACGGGCGAAATAGGCGAAATGCTCACTGCACGTTTCCAACGGCTGGGGGTGGGGCAGTGAGTCTCCCAGCCGTTACGCCAGAGCAATCCGCCGACGCGAAAGCCTGCAGCGCGACGCACGGAACATGATAACCCGTAGCGAGGCCTCCAGTCACGTCCCAAAGCAATAGCGCCTGCACATTCCTTCCCCAGACGCTCGGCGCGCCGCAGAGGCCTGAGTGGAAGTAGACAAGGCTGGGCTTTGCGAGCGACCCGAGGATCATGAGTGTCTCCACGACGAGCGACGCTTTCACCACCTCGCTCGCGGCGGTTACCACCTCGCTCGCGCTCGCGCCCGCGCTCGCCACCGCCGTGCCGCTCGCGGCGGCGGCGCCCACCGCCACGGCGGCGGCGGGGGCGGGAAAGCGCGCCGTGCTCACCACCTCGATCGCGCTCGCGCTCACCACTGGCTTGCCGGCGGAGGCAGGTGCTCCCAGCGACGCTCCGGCGTTACTCGCTGCCGCAAGGATGGGTGACATGATGGGGAAAGGGGGAACACAGAGCCGGCGGAGGAAGGCAACAGTCAGAAAGGAAAGCACGCCTCTGCTGTGCCGTCGGCGGCGGCAGGTGCTCCCAGCGACGCTCCGGCGTTACTCGCTGCCGCAAAGGATGTGACATGATGGGGAAAGGGGGAAGGGAGAGCAGCAGCTTGGCACGGAGGCCGTCGCACGGGGAAGGGCAAAAGTCAGCCACGGGAGGGAATTGCAATTGAAATCATGCCGCGACCCGGCCTTATGGAAGAAGATTCTGTGAGCCTTTCACGGGCATGCCGCATGGCGCATTCACCGTCTTCGCCGCGACGAAGGGAGGCCGCGCGGCGTACCGATGAGAAGCGCGACAACGAGCAGCGCGGCGGCCGCTGCGGCCTTGGATCGTTCCGCGATCATCATTATCATCATCGCGGGTGCTCGTGGCGAGCGAAGGTATGAGTAGCGCGGAGGGGTGCCGCGTCAGGGTCGCTTCGGATGCGATCGAAGCACAAAGCGGCGATTCCGCAACGGGGCGCCGCGATCGCGATGATCTCGAGATGGACGGGAGAGTTGGAGCCAGAAGCGACGGTCTGATGTTACGGTAACCCAGAGGCGGCGAGGCGGCGTCGGAGCCCTCAATACTCCGAGAAGTGCCGGTAAGTTCGTCTCAATTATACTCGATGGGAAGTCACCTCTACCGGTGGCACGAAAATGATATACTTACTACTCCCCACGTATTTCGATACGGGCGGGCCATATTGGAACGCCGGACCCTCCAGGGGGGATAGTGGCAACGTTGCCGCACCCCAGGTGAGGCACCAGGTGCGCGTACGCGCAGCGCTCGAGAGGCCACTCGCCACCCGTTGCCGCGCCACGTGGGCCACGTGAGGCACCAGGTGCGCGTAGGCGGCATGAATCGTCGAAAAATTCCCGGGAATTACTACAGGCGAATCCCAACCTAATCGCAACAGTCTGTCTACGTGTATCACAAGCGCGACGCCGTCCCTATGACGTTAGGGGACGGGCAACCACACGTCGTCTACAAGCGCCACGGCTCAGTTTGCTCGGTTGAGCAACGTGTGGTACCGAACGTGCACCTAATTCGGTTCTGTCTGGATAGTGTCTTCAATCACAACCACCAGAACGTCTCGTTCGTTATCTTCGCGAGCGCAGGTACGCCACGTGGCGTTTGGAAATGTATAGGTAGCGCGGGCCGTTAGATGCTTCTCTGCCACGAGTAATTCAACTTGTGTTCAGTCGATCTTGCTCACTGTCGTATTTTAGGTATCGCGCCGCGATCGGATCTTGCTCGCTGCCGTACTAATATTAGGTGTCGTGATTTTGCTCACTGCCGTATTTTTAGGTGTCGCATTAGGGCAGGTCCAACTCGTTCACTGCTAGCGTTTAGGTATCGCGAATATAATTCAACCGTCTTTTCACGTGTCGGGTTAGGGGGTACAGTAAAAGCGGAAGGAGAACAAAAGGAGAAAGGAGGCTAAAGGAAGAAATCACAACAGGCAGCCCGCACAACGAAATGTTAGGGCTGATCCAACTCGTTCACTACCACAAGTTTTTCACTGCGGTGGGTGGCTTCTTTATGAGTGGCCACAAGGCCTCCCTCTCTCCCTCCGCACAACAAGTGTCAACAGGATTGAGCACAATTCGAGAATCGTCGCGTCGCGCAATGAAGTCTTTTGTAATGCTTCTCACTTCTTGTTGGAAGTATGGGCGTGTTGCAATCTTGTCAACAAACGAAGCAGGCTATAAATAATAACCTTTCTATACAAATGTTTTCATTATTCATATTAGGTATATGGATACCATGTTGGGTACACAAAAAAAAAAACCATGACAGGAAATCCCGGTAGAGAAAACAATAACACTTCATTTTTTATACTTACGGGTAGACATTCTATGATGCTCCAATGCTGATATCACACCCTCACTCTTGCTACAAAATTGCTTCCATCCAATAATTTCAGCAATGGCTTCCCTAGGTAGCAATGCCACCACAAAGCTGCCACTCCAGGCCCTCTCCCATTCCTCTCCAGGGGCTCTCTAGGGCATCTGCAGAGACGCAGGAGCTCCCATAGATGCGCTGCTCTCTGCAGGAGCTCTCAGCACAGCAGTGGCTCAGGAAAGGCTCTGCAGCAGACAACAAGATAAACAAGAGGCGTGCAGATGGATAGAGGCAGAACAGGGGCTGGTCTCGTCAGAGCAGAACAGAGGCTCCTCCCAGCACAGCAGTGACTCAGGAGAGGGCTCTGCAGGAGACAAGAAGATAGAATGAGGCAGAGAGATGGATAGTGGCAGAAGATAGACAAGAGGAGAGGGGAGACATGAGAGGGTTGAGAGGAGGGGGGAAGGGAGAGCGGCTTTATAAGGGTTCCCAACATAGCAGTGGCAGTGGAGGGGCTCCGCAGTAGACAAGGCGAGAACCAATCACTAGGAGACAGGGAACATGGAGGAAAGGAATGGGAGAGGAAAAAGAGGCTTTGCAAGGGTTCCCAACATAGCAGTGGCAGTGGAGGGGCTCTGCAGCAGAGAATGCGAGAATCAACAACAAGGACTGAGGAGGGGGAGAGGAGGGTGAGAGGAGAGAGAGCAGCTTTGGAAGGGGTCTTAACATAGCAGTGGCAGTGGAGGGGCTCTGGACAGGGAACATGGCGGAAAGGAATGGGAGAGCGTGAGGGAGGATAGGATAGGAGGGAGGAAGGGACATGGCGTATGGAGGAAGAGGGGAGAGGAAGGCAATCTGGGACGAGAAGGGAAGAGAGGAGCTTGCATTCACCGTAGAGTTTAGGTGGCCCTGGGCGCACTGGCAGGCCATCTCCAGCCTCCAAGCTGTCTCTCATCATGATGCGCATTCAACGCACAGACTTACATTCAGGTGAAGGTTCTTGGGGTTTGCATTGACCGTAGACTTTCCGGTAGCCCTGGGCGCCCTGGCACCCCAGCTCCAGGCTGTCGCTTGTCTTAATGCACATTCAACGCACAGACTTACATTCGGGTGCAGGTTCTTGGGGCTTGCATTTGCCGCAGACTTCCCGGTAGCCCTGGGCGCACTGGCATGCCACCTCCATACTATCGTTTGTCTTGATGCACTTGGAGTGTTCCGGGCACTTGATACGGCTGCAGATGTCGTCTGGATCACATGGGAGGAAGGGGTGAGAGGGATGGGATGGGAGGAAATGGCATGGGGGGAGAAGGATGGGGGAAAGAATGGGGGGAGAGGCATGGAAGAAAGAATGGGGGGAGAGGCATGGGGTGGGGGGAGAGGCATGGGGGGAAGAACGGGAGGAGAGGGATGGGGGAAAGAATGGGGAGAGAGGCATGACTTATGAGGAAAAGCGACATAAGTTGCAGCAGGAAGCGCACGGCTCCACTCAAAAGGAGTCTGCTTTTGAGTCGACTCAAAGGAAGCGCGTGCTCCACTCAATAGCAGCAAGCGCATGCATGGTAGCCGCAGGGCACAGGTGGAAGCTGCATAAATTGCAGCAGGAAGCGCATGGCTCCACTCAAAAGGAGTATGCTTTTGACTCGACTCAAAGGAAGCGCATGGCTCCACTCAAAAGGAGTCTGCTTTTGACTCGACTCAAAGGAAGTGCATGGCTCCACTCAAAAGGAGTCTGCTTTTGACTCGACTCAAAGGAAGCGCATGGCTCCACTCAAAAGGAGTCTGCTTTTGAGTCGACTCAAAGGAAGCGCGTGCTCCACTCAATAGCAGCAAGCGCATGCATGGTAGCCGCAGGGCACAGGTGGAAGCTGCATAAATTGCACCAGGAAGCGCATGGCTCCACTCAAAAGGAGTCTGCTTTTGAGTCGACTCAAAAGAAGCGCATGGCTCCACTCAATAGCAGCAAGCGCATGCATGGTAGCCGCAGGGCACAGGTGGAAGCTGCGAGTGATGTTTGTTCAAGGCGATGCATGAGCAGTAGGGCACGCATAGCAATAACAGCAGAGAGGTGAATGCATGGTGGCAGCAGCAAGGCACTCACCGAGAACGCAGCGGATGGACTTCACAGATGCGCCCATCTTGAACGCACTGCTCACACAGACACAGGGAGGAGGGGCGCATGGGAGGGGCGCATGGGAGGGACGCATGGGAGGGACGTATGGGAGCAGGTGCAGGGCACATATGGCAGCAGTAGGATGGACTTCACTGATGCGTCCATCTTGACCGTACTGCTCACACAGATACAGGGGGGAGGGGCGCATGGGACGGACGCATGGGACGGATGCATGGGAGGGACGTATGGGAGGGACGCATGGGAGGGACGTATGGGAGCAGGTGCAGGGCACATATGGCAGCAGTAGGATGGACTTCACTGATGCGCCCATCTTGACCGTACTGCTCACGCAGACATGCACAGGGGGAGGGGCGCATTGGGTGGGTCGCGCAGCGAGTAAGGTGGGAGTGTCGCTGGGAGCACCAGCCGCCAAAGGGTGGAACACATGCGCGCCAGTAAACAAACAGCACCCGAGCAGTCGGCCGATGCGAACAGCAGCACCGCGTTGCATACCGTACGATCCAAAAACACGTCCCACCACACCACACCAGCACAACCCCCCCCCCCCCCCCCCCCCCCCGGCAGTAACAAGCGGGTGAGCACTCACCTCATGTCCCTTGTGTGGTAAACCGTGTTTTGGTACTCTGCCGCTGCAGAACCCGAGCAGTCGGGCGACGCGAACAGCTGCACCGCGTCGCACACCGTGCGCTCGAAAAGCGCGTCACCCAAAAACACGTCCCACAACAGCAGCGCATCCACTGCACCTTCTCCGCTGCCGCTCGCGCCGCCGCCGCTTGCGGACGCGACGTCGGGCATCACCGTCCCCACGGATACGCAGCGCTCAAATTCGAATCGGACTTTGCGCGGCTGCGCAAGCGAGCCAAGGAGCATCACAGTCCCCATTCGCACATAACGCCGCACGAGGTCGGTGGCCGCAGCGGCATTCGCTCCTATGGCCACGGGGAGAAGGGTAAAGACAAAAAGGGAAGGGAAGGGTTGAAAACAAGCGAGCCGAGGAGCATCACCGTGCCCATGCGCACATACAGCCGCACCACATCGCTGGCAGCCACAACATTTGCTGCCGTCGCTGCGAGCATGTCAAACAGAGAAGGGCGAAGACGGAAAGCTAAGCGAAAAGGTCGGAACGAGCGAGCCGAGGAGGAGCATCACCGAGCCCACATGCACATAAACCCGCATCACATCACTGCCAGCAGCAACATTTGCTGTATCGACAGGGTTCACAACGAGCGAGCCGAGGAGCATCACCGAGCCCACGCGCACATAAACCCGCACCACCGTCATGAAAAGAAGGTATTTTTGAGACACCTCAAAAAGAGCCCACGCGCACATAAGCCGGCAGCAGTCGTGCCTTTAGCGGCTGGTGCTCCCAGCGACACTCCCATCTCACTCGTTGCAAAGACATCACACAGAGGGAAAGGGAGAATGGCAAGATACGTCACACAAGGAAGGGCAAAAGTCACGCCCGTAGTAGTCGACTCAAAAGTCAAATGTGTACGGAATTGGGATTTAATCTAGCAGCTTGTAAGCTTCTAACGAGCGTCGCGCAAAAAGCCTTGAGGTTGGGACTTCGGGAGGGAAGCGTACCAACGAGGATGACTACAAGCAGCGCGGCAGCGACTTTAGAGAATTCTCAAAAGTCACATCGATTCTCAAAATTGCACCTTGAGGTTGGGTCTTCGGGAGGGAAGCGTACCAACGAGGATGACGATGAGCAGCGCGGCTGCGGCCTTGAAACCTCCCGTCCTGGTGTTGCTGGCGCTGCTGGTGCTCGTGGTGATCATGGTGGTGACGAACGAGCGTTCACTTGTCACGAGCATCGCGAGCGAGAGAAGAAGAGCGTACCAATGAGGATGGCGACAACGAGCAGCGTGGCAGCAGCCTTGAAATCTCCCATGCTGGTGCTCGTGGTGGTGACGAAAGAGGCTCGGCAAGTAGTGACGAGGGATGGTAGTAGCCTAGGGCGAACTGGATTTGACGAGAATCCATCGAAATCTTTGAGTCGACTCACCTCGCTACAAGGGGTGGCAGTACCGAGGGGTGGTAGTAGCCTGGGGCGAACTGGAGTGGGATGAGAATCCGTCGAGTCGAAAGCGACGGACTGACGCGACCCTACGGCAGCGATGGCCGTGAATTTTGAGCTGTGCGCGATAGCTTAAACAGTGCTATCAGCAATACTGCAGCGACCAAGGCAAGGGTGGCTAGTGCGCGTCGTGTTTCGACTCAAAACACGGACTAACGCGACCCTTAATGCAGCGATAGCGGTGAATTTTGAGCGCTAAAGCAGCAATAATGCAGCGACTATTAAAACTCAGGCGCGCTGTAGCAGCCAGGAAGCGGCTTAGAGCGCACGTATTCTGCATGGCCCCGTTTTCATTACTCCCCGTGTGACTAGTGGTTGCGATGGCAGTGCAGCTCGCGACTCGAAATCCCGCCCGCTAACGTGCGGCAAGAACTGTTTCTGGCTATTCGCACGCCCATATTGACTTGAGAGTACATAATCCGAGCCCACAATCTTTGCGACGCAACGAAACCTAAGCTGCGAACGCGACTCCCATAATCCGTCTGCGCAATCGCGTTCCAATTGGCTGCCTGCATTGCGTGTGCCCTGCTGTGTCGTGCCGTGCCGTGTGGGGCGCGGTTGACGTGGCTATGTCCGTGACCAAACACAAAGTATTCATACGTGTACACATGATGCTCACCCCATACACACGCAATTGGTCTGCACCAATTGGAAACTCCGCACCCGTGGGTTTTTTGCCCTGGGGCTGCACACACGATACACGCACCTTTGGCATACATGGCCGAGTTGCTCAGATACAAACACAGATGTATTCAAACGAAAAAACAAACAACACACACCGGCAACAGCCAGATTTCTGGCCAGGGTCAACATCGCAGCTCCTTGCGTGCGAAAGCCACAAATCCTCGCATCCACAATCGCGCACATTCATCTGACACGTCGGCGGTTTCAACGTGCGCCAAACACATCAGGGGCAAATTCATGAGCCCATGTGGAACCTGCACCTGCTCGATATAGACCCTCTCCCGTCCGCACGATGAGCAGCAATAACACGTCACCTCTGATGGCTGTGGTTACCTGGTTCCATTCGGCTTCAAAACAGGTTCCCTAACAGACGAGGAGAAGCACATGTCTGCACAACAAATTCAAAATGCACTCACCCCACCTCGTTACGCAACTATCAGAATGTTAGAATAAGAAGACACACGCACCACCGCTTAAAGCTCGCGTCTCATATTCTGGTAATAGCAAAGTTTGTCGCAAAGCACACCAAAGCAAGGGGTGGTTTGTGAAAGTTGGTTGTCGCACACTTCCCGTGCACACCAAGCGTTTACAACTTCCAAAAATATGAGACTCTTAAACTCAACGTTGACAGAAGGGGGGACCGAACCTGTCCCCCTCGGCTCGTTTTCCACCCAAACCAACCCACCCTGGTTTGTTTTGGCCTCAACTGTTTTGGTAGTTCGCTGTGATTTTTTCACCCACTCGTCAAATATTTCGTTTTCGTCACCCAATCACAGTCGGGAAAACCCAACCAAGTGTTAAATGGTTGGAAATATGAGACGCGAGCTTTATCTCATTTGTAACCACAGCTACATCTCAACACAATGCCGCGCCTCTACCACCGCACGCAGCTTGGCCTGCCGATTAAGCGCGCGATTTGCGAGCATCACGTCGCGAATCCGCACCTGCGTCATGTTGACCTCTCCCGGTGGTGTCTCACCAGGTTCAGCCTTCGCCCCGACCGAAGCACGATCGGCTGCGTTCTGAAAGGCGCAGATCGTTGGGTCCAATCTGATGCTGACGCCGACAACATTCGCGTCCGTGGCGGCGCGTATCCTGTGCTCGAGCGCGCGATGGCGTGCTCGAGCGCGCGATGGCGTGCTGGATCGCCAACGCGGGACCTGCGGATGTCCCGCTCACTCTTGCCACTTTTCGCAACCATGTCGCGAATATGGCACAGGCTAACGGCGCCCCGCCCACTTTCCGCTGCTCCATCGGCTGGGTTCGTCGCGCGCTACGCCGACAGAGCGTACGCTACATGAGCGCGGTCAGCGAGGCCGCCGACCAGGACATGAATGCGGTGAGGACGACCAAGGAGAAGTTGCCGCAGCTCCTTATGCAACTGGCCGTCACCCCGAGTGACACGTTCAACTTTGACGAGACGGCATTGTACATCTCCATCCTGCCGCGGAAGACTTACGGTAGCGTGCGCAACGGCCGGCCACAAGATCGCGAAGCAGCGGCTCACCGTTGGCTTTCTCGTCAACCCCGACGGTACAAATGTGTTCAGGCCGTTGGTCATCTCAAAGTCCCGCCGCCCTCACGATTTCCCCCCCGATTACAACCCCGAGGAGTATGTTTACTGGCGGCACAATGCGAAGGGGTGGATGACAAGCAACGTATGTATTTAACCACCCCGGTTACTACCACTGAAGTATATGTGCTTTTCTAATCCCGTCAGGCCGCGCTCACGTTACTGTCAATGTTTTTTTCGCCCCCCCCTCCCCCCGCAGCTTTTCACCCACTTCATCGAGCAGCTCGACGCGGCGATGTACACCGAAGGCAAGAAGATTGTGGTGCTGCTCGACAATGCGAGCAGTCACTCCCTCAAGACCGAAGGCGCTGTCACCGAGGACCTGTACGGTTTCTGTACCGTGGCCCTCGGGAATGTGTGGCTGGTGTATTTGCCGCCCAATACCACTTGCTTCACCCAACCGCTCGACCAGGGGCTGATCTCAATGGCGAAGGCACGGTACCGGCAGCACTGGCTCCGTGCCTTCACACGCACCTGGACGGCAGAGGGCGCAACGTCGGCCGTCGCTCGCTTCAGGCCCAACATGAGGGCCGTGGTTGAGTGGCTAAACGCCGCATGGATGAATATTCCCCCGCGCGCCATCCAGCGCTGTTGGTGGCGCACGGGGTGTCTCCTGCTCGTGTGGGCCCTCTCCCTCCCTCACGTGGAGGCCACCCCGCGGAACAACGGCAGCACGGTGGTCGATGGCGAGGACGGGACCGAGACCGGCATCGATGAGAAGGTCAACGATGCTGGCCTCCTCGTCGATAGGCTCGGGCTCGGGCCGAGTGCGATGTCGGCCGAGGCGTTCGTGGGCATCGACGACAACCCGCCCACGTGCGCCGAGCCCGGCGAGGACCCCCTTGCGCGGGAGCCTCTGCGGAGATTGGGCTGCGCCGCATTCTGCCATGCATGCACTTTCAGCACTACATGCACTTTCAGCCATACGTGCACTTTCAACCATACATGCACTTTCAGTCATACGTGCACTTTCAGCCGTACGTGCACTTTCAGCCACACGTGCACTTTCAGCCATACATGCACTTTCAGCTACACGTGCACTTTCAGCCATACGTGCACTTTCAGCCATACGTGCCCTTTCAGCCATACGTGCACTTTCAGCCATACATGCACTTTCAGACATACATGCACTTTCAGCCATACATGCACTTTCAGCCATACGTGCACTTTCAGCCATACATGCACTTTCAGCCATACATGCACTTTCAGTCATACATGCACTTTCAGCCATACGTGCACTTTCAGCCATACGTGCAGTTTCAGCCATACATGCACTTTCAGCCATACATGCACTTTCAGCCATACATGCACTTTCAGCCATACGTGCACTTTCAGCCATACATGCACTTTCAGCCATACATGCACGTTTAGCCATACATGCACTTTCAGCCATACGTGCACATTCTGCCATGCATGCACTTTCAGCCATACATGCACTTTCAGCCATACATGCACTCTCAGCCATACGTACGCTTTCAACCATACATGCACTTTCAGCCATACATGCACTTTCAGTCATACTTGCACTTTCAGTCATACGTGCACTTTCAGCCATACGTGCACTTTCAGCCATACATGCACTTTCAGCCATACATGCAATTTCAGCCATACATGCACTTTCAGCCACACGTGCACTTTAAGCCATACATGCACTTTCAGCCATACGTGCACTTTCAGCCATACGTGCACTTTCTGCCATACATGCACTTTCAGCCATACATGCACTTTCAGCCATACATGCACTTTCAGCCATACATGCACTTTCAGCCATACATGCACTTTCAGCCATACATGCACTTTCAGCCATACGTGCACTTTCAACCATACATGCACTTTCAGCCATACATGCACTTTCAGTCATACATGCACTTTCAGCCATACGTGCACTTTCAGCCATACATGCAGTTTCAGCCATACATGCACTTTCAGCCATACATGCACTTTCAGCCATACATGCACGTTTAGCCATACATGCACTTTCAGCCATACATGCACTTTCAGCCATACGTGCACTTTCAACCATACATGCACTTTCAGCCATACGTGCACTTTCAGCCATACGTGCACATTCTGCCATACGTGCATATTCTGCCATACATGCACTTTCAGTCATACTTGCACTTTCAGTCGTACGTGCACTTTCAGCCATACGTGCACTTTCAGCCATACATGCACTTTCAGCCATACATGCAATTTCAGCCATACATGCACTTTCAGCCGTACATGCACTTTCAGCCATACGTGCACTTTCAGCCATACATGCACTTTCAGCCATACATGCAATTTCAGTCATACATGCACTTTCAGCCATACGTGCACTTTCAGCCATACGTGCACTTTCAGCCATACGTGCACTTTCAGCCATACATGCACTTTCAGCCATACGTGCACTTTCAGCCATACGTGCAGTTTCAGCCATACGTGCACTTTCAGCCATACATGCACTTTCAGCCATACATGCACTTTCAGCCGTATGTGCACTTTCAGCCATATGTGCACTTTCAAACATACATTCACTTTCAGCCATACATGCACTTTCAGCCATACATGCACTTTCAGCCATACGTGCACTTTCAGCCATACATGCACTTTCAGCCATACATGCACTTTCTGCCATACATGCACATTCTGCCATGCATGCACTTTCAGCCATACATGCACTTTCAGCCATACATGCACTTTCAGCTACCACTCATGTGCTCTTCCCCCCCCAAGGCCTCTCCCTCACGCCTCTCATCCCTTACTGCTCCCCCCATGCCTCTCACCCCATGCCCCTCTGTGCGGCAGACAACATCTGTCGGAAGACCAAGTGTCCGAAGAACTCCACGTGCATCAGGACAAAGGACAGCCAGGAGGTGGGCTGCCAGTGCGCTCAGGGCTACCGTGACGTCTACGGCCAGTGCAAGCCCCAGTAGCCTGCCTCTCACTTGTAAGTCTCCCCAATAGCCTTTCGTCTTGCTGTGCGCCCCGGGCAAGTACCGTGGCGTGTAAGCCTCCCCAATAGCCTCCCCAAGAACGTTGCCTTTAGTGGGGTAGCATGCCAGTGCGCCCAGGGCTACCGTGGCATCTACGGTCATTGCAAGCCCCAGTAGCCTCCCGTCCCTTATGTAAGTCGTTTCTGAGATGCCCTAAAGAGGGACAGTAAGGAAGTGGCATGCCAGTGCGCCCGGGGCTACCGTGGCGTCTACGGTCATTGCACGCCGCAGTAGCGAGTAGCATCTCATCCCCTCTGTAAGCCCCCGCTTCTTAAGTGTATCCCCTCACCCACTCTCCGCCCCCTGCTTTCTCTCTTTCCTTCCCACGTTGCCGCCCTCTGCCCCTTACCTCCATCTCCCTGTTCGCCTGCTTTCTCCCTTGTACCCCGTCTTCCGTTCCTCTCTCCCTCTCATTTCAGCCCTCTTCCTCTCCTTTCTGCCCACTTCTGCTCCTTTCCCCCCTCCTCCCTCTCCTTTCCGCCCTCTCCCACTCGTCCTGCCCCCCCCGCTCCTCCTGCTCTCCCCTCTCCATGGTGTAATTCTATGGATGGAGTTGTACACTGATGCTTGATTCTTGCCTGGTCTGCTGCAGAGCCTCTGGAGTGCCACTGGTGTGCTGGGATCCGCTGCAGAACCCTTTGAGTGCCCCTGAAGCGCATTGGGTACCCCTGAAGCGCCTTTGAAGCGCCTCTGGAAGTGCTCTTGAAGTGCTCTTGAAGTGCCGTTGAAGTGCCCATGAAGTGTTCTTAGAGAGCCAACACTGTGTTGGGAACTTGAGAGTCAATGATTGCCACGTGAAACTAGGGGACCGAGTTGGGTTGTAGTTTTCTGGAACCTGTCACTCCTTCAATAAGTGTGGCTTGTTTCTTGTTTTTGTCAAATGTTATATATTCTATATATTGTTAGATAGGCTACAGTGAGTTGCCCTCTAAAGGGTACAACACTTTAGGTCGACATTTGTATCCCCCTCCTCTCCCTACTCAATTAAACACTCTCGATACTTGTCTCCTAGCCTAGTTTAAGATGGTATTAGAGTAGGTTTTTAATCCCTCCCACGCTTCCGCTCCCTCCCTTAGCCAGTCCCGAGGCGCTCGTCCCTTAGGCCCCGTTTCGTCGCGGGTAGGACGGCCCCCGCGGGCCTCGTTTTCGTCGCGTTTAAGGGCCCCCGCGGGCCTCGTTTTCGTCACGTTTAAGGGCCCCCGCGGGCCTCGTTTTCGTCACGATTAAGGGCCCCCGCGGGCCTCGTTTCGTCTCGTTCCAGAGGGGACTCTCCCCCCCCCCCCCACCCGCGGGCCCGAGTAGTCGTTCTTAGCCCGCAGCAGCGCGCGCGTTAGCCAGCGGCAGCCGCGCACGCCACTGCAGCACGCACATTGCAGCAGCAGCGCGTGCATTGCTGCAGCAGCACGACTAGGCAGCAGCGCGTGCATTGCTGCAGCAGCACGGCTAGGCAGCAGCGCGTGCATTACTGCAGCAGCCCGGCTAGGCAGCAGCACGTGCATTGCAGCAGAAGCACGGCTAGGCAGCAGCGCGTGCTCCTGCAGCAGCAGCACGGCTAGGCAGAAACTAGCCGCCAGCAGCAGCTAGCCACCGGAACCTAGCCGCCAGCAGTTGGCGCCAGCTAGCACCTCCCACCCGCCCACAGCCCCTTTCAACCGCTCACAGCCCCTTCCAACCGCTCACAGCCCGTTCCAACCGCTCACAGCCCCTTCCAACCGCTCACAGCCCCTTCCAACCGCTCCCAGCCCCTTCCAACCGCTCACAGCCCCTTCCAACCGCTCACAGCCCCTTCCAACCGCTCCCAGCCCCTTCCAACCGCTCACAGCCCCTTCCAACCGCTCACAACCTCGTCCAACCGCTCACAGCCCCTTCCAACCGCTCATACTCACAGTGTTTCGCACCGTCGCGGCTGGAGGCCGCTCCGCTTAGCTGTCTAGACTAGCCTTGACGTTCGTTGTTAGCTAGGTCTCTCCTCGGCTCGTCAGCCCTGCCTCCTCCAGCCGTTTACTAGACTGGCGTTCCTAGCTCTGTTTTCCTCCGTGCTCCAGCAGTACTCCGCCGTTCTCCCTCCTGGCGCTCCGTAGGCTTCCTCCTCGTTCTTAGCTCAGCCTCTGCCGAGCTCCAGCCGCCTCTAGCATGGCATCGCTCATGGAGTCTCGTCGCCTCCGTTTCGACGCGGAGGGACGCCCGATAGAGTTTAGCTCCTGGCAGCGCCAGACCATGCGCTTCCTCACCAGCCAGCGGCAGGACGGCGCCACTCTGTGGGCTCACGCGTCTGGTGCCCTACAGGCCCCCCCGTCCCCCGCCGCCCTGCCGACCGCCCCGGAGCCGACCCCTACGGCCCAGGCGGACTACGACCATCGGGTCCTGGCCAGGGACGTGTGGCTCTCGCGTGACGCAGCCGCCGCTCTCACTCTGTCGGAGCTTCTCCCCCCGACTGAGGCCACCCACTTTGACCAGGTGGAGACTGCACAGGGGGTTTGGGAGGCTATTGTTGCTCGCTACTCCACCCCCTCCTCTGCCTCCCTCAGTCGCCTCCTCATGCCGTTTGTGTTTACCGACCTAGGCTCGTTTGCGACTGTTTCCGACCTAGTGACTCACCTCCGCTCGCTTGACGCCGGTTTCCGCGCTGCCTGCACCGACGCACAACTTCTTGTTGCTCCCCCCCCCATGTGGCTCACTGTGCACTGGTTAGTCACCGCCTCCCTGACCGCCTTGCCACTGCCCGCGACGCGCTTCTTCAGAAGCACCCCACTGAGCTCACTATCGACCTCCTAGCGACTGCTCTACGGACCATCGAGAGTAGTCTCCTCACCGTTGCCTCCGCCACTGATGCGGTCGCCCCCCGTCTCTTTGCGGGGTGTGCCGCTCCTCAGCTTCCCACTTTCACCGCTACCCGCGCTTCTGCTGCTGTGTCGGTCTCTGAGGACACTGCTGCCGTTTCTGCCGCAGACTGGCAGAAACGGGGCAAGAGTGGCAAGAAGGGCGGGAAGGGGGGGGGTGGGGGCGGTGGAGACGGCGGTGGAGGTGGCGGTGGAGGTGGGAGCGGCGGTGGTGGCGGAGGCGGCGACGGTGGCGGCGGTGGTGCACCAGGGGGAGGGGGCCTTGGAGGAGGTACAGGACAGACAGGCCCACCCACAGGTGGTGGCCCGACCGGTGGGGGCGTTGCCCCCCAGCAGCAGCAGCCACAGCAGCACCAGCCACAGCAGGGACAGCAGCAGCAGCTGGGACAGCAGCAGCAGCAGGCACCGCAGCAGTTGCAGCAGTGGGGGCCCCCGCTGCAGTGGGGTCCGCGGCAGCACTGGGGTCCCCCGCCGCAGTGGGGTCCGGGAGGCCCTGGGAGCACCGGCCGCAGCAGCAGCTCTTCCAGCTGGGCCCCTCGCCCCCCTCGCCGTGACGCTGGCCCCTGCACCCACTGGTGCGTCACCGGGCCGGGCAGCCCCTGTCTCTGTGGTCGCGACAACCACTCTGCCGCGCGGTGCTTCCGCCGCCTCGACGACCTCTACCGGGCTCGTTGGGGCCCTCAGGCGGTCACGCCTCGCTGGTCTCGTCTGTTAGCCCGTAAGATTGATGTTTTTGATCTGTCTATGGACGATGCGCGTCAGCATGCTTTGTATGTTGATGCTGACTATAGTGCTGATGGATCTGTGTGCTCGCGTGTTCGTAGGTTAGCCTGCTTGCCTCCTGCTAGTGTAGCCTTGTGCCTGTCTAGCTTAGGTGCTTGTGTTGCTGCCCTAGGTGCTTGTGAAGCGACTGAGTCAGGTGACCCTCCGGCTGAGGCCTCTTTGTCGTTCACGCTGGACTCGGGCGCGTCTCAGTGCTTCTTCCGCGACCACACGACCCTTACACCACTCCTCACCCCTGTGTCGGTGGCTCTGGCTGATCCCACCTCTGGACCAGCTGTTGCGCGCATCTCCACCACCCTCCCCTGCCCTGTGGTCCCCTCAGGTGTCCTGCGCGGCCTCGACATCCCCTCGTTCACTCGGAACTTGGTGGGTGTTGGATACCTCCAGGACAGGGGGATCACGGTTACCTTCGTGGGGGGTGGGCGGACTGCAGTCTGTACAGACGCTACCACAGGTGCTGTTCTGGCCACGTTCACCCGGGACCCCCGCTCCGGTCTCTACGTCCTCCACACCGAGCGCTCCCCGGTCGCGTCCTCCCCTCAGGTCGTTGCGTCCTCTCCGGCCCAGGTCCCCAGTCCACTTGCTGTGTCTAGCCAGGTAGTAGTGTCCGGTCCGGTCGCTGTGTCCAGTCCCGTCGCTGCGTCGTGCTCCTGTCGCTCTCTCACCCACTGCACCGTCCTGTGGCACCACCGCCTTGGCCACCCGTCGCTCCCTAGCCTACGTGGCATGCTCAGTCAGGGACTTGTCTCAGGTCTCCCACGCACCTTCCCGTCGCTCCCGCTCTCGCCTGCCCCTCCTTGCTCTCCGTGCGTCGCCGGTCGCTTACGCGGCACTCCCCACTCCTCCTCCCTTCGTCCGGCCACCGCTCCCTTCGAGACTCTCCACTTGGACGTCTGGGGCCCTGCCCCGACGCAGGGGTCTGGAAGGGAGCGTTACTTTCTGGTGGTTGTCGACGACTTCTCCAGGTACACCATGGTGTTCCCTCTTGCGAAGAAGTCCGAGGTGACTGCTACGCTGATCAGGTGGCTTCTAGCCACTGAGGGCACTCGTGGTCGTCGAGTCAGTTGTCTCCACTCCGACCGTGGGGGCGAGTTTCGCTCCGGCATTCTCGGCGGATTCTGCGGCGAACAGGGCATCACCCAGTCCTGGACGCTGCCAGAGTCCCCACAGCAGAATGGGGTTGCTGAGCACCGCATAGGCTTGGTCATGGACATTGCCCGCACGTCCATGATCCATGCCCGTGCGCCCCATTTTCTGTGGCCCTACGCGGTTCGCTACGCCGCACACCAGCTGAACCTCCAGCCGCGTGTCTCGCGGCCCGAGGCTTCACCGACCAGTCTTTGGACTGGTTCCCCTGGTGTCGGGTCGGCCTTTCGAGTCTGGGGCTGCCTTGCACTTGTTCGCGACACCTCCGCGGACAAGCTCTCGGCACGCGCCGTCCCCTATGTCTTCCTTGGTTTCCCAGTGGACTCTGCCGACTGGTCCTTTTACCACCCTCCCCTCCACCAGTTCCTAGACTCCCGTGACGTCCGGTTTGACGAGTCCATGTCCTACTACACCCGGTACCCCTGTCGAGGTCTCCCGGTACCCCCTCCCCCTCTCTTCCTCGCACCCTCTCCTCCTCCTGCTCCCGCCCCTCCGGTACCCCCGCCCCCCCCTGGTCCTGCCCCGTCTGGTGTGTCCCACGTTACCCCCCTACCCTCGGTCACGCGTCAGGTATCGTCTCCCTCCCCACAGTCCTCCTCACAGTCCCCTCAGCAGCCTTCGGCACTTTAGCGACAGGTTCCTGTGGACTCAGTTGGTGTTGGAGCTGGAGGTGCAGCCGCTGGCGGTGCTCGGTCTGGGGGTACTCGGTCGCGGGGTGCTGGAGCTGGAGGTGCTGGCGCAGGTGGCGCTAGCTCTGGGGGTGCTGGAGCTGGAGGTGCTGGCGCAGGTGGCGCTAGCTCTGGGGGTGTTGGAGCTGGAGGTACTGGCGCAGGTGGCGCTAGCTCTGGGGGTGCTGGAGATGGAGGTGCTGGCACTGGTGGTGCTGGCTCTGGGGGTGCTAGGGTTGGAGGTCCTGGCACTGGAGGTGCTGGTTCTGGGGGTGCTAGAGTTGGAGGTCCTAGCACTGGAGGTGCTGGTTCTGGGGGTGCTGAGTCTGAGGAGTCTGACCCTGGTTCTGCGGAGTCCACTCCGCCTCCCCACCGCCACGACACACGTCTCCAGGCTGCCCGCCGGCGTGAGCGTGAGGAGCAGGAGCGTTTGGAGAGGGAGCGGCAGGAGCTGCGGGTGCTGGACCTTCTGGAGCAGCAGCGGCAGCAGCAGCAGCAGCAGCAGCCGCAGCAACCGCAACCGCCGCCGCAGCAGCAGCCGCCACCGCAGCTTCCTCTGGAGCGGCAGTTGTTCCCACCTGTGAGTGGCCTGCGGGCCCTTGGCCTTTCCTCCTCTCCTCCTGTCCGCTCCCAGTCTCCTCCTGTGTTTGTTCCTCCGTTGCCTCCTCCTGACGAGCGTCCGGCGGTCTGGTCTTCTACTCCTCCCCAGTCTCCTCCTCCTTCAGTCCGTCGCGACTTGGTCACTCATTGTCCTCCGCGTGCTCGTCACTCGTCCCTTGTCACTGACCTCCACACTGCCCTCCTTTGTACTTCTTGTCGTCGATCTCCTTCTCCTGTGTCCGTTCTCCCGTCTCCTTCTCCGTCCTCTCTCCCAGCCCTCCCCACTCCTATCACTGACTACTACCGCACTGTTCGTCCTGTTGCCGCACGTGTCCTCGCCACTCTTGTCACCGACTCTCGTTTCCCTCCGTCGTCGGTCTCTGCTCTCACTGCCGCTGTCGCTGAGTTTGCTGCCGCCAGCCGCCTTGACTACGCCACCCGTGTGGTGCCAGCTCCTCCCTACCGTCCTCTGTTCGTCGGGGGTGAGTTTGCCCTTGGCTGTGACGTCCTAGAGGACAGAGAGACTGAGTTGGAGTACTGGGCAGCCGCTTCTCCCTCTGTGTGTGCCATGCTGCTCTCCTCTGAGGGAGACCCTGACGCCCTTGACATACCGACTCCTCGCACTTACCGCGAGGCAGTGTCAGGGGCGTGGGCCTCTCAGTGGAAAGCGGCTATGGACTCAGAGTTGGCGTCTTGGAGATCCACAGGCACCTACGTCGACGCAGTTCCCCCTCCCAGGGCGAACGTAGTCGATGGCATGTGGCTCTTCAAGGTAAAGCGGCCGCCTGGAGTACCGCCGGTGTTCAAGGCGCGCTACGTGGCTAGGGGCTTCAGTCAGCGTGAGGGGTTTGACTTCTTCCAGACCTTCGCCCCGACCCCGAAGATGACCACTCTTCGGGTGTTACTCCACATAGCAGCGCAGCGAGACTACGAGCTGCACTCCCTCGACTTCTCCACTGCGTTCCTCCAGGGCCGACTGCACGAGGAGATCTGGCTGCGCCGTCCTCCTGGCTTCACTGACACCTTCCCACCTGGGACCCAGTGGAGCCTGAGGCGACCAGTCTACGGTCTCCGCCAGTCGCCCCGTCAGTGGCACGACACTCTTCGCTCCACGCTTCGTGACCTTGGGTTCAGCCCGTCCTCCGCCGACCCGTCGCTGTTTGTTCGAGCGGGTTCTACTCCTTTCTTTATCCTTGTCTACGTCGACGACTTGGTGTTTGATACAGCAGACAGGGCAGCACTAGCTCAGGTGAAGTCCGAACTGTAGAAGAGACACAAGTGCACTGACCTGGGTGAGCTGCAGCGCTACCTTGGCCTGCAGATCACCAGGGACAGAGCCGCTCGCACCATCACACTAACACAATCTCACATGGTGCAGCAGGTCCTTCGACGGTTCGACTTCCAGTTCTCCACCACACAGCCCACTCCTCTTGCTGTTGATCACAGACTCACGGGCCCCTTTCCTGACGAGCCCTTCGAGTCCAGTGGTCCCTACGCAGAGCTGTTGGCTGCCTCATGTACCTGATGACTTGTACTCGGCCGGACCTCGCCTTTCCCCTCAGCATCCTTTCTCGCTTTGTTGCGACTGGGAGACACCGTCCTGTCCACTGAACAGCAGCTGTGAGGGTGGCGAAGTACCTGGCGACTACAGCAGGTGTGGGGCTTGTGCTTGGAGGGACTCAGCTAGTGGCGTTGACTGGTCACTGCGACTCTTCCTACGCTGACGACGTGGAGACTCAGCGCTCGACTCAGGGTTACTGCTTCAGTCTGGGAGCTGGTGCTGTGTTGTGGAGGTCTACACGGTCGTCGTCTGTGGCTACTTCTAGCGCAGAGGCAGAGATCTACGCTGGTGCCATGGCGGCACAGGAGCTTCGCTGGTTGACCTTCTTGCTTGCCGACCTTGGTGAGCGGCCTCGCTCTGCACCGACCTTGTACGCTGACAACAAGGCCATGATCCTCCTGTGTCGAGAGCCTCGACTGGAGAGCAGAGTGAAGCACTTTGACGTGAGGTACTTCCTCCTGCGAGAGCTGCAGCGACGCGGCCAGGCCCGCCTGGACTTTGTGGCCTCAGCGGCCAACACTGCAGACGTCTTCACCAAGGCCTTAGCGCTTGGTGACCACCACAGGTTCTGTGTGCAGTTGGGGCTTGTTGAGGTTGGCCCTAGGTTGCTGTAGTCTTGTTGCTTGCTCTACTTGTTGTGTTTCCTATTTTTATTCTAGTGAACTCTTGAACTGGCCTTGTGGCCACTTGCATGTGCTCGGAATTTGTGTGGTGTCCTTGAGATCCACCCTGAGCTTGCCTTGTTTCTTGCGTTGACTGGTCTTGTGACCGTGTGCTCACCTTGCTTGCGTTGATGCCCCTCACTTAGCCTATGGGGGTGTGTCAAATGTTATATATTCTATATATTGTTAGATAGGCTACAGTGAGTTGCCCTCTAAAGGGTACAACACTTTAGGTCGACATTTGTATCCCCCTCCTCTCCCTACTCTATTAAACACTCTCGATACTTGTCTCCTAGCCTAGTTTAAGAGTTTTTACTATCGTGTTTTTATTGAAGTGAGTATGTCGCCTATGCACACGCACATTTGGAAGATCTGTCCTAATGGGTTTGGGTTGGGGAAGGTTTATACGTAGAAAGCAAATCAAAGTTAGGGGATACCATAATCCCCCCTATATACCACAACCCAAACATTAAACACCCTGGGGTGGCATCCATGTGGATCTGGGAGCTGTATAGAGGCGTTCTTTCCTTGAAAGCACCTCCTTTACTGGACAAATTCAATATACCGCATCCTCCTATAAAATAGGGATTTTAAGAGTGATCCATGCACCATGGATTATAGTCGGACAGATTAGATGCGCATCTGCCCCGGTATCGAAAACACTATTGTGTGCTACATCGCTAGTACCGTAAATTGCCACCTATAGGACCCGGGGGACTCTCTACAAATGCTCTAGAAAGTGCTAGGGGGACCCTCTGGCGGATGCAAATTTTTAAGACCCGGGGTACACATATTTATCAGCTATCATTCTGTTTTTTAGGGTGTAAAGCTCAATTCGGGTCGAGGGAGTCTTATATTTGTAACTAGAAACAGCATTTCGTACGTAGATTTAGCTTGTGCGGCGCGTCAGATCTGTGTCAGAATTCGAATCTGACACAAACAACGTGTCAGAATTCGAATCTGACACAAAAGAAGTGTCAGAATTCGAATTGTTGCCAATAAAAACTGACTCGCAAGAGCAATAACAATTACTGTATATATAAAAGGGGGGTCTTATGCTGATTAGGGGCAAAAGGGGGGTCCTCACTAAATCTTCCCAAATAAGAGTCCCCCTGCTCCTTCAAGAGTCCCGGGGACCCTCTTACCGGCGGGTCCTATAGGTGGCACTTTACGGTACTGGAAGCTTTCTCATGGTTCGAGTTCGGGGAGACGTGCGCGAGACAACTCAGGGGGGTAGAGCTTGAGAGATTGTTGTTGAACATTGTTGGCCCCTACTGAACATGACGTGAGGTACAGTAAAATTTTGTACACTACATAAAACTATTTCTGGAAATCTGTTCCAGATTTCAGGACGTGTCTGGAAAACGTAAGAAACGCAGCATAAGGTATTTGTTACGTCTTATTCTGATCACTTCAACAGTCACAAAACAAGGGCAGTCTGTGTAATAAGGCACTCATGTCCGCCGCTCCGATTTCCCAAACTGGCTCCCCGAGAAATTCGTGGCAGCACTGCCACTCCAGGCGCTCTTTTAAAACTCTGCTATTCATGGGCTGTGCTTTTTAGGGCCCAGTACAGCACTGGAGAGGCTTGAGGGGTTGTGCCATGGCTCTCGGCAGAGCAGTGGCGCTGGAGGGCTCTGCATGCAACAGACAAGGCGCGAATGCATAATTAGCACAGATGCATGGTGGCAGAAGATAGAGAGGAGGGAGAGGGATTGTGTTGTGGGGTTGTGTAGGGGCTCTCGGCATAGCAATGGTGCTGGAGGGCTCTGCATGCAACAGACAAGGCGAGAATGCATAATTAGCACAGAGATGTATGGTGGGAGAAGATGGTACGAGGGAAGGAAAGAGAGGACAGAGGGACGGGGAAGGGGAGAGAAGGAGGAAGAGCTGTGCAACAGATGAGAATGGACGATTAGCACACACTTGGAAGATGATTGAGAGGAGGGAGAGGGAGAGACGGAAGAGGGGACGAGGGGAGAGAGAGAGAGAGAGAGAACGCAGAGGCAGAATGGGGACAGGGTGCGAGAGAGAGGTCGAGAGGCAGATAGAGGAGGGGGGGGATGTAGGACGAGACAGGATGAGAGAGGCTGAGGAGGAGGAGGAGGAGGAGGAGGAGGAGGAGGAGGAGGAGGAGGAGGAGGAGGGGGAGGAGTAGGAGGAGGAGGAGGAAGAGAGAGGGAGAAGGCAGAACGGAGTGGGAGGGAGGGAGGGAGGGAGGAGAGGGTGGGAGGGAGAGGCGGAGAGGCAGATAGAGGAGGAGGGGGATGTAGGATGGGACAGGATGAGAGAAGGGAGATTGGGACAATGGACAGGGTGCAAAAAGGAGGCGGAGAGGCAGGTAGAGGAGGAGGGGTATGTAGGACGGGACAGGATGTGAGAGGGAAGGAAGATAGAGCGTGAGGGAAATACAGAGTGAAAGCGAGGGCTTACAGAGAAGAGGGAAAGCTAGTGAGGTTTGCACTGGCCTTAGACTCTACGGTAGCCCTGGGCGCACTGGCATGCCACCCCACTAAAGGCGAGAGGGAAGGCAATTGGGGCTTGCATTGACCATAGACGTTACGGTAACCCTGGGCGCCTTTGCACCCCAGCTCCAGGCTGTCGTTTGTCTTGATGCACATTCAACGCAGAGACTTACATTCGGTTGAAGGTTCTTGGGGCTTGCATTTGCCGTAGACTTGCCGGTAGCCCTGGTTGCACTGGCACCCCACCTCCATGCTGTCGTTTGTCTTGATGCACGTGGAGTGTTCCGGGCACTTGACACGGTTGCAGATGTCGTCTGGATCACATGGGAGGAAGGGGTGAGACGGATGGGATGGGAGGAAATGGCATGGGGGGAGAAGGATGGGGGAAAGAATGGGGGGAGAGGCATGGGGAAATAATGGGGGGAGAGGCATGGGGAAAGAATGGGGGGTGAGGCATGGGGAGAAGAATGGGGGGAGAGGCATGGGGGAAAGAATGGGGGGAGAGGCATGGGGGAAAGAATGGGGGGAGAGGCATGGGGGAAAGAATGGGGGGAGAGGGATGAGGGAAAGAATGGGGGGAGAGGGATGGGGAAAAGAATGGGGGGAGAGGCATGACTCATGAGGAAAAGCGACATAAGTTGCACCAGGAAGCGCATGGCTCCACTCAAAAGGAGTCTGCTTTTGAGTCGACTCAAAAGAAGCGCATGGCTCCACTCAATAGCAGCAAGCGCATGCATGGTAGCCGCAGGGCACAGGTGGAAGCTGCGAGTGATGTTTGTTCAAGGCGATGCATGAGCATCAAGCCATGCATAGCAATAACAGCAGAGAGGTGAATGCATGGTGGCAGCAGCAAGGCACTCACCGAGAACGCAGCGG
Organism: Closterium sp. NIES-65; assembly: GCA_948144175.1. Taxonomy (NCBI): domain Eukaryota; kingdom Viridiplantae; phylum Streptophyta; class Zygnematophyceae; order Desmidiales; family Closteriaceae; genus Closterium; species Closterium sp. NIES-65. The sequence goes on from CANXME010002420.1 coordinate 920,274, forward strand.
ATGGACTTCATAGATGCGTCCATCTTGAACGCACTGCTCACAGCATGGGAGGGACGCATGGGGGAGGGGCGCATGGGAGGGACGCATGGGAGGGACGTATGGGAGCAGGTGCAGGGCACATATGGCAGCAGTAGGATGGACTTCACTGGTGCGCCCATCTTGAACGCACTGCTCACAGCTGCACCGCGTTGCACACCGTACGATCCAAAAACACGTCCCATTACACCACACCAGCACATCTTCCCCCCCCTCCCCCCCCCCCCCCCCCCCCCCGCCAGTAACAAGCAAGTGAGCACTCACCTCATGTCCCTTGTGTGGTAAACCGTGTTTTGGTACTCTGCCGCTGCAGAACCCGAGCAGTCGGGCGACGCGAACAGCTGCACCGCGTCGCACACCGTGCGCTCGAAAAGCGCGTCACCCAAAAACACGTCCCACAACAGCAGCGCGTCCACTGCACCTCCTCCGCCGCCGCTCGCGCCGCCGCCGCTCGCGGACGCGACTTCGAGCATCACCGACCCCACGGATACGCAGCGCTCAAATTCGAATCGGACTTTGCGCGGCTGCGCAAGCGAGCCGAGGAACATCACGGTCCCCATTTGCACATAACGTCGCACCAGGTCGGTGGGCGCAGCGGCATTCGCTCCCATGGCTGCAGGGAGAAGGGCAAAGACAAAAAGGGAAGGGAAGGGCTGAAAACAAGCGAGCCGAGGAGCATCAGCGTGCCCATGCGCACATAAAGCCGCACCACATCGCTGGCAGCCACAACATTTGCTGCCGTCGCTGCGAGCATGTCAAACAGAGAAGGGCGAAGACGGAAAGCTAAGCGAAAAGGTCGGAACGAGCGAGCCGAGCCGAGGAGCATCACCGAGCCCACATGCACATAAACCCGCATCACATCGCTGCCAGCAGCGGCATTTGCTGCCATCACATCGCTGCCAGCAGCGGCATTTGCTGCCATCACATCGCTGCCAGCAGCGGCATTTGCTGCCATCACATCGCTGCCAGCAGCGGCATTTGCTGCCATCACATCGCTGCCAGCAGCGGCATTTGCTGCCATCACATCGCTGCCAGCAGCGGCATTTGCTGCCATCACATCGCTGGCAGCAGCGGCATTTGCTGCCATCACATCGCTGCCAGCAGCGGCATTTGCTGCCATCACATCGCTGCCAGCAGCGGCATTTGCTGCCATCACATCGCTGGCAGCAGCGGCATTTGCTGCCATCACATCGCTGCCAGCAGCGGCATTTGCTGCCATCACATCGCTGCCAGCAGCGGCATTTGCTGCCATCACATCGCTGCCAGCAGCGGCATTTGCTGTCATCACATCGCTGCCAGCAGCAGCATTTGCTGCATCGACAGGGTTCAGAACGAGCGAGCCGAGGAGCATCACCGAGCCCATGCGCACATAAACCCGCACCACCGTCATGAAAAGAAAGTGTTTTTGAGACACCTCAAAAAGAGCCCACGCGCACATAAACCCGCACCACCGTCATGAAAAGAAGGTGTTTTTGAGACACCTCAAAAAGAGCCCACGCACACATAAACCCGCACCACCGTCATGAAAAGAAGGTGTTTTTGAGACACCTCAAAAAGAGCCCACGCGCACATAAACCCGCACCACCGTCATGAAAACAAGGTGTTTTTGAGACACCTCAAAAAGAGCCCATGCGCACATAAACCCGCACCACCGTCATGAAAAGAAGGTGTTTTTGAGACACCTCAAAAAGAGCCCACGCGCACATAAACCCGCACCACCGTCATGAAAAGAAGGTGTTTTTGAGACACCTCAAAAAGAGCCCACGCGCACATAAGCCGGCAGCAGTCGTGCCTTCGGCGGCTGGTGCTCCCAGCGACACTCCCACCTCACTCGTTGCAAAGACATCACACAGAGGGAAAGGAAGAATGGCAAGACGCGTCACACAAGGAAGGGCACAAGTCACGCCCGTAGTACCAGTCGGGTCGGTGCTGCCGCCGACAGCAGTCCTCCCTTTTATGGCTGGTTCTTCCAGCGCCAGCGACACACCCACCCCACTCGCTGCGAAGACGCACACGGGGAAGGGAGAATGGCAAGACACGTCACACAGGGAAGGGCAAAAGTCACGCCAGTGGAGTCGGGGCGTCACCAGCAGTCGTCCCTTTTGACGGCAGGTCCTTCCAGCGCCAGTGGCACACCCACCTCACTCGCTGCAAAGACGTCACATGGAGGGGAAGGGAGAGCAGGAAGTGACACGGGGAAGGGCGACAGTCAGCGACAACGGCCTTCCGATGTTGGTGTGACTTTTGAGAATCTTCAAGAGTCACACCAAGAGAAGTGAGACGGGGAAGGGCGACAGTCTGCAACAACGACATTTCGACCTCACTCGCTGCGAGGGACGTTACACGGGGAAGCGGAACGTCGAGTAAGTAACTGGAGGTTTCTTTTTGTCGGCCATATAGTCGAAAGTGCACGGAGCGGTTTGTAAAGCTTTTCAAGAGCGAGGGAGGCGACGAGGGCGGGGAATCGCGTACCAAAGAGGATGGCGACGACGAGCAGCGCGACAGCGGCCTTGAAACCTCCCATGACGATGCTGCTGCTGCTCGTGGTGGTGGTGACGAAAGAGGCTCAGCAAGTGCGACGAGATGGTAGTCGTCTGGGGCGAAGTGGAGTGGAACGGAATCCGTCGAGTTGGAAGAGACGGATTGACGCGACGCTAAGGCAGCTTTTGGGTCGACTCAAAGCGAGTAGCGACGAGGAGCGGTAGTCGCCTGGGGCGAACTGGAGTGGAAGAGAATCCCGTCGAGATTTTTGAGTTGACTCAAAAGTCACCTCGCTACACGAGGGGTGGTAATCGCCTGGGGCCTCTACAAAATGTGTGACACCACAGCCCATGCCCAAAACTGGGTTTTCCCGATCTTTGCGCACAGACTATTGAACAAGCAATGACTAGGGTTACTTGAAACATTGTTGAGGAGGGTACGCATTGCTGAAACATGGATCACTTTTCAAAAACTATGTCCCCCCTTCCCCATTGTATCCCACGACGTCTAGCAGTTCGAATCGAACAAGCCCCGCACGTGCCAATTTCGATTCACACAGCGAATCCATTTCGGTTCTGCTGGATGTCGGGTGGTTTCCTTGCGCAACATCAAGCCCACAGAATTTGCTTGAACCTGGGATCTAAAATCGCATCTGCAGAAATTCCCTGGCGTTATAGCAAACGCACCTATAGCGAGTCATGAACCAGATAAGATGTTGCTGACTCGTCACTCTGAAGGTGTGGTGTCACAAATGGATGTGACAGCGCGGATTGGTTTAGACATCCTCGCGAACAGAAACTCAGACCGATTAGGGTTTCCGTTTTTTCGCCTAGCTTCGTTGTGGCCTGTCTGAACCCTCTAGCAGTGGTACATTCCAACCCACACGAGATTTTGACGATCTCGCAAACCCAGTCGCCAACATTTGGTGTGCGAGATGCTTTTCCCTCCCTCAGCTAGTCAAAATCCACCCATAGCTCAATATGCGTTGTTTTTCTCTTGCACGATCTCATTCTCCATTCTCTTCACTTGCTTATCTAGCACGGTGCTGTGGCTTCTGGTGTCTATCCGTTCCTCCCAATTGGCCCCGTTTCTAACATATGTCCCTATTTCCTGTTCTTACACCTTCTCTTTAGCAGGATATCGAAAGTCCGGGGTGGTGGACAATTAGTGCTGTGATGGCTGCATGAAACCCGTTATTACGCTACCTTCTCACACCCTACGCGTGCCGGTCCATTCTTGTGAGTTTCTGTTCCAGGTACGTAAGCATTGGCTAATGCGACCTTGTGAGCACCTCTTTCTTTGCAGAATGCTAGGGCTCATCACAAGGCTCTACATCAGCGATTTCCGAGACTATCGTCAAGCGTCCGTGAATATTATTGGCCATGTAACAGTTTTATTTTTCGAGAAGTTGAATCGCCAATCTATCGCCGAGTTTATCACGGTTTCTAGAGGTGCTTCCTGCGGTGCAGGGCGGAGCTTATAAACGGCATACATGATTGGTAGGTTCATGTCACAGGAGTCATTTTTCTAACTTATCTCTGCTGTGTGTGTTGGTGCTCGGTGCAGAGCCCGCTTCCGGTCCGAAATAAGCTACTCGTATCGGGATGTTACAAATATTGTGTGTGGATTTGTTGTGCGGGGGTATTTATCTAGGATGTTAGGTTTTTTCTTCTTTTTATAAATTGGTAAGGCAGGCTAGGTCTTGTGACGATGGCTATCATCGTTGTAATGTTGAGTTCAAATATAAGACATGAGGAACCATGACAAGTGTTAGCAGAAACCTAATTCATGAGTGTCACGATTGGATATTGGCACCCAATTGGCAGGCTGTAATATGTGATTTCTAGTTTAAACTGTTTTAATGATCACATTCCATGCTCTCAATAGGATAAAATACAAGCGCTTGTATTTTCTCCTATTGAGAGCATGGAATGTGATCATTGATCCGCTATAGTAACTTATTGTAAATGTTCTCCTGGTTGCTATAGTGAGGATGAGCAATGTTCGCGATGTGCTGAAGCACTCCTTGCCGAGCCTACTCAAGTTTGCACATGCACACGTTGTTATGATTCCTCGAACATACCTCAACTGTTCAGCACTCATCATGATAAACCACAAGCATTGATGGCAGGGGAAAACATCAAACAATCCCCGTGAAATGTTTTTTCATTCCTTTTCCTTCTGACAATTTTTAGAGGCGAACTGGAGTGGAAGAGAATCCGTCAGTCAGAAGCGACGGACTGGCGCGACCCTACGACAGCGAAAGCGGTGAGTTATGAGTTTTGAGCCGGCTTAGAGACGATGGCAGGGTGGCTAGTGCGCGTCGTGTTTCGACTCAAAACACGGACTGACGTGATTCTTAGTAGGGCAGCGATAGCGGTGAGTTATATCTTAAAAGCAATACTGCAGCGACTATCAGAACTTAGGCGCGCTGTAGCAGCGAGGAAGCGCCTTAAAGCGCGCGTATTCTGTACGGCCCGTTTCCGATAATCCCCGTGAGACTAGTGGTTGCGATGGCAGTGCAGCTCGCGACTTGAAATCCCGGCCGCCAACGGCGCGGCAAGAATTGTTTCCGGCTATTTGTTTGACTTGGGAGTGTACATAATCCGAGCTCATCTCTGCGACGCAACGAAACCTGAGGGCGCGTTCGTTCCGTTTCCAAGTCGAAAATAAGTTCGAACTTTAGGTGGTTACCTTGTTCGCAAATCTCGTCAAGAGCGAGTGACGAACATCTCGAATTTCAGGGTTAATGAAAGTTCGAACTTGAAATATGAACATGACTCGAGTTGGCTTTGTGAACGTGCGTGAGCACGTTCATGTGAGCGTGTGTGTTTCGGCACGTACGAACACTATGCGAAGTTTGCGACTCTATTGCGAAAATTACAATGGCATTAATTTGACTTGGCGAGCATGTACCGGGTAACTTAAAGCTCGAATTCTGGCGTTCGACCTTGCGTGTGTGATTGCATCTTTGCAGTGTTATTCCCGCAATTTTCGAACTTCGCTACAAGGAAAGTCGAATTTCATTCGACTTAGGCTAAAAAAAAACTGCCCCCAAAACTTGAACTTTGTCCAATTTGACGAAACGAACGCCCCCTAAGCTGAGAACGCGACTCCCACAATCGTCTACGCAATCGCGTTCCGATTGGCTGCCTGCATTGCGGGAAACCCGTGGGCCGGCAACAACGACTGTGTTGGTCCGACATTGCGTGTGGCTGTGCTGTGCCGTGCCGTGCCGTGTGGGGCGCGGTTGACGTGGCTACGTCCGTGACCAAACACAAGTATACATACGTGTATGGTTGTGCTCCCCCCATCCGCCTGCTTCTTTCCTTGCCGAACTGAAGCAGCTTGTAGAGAAACTCACAAACAACACAAGAATGACACAAACTGAATTGATGGCATATTTGCAGATTCGTTATACATAAATTAGGGTAATCCCAAAAAAAAAAAAAAGACAAAATAAGGCTCACGAGGTTAAACATGGCGTGAGTGAAATGGGCATCGTATGTATGCACTACGCAGCTAGCAAAAAAGTTCTATCCAGACCGTAGAAGAAGCATAGGTTCCAGATGACGTGCGAGCGACATCTCGCTAAAGGCACAGTTCGGGTGAGGAATAAAAGGTTCTTTAAACAGTACTGTACGCGTTTTTTTTTAACATTAAGGGTTGTTTCACATAACATGATTGCCATAATGGGATGCAGGGGCTCTGCTTATTAGGGGCCAGTGGAGAACTGGAGATGCTTGAGGGATTGTGCTGTGTTTATTAGCATACGGTAGCCGCGGCTCCCAGCATAGCAGTGGCTACAGGTGAGAGGGCAGGCTACTGGGGCAGTGAGCAGGACGCTAGTGGGGCTGACATTGACCATAAACGTTTTGGTAGCCCTTAGCACACAGGCACCCCACCTCCTGGTCGTCCTTTGTCTTGATGCACGTGGAGTGTTTTGGGCACTCGACACGGCTGCAGATGTTGTCTGGATGATAGAGCACGGAGGCAGGCATGGGGGGAGAGGGATGGGGGGTGAGGTTAATGGGAGTGGACTGAAAAGTCACCTCCTGCTCGTCCTTTGTCTTGAAGCACGTGGAGTGTTTTGGGCACTGGGCACGGCTGCAGATGTTATCTGGATGACAATGGAAGGATGGGGGGAAAGGGATGGGTTGAGAGGCATGGGGTGCGGCATAGGGAAAAGAGGCATAAAGTGAAACAGAAAGTGCACGCATGGCAGCAGCAGCCCGTGCATGGCAGCGGCAGCCCATGCATGCCCGTCGTTCATTTTGTCTGCAGCAGCATGCTTGCAGTAGAAGCAAGGCGAATGCATGGCAACAGCAGAAAGGGCGACAGTTGACATAGCAGCAGGGGCACTCATCGAACACGCAGCGACTTTTGAGACTTCTCAAAAGTCTGCAGCAGCATGCATGGCATTAGAAGCAAGGCGAATGCATGGCAACAGCAGAAAGGGCGACAGTTGACATAGCAGCAGGGGCACTCATCCAGTGCAGGGCAGTAGAAGCAAGGTGAAAGCACATCAGCAGCCGAAAGGGAGACAGTTGACATGGTAGCAGCAGGGCACTCACCGAGCACGCAGCGAATGGACTTCACTGCTGGACTTATCTTGGTGACACAGCATGGCAGCAGCAGGGTGTGCATGGCAGTAGATGACAAATAGCAGAGGAAAGGCCAATGCAGGACAGCAGCAGGGCACTCACCGAGAACGCAGCGGATTGACTTCACTGATGGCCTTATCTTGGTGGTACTGCTCACACACGCACGCAGGGGGAGGGGGATGAGGGGCGCATGGGAGGGGCGCATGGGAGGGACTTTAGAGTCAACTCGAAAGTCAACTCGGGTTGACTTCACTGATGGATTTATCTTGGTGGTACTGCTCACACACGGACAGTGGGAGGGGCACATGGAAAGGGGGGTGGGAGGGCACACGGGGGGGGGGGGGGGGGGGGGGTTGATTGGGCATGGGGAGGGGCGCATGGGGGCATGAGGGGAGTTGATGATGCATGAAGGGAGCTGTCGCACGTAGGTAAGTGGGGGATGCAAGCAATGCAAGTGAGCGAGCTCTGCTGCGCTGCGCGGCGGCGCGGCTGCGCGGCAGTAACAAACGGGTGAAGTGGATCCTGAGAGCTCACTTTTGAGTCGACTCAAAAGTCGCGCCAGGAACACGCGAGGTGAATCCTGAGAGCTCACTGGAAACTCGCCGCCACAGCACCCGAGCAGTCAGGCGACGCGAACAGTTGGAAAGGAGCTTTGTTGCACACCAAGACAAGCAGATGAAAGCCTCACCGGAATAGGTATTCTCCCGTGTACTTGAAACTCGCCGCCACAGCACCCGAGCAGTCAGGCGACGCGAACAGCTGCACCGCGTTGCACACCGTGCGATCCCCCCCACCAAACACGTCCCACCACACCACCGCGTCTCCCGCGCCGCCGCTCGCGCCGCGCACGCCGCGCGCGCTGGCGCCGCCGCTCGCGCCGCCGTCGATGCTCGCGGACGCGCCTTGGGGCACGGGCACGCAGCGCGCCCAGTCGAAGTCGACGTAGTTGGGCTGCGCGAGCGAGCCGACGAGCACCACCGTGCCCACTCGCAGCTTGGCGGGCACGACTTCTTTGGCTGCCGCATTTGCTCCCATTGCTGTGAGGATGATGTTGGACAGAAGGAGGAGAGCCCAGAATGACAAGGGAAAGGGTCAGAACGAGCGAGCCGACGAGCATCACCGTGCCGACGCCTTTTGAGACGTCTCAAAAGTCAGAACGAGCGAGCCGACGAGCACCACCGTGCCGACGCCTTTTGAGACGTCTCAAAAGTCAGAACGAGCGAGCCGACGAGCACCACCGTGCCGACGCGCACCTTGGCGGGCACCACTTCTTTGGCTGCTGCCGTCGCTGCGAGCACGTCAGACGGAGAAGGGGAAAGCGAGAACGGGAAGGAAAAAAGGTAACATGGGAAGAAGTCCTTTGACTCAGCCGCATTTGCTCCCACCGCTGCGAGCATGTCAGACGGAGAATGGCGAACCCAGAAAGGGAAGGGAAAAGGTCGAAACGAGCGGGTCGACGAGCATCACCTTAACGACGCAGTTCCGCGGATACCGACGTCATTAAGGATCTGGTGCTCCCTACCAAGCCCACGCGTAGCTCCGAGCATCAATGAGGCGAGAGGGAGGGGGGGAGGCGTACCAATGAGGATTGCAACGACGAGAAGCGCGGCTGCGGCCTTGGAACCTCCCATGCTGCTCGCGGTGGTGGTGGTGCTCGCGGTAGTAACGAAGGAAGTTCGATTCTTAGTAGCGTCGAGGGGTTGAACTGGAGAAGCTGTCGAGTCAGACGAGACGGACGGATGCGTCTCAAAGGTGTGATATCAAATCTCAAATGTTCGCGTCGCCTGAGTGTTCTGATGTGAACCCAAAAATATCAATATAGAGCAGCGACGTAGGCAGGGTTGCAGATGTATTCGCTAGCTAGTGCGCGATCTCTGAGTGATGGTCGACGAATTGAGCGCGTTTTCCAGGCGAGGCCTGTTACTAGGGATATATGCTTTAGAGCGCCCGTTTTCGACACGGTCCGTGTTCGATACTCTGGGCTGCGATGACAGCGCAGCTCGTGAGGCCGAACGCCAGCGGCGCGGTAATAATTCACGGAATCTTGAAAATAATTCATCCGCTCATAATTTCAACGAGACAACGAGACCGAAGCTGCAAACGCGGCTCCCATAATCGTCTCCATTCCGCTCGAAGAGGGAGGCAGATCCGTGGACTGTCAACAATGGCTGTGTTGGTCTGACATCGTGCGTGCCGTGCCAGCCTGAGACTGGCTCATCCGTCGCCATTGCTGCTTCTATAACCAATAACGCTGGTGCTGAGAGAATTTCTCCAGTGGCCAATCGGGTGATTCATTCTCTCTCGGGGGGCCTCGATTTACACGAGTGGCCACGAAATTGGGTGATAATTACTCGAGTGGCCACGCCAGGGGATTCCTGCTCGCTTTTTTTTCACCGGCGAATTACCCTATGGGGATTTGTAGCCTCGAAATTCCTTATTCGTGCGAGTGGTATTCCTAGGTAGTGTTCCGTTCTGTTCCGCAACTTAAAATTTCGCCAGGCTCACGGACGCGAAAGTGGCCCGCCCACTGTACAAGAAACTGACCAACAGTACATTGACCGGTCAGTTTCGGCTAAATGCGCGACCAATGAGCTCGCGGTCCATCTAATTCCGAACGAATCAGAGATCGAGCATAGAACTTCTCGATCATATAATCCTATAGACCCGAAGCAAACAGCCACACCCCTAATGCACGCGCATGATACGTAAAAAACATGCGCGGTGCATATGTTGCCATTGAGCGTCCAATCGGGCGCCATCATTGAATTCCCCATCATATACCGAAATGATCGGCCATCAATTCGCGATAAACTAAATTACCGCGCGTGACTGGTTTGTTTTAATCTCAGGATATGCTTTGCCATTGAGCATCCAATTATCCCCGTCCAAATGAAATGGCAACCATATATAAAATAGGACCGCACACTAACAAATATTAGTGAGCATATGATTTGTCCAAGTTTGTGTGCTTAGGGTGCATATAAAACATACTATTAAATCCCATACAGCCATATAGTAAATTGTGTTTAATGAACGCGTTCAAATATGATCGGCAATCCGTAAATCTTGCGCCTGATTAGACGCGCAGTGGCAACAAATGCACCACTCTTTCTCCTGACCAATCGAGCGCGGTCGTTTTGTTGTGTCGGTTCGTTTCGGGGGAAATGCAGTATATGATCGCGAAGTCATATACTCGATCGCTGATTGGATGTTAATTAGATGGACCGCGCGCTCATTGGTCGCGCATTTGGCCGAAAATGACCTGTCAATGTACTGTTGGTCAGTTTCTTGTACAGTGGGCGGGCCACTTTCGCGTCCGTGAGCCTGGCGAAATTTTAAGTTGCGGAACAGAACGGAACACTACCTAGGAATACCACTCGCACGAATAAGGAATTTCGAGGCTACAAATCCCCATAGGGTAATTCGCCGGTGAAAAAAAGCGAGCAGGAATCCCCTGGCGTGGCCACTCGAGTAATTATCACCCAATTTCGTGGCCACTCGAGTAAATCGAGGCCCCCCGAGAGAGAATGAATCACCCGATTGGCCACTGGAGAAATTCTCTCGCTGGTGCTTCTATAATGCAAGTGCTCCTTCTCTCTGCCTCGAGGGTGCACTTTGGGGGGGGGGGGGGGGGGGGGGGGGGGGGGGGGGGGGGGGGTGGAGGCAAAGGTTTATCACTTGCCTCCACCTGGTTACCGGGTTTGTGGAGGACTTGCATTGCATATGCTTTGGGTTTGAAGTGAACCCTACTTAAGAGAAACTCACGAACCATATAAGAATGACAGAAGGTGAACGCGTACAGAGGCAGATCTGTTATACGTAATGTTGCACGGCAGATCGACCAACTGTGTTTATCCAACAGATTCTACAATGGGGTGTACTACAATCCAGTCATCTATGGCTTACAAGCAGATCGCAATGCTAAACCAGGTGCGATGGATCTGCTGCAAGATGCTCGGTTAGAATTCTTGGTAGGTCAATGCCGCATTGCTCGCTGATCCGACGTGGCGTCGTCTCAATGACTCCATAATTGCAATCACTCTCAGCCTCCAAAATCTCGTGCGTAAAACACAATCGAGCTTCGAAAATGCGGCCATTTTCAGGTGCATGCCACATAGCCTGGAAAACGTTTTCAAGTGCATGCCATGTTATTCGGCAGGTGTCTACACTTTACGCGCTTCCAAAGATTCGTTTCGAATTAGCACAAACAGTCTAGAATAGATGCGATTACGGATTACGCAAAGCAAAATCGGGAATGGTTGGTTCTCGACTCTACATTTTCTGACGTCACCAGAAGCAATCATTGCATGTTTGCCCAATTTCGACGCGGATTTATGCTTTGCCCCAAATCTTCTCAAACGAACTTCAAATGTGAAATCGGTTGTACTGTTGACGCGGGTGATGGACGCTGCGCATGGCAAATCAGCACATTTTTCTTGCATGATCCGAAACGTGAAAAACCTGCCCGGGTTCTAATTGAGTTTCCTTTACCGCTATAAGACAAGTATAATAAATGGTAAGTAATGAAAGCTAAGAAATCCTAAGAGGATTATTTTTGTACGGGCAAACTTTAGAAACATTCGGGCAGACTTTTCAAGAAATTATCCTTTCCAAATTTCTGCACGCCCAAGAAAAAAATATTGATTTGCCATGCGCAGCGCTCGTCACCTGTGTCAATAGTACACCTGATCTAGCATTTGAGTTCGTTTAAGAAGAGTTGGGGCAAAGCAGAAATCCGCGTCGAAATTGGGAAAACATGCAATGATTGCTTCTGGTGACGTCAGAAAATGTAGAATCGAGAGCCAACCATTCCCGATATCGCTTTGCGTAATCCGTAATCGCATCTAATCTTGACTGTTTGTGCTAATTCGAAGCGAATCTTGGGAAGCGCGTCATATTACGTTAACAATTTTCTAAGCTGTGTAAAGTGTACACACCTGCCGAATAACATGACATGCACTTGAAAACGTTTTCCAGGCTATTTGGCATGTTCCTGAAAATGGCCGTTTGAAGATGTGACAGGGCAACCATATGGGGAGCACATGGGAGGTGCACTCGTGGTCGTGCGTGCAAGCAGCCAAAATCTGAGGAGGAAAGGTCTGCCAGCGTGGACCATCCCAAACTGAACACGTCTCCCTTTTTTCTCCCAACTGCTTTTCGGAGTGTGGGAGGAGTCAATTGGTGCGCTTCGGTCCGCCATCAGCCGAATGTGTGGGTGAATGGACGTCCTTCTCGAATTTGCTGCTCGACGTCAGGCGAACACTGTGCGGTTCGACTGGCATCGGGCTGGTGAATGGACACAGCTGGAGTAGGTTGTCGAGAGCTCACTCGAGGCAGCTATATAGTTTCTGGATTCTGACAAATTGTATCATCAATCGACTACTTGCTCCTACGCCTTTCGCCTGCAGGATCATCTGAGCTTCTTTCATTTCAAACTATCAGCCCACTTGTCTCAGCAGAGCCAGTCTCAGCTCATCAGCTCAAACACCATGGCCACTTCTCTCGCTGCCCGCCAGGCTATTTCCTCCCTAACATTCAGCACCAGCGTGCGCGGCGCTGCGCTCTCCACCCCTCGCCTCACCGCGACCCCCGCCACCGCCGCCGTCCCCCGCGGCCTCGGCCTCACCACCACAGCGCTTTTCTCCAAGAAGGCCGCCGCGACCCCGGCGAAATCCGCGAAGGCGGCTACCACCAAGAAGCCTCGCACGGAGGATGGAATCTTCGGCACGTCGGGCGGATTCGGCTTCACGAAGGCTAACGAGCTTTTCGTCGGCCGCGTCGCCATGCTCGGCTTCGCCGCGTCGCTCCTAGGAGAGGCCATCGACGGCCAAGGGATTCTCGGACAGCTCAACCTTGAGACAGGAATTCCCATCACCGAGGCCGAGCCGCTTCTGCTCTTCTTCATTGCCTTCACCGTGCTCGGCGCGATCGGCGCGCTCGGCGACCGCGGGCGATTCGTTGACGAGGAGGCGCCGCGCTTCGTCCCCGCGAAGCCCGGGAGCTTGCGGTCCGCGCTCGGCCTCAGCGAGGAGGGCCCGCTCTTCGGCTTCACCAAGGCGAACGAGCTGTTCGTGGGGCGCATGGCGCAACTAGGGTTTGCCGCGTCGCTGGTTGGGGAGGTTATCACCGGCAAGGGCGCGCTTGCTCAGCTGAACATTGAGACCGGTCTGCCGGTCTGGGAGGTCGAGCCGCTTCTGCTTGCGAGCATTGTGATTCTGTTCATCGCGGCGATCAACCCCGGCACGGGCAAGTTCATCAATGACGACGACGAGTAGTAGCGAAATGTGTGCGATTCCGTGTGTTACGGAATAAGTGCGATTGCACGAGTTTTGACATTAGGGTTCCCTCGGAGCTTGTGTTTCTGCCGCAAGGCAATTTTGTTTTCTCGTGTGTTGATATTTTAATACCAAGATCTTGTAACGACCTCAGTGAGATTCCTGGATTGAAAATTACTTCCCACGACGGATGCTGAACACTCTGAACGCCTTCAATCATCAAATCCCACCTATTCTCACTCTGTTCAGAAGAACGCTGGGAACATTTGAAGTAATAGCCAAGTTCTCACCCTCGTACTCTGTAATTGACCATTCGTTCTGGAGTGTGACAGATCTGTGGAGGTAACATGGTTTGTAAGATCTATATATGCGGCTGAAGTTGAATTGAAGCTGAAAGCACTAGAATCAATGGTGGTACCGTTCATTTTGTCAGTGAAATCCTTACATGTGATTCCGTCTGAAATCCATTGGGCACGGGGAGTTTGGTGGTATGGAAGTGGCGAAACAGGCGAAACCGCCATCAGTGTACGTGTTTGCTTTAGAGCCCAAGACCTGAATTACTCAACGGGGGTCAACTGAGTTTTTCTAGGCTCGGGCTGCTGCCAGTTGGAGGTTCGGATGGGTTGAGTGACACGCGAAAAAACAAAACCACCTTGCGACTGAAAACAGTTCGCCACAAGCTGTGCACATGCTGATTGGTTGGAACTAACAAGGCACACAAGCCCCCATCTTCCCAAGTTCGACAAACCAGAAAAGCACGCGAAGGGAAAGTGTGCACAGTTTGAATAGGGAATGACAGGCACTCGAACAAACATAACTAAGTTCCCTTCAGCCAGGCGCGGCCTTAGCTTCTAGAAAAACGATAAGGCGCCATAAGGAGCGAATGTCCGTGTTGATGGACCCGGAAAGGCGCGAATTTTAGGGTGTTGAGGAGGACGCCCTCCTCAAATAGGGAACAGGGCGGACGTATGAGAGTGATCGCTCCACATAGCCATCTCAAAAAGTTGACGACCGAAATCTAACCCAACATCGACTTCGAAGTCACCTTCCGGTTAGTTGAGGTAGTCAATCCAGGGTCGTAGGGTATGTCAGGTTGGGGTCACTCAAATTTGACCCCCGATTAGCCTCGCGACCAACTCGAAGGTGACTTTGAGGCCGTTACTGTTCATCCGATGCGCGAATCGGTATTAAGTGACCCGTTACACGAACAATACACTCGACGTGCTACACCTTTTGTTCAGAATCTTTATATTCAAATATAGCGGTTACAACGCATACGGCAGCAGTTTTAGAACCTTCAAACAGGTATTAAATATTTTTGTACTTCTTAATCAATCAGGGTTTACAATATAACCAGGGGCAGCAACATGTGGATAGTTTCCCGCAACAATTTGACTAGCACAATTCTCTATCTCTCCAGCCTATTGCGCATCCTCACCCTAACAGCACAGGCATGTCATTCCCATATGACGTGGGTGTGGTTTTGCAACCACATCTGCATTTCCAGTATCTCCTGCCATCTCTAAGAAAGCACAATTAGGAAATAATGAAGCAACGCAGATTGATGCTAGTAATGTAAAAACACATGAAAGTTAGGTACCGTACTTACGACTTTTAAGGTACGAACCATTACAGCAAATGCCACCAACGCAAAGAGCCAATGTCAATTAATCGCCTGCAACAACAGCACACACAAACGCGAGCCAAAACACACTAAGATATAAATGGCGCGAAACCATTATGTAGAAATGACCATGCTTGGGCATCAGTATATAAATTAGAGCATGCAGTTGCTACAGGACTGCTCCACGAGCCCCTCTCGGCATCAGCCCATGAAAGCATGTAATCATGACTCAGAGGGAAATTACGAAAGACTTGTTGAAATTAGGAGGTCGCTAGAGTAGCGGAAATACTCTAGGAAATAACGACGTCCCAGCGGCGGGGCTATTGGTCACTCAGAGGTAGCTCTCCTGGCTTGTAACTTGGTGCCAAAGCGGCGGCCGAGGGTAGGCCGGACACAAGCTTGAGAATTGTGTAATGATAGCATGGCAGTACATTGAGTTATATAGGAAACATAGCAGGGAGGCAGTTACCAAGGCGCAACTGTATTACAGTTGCGCTGTAACGTTTCAGTTGCCCAGTTACTGGCGAGACCTTTCAGCTTCGGCAAGGGCGCGGTATTCTGCCGTGCCTCCAGGGTGGTTTCGCGTACTGTAGACGCTGCCTCTTGCTCAATTCGACCCTTCGGCTGCCACGCGGGTCGCAACCACTGTACGCGGTTGCGCCCCTGCAGTTCGATACTTGAGTCAACACCCCCGATATTGAGGGCTTCGCTTCTGCACTTCGAACAGTGCACTGCAAGATAAATAACACACAAATATATTTCCAACAAGACTCACCGTCTGCGCCTACATCGCAATTCCCGTCGGTCGCTGCCCATTCCGCCACACCCAACCCCGTTACGAGGGGCTCACCGTCTGCGCCTGTCTGCGTTAGATGCAGCTCCACTTATCCAGTTGCGCTCGCCGACGGCAGTCGCGCCGTGATGCTCGGCAGCCACTGTAATGAAAATTGTACAGAAAAAAAAAGGAAATTCGTGATTACGGGCCGATCACACTAAGGCATTGGCTGAAAAAACAACTTCACGACGTCGCGAATGGTAACTTGTTAACGGTGGTTTAGGCTATACACGAAAGGCAGCATCAGCGCGACGACACACTGTCCATTCGCACTTCATGTCAGACGGGAATAGCATCCTAACTGCTGAGTTTCCACACAGGCAGACACAAGGGTGGAGCTGCTAAGCAATGAAAATTGCACAGCAAGGGGCGTAGGGGGGTTGTGCGAGACTTGCAGAAAGGGCTGGAGCAGGTAGTAGGTGGCTAGGATTGCGTGGTTGTGTGCGCTTCTGTGCACTTGAGGCATGAGTGCAGATTCTGGCGCAGCTGGCAGATTACAACAACCTGTGCCAGACAGGTGGCGCAAAAGTACTGCCTTAGACTCATTGAGTTGGCAGTTTTCAGCCTAGTGCTACGCCACCTGTACAAGTCTCGCCAGAATGTGGCTCCCCTGCGCGTAATATCCTCCTCTGATTTCGTGTGTTCGTGTTTTGCGATGCTATGGTGTAATGTGTAACTACGTTTCGCTACCGGTTTGTCAGAATGTTATCTTATGTTCTAGCCTGTAGTGGGGTGCTCTATAGCGAGTACAACCCTTCTAGGGTTTGCTATTTGTATCCTCATTCCTGCTAGTTCAACCCTCTTTCTTTCTTCTAATTTTGTCATGCTATCAGAGCAGGTCGATCCCCTTGGATCGATCCCGTGGGTGGGTTACCACCCCCTCGCTTCCGCTGCAACTTTTCCTTCCCGCCGTGCGCCCAGAGGCGCGCGGCGGTTTTCTGCCCGCCGTGCGCCCCGAGGCGCGCGGCGGTTTTCTGCCCGCCGTGCGCCCCGAGGCGCGCGGCGGTTCTCTGCCCGCTGTGCGCCCCGAGGCGCGCGGCGGGCTTCTGCCCCGTCGTTCGCCGCGTCGCCTTCTGGAGGCGACGCGACGGGCGACGGGGACCCGTCGCGGCCCCGCCGCCCCGCTTCGCGGCCCCGCCGCCTCACGTCGCGGCCCCGCCGCCTTCATTTCGCGGCCCCGCCACCCCACGTTCGCGGCCCCGCCGCCCCACTTCGCGGCCCCGCCGCCCTTCTGTCGCGGCCCTGCCGCCCCACCTCCGCGGCCCCGCCGCCTTCCTTCGCGGCCCCGCCGCCCTTCTGTCGCGGCCCCTCCGCCCCACCTTCGCGCCCCTCCCCCCCCCCCCCCCCCCCCCCCCCGGCCCCATTTCCCGTCGCCTGTCGAGGCGACCCTCGGGGGAGGGGGGCGAGCACCGCCATCCCACCCTGCCTACCCGCCATCCCACCCTGTCTGTGTTAGGGTTTGAGGGTGGCAAGCAGGGGGTGGCGAGTACGGGGGTGGCACTTCCTCCTTCCTCCCTTTCCTCCTCCTCCTCCTTCGTCTCCCACTGCTGCAGCTGTCGCTGAGGGGGGTGGATGTGTGGGAGACTGGGGTTTAGGGTTTAAGGGGGGTGCGTGGGAGTGGAGCTAGGGGTGTAGCAGCGGGTGTGTGTTGGGGGAGTTGGATAGTTAGGGAAGCTGCATGGAGGTTGCCGTCGTGTCGTCAGCAGCACCTGTATTCCGGGGGGCTTCGCCCGGTAGCCCAGTCGTAGCCAGCTGTGCCAGCCGCCCGTGGGTCCGTTGCTCGTCTGCCGCTACTTTAGCCGCGGGGCCAGTTACTCCAGTAGTCCGGGGCTTCGCCCGGTAGCCGCTGTGCAAGTGTGCCTCCTGTTGCCCGTGTGTCTGCAGCTTCAGCCGTCGCCTCCTATCTCCTCTCCTCTCAAACTCTCTCCTCCTCCTCACTTGCCCGTTGTGACTACCACTAGCTTTGCTCATAATTCTTAACTTTAAACTATTGCTTCTTGAACTTGTGCTCAGAATGTGTGGTGACATTGTGATCCACCCTGAGCTTGTACTGCTTTGCTTGCTCTGCTGATTACACCCCACTTTGGCTATGGGGGTGTGTCAAAATGTTATCTTATGTTCTAGCTTGTAGTGGTGTGCTCTATAGCGAGTACAACCCTTCTAGGGTTTGCTATTTGTATCCTCATTCCTGCTAGTTCAACCTGTGAAGCAAGGAAAACAGGAATGGGAATGACTAAGTCAGAGTTGGGTACAAATACAACCCTAGAAAGCTGTACCCCATATGTGCTACCCCACTATAGCCTACAAACATGCATCAGTTATAATAATCCGACACACCCCCATAGGCAAAGTGGGGGAGAACAAGGGGTCACAAGACCAGTCAAGCAAAGCAAAGCAAAGCAAGCTCAGGGTGGATCACAACGTCACCACACAGTCCGAGCACAAGAGCAGGGCCAGAGGCCAGTTCACATGAAGGAGTACAGACATATATATAAAACTAGACAAGCAAGAGCAGGTATATATATATGTCACAGTACAAGTGAAGTCAAGAGGAGAGCAAGTGAGGCAAGACAGGCACAAGACCCAGCTGGGTGCAAAAGCGCTGATGGTCACAAGGCGCGAGTGCCTTGGTGAACACATCAGCAGTGTTGGCCTCAGAGGCCACGTACGCAAGTCGCAACTGACCACGCTGCTGCAGCTCACGAGCAAGGAAGTAGCGGAGAGCAATGTGCTTCGTTCTGTGCTCCAAGCGCTGCTCTCGACACAAGGCCAGCATGGCCTTGTTGTCTACGTACAGCACTGGAGGAGAACGAGGCGGCTCTCCAAGGTCAGTCAGCAGGTAGGTGAGCCAGCGAAGCTCCTGTGCAGCCATGGCCCCGGCGTAGATCTCAGCCTCACAACTGGAGCCGAGAACCGAAGACGAGCGAGTAGACCGCCACGAGACAGAGCCGGAACCAAGGCTGAAGGTGTAACCCTGTGACGACCGCTGCGTAGCCTGGTCGTCAGCCCAAGAAGCGTCCGCGTGGCCGGTAAGGACCACTGGACTCCGCCCTCCAAGCACTAGCCCCATGCCTGACGTACTGCACAGGTAGCGCAATACCCTCTTCGCTGCAGCCATGTGCTCCGGTCTGTGTCTCCCAGGAGCAACATAGCGTGCAAGAATGCTCAGAGGGTATGCAAGGTCAGGTCGTGTGCAGGTCATCAGGTACATGAGGCAGCCAACAAGCTCCGCATACGGACCACTCGACTCTACGGACTCATCCGAAGGCAGAGCTGAGAGTGAGTGGCGAGTAGGCAGAGGAGTGGCCTGAGGCGAGGAGTACGTGAAGCCGAAGTGCTGAAGGACCTGCTGCACCATGTGTGACTGAGTCAAGGTAATGGTGCGGCGTGCTCTGTCCCGAGTGATCTGCAAGCCAAGGTAGCTGCGCAGTTCACCCAGGTCTGTGCACGTGTGTCTCTTCAGCAGCTCGGACTTCACGTCGGCGAGTCCAGTAGTGTCCGCTGTGGCAAAGACCAAGTCGTCGACGTACACGAGGATGTAGAACGGCGGCAGGGAAGTGTCGGTGCGAAGAAACAGCGACGGGTCAGCAGTAGAAGGAGCAAACCCAAGAGCCGCAAGAGTAGTCCTCAGTGTGTCGTGCCACTCACGCGGTGCCTGGCGGAGACCGTAGACTGGCCGTCGGAGGCTCCACTAGGTGCCAGGAGGGAAAGTCCCAGTGAAGCCAGGTGGACGGCGAAGCCAGATCTCCTCGTGCAGGCTACCCTGCAAGAACGCAGTGCTGAAGTCGAGAGAGTGAAGCTCGTAGTCACGCTGAGCGGCTATGTGCAGCAGCACCCGAAGAGTAGTCATCTTCGGGGTGGGAGAGAAGGTCTGAAAGTAGTCAACTCCCTGCCGCTGACTGAAGCCACGAGCAACGTACCGTGCCTTGAAGACAGGTGGAGAGCCCGGCGGCCGCTTCACCCTGAAGATCCACATGCCACTGACGATGTTCGCCCCAGGAGGGGGAACCGCGTCAACGTAGGTGCCTGTGGACTTCCAGGAAGCCATCTCTGCATCCATAGCTGCCTGCCACTGAGAGGAGTAGGGACCCTCTACGGCCTCCGCGTAAGAACGCGGAGTCGGGATGTCTAGTGCATCCGGGTCTCCCTCAGGGGCAAGCAGTACAGACGCGAGATGAGGTGAAGCAGCCACTAGACACTGTAACTCCTCCTGCCTGTCCTCTAGGACGTCCGTGCCAAGAGCACACTCACCCCCGACGGACGGAGGACAGACAGACGCAGACTCAGCAACAAGACTAGCAGCGTAGTCGAGACGACAGCAAGCAGCAAAGTCGACGAGCTCAGCGACTAGAGCAGACGCAGCAGTGGACTCAAAAGAGGGGTCAGTGACGACAGTAGCAAGCAGGCGCGTGACAGTAGGACTGGCAGCACGAAGAGAGTCCGACTCAGGGTCGGCAAGCGCAGGAAGAGAGGACTCAGGAGGAGAAGGCAAAGGGGCACGCAGAGGAGCAGTGGACGGACGCAAAGACATCCGGTGCGTGCCAGGGACAGGAGGAGGACGCTGACGCGAACTGCGACCACTAGCGCGAGCAGTGCGAACAGGCGACGCGGGACGAGACGCAGGCTCACGACGCTCAGCAAGACCTCCAGTAGGACCAGTGTAAGGAGAGGGAGCAGGCAGTGGAGAGGAAGGCTCCAGCAGGGACTGCGACTGGACAGGCGGTGGACCCTCTACTGGAGGAGAAAGACCAAGAACCTGCTGCAGGAGCGGAACGAAGTACGGCCGAGGCCGTGCGGCAGCTCCAGACGCAGCAGGGACAGCACCAGCACCCTCATCGACAGCACCAGCGCCACCCACACCTCCAGCGGCAGGACCAACAGCAGTAGGCTCAGCACCAGCGCCCTCAGCAGCTCCAGCACCAGGAGGACCCGCAGGTCCAGCAGCTCCGGGACCGGCAGCACCCGCACCCTCGACGGTCGAAGAAGCTCCAGCTCCAGCTCCAGCAGCACCTCCAGACTCAGCAGCACGCCTCCAGCGGCGAGCGAACCACTCGCGCAGCTCCTGTGGAGAGAGGGGCTCCCGGCGAGACGCAGCAGCAGGAGAAACCCCAGGCTCAGCAGCTCCAGACGCAGCACCCCCAGGCTCAGCAGCTCCCAGCTCAGCACCCCCAGGCTCAGCAGCTCCCGACCCAGCACCCCCAGACCCAGCACCTCCAGGCACAGCACCCCCCGGCTCAGCACCCCCAGGCTCCGCACCCTCCGCAGTAGCACCCTCAGGCCCAGCACCCCCAGCAGTAGCACCCCCAGGCTCAGCACCCCCGCGCACAGCACCCCCAGAGTCAGCACCTCCAGGCTCAGCACCCGCAGCAGCACCAGAGTCACCAGTAACCTCGACCGGGTCAACGGCGTCTACCTGGGACACACCTGAGGGGGCAGGAACCTGAGGGGGGAGGGGGTCTACCGGGGGGGGAACCGGCACAAGGAAGTCCGGGGGAGGGGGGAGGGAAGGAGTGCGGTAGGGGAAGAGACGGTAGAAGGGGACTGACTCGTCGAACGTGACGTCCTGGGAGGACAGAACACGACGAGAGGAGGGGTGGTAAAACTGCCACCCTGGGGCGTCAGTGGGGAAGCCAAGGAAGACACAGGGAGCAGCACGAGGGGACAGCTTGTCCGCAGACAAGTCGCGGACAAACGCCCGAGATCCCCAGACACGGAACACAGACGCATCGCCAACCTTCCCCGTCCACAACAAGGCTGGGGACATCGCAGGCCGAGAGACCCGGGGGTGAAGGTTGAGCTGATGCGCCGCGTACCTCACCGCAAACGGCCACAGAAAATGGGGGGCAGCCGCATGCATCATGGACGTACGAGCTACATCCATGACCATACCAATGCGGCGCTCAGCAATCCCATTTTGCTGTGGTGAGTCCGGAAGCGTGAAGGTCTGGCGGATCCCCCGTGCACGACAGTAGTCCCGCAGAAGGCGAGAAGAGAACTCTCCGCCTCTGTCAGAGTGCAGACGCAGAACAGGAAAGTCCGAGCCGAAGCTCTTCCTGAGCTGGAGACGAGCCTCGCGGATCCAGTCGATCAACACCTCAGTGACCGCACCCTTGCTGCGCAAGGGGAGGACTGTGGTGTAACGCGAGTAGTCGTCAACCACCAACAGGAAGTAGCGCTCGTAACCCTGCCCGCGGACGGGGGCTGGGCCCCACACATCCATGTGAAGCGTCTGCAGGGGAGCCTCTGTCGGGGGGAAGTGGGAGGAGTGAGGAGTAGCCCGGAGGCGACCCTCGACACAGGGGACACAGGAAGGTCCTGGCCCGGAGGGGAGAGGAGGGAGAGACTGGGGAAGACCAGAGACAAGGACACGGGAAGCCATGCTCCGAAGACGGGGCAAGGAGGGGTGGCCAAGACGGTGGTGCCACAGGAGAGTCTCGTGAGACAGGAGGCGACAAGAACAGGGGGCAGACTCAAGACCTGACCGGGACGCAGCAGCAAGCACCTGACCCGACGCAGCCACCTGACCAGACGCAGGGACAGGAGGAGACTCAACGGTCAGGGTGTAGAGACTCGACCCCGGCCGACGCGAGAATGTGGCCAGGTGTCGGCCTGTGCGTGCCTCCGTGCAGTGGGTCACCCGCTGACTCGCAGGAGTGAACTGGTGAACCCCCACATCCTGCAGGTCCGCTCCACTCACCAAGTTCGTAGAGAACGAGGGAAGGTACAGACCCGATAGGGTGCCCGAAGGGGCAGCCGGACACGGGAGGACAGTGGAGAAGTGAGACAGGACAGGACCCCCAGAGGGGTCAGCAAGGGAGACCGCAACCGGCCGGCCGAGCGGCGTAAGGGTAGTGCGGTCTCGAAAGAAGGAGCGAGAAGCTCCGGAGTCAAGTGTGAAAGTGAGGGAGGACGAGGACGACGCAGTACCTGAGAGCGCAGTCTCACCAGTACCTGAGAGCACAGACGCACTGGCACCTAGAGCAGCAGCCTCACAAGCACCTAGCGCAGCAGTACCAATGCCCGGGTCGGGCTGGAAACAACGGTAACCCTCATTCTCCTCACTATAATCCACAACATACATAGCAGCAAGGATAGCATCAAAATCAAGATCAAAGATCGCTACACCAGCCCTGAGAAGCTCATCCCAGCGAGGGATCTCACTAGCCCCAGGGAACCGCTGACGCCAAGCGTCCGTCAGGCGGCCAAAGCAGCGCTGGGTGGCGTGGGCACCCCCACACTGCTCACCCGCGCGGTCGCCGGAACGAAGAACGTAGGTGCAGGGACCAGTACCCCCACCCCTCTGACGCCCAGCGTACCACTCACGAAGCTGCTGAGGCGGAGGGATGTCCCGCGAGCGCTGCTGCTGCTGCCGCTGCAAGCGCTGGCCACCACCACCGCCGCTACGCTGCTGGGTACCACCTCGACCAGCTCCACCTCCTCCACCACCACCGCCTCCTCCGCTGCCGCCTCCACCGCCTCCACCTCCGCCGCCTCCACCACCGCCGCTGCCTCCACCACCACCGCTGGCACCACCACCACCGTCTCCACCACTGCTGCCACCACCACCACCACCTCCACCACTAGTCCCGCCGCCACCCCCACTCCCTCCGCCGCCACCGCCGCCACCGCCACCCGCCCCCTCCAGCTCCACCCGCGCCCTTGCCCCCCTTGCCCTTGCTGGAGCGATGTCTCCCACTAGGGGCAGACGCCGCGCCGACCGACTCAAGACCAAGCAGGTCGGCAGCAGCAGCAGAGGCAACAGAGGGCAGCAAGGGGGAAGGAGAGCACCCCTCAAAGATGGGGGTGCGAGGGTCACCACGAGAAGCACCTACAGCGACTATGCTCTTCTCCGCTGCGAGGAGGGCCTTCTCGAGGAGGTCGACGGTGAGGGTGGTGGGACAGACTGCGAGAAAGTGGTCCCTGACGACGCGAAGGGAGTCAGGGAGGCGCGCGACTACGTAGTAGAGAGCGATGTACATGGGGGGGGGGTTCTTAGCGCAGAACTCAGCAGGAAGGGCGGCGCGGTAGCGAGTGTCACTAGTGCGGAGGTGCGTAATGAGGTCAGCGACAGTGGGAAAGGCAGAGAGGTCAGGAAAGAGGTAGGGAAGCATGAGACGGCTCAGTGCAGCAGTGGCAGGGGAGGAGTAGCGCGCAACTACAGCGTCGTACAAGGTCTGAGCACTCTTGTACTGACTAAAGTGCGCACGCTCAGAGGTAGGGAGGTGGCGACGCACAGCAAGACGTGCAGCAGCATCGCGGGTGGCCCACTTAGAGCGGACAGCGGGATCAGCATCAGCAGCAGGAGCAGGAGAGGCGCCAGAGGTGAGGTCAAAGAGAGAAAGGTCGTCAGCCCTGTCGCACTGTAAGAACAGCTGCAGGTCGTCTAACCAGACCTCAAAATCAATGGCGCGACCCTCAGCGTCAAAAGCTAGGACACTAGGGGTAGCCATGGCGACGACAGCGACGTAGTGCAAGCAGTAGGGAAAGAGCTCGCAGTGTCAGTGGGACAGTGCTCACCAGGCAGGGCAGGTCGTGCAGCTATGCAAAAAGGCGGCTCAGCGACCGGGCGGCTCGGGTGCACAGCGGCTCGGCTCCCGGGCGGCTCGGCGGCTGGGCGGCTCGGGCGCAGGGCGGCTCGGCTCCCGGGCGGCTCGGCGGCTGGGCGGCTCGGGTGCAGGGCGGCTCAGCTCCCGGGCGGCTCGGCGGCAGGGCGGCTCGGGTCCCGGGCGGCTCGGCGTTGGGCGGCTCGGCTCCCGGGCGGTTCGGCTGCTGGGGCGGCTCGGCCGGGAGATGCAGGGGCGGGGCCGTCAGGTGCAGCGGCGGGCCGGCAGGTGCAGCGGCGGGCCGGCAGGTGCAGCGGCGGGCCGGCAGGTGCAGGCGGCGGGCCGGAGGGTGCAGCAGCGGGCCGTAGGGTGCAGCGGCGGGCCGGCAGGTGCAGCGGCGGGGCCGTCAGGTGAGGCGGCGGGCCGGCAGGAGCAGCGGCGGGCCGAAGGGTGCAGCGGCGGGGCCGTCAGAGGCGGCGGGCCGCTGGGTGCAGCGGCGGGCCGGCAGGTGCAGCGGCGGGCCGGCAGGAGCAGCGGCGGGCCGGCAGGAGCAGCGGCGGGGCCGTCAGGTGAGGCGGCGGGCCGGCAGGAGCAGCGGCGGGTCGTAGGGTGCAGCGGCGGGCCGTAGGGTGCAGCGGCGGGGCCGTCAGAGGGGACGGCGGGGCCGCGGCAGTAGAGGCGGGGCCGCGTCAGGAGAGGCGGCGGGGCCGCGTCAGGGGAGGCGGCGGGGCCGCGTCAGGGGAGGCGGCGGGGCCGCGTCAGGGGAGGCGGCGGGGCCGCGTCAAGCAGGCGGCGGGGCCGCGATCAGGAGAGGTGGCGGGGCCGCGTCTGAGGGACAGCGGGGCCGCGAGGGAAAAGGCGACCCGAGGGGTCGCTAAAAAAAAAGGGCGCGCCTCGGGGCGCGCTTCGGTGGGCCCTAAAAAAAAACGGTCCTAAGGCAGGACCCGCTCTATACCATGTGAAGCAAGGAAAACAGGAATGGGAATGACTAAGTCAGAGTTGGGTACAAATACAACCCTAGAAAGCTGTACCCCATATGTGCTACCCCACTATAGCCTACAAACATGCATCAGTTATAATAATCCGACACAACCCTCTTTCTTTCTTCTAATTTTGTCACGGTTCGCTCTACGTGATGCAACGGGTGCTACGCAAGTCGCGCGAACTGATCCTGTAACCCGATTCTACACAAGGAATTTGATTTTCGCTCTAAAGAGTACATCGAATTCAACAGCGTCATTTGCATCCCACATATCTGGTTAACAATTCATACATCTTAGTAAGTAGCCTGGTTATTGTTGTAATACACTGGTAATGCTTTTCGTAGGAGTTAATTTATCCTTTTCCCAAAATCACGTGTTTAGGGTTACGATACATAGCAATAATTTACTTATTAGAAATTTACCCTTTTATACATTAAACGTAGAAAAATATATCCTTGTAATAAAGCGCATTTTCGAATATTTTTATTTGAAAAACACAATGTGAGGCATTTTCTTGTTTGTTTTGTATATCCAATATGCGTGTTACCGAATTATATTATGTTTAGGGTTATTTTATCTATTGTGGCATTTATTCTGAAATCATGTGATTCGTCAATGTCTCATTTCGATGCGGCTCGGGCCATTTCGATGTGCGATTGGCAAATGTCAGCTCTCGTTGCGACCCGACCCGTTCACGAAATTCTATTGGTCAATAATTTTTGTGATGGCGGTTCGGGTTCATCTCGTTGGTCAGGTTGGGGTCACTTTCGGGTCAAGGGCGTTTTTTCGCGCGAAATCGAAGACCCGATGGTCACTTGCGGGTCTCGAGAGGCTGCATTTGACCTGACAGGCACTTTGGGGTGGGGTTCAGGTAACTTGTAAGTCACCTCGGGGATCCCAAATTCGGGTGGTGAGCCTAGGGCCGTCCGAATTTTGGAGATGGCCTTGTTACGCCACCACTCGGTGTAGCTTAGATTCCCACGCGCTCGAGGCGCCCCCAGCATCAAGCCTTCCGCCCTGCCCCTCACGGCCCCCTCCCCGCCGTTTGCGAGCGCCTGCCTTTCACGTAGCGCATGGTGAGAAGCCTCCCGTCGGGCACATCACACATCCCAAAATTTGAAACGCCAAAATCACTTTGAGAATGATGGTGACCCCAGAGTCACCCTCACGGGGTGACCCACAAGTTCACTATGAGTTACCTACTGCCTACCCCCAGACACTGGCGACGTCAGCGACGACCGCCAACCTTAGCTCCGAACGTGTAACAGAAAATTAGACCAATCAGAAAGGTTTACAGTTCGGGAGGGTACCCCGAGGTTACCCAACTTTGGCGGGAAAGTTCATGGCCCTGCCTATTTTGTCGCTACTCTGTTTCTGCCAAGGCAGCCACGTACGGGAATGGTACGGCATTTTTTTACTGTACACTTCGTTTCTCGTGATGTCGAATTGATAAATTACTGTTGTTTCTTCTGTGATTCTCTGGTTACTATCGCATCGCTCAATACATCGTAAGTACAGTGATGGGTTGGATTACGTGGCACATATTAGTTCACCAACCAATCGGAGCTCTTCAACATCACCTGCTACTGCCTCTCCTCTCCCAGCACATTTCGAGTACTTTTTCTTATCCATCCTATTATTCACTCGTCATTCCTAAGGTCGTTTTCAGCTCCTGATACTCAGAGCAGCTACTACGAGAGCTCCAGGCCGCTTACTTAGTAGCAGCTTGTCGCGATTAGCTCTGATGAGCTTCTAATGGTTGTTAGGCTTCGCGTACACGTATAGAAATTGGGTTCTTTCTATTTCTAACAGCGACGTCATAGTCTTTGTAATATTGCTGTTCAATGACTTGCACCTAATGTATCGTAGTTCGTGATCGTATCTTCATGGCAGACTATCGAACACGGGAGTGCTGCATGACGTCTTCCCGACGTCTACGCGTATCGACCGAAGAATTGTCGCTCGTCGCGAGGTGAGTTGAAATGCTGTACGATGGGGTTTCATGATGAGCGCCGCTCATTCCGCTTGATTCATGGCGTGACTCTAATTTTGCTTTATTGCCGCCGTTTTATTTGTCAGCATCCAGGTTTCCCTCATGCCTTCTCCCTGTCACACGATTTGTTTCCTTGCAATTTGTTGCCTTCGCCGCAAAGGTTTTGCAGTCGCTGTTACCAAGACATTAGCTTCCTATCTGGCAAGGCTTCTTTTCCGGTGAGCATTGCATAATAGACACCTGCGGCGTGACAACGTTGTTTCCCAATCCATCAAGGTCCTCTATATGTTTCTTCGTGTATTGATATTTCTCCTGTTTTCACTACGCATTCCTCACTCTTACCCCACCCTCCCACTGGCTGAATGTCGCCACTCTGTGCAGAACACGGAAGGCGATTTTGTCACGTATTCGTGAGGTACGAACCTGCTATGTCGTTTGTTCCTGTCAGAATGTTATTTGTCTAGCTTGCAGTGGGGTGCTCAATAGTGAGTACAACCCCTTAGGGTTTGCCATTTTGTGTGTCCTGCTGCTTCCTAGTCCCTCATTCTTCCTTCCAATTCTCCTTCGTAAACCCTAACTCCTAGTTCTAGAGCAAGCCCACCTACCTCCTAGTGTGGGCCTAGGCTACTAAGCCTAGGCCCCACACCTACTATTCTAACATGGTATCTAGAGCCGGCATGATCCTGCCGCCTAGTTCATCGGGCCCACCACCTACTTCCACTAGCTTACTATTCGCCGCGCGCCCCGTGGTGCGCGGCATTGCATTTTCATCCCGCCACGCGCTTCGAACGCGTGGCGGCTTTTTCTGCCCGCCGCGCGCTCGGGTCGCGCGGCGGTTTTCCCGTCCGTCGGAGCGCCCTCGAGGGGGCCTGCGCGCTGCCCTCCCCGCTGCTTGTCACGGCGCCCCCTGCGGGACCCGCGCGGCGTCGCCCTACTCGTCGCGACGTCCGTGCGGGACCCGCGGGGCGTCGCCCCTGCTCGTCGCGACGCCCCCTGCGGGACCCGCGCAGCGTCGCCCTGCTCGTCGCGACGTCCGTGCGGGACCCGCGGGGCGTCGCCCCTACTCGTCGCAACGCCCCCTGTGGGACCCGCGGGGCGTCGCCCCTGCTCGTCGCGACGCCCCCTGTGGGACCCGCGGGGCGTCGCCCCTGCTCGTCGCGACGCCCCCTGCGGGACCCGCGGGGCGCCGTCAGATCCTGCAGCAGCAGCTGCCGCCGCCCTGCAGCAGCAGCCGCCGCTAGGCCTGCAGCAGCAGCCGCCGCCAGAGCCTGCAGCAGCAGCCGCCGCCAGAGCCTGCAGCAGCAGCCGCCGCCAGAGTCTGCAGCAGCAGCCGCCGCCAGAGCCTGCAGCAGCAGCCGCCGCCGAGCCTGCAGCAGCAGCCGCCGCCAGGCCTGCAGCAGCTGCCGCCACCGAGCCTGCAGCAGCAGCCGCCGCTCTACCAGCAGCAGCAGCCGCCGCCGGTCTGCCGCAGCAGCCACCGCCGCCCAGCAGCAGCAGCCGCCGCCAGAGCCTACTGCAGCAGCCGCCGCCAGAGCCTGCAGCAGCAGACGCCCCTGGAGCTGCCCGCCACTGCAGCAGCCGCCCCTGGTGCAGCCGCCGCTGGTACAGCCGCCCCTGGTCCCTGGAGCAGCCGACCCTGCAGCAGCCGCCCCTGGTCTCTGGAGCGGCCGCCCGTGCAGGAGCCGCCCCTGGCCCCTGGAGCAGCAGCCCCTGGAGCAGCCGCCCCTGGACCTCAGAAGCCGCCCCTGGACCCGGTACGCTCTGTGCTGCCCGTGCCTGTGCTGCCCGTACCTGTGCTACCTGTGCCTGTTGCTGCCTGTGCCTGTGCTGCCCGTGCCTGTGCTGCCCTGTGCTGCCTGTGCCTGTTGCTGCCTGTGCCTGTTGCTGCCCGTGCCTGTGCTGCCCTGTGCTGCCTGTGCCTGTTGCTGCCTGTGCCTGTGCTGCCCGTGCCTCTGCTGCCCGTGCCTGTGCTGCCCGTGCCTGTGCTGCCTGTGCCTGTTGCTGCCTGTGCCTGGTGCTGCCCGTGCGTGTGCTGCCCGTGCCTGTGCTGCCCGTGCCTGTGCTGCCTGTGCCTGTGCTGCCCGTGCCTGTGCTGCCTGTGCCTGTTGCTGCCTGTGCCTGGTGCTGCCCGTGCCTGTGCTGCCCGTGCCTGTGCTGCCCGTGCCTGTGCTGCCTGTGCCTGTTGCTGCCCGTGCCTGTGCTGCCCTGTGCTGCCTGTGCCTGTTGCTGCCTGTGCCTGTGCTGCCCGTGCCTGTGCTGCCCGTGCTTGTGCTGCCTGTGCCTGTTGCTGCCTGTGCCTGTTGCTGCCTGTGCCTGTGCTGCCCGTGCCTGTGCTGCCCGTGCCTGTGCTGCCCGTGCCTGTGCTGCCTGTGCCTGTTGCTGCCTGTGCATGGTGCTGCCCGTGCCTGTGCTGCCCGTGCCTGTGCTGCCCGTGCCTGTGCTGCCTGTGCCGGTTGCTGCCCGTGCCTATGCTGCCCTGTGCTGCCTGTGCCTGTTGCTGCCTGTGCCTGTGCTGCCCGTGCCTATGCTGCCCGTGCCTGTGCTGCCCTGTGCTGCCTGTGCCTGTTGCTGCCTGTGCCTGTGCTGCCCGTGCCTGTGCTGCCCGTGCCTGTGCTGCCCGTGCCTGTGCTGCCTGTGCCTGTTGCTGCTCGTGCCTGTGCTGCCCTGTGCTGCCTGTGCCTGTTGCTGCCTGTGCCTGTGCTGCCCGTGCCTGTGCTGCCCGTGCCTGTGCTGCCCGTGCTTGTGCTGCCTGTGCCTGTTGCTGCCCGTGCCTGTGCTGCCCTGTGCTGCCCGTGCCTGTGCTGCCTGTACCTGTTGCTGCCCGTGCCTGTGCTGCCCTGTGCTGCATGTGCCTGGTGCTGCTCGTGCCTCGCGCTCGCGCCCTCGTGCGCTCTGCTACTGTCTGCGCCCTCGTGCGCACTGTTTCTGCTCTCCCCCCCCCCCCCCCCCCCCCCCGTTTGCGGGTATGGGGGTGGCTCGTGTGCATTCCTCCCTTTGCTCCTCCTCCTCCTTCGTCTCCCACTGCTGCAGCTGTCGCTGAGGGGGGTGGTTGTGTGGGAGACTAGGGTTTAGGGTTTAAGGGGGGTGCGTGGGAGTGGAGCTAGCGGTGTAGCAGCGGGTGTGTGTCAGGGGGGTGGGACTGTTTGGGGAAGCTGCATGGAAGTTGCCGTACTGTTGTCCGCAGCACCTGTAGTCCGGGGCGCTGTCCCGGTAGCCCAGTGAGCTAGACTTCTACGCCAGCCGCCCGTGGGTCCGTTGCTCGTCTGCCGCTACTTTAGCCGCGGGGCCTGTTACTCCTGTAGTCCGGGCGCTTAGTCCGGTAGCCGCTGTGCCAGTCTGCCTCCTGTTGCCCGTGTGTCTGCAGCTTCAGCCGTCTCCTCCTATCTCCTCTCCCCTCACTCTCTCTCCTCCTCCTCACTTGCCCGTTGTGACTACCACTAGCTGTGCTCATAATTCTTAACTTTAAACTATTGCTTCTTTAACTTGTGCTCAGAATGTGTGGTGACATTGTGATCCACCCTAAGCTTGTACTGCTTTGCCTGCTCTACTGATTACACCCCACTTTGGCTATGGGGGTGTGTCAGAATGTTATTTGTCTAGCTTGCAGTGGGGTGCTCAATAGTGAGTACAACCCCTTAGGGTTTGCCATTTTGTGTGTCCTGCTGCTTCCTAGTCCCTCATTCTTCCTTCCAATTCTCCTTCGTAAACCCTAACTCCTAGTTCTAGAGCAAGCCCACCTACCTCCTAGTGTGGGCCTAGGCTACTAAGCCTAGGCCCCACACCTACTATTCTAACAGTTCCTGCTATCTCGTTTTTTATCGTGTGTTGAAGGAGCACAACATTATACATAGGGTAGTGAGGTTTGTTCAGGAGCTCTCCTCAGTGAGTATTATAGCGTCTACAACATGCTGTGTGTAGGGTGCATGTTAGAAAGTGGGTTTTTAGTAAAATTGTTCTGTAATGCTCTATTTAAAAAATGCAGATTGAAATGTGCAAAGTAATAATTACTGAAATCAGTTACCAGAATTTTACCGTAATATGTGAAATTGAAAAAACCATTTATGCTGGAATTCTTTGTTGCTTTCCTATATAAAGGAGGATTATACGGTATTAGTTTTTATCAAAAGTATATGTGGCTATACCAGAATTATGTTTTTTTTCCTGTAATTGTTTGCCAATAAACTGTATGCGGTCGTTCGTGTAGTGTTTGAAACATTCTGTAGTGTTGGCGATATATTGCATAGTGCGGAAGCGGCTCGCGTGTGATTCGCTCCCGCATGATGGGAGGGGTCCCCTGTGGGTTACCACCTGTGGGTGACCTCGGGGTCACCACGCGAAGCGAAAGCTGCAGAGGTGACCCGCGGCTTACCTAGACAAGGACCCCGGGGTATCCCCCCAGGGGGTAAGCTGTGGGTAATTTGGGGGGGAGGTTTTCGGCCAAACTTTTTTGGGATGCAGCCCCCCGTCGCCCTCATTTTCAGCTTCCCGTCGCCCACATTTCAGCTTAGGAGTCGCCCACTTGGTGGCTATAAATGCTGTCGCCCACATTTCAGCAGGTCAGTCGCACGCATTTCGTGGCCCGTCGCCCTCGTACCAGGAATTTCGAGACGCCCACACATTTCGATCCATTTCCCTTCCCGGCGCACTCACTTCCCTTCCCGTCGCCCTCGTTTCCCTTCCCGTCGCCCACATTACCCTTCCCGTCGCACTAATTTCCCGTCACGTCGACGTATTAGGGGCCCATCACCCACGTTTCCCTTCCCGTCGCCCACATTACCCTCCCCGTCGCACTAATTTCCCGTCCCCTCTCACACATTTCCACCCCGTCGCCCTCGTTTCCCTGCCCTGCGCACTAAATTCCATTCCCGTCGCCCTCATTTCCTTCCCCGTCGCCCACATTTCCCATCCCTGCACCCTCATTTCGCCTCTCATCGCCCACATTTCCCATCCCTGCGCCCTCATTTCCCCTCTCATCGCCCACATTTCCCATCCCTGCGCCCTCATTCCCCCTCTCGTCGCCCTCGTTTCCCTCCCCATCGCCCACATTGCACTTCCTGTCGCTCACACTTCCCTTCATCCTCCCTTCCTCTCATCCGCCCTTCCTCTCTTCCACCCTTCTCTCACATCCTCTCTCCCTCTCATCCGCCTCCCCTGTCGTCCTCATTTCCACTCGTCCCCCCTACCCTTCTTTCGCCACACGCCCTCATCCGCCCTCCCCCTCATCCGCCCTACCCCTCATCCGCCCTACCCTCATCCGCCCTACCCCTCATCCGCCCTACCCCTCATCCGCCCTACCCCTCATCCGCCCTACCCCTCATCCGCCCTACCCCTCATCCGCCCTACCCCTCATCCACCCTTCTTCTTGTCCTCCCTCCCCCTCATCCGCCCTCCCCCTCATCCGCCCATCATCTCATCCTCCCTTCTCTCATCCAACCTTCCTCTCATCCCCCCTTCCTCTCAACCTCCTTTCCTCTCATCCAACCTTCCTCTCATCCCCCCTTCCTCTCAACCTCCTTTCCTCTCATCCAACCTTCCTCTCATCCCCCCTTCCTCTCAACCTCCTTTCCTCTCATCCAACCTTCCTCTCATCCCCCCTTCCTCTCATCCTCCTTTCCTCTCATCCAACCTCCCTCTCATCCTCCTCTCCTCTCATCCGCCCTTCCTCTCATCCGCCCTTCACGCAAACATCCTCTCTCCTTCTCATCGCCTCTCCCTCTCATTCGCCCATCATCTCGTCCTCCCCTCAACTCGTATTCCCTCCCCTACTTCAACCCCCCCCCCCCCCCCCCCCCCCCCCCAATCCGCCATCCCTATCATCCACCCTTCGCCCTCGTCCACCCTTCCTCGCATCCTCCTGCCCTGCCCTGCTTCCTTCCTCGCATCCGCCCTTCCTCTCATCCGCCCTTCTCTCCCATCCGCTCTCCTTCTCCTACTCCCGTTCTCTCGTCCGCCCTTCCTCTCATCCGCCCTTCTCTCCCATCTGCTCTCCTTCTCCTACTCCCGTTCTCTCGTCCTCCCTTCCTCTCATCCGCCCTTCTCTCCCATCCGCTCTCCTTCTCCTACTCCCGTTCTCTCGTCCTCCCTTCCTCTCATCCGCCCTTCTCTCCCATCCGCTCTCCTTCTCCTACTCCCGTTCTCTCGTCCTCCCTTCCTCTCATCCGCCCTTCTCTCCCATCCGCTCTCCTTCTCCTACTCCCGTTCTCTCGTCCTCCCTTCCTCTCATCCGCCCTTCTCTCCCATCCGCTCTCCTTCTCCTACTCCCGTTCTCTCGTCCTCCCTTCCTCTCATCCGCCCTTCTCTCCCATCCGCTCTCCTTCTCCTACTCCCGTTCTCTCGTCCTCCCTTCCTCTCATCCGCCCTTCTCTCCCATCTGCTCTCCTTCTCCTACTCCCGTTCTCTCGTCCTCCCTTCCTCTCATCCGCCCTTCTCTCCCATCCGCTCTCCTTCTCCTACTCCCGTTCTCTCGTCCTCCCTTCCTCTCATCCGCCCTTCTCTCCCATCCGCTCTCCTTCTCCTACTCCCGTTCTCTCGTCCTCCCTTCCTCTCATCCGCCCTTCTCTCCCATCCGCTCTCCTTCTCCTACTCCCGTTCTCTCGTCCTCCCTTCCTCTCATCCGCCCTTCTCTCCCATCCGCTCTCCTTCTCCTACTCCCGTTCTCTCGTCCTCCCTTCCTCTCATCCGCCCTTCTCTCCCATCCGCTCTCCTTCTCCTACTCCCGTTCTCTCGTCCTCCCTTCCTCTCATCCGCCCTTCTCTCCCATCCGCTCTCCTTCTCCTACTCCCGTTCTCTCGTCCTCCCTTCCTCTCATCCGCCCTTCTCTCCCATCCGCTCTCCTTCTCCTACTCCCGTTCTCTCGTCCTCCCTTCCTCTCATCCGCCCTTCTCTCCCATCCGCTCTCCTTCTCCTACTCCCGTTCTCTCGTCCTCCCTTCCTCTCATCCGCCCTTCTCTCCCATCCGCTCTCCTTCTCCTACTCCCGTTCTCTCGTCCTCCCTTCCTCTCATCCGCCCTTCTCTCCCATCCGCTCTCCTTCTCCTACTCCCGTTCTCTCGTCCTCCCTTCCTCTCATCCGTCCTTCTCTCCCATCCGCTCTCCTTCTCCTACTCCCGTTCTCTCGTCCTCCCTTCCTCTCATCCGCCCTTCTCTCCCATCCGCTCTCCTTCTCCTACTCCCGTTCTCTCGTCCTCCCTTCCTCTCATCCGCCCTTCTCTCCCATCCGCTCTCCTTCTCCTACTCCCGTTCTCTCGTCCTCCCTTCCTCTCATCCGCCCTTCTCTCCCATCCGCTCTCCTTCTCCTACTCCCGTTCTCTTGTCCTCCCTTCCTCTCATCCGCCCTTCTCTCCCATCCGCTCTCCTTCTCCTACTCCCGTTCTCTCGTCCGCCCTTCCTCTCATCCGCCCTTCTCTCCCA
Organism: Closterium sp. NIES-65; assembly: GCA_948144175.1. Classification (NCBI taxonomy): domain Eukaryota; kingdom Viridiplantae; phylum Streptophyta; class Zygnematophyceae; order Desmidiales; family Closteriaceae; genus Closterium; species Closterium sp. NIES-65. Next base: position 955,057 of record CANXME010002420.1, read on the forward strand.
TCCGCTCTCCTTCTCCTACTCCCGTTCTCTCGTCCTCCCTTCCTCTCATCCGCCCTTCTCTCCCATCCGCTCTCCTTCTCCTACTCCCGTTCTCTCGTCCTCCCTTCCTCTCATCCCCCCCTCCTCTCAAACCCCTTTCCTCTCATCTTCCTTTCCAGTCATCCTCCCATCCCCACATCCGCCCTTCCTCTCATCCGCCCTTCTCTCCCATCCTCTCTCCTTCTCATACTCCCTTTCACTCATCCTCCCTTCCTCTCCCCTGCCATTCCTCGCATCTTCCCTTCCTCTCATCCTCCTTCCCTCTCATCCGCCCTTCCTCTCATCCGCCCTTCCTCTCATCCGCCCTTCGCGCTCTCATCCTCTCTCCATCTCATCGTCTCTCCCTCTCTTCCTCTTTTCCCTCGTCCACCCTTCTTCTCGTCCTCCCTCCCCCTCATCCGTCCTCCCAGGCTTCCGCCCTTGATCTCATCCGTCCGAGCCCCTCATCCGCCATTCCTCTCATCCTCCCTTCCCCACATCCGCCCTTCATCTCATCCTCTGTTCCCCTCGTCCTCCCTTCCTCTCATCCCCCCCTCCTCTCATCCTCCTTTCCTCTCATCTTCCTTTCCTGTCATCCTCCCATCCCCATATCCGCACTTCCTCTCATCCGCCCTTCCTCTCATCCGCCCTTCAATCTCTCATCCTCTCTCCTTCTCATCGTCTCTCCCTCTCATCCTCCTTTCCCTCGTCCACCCTTCTTCTCGCCCTCCCTCCCCCTCATCCGTCCCCCCCCCCTCATCCGCCCTTCATCTCATCCTCTGTTCCCCTCGTCCTCTCTTCCTCTCAGCCCCCCCACCCCCCCCCCCCCCCCCCCCCTCTCATCCTCCTTTCCTCTCATCCTCCTGTCCTGTCATCCTCCCATCCCCACAACCTCCCTTCCCCTCATCCGCCCTTCCTCTCATCCAACCTGTCACTCATCCCCCATTCCTCTCATCCTCCATTCCCCTCATCCGCCCTTCATCTCATCCTCTGTTCCCCTCGTCCTCTCTTCCTCTCAGCCCCCCCCCCCCCTCTCTACCTCCTTTCCCTCGTCCACCCTTCTTCTCGTCCTCCCTCCCCCCCATCCGTCCTTTCCCAGGCTTCCGCCCTTGATCTCATCCGTCCTCCCCCTCATCCGCCCTTCATCTCATCCTCCCTTCCCCTCATCCGCACGGCCTCTCATCCAACCTCCCTCTCATCCCCCCTTCCTCTCATCCTCCATTCCCCTCATCCGCCCTTCATCCCATCCTCCCTTCCCCCCATCCGCCCTTCATCTCATCCTCTGCTCCCCTCTTCCCCCCTTCCTCTCGTCCTCCTTTCCTCTCATCCGCCCTTCCCCACATCCTCCCTCCCTCTCGTCCTCTCTCCCCTGCTTCCGCCCCCCCCCCTCCTCATCCGCCATCCCTATCACCCACCCTTCCTCTTGTCCACCCATCTTCTCGTGCTCCACCCCCTCATCCACCCTTCCTCCCATCCAACCTTCCTCTCGTCCACCCTTCCCCTCATCCTCCCCTCCTCTCATTCTCCCTTCCTCTCGTCCACCCTTCCTCTAAACCCCTCCTCCACTCATCCTCCCTTCATCCCACCCGCCCTTCCTCCTATCCTCTCTCCTCATCCTCCATTCCTCTCATCCCCCCTTCCTCACATCCTCCTTTCCTCTCATCCTCCCTTCCTCCCATCCGCCCTCATTTCCCTTCCTGTCGTCCCTTATATCTTATTCCCCCATTCCAATCTTTCCTCCTTCAACCCTCTGTCCATGCCTCCTCATTCCCGCACGCAGCCAACTTTCGGCCAGCAACACCACTCACCTGCGGGCATCTCAGCCACCCTGATCGCCAACTATCGCCCCGCGTGCATGAGCCCGCCTTTCTGAGCCAGGTACGTGCTACCATCCTCACACCTGCCGTAAGTGGCCCACCTTTCACTTATCGTCAATTAAGAAGATTCCCCACCTACCAGAGTTTCCCCGTTGCTCAAGGACAACCGCCGTTTTCTGTAACGCACTGCCAAGTGTCGCTTTGTAAGAAGAATCACTTCTTCATCTCGTCCACCAGGGTTTGCCCCATCAGGTGCACCCTACCATACGTTCCGACCACACAGTTGCCCATACAATCATCCCCCCTCCCCACCTGCACTGGATCCCCTACTCACTGGAAAAACCAACGACTCCAATATCCACTCCGCCCCTCGCTTATACATCCATCACATCCCATCCTCATGCCCTTCATTCATCCACCCTACATTCGTGCCTCTCTACCAACCTACCACTCCATTCCCTTTCCATTCATTCCCATCCTTCCCATCCAGGCTTCGATGGCGAACCATCCAGTGTCTAGTGTGTGCAGCACGTTCAACCAGCGTCATTACACTGTCCATTGGAAACTCAGAGCCCCAGTTTGCTACCTGCGTGTGGGGCTAAGCGTGCTTATGCCTGACAACAAGGTGGCTACGCATAACGATCTATTATCAGTCTACATGCAAGCTGCGCCACATGTCACAGAGAGACTTATGAGGGCAGCAAGACACGCAGGTAACAATGGGGAATGTGGGTGTTTGTCGCTTGATATAGTGCTGTAATGTGCACTCAACGTCGTGGACGGAGTGTACTGTTCTGACAGGTTGATGTGCTTGCATGGTTTTGCGACAGGTGCGGGTCCTGGAGGAGAGGGCGCTGGCCAAGTTGTGACGATGCATATGGAATCCGACTCGAAGGCCTTCTGGAAGCGCATGGGGAGAGGGACCACAACGGTGGAGGATCTGTTAGCGAGGCCTGACCGATCACTGATAGGTGTAGAGTTCAAGTTTCCAAAATGGGAGCGAGGGAAAAATGGCGAGCCTAGAAGAGTGGAAGGAAACGGATGGGGCGGTGCACGCAACCAAGCTGCAGCAAGCAACCCGACGGTAGAAGGTAAGAACGTAATGAGATGCTCGTTCTACTAAAAACCTCCCTCCCTCTCCCAGCCCTGTGGGCCTGATGCTTGTTTCACCCATGGCACTGCCTAATACTAACACGAACCCGACCCCCCCACCACCTGCCCTACTATTCTGCCTATTATCTCCCACCAACCCCAATCCTGTTTCTGTCCCTATTTGCTGCATTCTCTTCCCCGTTGCCCATAAAACTGTCGCCCCCTGCTCTGCCCTGAATAGTAGAGCCTTTCCACCCTCCCCCGTCTGCCTTGAAGCCCTAACCCTGGGCCTAATTCTTGTTCCCCTGCTGCATGTCAACAGAAACCCCACCAACAAGTGAGGACGGGCCTGGGCCGTGCTTGTCGGCCAAGAGCGTGTATGGGGTCGAGGGGGTGAGTGTTGAAGACCCTTCACAACCGCATGGCACTCATTCGAGCCCCCAAACCGGTGGCTATTCTGAGGGGCCAAACAGGTACAAGCAATAATTGTCCTGCTGAAATTGTCGAACATTATATGTTTATGTGGTTCTAGACTGTAGTGGGTTACACCTTAGGGGGTACACCAGATTAGGGTTTCATATTTGTACTCTTGTTCCTGTTAGTCACACCATTCTCGTTTCTCATTTTGACATGGTATTACGAGCCTAGGTTTCACCTAGGACCGAAACGTTAGGGCCCACCGTTTCCGCTAGCCGCGCCCTAGTGCGCCGCCTTTTTCCTAGCGCCCTCGTGCGCCTCGTTCCTCGCGTCGCCCTTTAAGGCCCCTCACGGCCCCTCGCGTTGCCCCTTAAGGCCTCTCACGGCCCCCCCTTACGACCCCGCGCTAGCCCCGAACGGCCCCGTGCGGCCCCCGCGCTAGCCTCCCCCGGCCCCTAACGGCCCCGCGCTAGCCTCCTACGGCCCCGAACGGCCCCGCGCTAGCCCCGAACGGCCCCTTGCGGCCCCCGCGCTAGCCTCTCACGGCCCCTTAAGGCCCCGCGCTAGCCTCCTACAGCCCCGAACGGCCCCCGCGCTCGCCTCGAACGGCCCCCCCCCGCGCTCGCCCCTCTACGACCGAGCCGCGCAGCGCGACCCCAGCTGAACCGCGCGACCCGACCGAGCCGCGCCGCCCTAGCCGAGCCGCGCCGCCCTAGCCGAGCCGCGCCGCCCTAACCGAGCCGCGCCGCCCTAGCCGAGCTGCGCCCTCCTTACCTGAGCAGCAGGGCCAGTACTGGACTGAACTGCTACTGCTACTGCTACTGCTACTGTCACTGCTACTGCTACTTCTGCTTCTACTTCAGCTATGGCTAGCCCTACAGTTCTCTCGTTCGATGCTGAGGGCCGCCCAATTAAGTTTGAGACCTGGCTCGATGATCTGCACCTGTTCCTCCAGCTCACTGCCAGGGAGGATGTCTCGCTGTACGATCATGCACTAGGCAAAGTTGCTGCCCCTGCTACTGATGCTGACGCCACTACCCGCTCCTAGTGGCAGACTCGTGACGCCCACGCTCGCTTCGCTATTCGCAACTCCCTGCCTGTAGATGAGCGCGAGCACTTCGGCCAGCACAGGACTGCCCAGGCACTGTACACTGCTGTAGTTGCGCGCTACTCCTCCCCAGCCTCTGCTGCGCTAGGCCGTCTCTCGCTTCCCTACCTGTTCCCTGACCTGTCCGCCTTCCAGACAGTCGCTGACCTCATCACGCACCTCCACACTAGTGAGGCCCGCTTCCGTGCCGCTATGCCTGCTGAGTTTCTTGCCTCCAACCCTCCCCCGCTCTGGCTCACTCTCTACCACCTAGTTACCCGCCTCCCTGACACTCTGCGTACAGTCAGGGACAGCTTCCTAGCCCGCTGCCCCACTGAGCTCACCATTGCCACCCTCGAGAAGGAACTCCTTGCAGCTGAGAAGAGTATTGTAGCTGTAGGTGCCTCTCGTGGTGACCCCCGCACCCCTTTCTTCGAGGGTTGTTCCCCCTCCCCCCTGCTCCCCTCTGTAGCCTCTGCTGCTGCTGTCGACCTCCTTGGTGCTGAGCAGGTCGGGTCTGCGTCCGCTCCCAGCGGGCGCCGCAGCGGCAGGGGCAGGGGAGGCAAGGGCGGTGGGGGTGATGGCGGGGGAGGCGGTGGTGGGGGTGGTGGCGGCGGTGGGGGCGGTGGCGGGGCTGGAGGGGCTAGTGGCAGCGGTGGGGGTGGTGGAGGCAGCGGCGGCGCCGGTGGCCGGGGTGGGGGCGGTGGTGGTGGCGGCGGAGGACGTGGCGGCGGCAGGGGCGGTGGTGGTCGTGGTGGCGGCGGCGGTGGTGGTCGTGGAGGCTCTGGCACTGGCCAGAGCACGCAGCACCCTCAGTCCTCCGAGGAGCTTCGTGAGTGGTACTTACAGCACGGGGGTGGGGGGGGTAGCCTTAGCTGCACGTACGTCATCCGCACTGGTCGCCGCAAGGGACAGACGTGCGGGAGGGCGCACACTGCGCAGCGCTGCTTCTCTCGCCTAGACGACGCTTGGCGTGCTCAGTTTCCTGACGCTCCTGAGCTCCCTCAGTGGGCTGATCTCCTCAAGAAGGATATCGATATCTATGCTCTTGATTTTGATGTTATTCTCAAAGCCATGTATGCATTGACTATTAGTGGAGAGGAGGACCAGTACCTGTGTGTTCCGCCTGACCCAGGCATCCGCACGAGTGAGGCTGCCGCCCTAGGTGCTTGCGTGTCTGCTGCCCCAGGTGCTGGTGAGGCTACTGCTCTAGGTGCTTGTGTGTCCGCCACCCCAGGTACTACTGAGTCCACTGAGGCACTGCACACCTTCACTCTAGACTCAGGCGCTTCGCGTTGTTTCTTTCGTGACCGCACTGCTCTTGAGCCCCTTGCTCGACCAGTCGCTGTCTCGCTCGCTGACCCCTCTGGGGGTCCTGTCATTGCGACCTCCTCCACTGTCCTTCCTTGTCCTGCTGTCCCGTCGGGCACACTGTCAGGTCTCCACCTTCCCTCGTTCTCTACGAACTTGGTGGCGGGTTGTGCGCTTCAGGATGGGGGTGTTCACCAGTTCACCCCTGCCTACGAGCGCGTGACACACTGCACGTGTGCTCGGACGGGCCGTCACCTGGCTACCTTCACTCGGCAGCCGGGGTCGGACCTGTACACACTGACCACTGAGTCCCCTCAGGTAGCGGCGTCTGCGTCTGCGTCAGGTCAGCTGTCAGCCCCCTGCTCGTGTCGCTCTCTGGCGCACAAGACAGTCCTCTGGCACCATCGACTTGGTCACCCGTCAGTGCAGCGCCTTCGGGGCATGCACGCCCGGTACCTTGTCTCTGGTCTTCCTCGGGTACTCCCTCCCCTCCCACCCTCCCTTGCTCCTCCTTGTCTTCCCTGTGTTGAGGGGCTGCAGCGCGCTGCCCCTCACTCCTCCTTGTTCCCCCCGACGACTGCTCCTTTGCAGACGCTCCACATGGACGTGTGGGGCCCAGCCCGCGTCCGTGGTCAGGGCCAGGAGAGGTACTTCTTAATCGTCGTTGACGACTACTCGCGCTACACCACGGTCTTCCCCTTGCGCACCAAGGGTGAAGTCCCTGATGTTCTGATCCCTTGGATCAGCAGAGCACGTCTTCAGCTACGAGAGCGTTTTCGCTCGGAGTTTCCTGTCCTGCGCTTGCACTCTGACAGAGGTGGTGAGTTCTCCTCCGACCTCTTGGCAGCCTACTGTGCCGAGCACGGCATTCGCCAGTCGTTCACGCTTCCGGCCTCTCCACAGCAGAATGGGGTTGCTGAGCGCCGCATTGGCTTGGTCATGGAGGTCGCTCGTACCTCCTTAGTCCACGCGGCTGCCCCCCACTTTCTGTGGCCGTTTGCGGTCCGGTACGCTGCGCATCAGCTCAACCTCTGGCCCCGTGTCTCCGCTCCGGAGACCTCGCCCACACTGCTGTGGACGGGGGAGGTTGGCGATGCGTCACGCTTCCGTGTCTGGGGATCCCGAGCTTTTGTTCGCGACACGTCTGCGGACAAGCTCTCCTCTCGCACTGCTCCGTGTGTCTTTCTTGGCTTTGTCCCGGATGCGTCTGGCTGGCAGTTTTACCACCCCGCCTCGCACCGCGTCTTCCCCTCTCAGGACGTCACTTTTGACGAGTCCGTGCCCTTCTACCGCCTCTTCCCCTACCGCACTGCCCCGCTCCCTCCCCCGCCTCTCTTCCTCGCGCCAGGTGCTGCAGTGGTAGACCCCCTCCCCCCTCAGGGTGCCGCTCCTTCAGGTGTCTCCCAGGTAGACCCGGTTGAGCCTGCCGAGGTAGCTGTCGACTCGCGTCCGGCTAGGGGTTCTGAGCCTGAGCGTGCGGAGCCTGAGCATGCGGAGCCTGGGGGTGCTGAGTCTGGGGGTACTGAGCGTGGGGGTGCTGAGTCTGGGGGTGCTGAGCCTGGGGTTGCCGAGTCTGGGGGTGCTGAGCCTGGGGTTACTGAGTCTGGGGGTGCTGAGCCTGGAGTTGCTGAGTCTGGGGGTACTGCAGCTGACTGTGAGACGCCTGGAGGAGCTCCCTCTTCACAGCAGCTGCGTGAGTGGTACTCGCGGTACTGCAGCCTTCGGCGGGGTGCGTCCCGGGCTCGCGGTGCTGCTGGAGTTAGTGCTCGTGTTTCCCCGCCGCGGCGGGAGCCGCCCTCTTCCCCACAGCTCCGGGAGTGGTATGCTCGGCACATCAGTCTTCGTAGTGGGACTGCTGGTGCTGGGGTCCCCGGGGTTGACACTACTACTGGTACTGCGGACCCTGGAGCTGGAGGTGCTGCTGCTGCTGGCGGTACTGCTGGAGGTGCTGTTATTGCTGGCGGTGCTGCTGGAGCTGCTGGAGGTGAGGCTGGTGCTGAGGACCCGGGCGTTGGAGCTGCTGCGGGTACTGCTGACCCTGGTCATGGAGGTGCTGCTGCTGCTGGCGGTACTGCTGGTGCTGCTGGAGGTGCTGCTGCTGGTGCTGAGGACCCTGCCGCTGGTGACGCTGCTGGTTCAGGAGTTGCTGCACGGCCTCGGCCGTACTTCGTTCCACTCCTTCAGCAGGTTCTTGGTCAGCTTCCTCCTCTCGCCTTAGAGTGTCCGCCGTCTGTCCAGTCACAGCCACAGTTACCGCCTGCCTCCCCTCTCCCTGTGCCTGCTCCTTACACTGGTCCGACTGGAGGTCTTGCTGAGCGTCGTGAGCCTGCGTCACGTCCTGTGTCGCCTGCGTCTCGTCGAGCGTCGCCTGTTCGTGCTGCTACCTCTGGTCGTAGTGTCCAGTGTCAGCGTCCTCTCGCTGTCCCAGGCACTCACCAGATGGCACTTTGTCAGTCCACTGCTCCACAGCGTGTCTCTCTCCCGTCGCCTCCTGCGTCCTCTCTTCCTGCTCTTGCTGACCCGGCGTCCGACTCCCTTCGCGCTGCCAGTCCTACTGTCACACGTCTCCTAGCTACGGTTGTCACTGACCCTTCCTTTGAGTCCGCTGCTGCGTCTGCCTTAGTTGCTGAGCTGGTCGACTTTGCAGCTACGTGTCGTTTAGACTACGCTGCTAGTCTTGTTGCTGAGTCTGAGTCTGTCTGTCCTCCGTCTGTCGGGGGTGACTGTGCCCTTGGCACTGACGTCCTTGAGGACAGGCAGGAGGAGTTTGGTTGCCTTGCTGCTGCTTTGCCCCATCTCGTGTCCATGCTTGTTGCCCCTGAGGGAGACCCGGATGCACCAGACATCCCGACCCCACGCTCTTACGCAGAGGCGATGGCCGGTCCCTACTCCTCTTAGTGGCAGACAGCCATGGACGCAGAGATGGCTTCCTGGAAGTCCACAGGCACCTACGTCGACGAGGTTCCCCCACCTGGGGCGAACATCGTCAGTGGCATGTGGATTTTCAGGGTGAAGCGGCCACCGGGCTCTCCGCCTGTCTTCAAGGCGCGTTACGTTGCGCGAGGCTTCAGTCAGCGTCAGGGAGTTGACTTCTTCCAGTCCTTCTCCCCGACCCCGAAGATGACCACTCTTCGGGTTCTGCTGCACGTCGCTGCTCAGCGTGACTACGAGCTCCACTCGCTTGACTTCAGCACAGCTTTCTTGCAGGGCAGCCTGCACGAGGAGATCTGGCTGCGCCGCCCACCTGGCTACACTGGGTCGTTTCCTCCTGGTACCCAGTGGAGCCTCCGGCGGCCAGTCTACGGTCTCCGCCAGGCGCCACGTGAGTGGCACGACACACTGAGGACTACTCTTGCGGCTCTTGGGTTCGCTCCTTCTACTGCTGACCCGTCGCTGTTTCTACGCACCGACACCTCACTGCCGCCGTTCTACATCCTCGTGTACGTCGACGACTTGGTCTTTGCCACTTGTGACACAGCTGGTCTCGCTCACGTGAAGTCCGAGCTGCAGAAGAGACACACGTGCACAGACCTGGGTGAACTGACAAGCTATCTTGGCTTGCGGATCACCCGGGACAGAGCACGGCGCACCATTACCCTGACTCAGTCACACATGGTGCAGCAAGTCCTTCAGCGCTTCGGCTTCACGTACTCCTCGCCTCAGTCCACTCCTCTGCCTACGGGACACTCGCTCTCAGCTTTGCCTTCGGATGAGTCCGTAGAGCCGAGTGGTCCGTATCCAGAGCTTGTGGGCTGCCTCATGTACCTGATGACCTGCACGCGACCTGACCTTGCATACCCTCTCAGCATCTTAGCACGCTATGTCGCTCCCGGCCGTCACCGGAAGGAGCACATGGATGCAGCTAAGAGGGTGTTGCGCTACTTGTGCAGTACGTCGGGCATGGGGCTAGTGCTTGGAGGGCGAGACCGGCCTGTTCTCACTGGGCACTCAGACGCTTCTTGGGCAGACGACCAGGCTACTCAGCGGTCGTCTCAGGGTTACACCTTCAGCCTTGGCTCTGGCTCTGTCTCTTGGCGTTCTACTCGCTCTTCTTCTGTTCTCAGCTCCAGCTGTGAGGCTGAGATCTACGCCACGGCCATGGCTGCCCAGGAGCTTCGCTGGCTCACCTACCTGCTGACGGACCTTGGAGAGCAGCCTCGTTCTCCTCCAGTGCTGTACGTCGACAACAAGGCAACCATTGCCTTGTGTGACGAGCACAGACTGGAGCACAGGACGAAGCACATTGCTCTGCGTTACTTTCTAGCTCGAGAGCTACAGCAGCGTGGTCAGCTTCGTCTGCGTTACATGGCCACTGAGGCCAAGACTGCTGATGTGTTCACCAAGGCGCTTCCGCCTGTTGACCATCAGCGTTTTTGCACTCTTCTAGGCCTTGTGCCGACTGGACCTCACTTGCTTACTTCTTGACTTTGTCTGTACTGTGATCACTATATATATATATATATATATATATATATATACCTGCATGTTTACTCTTGCTAGGTTGTGATCATTGTACTTCTTGCTCTATTATAAATCTGCATGTGAACTGGTCTTGTGACCACTTGCTTGTGCTCGGAATTTGTGTGAAATCCTCGAGATCCACCCTGAGCTTGTTTGCCTTGTTTTACCTTGACTGGTCTTGTGACCCCTAGGTCTGCCCCACTTTGTCTATGGGGGTGTGTCAAACATTATATGTTTATGTGGTTCTAGACTGTAGTGGGTTACACCTTAGGGGGTACACCAGATTAGGGTTTGATATTTGTACTCTTGTTCCTGTTAGTCACACCATTCTCGTTTCTCATTCTGACAGAAATACTAACCCATATGTTCAATTCCACGTTTATTGATAAGATGTAGAGTAGCACGTGCAGCACAATTACAAAACCCACTCCAATGTTGCATCCGTCTTGATTTCTGTCCATGCAGCCTGGACGCTGGCTCCGTGACGCGCAAGCGTCGTTGGCCCCGTGGTTGGCCAAACCCACCAAATTGGGAAGACTTTCCAGAGGACATGGTGTGTCTTCTCGATCCGAGGGTGATGGTATCGTTGTTTTGTGGTCGCGCCTTAGGCACGTGCGTGAGGTCTGCGTGCAGAGGTGCAATGCAACTTGAGTCGTGGAAGCGGTCGTGGGCATGTCTTGGGTTGGTGTGGTTGTGCAATGTCTGCTCAGCCAAGGAGGAATTTTGGTCAAGTAGTCGAGTGAGAGATGACCTACCTCCCAGCAAGCGTGGTCCACGTAGTCCGCCATTGATGGGTAAGATGATTGGAGCATTCGCTCTTGCCGGGATTGGGTATCAGCAGATGTGGGAGGTATGTCGCACATTAGGCGTGCCGAGGCCAGGGCACGAAACATATTACAAGTGCTTGAAGGGCGACAATGGTTTGTGGAGTGTAATAATATCAGTGGCCAGTCAAAACATGATGCGAGTGCGTGCGAGCATGGCACTGCGTCCAGGTCTGAAATGGTTATGTGTTGACGGTAGGTATTCGCAGGTGAGAGAGGTGCGATGGTGTACCGTAACATGGTTGGATAGGGAGAGTCAAAAAAAGGTTCATTATACAAACACAAGGAAACACAGGGACGACCGGTCATCCGTTAGGCTCGAGCGAATTGCATTTGACCAGGGTATGGATGAGCTTAGTAGGGATGGGTTTTGTGTGGATGGCATCATAACGGATGAGGGCACTGCTTTCAAGAGTGCTGCTCGGGAGAGAGGGTTGAGCCATCAGACTGACTGGTGGCACAAGTGTGGTACAGAGGTGAGAAGTTTCCGATCAGAGTTGCAAGATGCTAAGCGGAAGGCTGTAAAGACGGTAGCGGAGGCCAGCTGCTGTGAGGATCTGTACTTGCTTACCAATAAACTGCTGCAGGATTGGCTGCGAGCTGCACCCAGAGAGGGCACGAGGCCACCTCTGCCCACTACAAAGAAAGAGCTCGTAGCTGAAGTGTGCACTCTGCGAGGGTTTGTCTTCAAGGATATGGATCCCGCCGAGGGGTGGTGGTGGTGGCCGAGAGGTGGTGGTGGTGGTGGTGGTGGTGGTGGCAGAGAGGAGGTGGTGGTGGTGGTGGTGGTGGTGGTGGTGGTGGTGGTGGTGGTGGTGGTGGTGGTGGTGGTGGTGGTGGTGGTGGTGGTGGTGGTGGTGGTGGTGGTGGTGGTGGTGGTGGTGGTGGTGGTGGTGGTGGTGGTGGTGGTGAGGGTCACCCAAAACGTTACCCTCCCCCAGTGCCGTCTCCCCTCTCACCCATTCCCTCTCCCCCTTATTCCCGTCCCGCCCCCCGCCCCATCCCCTTCCCCTTGTCCCGTTCCCGTTCCCCTCCCTTGCCTGTCCCATCCTCTCTACTGTCCCACATTCCTTCCCCCCCCTGCATGACCACAACGGAGCGCATGCTGCATATCTGTGAAGAGAGAGGTCGAGACCTCACACGGGAGGTGAGTCATTGCACCGTCTGCTCTACATTGCTCATGATGTCCGTAGTGCACATTCCGCTCGCCGTGGCTGCTCTGTCCAGCCCCCAGTGCACTACACTGACACACACTCCCAAGTGTACTGTCTGGCCTGATACATGCACTATGCACAACGTTTTGTAAACTTGTTTCCGTAGTACCTGTCTCCAACTCTCCACTTTTTGTGTACTTGTTTCTCCACCTGTCTCGACCCTCCCGCATCTCTTTGTGCTCAGTTCCGCAAGGGCCAGGGCAAGCAGCATTGGACATCAGCCAAGTCACCATCAGCCCATTCATCACTGCACCTACACTTGTGCACGTGTACCTCTAAGCGTGTGCTTGCCTCGCACTTTATCCGTGCACGTGAGCATGCCGTTTTTTCACAAGTAGTGGAGGCAAATGACGCAATGCGCTCCCCAATGGCTAGAAGCTGAGAAGTGAAACATGTCCTTACTCCAATCTAATAGCATATCCCACCGGGTTCTTCATTGATCTACCCATCATAGACGGATGGTCATCCAACCGCATGTCAAACTATTGCAATCTGTGTAAAAAGAGGAACACATGTACAGGGCAAATCGTACCCGATAACCATCCCTCCCTTGCTAACAATCAGTAAATTCCAGATTCTTGCGTGGCCACATTGACAATTGACCTAGCATCGTTTGACCTCATCCCAAAAGCAATCTCGTCAGGGATGCTCCATTCCAGGTTGAACCAGTCCACATCGCCCTGACTACATTTTCTGTAACCCATGCCCGTTGGCTCGGGGTAAAGCGAGCCGATCACGACGTGGATTAGCCATGGCAAAGTCACATGTGCAAATGTGTGGTTACCTAACAGTGCAGAGTACTGAATGTAGCATAAAAAACGATGGTTCTTTGGCTCCATAGGGTGACCTTGAGAATCCTCCTCCGTGTTTTTTCCCAAGCACACCCTCAGTATGCTCCCCACACTAATTCCCTGACTCCCGGGCCCCTCCTCATCCGACAATCCGAGCCAATGTCGCGCCCAGGCGTCAAGCACACGATGCTGCTTGGCATATCGCTCCCTAAACTCAGATATTGACCACCGTTATTTCGCATGTTGAACCTGCGGGGGCAAGCCCGTTGGCTGCACTACTCTTCGAGCTCGAACCCTGGGAAAGGGGCGTGTTGTGCTCGCGGCAACTGAACTAGTATGGGCTGTCAGGGTGCCCGTACTTGCCGTGAACATCGACTCCGGTCCACGTCGCCGACCCCTCTCCTCCTCATCATCCTCAAAACCCTCCTCCCCAACCCTGAATCCGAGCGTCAGCCGTCTCTGAGGAGTACGTCTCCATGAAGACATGGCTGATGAGGTGGACTGGTTTAGAGGGTGAGAAAAGGGAACAACAGGCAGAAAACAACAAGGGAGAGGGAGGGGTTAGGGAGTGAATGGGTTGGGAGGGGGGAGGGGGGAACTATCGGATTACGCAGGTCATTGAATTGTGTTGGCTGTGTAGCGTAGGGTGGGCAGGTCATTCACTAAACAACAGGTCCGGAAGCACCCTGCCCTGTCATAGTGGGGCATGGGAGGTGAGGAGAGAGGAGCACCATGCCCTGTCACAGTGGACCACGGGAGGTGAGGAGAGAGTAGCACCCTGCCCTGTCAGAGGGGAGCACGGGAGGTGAGGAGAGAGGAGCACCCCACCTGCACTGTCAGAGGGGAGCACGGGAGGTGAGGAGAGAGGAGCACCCCACCTGCCAGAGGGGAGCACGGGAGGTGAGGAGACTGGAGCAGCCCACCTGTCAGAGGCGAGCACGGGAGGTGAGGAGAGAGGAGCACCCTGCCCTGTCAGAGGGGAGCACGGGAAGTGAGGAGAGAGGAGCACCCTGCACTGTCATAGGGGAGCACGGGAGGTGAGGAGAGAGGAGCATCCCACCTGCCAGAGGGGAGCACGGGAGGTGAGGAGACTGGAGCAACCCACCTGCACTGTCAGAGGGGAGCACGGGAGGTGAGGAGACTGGAGCAGCCCACCTGTCAGAGGCGAGCACGGGAGGTGAGGAGAGAGGAGCACCCCACCTGCACTGTCAGAGGCGAGCACGGGAGGTGAGGAGAGAGGAGCACCCTGCACTGTCAGAGGGGAGCACGGGAGGTGAGGAGAGAGGAGCACCCTACCTGCACTGTCAGAGGGGAGCACGGGAGGTGAGGAGACTGGAGCAGCCCACCTCTCAGAGGCGAGCACGGGAGGTGAGGAGAGAGGAGCATCCCACCTGCCAGAGGGGAGCACGGGAGGTGAGGAGACTGGAGCAGCCCACCTGCACTGTCAGAGGGGAGCACGGGAGGTGAGGAGACTGGAGCAGCCCACCTGTCAGAGGCGAGCACGGGAGGTGAGGAGAGAGGAGCACCCCACCTGCCAGAGGGGAGCACGGGAGGTGAGGAGACTGGAGCAGCCCACCTGTCAGAGGCGAGCACGGGAGGTGAGGAGAGAGGAGCACCCTGCCCTGTCAGAGGGGAGCACGGGAAGTGAGGAGAGAGGAGCACCCTGCACTGTCATAGGGGAGCACGGGAGGTGAGGAGAGAGGAGCATCCCACCTGCCAGAGGGGAGCACGGGAGGTGAGGAGACTGGAGCAGCCCACCTGCACTGTCAGAGGGGAGCACGGGAGGTGAGGAGACTGGAGCAGCCCACCTGTCAGAGGCGAGCACGGGAGGTGAGGAGAGAGGAGCACCCCACCTGCACTGTCAGAGGGGAGCACGGGAGGTGAGGAGAGAGGAGCACCCCACCTGTCAGAGGCGAGCACGGGAGGTGAGGAGAGAGGAGCACCCTGCACTGTCAGAGGGGAGCACGGGAGGTGAGGAGAGAGGAGCACCCTACCTGCACTGTCAGAGGGGAGCACGGGAGGTGAGGAGACTGGAGCAGCCCACCTCTCAGAGGCGAGCACGGGAGGTGAGGAGAGAGGAGCACCCCACCTCCCAGAGGGGAGCACGGGAGGTGAGGAGAGAGGAGCATCCCACCTGCCAGAGGGGAGCACGGGAGGTGAGGAGACTGGAGCAGCCCACCTGTCAGAGGCGAGCACGGGAGGTGAGGAGAGAGGAGCACCCCACATGCACTGTCAGAGGGGAGCACGGGAGGTGAGGAGAGAGGAGCACCCCACCTGCACTGTCAGAGGCGAGCACGGGAGGTGAGGAGACTGGAGCAGCCCACCTCTCAGAGGCGAGCACGGGAGGTGAGGAGAGAGGAGCACCCCACCTGCCAGAGGGGAGCACGGGAGGTGAGGAGAGAGGAGCACCCCACCTGCCAGAGGAGAGAGGCACACGCGCGGGGTGGCGAGAGGAGCTCGCAAGGTGAGGAGAGAGGAGCACACCTGGTGAGGAGAGAGGAGCACACAAGGTGAGGAGAGAGGTGACGGGGTGGAGGTGACGGGGAGCCGGCGGATTGGGGTATGACCGTATGGTAAAACGGTGATAGTTGGCATGGGGAATGATGGGATTGGGAGAGAGGATGGGGAAACGAGGAAAGGTGGATGAGAAGTCGGATGGCATGGCGGAATGGAGCGGGGCAGAATGGCGTGGGGCAATGGCGTGGGGCGGAATGGGGTGGGGCATAGAGGGGTGGGGCGGAATGGGGTGGGGAAGAAAGGGGTGGTGCGGAATGGGGTGGGGAAGAAAGGGGTGGTGCGGAATGGGGTGGGGAAGGGGTGGTGCGGAATGGGGTGGGGCAGAGGGGAGCACGGGAGGTGAGGAGAGAGGAGCGTTCCACATTCCAGAGTGGAGCACGGGAGGCGAGAGGAGAGGAGCACCATGCCGGGTCAGAGGGGAGCACGGGAGGTGAGGAGAGAGGAGCACCCCACCTGTCCGAGGGGAGATGGCGAGGGGAGGAGAGAGGAGCACCCCACCTGTCCGAGGGGAGATGGCGAGGGGAGGTGATAGGAGCACGCGAGGGGTGGCGAGAGGAGCGCGCAAGGTGAGGAGAGAGGAGCATGCGCGGGGATGCGAGAGGAGAACGAGTAGGGGAACAGAGAGGTGAACGCGAGGGGTGTCAGGAGGATCACACGCGGGATGATGGGTGGAGGCCACGAAATGAGGCAAGACCCTCATTTCGCTATAAAAGCGAGAGGAGCACGTGAAGGGAGGCCAGAGGAGCACGCGAGGGGTGGCGAGAGGATCGCGCAAGGCGTGGAAAGAGGAGCATGCGCGGGGAGGCGAGAGGAGGACGAGTGGGTGAACAGAGAGGAGAACGCGAGGGGTGGCAGGAGCCGCTCATGCGGGATGGTGTGGGGAGGCAACGAAATGAGGCGAGACCCTCATTTCGCTATAAAGGCGAGAGGAGCACGCGAGGGGAGGCAGTTGAGTGGGATGGAAGGGAGCGAGGGGGCAAGGATGAGTGGAGGTCGACAAGAGAAGCAGAGGGGGGAAAGAGAAGCAGAGAGCGAAAGAGGAGCAGGGCAGAAAAAGAGGGGGAGAGGGGGAACAGAAGAGCAGAGGAGCACGCAAGGTCAGGAGAGAGGAGCTCGCACGGTGAGGTGAGAGGAGTCCGCGCGGGGAGGAGAGGGGAGCACGCGCGGGGAGGAGAGGGGAGCACACGCGGGGAGGCGAGAGGAGCACGCAAGGTGAGGAGGGGGAAGCACGTGCGGGGAGGCGAGAGCCGCACGCAGGGTGAGCAGAGAGTCGCACACGTGGGGAGGTGAGGAGAAAGGAGCATGCGCGGGGAGGGGAGGGGAGCATGCATTGGAGGTGAGGAGAGCGGAGCTCGCGAGGGGAGGCGAGTGTCGCACGTGCGCATGGTAAGAGGATGCTGCGCGGGGGGGCCAGAGGGGTGCGCGCGGGGTGGCGGGAGGAGCACGCGCGGGGAGGCGAGAGATGCACGCGCGGGGAGGCGAGAGATGCACGCGCGGGGAGGCGAGAGATGCACGTGCGGGGAGGCGAGAGATGCACGCGTGGGGCGGCGAGAGGAGGACGAGCGGGAAGGTGAGAGGAGCCCGCGCATGGGTGCACAGTTTATAGCGCGCGCTATAAAGGCGAGAGGCTCACGCGAGGGTGAGTTGTCGAGGAGCACGCACGGGATGCTGAGGGGAGGCCATGCGGGGAGGCAACAGACGCGCGCGCTATAAAGGCGCGTGCCGCACGCTAGGGATGGTGAGAGGAGACCGCCGGAGAGGCAGCAAATGCGCGCGCGGGGCGGCAAGAGGATGCCGCGCGGGAGGCGAAAAGAGCGCGCGCGGGGTGGAAAGAGGATGCCGCGCTGGTTCGGGGTAGGGGCGCGCGCGGGGAGGAGAAACGTGGGCGTGCAAGTCAGGATAGTGGGAGTGGCGGGGACACGACTTACGGAGAAAGTGGCTGGTTGCGGAGTGGTGAACTAAGCGTCGGAATGGGGCCCGACGGCCTGTGCGAGGAAGCGTTGGGAGTGGTGATGGCGACGGGGACACGGGGGTCGCGAGGGTGGCGATGCGTCAAGGCTGAGGACGATGTGAGGGGACAAGCGAGGTTGTTCCGCAAACATAGTCAGAAGCGGCCTATCGTAATATGCGCGTCGCCTTTCACGCTGCCCTATTGGCGTTTCTCTCGTGTTGCAACGGGGCTGCAGGTAGGCTTAGACGTCTGACTGTTTTTCCGTCCGGCGTAGTAGCCTCCCACACGATCCTGAATTACCAATTTCTAGGCAAACTGTGCACAGGCAGTTCCCTTCTCTGCTCA
Source organism: Closterium sp. NIES-65 (assembly GCA_948144175.1). NCBI lineage: Eukaryota > Viridiplantae > Streptophyta > Zygnematophyceae > Desmidiales > Closteriaceae > Closterium > Closterium sp. NIES-65. Next base: position 972,902 of record CANXME010002420.1, read on the forward strand.
GGAAGGGGTGGTTGGGACTCTCGCTAGGTCTTCGTGTTCTGATCTACGACGCAACCTTTTTGGCATGCGACGTTTTCAGGTAACCATTCTGGCTCGGGAGGTCAACTTTGGGTTCGGTAGGCAAACTGTGCACACTTTGCCCTTTTTTTTTTGTAATTCAGGTCTTGGGCTTTAAACTTGACGCCCGATACAAGTGGCTTTGTACTTGCTATAAGACATGTAAATTTTTGAAAGTGTGTAACACTTTCCAAAATTGTGTATTGTGAAAAGCGAAGCGAGTTGTACCGAAGCAAAGGCCTCGGCAAACCTCTACTTCCCCCTCTTTTCGGTACAAAAGAGGGGCGAAGGCCATTTGGCCTTCACCAGGGCTCTTGCTAACTTTTTGGCCCGTCTGACGTTTTCCTAAAAAAAAAAAAAAACAAGAGGCGACTAAGTCGTCGTAGGGTTGCGAAGCGCTTTTGTTTAAAATGTATTTGATACATTCTATATATTTCATATCACTTTCATGCAATCTAGAAGTGTGGTGTTTCATGCTATTTCTGTGATATTCGGAAAAAAATATTATGCGGGAATCGAAACACCATCTGATTCCACCCCGAATATCAAACAACTGGGCTAACCCAAACAACTGATTCCATCGGTAAAACGTTACTCGTAAGCTATCGCGACGACGGAAATTTCACTTGCTTAGGGTTTTGTTCGCCCTTTTCATCTCTCGTTTTCTCTCGTTAGCAGAGCGGAGCCTACGGTGTGATATGCGCCTTCTACGTACCCATTCTCCACCTACCACTCAAAGGTCAGAAGCCTATTCTATATGCTTAGAACCAAGATAGGTGACAGTCAGTTAGACTAAGTTCTGGTAGTGTCGTATCCTGCCATTTTAATAGACTGCAGACTGTTTGAGCGTATGTTCTAGTATTTTTGTAGATACTTCAGGTTATCTCTTTACCTTTCTATGATTAGCTTTCGTATGTTTAGGCTCTCTGGATGTTGACATTTTCTTTTTTCCTTTTCACCGAACTAGTTCCTTTTCGATCTAGTTCATTCCGTTTCTCTGGTTCTTCGTTCCATACGGTCAGCACCTCATCAAGTGTCATTTTTTCCTGGCCTCAATGTCTTGGTTTTTGCTCTATCTTTTCTTCACCCCCCTACTCTTTTTACGTTCTTATATTTTACCTTCATCCAGTAGACGTTGTAGAACTCCTTCTGATTTTGTCCCCTATGCTACATAAGTTTTTTTTCAAAACCGTAGTTGATTGAACTCTCTCTCTATCTCTCGTTCGTTCTCTCTTTCTCGTTCTCTCTCTCGGTCTCTCTCTCTCTCTCCCTCTCTCTCTCTCTCTCTCTCTCTCTCTCTCTCTCTCTCTCTCTCTCTCTCTCTCTCTCTCTCTCTCCCTCTCTCTCTCTCCCCCTCTCTCTCTCTCTCTAATGGTCCGTGCATTGATAAATCAAAGTGTTACACATATGCAAGTATAGAGCTTAGAGAAACGAATTAACTGCTATCTAGCCATACCCATAGTGCCTATCTACACCTCCATGAGAGGTTCCAACACAACACAACAATCCCCAAGGTGAAGCTTGGACCCGACCCCTCCCACCGGGGGGTTCTCAGCTACGGCCGCCTGGCAGGTCTTAATGATGTATCCGACGTACTGTGCCCGCTGTAGCGCCACCGACAAGCGCTGCCTGAAAAGGTGGAGGAACCTAGCTGCATGGTAGGAGGTTGGTAAGGCGTTGAAATGACGCCTAGCAGCTGTGTCCGCCAGTAGTTTCAGAAACTTCGGGACCTCGGCACAAGGGCAGCCATATGTCTCAACCGCCAGAGGGAAGAAGTTGACGGTGTCAGGCAGGTTGGCATAGTGGCTAATCTTCTTGTCGGCCTGCTCCCTTGCAGCCCATCCTCTCCCCTTTGTAGCTTCTGGATCCCTGGTGCTGATGGGGTCTGTGATGGTGACATCACACACATAGACTGCTCCCGAGCTCCTGTCCTGCATAGTGAAATCCGCGGTCTGCTCCTCTATGGGGCAGAATGCTGCCGACTCTCTATAGACTATGAAGCCGGCGTCCTTAGCCATCTTAATGCACGCGTCCCGCAACTCGTTGTGGGTATTGATCCTATGCTTGCCGGTGCCACAGCGGAAGAGATGGTTTGGCAGCCGCGGGTCCTTGATCTCCACATGTTTCGAGCAGTCACACTTCCGAGGTGTGGAGAAGGGCAGCCCGAGCATGAAGCGGACGCTGTTGGAGAAGTGCTCTGGTCCTATACGGCGGGTGGTGTCTATTGGGATGGCTGTCAACCAGTCTCCTGTGCCGTAGCCGGTTAGAGAGAGGAAACGCTGTGTGTGGCCTGACAGGGGGTTCAGGTCCATGCGCCGTGTTGCCCGCACTTGCGTGGAATACCTTCTCCCCTGCACCCTGAACCCTAGCTCATGCTGTAGCCTCAGACCCGCTGGCTCGAGTCTCTCTTTGTCTAGGATCTCCCTTGCCTCCTCCGGCAGCTCTGTTTCGCAGAGTGTCAGCCACTAGTGTAGAGGCGTGCTGAGGTCTCTGGGTAGCAGCATATTGTCACGTGCGGCTCTCAAGGCCCCACCTGGTTCCAGTGGTAGTTCGCTCAGGAGGAGGGCGGCCTGCGTAAAACTAGCTAGGAAGCCGTAGGTGCCTTCTACGGTTGGGTCTGTCAGATTATTATAGCTGATGCATGTTTGTAGGCTGTAGTGGGGTAGCACATAAGGGGTACAACCCAATTAGGGTTGGTACTTGTACTGTTTTCATTTCATAGTTGATCATTCCTGTCTCATATTCTCACAGGGTCTGCTAGTCCAATGCCGCCTAGGGAAGGGGGCAGTGATGATTGCTCCCGGACACGGCTCTGTTCTGCGCCATCCGTTGGAAAACGTGTGCCACACGCTGTGAGAAGGGTGACCAGCAGGTCCTGACCCCATCGTGACCACGTGTCACGGTCTAGGAGATGCAGTGGGGTGGTCCGTGTGAGATATGCCACTCTACGTGAAATGCACCGTGTTAACAGGAGGGCAGCGACCTGCGGGTCCATTCGTTCGAGGAGTGGTAGCGGTTTGGACATGGACTCGAGCTGGGCGGAGACAAAGGCGGCGGCTTCTGACGAAGTCCCTAGGAAACTGCCCAAGAGTTTCACGCCCTCCTCACTAAACGGTACACCGGGCGGCAGTTCTACTGCTGTGTCTACCGGCTGATTGCTCCATGCGGCGCATTTGGCGGGGTTGTGACGTAGTCCTATTTCCTCCAGTTGGATGGTGAAGTGGGTAAACGCTCCTACAGTATCGCGCGGGTCTCCCTAGAAACTCACATCATCGGCGTATGCTAAGCAAAGTACGTTCGGGTAAGCTGATGCTGTCGCTTTCAGGGCTGGATGGATCCCAGCCGCGAACAAAAGCGGACCTAAGGGGTCCCCTTGTCGCACTCCCCGTTCACTTGTCAGTGGCTGGCTATTAAAACCGGCGTCTAAAAACAGTGATGACGGATTGCCGTATGTTAGTTTGACCAGTGGGAGTAGGGGGGCGAGTGATGGGTTATGTAGCGCTGTAATAATGGCTTGGCGGCTTATGCTGTTGAAGGCGTTGGAAATGTCGGTCTGCAGGATTAGGCAGTTGGGATGTCCGTCGATGTATGCGCGTGAGCTGTGAATGATTGCTTCCGCCCCCCCTGGCATCGCTACCCCGTGCTGAAGCGGTAGAAAAAAGGTCTGCGCTGCTTCACCCAGTGCTGACAAGGCCGCCTTTGCTGCCAATCGCAATCGGCCGTGCCCCCCCATCTGGCTTTGCCAGGGCAATCTGCCTCGAGGACGTGAGCAGTTGTGCCATGGGCGGTGGCAGAGTTCCCCGTAGAATTGTGTTCACTAAGGCGTGCAAATGGGTAGTGACGAATGCATTTGTCACTGCCGCATCGCGTATGTGTTCAAACACCATCCCACTCAGTCCGGACCCCACGCCATTCTCGCTACGGCTAAGCAGCTTCGTAAAATCTGCGTACGGAATTTCGAGGAAAATTGGTTCGGCGATGACTGGCCAGGTCAGTGGTTCCGGCCCGGCAGGTGGGTGTTTGGTTCGGAGTTCCTCCAAAATCTCGGAGCTCGCCGTGCAGACTTGATTTGACTCGAGCGCCAACACGGCGCGGCGAAGGCTTCCCTTCTTCGCTAGGCCTTCTGCCCTGCTGACGATGCCGAGAGTGTCGGGTTGGTGACGTGGCGGAGGCGGGGTGTTGACTGCTTCCACCGCCTCCAGGTACAGTTGCTGCCATTCGCCGCGTTGAAAAGCGCGGAGGCGGGCCTTGATTTTTGGCCAGTCCGGTCGTCTCGACGAACCCTGCCGCAGTGTCAGTCGTGGGAGAAAAAGCAGTAACCGCCAACCTGCGACTGAGTCTGGGCTTCGTGAGAGGTGCAGAAGGGGTGCCAGTATTGCCAGCGAGAAAATCTCACTCAAATTTGGCGGTAGCCATCGTAACAGAGTCGGTTGATGGCTGTCGCAGAGCGGGGCGATGTCCCAGTTCGCCACTTCTGCGAATAATTCGGCCCTCGCAGCCAGCTCTTCTGGCGAGTAATAGCGCGGGTTTTGGGACTGTCGGGCCGCATGTGCCTGACCCCTCGCGGTTCGATTTCCTCGCCCCCGGCTCGGGGTCTGAGTGGGCGTCGGGGTTGGGATGGTGACCGTCCGATCCCCATCCTGCTGCTCTCTCCTTCCTGATTGCCCACCCGTTCCGCTCTGAGTCACTCCACCACGTCTCCCCATCTGTTCTCTCACCTCGTCTTCCCCTTCCTCCTCACTACTACTGCTTGATGCCTGTGCATCTCCTATAAAAGTCGGGTCGTCGCGCTCGTCATTCTCATTTAGTGTCGTTAAAGCCCGTCGCCCAGCTGCTTGGAACGCGTTCTCCGGGCCGCCCTCGACTCTGTTTCGCCCCCGTCGGCCTGCTCCTTGTCGCCTCCCACGTCGCGATGGTGATTGCTGGCGAGTCGTGGCCATTGCTATCGCACGCTGCCGCTGTGTCAGCGGTGAGCGGAGGGTCCCCGCCTGCGTCTGCCTCGGGGATTGCTGCGCTGAAGCCGCCAGTCCCACCTGCCCCAAAGCCGACGCCCTCGACTGCTGGTGCCTCTCCGCCTCTGGACCCACTCCCCGTGACGAGCGCGGCTCTGCCGTCGTCCCTGCCTGTTCCGGCCGCCCCTGTTGCCGAATCGAGCCACCCGACTCCCGTCGAGGCGGCTCCTGCACCTGCTGCTCTTGCTGTTCCGTCGACCGTACCGGCTGACGCGGCTGAAGTGCCGCCTGCTGAGGCCGACCCTGCTGTTGCTCCCCCTGTCCCTGGTGTCCTTGTCTCTGCACCCGCCGTTGTTGACCCTGTCGCGCCTGCCGCGGCTGTTGCGTCGTCGCCGATGGCGGTATCCGCCACCACTGGCGGCCAGGCCTCGATTGTGGCGCAGGCAGTGCCGACTCAAGCGGCGCCTGTGGGGCAGCCGCGGGGCCAGCCGTCACGTGGCCGTCGCTCCTCGCGTCCCCACTCTCCTGCTCCCCATGAGGAGCGGGAATCGTCGCGCCGGCGCCGCGACTCTCCCCGTCGTAGCCGCCCTCAGTCAAACTGGCATCGTGGCGGTCGTGGCGGTTGGGGGGGGGGGGGGTCGCGGATATGGCGGTGGCCCGGCGTATGTTCCTCCTGTGTCACTTGCGGACGTTCAGCGTGTCGTCTCAGCGGCGATTCGCGAGGAGAGGGCCGCGCAGCGCCTTGCGACGGCTCCTCCGGCTCCCTCTCCCGTCTCTGTTCCTGTGGCAGTGTCTCCTCCTCCTATGGCTGTTGCTCCTCCTCCACTCGCCCCCCCTGCTCCTGCTGCGGTTCCTGGTCGTCACGAGAACCCACCCGGGGTTCCTCCTGCCGCGCCTCTATCTCTGTCTGCGGCCGGTGACACGCTATCATTCCCGGCGTTGGGGGGACCTCCTCGCATGACTGAGGTCCCCGAGGCGTCTCTTGGCCAGCTGTGGCGCCTCGCGGAGGGTTTACGAGCCGTGCACCTGATCCAGGCGCATGGTCATGCAGCTCTCTCTCGTGGCGGCTCTCTTGATGGTCGCCAGAGGGACGAATTGCTTGATGCTGCTGATCGCCTAGCGGAGTTGCTGGCGCCCGTGTTGGCTGCGCCCGCGATGGGTGTAGTTGCGGGTGTTGGGCAGCTCGGTACTGCTGTCCGTGGGCTGCGGCGGATTTTGCGCGCAGGCTCTGGAGCCGATGTGATCGGCGCAAGCACGGCGGCGGTGCGGGAGTTCCACCGCTCTCTGACTGGTCTGCTGGCGGTTCTTGATGCGGACCAGTACTAGCGTCCCCCTCTTCGCGTTCCATTGTCTCCTCTGTCCGTGTGTTCTTAGGCACTCGTTGTTGACGTCATTGCTTGTAATTGCAGGACATATAATTGTGCCCGTGTTGTTTTTCGCTGCCGTTCCCTCACGCGCGGCCGAAGGCCGCGCTGTCGAGCGTCGGCCGCCGAAGGCGGCCAGCGCGAGCCGCTCGGTTGGGAGAAAGAACTCACCAGCGAAATGAACAATGAGCTGAAGAGCAGGGCTCTAGAGCCTAAATACTAGGGACATAGGCGGCTGAGAGGCTAAGGGAGTGGCCTAGTTGCCTCTCTCTCTCTCTCTCTCTCTCTCTCTCTCTCTCTCTCTCTCTCTCTCTCTCTCTCTCTCTCTCTCTCTCTCTCTCTCTCTCTCTCTCTCTCTCTCTCTCTCTCTCTCTCGCTCTCTCTCCGCTCGGTTGGGAGAAAGAACTCACCAGCGAAAAAAATAAAATAAAATAAAAAATAAGGGAGTGGCCTAGTTGCCTCTCTCTCTCTCTCTCTCTCTCTCTCTCTCTCTCTCTCTCTCTCTCTCTCTCTCTCTCTCTCTCTCTCTCTCTCTCTCTCCCTCTCTCTCTCTCTCTCGTTCTCTCACTGTGAAATTCACAGCTAAGGCATATCGTTGTTTCCTGTTTTGTTACTTGCTCTGTTCTGATTTTTTTATGTATATCGATGTTCATACCTTTTTTACATTACCACCATTAGCTTGCATTCTGTTTGATTATTATGCTTTTCTCCTCACTACCTTGCTTTCTTTTCCATTTTCTTCGCAATTTGATCATTCTTTTCTCCTCTCTCTCCTTCCTTCTTTCTCTCTGCTTCATTCGTTGCCTATTTGTTTTTCCAGATTTCTTTCTGACTTTCGTTCCAGATGTGTGCACCTGCAAAGATTTCTTGTGAAATTGATAGTAGTGGTGACTTGTAGAATTGTTTTGTATTGATGTTCACATGTTTTATTGTTTTTGCAGTTTGTGCATTGGGTATTTTTTGTGTTTGTGTGAATGTGTGTGATCTTGTATATGCGTTTGTATGTATATATGTGTGTGCGTGTGTGTGTGCTGTGGGTATGTGTATTCATCCACATCCATCGCAATAACAATGCATGCCTGTGAGTTTTAAAAAGATGGCTCAAATCTATCATTTCACATAAGGTTCATTGGCGCACAAAGTGACTCGCGACCACTTCGAACTGTATTTGATAGGGCTGACCATTTTTTAAGAATCTACAGACAGTGTTGTTTCATGTGACTTTGTTATTCAAAAGCAAAGCTATTGACCTCCCCCCCATGCTAGACAGGGGATTGCGGTAGCTTAGTTTTTGGGTAGTTAACTGCCACGCATTTTATTACGATATGTACATGTGCATCATGACGTATCTGTCAGATGATCATATTACTGATGCATATATCTAGGCTGTAGTGGGGTAGCCCATAGGGGGTACAACCCAATTAGGGTTAGTACTTGTACTTGTTTCATTTCATAGTGCACCCATTCTCTCTCTCTAATCTCAACATGGTATAGAGCGGGTCCTTCCTAAGGACCATTTTTTAAGGGCCCACCCACGAAATTTTCGCTGCCCGGAGCGCGCCCTTCTCTTCCCGAAGCGCGCTCCCCCTAGTCCTTCTCGCGCTGCCCTTGTGGCCCCCGCAAGTTGCGCGCGCGACCTTTTTTTTTTCGCGCGCGCGGCCCGGGCCACGTCGAGCTGGCCTTACGGCCGCGTCGCGCCGCCCTCGCGGCTCTGCTGCGTCGCGCCGCCCTCGCGGCCCCCTAGCGCCGCCGACGCGGCCTCATCGCCTGCCTCTGCAGGCCCCGACGTCGCCGCTGACGGCCCCGCCGTCCCTTTCTGCCGGCCCCTCCGCTGCACTTGACGGCCCCGCCGTCCCCCCTGCCGGCCCCGCCGCTGCACCCAACGGCCCCGCCGTCCCCTCTGCCGGCCCCGCCGCTGCGCCCAACGGCCCCGCCGTCCCCTCTGCTGGCCCCGCCGCTGCTTCAGCCGGCTCCGCCGCTGCACCTGACGGCCCCGCCGTCCCCCCTGTCGGCCCCGCCACTGCACCTATCGGCCCCGCCACTACCCCTGACGGCCCCGCCACTGCATCTCCCGGTCCCGCAGCTGCATCTCCCGGCCCCGCCGCCCCAACAACTGCGCCGCCCCAGCAGCCGAGCCGCCCCAGCAGCCGAGCCGCCCCAGCAGCCGAGCCGCCCCAGCAGCCGAGCCGCCCCAGCAGCCGAGCCGCCCGAGCCGCCCGAGCTGCCCGAGCCGCCTGCACTGCCCTGTGTGGTGAGCACTGAGCTTTACTCTGCGCACTGCCCTCACCCTACTGCTGTCATGGCTACCCCCAGTGTCCTCACCTTTGACGCTGAGGGCAGGGCCATCGACTTTGACGTGTGGGTAGACGACCTACTGCTTTTCCTACAGTGCGACAGAGCTGACGGCCTCTCTCTCTTTGATCTCACTTCTGGTGCCTCTCCCGCCCCTGCTGCTACTGAGGATGCCACTGTTCGCTCAGTGTGGGCCACACGCGATGCTGCTGCACGTCTTGCTGTGCGTCGCCACCTCCCTCCCTCTGAGCGTGCACACTTTGGGTCGTACAAGAGTGCTCAGACCTTGTACGACGCCGTTATTGCACGCTACTCCACCCCTGCCACTGCTGCACTGAGCCGCCTCATGCTACCGTACCTCTTTCCCGACCTTGCTTCTTTTGCCACAGTCGCCGACCTCATTACCCACCTGCGCACTAGTGACGCTCGCTTCCGCGCTGCGCTTCCTGCTGAGTTCTGCGCCAAGAACCCCCCCCCCCAGTACTTCACTCTCTACTACATTGTCACCCGCCTCCCTGACTCCCTCCGCGGAGTCAGGGACGACTTACTCTCAGTCTGCCCCACCACTCTCACTGTTAGCATCCTTGAGAAGTCCCTCCTAGCAGCCGAGAAGAGCATTCTCGCTGTAGGGGCCTCTCGTGGTGACCCGCGCACCCCCATCTTTGAGGGGTGTTCCCCCTCCCCCCTCCTGCCCTCTGTCGCCTCTGCTGCTACGGCCGACCTAGTTGGTTTTGAGTCGGTCGGTGCGGCGTCTGCCCCCAGTGGGAGACGTCGCTCTGGCAAGGGCAACGGGGGCAGGAGCGGTGGTGGCGGCGGCGGGGGCGGTGGAGGCAGCGGAGGAGGTGGGGGTGGTAGCGGGAGTGGAGGCGGGAGTGGAGGTGTCAGCGGCGGCAGTGGAGGCGGGGGTGGCAGCGGCGGTGGTGGTGGGAGTGGAGGCGGAGGCGGCGGTGGCGGCAGCGACGGTGAGAGTGGCGGTGGCAGCGGAGGTGGTGGCGGCGGCGGCGGAGGAGGCGGCGGAGGAGGTCGTGGCTCGTCGCAGAGGAGTGGCTCCGGTGGCGGTCAGCGCCAACAGCAGCGGCAGCAGCGTGGTCAGGAGACCCTCTCCCCGCAGCAGCTCCGTGAGTGGTACGCTGCACGCCAGAGGGGTGGGGGTACTGGTCCGTGCACCTACGTCTTGCGCACGGGCGACCGTGCGGGTGAGCCGTGTGGTGGTCTACACCCCGCCCAGCGCTGCTTCGGCCGCCTGACTGACGCTTGGCGCCGCCATTTTCCTGACGCCTCTGAGATCCCTCGCTGGGACCAGCTGTCTAGGGCAGGAGTAGCTATCTTTGATCTTGACTTTGATGCTATTCTTGCTGCCATGTATGCTGTGACTATTAGTGAGGAGGGTGACTGTTACCGGTGTTTCCCGCCCGACCCGGGCATTGGTACTGCGGCTCTAGGTGCTGTTGAGGCTGCTGCTCCAGGTGCTGGTGAGGCTGTCGCTCTAGGTGCCAGTGAGTCTGTGTCCTCAGGTGCTGGTGAGTCTGCTCTCTCAGGTACTGCGTCGGCTCCGCCCTCTCTCACCTTCACCATTGACTCAGGGGCGTCTCGCTCCTTCTTTCGAGACTGCACCACACTCACGCCGCTTAGTCGGCCAGTGGCGGTCTCCCTGGCGGACCCCTCTGGGGGTCCTGTTCTGGCTCGCTACTCCACTGTCCTGCCGTGCCCTGCGGTCCCGTCTGGCGCCCTGTCCGGTCTCTACCTCCCCTCGTTCTCTACGAACTTGGTGGCGGGTGCTGACCTACAGGATGCAGGGGTCGACCAGTTCACCCCTGCACGCCGACGGGACACCCACTGCACGGACGCGGACACGGGTCGACACTTGACCACGTTCACACGTGGGCCGGGGTCGAGCCTGTACACACTCACGGTTCCGTCTCCTCCTCCTGCGTCTGGTCAGGTAGCTGCGTCGGGTCAGGTGTTTGCTGCAGCGTCCAGGTCTGGTCCTGAGTCTGCCCCCTGCTCGTGTCGCCTCCTGTCCCACGAGACCCTCCTGTGGCACCACAGGATGGGTCACCCCTCCCTGCCTCATCTCCGGGGCATGGCCTCTCGCCTTCTTGTCTCTGGCCTTCCCCGGTCCCTCCCTCCTCTTCCTCCGGGACCTGGCCCTCCCTGTGTCCCCTGTGTCGAGGGTCGCCTGCGGGCTACCCCTCACTCCTCCCCGTTTCCTCCGACGAAGGCCCCGATGCAGACGCTTCACATGGACGTGTGGGGCCCAGCCCGCGTCCGTGGACAGGGTCACGAGCGCTACTTCCTGCTGGTGGTTGACGACTACTCGCGTTACACCACAGTCTTCCCCTTGCGCAGCAAGGGTGAGGTCACTGAGGTGTTGATCGACTGGATCCGCGCAGCTCGTCTCCAGCTCAGGCGGAGCTTCAGCTCGGACTTTCCTGTTTTGCGTCTGCACTCGGACAGAGGCGGAGAGTTCTCCTCCGGCCTTCTGCGAGCCTACTGTCAGGCACGAGGCATCCGCCAGACCTTCACGCTTCCGGACTCTCCACAGCAGAATGGGATTGCTGAGCGCCGCATCGGCATTGTCATGGACGTCGCCCGTACGTCCATGGTGCATGCGGCTGCCCCCCATTTTCTGTGGCCGTTTGCGGTGAGGTACGCCGCACATCAGATCAACCTTCAGCCCAGGGTCTCCAGACCGGAGACCTCCCCAGCTTTGCTGTGGACGGGGAAGGTTGGCGATGCGTCGGCGTTCCGTGTCTGGGGATCTCGGGCGTTTGTCCGCGACTTGTCTGCGGACAAGCTGTCCCCTCGTGCTGCTCCTTGCGTCTTCCTGGGTTTCCCCCCTGACGCACCTGGGTGGCAGTTTTACCACCCCACCTCTCGTCGTGTTCTGTCCTCCCAGGACGTCACGTTCGACGAGTCGGTTCCCTTCTACCGGCTCTTCCCCTACCGCACTCCGTCGCTCCCCCCCCCGCCCCTCTTCCTGGTCCCAGGTCCCCCCCCGGTAGACCCCCTCCCCCCTCAGGGTCCTGCCCCTTCAGGTGTGTCTCAGGTAGACGCGGTCGAGCCTGTCGAGGTCACTGGTGACTCTGGTGCTGCTGCGGGTGCGGAGCCTCGGGGTGCTGAGACTGGGGGTGCTGAGCCTGGGGGTGCTGAGACTGGGGGTGCTGAGACTAGGGGTGCTGAGCCTGGGGGTACTGAGCCTGGGGGTGCTGCGACTGGGGGTGCTGAGCCTGGGGGTGCTGAGCCTGGGGGTACTGAGCCTGGGGGTGCTGTGACTGGGGGTGCTGAGCCTGGGGGTGCTGAGCCTGGGGGTGCTGTGCCTGGGGGTGCTGAGCCTGGGGGTTCTGCGTCTGGGAGTGCTGCGCCTGCTGCTTCTGTTCCTGGTGGTTCTCCAGACCGTTCTTCGCGCCGCGAGCCGCTCTCTCCAGTGGAGCTGCGTGAGTGTTTTGCCCGGCGCTGGAGGCGAGCTGCTGCAGCCGGGGGTACTGCGGGTGCTGGAGGTTCCGTTGCTGCCGAGGGAGCTGGTACCACGGGTCCCGGAGGTACTCGTACTGAGGGTACTGGAGCTGCCGGGCCCGGGGGTGCCTCTTGAGCTGGAGCTGCTGCGGGTGCTGGCGCTGAGGCTACGACTGTCGGTCCTACTGCGGATACTTCTGCAGCTGCTGGTGGTGCTGGAGTTGGAGCTGCTTCTGGTGCTGGTGCTGCCTCTGGAGGTGTTGGTGCTGTCCCTGCTGTCTCTGGCGGTGCTGCGCGGCCTCGGCCGTACTTCGTTCCGCTCCTTCAGCAGGTTCTTGGTCTCCCGCCTTCCACTGGTCCTTCTCCTCCCGTAGAGTGTCCGCAGCCTGTCCCGTCACGGTCACAGTTACAGCCCGCCTCTCCTCTGCCTTCTCCTTCTCCCTACGCTGGTCCTACTGGAGGTCTTGCTGAGCGTCGTGAGCCTGCGTCCCGCCCTGTGTCGCCAGTCCGAGCTGCTCGCACTAGTGGTCGCGCTTTGCGTCAGCGTCCTCCTCCTGTCCCTGGCACGCACCAGATGTCTCTGCGTCCGTCGACTGCTCCTCTGCGTGCCCCTTTGCCTTCTCCTCCTCAGTCTTCTCTTCCTACTCTTGCCGACCCGGAGTTGGACTCTCACCGTGCTGCCAGTCCTACTGTCACGCGTCTTCTCGCTACTCTTGTCACTGACCCTTCCTTTGAGTCCACTGCTGCGTCTGCCCTAGTTGCTGAGCTGGTCGACTTTGCTGCTGCGTGTCGTCTGGACTACGCTGCCAGTCTTGTTGCTGAGTCTGCTGAGTCTGCTGAGTCTGCGTCTGCTGCGTCTGCGTCTGCCTGTCCTCCGTCCGTCGGGGGTGGCTGTGCTCTTGGCACGGACGTCCTTGAGGACACGCAGGAGGAGTTCCAGTGCTTTGCCGCCGCATTGCCCCATCTCGTGTCCATGCTTGTTGCCCCTGAGGGAGACCCGGATGCTCTAGACATCCCGACCCCACGCTCTTACGCAGAGGCGATGGCCGGTCCCTACTCCTCTCAGTGGCAGTCAGCCATGGACGCAGAGATGGCCTCCTGGAAGTCCACAGGCACCTACGTTGACGCTGTTCCCCCTCCTGGGGCGAACATTGTCAGTGGCATGTGGATCTTCAGGGTGAAGCGGCCGCCGGGTTCTCCGCCTGTCTTCAAGGCGCGCTACGTGGCTCGTGGCTTCAGTCAGCGACAGGGAGTTGACTTCTTTCAGACCTTCTCCCCGACCCCGAAGATGACCACTCTTCGGGTTCTACTGCACGTCGCTGCTCAGCGTGACTACGAGCTACACTCTCTTGACTTCAGCACTGCTTTCCTGCAGGGCCGCCTGCACGAGGAGATTTGGCTGCGCCGTCCTCCTGGCTTCACTGGGTCGTTCCCTCCTGGTACCCAGTGGAGCCTCCGGCGGCCAGTCTACGGTCTCCGCCAGGCGCCGCGTGAGTGGCACGACACACTGAGGACTACACTTGCGGCTCTTGGGTTTGCTCCTTCTACTGCTGACCCGTCGCTGTTTCTACGCACCGACACCTCGCTGCCGCCGTTCTACATCCTTGTGTACGTCGACGACTTGGTCTTTGCCACTGCGGAAACTGCCGCACTCGCCCACGTGAAGTCCGAGCTGCAGAAGAGACACACGTGCACAGACTTGGGTGAACTGACAAGCTATCTTGGCTTGCGGATCACCCGGGACAGAGCACGCCGCACCATTACCCTGACTCAGTCACACATGGTGCAGCAGGTCCTTCACCGCTTCGGCTTCACGTACTCCTCGCCTCAGTCCACTCCTCTGCCTACGGGACACTCGCTCTCAGCTCTGCCTTCGGATGAGTCCGTAGAGTCGAGTGGTCCGTATCCAGAGCTTGTGGGCTGCCTCATGTACCTGATGACTTGCACTCGACCTGACCTCGCATACCCTCTCAGCATCTTAGCACGCTATGTTGCTCCCGGCCGTCACCGGAAGGAGCACATGGATGCAGCTAAGAGGGTGTTGCGCTACTTGTGCAGTACGTCGGGCATGGGGCTAGTGCTTGGAGGGCGAGACCGGCCTGTTCTCACTGGGCACTGAGACGCTTCTTGGGCTGACGACCAGGCTACTCAGAGGTCGTCTCAGGGTTACACCTTCAGTCTTGGCTCTGGCTCTGTCTCTTGGCGCTCTACTCGCTCTTCTTCGGTTCTCAGCTCCAGCTGTGAGGCTGAGATCTACGCCACGGCCATGGCTGCCCAGGAGCTTTGCTGGCTCACCTACCTGCTGACGGACCTTGGAGAGCAGCCTCGTTCTCCTCCAGTGCTGTACGTCGACAACAAGGCAACCATTGCCTTGTGTGAGGAGCACAGACTGGAGCACAGGACGAAGCACATTGCTCTGCGCTACTTCCTTGCTCGAGAGCTGCAGCAGTGTGGTCAGCTTCGCCTGCGTTTCGTGGCCACTGAGGCCAACACTGCTGATGTGTTCACCAAGGCACTTCCGCCTCGTGACCATCAGCGCTTTTGCACTCTGCTAGGCCTTGTGCCCACTGGGCCTCACTTGCTTACCTCTTGACCTTGCTTGTACTGCTGCATATATATATCCTTGTTCTTGCTTGTTTAGCACTGTTATATATATATGCTCTGCTGCATGTGAACTGGCCTTGTGGCCTTGACCTTGTGCTCGGAATTTGTGTGGTATCCTTGAGATCCACCCTGAGCTTGCTTTGCTTTGCTTGACTGGTCTTGTGACCCCTTGCTCTCCCCCACTTTGCCTATGGGGGTGTGTCAGATGATCATATTACTGATGCATATATCTAGGCTGTAGTGGGGTAGCCCATAGGGGGTACAACCCAATTAGGGTTAGTACCTGTACTTGTTTCATTTCATAGTGCACCCATTCTCTCTCTCTAATCTCAACAGTATCATATTACACTTTACGCATCTTATAGCATCATTTATGCATCAAGTATACATTTATTTATCATTACCATAATAACATCTAACAGTAAAAATGCATGCCGTATCATATTAAACATTATGCATCTTATAGCATCATTTATGCATCAAGCATGCATTTGTTTATCATTACCACAATAGAACAGTAAAACATGCAAATAGTACAGCAAATTTGCACTAACTGCAGAAAAAACACATGATTTAATGCACTGTAAACAGCATTCCAAACTGTTAAACATGCACACAGTATGGGAAGAGTATTACTTGTCAGATTATTATATAGTTGATGCATGTTTTGTAGGCTGTAGTGGGGTAGTCCATAAGGGGTACAACCCAATTAGGGTTGGTACTTGTACTGTTTTTGATTCATAGTTCATTCATTCACGCCACCTATTGTGAGATGGTATCGAGCAGGTTCCCTCGTGGGAACTGTTCCTAGGGCCCACCGCATTTTTTTTCTTGCCCGGAGCACCCTCCTCTCCTCCCCGAGTCGCGCTCCCCTCCCTCGGCCCTTAGTGGCCTCGTCGCGTTCCCCTAGCGGCCCCGTCGCGTCGCCCTAGCGGCCCCGTCGCGCCGCCCTCACAACTTCGTCGAGCCGCCCTCGCGGCTTCGTCGCGTCGCCCTCTCGGCCGCGTCGCGCCGCCCTCGCGGCCTCGTCGCGCCGCTCCTGCGACCTCGTCGCCCCACCCTCGCGGCCTTGGCGCCGCGTCTACCGGCTCCTGCAGCCGCCTGCGGCCCCGCCACCTACCTGTGCGGCCCCCGCTCCTACGTGCGGCCCCTGCTTACCTGGACGGCCCCGCCACCTACCTTGACGGCCCCCGCCACCTACCTTGGCGGCCCCTGTCACCTACCTTGACGCCCCCCGCCACCTACCTTGGCGGCCCCCGCCACCTACCTTGACGGCCCCCCGCCACCTACCTTGGCGCCCCCCCCCGCCATCTACCTTGGCGGCCCCCCCGCCATCTACCTTGGCGGCCCCCCGCCCCCCTACTTTGACGCCCCCCGCCACCCACCTTAGCGGCCCCCGCCACCTACCTTGGTGGCCCCCGCTACTACCTGCGCGGCCCCCGCTACCTACCTGGCGGCCCCGCCACTACCTGCGGCCCCACCACGCCGCCCAGCAGCGGAGCCGCCCAGCAGCTGAGCCGCCGAGCCGCTGAGCCGCCTAGCAGCCGAGCCGCCGAGCCGCCCAGCAGCCGAGCCGCCGAACCGCCGAGCCGCCGAACCGCCGAGCTGCCGAGCCGCCCAGCAGCCGAGCCGCCGAGCCGCCGAGCCGCCGAGCCGCCCAGAAGCCGAGCCGCCCAGCAGCCGAGCCGCTCAGCCGCCGAGCCGCCCAGCAGCCGAGCCGCCCGAGCCGCCCTGTCCGGTAAGAGCAGCGCCTTTCTCTCAGCACTGCCCTTCTCCCACTGCCTACACTGCTAGTCTACTGCTGTCATGGCTACCCCCAGTGTCCTCGCTTTTGACGCTGAGGGTCGGGCCATTGACTTAGACGTCTGGGTAGATGACCTGCAGCTTTTCTTACAGTGTGATAGGGCAGACGGCCTCTCCCTCTTTGACCTCACGTCTGGTGCCTCTCCTGCCCCCGCTGACGATGCTGACGCCACTGTTCGCTCACAGTGGGCCACACGCAATGCTGCTGCACGTCTTGTTGTGCGTCGTCACCTGCCTATCTCTGAGCGTGCGCACTTTAGCCAGTACAAGAGTGCTCAGACCTTGTACGCCGCTGTAGTTGCATGCTACTCCTCCCTCGCCACTGCTGCACTCAGCCGCCTCATGCTACCGTACCTCTTCCCTGACCTTGCTGCCTTTGCCACAGTCGCTGACCTCATTACACACCTCTGCACTAGTGACACTCGCTACCGCGCTGCGCTTCCTGCTGAGTTGTGCGCCAAGAACCCCCCCCCAATGTACATCACCCTCTACTACATAGTCACCCGCCTCCCTGACTCTCTTCGCGTAGTCAGGGACCACTTTCTCTCAGTCTGCCCCACCACCCTCATTGTTGACCTCCTCGAGAAGTTTCTCCTGGCAGTAGAGAAGAGCATTCTCGCTGTAGGGGCCTCTCGTGGTGACCCGCACACCCCCATCTTTGAGGGGTGTTGCCCCTCCCCCCTTTTACCCTCCATTGCCTCTGCTGCTACGGCCGACCTCATTGGTTTGGAGTCGGTCGGTGCGGCGTCTGCCCCTAGTGGGAGACGTCGCTCTGGCAAAGGCAAGGGGGGCAGGGGCGCTGGAGGAGCTGGCGAGGGCGGTGGAGGCGGCGGTGGAGGCAGCGGAGGAGGTGGGGGTGGTGGTGGGAGTGGTGGCGGGGGAGGAGGGGTCAGTGGCGGCAGTGGAGGCGGAGGCGGCGGTGGGAGTGGAGGTGGTGGCGGTGGCGGAGGTGGTGGAGGAGTTGGTGGAGGAGGAGGAGGAGGTGGTCGTGGCTCGTCGCAGAGGAGTGACTCCGGTGGTGGTCAGCGCCAGCAGCAGCAGCGCAGTCAGGAGACCCTGTCCCCTCAGCAGCTCCGTAAGTGGTACGCTGCACGCCAGCGAGGTGGAGGTACTGGTCCGTGCACCTACGTCCTGCGCACTGGCGACCGTGCGGGTGAGCCGTGTGGTGGTCTGCACCCCACCCAGCGCTGCTTTGGCCGTCAGACTGACGCTTGGCGTCGCCAGTTCCCTGACGCCACTGAGATCCCTCGCTAGGACCAGCTGTCTAGGGCAAGAGTAGCTATCTTTGATCTTGACTTTGATGCTATTCTTCGTGCCATGTATGCTGTGACTATTAGTGACGAGGGCGACCGTTACCAGTGTTTCCCGCCCGAGCCGGGCATTGGGACTACTGCTCTAGGTACTGGTGAGGCTGCTGCTCCAGGTGCTGGTGAGGCTGCTGCTCTAGGTGCCAGTGAGTCTGCTTCCTCAGGTGCTGGTGTGCTTGCCCTCTCAGGTACCGCGTCGGCTCCGGCCTCTCACACCTTCACACTTGACTCGGGGGCGTCTCGCTCCTTCTTCCGAGACTGCACCACACTCACGCCGCTTAGTCGGCCAGTTGCAGTCTCCCTGGCAGACCCCTCTGAGGGTCCTGTTCTAGCTCACTACTCCACTATCCTTCCGTGCCCTGCGGTCCCGTGTGGCTCCCTGTTGGGTCTGTACCTCCCCTCGTTCTCTACGAACTTGGTGGCGGGTGCTGACCTACAGGATGGGGGGGTTGACCAGTTCACCCCTGCGCGCCAGCGGGTGACCCACTACACGGACATGGACACGGGCCGACACTTGGCCACGTTTACGCGTCGGCCGGGGTCGAGTCTGTACACAATTACTACCGCGTCTCCTCCACTTGCTGCGTCGGGTCAGGTAGCTGCGTCGGGTCTGGTGTTTGCTGCGGCGTCCAGGTCTGGTCCTGAGTCTGCCCCCTGCTCGTGTCGCCTCCTGTCTCACGAGACTATCCTCTGGCACCACCGTCTTGGTCACCCCTCCATGCTTCATCTCCGGAGCATGGCCTCCCGTGTCCTTGTCTCTGGTCTTCCCCGGTCCCTCCCTCCCCTTCCTCCAGGGCCTGGCCCGACATGCGTCCCTTGTGTTGAGGGACGGCAGAGGGCTACCCCCCACTCCTCCCAGTTTCCTCCGACAGAGGCCCCGCTGCAGATGCTTCACATGAACGTGTGGGGCCCAGCCCGTGTCCGTGGACAGGGTCACGAGCGCTACTTCCTGCTGGTGGTTGACGACTACTCGCGTTACCCCACAGTCTTCCCCTTGCGCAGCAAGGGTGACGCCACTGAGGTGTTGATCGACTGGATCCGCGCAGCTCGTCTCCAGCTCAGGCGGAGCTTCGGCTCGGACTTGCGTCTGCACTCTGACAGAGGCGGAGAGTTCTCCTCTGGCCTTCTGCGAGCCTACTGTAGTGCACGAGGCATCCGCCAGACCTTCACGCTTCCGGACTCTCCACAGCAAAATGGGATTGCTGAGCGCCGCATTGGCATGGTCATGGACGTCGCCCGTACGTCCATGATGCATGCAGCTGCCCCCCATTTTCTGTGGCCGTTTGCGGTTCGGTACGCGGCGCATCAGATCAACCTTCAGCCCAGGGTCTCCATGCCGGAGACCTCCCCAGCTCTGCTATGGACGGGGAAGGTTGGCGATGCGTCTGCGTTCCGTGTCTGGGGATCTCGGGCGTTTGTCCGCGACTTGTCTGCGGACAAGGTGTCCCCTCGTGCTGCTCCTTATGTCTTCCTGGGTTTCCCCCCTGAAGCACCAGGGTGGCAGTTCTACCACCCTACCTCTCCCCGTTTTCTGTCCTCCCAGGACGTCACGTTCGACGAGTCGGTCCCATACTACCAGCTCTTCCCCTACCGCACTCCGTCCCTCCCCCCCCCACTGCTCTTCCTTGTCCCAGGTCCCCCCCCGGTAGACCCCCTCCCCCCCTCAGGGTCCTGCCCCTTCAGGTGTGTCCCAGGTAGACGCTGTTGAGCCTGTCGAGGTCACTGGTGACTCTGGTGCTGCTGCAGGTGCTGGGCCTGGGGGTGCTGACTCTAGGGGTGCTGGGCGTGTGGGTGCTGAGCCTGGGAGTGCTGAGCCTGGGGGTGCTACGCTTGGGGGTGCTGAGCCTGGGGGTGCTGAGCCTGGGGGGGCTGAGCCTGGGGGTGCTACGCCTGGGGGTGCTGAGCCTGGGGGTGCTACGCCTGGGGGTGCTGAGCCTGGTGGTGCTGTGCCTGACGGTTCTCCGGGTCCTTCTTCTAGCCAGGAGCCGCTCTCTCCACTGGAGCTGCGTGAGTGGTTTGCCCGACGATGGAGGCGAGCTGCTGGAGCTGGAGGTACTGCGGGCGCTGGAGGTTCTGCTGCTGCTGAGGGAGCTGGTGTCACGGGTCGTGGAGGTGCTCGTACTGGGAGTACTGGAGCTGCCGGACCTGCGGGTGCCTCTGGAGCTGGAGCTGCTGCGGGTGTTGACACGCATTCTACTGCTGTTGGTTCTGGAGGCGGTCCTGTTGGGGGTACTGCTGACGCTGCTAGAGGTGCTGGAGTTGGAGCTGCTACTGGTGCTGGAGCTGCCTCTGGGGGTACTACTAGCGCTGCTGGAGGTGCTGGAGTTGGAGCTGCTACTGGTGCTGGTACTGCCTCTGGGGGTGCTAGTGCTGTCCCTGCTGTGTCTGGAGTCGCCGCGCGGCCTCGGCCGTACTTCGTTCCGCTCCTTCAGCAGGTTCTTGTTCTCCCTTCTTCCACTGGTCCTTCTCCTCCCTTAGAGTGTCCACAGCCTGTTTAGTCACAGTTACAATTACAGCCCGCCTCCCCACTGCCTGCTCCGTCTCCCTACACTGGTCCTACTGGAGGTCTTGCTGAGCGTCGTGAGCCTGCGTCTCGCCCTACGTCGCCTGTCCGTGCTGCTCGCCCTAGTGGTCGCGGTTTGCGTCAGCGTCCTCCTCCTGTCCCTGGCACGCACCGGATGTCTCTGCGTCCATCCACTGCTCCTCTGCGTGCCCCCTTGCCTTCTCCTCCTCAGTCTTCTCTTCCTGCTCTTGCCGACCCGGAGTCGGACTCTCTTCGTGCTGCCAGTCCTACTGTCACGCGTCTCCTTGCTACTGTTGTCACTGACCCTTCCTTTGAGTCCGCTGCTGCGTCTGCCTTGGTTGCTGAGCTGGTCGACTTTGCTGCCGCGTGTCGTCTAGACTACGCCGCGAGTCTTGTTGCTGAGTCTGAGTCTGCCTGTCCTCCGTCCATCGGGGGTGACTGTGCTCTTGGCACGGACGTCCTTGAGGACAGGCAGGAGGAGTTCCAGTGCTTTGTCGCCGCTTTGCCCCATCTCGTGTCCATGCTTGTTGCCCCTGAGGGAGACCCGGATGCTCTAGACATCCCAACCCCACGCTCTTACGCAGAGGCGATGGCCGGTCCCTACTCCTCTCAGTGGCAGTCAGCCATGGACGCAGAGATTGCTTCTTGGAAGTCCACAGGCACCTACGTCGACGAGGTTCCCCCACCTGGGGCGAACATCGTCAGTGGCATGTGGATCTTCAGGGTGAAGCGGCCGCCGGGTTCTCCGCCTGTCTACAAGGCGTGTTACGTGGCTCGTGGCTTCAGTCAGCAGCAGGGAGTTGACTTCTTCCAGACCTTCTGCCCGACCCCGAAGATGACCACTCTTCGGCCTCTGCTGTACGTCGCCGCTCAGCGTGACTACGAGCAACACTCTCTTAACTTCAGCACTGCTTTCTTGCAGGGCAGCCTGCACGAGGAGATTTGGCTGCGCCGCCCTCCTGGCTTCACTGGGTCGTTCCCTCCTGGTACCCAGTGGAGCCTCCGGCGGCCAGTCTGCGGTCTCCGCCAGGCGCCTCGCGAGTGGCACGACACACTGAGGACTACACTTGCGGCTCTTGGGTTCGCTCCCTCTACTGCTGACCCGTCGCTGTTTCTACGCACCGACACCTCGCTGCCGCCGTTCTACATCCTCGTGTACGTCGACGACTTGGTCTTTGCCACTGCGAACACTGCGGCCCTCGCCCACGTGAAGTCCGAGCTGCAGAAGAGACACACGTGCACAGACCTGGGTGAACTGACAAGCTATCTTGGTTTGCGGATCACTCGGGACAGAGCACGGCGCACCATCACCCTGACTCAGTCACACATGGTGCAGCAGGTCCTTCACCGCTTCGGCTTCACGTACTCCTCGCCCCAGTCCACTCCTCTGCCTACAGGTCACTCGCTCTCAGCTCTGCCTTCGGATGAGTCCGTAGAGTCGAGTGGCCCATATCCAGAGCTTGTAGGCTGCCTCATGTAACTGATGACCTGCACGCGACTTGACCTGGCATACCCTCTTAGCATCCTTGCATGCTATGTCACTCCCGGCCGTCACCGGAAGGAGCACATGGATGCAGCTAAGAGGGTGTTGCGCTACTTGTGCAGTACGTCAGGCATGGGGCTAGTGCTTGGAGGGCGAGACCGAGTTGTTCTCACTGGGCACTCAGACGCTTCTTGGGCGGTTGACCAGGCTACTCAGCGGTCGTCACAGGGTTACACCTTCAGTCTTGGCTCTGGCTCTGTCTCTTGGCGTTCTACTTGCTCTTCTTCTGTTCTTAGCTCCAGCTGTGAGGCTGAGATCTACGCCACAGCCATGGCTGCCCAGGAGCTACGCTGGCTCACCTACCTGCTGACTGACCTTGGAGAGCGGCCTCGTTCTCCTCCAGTGCTGTACGTCGACAACAAGGCAACCATTGCCTTGTGTGAGGAGCCCAGACTGGAGCACATGACGAAGCACATTGCTCTGCGCTACTTCCTTGCTCGAAAGCTGCAGCAGCGTGGTCAGCTTCATCTGCGTTACGTGGCCACTGAGGCCAACACTGCTGATGTGTTCACCAAGGCACTTCCGCCTTGTGACCATCAGTGCTTTTGCACTCTTCTAGGTCTTGTGCCCACTGGGCCTCACTTGCTTACCTCTTGACCTTGCTTGTACTGTTGCATATATATATACCTGCTCTTGCTTGTCTAGTACTGTTATATATATGCTCTACTGCATGTGAACTGGCCTTGTGGCCTTGAACTTGTGCTCGGAAGGTGTGGTGATGTTGAGATCCACCCTGAGCTTGCTTTGCTTTGCTTTGCTTGACTGGTCTTGTGACCCCTTGTTCTCCCCCACTTTGCCTATGGGGGTGTGTCAGATTATTATATAGCTGATGCATGTTTTGTAGGCTGTAGTGGGGTAGTCCACAAGGGGTATAACCCAATTAGGGTTGGTACTTGTACTGTTTTTGATTCATAGTTCATTCATTCACGCTACCTATTCTAAGATTACTGTAGCTTACGAATTTTATTTTCATGATTTTCAAAAAATAGTTAATCATGAAAATAAAATTTGGCAAAATCGATCGTAAAGGGTTGGTTTGCAACCCAAAAAATGTCTGGCCCTCATATGGAGGATTCCTGGTGGTCTTTGCTTCAGACGGATTTTATAAGTTAGTATGCTGGCTCAGACGGATTTACACGGAATCAGACATTTATTTAACTATATGGTCTACACACATACTATACTCTATTACTACAGATAACTATACATTCATAATGAACTAGGAGTCACTGTCGCTATCATGAGAATAATCTTCCTCGTCATCCCCGTCTAGCTCTGAATATGAAGCAATGTGTTCTTTGCAGTGGTCTGCCCGTCTCTGCCAGGGGCCCAACTCCTCCTCTAGCCTAACTGCTTCTTCTGCAGCTGCTGCTTCACGAGCAGCAGCCTCTGCTGCTGCTGCTACTGTTGCTGCCGCCTGTTTCGCGGCCAGCATCGCAAGTGTCTTCCTCGTGCGCTTCACAGGCCTTTGCGCATGCACCATCACCACATCCTTGGCTGAGCGTCGCTTCTTCGCACCTCTCCACAGCTCTACAAGGGCGGGCCAGTCAGGTTCGTACTTCAGCATGGAGATGGTCATCAGGTCGCCAAGCTTCGCGTCGTTGAGATTGCCGCGTAGCCAGCTCTTGATGACGTTCTGGCGGGAGAAGCCCCGCTTGCACTCCACGGTGCTCAGAGGCAGCACTGCGACCGCCATCCAAAGGCGGACCAGGTTGGGGTAGGCCGTGCACCAGTCGGGCGAGCTGAGCATCTGCTTCAGGCCGTCCTGGAAGCTCAGCTCGCGGTGATGGGTCGACATGATCGTGGTGAAGCTGCTGATCTCCTTCTGCGCTCTCGTCCAGTTGATTCCTAGTGGCTGGCGGGGTGTGAATCAGAAACTTTTTTAATGAGAATACGGGCTGTTGTACTAAAGTACACAAGCTCATACAACCAACGAAGCATACGGTGACACAAACACCCTAGACAACTCAATCAAGCACAACCGAAATCGAAGACGTACCAGGCAGGGTGTCAGGGTCGGACGGTTTCCGCTTAAACAGATTGTGGAGAGCCTCCAGCCACTGCAAAAACCGACGCTGCCGCTTCGAGTGAGATTTCGGGTACGCCCCCTGCGTGAACAGCTTGGCGCCGTCGAGAGAGCTCAGATCCTTCATCGAGGTCTCCAAACGCTTCAACAGCTCCTTCACGTACCCCTTCGCCAGTGTGATGCAGTCGTCAAGGCCCGGGCCAGATGTCTGACCCTTGATTTTCTGTTCATGGAGGGTGTAGTCATGAGTAGTCGGGGCGCCAGTCGAGTCGGTGCCCGTCACCTTCACCTCCCATTTGTCCGACGAGGCATGCTTCGACAAGAAGGCACTCAGCTCGTTGCTCCCATCTCCGAAGTCGTCCGCGTCACTCAGGTAACGGTTGCGGGGGTGAGCCTAGTGTTGGTGCTCATGCAGCACGTGAGTCACGTCGATCTGCCACACACACATGAGAGGCGGTGGAAAGGCATGCACGGGTAAATATCTCATTAACACGATTCATTTACGCTAAAAACAGTTAAACAGCAAGAGGCGTAACAGCGTACCTGCCGTCGTTGGAACTTGAGGTTCAGTGCGTTGAGTTCCTTCAACACATCAGCCAAGAAAAACAACATGAAATGGAATTTCAAACTGGTTACAAGGAGGTACGCCTTCGGGTCGTTCTCGTACAACAGTATGACAGCAGCTGGAAGGTAGTCAGCCAGTCGCTGCACCGCCAGACCATGTGAAAGCCACCTGACGCTGTGGATGCCCTGCAACTCTAGGTTAGTTTCACACAGCACCTCCTGCAGCTCTTTGAAGCGTAGGTGGAAGTTGCCCAACCGTCCAAGGAGCTCCGCAAAGGAACGGACGACATGGTCGACGCTGTCAAGGTTGGGGTAGGCCTCTTCTGCATCCTTTGCGGCCAAAGCTTCCCTGACACAACACGGAAAAGCAACAAGTTAGATACATATGCAACGATAAAAAGGTAAGCATAACATCATAGGGTTACAAACATATGCGCGATGCAGTGGAACCCGGCGAGGTGTGGAATCCGCCCACGAAGGCGTGCCACCAGGCCCGTCTGAGAACCGACCATGACGCTTGCACCGTCAGTGCTGATGCCACTGATGTGCTCAAGGTCGAGGCCGGTAGACTCCAGGTGGGTTAGAAGGACTGCCTGCAGGGAACCAGCATCACACTGCTCAACTGTTAGGTGCGCGAAAAATTTAGTGACAGGAGTGTTGCTGCGGAGGAACGACAAGTAGACTATCAGGTGCTCTCGTCCAATTGAATGCCCAGGTAAGGACTCTCTCGGATGTGCTTCATCTGTTGAGCACGGAGGTAGATGACAAGCGTCTCAACCAAATGCGCAAATCCGTACCTGTAACGACCAGAGACAAGGTAATTAGTACCATGGTTTTCAACTAAACCCTCAACCCGCAAAAAAAAAAAAAAAAAAAAAAAAAAAAAAAAAAAAAAAAAAAACACTTACTCGCTGTTGTAGGTGCCAGAATCCTTCAGGAGCATATCGAGCGTGCCCATCTCTGCCATAAACTGGACCAGGGTCACAAACAACACAATGGGTGAGTCGCTTCTGCAAATATAAATATCTGTTGCCAGGAGTTTTGTCAAACGCTTGGCTTCCCCGTCACCGTTCTCGAAGTCGACAATCGACTTCTGAGCAGCATTCTTGCCGTCACGTAGCTGTTGGCGGTCCAATGACACCTCATGCTTGATGGAATGCTGATGTTTCCGCATCGTCTGTCGTTGAATGTCCAGCCCACCCTCTCCATCGCGGCCGTACTGGTAGCTGGGGTCTCCGTGCACCATGCAGATTGAACACCTCATGCAGGGTTGACCCCATGAAGTCTCCGAGATGATGAGCCACGGGAAGTGCTTTAGCCATTTCTCGTTAGCCTTCTGCTGCCACTGCTCGACGGTCAAGGCGCGCGGATACTTGTCGTCGTCGTTGGCGGTGACGGGTTGTGACGGGCCCGGGCGAGTTGTGCTAAAGCGGGGGACGGTTGCTCGCGGGACACCTGCAGTGGGATGGGCAAAGCGAATTCACTGTTTGTATTCGCCGTTCCCTGCTCTAATGCAAGAAACAGAAATCACCGGTAGATTTGTGGCCACAGATGCCGAAACGGGCGGCGGCAAAGACTCAGCTTCAGCTGGTTTAGGCTGGGTCGCAGTCTCAGTAGCGTCTGACGTACATTGCGAGGGGATAAGCGGCTCATCGTTGCAGGATGTGATGACGTTGGGGGAAGGAATTATAGGCGGAGGCGTCTCGACTGCGGCAGTGGTTGTCACAGGAATTGCTGCCGGAGCTTTACGGGTTAGGAAATCTAACGCAGAAACCCGTGGCTTGTCAGGTACCCCGGGTGGATCACGCCTAGCGCTGTCGGTTGACTTGAGGGCGCCAGATAGCATGGTGAAAGGTGGTGTATCACCTCACATGAGGTAGTAGCAAGAAAGGAATTCTAAACGGTACGCGGGAACAAGCTACGGGACAATAGGTATGCTTCGGGCTAGGCGTCAAATATTGAAAGGTAAAGGCAGGTTCTCAAAGAAAGGCTTGGAGAAGAAAGGAAGGGAAGGAACCATCACCTCACGAACCGCGCCGTGCCTCTCTCACGAGGGTTTCACGAAGGTGTGTGCATGCTTTGTTTTGATATGCACCGACTGTCCTTGCACTCTGCCAGCGAGGTGAGGGGCAACAGCCTGGCAGCGGCGCCGACAACAGCTACCCGACAGATGCGTGGCAGCAACTGAGTCAGATGCAGAATGCACTGGCAAGAAGAATCCAAAATTCACCCCCGTGCCCTCACGCAAAAATCATTACGCGTGCCTTCACATGCAACACCTCGCTGCTCCTCTGGCCAACTGGGCCATTTTGTCTCATTCAAACGAAACAATACGCGATTTCTGTTGGATCAGATGAATTGCTATAAGTTTCCTGAAAAAAATATGACGCTATAGCATTTGTCTTGGCTCTCATATGGCCCATAAGCTAAAGTCTGCCACAGCATATGAACGATACATTTCGCGCCTGAAACCTAGACCAACAGACTAAATTAGTATGCTAACGAGAGCCCTGGCCTTCACCCACGTTTCATTTCGAACTTTCAACTTTCAAGTTCCCCCCGCCCTCCCACCTTTGTACGGATTGTTGATCTTAGTGCGTATTCCTACAGCCTCTTATCAAGGCCACCTCCCATCAAGATTGTCCTTTTGCCTGGGATAAGTAGTGAGAGGTTTTGGGTTTAGGGGATTTTTCAGTGTGAGCTTGATAGTGTTGGGCTGAAAAAGCCCTTAGGATCTTTGCAGGACCAAATTCCTGGTAGGACTAATGTAATAGCGGAAGCGTTCAATGAGGAGTTTGTGAACCACCTTGCGCTGGTATGTGAGGGCAAAGTAGATTGATTAAAACAAAGAGATACAGGCTTTTATAAGAGTACAAGGAATACGAAGAGATACAGTTAATAACCGTTTTGCTGTTGCTGTTGCGGTTCGATACAGTAACGACTCGGGCAACTGCTCAATAGCGAGTCCGTTGTTTGTCCTTGCTGTCGCGCTGTACTTGTCAGGTCAAAGGTCGCTGACCTTTGATTTT
Source organism: Closterium sp. NIES-65 (assembly GCA_948144175.1). Lineage (NCBI taxonomy): Eukaryota > Viridiplantae > Streptophyta > Zygnematophyceae > Desmidiales > Closteriaceae > Closterium > Closterium sp. NIES-65. Next base: position 1,000,423 of record CANXME010002420.1, read on the forward strand.
CGCGTAACCTCTAGCAGTTGCTCAACCTCCGAGGGTTGACTCGCTGATGCTTCGATATGTTTCGCTTTGCTTCTGACTTGGTGTTTCGACACGACAGAGGTGCTTAAGTTACTTATTTCCAACACTCCCCTTTGCTTCTGGAGTGTCGCTGCTGGTGACGTGGCTCTTTCCAGTCAGCAGCATGCAGTACTCGAACTTCTGCTTTTCGAGCTTCTTGGTCAAGTAATCAGCTGCCATCTCGGTCGTAGGGCAGTAGGATAATTCGAGTCTCCCCTTCTCGATCTCGTCTTTCACGAAGAAATATCGCAGGGCGATATGCTTCGTCCTGTTCGCGAATCCGTTTTTGTTGGCTATGCGAATTGCCGACTGGTTGTCGCAGAACAGAGTGAAGCTGGGTAACTGAGCCAGCTTCGCTTCCTCCAAGAGTTCGCGAAGGTACAATCCTTCCTTGGTGGCTGAGCAGAGTGCGATATATTCTGCTTCAGATGAGGAGAGAGTGATAATTTCCTGCTTACTCGACTGCCACGAGATAGGTCCGATAGGCTCGAGGCGGTAGATATAGCATGTGCGCGAGCACCGGTTGTCAGAATCTTCGGCGTGGTCGGCGTCGACGTAGCTGATTAACTTAGGCGTTGTAGTTCCGTTCTTGTAGTAGGTCAAGCCGATCGTTGGAGTGCTAACGAGGTAGTGACGAGCGCGGTCGAGCTCCGCCATGTGTTCAGCTTCAGGCCTTTTAAGGTAGGTGGCGAGCTGACTTACAGAGTATGATAGGTCCGGGCGGCAGGTGATAGCCGCGAAGAGAAGGCATCCCAGCTTCCTCTGGTAGTCGCGTATCCCGGCAGGCTTGAGTGGAGTGGAGCCTTCCTTGTGATTTCCTGCCGTGTAGTGGTATGGCGTGGAGATGGTAGTTGGTGTGAGTGCGAAGCGTTTGGCGATGGTGTCGGCATATTTCGCGGCGTTGAGGTAGATCGCATAATCTTCTTCCTGAATGTTGAGGCCGAGGTACTGCGTGACGGTAGATGAGACTATGAGCATGAGATCTTCTGTAGCTCCCCTTCGAACCACGTAGTGACGTTGTCGGTCGACCCGATGTAGAGTAGATCGTCTACGTAGACGATTAGTAGGATGTAGTCGGTGCCTTTTGTAAGCCGGTACATCCCTTGGTCGTGATGTGAAGCAAGGAAAACAGGAATGAAATGACTAAGGAAAGATTGGGTACAAATACAACCCTAGAAAGCTGTACCCCATATGTGCTACCCCACTATAGCCTACAAACATGCATCAGCTATAATACTCTGACACACCCCCATAGGCTAAGTGGGGGAGAACAAGGGGTCACAAGACCAGTCAAGCAAAGCAAAGCAAAGCAAGCTCAGGGTGGATCACAAAGTCACCACACAGTCCGAGCACAAGAGGAGGGCCAGAGGCCAGTTCACATGCAGGAGTACAGACATATATATAAAACTAGACAAGCAAGAGCAGGTATATATATATGTCACAGTACAAGTGAAGTCAAGAGGACAGCAAGTGAGGCAAGACAGGTACAAGACCCAGCTGGGTGCAAAAGCGCTGATGGTCACAAGGCGCGAGTGCCTTGGTGAACACATCAGCAGTGTTGGCCTCAGAGGCCACGTACGCAAGTCGCAACTGACCACGCTGCTGCAGCTCACGAGCAAGGAAGTAGCGGAGAGCAATGTGCTTCGTTCTGTGCTCCAAGCGCTGCTCTCGACACAAGGCCAGCATGGCCTTGTTGTCTACGTAAAGCACTGGAGGAGAACGAGGCGGCTCTCCAAGGTCAGTCAGCAGGTAGGTGAGCCAGCGAAGCTCCTGTGCAGCCATGGCCCCGGCGTAGATCTCAGCCTCACAACTGGAGCCGAGAACCGAAGACGAGCGAGTAGACCGCCACGAGACAGAGCCGGAACCAAGGCTGAAGGTGTAACCCTGTGACGACCGCTGCGTAGCCTGGTCGTCAGCCCAAGAAGCGTCCGCGTGGCCGGTAAGGACCACTGGACTCCGCCCTCCAAGCACTAGCCCCATGCCCGACGTGCTGCACAGGTAGCGCAATACCCTCTTCGCTGCAGCCATGTGCTCTGGTCTGTGTCTCCCAGGAGCAACATAGCGAGCAAGAATGCTCAGAGGGTATGCAAGGTCAGGTCGTGTGCAGGTCATCAGGTACATGAGGCAGCCAACAAGCTCTGCATACGGACCACTCGACTCTACGGACTCATCCGAAGGCAGAGCTGAGAGTGAGTGGCGAGTAGGCAGAGGAGTGGCCTGAGGCGAGGAGTACGTGAAGCCGAAGCGCTGAAGGACCTGCTGCACCATGTGTGACTGAGTCAAGGTAATGGTGCGGCGTGCTCTGTCCCGAGTGATCTGCAAGCCAAGGTAGCTGCGCAGTTCACCCAGGTCTGTGCACGTGTGTCTCTTCAGCAGCTCGGACTTCACGTAGGCGAGTCCAGCAGTGTCTGCTGTGGCAAAGACCAAGTCGTCGACGTACACGGGGATGTAGAACGACGGCAGGGAAGTGTCGGTGCGAAGAAACAGCGACGGGTCAGCAGTAGAAGGAGCAAACCCAAGAGCCGCAAGCGTAGTCCTCAGTGTGTCGTGCCACTCACGCGGTGCCTGGCGGAGACCGTAGACTGGCCGTCGGAGGCTCCACTAGGTGCCAGGAGGGAAAGTCCCAGTGAAGCCAGGTGGACGGCGAAGCCAGATCTCCTCGTGCAGGCTACCCTGCAAGAACGCAGTGCTGAAGTCGAGAGAGTGAAGCTCGTAGTCGCGCTGAGCGGCTATGTGCAGCAGCACCCGAAGAGTAGTCATCTTCGGGGTGGGAGAGAAGGTCTGAAAGTAGTCAACTCCCTGCCGCTGACTGAAGCCACGAGCAACGTACCGTGCCTTGAAGACAGGTGGAGAGCCCGGCGGCCGCTTCACCCTGAAGATCCACATGCCACTGACGATGTTCGCCCCAGGAGGGGGAACCGCGTCAACGTAGGTGCCTGTGGACTTCCAGGAAGCCATCTCTGCATCCATAGCTGCCTGCCACTGAGAGGAGTAGGGACCCTCTACGGCTCCGCGTAAGAACGCGGAGTCGGGATGTCTAGTGCATCCGGGTCTCCCTCAGGGGCAAGCAGTACAGACGCGAGATGAGGTGAAGCAGCCGCTAGACACTGTAACTCCTCCTGCCTGTCCTCTAGGACGTCCGTGCCAAGAGCACACTCACCCCCGACGGACGGAGGACAGACACACGCAGACTCAGCAACAAGACTAGCAGCGTAGTCGAGACGACAGCGAGCAGCAAAGTCAACGAGCTCAGCGACTAGAGCAGACGCAGCAGTGGACTCAAAAGAGGGGTCAGTGACGACAGTAGCAAGCAGACGCGTGACAGTAGGACTGGCAGCGCGAAGAGAGTCCGACTCAGGGTCGGCAAGCGCAGGAAGAGAGGACTCAGGAGGAGAAGGCAAAGGGGCACGCAGAGGAGCAGTGGACGGACGCAGAGACATCCGATGCGTGCTAGGGACAGGAGGAGGACGCTGACGCGAACTGCGACCACTAGCGCGAGCAGCACGAACAGGCGACGCGGGACGAGACGTAGGCTCACGACGCTCAGCAAGACCTCCAGTAGGACCAGTGTAAGGAGAGGGAGCAGGCAGTGGAGAGGAAGGCTCCAGCAGGGACTGCGACTGGACAGGCGGTGGACCCTCTACTGGAGGAGAAAGACCAAGAACCTGCTGTAGGAGCGGAACGAAGTACGGCCGAGGCCGCGCGGCAGCTCCAGACTCAGCAGGGACAGCACCAGTACCCTCAGCAACAGCACCAGCGCCACCCACACCTCCAGCGGCAGGACCAACAGCGGTAGGCTCAGCACGAACGCCCTCAGCAGCTCCAGCTCCAGGAGGACCCGCAGGTCCAGCAGCTCCGGGACCGGCAGCACCCGCACCCTCGACGGTCGAAGAAGCTCCAGCTCCAGCTCCAGCAGCACCTCCAGACTCAGCAGCACGCCTCCAGCGGCGAGCGAACCACTCGCGCAGCTCCTGTGGAGAGAGGGGCTCCCGGCGAGACGCAGCAGCAGGAGAAACCCCAGGCTCAGCAGCTCCAGACGCAGCACCCCCAGGCTCAGCAGCTCCCAGCTCAGCACCCCCAGGCTCAGCAGCTCCCGACCCAGCACCCCCAGACCCAGCACCTCCAGGCACAGCACCCCCCGGCTCAGCACCCCCAGGCTCCGCACCCACCGCAGTAGCACCCTCAGGCCCAGCACCCCCAGCAGTAGCACCCACAGGCTCAGCACCCCCGCGCACAGTACCCTCAGAGTCAGCACCCCCAGGCTCAGCACCCGCAGCAGCACCAGAGTCACCAGTAACCTCGACCGGGTCAACGGCGTCTACCTGGGACACACCTGAGGGGGCAGGAACCTGAGGGGGGAGGGGGTCTACCGGGGGGGGAACCGGCACAAGGAAGTCCGGGGGAGGGGGGAGGGAAGGAGTGCGGTAGGGGAAGAGACGGTAGAAGGGGACTGACTCGTCGAACGTGACGTCCTGGGAGGACAGGACACGACGAGAGGAGGGGTGGTAAAACTGCCACCCTGGGGCGTCAGTGGGGAAGCCAAGGAAGACACAGGGAGCAGCACGAGGGGACAGCTTGTCCGCAGACAAGTCGCGAACAAACGCCCGAGATCCCCAGACACGGAACACAGACGCATCGCCAACCTTCCCCGTCCACAGCAAGGCTGGGGACATCGCAGGCCGAGAGACCCGGGGGTGAAGGTTGAGCTGATGCGCCGCGTACCTCACCGCAAACGGCCACAGAAAATGGGGGGCAGCCGCATGCATCATGGACGTACGAGCGACATCCATGACCATGCCAATGCGGCGCTCAGCAATCCCATTTTGCTGTGGTGAGTCCGGAAGCGTGAAGGTCTGGCGGATCCCCCGTGCACGACAGTAGTCCCGCAGAAGGCGAGAAGAGAACTCTCCGCCTCTGTCAGAGTGCAGACGCAGAACAGGAAAGTCCGAGCCGAAACTCTTCCTGAGCTGGAGACGAGCCTCGCGGATCCAGTCGATCAGCACCTCAGTGACCGCATCCTTGCTGCGCAAGGGGAGGACTGTGGTGTAACGCGAGTAGTCGTCAACCACCAACAGGAAGTAGCGCTCGTAACCCTGCCCACGGACGGGGGCTGGGCCCCACACATCCATGTGAAGCGTCTGCAGGGGAGCCTCTGTCGGGGGGAAGTGGGAGGAGTGGGGAGTAGCCCGGAGGCAACCCTCGACACAGGGGACACAGGAAGGTCCTGGCCCGGAGGGGAGAGGAGGGAGAGACTGGGGAAGACCAGAGACAAGGACACGGGAAGCCATGCTCCGAAGACGGGGCAAGGAGGGGTGGCCAAGACGGTGGTGCCACAGGAGAGTCTCGTGAGACAGGAGGCGACAAGAACAGGGGGCAGACTCAGGACCTGACCGGGACGCAGCAGCAAGCACCTGACCCGACGCAGCCACCTGACCAGACGCAGGGACAGGAGGAGACTCAACGGTCAGGGTGTAGAGACTCGACCCCGGCTGACGCGAGAACGTGGCCAGGTGCCGGCCTGTGCGTGCCTCCGTGCAGTGGGTCACCCGCTGACTCGCAGGAGTGAACTGGTGAACCCCCACATCCTGCAGGTCCGCTCCACTCACCAAGTTCGTAGAGAACGAGGGAAGGTACAGACCCGACAGGGTGCCCGAAGGGGCAGCCGGACACGGGAGGACAGTGGAGAAGTGAGACAGGACAGGACCCCCAGAGGGGTCAGCAAGGGAGACCGTAACCGGCCGGCCGAGCGGCGTAAGGGTAGTGCGGTCTCGAAAGAAGGAGCGAGAAGCTCCGGAGTCAAGTGTGAAAGTGAGGGAGGACGAGGACGACGCAGTACCTGAGAGCGCAGTCTCACCAGTACCTGAGAGCACAGACGCACTGGCACCTAGAGCAGCAACCTCACAAGCACCTAGCGCAGCAGTACCAATGCCCGGGTCGGGCTGGAAACAACGGTAACCCTCATTCTCCTCACTATAATCCACAACATACATAGCAGCAAGGATAGCATCAAAATCAAGATCAAAGATCGCTACACCAGCCCTGAGAAGCTCATCCCAGCGAGGGATCTCACTAGCCCCAGGGAACTGCTGACGCCAAGCGTCCGTCAGGCGGCCAAAGCAGCGCTGGATGGCGTGGGCACCCCCACACTGCTCACCCGCGCGGTCGCCGGAACGAAGAACGTAGGTGCAGGGACCAGTACCCCCACCCCTCTGACGCCCAGCGTACCACTCACGAAGCTGCTGAGGCGGAGGGATGTCCCGCGAGCGCTGTTGCTGCTGCCGTTGCGAGCGCTGGCCACCACCACCGCCGCTACGCTGCTGGGTACCACCTCGACCAGCTCCACCTCCTCCACCACCACCGCCGCCTCCGCTGCCGCCTCCACCGCCTCCACCTCCGCCGCCTCCACCTCCGCCGCTGCCTCCACCACCACCGCTGGCACCACCACCACCGTCTCCGCCGCTGTTGCCACCACCACCACCACCCCCGCCACTAGTCCCGCCGCCACCCCCACTCCCTCCGCCGCCACCGCCGCCACCGCCACCGCCCCCTCCAGCTCCACCCGCGCCCTTGCCCCCCTTGCCTTTGCTGGAGCGACGTCTCCCACTAGGGGCAGACGCCGCGCCGACCGACTCGAGACCAAGCAGGTCGGCAGCAGCAGCAGAGGCAACAGAGGGCAGCAAGGGGGAAGGAGAGCACCCCTCAAAGATGGGGGTGCGAGGGTCACCACGAGAAGCACCTACAGCGACTATGCTCTTCTCCGCTGCGAGGAGGGCCTTCTCGAGGAGGTCGACGGTGAGGGTGGTGGGACAGACTGCGAGAAGGTGGTCCCTGACGACGCGAAGGGAGTCAGGGAGGCGCGCGACTACGTAGTAGAGAGCGATGTACATGAGGGGGGGGTTCTTAGCGCAGAACTCAGCAGGAAGGGCGGCGCGGTAGCGAGTGTCACTAGTGCGGAGGTGCGTAATGAGGTCAGCGACAGTGGGAAAGGCAGAGAGGTCAGGAAAGAGGTAGGGAAGCATGAGACGGCTCAGTGCAGCAGTGGCAGGGGAGGAGTAGCGCGCAACTACAGCGTCGTACAAGGTCTGAGCACTCTTGTACTGACTAAAGTGCGCACGCTCAGAGGTAGGGAGGTGGCGACGCACCGCAAGACGTGCAGCAGCATCGCGGGTGGCCCACTTAGAGCGGACAGTGGGATCAGCATCAGCAGCAGGAGCAGGAGAGGCGCCAGAGGTGAGGTCAAAGAGAGAAAGGTCGTCAGCCCTGTCGCACTGTAAGAACAGCTGCAGGTCGTCTAACCAGACCTCAAAATCAATGGCGCGACCCTCAGCGTCGAAAGCTAGGACACTAGGGGTAGCCATGGCGACGACAGCGACGCAGTGCAAGCAGTAGGCAAAGAGCTCGCAGTGTCAGTGGGACTGTGCTCACCAGGCAGGGCAGGTCGTGCAGCTCTGCAGAAAGGCGGCTCAGCGACCGGGCGGCTCGGGTGCACAGCGGCTCGGCTCTTGGGCGGCTCGGTGGCTGGGTGGCTGGGGCGCAGGGCGGCTCGGCTCCCGGACGGCTCGGCGGCTGGGCGGCTCGGGTGCAGGGCGGCTCGGCTCCCGGACGGCTCGGCGGCTGGGCGGCTCGGGTGCAGGGCGGCTCGGCTCCCGGGCGGCTCGGCGGCAGGGCGGCTCGGGTCCCGGGCGGCTCGGCGTTGGGCAGCTTGGCTCCCGGGCGGTTCGGCTGCTGGGGCGGCCCGGCCGGGAGATGCAGGGGCGGGGCCGTCAGGTGCAGCGGCGGGTCGACCGGTGCAGTGGCGGGCCGGCAGGTGCAGCGGCGGGCCGGCAGGTGCAGCGGCGGGCCGGCAGGTGCAGGCGGCGGGCCGTAGGGTGCAACGTCGGGCCGTAGGGTGCAGCGGCGGGCCGGCAGGTGGAGCGGCGGGGCCGTCAGGTGAAGCGGCGGGCCGCTGGGTGCAGCGGCGGGCCGGCAGGTGCAGCGGCGGGCCGGCAGGAGCAGCGGCGGGCCGGCAGGAGCAGCGGCGGGGCCGTCAGGTGAGGCGGCGGGCCAGCCGGAGCAGCGGCGGGCCGTCAGAGGCGGCGGGCCGTAGGGTGCAGCGGCGGGGCCGTTAGAGGCGGCGGCGGGGCCGCGGCAGTAGAGGCGGGGCCGCGTCAGGGGAGGCGGCGGGGCCGCGTCAGGGGAGGCGGCGGGGCCGCGTCAGGGGAGGCGGCGGGGCCGCGTCAGGGGAGGCGGCGGGGCCGCGTCAAGCAGGCGGCGGGGCCGCGATCAGGAAAGGTGGCGGGGCCGCGTCTGAGGGACAGCGGGGCTGCGAGGGAAAAGGCGACCCGAGGGGTCGCTAAAAAAAAGGCGCGCCTCGGGGCGCGCTTCGGTGGGCCCTAAAAAAACGGTCCTAAGGCAGGACCCGCTCTATACCATGTGAAGCAAGGAAAACAGGAATGAAATGACTAAGGAAAGATTGGGTACAAATACAACCCTAGAAACCCTGTACCCCATATGTGCTACCCCACTATAGCCTACAGCAACTATGTCATATAAATCTGACACGTGAGGTAGCTGGCAGAATCCTATGCGGATAAGTCTTGTGTGCAGGTACTGTTGCCATAGCCTCGGGGCTTGTTTGATGCCGTAGAGCGACTTTAGCAGTTGACAGACGTGATTAGGTTTTCTGTTGGAGCCATGTGGTAGTTCGACGAAGATTTTTGCGTCGACAGGTGCGTAGAGGAATGCATTGGTGCCGTCAATTTGCCGTAGCTTTTTCTTCTTCATGGCGGCGATTGTGAGGAGAATTCGCAGCGAGGTGTGTCGGCTGACCGGGGCGAATGTCTCGGTGAAGTCGTGTCCGTGCTCTTGGTCGAAGCCGCGTACAACCCACCGCACTTTAAACTTGTCGATGGTGCCGTCTGCCTTTGTCTTCACACGGAAGACCCATTTCCCGGTGAGTACTGTCTTGTTTCGTGCCACGCCGAACGGAACAACTTTCCAGGTGTTCCGTTCTTCCAATGCTTTCAGCTCCTTGTCCATGGCTTAGCGCCATTTTTCCCTATGCTCCCCCCCCTGAGCCTGCTGAACTGTGGCAGTCCTTAGGAATCTCCGTGCCGTGGACCGCGGTAACGAGGCCGAGTATCTGGAGGCCACTCTGTGCAGCGGGGGAGAGTTGCGTCCGCGGGATAAGCTGCTTCGTCACCTACTTCTGAGTCAGGTATGAAGTTGGGCCCTATGCGTTCTACTTCGTTGGTGCTGCTGCCGATGTTGTCTCTGCTGCTGCCGGTGTTGTCTGTGCTGGTGCCGATTGAATTGTTGCTAATGCTCTCGTTTGTTCTGCTTCAGGGATGGTGTGCGAGTACCAGAATCCTTCGGGACTGAAGTCGGGATCAAGATCTGGTGGGTGTGTCCAGGAGGTGAAGGTGACGATCCCGTCGCTGTGAGCGGTGCCGAGATCTAGGACGAAGTCGAGGACAAAGACGTTGTTCTTCAGGACTGCCTTGCCGATGTAGAGACCTCCTCTCCCATGGTACAACTTGAACTCCTGTGTTGTGCTATCTGCTTCGAGGTGGATGCCTTTCGCCATTAGCTGACTGACACTCAGTAAGTTGTAGCCGAGTCCCTCAGCAATGAACACTTTTGACATTTGCAATATCACATTTGTCTCTTGTGACTGAAGTTGCACCACACCTTGTCGTCATATGCGCAGGTTCTGGTTGTTGGCGACGGTGATGACGACTTCGCGTTGAAGTTGGTGTTCGTGCTGAATAAAACGTCCTGAAGAGCACATGTGCTGTCCGCAACAACTGTCCAAGAACCATGTATCTTTCCTGGAAGGCTCGCTTTGAGCGATGGCTGCATACGTCGGATTTGGTTGAAGTGACTCGCGGCGAGGCGTGCTGTTGTCGAGTTGCTCTTCCGATGAGTAATGCGGTGGTGACTCTGTGATGCAGGAGTCAGTTAGCCGTGCCATGCAACTGATGATGTTTCTTGTTCCTTGCGCAGGTTGTTCCGTCGATGTTGTTGAGGCTTGTACTTGAGTGGTCGGATTCGCTTGCGTTGAGGCGACTTGACTGCTTGAAGGGCGAAGCGGCCGTTGCGTTGGCGTTGACTGCTGCCTGTTTGGGCAGTGTGTACGGGGGTGACCTGACGTCTTACAAAGGTGACAGAACGGAGGTACTGGTTTCGGTTGATGCAGATTGTTGTTGTTGTTGTAGCGCCGTTGAGTGTGGAATGCGAATTCGGGCACTTATGCCTTCCTCTTGTGTCGTTCTTCTTGCAGGTCCATATCTTGCTGCTCAGCGTGGATCTTGGCGCAGAGTGCTGCTTCTGATGTTTTTCCGTGAGCTCGGAGCATGGCGCAAGTGGAGCGCCACTGAGGACCGAGGCCGCCGATGATAATTGTGACGAAGGCGTCTTCTGAAATCGACCCTCCGCATCGAAGGAGTTTGTCGCGCAATTCGCGACAGCGGCTGATATACGCCATCCCCTTTTCGCCTGGTTTCATTTCGACTGTTGTCAGTTGCGCCATTAACCGACTTTGATTGACGAAGTCTGTTGCTTGATACAGGTTCTTCAGGTGGTTGTACGCGAGCTCTGCAGAGTTGTCGTATCCCTGGTAAGACCGTATATTCTGCTGCTGATTCGGAGTGATGTTTCTCAGTAGTATTGTGTACGCCATCATTGACTGATACGTGTACTGTTGCTTGTCGTACTGTGTGCCGTGTGTTGGATATGGCAGGGACCCGTTGAAGAAGCCAAGAATCTGCGCCCCTTCCATCATTAGTTTGAACTCGAACGACCAGGTAAAGAAGTCCTTCCCGTCGAAAGGGCTTGACATTTGCAGTTTTAAGACGTGCGCGAACTGCGACTGAACTTGAAGTGCGTCCACTGTCTTCTCTTGTCCAGGTGCAGGCTGCGGGTGTGGCATAAAGCTGACGGAGCCGCGCTGGGGCTCGTACGGAGCAAAGGTAGGCTGCTGCTGTTGATTTCCGCGTGCGTAGCATGAGTCGTCGAGGCTCATGGGCGTCACGTCGTTGTTGTTGTTGCTGTTGTTTGACTGCGCAGGTGCTGACTGCTGGTGTTACTCGTAGAAGGACATGAAGGAGAAGAACTTCTCCATCATGTTCTGGTCGAAGTCTGCAGGTTTATTCGCAGGAGTTTCAGTGGACCCTGCTGCTGGTCTTGTCGCCGTGCCCTGCTCTGTCTGTAGGCCAGAGGCAGGAGGTGGAGTAGGGGTAGTGCTGGGAGAACCATTAGAGGAACTCCTTTCCTTCTGAGTAGCCATGCTTTCTGATGTTGTAGGTGTCTTGAAAGTGGAATTTATCCTGACAGCTCTCTTACCATGTTGGGCTGAAAAAGCCCTTAGGATCTTTGCATGACTAAATTCCTGGTAGGACTAATGTGTCAAGAATGAGAAGTGATTGAACTATAGAACGTTGGAGTACAAGTAGGAAACCCTAGCTTTGTGTACCCCCTAAAGGCTAACCCACTATAGCCTACACAACAATAACACATATAGTGTTTGACACACCCCCATAGGCAAAGTGGGGGAGAGCAAGGGGTCACAAGATCAGTTAAGAAAGGCAAGCAAGCTCAGGGTGGATCACAACGTCACCACACATTCCGAGCACAAGCAAAGGGTCACATGGCCAGTTCACATGCAGAAGTATATATGCAGCACAAACAGCAAGGGTGATCTCAACCTAGCAGAGCAAACAGGCAGGAGTCTATATATAGAGATCACAGTACAGGCAAAGCCTACAACAAGTGAGGAAAAGTGGGCACCAGCCCCAGCAAAGTGCACAAGCGCTGATGATCACAGGCTGAAGTGCCTTGGTGAATATATCAGCAGTGTTGGCCTGAGAGGCTACGTAACGCAGACGAAGCTGACCGTGCTGCTGCAGCTCTCGAGCAAGGAAGTAACGGAGAGTGATGTGCTTCGTTCTGTGCTCCAGTCTGTGCTCCTCACACAAGGCAATGGCAGCCTTGTTGTCGACGTACAGCACTGGAGGAGAACTAGGCTGCTCTCCCAGGTCGGTGAGCAGGTAGGTGAGCCACCGTAGCTCCTGTGCAGCCATGGCTGTGGCGTAGATCTCAGCCTCACAATTAGAGCTGAGAACTGAAGACGAACGCGTAGAACGCTACGAAACTGAGCCAGAGCCAAGGCTGAAGGTGTAACCCTGTGACGACCGCTGAGTAGCCTGGTCGTCAACCCAAGAAGCGTTTGAGTGCCCAGTGAGAACAAGTGAGCTCCCTCCTCCAAGCACAAGCCCCATGCCCGATGAACTGCACAAGTAGCGCAATACCCTCTTCGAAGCATCCCTGTGCACCTTTCGGTTCCAGCTAGGAGCCACATAGCGGGCCAGAAGGCCAAGAGGGTATGCTAGGTCAGGACGAGTGCAAGTCATCAGGTACATGAGGCAACCAACTAGCTCTGGGTAAGGACCACTCGGCTCTACGGACTCATCCGAAGGCAGAGCTGCTGAGAGCGAGTGACCTATAGCCAGAGGAGTGCCCTGTGCTGAGGACCAGGTGAAGCGGAAGCGCTGAAGGACCTGCTGCACCATGTGTGACTGAGTCAGGGTAATAGTGCGGCGTGCTCTATCCCGGGTGATCTTCAAGCCAAGGTAGCTGCGCAGTTAACCCAGGTCTGTGCACGTGTGTCTCTTCTGCAGCTCCGACTTCACATGGGCGAGAAACCTCAGTGTCAGCAGTGGCAAAGACCAAGTCGTCGACGTACACGAGGATGTAGAACGGCGGCAACGAAGTGTGGGTGCGCAGAAACAGCGACGGGTCAGCAGTAGAAGGAGTGAGCCCAAGTGCCACAAGAGTAGTCCTCAGTGTGTCGTGCCACGCACGTGGTGCCTGACGGAGACCGTAGACCGGCCGTCGGAGGCTCCATTGGGTACCAGGAGGAGAAGTCCCAGTGAAGCCAGGAGGGCGGCGCAGCCAGATCTCCTTGTGCAGACGGCCCTGCAAGAAAGCTGTGCTGAAGTCAAGAGAGTGAAGCTCGTAGTCACGCTGAGCAGCAACGTGCAGTAGTACCTGAAGAGTGGTCATCTTCGGGGTGGGGGAGAAGGTCTGAATGAAGTCTACTCCCTGTCGCTGACTGAAGCCTCGAGCAACGTAACGAGCCTTGAAGACAGGCGGAGAACCCGGCGGCCGCTTCACCCTGAAAATCCACATGTCACTGACGATGTTCGCCCCAGGTGGGGGAGACTCGTCGACGTAGGTGCCTATGGACTTCCAGGAAGCCATTGCGTCCATGGCTGACTGCCACTGTGAGTAGTAGGGACCCTCGATTGCCTCAGCGTACGATCGAGGAGTCGGGATGTCTGATGCATCCGGGTCTCCCTCAGGGGCAATCAGCATGGACACGAGATGGGGCGCAGCGGCTGCAAGACACTCAAGGTCCTCCTATCTGTCCTCAAGGACGTCCGTGCCTAGAGCACACTCACCCCCAACGGACGGAGGACAGGCAGATTCAGACTCAGCAACAAGACTGGCAGCGTAGTCTAGACGACAGCGAGCAGCAAAGTCGACAAGCTCAGCAACTAGAGCAGATGCAACAGCCGACTCAAAGGAAGGGTCAGTGACAGTAGTGGCTAGGAGACGCGTGACAGTAGGACTGGCAGCACGAACGGAGTCAAACTCCGGGTCAGCAAGGGCAGGAAGAGAGGACGGAGGAGGAGACGGAAGAGGGGCACGCTGTGGAGCAGAAGAGGGACGCAGTGACATCCGGTGTGTGCCAGGGATAGGTGGCGGACGCTCACGTGGTACACGGCGACGAGCGCAGGCAGTACGAGCAGGTGACACAGGACGGGACACAGGCGACACAGGACGAGACTCAGGCTCACGACGCTCTGTAAGACCGCCTGTCGGACCAGTGCAGGAAGAAGGACCAGGAAGTGGCGAGGCAGGCGGGAGCTGTGAGTGTGAGTGGACACGCGGAGGACACTCTACGGAGGGAGCAGGACTAGGAGGAGGCGGCTGACCAAGAACCTGCTGAAGGAGTGGAAGGAAGTACGCCGCGGCCGAGAAGTGCCCCCAGCAGCAGCAGAGACAGCACTAGAACCTCCAGTAACTCCAGCACAACCTCCAGCAGCTCCAGCAGCACCTCCAGCACCTCCAGAACCTCCAGCAGCTCCAGCAGAACCTCCAGCACCTCCAGTACCTCCACCATCTCCAGCAGAACCTCCAGCAGCTCCAGCAGCACCTCTAGCACCTCCAGTACCTCCAGCAGCTCCAGCAGAACCTCCAGCAGCTCCAGGAGCACCTCCAGCACCTCCAGCAGCACCTCCAAGAGTAGTAGGGTCTCCAGCGGGCGGTACCTCAACACCAGGAGCTCCACTGCGGAGGCTGCAGCGCCGAGCGTACCACTCACGCAACCGCTGAGAGGAGGGAGGCTCTGGCTGCGACACGGCACCCGCAGGACCACCAGCCGCTGCCCCAGCAGACCCCCCAACTCCAAGAGCCCCACGGAGGAGGCTGTAATGCTGGGAGTACCACTCACACAGCTGCTGTGAAGAAGGAGCGCCAGCAGGCGCAGTACGGTCAGTCTCAAAGCCCCTAGCCTCAGTGCCTCTAGGCGCAGCACCCCCAGTCGTAGCACCTCCAGGCTCACCACCCGCAGTCTCCGCACCCCCAGTCTCAGCACCCTCAGGCCCAGCACCCTCAGTCTCAGCACCCCCAGGCTCAGTGCCCCCAGACCCAGCACCCCCAGGCTCAGCACGCTCAGCACCTCGCACATGACCAGAGTCAACAGCTACCTCGACAGGCTCGACCGGGTCTACCTGGGAAACACCTGAGGGAGCAGCACCCTGTGGAGGCAGGGGGTCTACCGAAGCAGCACCTGGCGTGAGGAAGAGCGGCGGGGGGGGGGGGGAGCGGGGCAGTGCGGTAGGGGAAGAGACGGTAAAAGGGTACCGACTCGTCAAAAGTGACGTCCTGAGAGGCGAAGGCCCGGCGCGAGGTGGGGTGGTAAAACTGCCAGCCAGGCGCGTCAGGGACAAAGCCAAGGAAGACACAGGGAACGGCACGGGAGGAGAGCTTGTCCGCGGACGTATCGCGGACAAAGGATCTACATCCCCAGACGCGGAACGCCGACGCATCGCCAACCTCCCCCGTCCAACGCAGGGTAGGCGAGGTCTCTGGAACAGAGACTCGGGGCCAGAGGTTGAGATGATGCGCGGCGTACTGCACTGCAAACGGCCATAGGAAATGGGGGGCAGCCGCATGGATCATGGAGGTACGAGCGACCTCCATGACAAAACCAATGCGGCGCTCAGCAACCCCATTCTACCGCGGAGAGGCCGGGAGTGTGAACGACTGGGTGATGCCGTGCTCCGCACAGTAGGCTGCCAAGAGGTCAGAGGAAAACTCGCCACCTCTGTTAGAGTGCAGACGCAGGACAGGAAAGTCCGACTGGAACCGCTGGCAAAGCTGGAGACGAGCAGCGCAGATCCAGGGGATCAAGACGTCAGGGACCTCACCCTTGGTACGCAAGGGGAAGACCGTGGTGTAGCACGTGTAGTCGTCGACGACCAGCAGAAAGTACCGCTCGTGGCCCTGTCCCCGGACGCGGGCGGGGCCCCACACGTCCAGGTGGAGAGTCTGCAAGGGAGCCTCTGTGGGAGGGAATGAGGAGGAGTGAGGTGCAGCGCGCTGCCACCCCTCGACACAGGGAAGACATGGAGGAGCAGGCGAGGGTGGGAGAGGAGGGGGAACCCAGGGAAGACCAGAGACAAGGTACCTGGAGTGCATGCCTCGAAGGCGCTGGACTGACGGGTGACCAAGGCGGTGATGCCAGAGGACAGTCCTGTGCGACAGGGAGCGACACGAGCAGGGGGCCGACAGCTGACGTGACGCAGAGGCAGACGCAGACGCAGCTACCTGAGGAGACTCAGTGGTCAGTGTGTACGAGTCTGACCCCGGCTGTCGAGTGAAGGTAGCCAGGTGACGACCCGTCCACGCACACGTGCAGTGCGTCACACGCTCGTAGGCCGGGGTGAACTGGTGAACACCCGCGTCCTGGAGCGCTGAACCCACCACCAAGTTCGTAGAGAACGAGGGGAGGTAGAGGCCCGACAGCGTGCCAGACGGGACAGCATGACAAGGGAGGGCAGTGGTGGAGGTCACAAGGACCGGACCCCCTGAGGGGTTAGCCAGGGAGACAGCAACCGGTCGTGGAAGCTGCTCTAGGGCAGTGCGGTCGCGGAAGAAGCAGCGAGAAGCACCTGAATCCAGTGCGAAGGTGTGCAGTGCCTCAGTAGGTGCGGCACCAGCAGACGTAGACGCACTAGCACCTAGGGCAGCAGCCTCACCAGGACCTAGAGCAGCAGACGCGCTAGCACCTAGAGCTGCAGCCTCATTGGTCCCAATGCCTGGGTCAGGCGGTACACTCAGGTAACAGTCACCCTCAGCACTAATAGTCAATGCATACATAGCAGCAAGAGTAGCATCATAATCAAGAGCAAAGTTATCAATCCCCTTCTTAAGCAGATCAGCCCAGCGGGGCAGCTCAGAGGCGTAAGGAAACTGCTCGCGCCAGGCGTCGTCGAGGCGAAAGAAACAGCGCTGCGCCGTGTGAAACCTCCCACAAGTCTGGCCAGTGCGGTCACCTGTGCGGATGACATACGGGCATGTACCCCCTCCCCCAGACCCCCCACGCTGAGAGTACCACTCACGGAGCTGCTGGGCCGAGGGAGTCTCGCCGGGGCGCTGCTGCTGCTGCCTCTGGCCACCACCAAACCCCCCACGCTGCACCGCTCCACTGCGCCCGCCACCCGCTCCACCGCCGCCACCACTGCCACCACCACCTCCACCACCCCCACCACCGCCGCCGCCGCCACCACCCCCTGTGCCGCCACTGACCAACCCACCACCCGCGCCACTCCCACTCCCGCCACCACCCCCGCGCCCCCCCACCTCCTCCACCGCCGCTGTCCCCACCCCCACCTCCACCACCCCTGCCCCCCTTGCCCCTGCTGCCCTTGCGTCTCCCATCAGGAGCAGACACGGCCCCGACCCTCTCAGCTCCGAGGTAGTCGACAGCAGCAGCACATGCAATGGAGGGGAGGAGGGGGGAGGGGGAGCACCTTTCAAAGAAGGGGGTGCGGGGGTCACCATGAGAGGCTCCTACAGCTACAATACTCTTCTCAGCTGCTAGGAGTTCCTTCTCGAGCAGGTCGACAGTGAGGTCAGTGGGAGAGAGGGCAAGAAACTGGTCCCTGACTGTGCGAAGGGAGTTAGGGAGGTGGGTGACAAGGTGGTACAGTGTGAGGTACATCGGGGGGGGGGGGGGGGGTTCTTGGCGAGGAAATCAGGGGGGAGCGCGGCACGGTAGCAGAGGTCACTGGTACGGAGGTGGGTGATGAGGTCAGCTATAGTGGCAAAGGCGGACAGGTCGGGGAAGAGGTAGGGCAGTGAGAGACGGCCTATAGCAGCTGTGGCAGGGGAGGAGTAGCGCGCGACTAGTGCGTCGTATAGCTCCTTGGCGGTCTTATGCTGTCCAAAGTGCTCGCGCTTATCTAACGTTAGGTGACTGCGAACGGCTAGGCGAGTGTGTGCATCACGGGTCTGCCACTGGGAGCGAGCAGTACTGTCAGCAGTAGCGGGAGGTGCGGGAGCAGCGCCTGACGTATGGTCATACAGGGAGACATCGTCCTTGGCAGTGATCTGGAGGAACAGGTGAAGGTCATCTAACCACACCTCAAACTTAATCGGGCGACCCTCAGCGTCAAAGGTGAGAATGGATGGGGTGGCCATAGTGGCAGTAGGAACAGTAGCAATAGGAGTAGTACAGTAGGAACAGGAGTTGCTACAGGTGGGGCACAGTAGGGCGGCGCGGCTCGGCTAGGGCGGCGCGGCTCGGTTCGGGCGGCGCGGCTCGGTTCGGGCTGTGTGGCTCGGCACGGTCTGGGCTACGCGGCGGTGCGCGCCTGGGGGCGTGCGTGTGGGCGGCTGTAGCGGGCGGGCCGTGGCCGCTCGTGGGCCTTACTAGCGCGCGGGCGGCCTAGAGAGGGCGTCGCGGCAGCATACGGGCGGGGCTGCTGGGCGCTAGCGAGCTACACGCGGCCAGGAGGGCCGGTCGACGGGCTGCTCGTGGCGGCGTGGTTAACGGGCGGCGCGCGGGAAAAAAAAAAAAAAAAAAAAAGGCCGCGCGCGGCACTTGCGAGCCGCGCACAAGCAGCAGGAGAAGACGAGGCGCACGAGGGCGTACTAGGAGAACGGCACTCGAGGGCGCTAGGACGATAAGGCGCTCGAGGGCGCTTCTAACGGCGGGCCCTTAGGTGAGTCCTAGGTCTAGAACCTAAGCTAGCGTCTCATATTTCACCAGGCCCAACCAAGAGTAATACGCTTGAAACCGGGTAACCATTCAAGCAGTCGCAACTTTGTTGGGTTTGGTTGGGAGCACTTGCGATTGGCTGCAGCCCCAACAGGCTGGGGAAGGCAGATGCACGACTACCGAACTGCATTTGCACGAAACACCACACCTTGGCTCTGTTCTGTAGGCATTTGCCCGAAGGGGGAGGAGGGGAGGCGAAGCAAATGATCCGGGCTCCTGCGCAGCTTCCCAACCGAAATCACCTCCACCCCGCTACAGCCGAAAGCGCGAAACTTCGGGAGTGAGGGAGGAAACTGCCGACGGTAATGGCGAATTTGCCTGCTCAACTTCGCGCCCCATTGGCAGGGGTACATCGATGGGCCTAACCCTAAATTGCAGAGTAAAGTTTGGCAAGAGGGGGTGCAGAGCTAGAAAAACGGAATACCCTTGGAACTCCCAACTTTCCCATCACGTCTCAAACATCCGCAGCATCAGACCATCCGTTTTTTTTTTAAGCCAAGGTTGTGCTTTTCAGTGTGGGTTTCGAGCAGCTGGCGGGGATGTCCGTCGAGGGTAGATGCGGGGTGCCCCCACCCCCCGTACCTCCCTCCCTTGTCTCTCGCCAAGCTCTGAAAAAGCAGTTATCGAAGGGCGGGGCGAGTGGCGTGATTTTTGCCAGAGAAGGAAGGTGGGGAGGGGAAATCGGTAGTTTCGTATGGGCCAAAACCCCACGGCGGTAAATGGCTGTTCTGTAGCCATTCCCCCCGAACAGGTTCGGAGGGGAAATGGCTGGCTCGGCACCGTCTGCAAAACGGTTAGCCGTTTCGGCCCTAAAAACGAAGGTGGGGGAAGCTACCTATTTCCCCTCGCCCCCCCTTTGCCAGGGCCTACAGAACATAGCCCTTGTGCGACGAAGGTAGGAAACACAGGGAACCAAGTGTAATACCACAGCAGGAAAAATATGAGACAGTTGAGCAGCCACTTTTCATTCCAGCCCATGACTTTTCTCAACAACTTAGATTAGGCTAGGGTTTGTTCATGGCTGTTCAGTAGAATGTCCTAGTAAATGTTCTCATTACACGTAGATCTGAGAGTGTTCGGGCGGGACAACGTAATGTCCGGTCGTACGGCTAATTCCTACGCGAAGCCCATGAGGAAGAAGCGGAAGTAATAGAAGGGAAGGGATAGCATAGCATTAGCATATCCGCTCGCGCGACAAGGGACGAGATAGGACGGATGGAAGAATACGGAAAGGGACGCACTGGGACGGGAAGGGACGCGACGGGACGGGAAGGGACGCGGCGGCGCGGGAAGGGGCGCGAGGGGACTGGACGGGACGCGACGGGACTGGATGGGGCGGGACGGGACGCGACGGAATGGGAGGGGACTCGACTGGACAGGACGTGACGGGATGGGACGGAGAAGGGGCGGGATAGACGCGACGGGACGAAATGGGAGAAGACGCGCCGAAATTGGATGGACGAGGGATCGGAGAGGGAGAGGCATCGGCGGAATCGGAGAGGGAGAGGCATCGGCGGAATCGGTAACGGAGCGGCATCGGCGGAAGCGGAGAGGAAGGCAGCAAGGCGAGCGCCGATGCCGTCGCCGTCGCGGATGGGAAGAATCGCGCCGAGACCGGAAGGGACGGGAGGGGACGCGACGAGAGAGAACGGGGCGCGACGAGAGAGGAGGGGACGCGACGAGAGAGGAGGGGATGGGACGAGAGAGGAGGGGACGGGACGGGAGGGGACGAGAGGAGAGTCGTCTAGAGCAGATGGGATGGGAAGGCACACCCTGTGAGTGTGAAGGGGTTCTGTCTCAATGGTGCGGCGGGTGAAGCACTAGCACATCAACCACATCCCCTTTTCCTTTACCCCATCCCCCTTTCCCTTTCCCCCATCCCCCTTCCCAGCATCCCCCTTTCCCTTTTCCCCATCCCCCTTCCCAGCATCCCCCTTTCCTTTTCCCCCATCCCCCTTCCCAGCATCCCCTTTTCCCTTCACCCCATCCCCCTTTCCCTTTCCCCCATCCCCCTTCCCAGCATCCCCCTTTCCCTTTTCCCCATCCCCCTTCCCAGCATCCCCCTTTCCCTTTCCCCCATCCCCCTTCCCAGCATCACCCTTTCCCTTCACCCCATCCCCCTTTCCCTTTCCCCCATCCCCCTTCCCGGCATCCCCCTTTCCCTTTCCCCCATCCCCCTTCCCAGCATCCCCCTTTCCCTCTCCCCCATCCCCCTTCCCAGCATCCCCCTTTCCCTTTCCCCGGTACCTCCCCTCCTTCCCCGCATCCCACTTCGTCTTTATTTTCATATGAGCAGTGGCAGCACTAGCCATGGGCACATCAAAGCAACGGGAGGAACCAGCAGGCGAATCATCGGCAGAAGTTATGAATCGGGGGGGGCTTTTTCCCATCCCAGTTTATGAGCAGGGTTATGGCGTCCCTTGATTTTTTAATCCAACTTATTTTTCCAATGGTAGCATGCATTGCCAAAAATATATAGATTAGACCATGCATCTTATTCTACTTTGATAATCCACAATTATTGTTTGCATGTTGTCTCTGGATGACCTGATCGACCTTTTATTTCAAATTCCACCCTCAAATGACAGGTGTTTGCTTTTTACAACACTTGCATAACATCACTTTTTTTATGGAACTGTACAATGTACCAGTGTAGAGGGTGTCACCCTGTTACGGGTGCAATGAATCGAGGTAGCGAGAATTGCACTAGGGTGTCAAACGAGTACAGAATGTGAGCGAAGGCATGAGCGAACATTTATACGCATAACATGCAAACGGTAACGCGGTGCGTGCGAGCTAGCTAGTGCTACGCTGGAGCGAGGCTCGGGCTAGTCCCGAAGCGTAGGCCGACACGACCAGGCCAGCAGTGCGAAGTTTGGTGAAACAGTGCGCGCGAAGTCGGCGAAGCTCCGTTAGCAGTAACGGGCGAACAACGGCTGGTACTGTACGCGATGTAGTCGGGCCCCGTAAGGAATGCCGAGAAAATTCCTTACACTACCCCCCCCCCCCCCCCCCCCCCCCCCCCCCCCCCCCTCCCCCTCAAGAAGCCCCCCTCCGCTACGCGAGTGCGTGTATATCGCGGAATCCCTGGCTCCTCAGGTACACTTGCAGGGCAGGGTGGTTTTCGATGTTGGCCAGGGGCACCCAGCTATCCTCAGTTGGCGTGCGATCCTTCTAGCGAACGAGGAATTCAATCCTCTTGATTCCCGTGGGGTGTCGGATCCGATGGCTCATGATTTTTTTGGGCGCGATGATCGGCTCCGATGCAGGGCGAGTCATGGATGGCGGGCGGTGGCGAGGCAATTGGCTGGTGGTTGGGATGTATGGGCGAAGCAAGCTGACGTGGAATGAAGGGCTGATGTACCAGTCAGTTGGTAACAGCAGGTGCGCGGTCACTGGTCTGATCATGTGGCTGATTTGGAATGGGCCACAGTAGCGCGGTTGAAGTTTTGGTACGTCGCGCAATCGCAGATTTTGCGTGTCGAGCAGTACGTAATCCCCTAACTGGTATGTGACTGGGCGGCGGTGGCGGTCAGCGTTGCGCTTAGCGATGACATTTGCTTTTTTAATTGCTTCTGCGGCTCTGGTGCGGGCAGCTTGCAGAATTTCGCCGAATTGCTGTGCACGTGGCGTTGGGTTGTCCGGACTCGGCGTCATGGGCACTGTAGGGTTTTGCCCGTAGTTCAGGTAAAAGGGGGATTGCTGCGTCGTCGCTGACGTGGCGTTGTTGTACACGAACTCGATCAGCGGCAGCTGCTGCTCCCAAGTCGTGGGGTCGTCGCACGTGGCACGAACCAACTGCTCCATCGTCTGATTCGTCCGCTCTGTTTGGCAGTCGGTCTCGGGGTGGTACGACGAACTGAACTATAGCCTGGTCCCGAACTGCTCCCAGAGGTTCTTCCAGAAGTTGCTGGTGAACTTTGTGTCCTTGTCGCTGATAATTGCTGCTGGTATCCCGTGCAGGCGAACAACGGCTGCGATGAACAGGCGAGCGGTCTCTTCGGCTGAGATCGACTTTTTGCACGCAGCGAAGTGTGCCATCTTCGTCACCCTGTCAACGACGACCATCACCGCGTCGTTACCCCCAGGGTTCGAAGGTAACCCTGTGACGAAGTCCATGGTAACTTGCTGCCAGGCGCACTCGAGCAGTGGGATCGGCTGGAACTGACCCGCCTTCCGCTTCCTCGAGCTCTTCATCACTTGACACGTGGGGCACGTGTCAAACATTGTATGATGTGCGGCTACAGTGGGTTAGCCTATAGTGGGTACACATTTCTAGGGTTAGGTTTGACCTATTTGTACCCAACACTCATTCTAGTCATCCATTCTCGTTTCTGATTCTGACATGGTATTACGAGCCTAGGTTCCACCTAGGACCGAAACGATAGGGCCCACCGTTTCCGCTAGCCGCGCCCTCGTGCGCCGCCTTTTTTTTTTTTTTTTTTTTTCCTGCGCCTCGAGCGCCTCGTTCTTAAGGCCCCCTAAGGCCCTCTCGCGTCGCCCCTTAAGGCCCCTCACGGCCCCTCGCGTCGCCCTCTTAAGGCCCCTTACGGCCCGGCGCTAGCCTCTCAAGGCCCCGTGTGGCCCCGCGCTAGCCTCTCACGGCCCCCGATCGGCCCCGCGCTAGCCTCCTAAGGCCCCCGTCGGCCCCGCGCTAGCCCCGCGCTAGCCTCCTAAGGCCCCCGTCGGCCCCGCGCTAGCCCCTCGCTAGCCTCCTAAGGCCCCCGATCGGCCCCGCGCTAGCCTCCTAAGCCCCCCGTCGGCCCCGCGCTAGCCCCCTAAGGCCCCCGTCGGCCCCGCGCTAGCCTCTCACGGCCTCGCCCTCGCCCTGGACGGCCCCGCGCTCTCACTTAGCAGCCCCACCCGGCCCCGCGCTCGCCCCTCTAGGACCGAGCCGAACCGCGCGACCCGACCGAGCCGCGCGACCCGGCCGAGCCGCGCCGCCCTAGCCGAGCCGCGCCGCCCTAGCCGAGCTGCGCCGCTCTACTGCTACTACCACTGCTGCTACAGCTACTCCTGCTACTACTACTGCTGCCACTGCTACTGCTTCAGCTATGGCTAGCCCTACAGTTCTCTCGTTCGATACTGAGGGCCGTCCGATTAAGTTTGATACCTGGCTCGATGATCTGCACCTGTTCCTCCAGCTCACTGCCAGAGAGGATATCTCGCTGTACGATCACGCACTAGGCACAGTCCCTGCTCCTGCTACTACTGCTACCGCTACTGCTCGCTCGCAGTGGCAGACTCGCGATGCCCACGCCCGCTTTGCCATTCGCAACTCCCTGCCAGTCGATGAGCGCGAGCACTTTGGCCAGCATCAGACTGCGCAGGCCCTGTACACTGCTGTAGTTGCGCGCTACTCCTCCCCGGCCTCAGCTGCACTAGGCCGTCTCTCCCTTCCCTACCTGTTCCCCGACCTGTCCGCTTTCCAGACAGACGCTGACCTCATCACTCACCTCCGTACTAGTGATGCCCGCTTCCGTGCAGCCATGCCCGCTGAGTTTCTTGCCTCCAACCCTCCCCTGCTCTGGCTCACTCTCTACCACCTAGTCACCCGCCTCCCTGACACTCTGCGTACAGTCAGGGACCACTTCCTAGCTCGCTGCCCCACTGAGCTCACCATTGCCGCCCTAGAGAAGGAACTACTTGCAGCTGAGAAGAGTATTGTAGCTGTAGGTGCCTCTCGTGGCGACCCCCGCACCCCTTTCTTCGAGGGGTGTTCCCCCTCCCCCCTCCTCCCCTCTGTCGCCTCTGCTGCTGCTGTCGACCTTCTTGGTGCTGAGCAGGTCGGCTCTGCGTCCGCTCCCAGCGGGCGCCGCAGCGGCAAGGGCAGGGGAGGCAAGGGCGGTGGGGGTGACGGCGGGGGAGGCGGTGGTGGGGGTGGTGGCAGCGGCGGGGGCGGTGGCGGGGCTGGAGGGGCTAGTGGCAGCGGTGGGGGTGGTGGAGGCAGCGGCGGCGGCGGTGGCCGGGGTGGGGGCGGTGGTGGTGGCGGCAGTGGATGTGGCGGCGGCAGGGGCGGTGGTGGTCGTGGTGGAGGCGGCGGTGGTGGTCGTGGAGGCTCTGGCACTGGCCAGAGTGCGCAGCACCCTCAGTCCTCCCAGGAGCTTCGTGAGTGGTACTTACAGCACGGGGGTGGGGGGGGTAGCCTTAGCTGCACGTACGTCATCCGCACTGGTCGCCGCAAGGGACAGACGTGCGGGAGGGCGCACACTGCGCAGCGCTGCTTCTCTCGCCTAGATGACGCTTGGCGTGCTCAGTTTCCTGACGCTCCTGAGCTCCCTCAGTGGGCTGATCTCCTCAAGAAGGATATCGATATCTATGCTCTTGATTTTGATGTTATTCTCAAAGCAATGTATGCATTGACTATTAGTGGAGAGGAGGACCAGTACCTGAGTGTTCCGCCTGACCCAGGCATCCGCACGAGTGAGGCTGCCGCCCTAGGTGCTTGCGTGTCTGCTACCCCAGGTACTGGTGAGGCTACTGCTCTAGGTGCTTGTGTGTCCGCCACCCCAGGTACTACTGAGTCCACTGAGGCACTGCACACCTTCACTCTAGACTCAGGCGCTTCGCGCTGTTTCTTTCGTGACCGCACTGCTCTTGAGCTCCTTGCTCGACCAGTCGCTGTCTCGCTCGCTGACCCCTCTGGGGGTCCGGTCATTGCGACCTCCTCCACCCTCCTTCCTTGTCCTGCTGTCCCGTCGGGCACACTGTCAGGTCTTCATCTCCCCTCGTTCTCTACGAACTTGGTGGCGGGTTGTGCGCTTCAGGATGGGGGTGTTCACCAGTTCACCCCTGCCTACGAGCGCGTGACACACTGCACGTGTGCTCGGACGGGCCGTCACCTGGCTACCTTCACTCGGCAGCCGGGGTCGGACCTGTACACACTGACCACTGAGTCCCCTCAGGTAGCGGCGTCTGCGTCTGCGTCTGCGTCAGGTCAGCTGTCTGCCCCCTGCTCGTGTCGCTCTCTAGCGCACAAGACTGTCCTCTGGCACCACCGACTTGGTCACCCGTCAGTGCAACGCCTTCGGGGCATGCACGCCCGGTACCTTGTCTCTGGTCTTCCTCGGGTACTCCCTCCCCTCCCACCCTCCCTTGCTCCTCCTTGTCTTCCCTGTGTCGAGGGGCGGCAGCGCGCTGCCCCTCACTCCTCCTCGTTCCCCCCGACGACTGCTCCTTTGCAGACGCTCCACATGGACGTGTGGGGCCCAGCCCGCGTCCGTGGTCAGGGCCAGGAGAGGTACTTCTTGATCGTCGTTGACGACTACTCGCGCTACACCACAGTCTTCCCCTTGCGCACCAAGGGTGAATTCCCTGATGTCCTGATCCCTTGGATCAGCAGAGCACGTCTTCAGCTGCGAGAGCGTTTTCGCTCGGAGTTTCCTGTCCTGCGCTTGCACTCTGACAGAGGTGGCGAGTTCTCCTCCGACCTCTTGGCAGCCTACTGTGCTGAGCACGGCATTCGCCAGTCGTTCACGCTTCCGGCCTCTCCACAGCAGAATGGGGTTGCTGAGCGCCGCATTGGCTTGGTCATGGAGGTCGCTCGTACCTCCTTAGTCCACGCGGCTGCCCCCCACTTTCTGTGGCCGTTTGTGGTCCGGTACGCTGCGCATCAGCTCAACCTCTGGCCCCGTGTCTCCGCTCCGGAGACCTCGCCCACACTGCTGTGGACGGGGGAGGTTGGTGATGCGTCACGCTTCCGTGTCTGGGGATCCCGAGCTTTTGTTCGCGACACGTCTGCGGACAAGCTCTCCTCTCGCACTGCTCCGTGTGTCTTTCTTGGCTTTGTCCCGGATGCGTCTGGCTGGCAGTTTTACCACCCCGCCTCGCACCGCGTCTTCCCCTCTCAGGACGTCACTTTTGACGAGTCCGTGCCCTTCTACCGCCTCTTCCCCTACCGCACTGCCCCGCTCCCTCCCCCGCCTCTCTTCCTCGCGCCAGGTGCTGCAGTGGTAGACCCCCTCCCCCCTCAGGGTGCCGCTCCTTCAGGTGTCTCCCAGGTAGACCCGGTTGAGCCTGCCGAGGTAGCTGTCGACTCGCGTCCTGCTAGAGGTGCTGAGCCTGAGCGTGCGGAGCCTGAGCGTGCGGAGCCTGAGCGGGCGGAGCCTGGGGGTGCTGAGCCTGGGGGTGTTGAGACTAGGGGTGCTGAGCCTGGGGGTGCTGAGTCTGGAGGTACTGAGACTGGGGGTGCTGAGCCTGGGGGTGCTGGGTCTGAGGGTACTGAGCCTGGCGTTGCTGAGTCTGGGGGTACTGAGCCTGGTTGTGTTGCAGTTGACTGTGAGGCGCCT
This sequence comes from Closterium sp. NIES-65, assembly GCA_948144175.1. NCBI lineage: Eukaryota > Viridiplantae > Streptophyta > Zygnematophyceae > Desmidiales > Closteriaceae > Closterium > Closterium sp. NIES-65. The sequence continues at coordinate 1,027,096 of CANXME010002420.1, forward strand.
GGAGGACCTCCCTCTTCGCAGTAGCTCCGTGAGTGGTACTCACGGTACTGCAGCCTCCGGCGGGGTGCGTCTCGGGCTCGTGGTGCTACTGGAGTTGGTACTCGTGTTTCCCCACCACGGCGGGAGCCGCCCTCTTCCCCACAGCTTCGAGAGTGGTACGCTCGGCACATCAGTCTCCGGAGTGGAGCTGCTGGTGCTGGGGTCCCCGGAGTTGACGCTGCTGCGGGTGCTGCGGACCCTGGTGCTGGAGGTGTTGCTGCTCCTGGCGGTGCTGCTGGAGGTGCTGCTCGTACTGAGGACCCTGGTGCTGGAGGTGCTGCTTCTACTGGTGGTGCTGCTGCTGGAGGTGCTGCTGCTGCTGCTGGAGTGGAGGACCCGGAGGGTGGAGCTTCTGCTGGTGCTGAGGACCCTGCCGCTGGAGCTTCTGCTGGTTCGAGAGTTGCTGCACGGCCACGGCCGTACTTCGTTCCACTCCTTCAGCAGGTTCTTAGTCAGTGTCCTCCTCTCGCCTTAGAGTGTCCTCCGTCTGTCCAGTCACAGCCACAGTTACCGACTGCCTCCCCACTCCCTGTGCCTACTCCGTACACTGGTCCGACTGGAGGTCTAGCTGAGAGACGTGAGCCTGCTTCACGTCCTGTGTCCCCTGCGTCTCGTCGAGCGTCGCCTGTTCGTGTTGCTACCACTGCTAGTCGTGTCCAGCGTCAGCGTCCTCCTGCTGTCCCAGGCACTCACCAGATGGCGCTTCGTCAGTCCACTGCTCCGCAGCGTGTCGCTCTCCCGTCGTCTCCTGCGTCCTCTCTTCCTGCGCTTGCTGACCCGGAGTCAGACACCCTTCGCGCTGCCAGTCCTACTGTCACATGTCTCCTCGCTACGGTTGTCACTGACCCTTCCTTTGAGTCCGCTGTGTCAGATTATTATAGCTGATGCATGTTTGTAGGCCATAGTGGGGTAGCACATATGGGGTACAGTTTGCTAGGGTTGTATTTGTACCCAACTCTGACTTAGTCAATTCATTCCTGTTCATTCCTTTCACATGGTATAGAGCGGGTTCCCTGTGGGAACTTCGCCTAGGGCCCACCGAAGCGCGCCCCGAGGCGCGCGATCCTTTTTTTTAGCGACCCCCCCGAGTCGCCCTTCCCCTGCGGCCCCGCCGCCCTTCGTTCGCGGCCCCGCCGTCCAGTCGCGGCCCCGCCCTTACGTCGCGGCCCCGCCCTTACGTCGCGGCCCCGCCACTAAGTCGCGGCCCCGCCACTAAGACGCGGCCCCGCCACCCAGTCGCGGCCCCGCCGCCTACTCGGACGCGGCCCCGCCGCCTGCTAAGACGCGGCCCCGCCGCCTGCTAAGACGCGGCCCCGCCGCCTGCTCAGCCGCGGCCCCGCCGCCCTCTACGACGCGGCCTCCGCCGCCTGCAGAAGCCGCGGCCTCCGCCGCCTGCTCAGCCGCGACCCCGCCGCCCGCTACGACGCGGCCTCCGCCGCCTGCTCAGCCGCGGCCCCGCCGCCCTCTACGACGCGGCCTCTGCCGCCTGCTCAGCCGCGGCCCTGCCGCCTCCTACGACGCGGCCCCCGCAGCCTGCTCAGCCGCGGGTGCTTCCAGCGGCCCTCCGCTGCATCCTGACGGCCCGCCACTGCAACCTGCGGCCCCGCCACTGCGCCTGTCCCGGCTCCGCCACTGCACCCTGACGGCCCCGCCGTCCCCTGTCTCGGCCCCACCGCTGCACCCTGACGGCCCCGCCGTCCCTTGTCCCGGCCCCGCCACTACACTGCAGCCGAGCCGCCCAGCAGCAGCCGAGCCGCCCAACAGCAGCCGAGCCGCCCAGCAGCAGCCGAGCCGCCCAGCAGCAGCCGAGCCGCCCAGCAGCAGCCGAGCCGCCCAGCAGCAGCCGAACCGCCCAGCAGCAGCCGAGCCGCCCAGCAGCAGCCGAGCCGCCCGGTACCTGAGCCGCCCGAGCCGCCCGAGCCGCCCGAGCCGCCCGAGTCGCCCGAGCCGCCCGAGCCGCCCGAGCCGCCCGAGCAGCCCGAGCCGCCTGCTGCTGACCTACCCGACTCTCCCATCCCGGTGAGACTTTCAGCTGCTGCCATGGCCACCCCCAATGTTCTCACTTTTGACGCTGAGGGGAGGGCCATTGACTTTGCCGTCTGGATCGAGGACCTGCAGCTGTACTTACTGTGTGATGCGGTAGATGAGGTCTCTCTCTTTGACTTTGTCTCTGGCGCTGTCCCTGCCCCGCCTGCTGATGCTGACTCTGCCGTTCGCTCCAAGTGGGCGACCCGCGATGCTGCTGCACGTCTTGCTGTGCGTCGCCACCTCCCTTCCTCTGAGCGTGCCCACTTTAGTCAGTGCAAGACCGCTCAGGCCTTGTACGACGCTGTAGTTGCGCGCTACTCCTCCCCTTCCTCCGCTACCCTTAGCCGCCTCATGCTACCGTTTCTCTTCCCTGACCTCGCTTCCTTTCCCACTGTCGCTGACCTCGTTACCCACCTCCGCGCTAGTGACACCCGCTACCGCGCTGCCCTTCCTGCTGAGTTCCGCGCTGCGAACCCTCCTCCCATGTACATCACTCTCTACTTTCTCGTCACCCGTCTCCCTGAGTCCCTTCGTGTCGTTAGGGACCAGTTTCTCTCTGTCTGTCCCACCACTCTCACTGTCGACCTCCTTGAGGAGTCCCTGCTAGCGGCTGAGAAGAGTATTGTCGCTGTAGGGGCCTCTCGGGGTGACCCTCGCACCCCCATCTTTGAGGGGTGTGGTCCCTCCCCCCTGCTGCCCTCTGTCGCCTCTGCCGCTGCGGCCGACCTCGTTGGTTTTGAGTCGGTCGGCGCGGCGTCTGCCCCCAGTGGCAGACGCCGCACTGGCAAGGGCAAGGGGGGCAAGGGAGCGGGTGGAGCCAGAGGGGGCGGTGGAGGAGGCGGTGGGGGTGGAGGGGGGAGTGGGGGTGGCGGGGGGGGTGGTGGCGGGAGTGGAGGTAGTAGTGGCGGCGGTGGAGGCGGAGGTGGCGGCGGAGGTGGTAGCGGAGGAGGCGGTGGGAGCGGTGGGAGCGACGGTCCTGGTGGGGGAGGTGGCGGTGGCGACGGGGGTGGCGGTGGAGGCGGGGGTGGCGGTGGAGGAGGGGGTCGGAGTGGCTCGTCCCAGCGGAGCAGCTCTGGGGGTGGTCAGCGCCAGCAGCAGCAGCAGCAGCAGCAGCCGCAGCAGCAGCCGCAGCAGCAGCAGCGCTCTCGCACCGTCCCCGGCCCTCAGCAGCTCCGTGAGTGGTACTTGCAGCGTCAGCGCGGTGGTGCGCTTGGTCCCTGCCCCTACGTTCTTCGCACTGGTGACCGTGCGGGGGAGAGGTGTGGAGGCGCCCACACAGCCCGTCGCTGCTTTGGCCGCCTGACCGACGCCTGGCGTCAGCAGTTTCCGGAGGCCGCTGAGATCCCCCGCTGGGGAGAGCTGTCTAGGGCTGGTGTAGCTATTTATGATCTTGATTTTGATGCTATTCTCTCTGCTATGTATGCTGTGACTGGTAGTGATGAGGATGACTGTTACCGGTGTTTCCCGCCCGACCCGGGCATTGGTACTGCCGCGTCAGGTACTAGTGAGGCTGCTGCTCTAGGTGCCAGTGCGTCTGTGCTTTCAGGTACTGGTGAGTCCGCCCTCTCAGGTACTGTGTCGGCTTCGGCCTCTCACACCTTCACCCTTGACTCTGGAGCGTCTCGCTCCTTCTTTAGGGACCGCACCACTCTCACGCCGCTGAGTCGGCCTGTTGCGGTGTCCCTGGCGGACCCCTCTGGGGGGCCTGTCCTGTCTCGCTTCTCCACTGTCCTCCCGTGTCCGGCGGCCCCCTCTGGCACCCTGACTGGTCTCTACCTCCCCTCGTTCTCGACGAACTTGGTGAGTGGTGCTGACCTCCAGGATGCAGGTGTCCACCAGTTCACCCCTGCTCGTCAGCGGGTGACCCACTGTACGGAGGCGGATACAGGTCGCCACCTGGCGACGTTTACACGTCGGCCGGGGTCGAGCCTGTACACACTGACCACTGCTTCTCCTCCAGGTACTGCGTCTGGTAGGGCCCCTTCGTCTGGTCAGGTGTTTGCTGCAGCGTCCAGGTCTGGTCCTGAGTCTGCCCCTTGTTCGTGTCGTCGTCTGTCTCACGAGACCCTCCTCTGGCACCACCGCCTTGGCCACCCCTCTCTGCTTCGGCTCAGAGGCATGGCCTCGCGGGTCCTTGTGTCTGGTCTTCCCCGGTCCCTCCCTCCCCTTCCTCCGGGCCCTGGCCCTGCCTGTGTCCCCTGTGTCGAGGGGCGCCAGCGTGCTGCCCCTCACTCCTCCCAGTTTCCTCCGACAGAGGCCCCGTTGCAGACGCTTCACATGGACGTGTGGGGCCCAGCCCGCGTCCGTGGACAGGGTCAGGAGCGCTACTTCCTGCTGGTGGTTGACGACTACTCGCGTTACACCACAGTCTTCCCCTTGCGCAGCAAGGGTGAGGTCACTCAGGTGTTGATCGACTGGATCCGCGCAGCTCGTCTTCAGCTTCGGAGAAGCTTTGGCTCTGACTTCCCTGTCTTGCGTCTGCACTCGGACAGAGGCGGAGAGTTCTCCTCTGCCCTCCTGAGTGCCTACTGTCGTGTGCGAGGCATCCGTCAGACCTTCACGCTTCCGGACTCACCACAGCAGAATGGGATCGCTGAGCGCCGCATTGGCATGGTCATGGACGTCGCTCGTACGTCCATGATGCATGCGGCTGCTCCCCATTTTCTGTGGCCGTTTGCGGTCAGGTACGCTGCGCACCAGATCAACCTCCACCCCAGGGTCTCTCGACCGGAGACCTCCCCAGCTCTGTTGTGGACGGGGAAGGTTGGCGATGCGTCGGCGTTCCGGGTCTGGGGATCTCGGGCGTTTGTTCGCGACCTGTCTGCGGACAAGCTGTCCCCTCGTGCTTCTCCCTGCGTCTTCCTCGGGTTCCCCCCCGACGCCCCTGGGTGGCAGTTTTACCACCCCACCTCTCGACGTGTTCTGTCCTCCCAGGACGTCACGTTCGACGAGTCGGTACCCTACTACCGCCTCTTCCCCTACCGCACTCCGTCCCTCCCCCCACCCCCGCTCTTCTTGGTACCAGGTCCCCCCCCAGTAGTCCCCCTCCCCTCTCAGGGTCCTGCCCCTTCAGGTGTGTCTCAGGTAGACGCGGTCGAGCCTGTCGAGGTCACTGGTGACTCCGGTGCTGCTGCGGGAGCTGAGCCTGGGGGTGCGGAGTCTAGGGGTGCTGAGCCTGGGGGTGCTGAGCCTGGGGGTGCGGAGTCTGGGGGTGCTGGGCCTGGGGGTGCTGAGCCTGGGGGTGCTGTGCCTGGGGGTGCTGAGCCTGGGGGTGCTGTGCCTGGGGGTGCTGTGTCTGGGGGTACTGAGCCTGGGGGTGCTGAGCCTGGGGGTGCTGAGCCTGGAGGTGCCGAGCCTGGAGGTGTTGTGCCTGGGGGTGCTTCGTCTCGCCGGGAGCCGCTCTCTCCACAGGAGCTGCGTGAGTGGTTTGCCCGGCGCTGGAGGCGTGCCGCTGGTGCTGGTGGTTCTTCGGCTGCGGAGGGCGCTGCTGCCACGCGACCTGGCGGTGCTCGTCCTGTGGGTGCTGGAGCTGCTGGGTCTGAGGGTTCTCCTGGAGCTGGTCCTGCTGAGGACGTTGGCGCTGAGCCTGCGGTTGGTGGTCCGACTGACGGTGCTCCTGGTGCTGCTGCTGGAGGTTCTGGGGCTTCTGGTGGTTCTGGTGGAGGTGCTGCTGGAGTGGGTGCTCCGGCCGGAGCTGCTGGTTCTGTTCCTGCTGTTTCTGGCGTCGCCGCGCGGTCTCGACCGTACTTCGTTCCGCTCCTGGAGCAGGTTCTTGGTCTTGCTCCTCCTCCTCCTCCCTTAGAGGGTCCGCAGCCTGTCCGGTCACAGCCACAGCTACAGCCTGCCTCCCCTTTGCCTGCTCCTTCTCCCTACGCTGGTCCGACTGGAGGCCTTAGTGAGCGTCGTGAGCCTGCGTCTCGTCCTGCGTCGCCTGTTCGTACTGAGCGCGCTAGTGGTCGCGGGTCGCGTCAGCGTCCTCCTCCTGTCCCTGGCACGCACCGGATGTCACTGCGTCCGTCCACTGCTCCTCTGCGTGCCCCTTTGCCTTCTCCTCCTGCTTCCTCTCTTCCTGCTCTTGCCGACCCGGAGTCGGACTCTCTTCGTGCTGCCAGTCCTACTGTCACGCGTCTCCTTGCTACTGCTGTCACTGACCCTTCCTTCGAGTCGTCTGCTGCGTCTGCCCTTGTCACTGAGCTTGTCGACTTTGCTGCGCGCTGTCGTCTAGACTACGCTGCTCGTCTTGTCGCTGAGTCAGAGTCCGCCTGTCCTCCGTCCGTCGGGGGTGAGTGTGCCCTTGGCACGGACGTCCTAGAGGACAGGCAGGAGGAGTTCCAGTGTCTAGCCGCTGCTTCACCTCGTCTCGCGTCTGTACTGCTAGCCCCTGAGGGAGACCCGGATGCACTAGACATCCCGACTCCGCGTTCTTACGCGGAGGCCGTAGAGGGTCCCTACTCCTCTCAGTGGCAGGCAGCTATGGATGCAGAGATGGCTTCCTGGAAGTCCACAGGCACCTACGTTGACGCGGTTCCCCCTCCTGGGGCGAACATCGTCAGTGGCATGTGGATCTTCAGGGTGAAGCGGCCGCCGGGCTCGCCGCCTGTCTTCAAGGCGCGTTACGTGGCTCGTGGCTTCAGTCAGCGGCAGGGAGTTGACTACTTTCAGACCTTCTCTCCCACCCCGAAGATGACCACTCTTCGGGTGCTGCTGCACATTGCCGCTCAGCGCGACTACGAGCTTCACTCTCTCGACTTCAGCACTGCGTTCCTGCAGGGTAGCCTGCACGAGGAGATCTGGCTGCGCCGTCCGCCTGGCTTCACTGGGACTTTCCCTCCTGGCACCCAGTGGAGCCTCCGACGGCCAGTCTACGGTCTCCGCCAGGCACCGCGTGAGTGGCACGACACACTGAGGACTACGCTTGCGGCTCTTGGGTTTGCTCCTTCTACTGCTGACCCGTCGCTGTTTCTTCGCACCGACACTTCCCTGCCGCCGTTCTACATCCTCGTGTACGTCGACGACTTGGTCTTTGCCACAGCGGACACTGCTGGACTCGCCTACGTGAAGTCCGAGCTGCTGAAGAGACACACGTGCACAGACCTGGGTGAACTGCGCAGCTACCTTGGCTTGCAGATCACTCGGGACAGAGCACGCCGCACCATTACCCTGACTCAGTCACACATGGTGCAGCAGGTCCTTCAGCGCTTCGGCTTCACGTACTCCTCGCCTCAGGCCACTCCTCTGCCTACTCGCCACTCACTCTCAGCTCTGCCTTCGGATGAGTCCGTAGAGTCGAGTGGTCCGTATGCAGAGCTTGTTGGCTGCCTCATGTACCTGATGACCTGCACACGACCTGACCTTGCATACCCTCTGAGCATCCTTGCACGCTATGTTGCTCCTGGGAGACACCGACCAGAGCACATGGCTGCAGCGAAGAGGGTATTGCGCTACCTGTGCAGTACGTCGGGCATGGGGCTAGTGCTTGGAGGGCGGAGTCCAGTGGTCCTTACTGGGCACGCAGACGCTTCTTGGGCTGACGACCAGGCTACGCAGCGGTCGTCACAGGGTTACACCTTCAGCCTTGGTTCCGGCTCTGTCTCGTGGCGGTCTACTCGCTCGTCTTCGGTTCTCGGCTCCAGTTGTGAGGCTGAGATCTACGCCGGGGCCATGGCTGCACAGGAGCTTCGCTGGCTCACCTACCTGCTGACTGACCTTGGAGAGCTGCCTCGTTCTCCTCCAGTGCTGTACGTAGACAACAAGGCCATGTTGGCCTTGTGTCGAGAGCAGCGCTTGGAGCACAGAACGAAGCACATTGCTCTCCGCTACTTCCTTGCTCGTGAGCTGCAGCAGCGTGGTCAGTTGCGACTTGCTTACGTGGCCTCTGAGGCCAACACTGCTGATGTGTTCACCAAGGCACTTGCGCCTTGCGACCATCAGCGCTTTTGTACCCAGCTGGGTCTTGTACCTGTCTTGCCTCACTTGCTCTCTTCTTGACTTTACTTGTACTTTGACATATATATACCTGCTCTTGCTTGTCTAGTTTTATATATATGTCTGTACTCCTGCATGTGAACTGGCCTCTGGCCTTGTTCTTGTGCTCGGACTGTGTGGTGACTTTGTGATCCACCCTGAGCTTGCTTTGCTTTGCTTGACTGGTCTTGTGACCCCTTGTTCTCCCCCACTTTGCCTATGGGGGTGTGTCAGATTATTATAGCTGATGCATGTTTGTAGGCCATAGTGGGGTAGCACATATGGGGTACAGTTTGCTAGGGTTGTATTTGTACCCAACTCTGACTTAGTCAATTCATTCCTGTTCATTCCTTTCACACGCTGCTGCGTCTGCCTTAGTCACTGAGCTTGTCGACTTTGCAGCTGCGTGTCGTCTAGACTACGCTGCGAGTCTTGTTGCTGAGTCTGAGTCTGTCTGTCCTCCGTCCGTCGGGGGTGAGTGTGCTCTTGGCACGGACGTTCTTGAGGACAGGCAGGAGGAGGTTGGTTGCCTTGTCGCTGCTTTGCCCCATCTCGTGTCCATGCTCGTTGCCCCTGAGGGAGACCCGGATGCACCAGACATCCCGACCCCACGCTCTTACGCAGAGGCGATGGCCGGTCCCTACTCCTCTCAGTGGCAGTCAGCCATGGACACAGAGATGGCTTCCTGGAAGTCCACTGGCACCTACGTCGACGAGGTTCCCCCACCTGGGGCGAACATCGTCAGTGGCATGTGGATTTTCAGGGTGAAGCGGCCGCCGGGCTCTCCGCCTGTCTTCAAGGCGCGTTACGTTGCACGAGGCTTCAGTCAGCGAGAGGGAGTTGACTTCTTCCAGACCTTCTCCCCGACCCCGAAGATGACCACTCTTCGGGTTCTGCTACACGTCGCCGCTCAGCGTGACTACGAGCTCCACTCTCTAGACTTCAGCACAGCTTTCTTGCAGGGCAGCCTGCACGAGGAGATCTGGCTGCGCCGCCCACCTGGCTTCACTGGGTCGTTCCTTCCTCGCGCCAGGTGCTGCAGTGGTAGACCCCCTCCCCCCTCAGGGTGCCGCTCCTTCAGGTGTCTCCCAGGTAGACCCGGTTGAGCCTGCCGAGGTAGCTGTCGACTCGCGTCCGGCTAGGGGTTCTGAGCCTGAGCGTGCGGAGCCTGAGCATGCGGAGCCTGGGGGTGCTGAGTCTGGGGGTACTGAGCGTGGGGGTGCTGAGTCTGGGGGTGCTGAGCCTGGGGTTGCCGAGTCTGGGGGTGCTGAGCCTGGGGTTACTGAGTCTGGGGGTGCTGAGCCTGGAGTTGCTGAGTCTGGGGGTACTGCAGCTGACTGTGAGACGCCTGGAGGAGCTCCCTCTTCACAGCAGCTGCGTGAGTGGTACTCGCGGTACTGCAGCCTTCGGCGGGGTGCGTCCCGGGCTCGCGGTGCTGCTGGAGTTAGTGCTCGTGTTTCCCCGCCGCGGCGGGAGCCGCCCTCTTTCCCACAGCTCCGGGAGTGGTATGCTCGGCACATCAGTCTTCGTAGTGGGACTGCTGGTGCTGGGGTCCCCGTGGTTGACACTACTACTGGTACTGCGGACCCTGGTGCTGGAGGTGCTGCTGCTGCTGGCGGTACTGCTGGAGGTGCTGTTACTGCTGGCGGTGCTGCAGGTGCTGCTGGAGGTGAGGCTGGTGCTGAGGACCCGGGCGTTGGAGCTGCTGCGGGTACTGCTGACCCTGGTCCTGGAGGTGCTGCTGCTGCTGGCGGTACTGCTGGTGCTGCTGGAGGTGCTGCTGGAGGTGCTGCTGCTGGTGCTGAGGACCCTGCCGCTGGTGACGCTGCTGGTTCGGGAGTTGCTGCACGGCCTCGGCCGTACTTTGTTCCACTCCTTCAGCAGGTTCTTGGTCAGCTTCCTCCTCCCGCCTTAGAGTGTCCGCCGTCTGTCCAGTCACAGCCACAGTTACCGCCTGCCTCCCCTCTCCCTGTGCCTGCTCCTTACACTGGTCCGACTGGAGGTCTTGCTGAGCGTCGTGAGCCTGCGTCACGTCCTGTGTCGCCTGCGTCTCGTCGAGCGTCGCCTGTTCGTGCTGCTACCTCTGGTCGTAGTGTCCAGTATCAGCGTCCTCCTGCTGTCCCAGGCACTCACCAGATGGCACTTCGTCAGTCCACTGCTCCACAGCGTGTCTCTCTCCCGTCGCCTCCTGCGTCCTCTCTTCCTGCTCTTGCTGACCCGGCGTCCGACTCCCTTCGCGCTGCCAGTCCTACTGTCACACGTCTCCTAGCTACGGTTGTCACTGACCCTTCCTTTGAGTCCGCTGCTGCGTCTGCCTTAGTTGCTGAGCTGGTCGACTTTGCAGCTGCGTGTCGTTTAGACTACGCTGCTAGTCTTGTTGCTGAGTCAGAGTCTGTCTGTCCTCCGTCCGTCGGGGGTGACTGTGCCCTTGGCACTGACGTCCTTGAGGACAGGCAGGAGGAGTTTGGTTGCCTTGCTGCTGCTTTGCCCCATCTCGTGTCCATGCTTGTTGCCCCTGAGGGAGACCCGGATGCACCAGACATCCCGACCCCACGCTCTTACGCAGAGGCGATGGCCGGTCCCTACTCCTCTCAGTGGCAGACAGCCATGGACGCAGAGATGGCTTCCTGGAAGTCCACAGGCACCTACGTCGACGAGGTTCCCCCACCTGGGGCGAACATCGTCAGTGGCATGTGGATTTTCAGGGTGAAGCGACCACCGGGCTCTCCGCCTGTCTTCAAGGCGCGTTACGTTGCGCGAGGCTTCAGTCAGCGTCAGGGAGTTGACTTCTTCCAGTCCTTCTCCCCGACCCCGAAGATGACCACTCTTCGGGTTCTGCTGCACGTCGCTGCTCAGCGTGACTACGAGCTCCACTCGCTTGACTTCAGCACAGCTTTCTTGCAGGGCAGCCTGCACGAGGAGATCTGGCTGCGCCGCCCACCTGGCTACACTGGGTCGTTTCCTCCTGGTACCCAGTGGAGCCTCCGGCGGCCAGTCTACGGTCTCCGCCAGGCGCCACGTGAGTGGCACGACACACTGAGGACTACACTTGCGGCTCTTGGGTTCGCTCCTTCTACTGCTGACCCGTCGCTGTTTCTACGCACCGACCCCTCGCTGCCGCCGTTCTACATCCTTGTGTACGTCGACGACTTGGTCTTTGCCACTGCTGACACTGCTGGTCTCGCTCACGTGAAGTCCGAGCTGCAGAAGAGACACACGTGCACAGACCTGGGTGAACTGACAAGCTATCTTGGCTTGCGGATCACCCGGGACAGAGCACGGCGCACCATCACCTTGACTCAGTCACACATGGTGCAGCAGGTCCTTCAGCGCTTCGGGTTCACGTACTCCTCGCCTCAGTCCACTCCTCTGCCTACGGGACACTCGCTCTCAGCTCTGCCTTCGGATGAGTCCGTAGAGCCGAGTGGTCCGTATCCAGAGCTTGTGGGCTGCCTCATGTACCTGATGACCTGCACTCGACCTGACCTTGCATACCCTCTCAGCATCTTAGCACGCTATGTCGCTCCCGGCCGTCACCGGAAGGAGCACATGGATGCAGCTAAGAGGGTGTTGCGCTACTTGTGCAGTACGTTGGGCATGGGGCTAGTGCTTGGAGGGCGAGACCGGCCTGTTCTCACTGGGCACTCAGACGCTTCCTGGGCAGACGACCAGGCTACTCAGCGGTCGTCCCAGGGTTACACCTTCAGTCTTGGCTCTGGCTCTGTCTCTTGGCGTTCTACTCGCTCTTCTTCTGTTCTCAGCTCCAGCTGTGAGGCTGAGATCTACGCCACGGCCATGGCTGCCCAGGAGCTTCGCTGGCTCACCTACCTGCTGACTGACCTTGGAGAGCAGCCTCGTTCTCCTCCAGTGCTGTACGTCGACAACAAGGCCACCATTGCCTTGTGTGGGGAGCACAGACTGGAGCACAGGACGAAGCACATTGCTCTGCGCTACTTTCTTGCTCGAGAGCTGCAGCAGCGAGGTCAGCTTTGTCTGCGTTACGTGGCCACTCGGGCCAACACTGCTGACGTGTTCACCAAGGCGCTTCAGCCTTGTGACCATCAGCGCTTCTGTACTGTTCTAGGCCTCGTGCCTACTGTCCCTCATTTGCTCACTTCTTGACTTTGCTTGTACAGTGATCTCTATATATATATACCTGCATGCTTACTCTTGCTAGGTTGTGATTACTGTATCTCTTGTTCTTTTATAAATCTGCATGTGAACTGGTCTTGTGACCGCTTGCTTGTGCTCGGAACTTGTGTGGTATCCTTGAGATCCACCCTGAGCTTTGTTTTGCTTTGACTGGTCTTGTGACCCCTTGTTCTCCCCCACTTTGCCTATGGGGGTGTGTCAAACATTGTATGATGTGCTTGTTTAGACTACAGTGGGTTAGCCTATAGTGGGTACACATTTCTAGGGTTAGGTTTGACCTATTTGTACCCAACACTCATTCTAGTCATCCATTCTCGTTTCTGATTCTGACAGCACGAGCCCACGTGCTGCTGTACATCAGTCAATAGTTCCGGCCAGTAATAATACCGCTGCAGTTGCTGTCGCGTTTTTTCTACCCCAAAATGTCCAAAGGTAATTCCGTCGTGTGCCTCCTGCAGTAGCAGCTCCCTCAGCAGTGAGTACGCAGGTACCCAGATGCGGTTGGTGCCTGTTCTTATGTAATAGACTCCTTGAGCTTCTGCCAGTTGCTGTGAGTTTCCGGTCGTGAAAAATGGGTCGGTGCGGTGTGCGTGGGTGAATAGGCCTGTTAATAGCGGGTTGGTCTGGGCGAGTAGGATGGCGTGGAGTTGGGCGGTCGGGCGGGTGAGGGCGTCGGCGATGTTGGATGCGCCTTTTTTGTACGTAACTGTGTAGTGGAAGTTGGACTCGAGGTAGTCCAGCCAACGAATCTGTCGCGGGTTGAGATTCGGTTGGGCGCGTAAGTACTGTAGTGATCGGTTGTCTCTCCGTACTGTCACGTCGGCGCCAGTCTGGTAACAACGCCAAACTTTGAACGCGTGCACGATCGCCAACATTTCGCGGTCGTATATCGGGTAGTTGCGTTCGAGCGGGTGCAGCTTGCAGGACTCGTACGCGATTGGCTGGAGGCCGTTCCCGAAATCCTGCAACAGTACTTCTCCCACAGCGATGTCACTTGCGTCAGTGACGAGCTCGAACGGACGGTGTGGATGTGCGAGGTGAAGCACGGGCGGTGAGCACAAAATGTTTTTGAGGGCCGAGAAGGCAGCTTGCTCTTTCTCCCCCCACGTGTACTCAACCCCCTTCCTCAGCAGGTCAGTCAACGGGGCAGTCAACTTCGCCATGTTGGGGACGAACCGGCGCACGTAGTTGACGAACCCCAGAAAACTCTGCAACTCGGTCAAGTTGGTCGGCGTGTGCCATGCTTGAATCGTCGCAATTTTCTTCGGGTCTATTTCCACTCATCCGGCTGAAATAACGTGTCCCGAAAACTCCAGGCGGTCCTGTAAAAACTCACACTTAGACGCTTTTTTCAGTAGTCGGTTCTCACTTAGGATTTTAAAAATTGCTTCAAAGTCATGTAAGTGCTGTGCTCTGTCAGTGTTGTAAATCAGTATGTCGTCCAGATATACTATGACACACTTATCTAAGAGCGGGCGGAACACTTCGTTCATGGTCATTTGAAAAGTGGCGGGGGCGTTGGTCAGTCCGAAGGGCATGACGGTGTATTCAAAGGATCCGTTGCGTGTTCGGAATGCGGTCTTAGGGCAGTCAGGCGGATTGACGCGGGTTTGGTGGTAACCCCCTCAGAGGTCGATTTTTGAAAAAACCCGGGCTGTGCGCAGTTGGTCGATCGGTTCGTCGGCTCGTGGGATGGGGTAACGGGATTTTATGGTAACCCTGTTCAGTGCTCGGTAGTCTATGCACATGCGAAAACCCCCGTCCTTTTTCGGTGTGAACATTATCGGTGCTGCGAAAGGCGACGAACTAGGGCGAATGAACTCCTTCTCGAGTAGGTAATCGAGCTGCTTCCTCAGTTCGTCTAGTTCGGGTTGGGTCAATCGAAACTGTCGCTATACTGTTGGCTGTGCCCCTGGTTCCAGTTCTATTCTGTGATCGTGCGGTCGCTGAGGTGGCAGTCCCGTCGGTAGGTCATCCGGGAAGATGTCACTGTACTGCTTCGGCAGTGCTGCCAGGTCACTCGGTATGTCGGCCAGCAGTTTCTGTAAATCCCCTCCCTTGTCTACTACCTCGGCTTCCCGAATGTCAACCGCGTACAAGTCAGCTCCGGTCGCTACAGCGCGTTTCATCGTGATCGCGTTGACACGCACCGACGAATACTCAGGCGAGCCCCAGCGAGGTAAGGCGATGTTGTTACCGTTCACTCGCACGGTGCAGTCACCCGTCGTCCAGTCGATTCGCGGATTGTGTCGTCGCAGCCAATCACGCCCGAGTAAAATGTCAGTTCTGTCGAGGGTCGTTGCGAGCATTTCCTGGCTAAACGTGAAGTTACTCCCGCATCGAATCCGAGCTCGGTCTACGCGTTCCCGAATTGCCAGCGGCGTGCCGTCTACCAGTCGTGCGTCGATCTTAGGTAAGCATTTGTCCAGTGGCAGTCGCAGTTTTCGTGCTGTAGCAGTGTTGATAAGGCTGTGGCTGGCTCCCCCGTCTACGACGTTCTTAACTGAGTCCGTCCCAATTTTCCGACTAAGCAGGGAACCGGCCGGGTGTGGTCGATTGCGGCGACGGTACTACGGTAGACAGGGTGTATCGATTGCGTGAACCGGCACAATCACTCGGTGAGGGTCGGTTGGGTCGGGCGAGCGGCGTGACCTGCCAGTAGAGGGCCCGTCTGCTACTGACTCCCAGCGTTTCCATGCTGATTGGTCTGTTTCTGCTGCTCAGCTTCCCCCTTTCCCTTAGCGTTTTCTGGGCATTCGCTCTTGCGATGTCCCGGCCGATTGCAAGCAAAGCAGCGCCCTTTGAACGGTGCGGCAGCGGCATTTGCGGCGACGGCGCATATCGTGGCGCCCTCGTTCGTCCCACGAGTCCGATGTCCCCAAGTGCTGCTTCCGTAGGACCCCGGTCTCGGTCGGCGGAAGAAATCGAGTTTCTCCGCCATAGCGAGAGTCTCTTGAAAATCGGTGACACCGCGAAGCTGGATTCCCTTAGCGATGTCCTGCTTCAGGCCGCCGATGGAGCGGTCGATGCGCTCGCCCCACTTGCTCGCATAGCGCTAGAAACCCGCTCGTGTAATCTTGGACGGAACCGAGTTGGCGCCAAGTGCGGAGCCTCTGTCGCGCCGCGATCGAAGCCGAAATTGGCTCAAATCGAGGGCGCAGACCTACGCACCACGCGTCCCACGTGCGATACTGGGGCACCTCCACGAAATACGACGGCGCCCAGGGTAGAGTCCTTCCCGTGCGGTTTGTCCTTCCCGTGTCGGTAGAGTCGCGTAGTCATTCGGCTTCATGACGATGACGCGCCACCAGTCCATGGCGGGTCCTCGCAGCAGCGACACGGCGTAGCGAATTTTCGCCGAGTCCTCCAAGACGTAGTTGGCATCGAAGAACACGTTCATCGTGAACAACCACGCCTGAACGGTCGGACCACCCCGTTGACTCGGGTCAAAGCATGGCAGACGCTGCGGATTCAGCGGCATCGGTGACGGCAGTCCCGAATCGTGGGTTGGTGCCGAGATCGTGACGCGGGTTTGACTTGGGGCCGAATACGTCGCTCCGGGGTGTGTCGTGCCGTGGTCGTCGTCTCCATCGGGGCGGACGACGCCATCACTGGCCGCGCTCGCGGGTTGCCCCACACTTCCGTGCTGTGATGTCGGTGGTGCGGGCTGAATCGGAGTGCCAACTGCTTGAGATTGTGCTCTCGTGAGGTCGTTTTGCAAGGATGAACGTTCCACCGTCAATGTCGCAATTTCTTCAGCGTTCTCGCGGATTTGTCGCAGCAGATCGTTCAAGTGCTCCTGCGTGAGGGTCGTGACATCGATGTGTTCGGCCATGTCGAAGGGCGTCGGCTCGTCTTAGTCTAGGTGCAGTCGTGGCTGCACGCGTTTACGAGAGAACGCGAGGACAGCGGCTCCTAGGTGCTAAGGTACGTGAGTCCCTTCGAGTGAAAAATCAAAAGTTGATTTCCTGGGGTGTGGAGATGCGTGGTCCGAAAAGGAAAGAGGCTCTGATAACCAAGTGTTTCGGGTGCAATGAATCGAGGTAGCGAGAATTGCACTAGGGTGTCAAACGAGCACAAAATGTGAGCGAAGGCATGAGCGAACATTTATACGCGTAACATGCAAACGGTAATGCGGTGCGTGCAAGCTAGCTAGTGCTACGCTGGAGCGAGGCTCGCGTTAGTCCCGAAGCGTAGGCCGACACGGCCAGGCCAGCAGTGCGAGGTTTGGTGAAACAGTGCGCGCGAAGTCGGCGAAGCCCCGTTAGCAGTAACGGGCGAACAACGGCTGGTGCTGTACGAGATGTAGTCGGGCTCCGTAAGGAATGCCGAGAAAATTCCTTACACACCCCCTTCTTTGTCGCGTGCCTTCCAAGGATTGACTTGGATAATTGTCCGTGCGACATTCGAACCACAGGTGCTGGTTCTGGTGGTGCCACTCAAGCCTTTGCGCTTGGTTCGATACTGGTTTGGTTTTGTGCAGGTTTCGCGTGATTCCTTTTCCTCGTCACAGACCAATTCGTGTCTCGCCAGCGAATCACATCTCCTCGACTCGGACCAAAGGTAATATGCTTGTAAATATGAGACCCGGGTTTTAATACCATGTCAAGAATGAGAAGTGATTGAACTATGGAAAGTTGGAGTACAAGTAGGAAACCCTAGCTTTGTGTACACCCTAAAGGCTAACCCACTATAGCCTATACAACAATAACACATATAGTGTTTGGCATAATGTAATAGCGGAAACGTTCAATGAGGGGTTTGTGAACCACCCTGCGCTGGTATGTGAGGGCAAAGTAGATTGATGAAAACAAAGAGATACAGGCTTCTATAAGAGTACAAGGAATACGAAGAGATACAATTAATAACCGTTTTGCTGTTGCTATTGCGGTTCGATACAGTAACGACTCGGGCAACTGCTCAATAGCGAGTCAGTTGTTTGTCCTTGCTGTCGCGATGTACTTGTCAAGTCAAAGGTCGCTGGCCTTTGAATTTCGCGTAACCTCTAGCAGTTGCTCAACCTCCGAGGGTTGCCTCGCTGATGCTTCTATATGTTTCGCTTCGCTTCTGACTCGGTGTTTCGACACAACAGAGGCGCTTAAGTTACTTGTTTCCAACAGATAACGTATGGCCCCGGATATAGGCGCCGTCCGATTAAAGGCGCCGGCGCTTCTATCTGGAGCATGGCGCCTATGGCCGGAATTCGATTAAAAGCACCCCCCCTAGAAAACCTTTACTTATTATAAGCGCATATGCGATTTGAATTTAAATTCTTGCCTAAAACAGTAACGAGATCCATTTTTGCAGCGAGTCAGATTTCAATTTCGCTTCGTTCGACTCGTGAAGACCTGACTGGCTGCGCGTCCAGTCAGGATGTGCTGGAATGACGTGGCTTTGCCTGTGTGTGAACCCAGAATATCGCTTGTGCGAGATTCTGCATTGTGACGCTAAAACATTTCGACTCGGTTGAAATGGGAAGAAGAAAATGAACAATTTGGTGGTCTAAAATTATTATTTCGTATTTGTCATTATATAAGCGCCGGCGCTTATGGCCGTTACTCAATTACAAGCGCCCCCCCTCAAAAAAATGATTTTATTATAAGCGCATATGCGCCTATATCCGGGGCCATACGGTAGGAGGTCAGATTGATACCGTAGGAGGATAGGAATGAGCCCTTAGAACTTGTACATTGTACTGTGCTTGGACGATAAAATCCTGTACTACCCAGTTGAAATGAGACGTTGCATTTGCAAGGCAAATCGCAAGTTTTCACAATCAGAGCGATTACCTTAGGAATGGACCAATTAGCATATTAGGGACAATGCTAAAAATCCAACTCTCATCGCTTCTGTATCCAGCCTAGTAAATAAGAAACACAGTGCCAAAACCAATGGCACAGTGCGCTTAGCTAAGCTTTCCCAATTCCATCTTTTTCTTGATAGCCTTGTGCCCATGGTAAACCACAGCATCTATTATCCCAGTCACAGTGAACACTCCTGCAAGCAAGGCAAGGTTCGCACAAGAGGAACATTCACTAGTGCGTACAAGCATTAAAATGCCAGCTCGTGATTTATGCTGAAACACAGCACCAATGATGTTTAAGAATAAGCGAACACATGAAGCTACTTGTGAATAAGCTTAGTCAATTTGAGCTGACTCACACAACCCCCTCGTCTGAGGGCCTCAAAGGCTGCATGTTTAGCCCACCACCACCACCACCCGATGCAATCTTTTAAAGAATATAAACAGTACGTGAAATATAGATTCTCACCTCCTATGATTGCGCAGACATTAGTGAGGAAGTGGAGGAAGGATGTGTTCTGCTCTGTGAAGCGAACCTGGTGCGTAAACAGAGGGGATGGATGTCAGGGTTTGTACTTCAAGACAAGAGTGAGGAAGTGGAGGAAGCATATGTGCTGCTCTGTGAATCTAACCTGGAGCGTGGGCCGGGAGGGGATGCAAATGCTTTGAGAAACGAGGATGCATGTCAGTGTTTATATGCAGAGTCACACAGCCATGACTCACGCCCAAGGAAGGGCAGGAAGGATATGTGCTGCTCTGTGGAGCGAACCTGGTGTGGGAGCAGAGGGGGGAGGGAGATGGATGTCAGCGTTTTTGTTCAGAAATATGAGCGAGGAAGTGGAAGAAGGATGTGTGCTGCTCTGTGGAGCGAACCTGGTGTGGGAGCAGAGGGGGGATAAATGTTAGACTTTGCATTTACAGCCAAAAGTGGGGACGCAAGTGACTCCTCATTCACATGCACAGACGTGAATACCAATATGCACAATCACATACATGCACATGGCACCAGTGAGGAGATGAAGGCTGTGGAACACATGCATGCAATGCAACCTTAGTGTGCTGCTCTGTGAAGCGAAACCCGGGAACTACAGACTGGGGTTGCATGCACATGACAACGGAAGAGACAGAGAGGGGAAATGTGCATGGTGGATGGTGATGAAGGTATGAGAAAGAGCAGACAGAGCACAGAGGAAGAAGACAAAAGAAGCTCGCACCTTGATGGGTGAGAGGTCGTAAAAGAAAAAAACGCCTGGCAGGCTGTGACCCATCTCTGACGGCCGGAAGTGCTCCGTCACTGAAAACTGGGGGAGGGAGAGGAAGAAAGGAGGAGGGACGAGTAGGTTGCATTGTGAGCCGAATGCATGTGTGGAGCAGCAAGGGAGGGAAGGAAGAAGACGTATACGCCTGGCAGGCTGCTGTGACCCATTTCTGACGGCCGGAAGTGCTCCGTCACTGAAAACTGGGGGAGGGAGGAAAGAGAGAGGAATGGGGTAGAGGGTGCATTGTGATTCGTGCATGCACGTGCAACCAAGGCAAGGAAAGGATACGGCTGGCAGGCTGTGAGCAATCCATGCAATATGTCTGGTGAGAAATCGGCTGGGCATTTCTGGGCAGAAACGCCCAGTCACTGAACCAAAAAAATGAACGGACGGCACTCGAAGAAAGTGACACGAACAAGAATTGAGGCAGGGCAAGGCAGGCTATGGGGGGCCCATCCCTGGTGCCCAGAAAAAGAGTTTTGAGATGGGGTACACATCCTTCCCCATTTGCTCAACATTTCCTTTATCACGTGGCAGGCAGGGTAGGCTAAGGGGAACCCATCTCTGATGCCCACAATCGCTCACTTCCCCTAAGATCCACCTCCCGTTTCCGCGTGCTTTGAAATGGCCAGTCACTTACAGGAAGGGGAAGGGCTACACCGGCCGTTTGTATCAAAAGAATTGGAAAAAGGAGATTACCTGGTTGGTTGAAATGGTGTGGTTTGAAACGTCCGTGTATAGGGTTGGCACGATCTGCATGTGGGCCGCCATTGAGTGAAGGAGAGGTGTGGTGGGAGGCAGAAGGGGATTGAGAAAGGAAGGATGTCTGGTTGGTAAAAAATGGTGTGGTTAGAGACTTCTGTGTAATGGTCTGGTTGCCACAATCTGGTTGTGCGAAGGGAGGGTGTGGAGTGGAGGGCAGGGGACGGGTATGCAGCACTGGCGCAAGGCAGGTGAGGGGGAAGGGAAGAGTGGGAAGAGTGGGACCAATCAAACCCCAAACAGGAGTCATGGTCTTTGCGTGGCAGCAGCAGCTTTTAGCAAACTGTTTGTTTAGTGTGTGTAGAGACTTGCTTTGAAAACCTTATGTAAAGGAATAATGGCGGTAACTAGTTTCGGCTCTTTGAGCCTTCTTCTGGTTGTACGAAGGGAGGGTGTGGAGTGGAGGGCAGGGGACGGGTATGCAGCACTGGCGCAAGGCAGGTGAGGGGGAAGGGAAGAGTGGGAAGAGTGGGACGGGGAGAAGACAGAAAGGGTAGCGATAAAGAAAGAGGCACCTCAGTGAAGCAACGACACAACGTCAGTGCACAACACAAGAAGTAACCTAATGACAATGATAAACTCTTACTTTGATAAAGCAGTACATGCCGGGATTTGAGTTGACGAAACAGGCAACCTCACCTTGATGAAGTATTGGTACATGAGTACCAATACTTCCTGTATCCATTTCCCCTTCTCGACCTGAGTGTGCAACGACATGGCTTTGAGTGGACTCTCCTGTCTCACCTTGATGAAGTACTGATACATGCCGGGGTCCTTCTCCTGTATCCATTTCACCCTTGCTTCGCAATGCAGGTGTGCATCGGAATGCTTCGAGTCAGCATTGATACATGCTGACTTAACAGGCACTCTCATCTCATCTCACCTTGATGAAGTACTGATACATGCCGGGGTCCTTCTCCTGTATCCATTTCACCCTGCCACACAAGCAGCCAACAGTGCAGCACACACACAAAGCCCTAGATGGCACATGAGAGCGCACAACCAGCTTTCAAGGCAACGTGGCTCACACAACCTTTAAAGCAGCATGAAATGCCAGCACATGACATCACATGAACCCCACCCACTACAAAAACCTCTCGAGTGGACTTTTGCGTCGACTCAAAAGTCAATCAACCACCTTTCAAGGCAACGTGGCTCACACAACCCATGAAGCAAAATTGCATGCCAGCACATCACATCATATCACATCACATCACTCAGACCCGCTTCAGAAACCTCTTTAATCTCACGTATTCCCATGAAATGAAGGCAGTCATTGACTAGCCACGCAGACCCCTCTACGTTGCTCACACAACCTTTAAAGCTTTGTACCAAACATCTTGTAAACACATACCCGTCTAGGGGGTTGACTAGGCCTGGAAACTTGGCTCCAAAGGAGAGCGAGTTGATCACATGCGATACCTGTAGTAGAAAGGGAAGCAGAAAGGGGGAGAGAGTGGAGGGGAAATATGGGCAGAGGCAGGTTGAAATAGGCATGGGCATCTGGCCCGACCCGGCCCGACCCGTCCCGTTTAGGGCGACCCGTTAGCTTAACGGGTCGGGTCGGGTCGGGTTAGCAGGTCGGGTTTGACTCTGTTTTGGTGACCCGACCCGCCCCGTTGGAACGGGTATTTGTGACCCGTAACCGGGTCGGTTACACCACGGGTCAAGTCGGGTCGGATCAAAATATGCTACATAGCAGCAGCGTATGGTGGCGCCTTGGCGCTGCTCCAGGTGGCGTTCGCGATGCTGGAGGTGGGGACCGCGATTCTGGCTGGTGGCGTTCGCGCTACTGCAAGGCCGCTATCGCGCTATTGCGGGGATGCGATCCCGCCAATGCGTGGCTGCGATCGCGCTGCCCTAATCTGGTGCCGCGATCGCGCATATGCGGGGCCGCGATCGGTTGCGCAAATGCGGGGCCGAGATCGCGCTATTGCGGGGACACGATCCCGCCAATGCGTGGCCGCGAGTGCGCTGCTGCGCCCCTGGTCATGCGACACTGCGTAATGGCAGGAGCGCCTATGCCTATAATGAATATAAATATTAAAATAGTGCTAACATTGAAGTGAAGACTGTAAGAGTTTTGGTAGGTGCAGTGGAGATTTACTAACTTGATTAGAGACTGGATCTGAATGTCGAGGGAAACAAAACATCAAAACCAACTGATGTTTTCCCCCTCTCCAAATTGTACCCTAAGCAGAGAACGGGTCGGGTAACCCTGTCATTTGACTGGGTATGCGACCCGGACGGGACGGGTCAACCCGACCCGGCGGGTCGCTGATACCTGTCTATAAGTCACATTGACGGGTCACGGGTCGACCCGACCCGCCCGGGTAAACCCGACCCGACCCGGACAGGTCGACATTCTCAGCATTCCTGACCCGACCCGCCATTTTAGGCGGGTCGGGTCGGGTAACCCGACCCGTCCGGGCCAAATGCCCATCCCTAGGTTGAAAGCAGCTCCAGGTGCGTACCCCTCTTGGGGGTTGACTAGTCCTGGAAACTTGGCTCCAAAAAAGCTGAGGAAATTATATGAGACACATGTTGTAGAAAGGAAAGGAGGGTGGAGAGGAAAGGGTCACACACAATAAGGGTCGTGGTATGGTATTGACTTACGATAAGGGTCACACACAATAAGGGTCGTGGTATGGTATTGACTTACAATAAGGGTCACACACAATAAGGGTCGTGGTATGGTATTGACTTACGATAAGGGTCACACACAATAAGGGTCGTGGTATGGAATTGACTTACGATAAGGGTCACACACAATAAGGGTCGTGGTATGGTATTGACTTACGATAAGTGTCACACACAATAAGAGTCATGGTACGGTACTGGCTTACATTGAACGTCATGTGCTGGATGGGCATGAGATCATGCACGTGCAAGCCTCCCAAAGCAGAACAGGGAAGCGAATCTCACATGTCAATCCTCTTTCCTTTCCTTATGACGCATGCGCCTTACATGAGCCTCACGTGAACCTCACATTGAACGTCATGTGCTGGAAGGGCATGAGGTCATGCACGTGCAAGCCTCCCTGCTGAAAGCTCTTCCCCGGCGCAAAGTGGAAGTTCCCTGCCACCTTGTTCACCTGCACATGAGGGGGCGGTGAAGGGGGGGAGGTCGCATATAGAGAAGGGAGGGCGAAGCAATGAGTGACAGCACAAGGAGGAGGAGTGCACTGGGTAGATGGGTGCAAACAAGCCTCCCTGCTGAAAGCTCTTCCCCGGTGCAAAGTGGAAGTTCCCTGCCACCTTGTTCACCTGCACGTGTGGTGATCGGGGGAAGGAGGGGACAAGGAGTGTAACAGTAGTACTGCCACTGATGGGTGTGCCTTGTAAGCCTATCTTCCCCGGTGCAAAGTGGAAACTCCCTGCCACCTTGTTCACTTGCATCTGTGAAGCAGGCAGGAGCAGGAGGGGAGGGGGTCGCAGGCAGAAGAGAGAGGCTGCATGCATAGGCGAGGAGAGGGGATCGCGGACAAGGAGGGACAAGGAGTGCGGCACCGGGAGGAAGGAGGATGAGTGGACATCAGGTGGGTGCAAGCTCCCTGCTGGAAGCTCCCTGCTGGAAGCTCCCTGCTGGAAGCTCCCTGCTGGAAGCTCCCTGCTGGAAGCTCCCTGCTGGAAGCTCCCTGCTGGAAGCTCCCTGCTGGAAGCTCCCTGCTGGAAGCTCCCTGCTGGAAGCTCCCTGCTGGAAGCTCCCTGCTGGAAGCTCCGTGCTGGAAGCTCCGTGCTGGAAGCTCCCTGCTGGAAGCTCCCTGCTGGAAGCTCCGTGCTGGAAGCTCCGTGCTGGAAGCTCCGTGCTGGAAGCTCCCTGCTGGAAGCTCCCTGCTGGAAGCTCCCTGCTGGAAGCTCCCTGCTGGAAGCTCCCTGCTGGAAGCTCCCTGCTGGAAGCTCCCTGCTGAAAGCTCCCTGCTGGAAGCTCCCTGCTGGAAGCTCCGTGCTGGAAGCTCCCTGCTGGAAGCTCCGTGCTGGAAGCTCCCTGCTGGAAGCTCCCTGCTGGAAGCTCCCTGCTGGAGGCTCCCTGCTGGAAGCTCCCTGCTGGAAGCTCCGTGCTGGAAGCTCCCTGCTGGAAGCTCCGTGCTGGAAGCTCCCTGCTGGAAGCTCCGTGCTGGAAGCTCCGTGCTGGAAGCTCCGTGCTGGAAGCTCCGTGCTGGAAGCTCCGTGCTGGAAGCTCCGTGCTGGAAGCTCCCTGGAAGCTCCGTGCTGGAAGCTCCGTGCTGGAAGCTCCCTGCTGGAAGCTCCCTGCTGGAAGCTCCCTGCTGGAAGCTCCCTGCTGGAAGCTCCCTGCTGGAAGCTCCGTGCTGGAAGCTACCTGCTGGAAGCTCCCTGCTGGAAGCTCCCTGCTGGAAGCTCCCTGCTGGAAGCTCCCTGCTGGAAGCTCCCTGCTGGAAGCTCCCTGCTGGAAGCTCCCTGCTGGAAGCTCCCTGCTGGAAGCTCTCCTGCTGGAAGCTCCGTGCTGGAAGCTCCGTGCTGGAAGCTCCGTGCTGGAAGCTCCCTGCTGGAAGCTCCCTGCTGGAAGCTCCCTGCTGGAAGCTCCCTGCTGGAAGCTCCCTGCTGGAAGCTCCCTGCTGGAAGCTCCCTGCTGAAAGCTCCCTGCTGGAAGCTCCCTGCTGGAAGCTCCGTGCTGGAAGCTCCCTGCTGGAAGCTCCGTGCTGGAAGCTCCCTGCTGGAAGCTCCCTGCTGGAAGCTCCCTGCTGGAAGCTCCCTGCTGGAAGCTCGCTGCTGGAAGCTCCGTGCTGGAAGCTCCGTGCTGGAAGCTCCCTGCTGGAAGCTCCCTGCTGGAAGCTCCGTGCTGGAAGCTCCGTGCTGGAAGCTCCGTGCTGGAAGCTCCCTGCTGGAAGCTCCCTGCTGGAAGCTCCCTGCTGGAAGCTCCCTGCTGGAAGCTCCCTGCTGGAAGCTCCCTGCTGGAAGCTCCCTGCTGAAAGCTCCCTGCTGGAAGCTCCCTGCTGGAAGCTCCGTGCTGGAAGCTCCCTGCTGGAAGCTCCGTGCTGGAAGCTCCCTGCTGGAAGCTCCCTGCTGGAAGCTCCCTGCTGGAAGCTCCCTGCTGGAAGCTACCTGCTGGAAGCTCCCTGCTGGAAGCTCCCTGCTGGAAGCTCCCTGCTGGAAGCTCCCTGCTGGAAGCTCCCTGCTGGAAGCTCCCTGCTGGAAGCTCCCTGCTGAAAGCTCCGTGCTGGAAGCTCCCTGCTGGAAGCTCCGTGCTGAAAGCTCCCTGCTGGAAGCTCCCTGCTGGAAGCTCCCTGCTGGAAGCTCCGTGCTGGAAGCTCCCTGCTGGAAGCTCCCTGCTGGAAGCTCCCTGCTGGAAGCTCCGTGCTGGAAGCTCCCTGCTGGAAGCTCCGTGCTGGAAGCTCCCTGCTGGAAGCTCCGTGCTGGAAGCTCCGTGCTGGAAGCTCCCTGCTGGAAGCTCCCTGCTGGAAGCTCCCTGCTGGAAGCTCCCTGCTGGAAGCTCCCTGCTGGAAGCTCCCTGCTGGAAGCTCCCTGCTGGAAGCTCCGTGCTGGAAGCTCCCTGCTGGAAGCTCCGTGCTGGAAGCTCCCTGCTGGAAGCTCCCTGCTGGAAGCTCCCTGCTGGAAGCTCCGTGCTGGAAGCTCCGTGCTGGAAGCTCCCTGCTGGAAGCTCCCTGCTGGAAGCTCCCTACTGGAAGCTCCCTGCTGGAAGCTCCCTGCTGGAAGCTCCCTGCTGGAAGCTCCCTGCTGGAAGCTCCCTGCTGGAAGCTCCCTGCTGGAAGCTACCTGCTGGAAGCTCCCTGCTGGAAGCTCCCTGCTGGAAGCTCCGTGCTGGAAGCTCCCTGCTGGAAGCTCCCTGCTGGAAGCTCCCTGCTGGAAGCTCCCTGCTGGAAGCTCCCTGCTGGAAGCTCCCTGCTGGAAGCTCCCTGCTGGAAGCTCCCTGCTGAAAGCTCCGTGCTGGAAGCTCCCTGCTGGAAGCTCCGTGCTGAAAGCTCCCTGCTGGAAGCTCCCTGCTGGAAGCTCCCTGCTGGAAGCTCCGTGCTGGAAGCTCCCTGCTGGAAGCTCCCTGCTGGAAGCTCCCTGCTGGAAGCTCCCTGCTGGAAGCTCCCTGCTGGAAGCTCCGTGCTGGAAGCTCCCTGCTGGAAGCTCCGTGGTGGAAGCTCCGTGCTGGAAGCTCCCTGCTGGAAGCTCCCTGCTGGAAGCTCCCTGCTGGAAGCTCCCTGCTGGAAGCTCCCTGCTGGAAGCTCCGTGCTGGAAGCTCCCTGCTGGAAGCTCCCTGCTGGAAGCTCCCTGCTGAAAGCTCCGTGCTGGAAGCTCCCTGCTGGAAGCTCCGTGCTGAAAGCTCCGTGCTGGAAGCTCCCTGCTGGGAGCTCCCTGCTGGAAGCTCCCTGCTGGAAGCTCCCTGCTGGAAGCTCCCTGCTGGAAGCTCCGTGCTGGAAGACTCCCTGCTGGAAGCTCCCTGCTGGAAGCTCCCTGCTGGAAGCTCCCTGCTGGAAGCTCCCTGCTGGAAGCTCCCTGCTGGAAGCTCCCTGCTGGAAGCTCCCTGCTGGAAGCTCCCTGCTGGAAGCTCCCTGCTGGAAGCTCCCTGCTGGAAGCTCCCTGCTGGAAGCTCCGTGCTGGAAGCTCCCTGCTGGAAGCTCCCTGCTGGAAGCTCCCTGCTGGAAGCTCCCTGCTGGAAGCTCCCTGCTGGAAGCTCCCTGCTGGAAGCTCCCTGCTGGAAGCTCCCTGCTGGAAGCTCCCTGCTGGAAGCTCCCTGCTGGAAGCTCCCTGCTGGAAGCTCCCTGCTGGAAGCTCCCTGCTCGAAGCTCCCTGCTCGAAGCTCCCTGCTGGAAGCTCCCTGCTGGAAGCTCTGTGCTGGAAGCTCCGTGCTGGAAGCTCCCTGCTGGGAGCTCTGTGCTGGAAGCTCCCTGCTGGAAGCTCCCTGCTGGAAGCTCCGTGCTGGAAGCTCCGTGCTGGAAGCTCCGTGCTGGAAGCTCCCTGCTGGAAGCTCCCTGCTGGAAGCTCCCTGCTGGAAGCTCCCTGCTGGAAGCTCCCTGCTGGAAGCTCCCTGCTGGAAGCTCCCTGCTGGAAGCTCCCTGCTGGAAGCTCCCTGCTGGAAGCTACCTGCTGGAAGCTCCCTGCTGGAAGCTCCCTGCTGGAAGCTACCTGCTGGAAGCTCCCTGCTGGAAGCTCCCTGCTGGAAGCTCCGTGCTGGAAGCTCCCTGCTGGAAGCTCCCTGCTGGAAGCTCCCTGCTGGAAGCTCCCTGCTGGAAGCTCCCTGCTGGAAGCTCCCTGCTGGAAGCTCCCTGCTGGAAGCTCCCTGCTGGAAGCTCCCTGCTGGAAGCTCCCTGCTGGAAGCTCCCTGCTGGAAGCTCCCTGCTGGAAGCTCCCTGCTGGAAGCTCCCTGCTGGAAGCTCCCTGCTGGAAGCTCCCTGCTGGAAGCTCCCTGCTGGAAGCTCCCTGCTGGAAGCTCCCTGCTGGAAGCTCCCTGCTGGAAGCTCCCTGCTGGAAGCTCCCTGCTGGAAGCTCCCTGCTGGAAGCTCCCTGCTGGAAGCTCCCTGCTGGAAGCTCCGTGCTGGAAGCTCCCTGCTGGAAGCTCCCTGCTGGAAGCTCCCTGCTGGAAGCTCCCTGCTGGAAGCTCCCTGCTGGAAGCTCCCTGCTGGAAGCTCCCTGCTGGAAGCTCCGTGCTGGAAGCTCCTTGCTGGAAGCTCCCTGCTGGAAGCTCCCTGCTGGAAGCTCCCTGCTGGAAGCTCCCTGCTGGAAGCTCCCTGCTGGAAGCTCCCTGCTGGAAGCTCCCTGCTGGAAGCTCCGTGCTGGAAGCTCCCTGCTGGAAGCTCCCTGCTGGAAGCTCCCTGCTGGAAGCTCCCTGCTGGAAGCTCCCTGCTGGAAGCTCCCTGCTGGAAGCTCCGTGCTGGAAGCTCCCTGCTGGAAGCTCCGTGCTGGAAGCTCCCTGCTTGAAGCTCCCTGCTGGAAGCTCCCTGCTGGAAGCTCCGTGCTGGAAGCTCCGTGCTGGAAGCTCCGTGCTGGAAGCTCCCTGCTGGAAGCTCCCTGCTGGAAGCTCCCTGCTGGAAGCTCCCTGCTGGAAGCTCCCTGCTGGAAGCTCCCTGCTGGAAGCTCCCTGCTGGAAGCTCCCTGCTGGAAGCTCCCTGCTGGAAGCTCCCTGCTGGAAGCTCCGTGCTGGAAGCTCCCTGCTCGAAGCTCCCTGCTGGAAGCTCCCTGCTGGAAGCTCTGTGCTGGAAGCTCCGTGCTGGAAGCTCCCTGCTGGGAGCTCCCTGCTGGAAGCTCCCTGCTGGAAGCTCCTGGAGCTCCGTGCTGGAAGCTCCGTGCTGGAAGCTCCGTGCTGGAAGCTCCGTGCTGGAAGCTCCGTGCTGGAAGCTCCCTGCTGGAAGCTCCCTGCTGGAAGCTCCCTGCTGGAAGCTCCCTGCTGGAAGCTCCCTGCTGGAAGCTCCCTGCTGGAAGCTCCCTGCTGGAAGCTACCTGCTGGAAGCTCCCTGCTGGAAGCTCCCTGCTGGAAGCTACCTGCTGGAAGCTCCCTGCTGGAAGCTCCCTGCTGGAAGCTCCGTGCTGGAAGCTCCCTGCTGGAAGCTCCCTGCTGGAAGCTCCCTGCTGGAAGCTCCCTGCTGGAAGCTCCCTGCTGGAAGCTCCCTGCTGGAAGCTCCCTGCTGGAAGCTCCCTGCTGGAAGCTCCCTGCTGGAAGCTCCCTGCTGGAAGCTCCCTGCTGGAAGCTCCCTGCTGGAAGCTCCCTGCTGGAAGCTCCCTGCTGGAAGCTCCCTGCTGGAAGCTCCCTGCTGGAAGCTCCCTGCTGGAAGCTCCCTGCTGGAAGCTCCCTGCTGGAAGCTCCCTGCTGGAAGCTCCCTGCTGGAAGCTCCCTGCTGGAAGATCCCTGCTGGAAGCTCCCTGCTGGAAGCTCCCTGCTGGAAGCTCCGTGCTGGAAGCTCCGTGCTGGAAGCTCCCGTGCTGGAAGCTCCCTGCTGGAAGCTCCCTGCTGGAAGATCCCTGCTGGAAGCTCCCTGCTGGAAGCTCCCTGCTGGAAGCTCCCTGCTGGAAGCTCCCTGCTGGAAGCTCCCTGCTGGAAGCTCCCTGCTGGAAGCTCCCTGCTGGAAGCTCCGTGCTGGAAGCTCCCTGCTGGAAGCTCCGTGCTGGAAGCTCCCTGCTGGAAGCTCCCTGCTGGAAGCTCCCTGCTGGAAGCTCCCTGCTGGAAGCTCCCTGCTGGAAGCTCCCTGCTGGAAGCTCCCTGCTGGAAGCTCCCTACTGGAAGCTCCCTGCTGGAAGCTCCCTGCTGGAAGCTCCCTGCTGGAAGCTCCGTGCTGGAAGCTCCCTGCTGGAAGCTCCGTGCTGGAAGCTCCCTGCTGGAAGCTCCCTGCTGGAAGCTCCCTGCTGGAAGCTCCCTGCTGGAAGCTCCCTGCTGGAAGCTCCCTGCTGGAAGCTCCCTGCTGGAAGCTCCCTGCTGGAAGCTCCCTGCTGGAAGCTCCCTGCTGGAAGCTCCCTGCTGGAAGCTCCCTGCTGGAAGCTCCCTGCTGGAAGCTCCCTGCTGGAAGATCCCTGCTGGAAGCTCCCTGCTGGAAGCTCCCTGCTGGAAGCTCCGTGCTGGAAGCTCCGTGCTGGAAGCTCCCTGCTGGAAGCTCCCTGCTGGAAGCTCCCTGCTGGAAGCTCCCTGCTGGAAGCTCCCTGCTGGAAGCTCCCTGCTGGAAGCTCCCTGCTGGAAGCTCCCTGCTGGAAGCTCCCTGCTGGAAGCTCCCTGCTGGAAGCTCCGTGCTGGAAGCTCCCTGCTGGAAGCTCCGTGCTGGAAGCTCCCTGCTGGAAGCTCCCGTGCTGGAAGCTCCCTGCTGGAAGCTCCCTGCTGGAAGCTCCCTGCTGGAAGCTCCCTGCTGGAAGCTCCCTGCTGGAAGCTCCCTGCTGGAAGCTCCCTGCTGGAAGCTCCCTGCTGGAAGCTCCCTGCTGGAAGCTCCCTGCTGGAAGCTCCCTGCTGGAAGCTCCCTGCTGGAAGCTCCCTGCTGGAAGCTCCCTGCTGGAAGCTCCCTGCTGGAAGATCCCTGCTGGAAGCTCCCTGCTGGAAGCTCCCTGCTGGAAGCTCCGTGCTGGAAGCTCCGTGCTGGAAGCTCCCTGCTGGAAGCTCCCTGCTGGAAGCTCCCTGCTGGAAGCTCCCTGCTGGAAGCTCCCTGCTGGAAGCTCCCTGCTGGAAGCTCCCTGCTGGAAGCTCCTGCTGGAAGCTCCCTGCTGGAAGCTCCCTGCTGGAAGCTCCCTGCTGGAAGCTCCCTGCTGGAAGCTCCGTGCTGGAAGCTCCCTGCTGGAAGCTCCCGTGCTGGAAGCTCCCTGCTGGAAGCTCCCTGCTGGAAGCTCCCGTGCTGGAAGCTCCGTGCTGGAAGCTCCGTGCTGGAAGCTCCCTGCTGGAAGCTCCCTGCTGGAAGCTCCCTGCTGGAAGCTCCCTGCTGGAAGCTCCCTGCTGGAAGCTCCTGCTGGAAGCTCCCTGCTGGAAGCTCCCTGCTGGAAGCTCCCTGCTGGAAGCTCCCTGCTGCAAGCTCCCTGCTGGAAGCTCCCTGCTGCAAGCTCCCTGCTGGAAGCTCCCTGCTGGAAGCTCCCTGCTGGAAGCTCCCTGCTGGAAGCTCCCTGCTGGAAGCTCCCTGCTGGAAGCTCCCTGCTGGAAGCTCCCTGCTGGAAGCTCCCTGCTGGAAGCTCCCTGCTGGAAGCTCCCTGCTGGAAGCTCCGTGCTGGAAGCTCCCTGCTCGAAGCTCCCTGGTGGAAGCTCCCTGCTGGAAGCTCTGTGCTGGAAGCTCCGTGCTGGAAGCTCCCTGCTGGAAGCTCCCTGCTGGAAGCTCCCTGCTGGAAGCTCCCTGCTGGAAGCTCCCTGCTGCAAGCTCCCTGCTGGAAGCTCCCTGCTGGAAGCTCCCTGCTGGAAGCTCCCTGCTGGAAGCTCCCTGCTGGAAGCTCCCTGCTGGAAGCTCCCTGCTGGAAGCTCCCTGCTGGAAGCTCCCTGCTGGAAGCTCCCTGCTGGAAGCTCCCTGCTGGAAGCTCCCTGCTGGAAGCTCCCTGCTGGAAGCTCCCTGCTGGAAGCTCCCTGCTGGAAGCTCCCTGCTGGAAGCTCCGTGCTGGAAGCTCCCTGCTCGAAGCTCCCTGGTGGAAGCTCCCTGCTGGAAGCTCTGTGCTGGAAGCTCCGTGCTGGAAGCTCCCTGCTGGGAGCTCCCTGCTGGAAGCTCCCTGCTGGAAGCTCCCTGCTGGAAGCTCCGTGCTGGAAGCTCCGTGCTGGAAGCTCCCTGCTGGAAGCTCCCTGCTGGAAGCTCCCTGCTGGAAGCTCCCTGCTGGAAGCTCCCTGCTGGAAGCTCCCTGCTGGAAGCTCCCTGCTGGAAGCTACCTGCTGGAAGCTCCCTGCTGGAAGCTCCCTGCTGGAAGCTCCCTGCTGGAAGCTCCCTGCTGCAAGCTCCCTACTGGAAGCTCCCTGCTGGAAGCTCCCTGCTGGAAGCTCCCTGCTGGAAGCTACCTGCTGGAAGCTCCCTGCTGGAAGCTCCCTGCTGGAAGCTCCCTGCTGGAAGCTCCCTGCTGCAAGCTCCCTGCTGGAAGCTCCCTGCTGCAAGCTCCCTGCTGGAAGCTCCCTGCTGGAAGCTCCCTGCTGGAAGCTCCCTGCTGGAAGCTCCCTGCTGGAAGCTCCCTGCTGGAAGCTCCCTGCTGGAAGCTCCCTGCTGGAAGCTCCCTGCTGGAAGCTCCCTGCTGGAAGCTCCCTGCTGGAAGCTCCCTGCTGGAAGCTCCGTGCTGGAAGCTCCCTGCTGGAAGCTCCCTGCTGGAAGCTCCCTGCTGGAAGCTCCCTGCTGGAAGCTCCCTGCTGGAAGCTCCCTGCTGGAAGCTCCCTGCTGGAAGCTCCCTGCTGGAAGCTCCCTGCTGGAAGCTCCCTGCTGGAAGCTCCCTGCTGGAAGCTCCCTGCTGGAAGCTCCCTGCTGGAAGCTCCCTGCTGGAAGCTCCCTGCTGGAAGCTCCCTGCTGGAAGCTCCCTGCTGGAAGCTCCCTGCTGGAAGCTCCCTGCTGGAAGCTCCCTGCTGGAAGCTCCCTGCTGGAAGCTCCCTGCTGGAAGCTCCCTGCTGGAAGCTCCCTGCTGGAAGCTCCCTGCTGGAAGCTCCCTGCTGAGCTCCTGCTGGAAGCTCCGTGCTGGAAGCTCCGTGCTGGAAGCTCCCTGCTGGAAGCTCCCTGCTGGAAGCTCCCTGCTGGAAGCTCCCTGCTGGAAGCTCCCTGCTGGAAGCTCCCTGCTGGAAGCTCCCTGCTGGAAGCTCCCTGCTGGAAGCTCCCTGCTGGAAGCTCCCTGCTGGAAGCTCCCTGCTGGAAGCTCCGTGCTGGAAGCTCCCTGCTGGAAGCTCCGTGCTGGAAGCTCCCTGCTGGAAGCTCCCTGCTGGAAGCTCCCTGCTGGAAGCTCCCTGCTGGAAGCTCCCTGCTGGAAGCTCCCTGCTGGAAGCTCCCTGCTGGAAGCTCCCTGCTGGAAGCTCCCTGCTGGAAGCTCCCTGCTGGAAGCTCCCTGCTGGAAGCTCCGTGCTGGAAGCTCCCTGCTGGAAGCTCCGTGCTGGAAGCTCCCTGCTGGAAGCTCCCTGCTGGAAGCTCCCTGCTGGAAGCTCCCTGCTGGAAGCTCCCTGCTGGAAGCTCCCTGCTGGAAGCTCCCTGCTGGAAGCTCCCTGCTGGAAGCTCCCTGCTGGAAGCTCCCTGCTGGAAGCTCCCTGCTGGAAGCTCCCTGCTGGAAGCTCCCTGCTGGAAGCTCCGTGCTGGAAGCTCCCTGCTGGAAGCTCCGTGCTGGAAGCTCCCTGCTGGAAGCTCCCTGCTGGAAGCTCCCTGCTGGAAGCTCCCTGCTGGAAGCTCCCTGCTGGAAGCTCCCTGCTGGAAGCTCCCTGCTGGAAGCTCCCTGCTGGAAGCTCCCTGCTGGAAGCTCCCTGCTGGAAGCTCCCTGCTGGAAGCTCCCTGCTGGAAGCTCCCTGCTGGAAGCTCCCTGCTGGAAGATCCCTGCTGGAAGCTCCGTGCTGGAAGCTCCCTGCTGGAAGCTCCGTGCTGGAAGCTCCGTGCTGGAAGCTCCCTGCTGGAAGCTCCCTGCTGGAAGCTCCGTGCTGAAAGCTCCCTGCTGGAAGCTCCCTGCTGGAAGCTCCCTGCTGGAAGCTCCCTGCTGGAAGCTCCCTGCTGGAAGCTCCCTGCTGGAAGCTCCCTGCTGGAAGCTCCCTGCTGGAAGCTCCCTGCTGGAAGCTCCCTGCTGGAAGCTCCCTGCTGGAAGCTCCCTGCTGGAAGCTCCCTGCTGGAAGCTCCCTGCTGGAAGATCCCTGCTGGAAGCTCCCTGCTGGAAGCTCCCTGCTGGAAGCTCCGTGCTGGAAGCTCCGTGCTGGAAGCTCCCTGCTGGAAGCTCCCTGCTGGAAGCTCCCTGCTGGAAGCTCCCTGCTGGAAGCTCCCTGCTGGAAGCTCCCTGCTGGAAGCTCCCTGCTGGAAGCTCCCTGCTGGAAGCTCCCTGCTGGAAGCTCCCTGCTGGAAGCTCCGTGCTGGAAGCTCCCTGCTGGAAGCTCCCTGCTGGAAGCTCCCTGCTGGAAGCTCCCTGCTGGAAGCTCCCTGCTGGAAGCTCCCTGCTGGAAGCTCCCTGCTGGAAGCTCCCTGCTGGAAGCTCCCTGCTGGAAGCTCCCTGCTGGAAGCTCCCTGCTGGAAGCTCCCTGCTGGAAGCTCCGTGCTGGAAGCTCCCTGCTGGAAGCTCCGTGCTGGAAGCTCCCTGCTGGAAGCTCCCTGCTGGAAGCTCCCTGCTGGAAGCTCCCTGCTGGAAGCTCCCTGCTGGAAGCTCCCTGCTGGAAGCTCCCTGCTGGAAGCTCCCTGCTGGAAGCTCCCTGCTGGAAGCTCCCTGCTGGAAGCTCCCTGCTGGAAGCTCCCTGCTGGAAGCTCCCTGCTGGAAGATCCCTGCTGGAAGCTCCCTGCTGGAAGCTCCCTGCTGGAAGCTCCGTGCTGGAAGCTCCGTGCTGGAAGCTCCCTGCTGGAAGCTCCCTGCTGGAAGCTCCGTGCTGAAGCTCCCTGCTGGAAGCTCCCTGCTGGAAGCTCCCTGCTGGAAGCTCCCTGCTGGAAGCTCCCTGCTGGAAGCTCCCTGCTGGAAGCTCCCTGCTGGAAGCTCCCTGCTGGAAGCTCCCTGCTGGAAGCTCCCTGCTGGAAGCTCCCTGCTGGAAGATCCCTGCTGGAAGCTCCCTGCTGGAAGCTCCCTGCTGGAAGCTCCGTGCTGGAAGCTCCGTGCTGGAAGCTCCCTGCTGGAAGCTCCCTGCTGGAAGCTCCCTGCTGGAAGCTCCCTGCTGGAAGCTCCCTGCTGGAAGCTCCCTGCTGGAAGCTCCCTGCTGGAAGCTCCCTGCTGGAAGCTCCCTGCTGGAAGCTCCCTGCTGGAAGCTCCCTGCTGGAAGCTCCGTGCTGGAAGCTCCCTGCTGGAAGCTCCGTGCTGGAAGCTCCCTGCTGGAAGCTCCCTGCTGGAAGCTCCCTGCTGGAAGCTCCCTGCTGGAAGCTCCCTGCTGGAAGCTCCCTGCTGGAAGCTCCCTGCTGGAAGCTCCCTGCTGGAAGCTCCCTGCTGGAAGCTCCCTGCTGGAAGCTCCCTGCTGGAAGCTCCCTGCTGGAAGCTCCCTGCTGGAAGCTCCGTGCTGGAAGCTCCCTGCTGGAAGCTCCCTGCTGGAAGCTCCCTGCTGGAAGCTCCCTGCTGGAAGCTCCCTGCTGGAAGCTCCCTGCTGGAAGCTCCCTGCTGGAAGCTCCCTGCTGGAAGCTCCCTGCTGGAAGCTCCCTGCTGGAAGCTCCCTGCTGGAAGCTCCCTGCTGGAAGCTCCCTGCTGGAAGCTCCCTGCTGGAAGCTCCCTGCTGGAAGCTCCCTGCTGGAAGCTCCCTGCTGGAAGCTCCGTGCTGGAAGCTCCGTGCTGGAAGCTCCCTGCTGGAAGCTCCCTGCTGGAAGCTCCCTGCTGGAAGCTCCCTGCTGGAAGCTCCCTGCTGGAAGCTCCCTGCTGGAAGCTCCCTGCTGGAAGCTCCCTGCTGGAAGCTCCCTGCTGGAAGCTCCCTGCTGGAAGCTCCGTGCTGGAAGCTCCCTGCTGGAAGCTCCGTGCTGGAAGCTCCCTGCTGGAAGCTCCCTGCTGGAAGCTCCCTGCTGGAAGCTCCGTGCTGGAAGCTCCCTGCTGGAAGCTCCCTGCTGGAAGCTCCCTGCTGGAAGCTCCCTGCTGGAAGCTCCCTGCTGGAAGCTCCCTGCTGGAAGCTCCCTGCTGGAAGCTCCCTGCTGGAAGCTCCCTGCTGGAAGCTCCCTGCTGGAAGCTCCCTGCTGGAAGCTCCCTGCTGGAAGCTCCCTGCTGGAAGCTCCCTGCTGGAAGCTCCCTGCTGGAAGCTCCCTGCTGGAAGCTCCGTGCTGGAAGCTCCCTGCTGGAAGCTCCCTGCTGGAAGCTCCCTGCTGGAAGCTCCCTGCTGGAAGCTCCCTGCTGGAAGCTCCCTGCTGGAAGCTCCCTGCTGGAAGCTCCCTGCTGGAAGCTCCCTGCTGGAAGCTCCCTGCTGGAAGCTCCGTGCTGGAAGCTCCCTGCTGGAAGCTCCGTGCTGGAAGCTCCCTGCTGGAAGCTCCCTGCTGGAAGCTCCCTGCTGGAAGCTCCGTGCTGGAAGCTCCGTGCTGGAAGCTCCCTGCTGGAAGCTCCCTGCTGGAAGCTCCCTGCTGGAAGCTCCCTGCTGGAAGCTCCCTGCTGGAAGCTCCGTGCTGGAAGCTCCCTGCTGGAAGCTCCCTGCTGGAAGCTCCCTGCTGGAAGCTCCCTGCTGGAAGCTCCCTGCTGCAAGCTCCCTGCTGGAAGCTCCCTGCTGCAAGCTCCCTGCTGGAAGCTCCCTGCTGGAAGCTCCCTGCTGGAAGCTCCCTGCTGGAAGCTCCCTGCTGGAAGCTCCCTGCTGGAAGCTCCCTGCTGGAAGCTCCCTGCTGGAAGCTCCCTGCTGGAAGCTCCCTGCTGGAAGCTCCCTGCTGGAAGCTCCGTGCTGGAAGCTCCCTGCTCGAAGCTCCCTGGTGGAAGCTCCCTGCTGGAAGCTCTGTGCTGGAAGCTCCGTGCTGGAAGCTCCCTGCTGGAAGCTCCCTGCTGGAAGCTCCCTGCTGGAAGCTCCCTGCTGGAAGCTCCCTGCTGCAAGCTCCCTGCTGGAAGCTCCCTGCTGCAAGCTCCCTGCTGGAAGCTCCCTGCTGGAAGCTCCCTGCTGGAAGCTCCCTGCTGGAAGCTCCCTGCTGGAAGCTCCCTGCTGGAAGCTCCCTGCTGGAAGCTCCCTGCTGGAAGCTCCCTGCTGGAAGCTCCCTGCTGGAAGCTCCCTGCTGGAAGCTCCGTGCTGGAAGCTCCCTGCTCGAAGCTCCCTGGTGGAAGCTCCCTGCTGGAAGCTCTGTGCTGGAAGCTCCGTGCTGGAAGCTCCCTGCTGGGAGCTCCCTGCTGGAAGCTCCCTGCTGGAAGCTCCCTGCTGGAAGCTCCGTGCTGGAAGCTCCGTGCTGGAAGCTCCCTGCTGGAAGCTCCCTGCTGGAAGCTCCCTGCTGGAAGCTCCCTGCTGGAAGCTCCCTGCTGGAAGCTCCCTGCTGGAAGCTCCCTGCTGGAAGCTACCTGCTGGAAGCTCCCTGCTGGAAGCTCCCTGCTGGAAGCTCCCTGCTGGAAGCTCCCTGCTGCAAGCTCCCTACTGGAAGCTCCCTGCTGGAAGCTCCCTGCTGGAAGCTCCCTGCTGGAAGCTACCTGCTGGAAGCTCCCTGCTGGAAGCTCCCTGCTGGAAGCTCCCTGCTGGAAGCTCCCTGCTGGAAGCTCCCTGCTGCAAGCTCCCTGCTGGAAGCTCCCTGCTGCAAGCTCCCTGCTGGAAGCTCCCTGCTGGAAGCTCCCTGCTGGAAGCTCCCTGCTGGAAGCTCCCTGCTGGAAGCTCCCTGCTGGAAGCTCCGTGCTGGAAGCTCCGTGCTGGAAGCTCCGTGCTGGAAGCTCCGTGCTGGAAGATCCGTGCTGGAAGCTCCCTGCTGGAAGCTCCCTGCTGGAAGCTCCCTGCTGGAAGCTCCCTGCTGGAAGCTCCCTGCTGGAAGCTCCCTGCTGGAAGCTCCGTGCTGGAAGCTCCCTGCTGGAAGCTCCCTGCTGGAAGCTCCCTGCTGGAAGCTCCCTGCTGGAAGCTCCCTGCTGGAAGCTCCCTGCTGGAAGCTCCCTGCTGGAAGCTCCCTGCTGGAAGCTCCCTGCTGGAAGCTCCCTGCTGGAAGCTCCCTGCTGGAAGCTCCCTGCTGGAAGCTCCCTGCTGGAAGCTCTTACAAAGAAGGATTGTTCCAGTGTGGGCATTGGGCTGGCCTGGAACAATCCAATCCAAACAGCTGGGATCTCAGCCATTTATGTTGCCCCTCTAGGAAGCCATACATGTTGCACACCCCTCCTTACCTGCAATCGGCAGAGCAGCAGCCCATCGCACACGCTTCACCCCACAGTCTTGAACCTCGTAAACCTCTCACCTCTAAAGAGCCGCACATGTTGCACCCTTCGCCTTCCTGTGCCTTGGTGGTCTCGGTGAAGCCCTCCTTCTAGCCAGGGACCAGTGGCAACTCAGCACAATTTTGTAAGCCCAAAGCCCTGAACCCCTCACCTCCAGGAACCCGTACATGTTGCACCCCTCGCCTTCCTGTAGGCTGCAGCAGCCCATCACACTCCCCTGAGCCCAACCAAACCCCTGAACCCCTCACCTCCAGGAACCCGTACATGTTGCACCCCTCGCCTTCTTGTAGGCTGCAGCAGCCCATCACACTCCCCTGAGCCCAACCAAACCCCTGAACCCCTCACCTCCAGGAACCCGTACATGTTGCACCCCTCGCCTTCCTGCGCCTTGATGGTCTCGGTAAAGCCTTCCTTCTTGCACTGTGGATCAACAAGCATGGCAAGCGCGGGTCAACACATGCATGGGCGACAAGACAGGAATTGAGAGAGCAAATGAGACACGGAGGCTGCATGCATGGCCGCTTTCTCCCTGCGCCTTAATAGTCTCGGTAAAGCCTTCCTTCTTGCACTGTGGATCAACAAGCACGGCCGACAACAAGACAGGGGAAACGCATGGGTGAGTGAGTGGGCTCTTTCTCTCCCATGGTGATTCAGGTTGACTCAAGAATCACCTGGAATCGAGGCATGGGCGAGGGGTGCAAATGACTGCGCCTGTCTGTACCTGCTCGATGGAGTCTGGGTTGGTGAACGCCCACCCCCACATCACATCCGCACGCCCTTGCACCTCACACACACTCCCCAGGAGAAGAAATAGACACTCACTGACCGCCTGTCTGTACCTGCTCGATGGAGTCTGGGTTGGTGAACGCCCACCCTCTCTTACGATACGCTTCCCTCACTTCGTCGCAAGTGTTGCAGCAGTCGTGCTCGTGCTGTGAGGGGGGAAAAAGGGGGGGGGAGGGAGTGGGGTTAAGATGTTGTTGAGACAGAAGGGATAGAGGAGACTTCCCTCACTTCGTCACACGTGTTGCAGCAGTCGTGCTCATGCTGGGAGGGGGGAAGGGGGGGGATGACGGGGAGCGGGAGTGGAAGGGGGAGGGAGAGGAGAGGAGAAGAGGGGTTGACATATTGGTGAGTGAGGCGAAACGGAGAAGGAACTCCTCCCTCACTTAGACACACGTGTTGCAGCAATCGTGCTTGTACTGTGAGGGGAAGGGGGAAGCAACGAGGGGGGGAAAGAGGGGAAGAAACGGTGGGGCGGACGAAAGGTTAGGTTAGGAGAGAGGGGTGGAGAAAGGATGAGGAGGGGGGGGGGGGGTGAGAAAAAAATGGAGAGGACGAGCTCATACAATCCGTCACAAGTGACAACTTTTGAGGAGCCTCTTTTGAGGCGCCTCAAAATGCTCTCATACAATTCGTCACAAGTGACAACTTTGAGGAGCCTCTTTTGAGGCCTCAAGAGCAAGACGAGGCCTCAAAAGTTGCCTCAAGAGCAAGACGAGCTTGTACAATCCGTCACCTTGCAGCATTCGTGCTCGTGCTGTGAGGGAAGAGGGAGGAGCAGCAGGAGTGGAGAAGAGGGGGAAAAGGAAGAAAGGAGAGAGGGGAAGGAAGGGAATGGGGAGAGGGGTCAACATGTTGGTGAGACGAGTCGGAGGACGACCTCATACAATCGGTCACAGGTGCTGCAGCAACTGTGCTTATGCAAGGACAAGACGGCAAACTCAGCCCCTCAGCACCGCACTGACCTCCTCAGCACCGTAGCAGCTCGCACACAGGTTCTCGTCCTTCTCGTCCACCTCGTTGCCGTGCTTGTCCTTCAGCTTCACCGGCTCATGCTTCTCCTCCCCCACCTCCCTCACTACTCACCCCCTGCACTTAACTCCTGACGACTGCAATGCAACTCCTCAGCACCACAGTCAATCCCTAAGAACCGCACTCACCTCCTCAGCACCGTAGCAGCTCGCACACAGGTTCTCGTGCTTCTCGTCCACCTCGTTGCCGTGCTTGTCCTTCAGCTTCACCGGCTCATGCTTCGCCCCCACCTCGTGCTTCGTCCCCTGTGACTCTATCGGCCGCCCATTCTTGTCCAGCCGCCGCTTGTACACGTTATGGACCTAGATTGGGGGAGTGGTTAAGATGAGGGAAGAAGTAGAGTCAGGATGGGCATCTGTATCCGCTCATGCCTCTAAGTCTGCCTTCTCTCGCCCCCACCTCGTGCTTCGTCCCCACCTCGTGCTTCGCCCCCACCTCGTGCTTCGTCCCCTGTGACTCTATGGGGCGCCCGCTCTTGCCCAGCCGCCGCTTGTACACGTTGTGTACCTGAGAGGGTGGGTGGGGGGAAACATGAGGACAGGGAGTAACGAACATCATTCATCTGCCTCTCATGCGTCTCCCCCATCTCGTGCTTCGCCCCCCTGTGTGACTCTATGGGCCGTCCATTCTTGCCCAGCCGCCGCTTGTACACATTGTGCACCTGAAAGAGTGGGGTTGTGAATAGGGCGCACAGAAGACATCT
This sequence comes from Closterium sp. NIES-65, assembly GCA_948144175.1. NCBI lineage: Eukaryota > Viridiplantae > Streptophyta > Zygnematophyceae > Desmidiales > Closteriaceae > Closterium > Closterium sp. NIES-65. The sequence goes on from CANXME010002420.1 coordinate 1,066,951, forward strand.
GTATCCGCCAACGCTTCTGTCTGTCAGTCTGTCTGTCTTTCCCCCACCTCGTGCTGCATGCCTTGTGACTCTATGACCCGCTGGCATAGATTGGGATTGTAAAAAGGCTGAAAGGGGGGTTGTGAGGGTGGGAGAAGACACAGGATGAAAAGATAATCCAGGCAAACTCTGTGTCTTCTAGATGGGGCGCCCCATTGAGTCACAAGATGAGCCCTGTGTCTTCCAGATGGGGCTGCCTCTGGCTTGTGACTTAGAGCGCGGTTCTGAAAGTTCGCCCGCCATCAAAGTCTGGACAAGTTTTCACGTCAATACACGTCACTGTGATTTGGCAGCCCACCGACACGAATCTGGACCACAATGTACCACTCTCACGAATTTACTGCACGAACTGGCGATGGCTGTAACCCCTCTGGCGAGAAATGTGCATGTGTTTCACAGGTTCGCACACATCCGGAAACATTCACGATTGGATGTTAGGGTCGTAGGCACAGTTGCAAGCCCTAGACTGTGCGATCGTTGGAAAATCTCAGGGCACGAGTGTCTGTGTGTAGTGAGGGTGTTTTTGAGACGTCTCAAAAACACCCTCACTTCACGTGGCAAATCTCAGGGCACGAGTGCCTGTTTTTTGAGAATTCTCAAAACACACACGAGTGTGTGTGTGTGTACAGCGTGTCTTTACACGTCGACCCTGGCCATTTTGTGCCGGATGGCGGGCGGACAAGTCTGGAACCGTGCTCTTAATGGGGCGCCCGTCCTTGCCCAACCAGCCGCCGCTTGTGCACGCACGTTATGTACCTTGCCTTGCGTTGGTGGCGTGGCATGTGTTGTGACTCTACTGGCACTCATACAGCCCAGGATGAGAGTGGCATGCGTCAGTCAAAGAACCATTTGTGACAGTAACTAACTTGCACTGTATGTATAATGATGATCACTTTACACGTCCAGGTGCTGGTCCCCTCCCCGCTGATGCCCATGGCATGGCGTCTAGTCTGAGAATGACAGGAAGCCCATCTTCGAGTCATTGTGAAAATAACGAGGCCTACATGCACCGTGCTCACCACGTGGTGACTTTTGAGTCGACTCAAAAGTCACCCCATCTACGAGTCATTGTGAAAATAACGAGGCCTACATGCACTGTGGTCACCACGTCCAGGTGCTGGTCCCCTCCCCACTGATGCCCATGGCATGGCGTGTAGACCAACAACAGCAAGTCAATCAAGGAGGCATTTGCGACAATAACGAGGCCCATACAACGCCCACTCACCACGGCGTCGAGATGCTGGCCGGTCTCCGCTGATAGGATAGCCATTTTTGTGTATAGGCTGAGAATGGCATGCATTATTATAAGAGACTAGTGTGGCAAAAAAACCCAATCACCACGTTGATGTGCTGGTCCCTGCTGATATCCATGGTGTCTAGGCTGCGAATGGCAGCTGAAGTACACATAAACTGCTATTTGTGACAACCACGGGGGTTCGAAGAAGCTCACCACGTCCAGGTGCTGGTCCCCGCTGATATCCATGGCGTCTAGACTGAGAACTGCATTATATTATCTACGAGCCATTTGTGATGTGACAATAACGAGTGCTATCTAATGCCCATTGCTCACCACGTCGAGGTGCTGGTCCCCACTGATATCCATGGCGTCTAGACTGAGAATGGCACAGCCAAGGTGCGGGAAGGTCACGTCCAGCTGATGCGCGCGGAGGGGGCGTGGGGTGGGGGTGGGGAGGGGGAGGGGGAGCGGGGGCTTTTCATGTTTTGAGGCGTTTTAGACCTGAGAATGGCACAGCCAAGGTGCGGGAAGGTCACGTCCAGCTGATGCGCAAAGAGGGAACGGGGGATGGGGTTGTGGGGTGGGGGGGAAGGGGGGGGAGAGGATGGACTTTTGATGCGCCAGGCGCCTTCACAAGGAGAGCGAGAATGGCGCAGCCAAGGTGTGGGAAGGTGAAAACCAGCTGATGTGGAAGCAGGGCATGGGGGATAGGATGGAGACGAGCAGACATAGTGGGAGGTTGAGGGAGTGAAGGAAATTGGAGGGTGATAAGAGGAGATGGAAGAGAGTGAGGAAGGATATTGAAGCGCTGAAAATTGGGAGGAAAGGGAGAGAACGAACGGCAAGCCAAAAGGGAGTCGAAGGAACGCACGGGGGCAGTAAACGTATGCAAAGAGGGGAAAAAAAAACCAGGAATGGGGACTACCCGAGAAAGGACGGCAAATGAAGAAAGGGCGAGGGAATGAAAGGGCAAGGGGCGAACACATGGCGAATGGACGTCGGGCTTGTTAGCACTTAGTACGCAACTCACATTAATGCGCATGGTTTCGCCCCTTGACATGTCCACTGACAGCTCGTTCGCCACTGATGGCTTCAGATAGATCTCTGCTCCAATGGGGGAGGGAAGGGAAAGGGGGAGAATCAGGGTTAGCTGTGAGGTGTCTGGCCTCATCGTCTCGTGGTTTCGCCCCACCCCTTGACATGCCCACTGACTGACGGCTCTTCGCCACCGATGGCTGCAGAAAGGTCTCTGCACGAAGGGGATAAGAGGGCGGAGCCACGTAAGAGGACCAGGGATAGGTGTAAAATTCTGGCCTCACTGTCGCATGGTTTCGCCCTTGACATGTCCACTGACAGCTCGTTCGCCACTGATGGCTGCAGAAAGGTCTGCTTGAAGGGGGACAGAGGCAGAACCGCAGAGGGGAAGCAGGGTTAGCTGAGAGGTCACTGGCTTCATCATGTCATGGTATCGAGGTGACTTTTGAGTCGACTCAAAAGTCACCTAGCTGTGAGGACTCTGGCTTCATCATGTCATGGTATCGCCCCTTGACATGCCCACTGACAGCTCGGTTGCCACTGATGGCCGCAGACAGATCTCTGCACAAAAGGGCAAGGGGCGGAGCCACGGAGGCCAAGTTTTGAGGCGCCTCAAAACCAGAAGGGGGGAAGAGGCGGAGCCACGGAGGAGAGACGCGGTTCAGTGTGAGTGAGTGGCTGGCTGGCCTCATCGTCTCATGGTGTCGCCCCTCCCCTTGACATGTCCACTGGCTGACAGCTCAGCTCGTCGCCACTGACGGCTTCAGACACATCTCTGCAGAATGGGAAGCAGGGAGGAGGAAGAGGCGGAGCCACGGAGGGGAAACAGGGTGAGATGTGGGTCTCCGGCCTTAGTTGGAATATACGCTCAAACCTGTTTGCGTTTAACGTATACACGCTAGCGTGTATACGCAAAACGCTAAACGCTATCGAATACGCTATACGCTCGCCAATTTTTTTTTGGGGCAGCCCGGCCAGAAAATTTCAACCTACACGGTTCGCTTCGGAATTGCACGACGAAGACATTGGCGGGGTCAGATGGCACATCCGCGCTGTGTGCTAGCGTGGACGTGGGTTGAAAGTTCGTGTCGCAAATGGAAAGTCACGTTCGTCTAGTCGCGCCTGCACGTTCCCTCAAATTTTGGTGTTCACTATCAGTACCGCATTCAAACCCTTCGCAACCAACACCTCTCCAATTTTTGTTGGCCATCTTCCCACTCCCACAATCAACTCGCCATAAAACAAGCACACCCCCAACATCCAACTCATTAGGTCTTCTCTCGCTACCAGCAGAGCACTAGGCATTCCCTAGCGCATGGTTCCTATGTCGGCGACTACTACCTCTCCTCTAACGCCACAGTTAGTTAACACCGTTGGCAGTTCGCAAACTCTTCTAACCGAGGCACGGGAGTATCTCCCCGACGTTGACCATGCCGTCTTCAAGCACTTCCGCATCATCAAGAGGGTCGAGGGAAAAGCTCAGCAGTACGAGTGCAAGTTCTGCAGCAACGTCTACACTGGTGCTGCCATCCGATGCGCGCAACACTTCACGTCGTGGAAGGGGATGAAACGCCGTGAAGTGGTGCTTTGCAAGGATGCGCCACAAGGTGTGCGCTTGGCCATGCGCGCGAAATACGAGGCAAAGGCTGCTGCGGCCGAAGAGAAGAGGCGGGCAGCAGCTGAAGCGGTTGCCGCGGTCAAGGCTAATGGTGTGAAGCGGGCGCGCATCACCGATTACCTTGATGGAGATGCGGCCGCAAGAAAGAGAGAAGCGGACGAGGCACTTGCGCTTGCTTGGGCCGCCCTCCATATCCCCGAGCACCACATTGACCATCCTCTGATGGTCAATGCATTGAACCTCGTCAAGCGCGCCGGCGTCGACTACGTCCCTCCCAAGAGGAAATACATCAGCGGTGCTGGCCTTCTCTCGTGTCGCAACGGAATCGAGCAGGGTTTGGTGGGCATTAAGGCGAGCTGGAAGAGGACGGGCGTGACGGTTTCGTCCGACATGATGACGGACCGCAACAGCAGGCCGCAGGCCAATGTGCTTCTCGTAAACGATTCCGGCGCCGTCTTCACCGACTGTATTGACTGCAACATGGAGAGGAAAACCGGAGGTTACGTGGCGGGAATTCTTAGGCCCGTGGTGGAGGAAGTGGGTCCAGAAAACGTTGTTGCGTTCTGCATGGACGGGGGGTCGAACTATGCGGAGGCGGTGAAGCAGCTCTTACAGGAGTGGCCGCACATTCAGGATGTGCCGTGCGCCACTCACGTATTGGATCTTCTCATGGAAGATGTCGGGAAGATGGGATGGGCTAAGCCGGTGGTCGACAAGGGAGGGGAGATATCTAGCTTCGTCCGCAACCACCACTGGACCCGAGGGTACCTGCGGAAGCCGGAATTGGTGGAGGGGAAGGTTCTGCAGGCGCTGAAGCCGGCTGGAACCCGATTCGGGACCAACTACATAGCCATATCCCGGCTATGTGCGATGCGCGGCAGCCTTACCAACATGGTGACGAGCGAGGGTTGGAAGGAGTGGGCGGTAGGGGACCGGAAGAAATCGTGTGACGGGTTCAGTGCGCTGATCCATGATGCCGCCTGGTGGAAGACGGCCGAGTTCTTCGTCGCACTGCTGAAGCTGCCCTTTAAGGTGATGAGGCAGACGGACGGGCATGCCGTGGGGATGATGGGGAGGCTGTACGATTTGATGCTGCAGTTGACTGAGGACGTGGGGGGCTTGCTCGATGCGGACGAGGAGCAGCTGAGCGACGGGGACAAGGACAAGATCCGCCGCATCCTCAGAGACCGCGGGGACGGCAGCCTCGCATGCGCCATGCATGTCGCTGGCCGCATCCTCAACCCCGCGAATCAGGAGGAAGATATTTTCGGCACTGATCCCGAGTGCACGAAAGTCTTCAAGGCGTTCATCAGCCAGCAGGCCGAGTTACTTGCGAGCCGCGGGGATGGGGGGGATGACGCGTGCGACATCTTGCTTGAGCTGGGGGACGGGCTGAGGGCGTTCCTTGACATGAAGGGTTCTTTTGGGATGCCGGAAGCCGTGGCACAGAAGAAGCTGGTGAAAGAGGGAAAGTATAGCATGGTGAAGTGGTGGCAGTGGAATGGGACTGATGCCCCTCGAGTGGCGGGGCTCGCGGTACGGGTTCTGTCTCAGGCCGTGTCAGCCTCACCTTGTGAGCGTGGATGGTCCTCGTGGGATGCCGTCCACACCGCACGTCGCAACAGGCTCGGATCCGCCAAGTGCAGGGACTTGGTCTATGTTGCGCACAACTGGAATGTTGTGCGCAACTGGCACACGCGCGTTGATGTCTTGCCACATGTGGTGCCCGGGATTGGAGCGGAGCCTCCAATCCCGGCGGGATACAATGGGCTGGAAGACGAGACAAAGGGAGGGGATGAGGAGGAAGGCGAAGACGACATCCTCGAAGACGAGTACGCTAACTAGAGGGGGCAAATGTGGCTTGCTGTGGGCGGCTAGTCCTAAGGAGTAGTAGTACGTAGCGTGTCTTAGAGAGAAGTGATGGTCGTGATGGAGTAGTGATGATAGTAGTGATGGTAAGTGATGATGGTAAGCGATGATAGTAGTGATGATAGTGATATTAGTAGTGATGACAGTAGTTATGTGTAGGCCGTGGTATATGTGTAATGTGGAAAAAAAAATCTCTGAAAATTCAGGCCCCATACCCCACCCCCATACCCCCCCCCCCCCCCCCCCCCGGGCCTTTTTTTGACCCTGCCCGGGAAGTTTTTTTTCTGCCCGAAAAAGCGTATTTCCAAACCCGTCCCTACAGCGTATAGCGTATATAAGAGTGCGTATATTCCAACTAAGTCTCCGGCCTCATCATCGTCTCATGGTTTTGCCCCTCCCCTTGACATGCCCACTGACTGACAGCTCGTCGCCACTGATGGCTTCAGGCGATCCCTGCAGAATGGGGAGGACTGATGGGAGGGGGAACAGAGCTGGTCGTGACAATGGAAGGGCCGACGTCTTACAGTCTCATCTCATCACGTCCCCAATCCCTTGCCTTCCATGGCACTGACCGCTCGTTCGCCACTGATGGCCGCAGGCAAATCTCTGCTTGAAAGGGAAGAAAGGGGGGCGGAAGAATCAGGGCTGGTCGTGACAATGGAAGGGCCGACATCTCCCAGTCTCATCTCATCGCGTCCCCAGTGCCTTCCATGCCACTGACTGACAGCGCGTTCGCCACTGATGGCCGCAGAACAGGATGGGGGAATGGTGGCGCAAACCGGGTCGGGGAAATGGTGGCGCAAACCGGGTCGGGGGAATGGTGGCGCAAAACGGGTCGGGGGAATGGCCACGCAAAACAGGATAGGGGAAGGGCGGCGTAAAAGAGGACGGGGGAAGGGCGAAGTCGCAGCGCATGGCGCAGCGGCCGCAGGGCAATGGGTCGAAAGATGAAAGATTTGGAGGAATGTCAGCCGTGGATCTCTGCGAAAGGATGATATATGAACAATGGGAGGGGAAAACCGTCGGCTGCGATCGTCTGCGCGTCAGACAGCGGATCGAGAGGAGGGGTGACCGTCGTTACGTACGGAGTTCGGTAACGAAGAGCAGCGTCATGATGACAGATGAAACGAGGGTAATGATACCCCCGGACAGCGTACGGCTGTAGAAATCCTCGTTGATCTTCGGATACGCGTCCAGCAGCTTTAATTTGTTCAATACCTCCATTTCGTACGCGATAGTATACCCCCCTCTGGCCTGATACCGGTTAGATACTAGCTGACTATTGGATACAAGCTGACGATTTGATGCTAACTGAAGACTTGATGATACCGCACAGATGATGGACAAGATTAGACGGCAGTGACGGGGTATTGAATGCGACCAGATTAACCCTGGTCCAGCTGAATGGCGAAACTAGCGCCGGTTGCGGCACGATCAGCCTGGCTAATTAAACAACACAGCTATTCGAGCTAAAGAATAGAAAAATGCCAAGGTAATGAGCTCCGCAATCTGACTAATTTAGGAGCTCCGATCTCAGTAGTAGGCGTTCTCAGCATCTACGGAAATGCTGAGACGCTACTACGTAGGAAACTAGGAACAAATTTGATCAGTCTGCTACTGGTTGGCGGGAAACTATCCCATCTTGCCACTTCTGTGCTTTCGAATCACTGCCCTATAACGCGTAATTCATTCGACGAAACGATGCGGTAACAAGAACCTCGTGTATTTCGTACGACTGCCTCGTAACTCCCCCCAATCGTTCCCTGAAATGTTGGTGTTCGCGTTCCACCTTGATTTGGATGTCGCAAGATGTGCGACGATACTTGCGAAAATATATCTGAACTCGCGACTGCGAATTTCTCGATTCTAGAGCATTCCAACCGAACAAGCACACACTGACCTCCATAGGGCCCACACAAAACAGGATCCAAAACGAACTGAAAATGAATTGAGGGACGAACCTGAGAGCCAATATGTAATTTCGCAAGTACTGTACACACGTAAGCTTCCCAATCAATATTTCTAGTCATGAAACGACACCAGTCTTGTGATGCAAACACGTACTATCCCCCTCAGTTTCTGGACAACTGATGTATAGACGCTCATTGTACTATTCCACTAAGGCCGCATCGCCCCACCCTGATTCACCCCTACGATACTACCTGCGCGAACAGCGGCGCAGTTCCCTCGTTGCACGCGTGCCATCTCCATCCCGTCCTCTGCTCTTCTTCCCTCGGCAGATTCCGCTCCTCTTCCTGTTTCCTCCACGCGCGACTCTTGCAAAATCGCCGAATCGCGACCAATCATTCGCCAATCGTCGCCGAACGTCGCCACCGCGCAGCACGCACTGCGTATATTCAACGCGGCTCTGCTGCCGGAGTCGCATCGACAGCCGTGGAAACACGGATGTCCGCGAAACCCTAAACAGAGGTACGCCAGTCACCTGTCATTTTGACTCGTGCCGCAGTCAATACATGCGCCCCCCTATCGTTTCCCTCGTCTATGCCGTCCGCACTGCAAGGCTCACAGCCAAATAGGGGGGGTGTGAGCCTTGCAGTGTGTCTTAGTAGTACACGTCACGCGGCGAGCCAAGTCACGGTGCTCGTAGACTCGACTTTTGAGCCGACTCAAAAGTCACCCTATCGTTTCCCTCGCCTAGGCCGTCCGCACTGCAAGGCTCACAGCCCCCCTACACGTCACGCGGCGAGCCAAGCCATGGTTCTCGTAGTGTGAGGCGCCTCAAAAGGCTCCGCAAGGCAAGGCCCACAGCCCATGCGTAGCGCGCGACCCAAGTCATGGTCCTCGTAGTAGGTGCGTCAGAACCCGATGTGTACATTTGTCGACTCGTGACTCGCATTCCATAAGGCGAGTAGTGGTTGTCTCGTCTCGTTAACACTTGCTCAATCAGAGAGGAAACGAGGAGTCGTAGTCGTACCTGACTTGAGTGATTTCTCCATTGTACCGCCCGCCTTGCCTTGTAAGGCGAAACCTGAACTAGCCTGATGCAAGAGATGCTCTCTTCACCCCAACCGTGCCTGTATGTATATCTCCCTTCCCCCACCCAACCCCCCCGTTCCCTTCTCCCCCCCGTCCCTGAAGCAGCATAGCATGAAGGGAGAATCAGCATAAGTCCAGCAACTGCATCAATCAAGAAGAATCAAAGCAACCGACATCTGGTGAGGATATTGAAAATTCTCTCAAATCCGTTTTCCACTTCCCTGCTGCAGCCTGCAGGGGCATGCCAGGGGAGGGAACCGCAGCAGCAGCATCCCATTCTCGTTTTAAGCAGCTCCAGGAAGCATCCTTCGCTCGGATCTATCAGTTACAGGAAGCAATGAACGTGACAACCACAGAAGCGATCTGCTGCGGCGTGATTGTATGCAACGTCTTCGTGCTTCTGTTTGCTGCGATTTTCGCCAGCGACGGCAGCGGGCAGGAAAATGTTTTCGACGAGCGGACGTGGGCCAATAGCGACGACCAGGGCAAGCCGCCGTTGAATTCGATCGCTGTTGACACTGCCACTCCGCCTCCTGTAGTGGTGATGAAATCAGGGAAGAAAGACTAGCATGGGGGAGTGGCATGAGCTGGAAAGACATGAGTGGGGGAGAGGCATAAGTTGGAAAGGCAGGAGTGGGGCGGGGACATGAATCGGCAAAGGATTATCTCTGGAGGTCGGCCACGGGTCTGGGGATCAGAGAGGGGGAGGAGGTGATACCATGGAATAAAGGGACAAGCTACCAACAACCGTTGCCTGTCGCTGTTCCGCTGCCTGTCCTTGTGGGAATTTCAGGAAATAAGTTAAGGTGGTAACATTTGTAATGGTAGGTGTGAGCTTAGGTAGTTGGGGATTGACTGGAGGGGAGAGGAGGCAAGTTGGAGGCACTGTAGAAATCTCTAGGCAGTATGTATTAACGGTGTAATTTATCCATGATATACTCTAAGAAAGGTTACGGTATATATGAAGAGAATAAGTTTGGGTTGGGTCCTCCAACAGCACGCCTGATGGAGAAAAATATTTTAGGAGAACTCTTACCATACCATATACGGTATTGGTTGTGCATAGATCGCAACGTTCTGTTCTGATAGAAATTTGATATTGGTCGGTTTCTGGTCACTAACCTGAATAGACAAACATCCAAACAAACCTGCTACAACCACTAACGAACCGTGCCAATTCATAACCAGCACTTACAGCTACGGTACAATATTCCACACATTTTTTTCAGAAGCCCTTCTTTGATTACTGCCAGCACCCCTTTAGATGATCCCAGATCTTGTGTAGTCGTTGCAATCTTTTCCGCAGCCGAGGCCAAATCTTCATAAATCGGTTCCAGTTCCACTTAGTGGACACCAGTTCTGCCTTGTTGTCTTCACTGCATTCACCACCTCTATTGCCTCATTCACCTCTTCCATTAATCACCTCCCCTCCCTGAAAAAAAACTGCTTGTGCTCAAATAGCTTTAGTAATTCAGCTGCAGTAGAAAGAAAAGGGGGCGATACGGGCGAGAAACATGGATGATGGGGACACAGCAGCAGATATAAAGTGATAGAAATGGTATTGTACGAAATGCAACAGAATGAAGATGAGAATGAGTGTTAAGGAAATGCAAGTAATTTAGGGAGGATGATTGGTGATGTTGTGCGTATGCAAGACACACGGATCACCATCCAAAGTCGGGAAAAAGGGGGGGAGGGTGGGGTTGGGGGAGCAAACCATTATTGCTGAATATTATCCAACAACAGGCAGCCAAGGTGATAGAAGAGAAATCGTGAACGAAATGAGAATAGGGAGAGACTTGAAACGCAGTATACTCTTCAATAGAGTACAAATGCAAGAAAGCAATAAAGAGGCAGCAGGGAGAAGGTCGTCGTATGGGAGGCGGAGGGCAACAGCCAATGGAGGTGATGGGAAAAGCTGACAGACGAACCAAAAGAGACGGCCTCAGTGAGTACAGAACGAAAGCGACACATGCTGGAAAGAAAGGTTGTACGAATACAATGACAGCAGGGCTGAAAGTGAGAAAGATAGCAGAGGGACGAGGGACGAAGAGGGACTACTAAGAGCGGGAGTGAGAGGGTTTGAGGGGAAAGTAGCAACAATGGTGGGGAGACAATGGAAGTGATGGGCACAGCGGACAGACGAGCCAGAAGAGATAGATAACCTCAGTGAGTGCAGAACGAAAAAATAAGGTGTACAAATATAATGACAGCAGGGCTAAAAGTGAGAAAGATACAAGGGAATAAGAGGGATTAAGAGCGTGGGTGAGTGGATTAGAGGGGAAAGTAGCAACAATGGTGGGGAGAAGACGTGAGACAATGGTGAGCCAGGATGATGGTAATGAACAAAGGACGATGCGTCAAGCCGCGCACGGAAGGGGAGCAGAAGGGCATGCTTTGCGGAAAAAGCGGAAGGTGAAGCTTGACGGGAGCGAATGTGGCTGTTTCTCGCATGCGTGGCATTGCAAAGTGGCTGTACCCGATGTTGCTGAGATGACAGTGTTGCCTTGGCCTGTCAGGAGAAGCGAAGGCGGCGCTAAGCTGCTGCGATTATTGTCACTGACAGCTAAAGTTGACTAAGGGCGTATTCCTATCCTCCTATCAAGAAAACCTCCTATCAAGCTCTCACTGGAAAATTCCCTAAACCCAAAATCTCTCGCTACTTTTACCAGGCAAAAGGTACAATCTTGATAGGAGGCCGTAGGAATACGCCCTAAGTCATGCGAAGAGCCTGAGAGAGACAATGTCTGCTATGTGCGTACCGGCCTTTCTCAAACTTGTTTCTAGGGTTTCGCAAATTGTTTCTAGGGGCAAACCTTGGATTTGAGCTCCGTAGAGAGCTAGACGCGCCAAACGATTTGAAATGCCGCGCGGTTGTGAATCGTCACTCGAAAAAAATGACATGACACGGAACCATCAGACAAGATGAGGAGGGAAAGGAGGAATTCCAGCCGTACGACTGGTACACACGATGCCCAACCAGTGCACGCGAAATTGCCCCGCCCATGATGGAAACCTTACACCTGTGGGTTTTTTGCACTGACGTTGCACCCTGTTTATAAGCACGTTAAACCACTTGACCCCACCTGGTGAATACGCCCAAAACTGCGTACGTCGATACAAACAACAGCCGCCGACCTGGACTTTCCTCGTTTTGTAGGCCACAAACAGAGTCCACGAAATGTCTGGACGAAACTCCGAAAACGTCGCCAGGGTTAAGGCATGATACGTCATGCCACGTTGGACGTTACCACGTGCGTATAACAGTCTGTGGATTTCTGCAGAATGCCACCTGTACCTTGCCCTTGCTCGATACACGCCCTCTGTGAGCCGTTCAGTCTGGGAGCAGCACACGTCACCCTTTATGGTTGTGGTTACACGGTAGCACAACCTCTAAACATCAAGCCAAATGCACTCACGAGGAGCAGCATTATTGCACTCCTAAGCCGCGCATACTGAGTCGAATTGACATAAATCCTCCCGTCACTCTTCACTAACTCAAATTCACTTCCATACTCAGAGGCACACAATGCCTCGTCTCTATCACCGCTCCCAGCTTGCGCTGCACATCAAAAGGGCCATCTGCGCTCACCATGTTGCTCACCCGCTGCTCCGCCATGTAGATCTCGCGCGTTGGTGTTTCACGCGCTTTGGGGTACGCCCCGACCGATCCACCATCGGTCGAGTGTTGAAGGGCGTCGTACGATGGCGCATCCCGGACGACGCTGTTGACGCTATTCGTGTGCGTGGCGGCGCGTACCCAGACATGGAGCGCGCAATGGCACGTTGGATTGCCAATGCGGGTCCCGCTGGCGTTCCGCTGACATTGGCCACAATTCGCGACCATGTCGCGACCATGGCACGTGCGAATGGTGTGCCAGCGACATTTCGCGTCTCTATTGGATGGGTGCGGCGTGCTTTGCGCCGCCAGGGAGTAAGGTGCATGAGCGCTGTCAGCGAAGCGGCAGACCAGGATATGAACGCCGTCCGCACCGCTCGGGAGAAGCTCCCGCAGCTTCTCATGCAACTCGGCGTACGCCCGCGTGATACGTTCAACTTCGACGAGACCGTGCTTTTCATCTCCGTTCTGCCGCGCAAAACATACGGCACCGGCAGGTCGGCGGGGCGGAAGGCGCCGAAGGAACGACTAACCGTCGTATTCCTGGTGAACGCGGAGGGCTCGCACGCCTTTCGCCCGCTCGTCATCTCCAAGGCGAAACGACCCCACGATTTCCGGCCGGACTACAATCCAGAGGAGCTATGCTACTGGCGCAACACCGCCAAAGGTTGGATGACTTCCTCGGTGAGGAAGTCAGGCGCTGTGTTGCCATTGTTTTTGTACTGCCCCTGCCCCACTACATTACCGGCCATCTAACTCACCCCTCTCACCCTTGACTTTTGGGTCAACCCGTCTGCTTGCTTGGCAGCTATTCACACACTACATCGAACAACTCGACGCTACCATGAACGCAGAGGACCGGCACATTGTTGTACTGCTCGACAACGCAAGCAGCCACAATCTGACTACCGAGGGCGCCGTGACCGAAGATCTCTTCGGGTTCCGTACGCGTGCGCTCAAGAACGTGCGCCTGGTGTTCATGCCTCCTAACACCACCTGCTTCATTCAGCCCCTTGACCAGGGGCTGATTGCCATGGCGAAGGCGCGGTACCGCCAGCATTGGCTCCGCGCATTCACGGGCATGTGGACTGCCGAAGGCGCCACCTCCGCGGCAGCTAGGTTCAAGCCGAACCTCCGACTAGTGCTGGAGTGGCTCCACGACGCGTGGATGAATATCCCGCGTAGCACCATCCAGCGTTGCTGGTGGCGCACCGGTTGTCTCCCGCGCGCCTGGGCGATGGAACTCCCGCACGTGGAGCCAGGAGTTGGCGGGGGCCCCACGGCCGGAGGTGACATCGGCCTGGACGATGATGTCAACGACGTCGGTAGCCTGATTGACCGGCTCGGACTCGGGCCCAGCGCGATGCCCGCTCAGGAGTTTGTCGGCATCGATGCCAACCAGCCGACGTGCGCCGAGCCCGGTGAGGATCCGTTGGCGATCGAGCCGCGATCGGAACCGACGGCGGAGATGTGGGAGGCGCCTGCGTCGACGCAGGTGGTGTACGACGACAGCAACCCTGTGACGCGCGAAGCACGTCGCACCGCGCGGGCCGCGTGCGAAATGCTCATTGGCTACGCACGCGCGACATGCATCACGCCGCGGGACCTGTGCGCACTGTTTGACATTCGTAACCCAATCATCGTCGCGCGGATGGAGCGCGCAAGCCCTGCTCTCAACCTTAACGCGTCTCCGCCACCCGCCATGTCGCACGAGGACATGCCACCGGCAGAGACTCCATGTCGCCGTGGTCGCGTGCTGCCGCCGTGGATAACGGTGCCGACCCCTGACTGGGTGGCCCAGTCTGCTCGCCGGCAGGAGCTCATTGATGCCGGTGCTCCAGCTGTGATGTCAGGCTACTTGGCTGCCGCTGAGTGGATGCGACTGTGAAGCCCCGTCATCACGATTTAGGAGGAATTCACATCTCCTCCTCCTCCCGGCTGTGCGTGCGTCGTGAGAGGGGATTCTGTCCCCCTTAGAGGATTTTGGTTCCTCGCTAATGCATCAGGTGTACGCCTTGTACACATTCGCAACAATAGGACAGTACGAGTGGGTATTTGGGTTGGGTACAGGTGGAGCAGCTTTATTGGATGGAGGGATGAATGTGTTGTTTGTGACTGTGTGGGATGTGAAATGTAATGGGGTGTTAATGTGATGGGTGAAAATTGTGGTAATAGACCTATTGAACGCACACCAAACTAGGCCACCCCACACTGTTTAGAGAAAAGACAAGCGGGTAACAACCCGTGCCTTTTAGGAGCACCTCTGTGCCGTGGCGAAAGCCACGAAGTGCCCGAAATGACATGTGCGCTTATAAGCCCAGAGCACAAGGGGAGGACGGGGGACTATAACGCGCATCAGGTGTACTAACCGCAACACGGATATGGATATGCGCGTTGTAATGGTGAGTCTCAAATTGGTAATGCTTCTGCGAGGACCAATCAGGTTATCTTGCAATGGTCTAGGTTGTGAATCGTGATGCTGGGTATCGAAATGGTCTCGTTGGGTAATCAGACTGCGTTAATCGACGAATTGAGTACTAAGGTAACCAGCATCCAGCATAGCGGTAACTGTATCGCACAGATTTTCGGAAATGCGAATGCTATGTGGAACAGGCGGAGGAGGAGCAACGACATGAAAGGTAGGGTTGAGGTTTTGATTCGCAACGCGGCACAACTCGTCTCGCGAAAATATTCGATGCTTCGCGAACTGCGGAATGGTAACAGCTAGAAGTCAACATGCAACCATGAGTGATTCCAAACACCCCCCTGCTAGATTTTCACATCACAACTCCTTTGTCGCCAATCTCATCTGCACAACCATCCCCACTTTTCGCTGCCACTCATTACTAAATCTGAACGCTACATTTTCTGTTCGCCAACAGCTAGATCCGCGGTAGGAAGCACGGGAGTCACCGTCCACATTCGATAGCCGTTAGTGTCGTCACGTGTCAGTGCATCGAGAGCGACCAGATTTGGTTTACATGTTGTCGCCCTTCCACTCTCGCACAAACGCGCCTCGGCTTTATAACGCGATGCCACCGCGTTCAAACCCAGGAATTCGATGTTCAGCATGGTATATCTCAACGCCCCGACTACATCCGGGTGCAAAAACGACGCGGCTCGGGAAAGGGATCCGCCACCCTGCGTCATCCTGTCCGGCTAACTGAGTGCACGTCCTGGGCGAGGAGCGTCACCCTGCGTCACCCGGCAATCCCGATGAAAAATACCCCGATAGCACCTCTCAACGGACCCTCCGTACGAGGTCGACACGTTGACGACGCCAGTCGCGGCCAGCGTGCCACGACGTCCAGCTAGCCATCGGCGCGGACTGCGACGTGAGGCCCACCGCGATTCCTGGCCGACCACTGCGCTGGCGCGCAGAGCCACACGTCGCCCATCCGAAACACAACATTCCACGCGGCGAACATCGATCGCCGAACGTCTGTCCACGCGGCGATCAAGCCTTCGCCGGCCTGCTGGCGGGAACGTCCCCGCGGGATACCATCGTCGGGCGACGCGATGAGCACTGCTGCGTCACGCCGACGTGTAAGCACGGTTCACCGTGACGGGAACACCGGACTGTCGGCTGCGAAAAAGACATGAGTGCCCCGTGCCACGTCGACCATTGCGCCGCCGTTCTGCCTTGCATGCAGAGTTGGAGACCTGCCCATGGATCGCCCGCCAACACCTGTCCGCCCGAACCGCGACTGTGCCTCTCTATGCTATGACCCCCTGACGGCCAAGTGTCCATGGCATTTCGTCACTTGTTTGTTGCGTTGCATTCATTTCCATTATGGTGAGCCACATTTCCCTTAGTCATTTTCACGCTTCTCGGAGACCGACTGACCACGCGTGGTGCAGGGTCGACGACGAGCCACGCTGGTGTAGAGTGCGTTTAGGTCGGCAAACTTTACGGGCTTCCGACTTAGGATCATTCCGACTAGGACGACTAGCTAGGTCGACAACAACCGAAAGTCGCCGACCTCTTTCTTCAAACCCACAACCAGTATTGTCATCACCGGTGATCCCCAGTACGGCCTCGAATGGCCAGGGACCA
Organism: Closterium sp. NIES-65; assembly: GCA_948144175.1. Classification (NCBI taxonomy): domain Eukaryota; kingdom Viridiplantae; phylum Streptophyta; class Zygnematophyceae; order Desmidiales; family Closteriaceae; genus Closterium; species Closterium sp. NIES-65. The sequence goes on from CANXME010002420.1 coordinate 1,083,422, forward strand.
GTCTAACAACATCCCGCCGGATAACACCCCGCCGAACGATACATTGCCACTTCACACCCCGCCGACCATTGCGCCGCCGACCACGGCCACTCCAAACATCACCCAGCAGAACACCAATCCGCCGCCCTTACTTCCTGAAATTCCCGAACTGACCGACATTGCCGCGGAGTTGACGATCGCCGAGAACGTTGAGAGGGCCGAAAGACGGGCGGCCTTTAGGGCCACGGTGCGAAGGCAATACACGGCAGCGCCGTGATGTATCGACTTTGGTGGGCTGAGCACGTACCGCCGCGAGACCGCGACGACAACTAGAGGCCAACGGGATCAACTCTACCCGCCGAGATGGCTGGCGTCGCGCCGTCGGCGGGGTTTAGCGAGATTCCCGACCTGAACGAGCCTTTCATGGAGGAAGATGTAGACGCCGCTAGGGCAAATATTCCCGCCAACATGGTGGTCGACGTAGACTCCGCTAGGGCAAAAATTCCCGCCGACCCGACCATCCCCCTACCGCCAGGGACGAAAGGGGCTCCCGAACCCGAGCCAGACCGGTACTCGCCGCGTTCGGACACGGAGCAGCCGCCGCCAATTGGACCATTTCCAGAAAACGACTACATGTATCTGACCGTAGAGGACTTGTTGGCAGCCGACGAGAAAGATGACGCCTTCCTGCAAAACATTCTGCGCGACGATTTTGCGGAAGCCGCCTTCGACATCAACAAAGAGCTCGCCAAGAAGAACAGATTGCTGAGGATGATGTGGGATTTCCGGCATCTGGACACGCTGGAGGCGAGAACGACCCGTATTCAGTACCTTCGGGCGCTGCTCGACTTCAGGAGATGGTGCTGCGCGAACCTTCCAAGACAGCAAACCGCCAGAGTCAAGGGGGACGGCGTGCTGGAACACGAGGACGAGATAGGGAGGTACATCGACGCAGACATGGATGATCAGTGGCACACCGCCAAGGGCGACCTACAATGGATGCACGGTCCCCGCGTCAACGCCACGCGGATCAGGGCGTACATTCTGTCAATCGCGAGGCAGCATGGTATTGCAAAGGCCGAGGAGCTCGAGGAGCTGAATCTCGACGTCCGTGTCCAGCCCCTGAAGCCGACAACCGTTTCGATGCTGCTCATCCACATCAAAGCGCTCCAGACAGCCTGCAAGGTCGAGGGGACGCTCTTCGGGGTGAAGGAGCTCCACATCATGTACGACATCTCCGAGGTCCACTCGGAGGTGCGCGCGATGGTCAGAGAGAAGTGGCACAGGGACGACATGTAAGTCAGCAAGTCGTCCCGCGCGGTTCACGCCTGTTTCCCGGTTCGCCCAGCTAACCCAGTCCTCGTGGAAACTGATGTGCAGGGATTGCGTCGACCGGCACCGCGGAACGCTCGGCGACACGTACACCACCGACCAGATCCGCCACCTCATGTTCAAGGTCTTGCCGACCTGGGCAGCTCGGGCGTACGAACCCAAGGCGGCCAGCCCCTCCCAGACACTGTGGAAGTTTCTGCTGATGAAGACGATGACCCTCTTGGGTCACCACACCCTTCTCCGCGGAGCCAGTCTCCGAGCGATCGAGCTCCCCGACCTGTTTTTGTACAGAATGGGGAACGCGTCGCCCGAGCACTCCACGCGACGGCCGGTTGTCATGGTCGTCGCGTCACGAAACTCCGAGACGAACAAGGATGCTCGTCTGCATCACAGCTACGCGGCGAGACACCTGGAGCAAGAGATGTGGGCCGTCGGTCACACACTGTTGTGGCTGCACTTCGTGTACGACCAGCTGAGCCGCTCGCCCACCTCTCGATGTGTGCCGCCCCTCGACTTCACAACTCCGTACAGCTGGTATCACAAGCACCTCTTTCATGCTCGGAACAAAAAGGCACAAAAAGAGCTGCCGGCTTCATCTCATTCTCGGATCACGAAAGAGATGTGGCGGACGAACAAGATCTTCATCACGCGCAACACCCACGCCGCCCGGGCAGGTGGGGCACAGGAGCTGGCCGACGACGGTGTTCCGCGATCTGACATCGCCGACTTGGGCCACTGGGCGCTCGACAAGCTCGCGAAGAGCTACATCACGACCATCCCGAAGGCGGCGGTGTTGAGAAAGGCCGGCTACACGGGCAAGCGCGGCGACTACCACCTCGGCCGGAGCATGGTGAAGCCCGACGACAAGGTGGTGGCCCTCATCGCCCAGCACATCTTTCCGTGGGCGGAAGCGGAACTGGCCAAGGTGAGCATTTCGGACGGCAAAAACGCCGACAACCCGCCGAACATTTCCACGACGACATTCTACCGACGGCTGATTGTGTTTGTGTTTGTGTTCGACTCGCAGGCGGTAAGGTGCACATCTGCGAGAGAGCTCAACATGGCCGGGGTGCACTTCCTGCAATCGCTCATCGAGTTCGGCCGCCGAATCGTCGCCGAGGATCTTGCGTGCATGCTGATGCGCGAACCGTGGCACCCGTGCGTCCAGAGTTCCAAGCTCTGCCGCGACCCCGACTTCCAGAAATGGGCCAAGGACGTCAACCGGGTGGACCTCGAAACCATCGCGACGCGCAGTACTCCGAGCGAGAACCCCCAAGAGGTACGGCGTGCGCGTTCCGGCGACCTGTAAAACAAGTCGTCCTGCCACATTGGCTCACCTTTTGCCGACCATCCCCCTTGGATCGCAGGAATTCAGCGTGCGAGTCGACACCGAGTATCAGGTCGACCAGCTCACCATGATGTTGCACCGCCAGAGGGAGGATGCCGCAATCGAGAAGCTTGAGATGCAGAAGAAGTTGGAGGAGAAGGATGCAGAGATCGCGAAGTTGATGCAGCTCTCAAGCTGGCCGAGGCACGGCCGACGCCGATTGCGCCGGCACCGTCAAGGCCGATGACCACCGCCGAGAAGGCAGCGTCCGTCAAGATCGAGAAGGAACAAGACGATGATCTGACGTACAAGGTCAACGTCGTGCATCCCTGGCGCACATCCAAGACGGTCGAGGCTGCATGGCGCTGGTGGAACAACCCGTCCAACTTCGACTCGCGTCCGTTGCGCGAACGTTACGATGAGCACAGATTCCTCGTCAAACACAGGTCGAAAAGGGCGACAAACCCGCCGCGTCGGCGAAGTCGGCGAAGAGCTCTCGTCCCACGACCGAGGTGGGTGATACGGGGAAAAACGATGCGCTGCAGCACTGCACTCGCCGGATGAGGCGGATCATGGAAGCGGTGCACGACTTGCGGCGGAGCGACGACGCCGCTGACACCGCCACCGTCATCAAGCTACTCGACCACCTGGGGCGAGCGGGGCTTTCCACTTTCAGCGACGCGCTCTTGGTCCTCCGTGCAACCCCGCCCATCAAGGTCCCCACCACAGCCGACGGAAAGTCGATCGACATCAAGGGTCTGGACAAGCCGCTGGCGAGGAAGCTCGCCGTTGCGTGGGGCGTGGTCACGGCGGGCTACATGGACGCTGACTGGGGAAAGAGGCTCTTCGACGACTTGTGGGATGAGCATGCCAATAAGGCCGGCTTGGAGGCCGAGGCGACGGCGGGAGCCATCGGCGCAGGGAAGCGCAAGAGGGCGGGCCGAGGGTACTGCGTCTGGGTCCGACTTGTGCTGCTGGCTGGGCGTGGTGTGACTGAGGGTGGGTTGAGGGCGGGCCGAGGGCGGGCTGAGGGCGGGCTGAGAGTGGGCTGGGGGTGTGCTGAGCGTGTCCGACCTGTTCTAGTGATCCTATATGGTTTTCTTTTACTGCCAACGTTGTTTCGACTTGTAAATTAGTAGAAGTTTCTCTGTTGTTCATGCATCAAACCGACTCCACACCACAAAACCTACTTCACAACGTTTCAGAAAAACTACCGACGAAGAAGTTCAGCATCCCTAAGCCGGAGAGGCACAACAAAACAACAAAACAGCACCCGAAACCGGACACGTCGACCATGTCACAAGCGGTCGGGCCAGCGTTTGTAGGTCTTCGTCAGAAAGCCTGCAGCGTTTGCACCCACGCCGACCATGCTACGAGCAGGCGGGCCAGCCTTCGTCGACCTAGGCGTCAGCGACCTGCTTCCCTTTGTGCTGCTGCCCCCTCGCCCCCCTATCCCGAATGATACTCTTCATCTGGGGGTTGATAGTCAAATCGACGCCGCGAGCCTTGAGCTTCGGGCCTCCGACATTGTAGTCCCCCCAGAAGGCGAGGTTCTCTATCATGACACGGGCGATCAGCTCGTCGTGCTCGCGCTCCTCTCTGACCTCAGGCAGCGACCTCACCACAGCCGCCTGCAGGTCCTTCGTCACTGTTTCGGCGACCTCCTCTATGACGACCACCCGGGAGGCCGCCCGCTGAAGCACCGCCTCGATGACGGTCCGACACCGACTCGCGAACTCGTTGGACGCTCCGCGCACGGTCGCTGCCGCCCCCCCTTCGCCGGCCACTACTTTCGCCATGACATTGGTCTCTGAAAAACACCACACTGCGGCCGCAGTACCGGCGAGGATCTCGGACAACCGCTCCGACCCGACGCCCGGAATGGGCGTCACTTTCGCGGCCACCGGTGCGAAGGCGGCACACATCAAAATGCGTGCGATCATGTCGCTCGCCACCTTGTTCTTCGCGGCCTTCTCGAGCTCGGTCGACTTCGGAAGGTCGCCGAACCACACCGCCGGGCGAAGAGCCAACATGAGAGCTGCGCGGTCGGCTCCGGTTATCCTGTTGTATTCCGTGAACACCTGTTGGAACCTGCGAAACACAGCAGGAATACCCACCGTCACCGACCGACCCACGCGAACCGACCGAAACGAGCACCAAATTGAGCATTCGCCAAGCTTACCTGTCGCGGAAGACGTTCGCCCCTCGGCTCCACATGACCATCCACATGCCCCCCGGAATCAATCGCGCCACATTTCCGTCCTTTTTTTTTTCTGCGCCATCACTTCCTCCTTGACCCCACCGAACTCGTCGAGAACCACGTCGCTGACGAAGCCGTCGAACGACGAAACGGCGACAGCGATGCAGTAGGCGGCCTCGGACTTGTCCATCGACCGGCAGATGTAACGACTCTTCTTCCCAAACTTCATCTCCGAGACGGCCAGCCCATTTGAAGGGTCAACGCGGACGCCTGAACCCTTCCGACCCTGCGCGGCCGCTTTGGACGTCCCCTTGGAAGAGCCGACCTTCGCCGGGCCGCCCTTCGCCTTGTCCTTGCCCTTGCGCTTCTACTTCCCATCGCCGACCTCACCGGTTGTGGCCAGGGGGGATTTGGCGCCAGCCGCGCTATGGTCCTCCGCAGGAGCAGTCGAGGCGGCTGGTGCACCCTGTTGCGCTCCCACGGTGGGAGCTGCTGCTTGTAGTTTTTCCAGCATGACCTCGATTTCCGGGTCCGGCATCACGATGCTGGCGAGGATCTCTTCGTCCACCCCGGCGGCCTCTTCTGCCACTCTCCACACAGCCGCCTCCACCGTTGAGCCACTCGGCCCTGCAGTCGCCGCCGCGACGTTCGCTGCCTCTGCTCCTTGGTCGACCGCCTGGTTGTTGTGAGTCGGAAGAATTACCGGGGTTTTCTGACCCTGATCCTCGAGCCATTTCAGATACTCGTCGAACGATGGCTTTTGAGTGACTAGAGCCTCGACCGCCTGAGACTCAACAGCCGTTGGGATCGGGATCGGTTCCGCGGCGACCATGGCCCCATGAACGGGTAAGCTGGCCGCACTGGCAGCCTGCTGGACATGCTGTCCGACCACCGCTGCTGGGCGCAAGAGCTCGTCGACCAGCGCCGTGACACCACCCGGTCGCGCGTCACGTGCAGTGGCAGGACTCGTCGCGGTGTGGGGATGCTGGCCCGCCGCGGCCTGCTGAACATGCTGTCCGACCACGGATGCTGGGCGCAAGAGCTCGTCGACCAGCGCCGTGGCGCCAGCCAGACGCGCGTCCTGTGCAGTCGCCGGACTCGTCGCGGTGGGGGGATGCTGGCCCGTACCTGGCGGCCCGCCCTGCTGTCCGACCACCGCTGCTGGGCGCAAGAGCTCGTCGACCAGCGCCGTGACGCCAGCCAGACGCGCGTCTTGTGCGGTCGGCGTGCTCGTCGACGGGTGAAGATGCTAGCCCACACCGGGCGGCCCGCCCTGCTGTCCGACCACCGCTGCGGGGCGGAGGAGGTCGTCGGGCAGCTGCGCTGTGACGCCGGTCGGTCGCGCAGTCGGCGTACTCGTCGAGGGTTGAACATGCTGGACCGCAACGGGCTCCCCGCGCGCCTGGCCGACCACCGCTGCGACGTGCATGTCGTCTGCCATCTGGGCCGTGCCGCCGCTCGGTCGAGCGCCTTGTGCAGTCGCTGGACTGGCCTCGGGGTGTGGATGCTGGTCCGCCGTTGGCTGCCAGCCCTACTTCGCGACCACGGATGCCTCTCCCATGAGCTCGTCGGCCAGACTCACCTGGTCGCAGCTCGGTGGCGCGTCGTGTGCGCTCGGCGGATCGGTCGGGGCCTGTGGCTGCTTGTCCCCCACGGGCTGTCCACCGGTCTTCCCGACCACCGACTTAGGATCCTGGAGCGCGACGTCGACCTGTCAAAAATCTTCGCTCGGTCGCGCGCCAAGTCCATCTTTCAGCAAGTCGTGGACGCCGGGGATACGAACATACGGAAGGGCATGAGGATCCACGCCCACACCGCGTTTCACCGCAGGTCCTCTGCTTTGCTTAGCGCCGCTGGTCTGGTCGCCGGTCAGGGATTTTTCGTCGGCGACCCTTTTCCCCGACTGCCTTGGGGCCGGCCCACTCTCCTCGGCGGTTGCGCGGCCGCCGTTCATCACCGACGCGAGAGCAGTTGGGAGGAGGCTAAACCCGGCGGTGCCAATGCCCTGTTGGGTCGCGGAGGTGACCGCCTTCACCAGGTCGTCCCTAAGCTCTTGGACGACCTTCGCAGTCACAGCAGCGGCGATCCGCTGCGCCTCGCCCTCCATGGCGGCCTTCACCTCGGCAGACATGACTGTTTTGATCTTCTGGCCAAGAGCATCTGCCACACCTCGAAGCAGCAGAAGGTCGTCCTCCCGTCGCCTACCCTGTGCAGCAGTAGCCGTCAAGTGCAGGGCCTGCACGGTGGGCAGCCACTGCGTGTTCATGAATTCTAGGGTGGAGACGCAATAGCTCACCGCCTCCTACACGACCGCCCTCATAGCGTCCACCGCCGTTTGGATGCTCCTCCCCGACGTCTGCTCGAGATGGGTCACGCCCTCAGCGACTGTAGTGAGCTTGTTCACGGCCGAGGTGACAACGCTGTACATCGTGTCATTCCGGGCCGTCTGGAACTCCAGCCTCTTTTCCGCCACCAGCTTCTCCTCCCTCAGCTTCTTGATCTCCCTCTCTGCCGCCTTCAGACGCTCGATAGCCGCCTTTGACGCCATCCTAGTCGGGGTCGAGCCACTGCTGCCCCGGGCCTTCTTGCCCAACTTGGGTCCGCTGCCGCCGCTCTTATCCGCAACCTTATCACCGGCGAACTGTACTGCCTCCTCTTCGCCGGTGACAACCACGTCGTCCTCCTCACGCTCCACGTCCTCCTCCTCTTCTTCCGAGCCACCGTCGTGCTCCCCGCCCCCCTCGACGTCCTCCCTCTCGTGCTCCTCCTCCCCACCCAGAGCGATGCCGGTTCCGACGCCACGGCCCACGGTCGACGCCGCCTCCCCTTTGTTCGACGCGGCCTTCTCCGCATGGTGCAGCAGCTCCAGTCGGAGCGCCTTCGAGCCGACCATCTTCGGGTTCTCGACGGTGAGCGGATCGTAGATGCGATGCACGTCGTCCAGATGCTCCAACGACCACGCGAACGCGTTGACCGCCAAGAGCCCCGTGCCGGCGACCTCCTCCTTGAGGATGTCGGGCAATTTCTGCATCAACATCCGAAGCATATGGCACCGACGAAAAGGGTGAGTCGACGCCTCGACGACGATAGCCCAGGCGACAAGGCGACATGGACGTTGGAAACTCACATCACGGATGGGGGCGGCAAGACTCTCCAGACGTTCGGAGAGGACTTTGGCGGAAGGAGGCGCAGCCGTCCACTGCCTTCCCCCACGGTTTAACTCCGCCTTCACGCATTCGCCGAAAAAACTGCGCTACAAGACGGAAAAGGGCCATCAGACAAGGCGGCATGAACGCCGTTAAGGAGCGGCGCGACTAGCCGTCGACGTTGTCCCACCTCAAAACGTTGGCCGCCTCCTCCTCGTGCCGCTTGGAGGAGGTCTTGGGGTCGAGGTGGCGGTAGAAGGTCCCGATCTCCTCCTCGTCGGGCAAAAGCAGGTCGCCAAGGCGCACAAAAAGCAGGACGCTGCAATGCCTGCCGGGAAGAGGTCCGCCCCTGCCCACACAAGCACGACGGAGACATTCAGGGATCTGTCCGGGAACAACAAGCAACGCGGTCGGCGTGGATCAAAACTCACGGGCGCGGAACACTCACCCGGTGCACAGGGGATGGCGAGGGCTTCGAAGCCAAAGGCCGACCCGAAAACCAGATAGTCCTGCTTCGACGCCAACCTGGCGGCGCGAAGACTCGCACCACGGATCAGGATCATACTGTCGCGTTTTCCCAAACGATCGAGCTCGTACCTGGGACAAGTGGGGGCAAAAAAGCGGGAGCGAAACACTTGCGCGGTGAGCTACAATCCATGCCGAGCGCCGGGGTAAAGCGCGGACAACAAGACAAGCGGACTCGGACGAAGGTTTCGCACGACGGCGATGTCGCCGGAAGCATGATGGACGTCACCGACGTAGGGCCAATGGTCGAGGACAGGCAAACTAGTTAATAAGACGACGCAGCGCCAAAACGTCCATCGCGGACGGACATCGTCGACCACGCGGGAAAACGACAAGGCCAACGTCGACCTCGAAAGGACGCCGACGAAAACGCGTAGAACCCTAAACAACTAACAACGCGACCTAGGGATGCGCGCTCACGCGAGGCCGAGGTCAAAGCAAGGTTCTGTGAACTCGGCCTTCTCGTCGCGAAGGACTTTGTAGTCCTTCATCTCAAGCGTCACCATGTACCCATCGATGCCCACTGGCACCTGGAGGGGGAATTCAGTCGCAGGCAGTGCTATCCTACTGGTCGCCATGCTAACACCACGGTCGGTATCACGGAAGGTTTGGGGAGGAGCGCGGAGAGCTGACAGGGAGGCAGAGGAAATCGGAAAGCGAAGTTGGAAAGGAGAAATGACGGATGGAGTGGGACCCCCCATCAAGAAATGGGCGTGGGCCGTCGGTCGCCTAGTATGCAGCTCGGCGGACGAGGCAGGTCGTGGCCGAGGGCGAGCCTCCGGCTTTGGCCCGTACCGGGCACGCCCTCGAGGGCGGGGTTCGGAGGGGCGGAGGTGGGTGGTTTGTGTGGGCCGTGCGTGGGGGTGGTCGGGGTGGCAAGGGCGAGCCACGTTTCCCCTCCCGAGGGGCCAGCGATGTTGACGAGGGTGGGGTCGGGCCCTTTGAATTTCGCAACCAACCCGCCTGCCCGGCGAGGGCAGCCCGAGAGGGTTACTAGGGCCTCGCGGGCAACGCGAAGCAAATGTCCGCCTCCGTGAAGGGGTAACTAGGCCCCTCGTCGCTCGCGCGCGAGTTCGCCACCCCTCGGCTGCAACGTGGGGTTCTGTAGGAATTCGGGGTGGGGGGGCCGGGGCGGGGGGCGTGGGCAAAGCCCCACCCCGCGCCAGCCTGGCGGGGGACTCACGCGAGGGAGTTGGCCGCCCTGACGCTCGGTCGACCGTCACCCCCCTGCGTCGTCCCAGGCAAAACGGGTGCGTCACCCCGAATTCCGTTGAGCGATTCATTTCAGTTCGCAGTGCGAAATTCGGCATGCAAGTGAAGAAATGCGAAGGCATTGCGACGGGATGTGACCTAGAATAGGATCTTTGACAAGAGGGAGTCGATTCGATGGGGCCCAAATGCACCTCAAAGCCTCGAAACGCATTCGCGATTGACCCCATGCATGTTTTGCCCACGTGGCTGCGGAATGCGACGCAGTGCGCTGATCGTCGCATACGAGATGATTGGCTAAGGACAGCGACTCCTCACGGCGGAAATGGGCTAAGGACATGTGAGAGGCACATGGTGAGGTGAACAGACGGATAGGAGTGAGAGGCAAACACAGCTGGCATGCATGTGGGTGGCGTGATGCCTCCCTCATACCCTTCGTAGATCCGCTTCGTAGTTTATCCTCTTGCCTCCTTTTGACTCGACTCAAAAGCGGATTGGAGTGGGAGGCAAGCACAGCTGGCATGCACGTGGGTGACGTGATGCCTCCCTCATACCCTTCGTAGTTCATCCTCTTGCCTCCTGCCTGCTCTCACCCTTTTGGGTCAAGCCCCCACCTCTTTCCTCCACTTCCAAGTTCTTTGTGTCCATTCTGCCTGACTCCAAATTCCGATTAATCTCTCGAATTACCTCATCATGTGGCGTCACTCCTTTCTTTGTTCCAACAGGCAGCTCTCTGCTGCGATCTAGCATTCCTGCTACCTCCACACACACCAGGTAGGCACTGCGGCACCTCTTCCCTTAGGATTCGAATCCTGCCCTTTCTGTCGATCGAACGCATTCAAGTCTCACTGCCCATGAGTCTTGCTCCTCGTAGTCAGCCTTGTCTTAGTCCAGAATTCCAACTATACCCCTTTTCAGCTTTATTAGCAATAACAATCTGCCTGTCTTCTTTTCCCTCTCGCGCCTCGACTTTCCAATCTGCTTGTGTTCAACGTGCTGATGTTATTCCTGGAACCAATTTTTCTTTGTATTCTTTGTGATTTCCTCCACCCTTGGTCTGCCCGGCACTTTCATTACAACATATACTTCCTGAAAAAATAGGTTAAAATATAGGGATGGCTCTTCACTCGTGTTGCGCCATGCATTCACATCGTCTGTATACCAAGGGATGATTTCTATCCATCATGATACAATACAGGAATTTTCCTGGCTATGGAAACGACACGGCTGCGTCTGTAGACTCTGCATGTCACTGAATTTGACCTGGCTATCATTGACCTGGCTATCATTGAAATGGTGTTTCTGCAGCTACTTCTACTCACTTTCCCTGCTCCTGCTGACCCTTCTGCTCCTACTGCTGCTCCTCCTGCTCCTACTCACAGGTTCTCTCGAGGCCGAGCGGGCGGAGGGGTGGTACCAGTGAGTTTCAATGGCAGCAGCAGCATCATCCGAACTTTTTCTCTCCCCTTGTCAACCCACCCTCTCCTGCCTGCAAGTTTTCTGGATCAGAAGGGGACCGAGGGGCGGTACAAATCAGCTTCACGAGCAGCAACAGCATCATCTGGGCTGTCTCCCTCCCCTTCCTCACAACCTCACTCCTCCTCACCCCCCTCCCTTCCTCACGCTCCTGTCTGCAGGTTTTCTTGATCAGAAGTAGATGGAGGGGCGGTACCGGTGAGTTTCACTGGCAGCAGCAGCAGCAGCATCTGCGCTTTCTCTGAGTCTGGGTCCACTGAGCTGGCCTTCCATGGCAACAACGCGTGAGTACCACCCGAGGTTCGCCGAATGTGGACAGAGGGGCGGTACCAGTTAGTTTCAGTGCCAACAGCAGCATCATCTGGGCTTTCTCTGAGTCTGGGTCAACTGAGCTGGCCTTCCATGGGAACAAAACATGAGTGAATGAGGGATTGAGCGAGGGAGTGGGTGAGGGAGTGAGTGAGAAAAGGGGGGAAATACTGGTAACTTTCAGCAGCACGAACAGCCTCATCTGGGCCTTCTTCGAGTCTGGATCCACTGAGCTGGCCTTTCACGGCAACATAGCGTGAGTACCAGCAGCAACAATTACGTGAGTGTGGGGAGTTTGTAAGATTTCCTTCCCCTTTCCTCTCTGGGCTCCTTTCCTGCACAAATTAAGAGTTCCATGAGCGCTCGTAGAAATTTTTCAAAATGGAATGCGTACCAAAGAAAAACGTGTCAGGATGGCCGAGTTGGTCTAAGGCGCTAGTTTCAGGTACTAGTCCGAAAGGGCGTGGGTTCAAATCCCACTCCTAACATGGATGCCCACAACTTTTTGTATTCTCCTGGGAGCTTTTTGTCAGAAGTCCACTGGTGATCCCCGATTGATCCTAGGGAAGGGTTACAGGCACGTTGGCCTGGGGGGTTATGGGCGCACTGACCCGCTACTTAACAAGCCCTTTTATCCCAATGGTCTAGTGGTTGGGATTCTAATATGGTATTAGAGCGAAGGTCTCGGGTTCGAATCCCGGTGTATGCACTTCGGGCATCCCAGTGCGGGGGGGTGTCAGAAGTCCACTGGTGATCCCCGATTGATCCTAGGGAAGGGTTACAGGCACGTTGGCCTGGGGGGTTATGGGCGCACTGACCCGCTACTTAACAAGCCCTTTTATCCCAATGGTCTAGTGGTTGGGATTCTAATACTTTTTTCCCTACACCCGTGCAGATTTTGCCCTCCACCCCTGCAGATTTTCCCTCCACCCCTGCAGCTCCGCCTTCCACCACTGCAGCTCCGCCCTCCACCACTGCATCTTTGCCCTCCACCACTGCAGCTCTGCCCTCCACCACTGCAGCTCCGCCCTCCACCACTGCAGCTTTGCCCCACTGCTGATCTTCTTTATTGCTGAACATCCGTCTACTGTTGCTGAACATCCGTCTACCGCTGCTGAACATCTGTCCACCGTTGCTGAACATCCGTCTACCGTTGCTGAACATCCGTCTACCGTTGCTGAACATCCGTCTACCGTTGCTGAACATCCGTCTACCGTTGCTGAACATCCGTCTACCGTTGCTGAACATCCGTCTACCGTTGCTGAACATCCGTCTACCGTTGCTGAACATCCGTCTACCGTCTCCCATTCCCATCCTCTCTCATCCACTCCCTTCACCACTCGTCCTCTCCATCACCATACTGCAGCCACGTGGAATCTTCCATCTGCTCCACAGCCCCAAGTGAGCATGCCCCAACTCTGCCCCAACTCACATCGGGTTTCACTACTTCTCTGCACTACTTCTCTCCATCAGTAAACCCTAAACCATGTGTAACTTTTTACTGGTTTCTCCCTCTCAACTTGATCCCACCCGACTGTTATGTGAACCTAACTGCCCATTCAGGTGTCAACTCGTGGAGGTGGCGAAGCCCTATTGGAGGATACCTTGGGGAATTCGGTGAAACCCACCTATCGCAGAGCAGACAAGTTGCTCTGGTAAGTGCAATGGTGATGAGTGATAAGGGGGTTGAGGGAACACTTAGGTGGTGCATTGGTGCAGCAAGTTTGAGAGGAGAGGAGTGAAGAGGGATGGCGAGTGGAGAGGAGCGCACAAGTTAAAGCAGCGCATGGTGCGGAGGCAACCTATATGGCAACGAAACTTAAGATGCTGAGGATGTCATATAATTACGGGAAGAATTAGCGAAGTATGTGATACAAGCATGTCGAGTTGGCCGAGCAGGACCCATCTGCTAGAGCGTGGCTCAAGGCTGTCCTATCTGCTCCCCGTTCTCAGCTGGAACTAGCTGACTGGCTTATAGCGACAGAGTTGCGCCTAGGCCTCCCTATCCCTCACCTCCGTCTCCTCGAAACAGCCCCACCATGCTCATGCAGCCACACTTACACCGATCCTACACTCCCTTCTCATGCTCTATGCTGCCCTGACCTCCACGAGCCCACTCACGTGCACGATGCAGTAAAACACGAAGTAGCAAGGATAGCTAGGGAGCTGGGATACACAGTGCGAGTAGAGGATCACACGTTGCTGCCGGATGCCATTCCTGACGTTACTTGCATTGATCCTTGCGCGGGAATCAAATGGGCATTAGATGTTTCCGTAGCCGACCCGCAGCTGCCATCCGCTCCACCAACAGTTGCACACACAGTTGGGCTAGCTGCAAAACAGCGAGAGACAGAAAAACGGTCCCACTACGCTTCAGCACTGCGCGCCCGGCCTGCAGTCAAGCTTATCCCCCTCGTGCTTGAGACGTTCGGAGGCCTGGGCAACAACTTCAAGAAATTCCTACGCGACTGTAGTCATCGGGCAGTAGCACGGCATGTCGATTACGGCGCAGCAGACAGTGTATTGACAACTGCCTTTGAGAGTTCTTACACCCTTCGTGTCTCCATGGCCCTGCAACGTGCGCAGTAGACCCCAAAATGGGTTTAGGCTTACCCTTACGATTCAGAGCTCCAGGTGTGGCCAACTCTGACTCCTAGGGTGAAATTTTCCCAAGTCTGATGGGTGCAGGGTAAAAAAAAAAAAACTCTGATCTAGTCAGGGGAAACAGGGACCGAACACTGATTGCTAGTGCAAAAAACCTTACAGTGATTTGGGGTTGTGTTGCATACATAATGTCCATACATCTCATCATTGTCCCACAAACCTAACTACACCTACTTTGACATAGGCACACTCCCCTCTACATCCTGTTCTGCAAACAAGATCTTGCTCTCGTTGCTGCTGGTGAAGTCTTTTGTGGACCTGCGCAATTTCTCCCCCCTGAAGATAGCCACCACCTCAAACCAGTCCACCTCATACTGCACAAGGGAACAGCGCATGAGGTGCTCCAGGCTGGTGTCCAGAGGCACCCTCTGTCCCACGTCTTGATCAGGTTCTGCTTGCTGAACCCGCGTTCACATTCCACCGTGCTCAACGGCAGAACGGCGACGGCTTGCGACATCTTCATGATGTTGGGGAATGACTGTTGCCAGCCGTCGTCGCGCGTCATGTTCGAAAGCGCCTGGTGGAAATCCTCCCCGTTGTGCTGGCTGAACAATGTGGATGTGAACATCCACAGCTCGTTGCTCGCCTTGTTGAAGTCAAAGCCTGTTGTACGGGGTGGGGTTTGAATAGGGCTACAGTCGAAGGCAGCGGGTGGAAGGGGGCTCATTAGTTCAACCGAAGTAGACGAAGACAAGCAGCTGATGGTGCAACAGGCGGAAACAACACGCATGATCAAATCGAACTGCAAGTAAGCACATCACCGCTCACCTGGCAGCTTTCCGTGGTAGAGTTTGTGCAGTAAGCCGAGCCAGCGCTTGAACGCCTCTACGCGCTTGGCGTCGTCCGTGATGTAAGAGGCGGTGCGGAACAGCTTCGTCCCCTCCAGGTTGGCGAGATCACGCATCCGCCACTCCAGTTCCTTGTCGATCGCGCTGACAAACTTCACAGAGAGCTCGTAGCAGGTTGTCACATCGCCATCTGGTTCCTGCCCTTTCAATGGCCGCTCGTGCAGAAGGAATTTGAACGAAACAGGATCTCCGTTGGAGTCAACGCCTTCAACGCCTCCACGATGTGCGCTACAAGCGTGACGTCGATCTGCAACAACAACAAGGAAGCGCGGTGGAAATAAGGGCCACTGCACAGGTTCATTTCTCTTGTTTCAGCAATGAGGCTGCAAGCGTGACGTTTAGCTGCAAGTACTGACCTGTCTCTGCTGGAAACGTTGATTCAAGTGGTTCAACTCCCACAGGATGTCAGCGAGGAAGCGTAGCAGCCAATGAAACGTGAACGAGGTTACAACCTCATACAAGTCCGGCTTGTAGTCTTTGAGCACGACGATGACGGCTGGCAACACCTCGAGGAGCCGGGCAACGGCCTCGCCACGCGATAGCCACCGGATGGTGTGTATCCCCTGCGCCTCGAGATTCGTCTTGCAGAATACTTGTTGCAGGTTCTGAAACTTCTGGTACTGCACGCCGCTCCTCCCTAGTAGCTCCGAAAATGCACGGACGACATCGTCGACCATGTTCAGCTCGGGGACAGCTTCAGCGGCATCTTTTGCAGCGAGTGCCTCCCTGCATGCACCACACAAGATTCATGAGTTGAAGTCCAACTAACAGGAAGCAACCAAGCATACACAAAAGCCTTACCGATGCGCGATGCAGTGTGTAGACGTGAGGTGAGGTATACGCATTCGGAGCCGTGCCACCACTCCATTGTTCTTCCCCACCATTACGCTCGCTCCGTCGGTCGCAATGCCGGTTATTTTCTGCAGGTCGACACCAATACCAGTCAGGTACTGCACAACGGCGGAGGTCAGAGAGGCAGCGTCAGCGCGATCCACGGTAATCAAGGCCAGGAACTCGTTGACGACTTCCCTGTTCTTGAGGTAGGTGACGTAGATGATGAGATATTTCCCGTGGATGCGGTCAGTGCTCTCGTCGAGCGACAGGGACATCCATGGCGATTCCAGAAGGTGAAGCCGCTGCGTCTCCTGCAGGTACGTGGATGTTGCACGAAGACATTCCTTGAACCCGTAACTGCAACAGAAACCACGAACACTGAATATTAGATACAGTTTATAACAAACCCTCGTGAACCAATACAAACCACGCGCAACTAACTTACTCAGTGTAGTAGGCACCGTAGCCGCCGTTGGGGGGAAGGTCGGGAAGACCCTCCTTAGTGAGAAACCAGCACAGGGGGACGAACATCGCGATGGGAGCGTCGGCCTTGCAGACGAACATCGCGATGTGCAGGCAGCGGATGATGTGGCGAGTAGACGAATCCGTCTCCTGCCACCTTGTCAAAGTCACTTGCTTCTCCTTTGCCGCAAGTGAACAAGCCTCTGCTTCCAGCGCCTGTTTATGTGCTCGAGTAGATGAGTGAACCCGAATGGTTCCGATTTGCAAGTCACGGCCACCCTCACCCTTCGCGCCGTAGACGGTGCGAGCGGTAGGATCGCCGTACTTAATGCACACTTTACATTTCAGCGAAGGTCTCCCATTGGTCTGACGATGGAGTCGTAGCCAGTCAAACTTCCCTGCCCACTCAGTGTCATACCTGTGCTTGTACGCTGCGTACTCAGCTTCAGCAGTGACTGTTGGTGGTTTGGGATCAGCAGGAGCTTCGGTGCGCGTTGGTGATGCATCCTTCTTTGGTGGCGGTGCACCCCAGAGCCTCTGCTGTGTGTATTTCACCCCGATCCGCGGCCTTTTGCCAGGCGTGCTGTTCACAGTCGACGGGGACGCAGTAGAAGGCATGGAGCTGCCTTCATCGCCGCCAGGAACAAGAACCAGCGACGGGTGTGGCTCATCAGCAGTAGGAGAATTGGGCCGATAAACTGCGAACACATAGCCGACGCTTCGTACGGCCGAGGCGTCACATGGCGGCTGTGTGATGGGAACGGTGTAGTTGTCACCTAGCTTGGGAAGAACGCCAAGAACTGAGAGCCCGTTTCTTGGGCCCCAAGGCAGTTCCTGCTCTTGCTCGGCTGGCATGACTGGATGGTGCTACTCCGTGAGACCTCGGGGAAGTGCAAGAGAGAGGTGAGGAAGATGGGTTCCCTTTGGGAAGGATGGATCCCCTCAGCACCGCGCATGGCTGTTCACGAAGCGAGGAAAAGCATAGCAGGTACAGGATGACATGTGATGGCGCTGCAGCCCTGGGCAAGACGAGTGCGTGCATCGCGGCAGTTTTGCCGTGCTGGCGCAGTTGGCAGGGACTATGAGGTGTATTGGCAGCAACCATGGGTGTGCTGACACGAATCTTGCCAAACACACCATTGGGGTATGGCAGTTTCTCACCACTGGGCAAGTGCAACAAGATATGGGAGTGGCACCGTGTCACAGGTGCAGTGTATGTGTAGTGTAGCAGAATCCTCGTTTCCGGAAACTCGGTATCAGGGTAAGTGGGACTGTACACTGTTAACGTCAGGGGAAGGTAACGCGAACTTTGAATCTATAAGGGTAAAAAAAAACAATCACTTTTGGGTCAGTGTTTAAAGCCTGGGAGCCTGACTGAGTCAGGGTACTTAAAAAAAAAACCGCCGTCAGTCAGGGCAATCAGGGTAAAGTACCCTGACATTTTGGGGCCTCCACTTCCGATGTAAGATTCCATTCTCCCCAGCCTGGACACCTACCAGCCCTACAGCGCCCTCAACTCAACGTGCAGTCCGGCTCCACCTTCCTCGACCTCCACTTCCGATGTAAGATTCCATTCTCCCCAGCCTGGACGCCTACCAGCCCTACAGCGCCCTCAACTCAACGTGCAGTCCGGCTCCACCTTCCTCAAGCTCCACTTCCAGATGCAGACAAGAACGCGTGCGCCAAATCAAATCCGATGTAAGATTCGATTCTCTCCAGGCTGGATGCCTCTCTGGACCCTCGAAATTGCAAGCAGGCACCACCGATTTGGAGTTAGACTGCCAGCAGCAGACAAGAACACGGCAAATAAAAATAGTGTAAGAGTCATTTCAGGAAGGAACCTTTTTGCAGCTCAACTTTCAAAAGAAGCAGTTTCTTTGATTAACAAATGCAGCTTTGTGCTTGTTAGGTCTATTGCCGGGTAACCCATCACGACTTCCTGCAGATTGCCTGAAGATTAGATTCGGCGTTTCAATTGACTCTTCTGATTATGAGCCTGTGGTGCCCTCTCAATCAGCACCTCTCAATCAACACCTCTCAATCAGCACCTTAGCTTTTAAAGCGCCTCAAAAGTAGACTCCATTTGAGACGCCTAAAAATTATCTCTTGTGTTGATGAGCCACTGGTGCCAACTCAATCAGCATGTTTGCCACTCGTTCGAGGTGACTTTTGAGTCGACTCAATAGTGACCAAATTGACTCTTCTGTTTATGAGCCACTGGTGCCTTCTCAAGCAGCACGTTTGCCACTCGTTCGCCTCCTGCCTTTGTTCTATCCCTGTGGGTATGCTTCAGATGCTGGATGCCGTTTCGTGTGTGGCTCTGGCTGGATTTGAGTCGACTCAAAACCGTTCGCCCCCTGCCTTCCTTCTCCCCCTGTGGGTATGCTTTAGTTCAGATGCTGGATGCAGTTTCCTGTGTGGCTCTGGCTGGAAGTAACTTGCGAGATTTCTCAAAGGCCTTCACCTATTTCCCTCCTCCAATCCCTGTAGGTATGATTCAGATGCTGGATGCCGTTTCGTGCGTGACTCTGGCTGGAGTTTGATTTTTTAGGCGCCTCAAAAATTGACTCTTCTGTTTATGCACCACTGGTGCCATCTCAACGCAATCAGCACGTTTGCCACTCGTTCGCCGCTGTGGGTATGCTTCAGTTCAGATGCTGGATGCCGTTTCGAGTGTGGCTCTAGCTGGATTTGAGTCAACTCAAAAGCGTTCGCCCCCTGCCTTTCCTCTCTCCCTGTGGGTATGCTTCAAATGTTGGATGCCGTTTCAAGTGTGGCTCTGGCTGGAGTTTGCGCGGAGTACCTGCAATTCGGGGTTGCAGAGGGTGGCATGTGAAATGAGAGTGTTTTTGAGATGTTTCATAAACGCTCTCATTTTGGGTGGCATTTCTGACGTTCAAGTGGTAAATTAGTTTTTGGAAGAGTCAATACAGTTTAAACCCACTGTATCAATCATGTCTATGTCTATTCTTGCTGTCAACTTGCCAGTTCCTCTTCGTGCGAGTCTTTTCATGTCCACGAGTGTCGTGTGCCGTTCACATGCCCTTTTCTGAACTTGCCTTCTTTTTTGCAGTTGGAATTTTTGTATCGGTCATTGGGATTCACACAGAGGACTTTTGAGGTGCCTCAAAAGTCACGCAGAGAGCAGGTTGGACGATGTTGTGTGCTGGGCAGTAGTGAACGTGTCAACCATAATGAGCCGTATTTTTTCACCTTTGGGACAACTATAATAAGGCGCCTCAAAAGTCGCGCAGAGAGCAGGTTGGACGATGTTGTGCGCTGGGTAGTGTTGAACGTGCAGCAATCCTGGCCTTTTGCTTCCAAAAATGGAGAATGTGTCAACTATAATACGGCGCCACAAAGACCTTTGGGACGCCACAAAGACCTGCATGGAGAGTTGGCGCTTGCCATGCTGAGCTGCCATTCGGTCAGTCAATGCATAGCTCATATTGGGAGGTGGAAGGCATAGCTCTTAACAAGGCTGAGTGTCAGTCGGTCGGTTGGTCAATGCATAGCTCTTTTTGAAAGGAGCCATGCTGTTTGAAAGAGTAGTTGTTAGGAATACAAATGTTTTGCATTGAGAGGTAAAACTTCCAACAAGCCTCATCATCTGGCCCCAATTGTTCGTTCCCTCTCTTTCCCTCAACCCCCAGCCACCGCACCTGTTCTTATCCAGCCCAACTTGAAGCACCACCCAGTCTGGTGCGTACCAGGTGCCTTACAGTAAGTGAGAGTTTGCTCCTTCACTTGCTCGCCCTCTCTTCCTCACACCGCCACATCCACTGCACCGGCTCTCCTGCCCTGCACTGCACTGCACTGCCACGTGTCTCCGCCATCACATCATCGTTGCCATTCATTCTCCTCAAAAGCCAACTTCTGAGGCACCTCTCAAGCCATGTGTTTCCGCCATCGAGTCATCGTTGCCATTAATTCTCCATTCTACACAAGGATCTCAACCGCCCTTCTCTCCCCTTTCATGATTCTGCTTTTTGAGAGTTAGAAAAAAAAAAAACAGATTCACCGCCATCACATCATCGTTGCCATTAATTTCTATTCTACAGAAGGATCTCAACCACCCTTCTCTCCCCTTTGATGAAACCACTTTTTAGAATTCTCAAAAACAGATTCACCATCGTCACATCATCGTTTCCATTTATTGTCTGCATAAGGATCTCAATCATCCTTCTCACCCCTTGATCCTTCCATCCCCCCTCCCCCACTCCCTCCCCCCTTACCCCTGTTTCCCTCGGCCCCCAGCCACTGCACTTGTTCCTTTTCCAATTCAATTGTTTTTATGATTTCTTTTCTTACTTCATCCCACATCTCATCCCGTGCTTCATGTCATACCTCATCGCATATTACACATCCTACTATGCTGTAGTTTCTAAATCACATTCACTTCCCTCAGTCCTTGCCCTTTCTTACACTCATGCCCGCCCATCTCTCAGTCACAGCCAGCATAATCCCCTCGAACACAGAGGGGTGCAAATGGGTGCCACACAGCAGCAGAAACCGAGTCACCAGTAATCAGCCAGAGGGGGTGCATTGAGTGGGTGGAGTGTGGCTGTACTGAGGAGGTGCAGTTTTGGCGGTTCTGTCTTGTGTACCTTAAATTCTGGTGTTTCGAGTATGGTAGTATATCAACCATGAATTCTAGCAGGCACTGCGAGAGCTTGTGGTGACGGAGGGCAGCAAATTGCTTTGCAACGCAATAGGGAATTTAAGTTAAAGTTACATTAGTACTCTTCTGCTTGCCTCCTGTGTGCCAGTGAATGGGCCATATGTGTTGGATTGCTTCTCCTCCGCCCTCTGTCCCATGGATCATGCCCTGCCAACCAGCTGAGCCAGCAAAAAAAAATTAATTTACCAAATCTAGAGCGTTGGAGCTTTCCGCCGAATATATCTCAGCGGACAAGCGAGTCCGCCTGGGGGAGCTCGCTGCCCGCGGGCAAAAAAAATAAAACCCATCCGGGCATGCATCCGATCAGGAAGGCATCAACTCTAAACCCGGGGAGGCATGGATTTAGGGTTGATGCCTCCCTTGGATGGCATGCCATCCGATAGGGTTTTAGTTTTTTTCTGCCCGGGGCAGCAGGTCGTCAGGTCGTCACAGGGTCGTCAGCCTTGACGACCCAATTCCGCTGAGACATTCCGTACTGATGATTTAAAAGTGAGCATTGTAAATCTGACAAAAGACTACAGTAGAGCATGTCCTCGCTTGCTTCCAACATCAGGCCAGCGAGACTGCAGTTGAAGCACACCTGTGTGCACCTGTTTTTATATACCCTGTGCAGTTGTACACAACGTTGCAATCTGAGGTCGAGGCACAACTTCACAAGTTTCTCCAACTGGTCCTCTTAGGTGTGCAGAGGCAAAGCCTCACCCAGCCACCAACTCGCACACACCTCCATGTCAGAATATTATTCTTATGTTCTAGCCTGTAGTGGGGTGCTCTATAGCGAGTACAACCCTTCTAGGGTTTGCTATTTGTATCCCCATTTCTGCTAGTTCATTCCCCTTTCCTCCCTTTCTTTCTTCTAACTTTCGTCATGCTATCAGAGCAGGTCGATCCCCTTGGATCGATCCTGCGGGTGGGTTTCCACCTCGCTTCCGCTGCTACCTTTCCTTCCCGCCGTGCGCCCCGAGGCGCGCGGCGGTTTTCCTTCCCGCCGTGCGCCCCGAGGCGCGCGGCGGTTTTCTGCCCGCCGTGCGCCCCGGGGCGCGCGGCGGTTCTTTGCCCGCTGTGCGCCCCGAGGCGCGCGGCGGGCGTCTGCCCTACCTTCGCGGGCGTCCGCCCTACGTCGCGGCCCCGCCCTGCGTCGCGGCCCCGCCCCTCGAAGCGGCCCTGCCCTACGTCGCGGCCCCGCCCTACGTCGCGGCCCCGCCCCTCGAAGCGGCCCTGCCCTACGTCGCGGCCCCGCCCTGCGTCGCGGCCCCGCCCCTCGAAGCGGCCGTGCCCTACGTCGCGGCCCCGCCCCGAACGTCGCGGCCCCGCCCCGACCGTCGCGGCCCCGCCCCTCGTCGCGGCCCCGCCCCTCGTCGCGGCCCCGCCCCTCGTCGCGGCCCCGCCCCTTGTCGCGGCCCCGCCCTCCAACCATGCCCGTGGTGGGCCCCTTTCACCACACCGCCTCCCCCCCCCCCCCCCCCCCCCCCCCTCCCCCTGCCATTTCCCGTCGTCCGTCGAGGCGACCTGAGGGGGCCGCTTGCTGTGGGGTGGCGGGTATGGGGGTGCTCGGTGTGCCTTCCTCCCTTTGCTCCTCCTCCTCCTTCGTCTCCCACTGCTGCAGCTGTCGCTGAGGGGGGTGGTTGTGTGGGAGACTCGGGTTTAGGGTTTAAGGGGGTTGCGTGGGAGTGCAGCTAGCGGTGTAGCAGTGGGTGTGCATCAGGGGGGTGGGACTGTGTGCGGGAGGTTGAGTGGAGGTTGTCAGTTTGTCGTTCGCAGCACCTGTAGTCCGGGGCGCTGTCCCGGTAGCCCAGTCGTAGCCAGCTGTGCCAGCCGCCCGTGGGTCCGTTGCCCGTCCGCCGCTATTTGAGCCGCGGGGCCTGTTACTCCTGTAGTCCGGGCGCTGTCCGGTAGCCGCTGTGCCAGTCTGCCTCCTGTTGCCCGTGTGTCTGCAGCTTCAGCCGTCGCCTCCTGTCTCCTCTCCCCTCACTCTCCCTCCTCCTCCTCCTCACTTGCCCGTTGTGACTACCACTAGCTTTGCTTATAATTGTGAACTCTAAACTATTTCTTCTTGAACTTGTGCTCAGAATGTGTGGTGACATTGTGATCCACCCTGAGCTTGTTTTGCTTTGCCTGCTCTGCTGATTACACCCCACTTTGGCTATGGGGGTGTGTCAGAATATTATTCTTATGTTCTAGCCTGTAGTGGGGTGCTCTATAGCGAGTACAACCCTTCTAGGGTTTGCTATTTGTATCCCCATTTCTGCTAGTTCATTCCCCTTTCCTCCCTTTCTTTCTTCTAACTTTTGTCACTCCACATCCACACTCCTTGCATACGATATGAACCTCTCCTCAAGATCATTTTACCGTATCTCCCATTCCCGCATGAACACTCTCTACTCCCCTATCTGCGTGCGGAGATCCTCATTGCACTTGCACACCCAAGCCCCTTGCAGCTGCAGGAGAGCCATCAGCTTTCATCATCCAAGTCCCGCCTCCCAGCCATGCGAGACCTTACTCACCCCTGATCTCAACCCTCGCACGCTGCCTCTGCTCCTACTGTTGCCGCCACTGCTGCTGCCACTACTGCTGCTGCCGTGACTGCTGCTGCCGTGACTGCTGCTGCGACTGCTGCTGCCATTGATGCTGCTATTGCTGCTGCCACTACTGCTGTCACTACTGCTGCTGCCGCCACTGCTGGCACTGCTGCTACCACTGCTGCTTCCGCCTCTGCTGCCGCTGCTGCCGCCACCACTGCTGCCGCCACTGCTGCTGCCGCCACTGCTGCTGCCGCCACTGCTGCTGCCGCCGCTGCTGCTGACGCCACTGCTGCCACCACTGCTGCCACTGCTGCTGCCACTGTTGCTGCCACTTCTGCCCCCACCAAGATCGCCTCCCTCACTTCTCTCTTGCTCGCCCTTGTCCCCAGCTTCCTCTCACCCCCTCCGCTTCCCCTCCTGCTCCGCCTTGCCTCCCCCTTCCTCGTTTCCCCTGCTCATGACCGCTCCCCCCTACTCGTGACGGCTTTCCCCATGCTCGTTATGGCTCCCCCCTGCTCGTGACGGCTTCCCCCTGCTTGTGACGGCTCCCCCCTGCTCGTGACGGCTTCCCCCTGCTCGTGTCGGCTCCCCCCTGCTCATGACGGCTTCCCCTTCCATAATATGTAATGCCTGGCAGGCAGTTCCTATGCAGCTCCCCACATGCATACAGTGGTCGCTTGCCCAACCAGCCCTGCACCTGCATCTGCCCAACTGCAAGGCACGAGTTCCATGCCTCACTCCTCCGCATGCATGCCTTCCCTCATTCTTCACACCCCTTGCCTCCACGCCTCTCCTCAGTATCCCCAAGACACTCTTGAGAATTCTCAAAAGTGATTTCAGTATCCCCAAGACACTCTTGAGAATTCTCAAAAGTGATTTCAGTATCCCCAAGACACTCTTGATAATTCTCAAAAGTGATTTCAGTATCCCCAAGACACTCTTGATAATTCTCAAAAGTGATTTCAGTATCCCCAAGACACTCTTGATAATTCTCAAAAGTGATTTCAGTATCCCCAAGACACTCTTGAGAATTCTCAAAAGTGATTTCAGTATCCCCAAGACACTCTTGAGAATTCTCAAAAGTGATTTGAGTATCCCCAAGACACTATTGAGAATTCTCAAAAGTGATTTCAGTATCCCCAAGACACTCTTGAGAATTCTCAAAAGTGATTTCAGTATCCCCAAGACACTCTTGAGAATTCTCAAAAGTGATTTCAGTATCCCCAAGGCACTCTTGAGAATTCTCAAAAGTGATTTCAGTATCCCCAAGACACTCCACAAAAACCCTATGCCAAGTTTGGACGAATTTTGATTGGGATTGTCTTCGCGTAAAAAAATCGGGACCGAATTTCGACCGACGGTTTGAGTCATTTGATAGGAGCTCCGACACACATCTCGCGACAAGGCTTGGCTCGGGTCAAGTTCCAATTTGGCACGCGTGCTGTTCCAGCTGACATTCGCGCGCAATCCGTTTAGGGTCAGTTTTGTGACCAAATCATTTAAAAATGGATTTTGTTTTTGTTTTATTCTGGGAATTGAGGATTTCAGAATTACATTCAATATTCGCGGGTTACAGCTTCCATTATTCAGCATTCTAACAACCAGCAGTTTTAACACCCAGTCAAATAGTCTACGCAATGGTGGGCCAGGGCTCTTGCTAGGATCTGAGGACGTCTGATTCATCAGACGGGTCCCCCGGGCATTAGACATGGTTTTGTCTGATCCTGTTTGCCAAATCAGATGAATCCAAAAAAGTGAGTCTGAAAATTAGACCATCAGACCAAATTAGTCTGATAACGAGAGCCCTGTGGTGGGCCCTGCAAGCCCCCGGTAGGCAAGAAAAACATCTCCAAGGTCGCCATCGTCGATGAGGAACTTGTTCGGGAAGACGAACGCACCCTGAGCCGGATCGTGTGGGATGCGTCGCTCCACAACGGCAAAGTGTATCATCTGTTTGACCTTGTCACACCACTCGAAGTAGTCCAGCCTGTTTTGTTCCGGCTGGGCCGGAATACGCTTGCGGCGCTTGTCCTGCAGAAGGGGCCACTCGATCTGCAATGTGGTGTAGGGTTGGGTGGATGGTGTATCAGGGGAGGTTATGGGCATATGATCCAACTGAAAGCAGTGAAGACGTCACACCCTACGTAACCGCAAACGCCTAAGCGACCTGGGTTTTAGATGAAGTACAGGCGAGGGGTTTAGGGGATGAGGCATGGGTGTAGTGTCACTTATCTACCTCCTTACCGAAAACAGGCCCCATGCCACCATGCGGCTCTTGAACTTGGTGAACACGACCCCGCTCCTCTTGAAGGAGAGCTTGAACGCATAAGCAAACAAGGGGTTGCTGAAGGGCGTTCCGGTGGCCTTGTCAAAGTGCCAGTTGAGGGTCCACTGTTCTGCATTTTGGGAGGGAGCATATGGGTTGGAAAGGGGGTGCAGATAGATCAAGTGGGGGGGTGAGAGACAGGGTCAGAGTACCACGGCACGGTTATTTGTAGCTGCTGACTGGCTTATGGGCGGGGGGATATGGTGTGTTTGAGACGCACATACCATCTCTGTACTCGGCCAGGAGCTGCTCGTCGTTGAACCACTTCTCCGGGCGTAGCTCAGTGGGCAGGCTATCCACCGCATTGGCGTAATCGGAGAGACCCATGCCGGCGTACGTTGCTGGCCTGAGGGTGCTGTTGATTGTTGACCTGGTTGATGACATCTGGTGGTTGAAGACACCCATGGTTGACTTGTCGTTGTGCAACCACAGCAACTTCATTGACTCTAGCCCTTCGTGAGACAAGTGGACAGCGAACGCCTCGAACACTTCCTCCGGTGCAGGGTAATACTGAATCTTCTCCGGGGGGTTCAGAAACAGGAGCTGAGAGCACACTAAGTAGGCTTTGCTCTGCGCATGGGTGTGGATTTACAACACGACACGGGGAGAGAGAAACCATCAATTATGACTCTGGCCGCGTGACCAACCCTCCCGCGTCCGCCACGTCAGAGAGGAACCAGCCCCACTTGCCACGTCACATCCACCCACCCCATGCCACGTCACCCCCCACCCACCCTCCTGCATCCGCCAAATCCACCAACGACCCTCCCCACGTGACACGTCACACCCACCCTCCCCATGCCACGTCACCCCCACCCACCTGACACGTGTAGCGTCGTCACGCGCCGCTCCCGTGTACCCTTCCAAGCCGCCACGTCAGCACCAAGCCACACATCCCGCCACGTCACACGCCCTTGCGTCTGCCACGTCAGGGATCAGCCAGCCCCACGTGACACGTCACACCCACCCTCCCCATGCCACGTCACCCCCCACCCACCTGACACGTGTAGCGTCGTCACGCACCGCTCCCGTGTACCCTACCAAGCCGCCACGTCAGCACCAAGCCACACATCCCGCCACGGCACACCCTCCTGCATCCGCCACGTCAGGGAGCAGCCAGCCCCACGTGACACGTCACACCCGCCCACCCCATGCCACGTCACCCCCCACTCACCTGACACGCGTCGCCTCGTTGAGCGCCGCTCCCTTGTGCCCTTCCAAGCCGCCACGTCAGCACCAAGCCACACATCCCGCCACGTCACACGCCCTTGCGTCCGCCACGTCAGGGATCAGCCAGCTCCACGTGCCACGTCATACCCGCCCACCCCATGCCACGTCACCAAGCCACCCACCGCACACGTGTAGCGTCGTCACGCGCCGCTCCCGTGTACCCTTCCAAGCCGCCACGTCAGCACCAAGCCACACATCCCGCCACGGCACACCCTCCTGCATCCGCCACGTCAGGTAGCAGCCAGCCCCACGTGCCACGTCACACCCGCCCACCCCATGCCACGTCACACCCCACCCACCTGACACGCGGCGCCTCGTTGAGCGCCGCTCCCGTGTGCCCTTCCAAGGTGCCACGTCAGCACCAAGCCACACATCCCGCCACGTCACACCCTCTTGCGTCCGCCGTCTAAACCCACCAACCCAACCCACTTGCCACGTCGCACACAGAGATCCGAAAGAGCCACGTCAGCCCCCGCCCACGTGTGGAGTCACGTGTCGCCCTGCACCGCTCCCGCGCACCCTTTCCAACCGCCAGGTCATTCCCAACCCTGCCCTGGTTGCCACGTCAACCCCAACCCGCCACATACCGGGAATGGGTTGGTCTCCTGCAGCACAAGCACACGTGCCTTGTCCACGGCACTCATCGGCGGCGGGGTACCACCCATCGGCACCACTGCGGCCCCCCCGGCATAGCTGGCAGTTGCTCCCCGACGCAGGCCGAGCTGAGCAAACATGGCGTACATCTCAGACCGTAGCTGCTGGAACTCGTCTCGTGTAACAAACTGCCCGTGCTCTGCACCTTCAGCCAGCGCATCCATGACATCCGGAAAAGGGTGTGTAGAAACCCCTCTCTGGCCAAGGGGATCAACGTCTTCTGCAGCAGCACCGTGTGCCCTCACACTATCACGCTGGCGGGATAAGGGAAGCTCAGGGAAGGGATTGGCAAAGGTGCTTGGTTGATGCACACGCGATGGACCGGCGAGGGGGGAGACCGCCCTGCCCCGGGCTGGAGAAGCGTGTAGTGGCCGAAATGGGTATGAGGGAGAGGCGAGTGGGGAGTGCGTGACGGGGGCTGGTGGAGGGGATTCGGATTCCTCGCCTGTTGCCGCGCCGGGTGCAGTCGCAGCGACTTTGCTCGGGCCGGAGTATGGCGTGAAGAACCTTGGTCCTCCTGTGGATAGCGGTGCCACACTCGCTCTTCCGGCCCCTTTCGCTAGCTGCATCCGTTGCACGGTTACCGGTGGCCCAATGCCTGTAACACGGGGGGCTGAGAGTCACACGGAGGATGAGCACGGAGCTGGTGTCTGTAAGGTGCATTTGGACACGTGCAAACATGACGAGCAACCGCATGATTCTAACATGGGTGTAGCACGGAACTGTAGTGTATAGTCACGCCTTACCCAGTTTAGCCGATTCGTCAACCTTCTCCTTCCCTGCGGCGGGAAAAGACGGGTGGAACACGGTGTTGTTAGGGTCTGTTCAGCACAAACCGCGTCAGCTATGCCAGTCGTTTGTGACACGTTGCTTACCACGTTGCTGTCCCTTCGGTTTTGCTGCCTGCTCCTTATCGTTGCCCCCGTTTCCGCGGTGTGCTTTGGCGGGTGCTGCCTCGTTTACGGGCAGGTTCTTTCTTTGCCGAACCCACAGGTACCCCTTTCGCGCGCGGTCCCTTTCCGTCTCCATCGCCTTTAGCTCCCTGTCTCACTTGCTTCCTTCCACCTCGGTCAAGTTCAACCTTCACCCTACGCGCCTTCGATTTGCCCGCTGGTCCGCCACGCATTGCGTCACCCGCCCCGCGTTTCCGGGATTGTCCAGACCGGCCCCCCACCTTCCCTGTGCCACTCCCCCGTCCGCCTCGCGCGCCCCGTCCTTTCCCTGCCGGCTTCTCCTCCTCCTCCTCCTCATCCGCCCCTTCCTCCACCTCCTCTTCCTCCTCGTCGTCCTCCTCCTCATCCTCCTCCTCATCATCCTCCTCCTCCTCTTCCTCCTCCTCCTCCTCCTCCTCTTGCTCCTCCTCCTCCTCCTCCTCCTCCTCCTCCTCCTCCTCCTCCTCCTCCTCCTCCTCCTCCTCCTCCTCCTCATCCTCCTCCTCCTCCTCCTGCTCCTCATCCTCGTCGTCCCCCTCATCGTCCTCCTCATCGTCCTCATCCTCATCCTCCTCCTCCTCCTCCTCCTCCTCCTCCTCCTCATCATCGTCGCCCTCCTGCTCATCCTCGTCCTTTTCTCCCTCCCCTGCATCCTCGTCCTCCTCCTCCGCATCCTCCTCGGCCTCCTCCTCCCCATCCCCCTCGTCCTCAACATCCGCTTCACCAGGGCCTTCTTTGCCGCGCTTCGGCCTATTCCCCCCCGAAGATTGCTTCCCCCTCCGTCCGCTAGATGGTTTCCTCGGACCGGATCCCACCTTATGCCGCATTGCATGATCTGTCGCCAAGCCACTTGGCGCCGTGGTGCCTCGCATTGTCCCAACTTCAGCACCACCGGCGTCGTCACCGCTGGCTGTCGTCTGCCTCCTCTTCGCGCGTATGGGCATGTCCTCAGCCACGGGGGTGTCATTCTCCTCCTCACCATCGCTCTTCCTCTGCCTACGCCTCCCGCGTCCCCCAGAGGGAGGAGATCCACCTACGTCGGCAATGTCGTGTTTCGGCCCCTCCGTGCAATCGTGCGCAGCATCCTTATCCTTATCTATCACTGCAGCAGATATTTCGACCACGGGCGGGGGGGGGGCAGCGTCAGATGCTGCTGCTTTGCCTCTGCCACGGACGTCGAAGTTGCGGCCTGATCTTGGCGGGGAGAGTCGCCGTGCTTTCCTCCAGTTGCAAAGCCCTCTCTGTCCCCCGACCGGACGGCAACACTCACGCCGCCACGCCCAGGGTCTTCGTTCCCGCCGATGGTGCCGTCGTCAGAAGGACCGGGCTCGAGGGCAGCAGTGGCAACATCCGCATCGCTCCTGACGGCCGAAACACGCTTGCGTGCCGTTGGTTGCTTCCCCTTGTCCTCCGCCTTCTTCCCGGGCTTCTGCTTTCCCACCTCAGCCTTTTTCCCCGCCGCACGTTTCGTTTGATTGGTTTGCGCGGCGGCCTTTTTAGTAGCCCTAGATCTGGCCCCACCCGCTTGGTCGGTCTGATGCGACATCCTTCGTGTCGTGCGTCGTTTCGCCTCCTCCTTCTGCTTTTCTGTTTGCCGAGTAGCAGGTGTCATGAAGGTGGTACGAATGCAAGTTTTAAATTGCGGGATTGGGTAGCTGAGTTAAAAAAAAAAAAACGGAAAGGTTTGTTGCTATTTGACCCCGTCCCGGTGAAGCCAATACTTTTTCACCCTAAATCGGAAGGTACAATTACACCTGAATTAGTAGCTACTAAGCACATGGCGTCAGCCCTTTCCTTCGTCGCTACTCCGTCTAACTGGCGATTTGGAAACACCTGTGTTCAGCAGCGAGCGGCGTCAAGGTAGTGGGTATGAGGGTGACGGAAGCTGGTGAGTGGGGCACGACGGTAGTTGGGTGGTTTGCGAGTCTATGGAGAGGACTGTAAGCAGAACACGCACCATCGGACGGTCTACGATTTGCCACCCGATCAGAAACGCACTACACGCTTGATCACAGTCGCTGCTTCCGCGGCGAATGTCCAGCTTGGCTGGTGCGGTAGTGGGGAGGGTCGTTTGAGATGCGTCGGCCAATCAGCGCCAACGCATCAATCTCCACGGAATCTAGTACCGTTTCGACACCACCAATCATCACATCCTGCAAAATACAGTGCCTAGTGCATTGATCAAATTTTAACATAGTAGCTGAATACACTTGCCAAGTACAACTAAGACAATTTGAAGTGAATAGCCGTTTATGGTGTCATATGGTGTGAAGTTTAGTGAGTGCATGGGGCTTAGGACGCACTCTTTGTGCTTCCAACTCGTGGACTATGGAATGCTATACTGAGCACACATTGAGAATGGGCGACGGATACTGGTCGTTGGAAGTTGTTCAAGCACGACGTGTACTAGTGCCAACTGGAATGGAGATGTAGTGTGGTGTTGGCTTGGGCTCCATTCTTGCGTGGGCCCTCGACATGGTGAATTGAGGGTGTGGGATGAAGCACAGGCCCAACGCACGAGCGTTGATGCGCAATCGACATCGCTGTTTAGTTTGGCGACGTTGCTGCGTTCGCATCCATACAAGGCTTGCGCGACCAGGCGAATCCGTTGTGGAATGGTGTTGGATGGGGCTCCATTCTTGCATGGGCCCTCTGCCAGGTGCATTGAGGGTGTGGGATGAAGCACAGGCCCAACGCACGAGCGTTGATGCGCAATCGACATCGCTGTTTAGTTTGGCGACGTTGCTGCGTTCGCATCCATACAATGCTTGCGCGACCAAGCGAATCCGTTGTGGAATGGTGTTGGATGGGGCTCCATTCTTGCATGGGCCCTCCGCCAGGTGCATTGAGAGTGTGGGATGAAGCACAGGCCCAACGCACGAGCGTTGATGCGCAATCGACATCGCTGTTTAGTTTGGCGACGTTGCTGCGTTCGCATCCATACAATGCTTGCGCGACCAGGCGAATCCGTTGTGGAATGGTGTTGGATGGGGCTCCATTCTTGCATGGGCCCTCCGCCAGGTGCATTGAGAGTGTGGGATGAAGCACAGGCCCAACGCACGAGCGTTGATGCGCAATCGACATCGCTGTTTAGTTTGGCGACGGTGTTGCGTTCGCATCCATACAATGCTTGCGCGACCAGGCGAATCCGTTGTGGAATGGTGTTGGATGGGGCTCCATTCTTGCATGGGCCCTCCGCCAGGTGCATTGAGGGTGTGGGATGAAGCACAGGCCCAACGCACGAGCGTTGATGCGCAATCGACATCGCTGTTTAGTTTGGCGACGTTGCTGCGTTCGCATCCATACAATGCTTGCGCGACCAGGCGAATCCGTTGTGGAATGGTGTTGGATGGGGCTCCATTCTTGCATGGGCCCTCCGCCAGGTGCATTGAGAGTGTGGGATGAAGCACAGGCCCAACGCACGAGCGTTGATGCGCAATCGACATCGCTGTTTAGTTTGGCGACGGTGCTGCGTTCGCATCCATACAAGGCTTGCGCGACCAGGCGAATCCGCTGTGGAATGGTGTTGGATGGGGCTCCATTCTTGCATGGGCCCTCCGCCAGGTGCATTAAGAGTGTGGGATGAAGCACAGGCCCAACGCACGAGCGTTGATGCGCAATCGACATCGCTGTTTAGTTTGGCGACGGTGCTGCGTTCGCATCCATACAAGGCTTGCGCGACCAGGCGAATCTGTTGTGGTACGGTGTTGGATTGTCATCTAACCTTGCACGGACATTCAAGTAGGTGCCTCAAAGGGGTATGAAGTAGAGCCATAACGCACAATCGGCGATGCGTTATCGTGAGGGCACGAAGTTCTTGTGTACTTCCCGTATGTTGCCAGACCACACTAGAGATCTTGTATGGTTTTTAGACTGTCACGTTGTCAACTAGGGGTGGATCTCGAGCAGGCATTTTCATGTGACCGTGTAGTAGTTATCATCAACGAGTTTAGTGTATAGATTAAATGCAATTGTACAATGTAATATCCTGCGCTGTATTTTGTCCGTTGTCGAGCTCACCACTGTGAGCTCACTAACGTGAGCGCGATCTCCCCCGTATAACAATTCGCAACTGAACTACAGATCCAAACGGATCTCTTCCCGCTCTTCCTCATCCCACTCGACTCTCACGCACCAAGAGTGCGTGAATCCATAGGCACGTCCTTCTCACCGAGCTCGCAACGCACACACAAGACCTACCGTCTTAGAATCAAGCGCATTCTCCGCTGCTCACGTCGTGGTCTGTCAAAACGGGGGCGACACGCCTTGTAGGGATGACGACCCGCCTTGAACAGTGCGCGGTTTGGCGATGACCGTGTTGCATTACCAGCCTTCTTGCACGGAGTACTTAATGCCTTCTCAAGCTTCCCACGACGCTCGTTGCTTCACAGGCCATTCCTCAACACTTAGACAGATCCGTACCGCATGGGCTCCTTACCTGGCGTCGTCTGCGAGTTTTGCAATAGATGGTTCCCCAACGCCCAAGTTTATGGCGGTCACAAGTCACGGCGGACCCCTTGCCAAGGCCTTTCCGCCGTGGCAAGGCCCTCGCAATCTGCACCATCCGCCGGACTACACGCACTGCTATTCGTGCAAGAGATTCTGTCGGACGCTCCCGCTGCTCCCGCTTCACCTACCGCGTCTAATGCGTCCAACACCGATGCTGTGAATGGTCCTCCTCGCGTGCATGAAGCTGAAGATGACGCAACACCCTCGGCTGGGAACATGGGGGCTTCTGAATCTGAGCATCAACCGCCACCCGGAACACCTGCAGATGACACGAGTGCGGATCCGGGGTGCCGCCCTGGAGTGAGTCACGCGGCCCCGCCAACAATCATGTCCGGGGAGAGCAATGCGACGCCCCTCAATCCGATTGCGTTGAAGCTACTGCACTTCGTGAGGCGTGTAAATGGCGGAATGGGCATGGCGGAGATCGACATCAATGGCCTGCTTCAGCTCGTGGTGGAGCCCGGCCTTGCGCCTCTTTGTCAGACATATATTCATATATGTTAGTATTGTTGTTAGGCTGTAGTGGGGTTCACTTTAGAGGGTTTGTTTCCTTAGGTTTTGTACCCTCGACATTTTCCCTTAGTCAACTTTTTCACTCTAAACTTTCACATGGTATAGAGCTAGGAAGTTTCCTAGGGCCCACCAACTCGATTTAACTCGATTTTTTTTTTCTTAGGGGGAACGCACCTACCCGAATCGCGCCTCGTGTGTCCTCTCCACCGTCGCGCCCTCTTTCGGCCCCCTAACTTGCCCGTCGCGGCCCCTTAAAATAGCCGTCGCGGCCCCTTAGAAGCCCGTCGCGGCCCCCCTAGAAGCCCGTCGCGGACCCTTTCCTGGTCCGTCGCGGCTCCTTTCTGGCCCGTCGCGGCCCCTTCCAGGCCCGTCGCGGCCCTTGTCGCCTCAGTTGTGGCCCTCCCCCTAGCCTACAGCAGCTGCCGCCGCTGGTTCTGCAGCAGCCGCCACTGCTGGGCCTGCTGCAGCAGCCGCCACTGCTGGGCCTGCAGTAGCTGCCGCCACTGGTTCTGCAGCAGCCGCCGCTGCTGCAGCCTGCAGCAGCTTCCGCCGCCCGCTCTCCTGCAGCTGCAGCCACCGGCTCTCCTGCACCTGCCGCCGCCGGCCTTTCTGCAGCTGCCGTCACTGGCCTGCAGCAGCTACCGCCACCGGGCCTGCCGCCGCTGCCGCCCCTGTACCTGCTGCACCTACAGCAGCCTACCCTGCAGCTGCTGCCCCCTGTGCAGCCGCCCCAGGTGCAGCCGCCCATCTGCAGCTGCCGCCCCCTGTGCAGCCGCCCCAGGTGCAGCCGCCCGTCTGCAGCTGCCGCCCCCGGTGCAGCCGCCCATCTGCAGCTGCCGCCCCTGGTGCAGCCGCCCATCTGCAGCTGCCGCCCCTGGTGCAGCCGCCCATCTGCAGCTGCCCCCGCCCCCCCCTGGTGCAGCCGCCCCTCTGCAGCTGCCGCCCCTTGTGCAGCTGCCCATCTGCAGCTGCCCCCCCCCTGGTGCAGCCGCCCCTCTGCAGCTGCCCCACCCGTGTGCAGCCGCCCATCTGCAGCTGCCGCCCCTGGTGCAGCCGCCCATCTGCAGCTGTCGCCCCTGGTGCAGCTGCCCATCTGCAGCTGCCCCCCCCCCCCCTGGTGCAGCCGCCCCTCTGCAGCTGCCCCACCCGTGTGCAGCCGCCCATCTGCAGCTGCCGCCCCTGGTGCAGCCGCCCATCTACAGCTGCCACCCCTGGTGCAGCCGCCCATCTGCAGCTGCCGCCCCTGGTGCAGCCGCCCATCTGCAGCTGCCCCCCCCCCCCCCCTGGTGCAGCCGCCCCTCTGCAGCTGCCCCCCCCCCCCCCCCCCCCCTTGTGCAGCTGCCGCCCCTGGTGCAGCCGCCCATCTGCAGCTGCCCCCCCCCCCCCCCCCCCCCCCTGGTGCAGCCGCCCCTCTGCAGCTGCCCCCCCCCCCCCCCCCCCTTGTGCAGCTGCCGCCCCTGGTGCAGCCGCCCATCTGCAGCTGCCCCCCCCCTGTGCAGCCGCCCCAGGTGCAGCCGCCCATCTGCAGCTGCCGCCCCCTGTGCAGCCGCCCCAGGTGCAGCCGCCCGTCTGCAGCTGCCGCCCCCGGTGCAGCCGCCCATCTGCAGCTGCCGCCCCTGGTGCAGCCGCCCATCTGCAGCTGCCCCCCCCCCCCCCCCCTGGTGCAGCCGCCCCTCTGCAGCTGCCGCCCCTTGTGCAGCTGCCCATCTGCAGCTGCCCCCCCCCCTGGTGCAGCCGCCCCTCTGCAGCTGCCCCACCCGTGTGCAGCCGCCCATCTGCAGCTGCCGCCCCTGGTGCAGCCGCCCATCTGCAGCTGCCCCCCCCCCCTGGTGCAGCCGCCCCTCTGCAACTGCCCCCCCCCCCCCCCCCCCCCCCCTTGTGCAGCTGCCCATCTGCAGCTGCCCCCCCCCCCCCCCCCCACCCTGGAGCAGCCAGCACCTGCAGCAGCCGCACCTGGTCCCTGGAGCAGCCGCCACTGCAGCAGCCGCCCCCGGCACCTGGAGCAGCTGTCGTCGCGGACTGGCCCCGCCCTGCGGTTGTAGCGGCCCCGCTGTCGCCCTCGTCCTGCGCCTACCGCGCCGACCACTGGTGAGCATTACACTGCCAGCACTCCTACCGCTGCTGCTGCTCCTACTGCCTTTTCTACTCCCGCTGCTACCGCTCCTGCTGTTACTACTGTTGTCGCTGCTGCTGATCCTGCCGCTACCGCTGCTACTGCTGCTGCTGACGCGGCCAGATGCAGCTCCAGGGCCGTGCTCCTGAGTCCCTCACGTCCCAGGAGCTTCGAGCGTGGTACGCCAGTTGGGGCTGTCGGGGTGGCCGTAGTGTTAGTCGCTCTGGAGTGGGTCGGTCGGGAGCTTCTGGTCGTAGACAGGCGCAGCGGCCGTGTCCTCTTTCACTCCAGGGCCGTGCTCCTGAGTCCCTCACGTCCCAGGAGCTTCGAGCGTGGTACGCCAGTTGGGGCTGTCGGGGTGGCAGTAGTGGTCGTCGCTCTGGAGTGGGTCGGTCGGGAACTTCTGGTCGTGGACAGGTGCAGCTGCCCTGTCCTGTGAGTGAGGCTGCCGCCCTAGGTGCCAGTGAGTCTGCTTCCTCAGGTACTGATGAGTCTGCTCTCTCAGGTACCGCGTCGGCTCCGGCCTCCCTCACCTTCACACTTGACTCTGGGGCGTCTCGCTCCTTCTTTCGGGACCGCACCACTCTCACGCCGCTTAGTCGGCCTGTTGCGGTGTCCCTGGCTGACCCCTCTGGGGGTCCTGTCCTGTCTCGTTTCTCCACAGTCCTCCCGTGTCCGGCGGCTCCCACAGGCACCCTGACTGGTCTTTACCTCCCCTCGTTCTCTACGAACCTGGTGAGTGGTGCTGACCTACAGGATGCGGGTGTCCACCAGTTCACTCCTGCTCGTCAGCGGGTGACACACTGCACAGAGGCTAGCACAGGTCGCCACCTGGCTACGTTTACACGTCAGCCAGGGTCGAGCCTCTACACACTGACCACTGCTTCTCCTCCTGGTGCTGAGTCTGGTAGAGTCCCTTCGTCTGGTCAGGTGTTTGCTGCAGCGTCCAGGTCTCGTCCTGAGTCTGCCCCCTGTTCGTGTCGCCGTCTGTCTCACGAGACTCTCCTCTGGCACCACCACCTTGGCCACCCCTCTCTGCTTCGGCTCAGAGGCATGGCCTCCCGTCTTCTTGTGTCTGGTCTCCCCCGGTCCCTCCCTCCCCTTCCTCATGGCCCTGGCCCAGCCTGTGTCCCCTGTGTCGAGGGGCGCCAGCGTGCTGCCCCTCACTCCTCCCAGTTTCCTCCGACAGAGGCTCCGTTGCAGACGCTTCACATGGACGTGTGGGGCCCTGCCCGCGTCTGTGGACTTGGTCACGAGCGCTACTTCCTGTTGGTGGTTGACGACTACTCGCGTTACACCACAGTCTTCCCCTTGCGCAGCAAGGGTGATGTCACTGAGGTGCTGATCGACTGGATCCGCGCAGCTCGTCTCCAGCTCAGGCACAGCTTTGGCTCGGACTTTCCTGTGTTGCGTCTGCACTCGGACAGAGGCGGAGAGTTCTCCTCTGGCCTTCTGCGTGCCTTCTGTCGTGCGCGAGGCATCCGCCAGACCTTCACGCTTCCGGACTCACCGCAGCAAAATGGGATTGCAGAGCGCCGCATTGGCATGGTCATGGACGTCGCTCGTACGTCTATGAATGCATGCGGCTGCCCCCCATTTTCTGTGGCCGTTTGCGGT
Organism: Closterium sp. NIES-65; assembly: GCA_948144175.1. Taxonomy (NCBI): domain Eukaryota; kingdom Viridiplantae; phylum Streptophyta; class Zygnematophyceae; order Desmidiales; family Closteriaceae; genus Closterium; species Closterium sp. NIES-65. The sequence continues at coordinate 1,120,830 of CANXME010002420.1, forward strand.
CAGGTACGCGGCGCATCAGATCAACCTCCACCCCAGGGTCTCCAGGCCAGAGACCTCCCCAGCCCTGCTGTGGACGGGGAAGGTTGGCGATGCGTCGGCGTTCCGGGTCTGGGGATCTCGGGCGTTTGTCCGCGACTTGTCTGCGGACAAGCTGTCCCCTCGCGCTGCTCCCTGCGTCTTCCTGGGGTTCCACCCCGACGCCCCTGGGTGGCAGTTCTACCACCCCACCTCTCGACGTGTTCTGTCCTCCCAGGACGTCACGTTCGACGAGTCGGTACCCTACTACCGCCTCTTCCCCTACCGCACTCCGTCCCTCCCCCCGCCCCCGCTCTTCTTGGTACCAGGTCCCCCCCCGGTAGACCCCTTCCCCCCCCAGGGTCCTGCCCCTTCAGGTGTGTCCTAGGTAGACGCGGTCGAGCCTGTCGAGGTCACTGGTGACTCTGGTGCTGCTGAGGGAGCTGAGCCTGGGGGTGCTGGGACTGGAGGTGCTACGCCTGGGGGTGCTGAGCCTAGGGGTGCAGAGTCTGGAGGTGCTGAGCCTGGGGGTGCTGAGTCTGGGGGTGCTGAGCCTGGGGGTGCTGTGCCTGGGGGTGCTGAGCCTGGGGGTGCTGAGCCTGGGGGTGCTGAGACTGGGGGTGCTCCGCCTGGAGGTGCTTTGCCTGAGGGTGCTGCGCCTGGAGGTTCTTCACCTGGAGGTTCTCCGCCTGGAGGTCCTTCGTCTCGCCGAGAGCCACTCTCCCCACAGGAGCTGCGTGAGTGGTTTGCCCGGCGCTGGAGGCGTGCTGCTGGTGCTCGAGGTTCTTCGACTGCTGAGGGTGCTGCTGCCACGGGTCCCGGTGGTGCTCGTCCTGGGAGTACTGGAGCTGCTGGACCTGCGGGTTCGACTGGAGCTGGTGCTGCTGAGGGTGTTGGCGCTGAGACTACTGCTGGCGGTCCGACTTGCAGTGCTCCTGGTGCTGCTGGGGGCTCTGGAGCTACTGGAGGTGCTGCTGGAGGTGCTGCTGGAGGTGCTGCTGGAGCAGGTACTCTTGCCGGGGGTACTGGTGCTGTACCTGCTGTTTCTGGCATTGCCACGCGGCCCCGACCGTACTTCGTTCCGCTCCTGCAGCAGGTTCTTGGTTTTACACCTTCTCCTGTTCCTCCTCCTCCTTCCTTTGCGGGTCCACAACCTGTCCAGTCCCAGTCACAGCTCCAGCCTACCTCCCCTTTGCCTGCTCCTTCTCCCTACGCTGGTCCGACTGGAGGTCTTACTGAGCGTCGTGAGCCTGCGTCTCGTCCTGCGTCGCCTGTTCGTGCTGCGCGCACTAGTAGTCGCGGTTCGCGTCAGCGTCCTCCTCCTGTCCCTGGCACGCACCGGATGTCACTGCGTCCGTCCACTGCTCCTCTGCGTGCCCCTTTGCCTTCTCCTCCTGAGTCCTCTCTTCCTGCTCTTGCCGACCCGGAGTCGGACTCTCTTCGTACTGCCAGTCCCACTGTCACGCGTCTCCTTGCTACTGCTATCACTGACCCTTCCTTCGAGTCTTCTGCTGCGTCTGCCCTTGTCACTGAGCTTGTCGACTTTGCTGCGCGCTGTCGTCTAGACTACGCTGCTAGTCTTGTCGCTGAGTCTGAGTCTGCCTGTCCTCCGTCCGTCGGGGGTGAGTGTGCCCTAGGCACGGACGTCCTTGAGGACAGGCAGGAGGAGTTCCAGTGTCTGGCCGCCGCTTCACCTCATCTCGCGTCTGTACTTCTCGCCCATGAGGGAGACCCGGATGCACTTGACATCCCGACTCCGCGCTCTTACGCGGAGGCGATAGAGGGTCCCTACTCCTCTCAGTGGCAGGCAGCTATGGATGCAGAGATGGCTTCCTGGAAGTCCACAGGCACCTACGTTGACGCTGTTCCCCCTCCTGGGGCGAACATCGTCAGTGGCATGTGGATCTTCAGGGTGAAGCGGCCGCCGGGTTCTCCGCCTGTCTTCAAGGCGCGTTACAAGGCTCGTGGCTTCAGTCAGCGGCAGGGAGTTGACTACTTTCAGACCTTCTCCCCCACCCCGAAGATGACCACTCTTCGGGTACTGCTGCACGTTGCTGCTCACCGTGACTACGAGCTGCACTCTCTCGACTTCAGCACAGCTTTCTTGCAGGGCAGCCTGCACGAGGAGATCTGGCTGCGCCGCCCACCTGGCTTCACTGGGTCTTTCCCTCCTGGTACCCAGTGGAGTCTCCGGCGTCCAGTCTACGGTCTCCGCCAGGCGCCACGTGAGTGGCACGACACACTGAGGACTACGCTTGCGGCACTTGGCTTTGCTCCTTCTACTGCCGACCCGTCGCTGTTTCTGCGCACCGACACCTCTCTGCCGCCGTTCTACATCCTTGTGTACGTCGACGACTTGGTCTTTGCCACAGCTGACACTGCTGGACTCGCCTACGTGAAGTCCGAGCTGCAGAAGAGACACACGTGCACAGACCTGGGTGAACTGCGCAGCTACCTTGGCTTGCAGATCACCCGGGACAGAGCACGCCGCACCATTACCTTGACTCAGTCACACATGGTGCAGCAGGTCCTTCAGCGCTTCGGCTTCACGTACTCCTCGCCTCAGGCCACTCCTCTGCCTACTCGCCACTCGCTCTCAGCTCTGCCTTCGGATGAGTCCGTAGAGTCGAGTGGCCCGTATGCAGAGCTTGTTGGCTGCCTCATGTACCTGATGACCTGCACACGACCTGACCTTGCATACCCTCTGAGCATTCTCGCACGCTATGTTGCTCCTGGGAGACACCGACCAGAGCACATGGCTGCAGCGAAGAGGGTGTTGCGCTACTTGTGCAGTACGTCGGGCATGGGGCTAGTGCTTGGAGGGCGGAGTCCAGTGGTCCTCACTGGGCACGCGGACGCTTCTTGGGCTGACGACCAGGCTACGCAGCGGTCGTCACAGGGTTACACCTTCGGCCTTGGTTCCGGCTCTGTTTCGTGGCGGGCTACTCGCTCGTCTTCTGTTCTTGGCTCCAGTTGTGAGGCTGAGATCTACGCCGGGGCCATGGCTGCTCAGGAGCTTCGCTGGCTTACCTACCTGCTGACCGACCTTGGAGAGCCGCCTCGTTCTCCTCCAGTCCTGTACGTAGACAACAAGGCCATGCTGGCCTTGTGTCGAGAGCAGCGACTGGAGCACAGGACAAAGCACATTGCTCTCCGCTACTTTCTTGCTCGTGAGCTACAGCAGCGTGGACAGTTGCGACTTGCGTACGTGGCCTCTGAGGCCAACACTGCTGATGTCTTCACCAAGGCACTTGCGCCTTGTGATCATCAGCGCTGCTGCACGCAGCTGGGCCTTGTGCCTGTCTTGCCTCACTTGCTCACTTCTTGACCTTGCTTGTACCTTCACCTATATATACTCTTGCTCTTGCTTGCTTGACTCTTGTATATCTCTATATATGATCTTGCATGTGAACTGGCATTCTGGCCTTTGCACTTGTGCTCGGAATGTGTGGTGACTTTGTGATCCACCCTGAGCTTTGCTTTGCTTTGCTTGACTGGTCTTGTGACCCCTTGCTCTCCCCACTTTGCCTATGGGGGTGTGTCAGACATATATTCATATATGTTAGTATTGTTGTTAGGCTGTAGTGGGGTTCACTTTAGAGGGTTTGTTTCCTTAGGTTTTGTACCCTCGACATTTTCCCTTAGTCAACTTTTTCACTCTAAACTTTCACACTCTTGTGATCTCAGAGATCCGGAACTGCAAGGATCTGGAGAGGTTCGAGATGGAGCGCTTGGTAGGGCTCAATCGCGGATGGTCAGTGGCGACCTTCGAGATTGAGGGTCATCCTCCACAACGCCTCCTCTTCCAGAACTCTGCGCAGGTAAGCCGGCCGTGGATGCGTGGCTGCGAAATGCAGATTCCGCCTCCATTTGGTCCATGTGTGCGATCCGACCCTTCCCCGCTCCCGCCACTAAACCCCTGTTTGGTTCTCCCCCGCTCTTGATGTCGTACTCCAGGCTTTTGCTGAACTGTTTGGGCACACCAACAACGCGCCCGGCTTCAAGCTCAAGGCTCGTGTCGATGAGGACCATGGCACAGGCGAGCGTCGCTATACCACGCCAGAAACTGGAACGTGGTGGAACGATGCTCAGGTATGTAAATACCCCGCTGCCACCCAAAACCACACGCGTGCGCCGTCCTCCGTTGACGCGCTGATGTGTAGGGAGCATCTTCAGTGCGTCATGTTAGTGGGGAGTGTTATGTACCATGCTTAATCCGCCAGGCGACACATTACCTTGGTGGTGTTTGACCGTGGGGGTTTTCCGTCTTTGTCGTGCATGCAGGAACACTTCGGATGGTCCGAATTCGTGGGGGGTATCATCCTATATTCGGATGTGACGCACATGAGCAACAACGGCCGGAAGAAGGCGTGGCCGCTCATGATGACGCTTGCCAACATCTCCCAGGCCAAGCGATGGGGGAAAGCCGGCCACAAGCTACTTGCTCTCCTTCCTATCCCCCCTTCGGCAATGTCTGCTGTTGAGAAGGTGATGCTCTTCCAGCGATGCGTCCTCACCGTGCTGCAGCCGCTTCTGGATGGCATGGACAGGTCCGTACTCGATTTTCGTCATGCTATGTCGTCACCGTGTGCACAGCATAGTGTGCGCAGCGCTTTTGTATGTTGCATTACCCTTTGCCCCTCCTCGCTGATGCACAGAGTCGTCATGGCTGTTGACGTTACCACTCTACCCGTTCCTTGCAGCGGCTTCCGTCTCAGGGACCCTTTCGGGGATTGGCAAACAGTGCGGCCACTGCTGTACGCCTGGGTGTGCGACTACCCCGAGAGCGGCAAGATTAGTTGCACACTCTCGCATGGATCGCGGATGCCGTGCAGCATCTGCTATGCTGCAAAGGTGAGCAAACATGCCATGTGAACGCCTTCAGCGCCATCGTCATCTGACTGTCACATGACGGACCTCCTAATTTTTTCACCCTTACCAGTTCATCCCATCCCACCCCCCGTGCTACACCAGGAGCATTTAGTTGCTGTCAAGGCACGGAACACGCCGCGCACTACTGAACAGCAGCAATGGATCGTGAATGAGGCGGCTGGGTTGACATCAAGCCAGGCCGACCCATGCAAGACCTACTCGACCTACCCGGTTGAGGTGAGCGACCTGTCCACCGCGCTACTTTCCTGTCTAAGCACTCCGTGTTGAGAAGCCCTGGGGGAGATGTGCACTGCCATTGCACTGCCCCACATGTTGGCCGAGTCTCTCATATACCTTTCTCTACCATTCCCCACCACACCCCCTCCGCCAGTGTGTGCTCTGGAAATGGGATGTCCCAGGGACCGTGTGGGGCAATCCCTACCTCGTTATCATGCCTGACATCATGCACCAGACGGACCTAGGCATGATGAGCCACATTGTGGCTGTCGTGCGCAAGATGAAGAAGCGGCGCGTCAAGCAGATGGACAGGTCAGTGCCTTGGGGGATTACTTTCGTGTCAAGAACACTCCAATACGCACTCTCCTCCTACTTACATGCCCATGCATTTGTGCTGGCCTTGAACTCGGATGTATGCGCAGGCGCCTGTCCCTCATTCGCGACCGCACGCGCCTGAACCACCTGCGCCTGCCAGAGAGCGCCTACTTCGAGAGTGGAGCATGTGTCGCGGCCTATGAGCACAGGGCCGTCATGCAGGTGAGCAAGCCATGGTGCATGTGATCCTCGTGAGCGACAGCATGCACCATGCTGAAACAGGATGCTGATTCCAGGCTACAACACCCCCCCTGCTGCATCCTAGTACCCATTCTCCCGCTCTCATCAATTCCGCCCCCTAACCTGTTTGTTAATCGGCACACGCATGTCCCAACTACTCATGCCCACCTGCCGTCCTTAACCCTGAAATTTGCAGGTCATGGTGTTCGTATTTGCTGGCCTGCTTCGCCAGCCCCAGATGGATGCTGTTCGTGCCTATCTTGGCTGGTACCTCTTGTGTTGCCAGCCAACGGGGCACACCGAGCGGTCCCTGCGGGATCTCAAGAAGAAGACCTCCTGGTACTATTGACATGCATGTACAACCCTGGGGATTGCATGAATGCCTGGCCACGGCACCTAAGCTGTTGTAGTAACATATCTTCTGAGGTTGTTGCTGATAAACCATGATAGTATATCAAATAAAGTAGGCTGCAGTATGCTATAGTAGACTCTGATGTCCTTGCATGCTGTCAACTCCCACTCCCATCAGGCTGGTTGAGCAGTTGCAGGCTGCTTTTCCAAAGCAGCCATCCTCTTGGTGCCTTGTGAAAACCCATCTCATGTTGCACTACATCGACTCCATTCGCCGTGCGGGACACGTCACGGAATTCAGCACCAACATGTTCGAGCACTTGCATGGCCCGTTGGTAAAGAGGATCTATGGGCGGTCCAACAAGCGCAATGTAGATGGGCAGATTATGAAGTTCCATGCTAGGCGCATCCCGGACGTTGTGCCGGTGGACGATCCCCTTGGCCGGGACACTGCCATGCGGCAGGTAGACCTGTCTAGTGATTGAATTGCAAAGATATGCATGCATAATGTAATAAACTCGCCACTGTTCGTTGGCAGGCCATTGAGACAGGCACAAGGACTCTTATCAAAGAGTCCTACTTTCTCCCTGTGGAGTTACCAGAAGAACCCACCTCCACCAACTGGTTTGCAAGGAAGTGGGCCATGCAACACCCAGTTGCACAAGCTGCCCTCAAGGATGCGCTAGTACGTTATGCTGGATGCGTCCCTAAGATCCGAGTAAGTACTTCGTGGATCATACAATCATTTTTTTCTTGCCCCAAACCCTAAACTGATTACACACTGCAATTGTTATGCAGGCCCATGCATCGTTGGCCATCCCAGCGGCAGATGATGCCAGCTTCTCAAGAGTTTCTCACTTCGTTCGAGCGACCCCTGACTATTTTGAGAGGTCGTGGTACTCGGATGTTGCAGTGGAGGGTGTAAGGCATGGTCGGAGAGAGGAGTGGTATGCAAGGTTGCTCCTGTTGTTCCATACAAAAATACGTGGAGAGAGGGAGGAGCTAGCCTACGTTAGATATTGGAACGCAAGCGGAGAGGATGCTGCAACCGGATGCCTTCGCCTCAAGTGGACAACAGGAATGTACGCATACTCTGTGATTCCGATGGAAGCGCTGCTCCGTCACGTCCATGTGGTGAAGGCATTCCATCTGGACAGTACCTATCTCCTTAATAAGTATCATATGTGATGCATTTATATTGTAATAAAATGGCATGTTAAGTTATCCAGCACTCACATTTTACATAAGTCAAAACAAACAAAACCAATTACAAATGGATCCCAAATTTGGCACGATCCAAATAAACAACAATGTACCGGAGTCGCGGATTCGATTTAGACTCGGACAAATAAACGCGGTCCGAATTCATTCCGTGATTGGTCGCGCTTTTGTTTCGGAACTTCGCCAACCAAAACACCTGAACTGTACCCCCCTCCGAACCCCCTTTAAAAACCAAGGTTTTTTGTGATGTCACACTCAACTCTTCCCTCACCTCACCTCCCTTGCCATCATCACTCCCTCTCACTCTACCTGCCAATCCGCCTGCGTGCATCATCATTCTTGAGGAGACCCCCTTCTGGCGGCCGGAGAGATGTCAGCTTGGTCAGGGCAGTCAGCTGCTGCAGCCCATCATTTGTGACTGCTGTGCCATTCAGAGCAAGAAACTCAAGCCCTGTGAGCCTCCCCACATGCACCATGCCCCTGTATGTCACACCTTTGCATTGAAAAGGTTTAGCTTGTTGAGAGAGGAGAGGCCTGTCAAGTGCAGTAGACCGTCATCGGTGACAGTCGTACAAGCAAGAACAAGCTCCTTCAGCATTGCCAAGCTCCCCACACCCAGCATTCCAGCTCTTGTTATACCCTTGCTTGCGTAAAGGCTCAGCTGTCCGAGAGAGGAGAGACCTGTCAATTGCAGAAGGCCAGCATCTGTAACTGCCGTCCCATCTATCACAAGTACCTCAAGCCCTGTTAGCCTCCCCACATGGACCATGCCAGCATCAGTCACGTCCTTGCACCAATCAAGATACAGCGTTGCAAGAGAGGTCAGTGCTGTCAAGTGCAGTAGACCAGCATCGGTCACCTTGGTCCTCCAGAGTTGGAGGTCCTTGAGACTGGTCAAGGACCCAATGCCTTCCAAGGCACTGTCTGAGACGTCTGTGCCATGGAGTTCTAGCCACTCCAGCCGTGGCAGCCTGTAGAGGTGCTTGATGCCCTTTGCACTGAAGCCTGAGCTACATGTTAAGTCAATGCGCGTCAGATGCGTCATGGTGGACACATGGGAGAGCATGGCGTCTGAGAGGCGGTGGAGACTGTTCAGACGCAGAGAGGTATCTTGTGATGCAGACTTGATTGCCTGGAAGAAAAGGAGAAGGGGGAATGAAGAACAAGCAAGGTATGAGGTTGAGACTGGGCTTCTGTGACGCTGCCATGATTACCTGAAAGAAAAGGATGAAGTGGGAAAACATGGCGAAGGAATGGATAACCATAGCAAGCAATGCATTAACTGTGTGCTACAATTCACTCAACACTCACCTCCCATGCCATCTTCTGATCGCCTTCACTCTCCCTGACTTGCAGCTCAACATCCATCTTCAGATCTTGCATCATCTGCCCTTCCTCACAGGCCGCCGGTTCCTCCACGGTACGTGACTCATTCAACTCCTGCACCTCCCTTCTCCTTTCCTCCTCCCGTGCAACATCCGCTGTGATTTCGTGCTTTCTCTTTCTATTCTTCCCTCTCAGCCCTATTCCACCCGACTCCTGACTACCCTCTGCAAGCTTCTCTTCCTTAGCGTCCTTGCGATTCCTCAATTCTCCCTTAACCACTGCCAACTCGCATTCAACTGCTTCCAACTTCCCCTTAACCACTACCAACTCCCCCTTAACTGCTGCCAACTCCCCCTGCACTGCTGTCAATGCGTGCCGCATGTCCAGCACCTCCTCTATCACTGCTGCCAGCGCCGCCTCTTTCATCATCAACTCATCCACAGCACTCGTCACTCCCTTATCAGCCATATCATCCACCCACTCCCCTCAAGCAACCCTGCTTCAATGTCTGACTGCTCCCTTCGTTCAACTGTCTTAACAACTGCAGATTGGCAAAAGCAGATACGTACAGCCCTGGTAGGGCAGGGTTACGTCATAGGAGGAAAGGGAAACGTAAAAAGAAATGAGGGAGCAGGGGCGTGGTCAGTGCACACACGAACGAGACCAATTCCACGGGCATGAGGGATGAGGCAGTGATGGGAGAACGAGAGCAGAGAAGGAGCAGAAGAAGAGGGAACCTGATGACAAGTTGTGGGAGATGAAGGGATTGTGCCCATGCCTTGCTTATATCAAGCAGTGAAGGAAAGAGAGTCTGGCACGATGACGGCCAAACCAGAAGAGGCCAGGACGAGATGATGAAGAGAATATGTCAGGAAGGGCAAGACAAACCAGCAGGGAGTGTGAAAAAGGGACACCACAAAACAAACATTGCAGCAAGGCGAAAACAAATGCAGTGGGTAAAGTGAGGGGTGGAGACGCAAAGGGTGGTTCACATTGGGGAGGCACACAGTGGTGAAATCAGGGAAGAAAGACTAGAGTGGGGGAGATGATGAGATTAGAACGGGGAGAGTTATGAGCTGGAAAGATTAACTAGCAATGAGAATGAAAGATTACACTTGGAGGGTGTGGGGGGAGAGGGAGGGGGGAGGGGGGTGGGGAAGGGGGGGAAGCTATGAGCTGGAAAGACCAGAGTGGGGGAGAGGCATGTGCTAGACATGCTAGAGCGGGGGAGAGGCATAGGTTAGACAGGTGTTGGGCAGAGAGTCAGAGACCTAATCTGGAAAAGGATTATCTCTGGAGAATGGCCACTGGCCTGGGGACCAGAAACTGTTGCCAGTCGCTGCTCCGCTGCCTGTCCTTATGGAATTTCAGGAAATAAGTTGTTGGTGGTGACAATTGTCAGGGTAGGTGTGAGGATAGGTGCCGGTAGCTGGAGAAATTGACTGGAGAGAGGAGGCAAGTTGAAGGGACTGTAGGAAGATCTAGGCCATATGTATTGCTGTAATGGTGTAATTTATCCATTATTTTTTTTTGGTTATTATATGAAGAGAATTAGTTTTGTTAGAACATACTTGAGGAAAAACATTTCTACCATGCCAACCATATGTTGGTTGGGCATAGAGCGCAAAAGTTCTTGTTAGAAGTCTGATACCATGATACGGTATTGGTTGGTTCCTGGTCACTAGAGGAATAGCCAAACAGCCAACAAACCAGGGCCTCAGATATCAGGAAAAAAACCCTGAAATTCCTGATTTTGGCAGCCGATTTTCAAGCTACCCTGAAAAGTCAAAGTTGGGATTTTTGTAGGACTGATCTTTCAGCGTTTTTTTATTGGCCACACTGATATTTCAGGTTTTTTTTCCGTTGTACACTGATGCCACTACGTTGTAACGAAACCGACACTGAAAGCAAATCTCACCTGTCCCATGTCACCTCGACCGCAATTGCAGGGAATCTCAGATTCCCTGTATGTAGGCACCCCGTGGCGGGACCACCCTTAGAAATGTTGCCTTAGGTTCACGTTGAGAGGTGTTTTTTTGGCGGGGCGCCTCACACCATTGGGCCGTTTCGCTGCAGCATCCAGTGTTGGCGAATCCGAACGTGGCAGACATGTGGTGCTGGCGGGCTGCCAAGGTTCCTGCCCCGTACCCATCACGTGCGATGCGTTAGGTTTGGGCTGTGCTGGCAAGCACCGTGCCATCCTCCACGCCGCTCAACCCATCCACCGTTTCTGCCATCCAGGGGCCCCTTCTTCTCCAAGCTTTGCATCTGAAACTGGATTTCCCTCGTTCACCCTAGTGTACCAAGAGGCAGCCAGCCGAGGCCTGTGTTTTGCGTTGGCAATCCCTTGCCTCTCCAGCTGTCACTAAGTTAGATGCGAGGTCGTCCGCGCTGCTTACCATGGTGGAGCAGCTTGACGGCACGGAAACAAGCGGCGAACACGCCGGTGATGCGCATCGCCAGCCGCATGTAGACCGTACCGAAGCTGTGACCGGCATTGATCTGTTGTTTTCGGGCTTAGCGCAGGTCGACGTCAATGAGAAGCAACCAGAACTCGAGCCGCCAGACAAGATACCGTTCGAGCACATAGATGAGGAGCCGCTTTGTGCATCCCCGTCAGCGCCAGTCATCGAGCAAGACAGCTCACCGCCTCCGACTGAAAATACCGCTCCTGAACGAGTGGCCAACAAAACCGGCCGATACACGCAGTCAACGCTGCGATGGTTTCCTAAGGCCGCAGTCGACGGAGCTACCGTGCCTTCGCCAACCGACCAACGGTCGTCGCCCGTGATAGCCAAAACGCAGGAGTCACCATGAGTTCCGGGTCCTTCGAAACACTCTGGACGCGACGCGCTCTACGCCGAGGCTCTGTATAAGTACAAGACTGAGTGGCTGGACAGGTTTGAGTGGCTAATTCTACTGCGGCAATCTTACGGTCTCCCTGCTTTCAAATGCTCTATTTGTACCGAGCATGCAGGTTATGCTGGAAAGTGCGGGAAAGGCGGGAACGGCGCCATAGACGTACAGACGCAGGCGTTCAAGAGGCACGCATCAACGACCAAGCACAAGGAGGCGGTCAAGAACCAGGCGAAGCTTCTTGCTGAAGCTGGCCGACAGCCGCGTATCAACGGTGACAACCTCGCTCGTAACACCGAGAAGGAGTGGGTCATCAAGCTGTGTGACTCCCTCATCTTCGTGACCAAGCAAGATGCACCCATAGAATTATGGGTGAACCTCGTTCGCTACCTCGCAGAGCAGAAGGTTCCGGGATTTCCCGCGAAAGGATACGGAACCTACTACACCACGTGAGTAAACGCATACTAATCATGTTCGTCATGTTGTGTGTGTTCAACATTCATACTCGCTCTAACCGTGATTCACATGCGCCACAGGTACGGCTTTGGCCAACTAACACAGTCAATCGCGACATGGTTACATACAACGCAGCTCCAGCACATCCTTGCGAGCCCGTACATCGGACTCACTAGTGACGAGAGCACAGACAGGTGTCGAGGAAAACACATGATCCTTTTCGTCACCTTCATCCGTGAGAACCGACCGGTCACTGAGTTTCTGGCCCTCCTGACTGTGGAGAAGTGCGACGCAGCATCTCTCCTCTCAGTGTTTCTGTCTCACCTGCAGGCTCTCGGCATCGACCTACACTGGATCGCTGGTATAAGCACCGATGGGGCGAAGGTGATGATGGGGCGGAAGAACGGCCTCCTCGTACGGCTTCGCCTCCGCATACCGCATCTCGTCTCAAGCCACTGTGTTGCCCACAGGTACATTTATTGTTGCACCATGCTAAAGCTGCTTCTCTTCATCATCCTATGCTAATATCTCGTGTTGCTATTTTGTGTTGTGCTTTGCCTGCAGGGAGGCACTCACAGCAAAACATGCAGCGGCGGCCCTTCCCGAGTTCGACATGGTTGACAGCCTCATCCGTCAACTCGCAGAGCATCTCGGCCATTCCGGCTCATGGCATCAACTGTTTCTTGAGCTTCAAGAACTCTTCACGTCCACGAACCTGGAGCTTCAGGGGATTCACCAGGTCCGCTGGCTCTCCAGGGGTGACGCTGTTCTGCGTCTGGTGACCGTCTTCTCCGCGATCATCGTCATGCCGTACGAGTGGGACGAAACGCTGTACGAGCTCGCCACGAGCTACAGGTTTCACTTCCTCTTGTACTTCCTAGCCGACGTGCTCGAGCAGCTGAACATCCTGAACAGGTCTTTCCAGCAGCGAGAGGTGAGCGACTTGTCGTTTCAGTCTGTGCTGCACTTGTCATGATGTCTTGTTATTGTATGTGTGGCTTCTGTGTGTGTATGTCAATGCAGTTCTATTGTTGACGGTTAAACACAACACTAATCGTCTGAGAAATCACCCCCTGGCTCGACTTCCTTGTGTCCCTCCATGTTATTTCTGTCGCCCAAACATAGTTTGACATTGCAGGTGTGCACGCGCAGATCAGGAGAACCATCTCTTACCTGGAGACCCGCTACGTCGACTGCGGCGATGAGTTTGGGGGCGGGTTGAGCGCGCGCCTGTCCCCGTTCATCATGAAGTACGGGCCGGACAGTGACAACCCCAAGGTGACGGTGCAAGGAGTGGACTCTGACGGTCGGCCCACTAAACACACGTTCAAACTGCACGAGAACCCGAGCGAGGACTACCCAACGTTGGGAAATCACTACAACTGCGTGGATCTCTGCACCTCGTTTGCAGAGACGCTCGTGCGCAACCTCACCAAGAGGTTTGCAGACTTGGACTCCCTTGTGGGAGTCAGGCTGTTCATGCCCGATGAGTACCCGCCAGAGAGAGGAGAGCGGCACAAGCAGTGTCTCGAGTGGCTCATGTCACTCGTCAAGCTGTTCAGGGCACTAGAGACAGACTACATCCTTCTTGGTACATCTTGATTGATCGTGCACCTGTGCTGTACTAAACACGCATCGTGTCAACATTTTGAACATTAATGCCTGTGGAGGTGTCTGCCCCGTCGGTCAATCAGACTAACAATCTCTTTGCTTTGTCTGGCAGGGATCGACAAGCGCCGGGCGATCAAAGAGCTGCGAGCTTTTTGCCCCATCCTCGCAGGTGCCCCGAAGACCGAGAGAAGCTTCCATGCCGGCCTCACAGCGATGCTGACGACAAGCGACTGGACGACTAGCTACCCCAACCTTGTGCATCTCTGAGTGGCTGTCGCCGTACTACCACTGAGCACAGTGGAATGTGAGCGCGGGTTTTCTCGCCAGAACATCATCAAATCGTGGCAGCGTGGGAGCCTCAAAGACGCCCGCCTTGAAGATCTGGTCACGATGTCGCGACTCGAGTACGACCCCGACTACAACGAAATCGTGCAGATGTGGCGCGGCTACAAGAAGCGCCGGCCCTTTGGCAATGTGGCAGCAGCTCCAGCAAGGGAGGGGCAGGGTAGTGGCAGGGGAAAGGAGGCACTTCAGGAGTGGGAAGAAGAGCCAAAGGCTCAGGGGGGTGATGACGATGTCTCTGATTCCGTCGATGATGCATGCATGACCCCTATTAGAGACTATTAGAACTAGAACTCTTCTTGTGACTATTTATCTAAAAGTAGGACTTTAATAGAGAGTCAGTGTTTTTGCAAAAGGTACACTGATGCATCAGGCTTTAAAAATTTGCAACACTAACATTTCAGCCTTTTTTTTTTTTGGACACTGAAAATCAGAGTTAACACGCAGGGGGACCCTGATGGGGTGACGACCCTAAAAGTGAATCTGAGGCCCTGCAACAAACCTTCTACAACCACTAACGAATCATGCCAATTCGTGACTAGCACGTACAGCTACATTATTCCACACATTCGTTTCAGGAGTCCTTTTTTTATTACTGCCAGCACCCCTTCAGGTGATCCCAGATCTTGTGTAGTCGTTGCAACCTCTTCCGCAGCCGAGGCCAAATCTTCATAAATCGATTCCAATTCCACTTAGTGGACACCAGTTCTGCCCTTGTTGTCTTCACTACATCCACCACCTCTATTGCCTCATTCACCTCTTCCATCTCTCGCCTCCCGTCCTTGAATTCTTTTTTTCTTTGCACTCAAATAAATTCAGTAGTTCAGCTGTAGTGGAAGCTGCAGTGGAAGGAACAGGGCGATACGGGAGAGAAACGTGGATGATGGGGGCACTGTAGCAGAAATAAAGTGAATGAAATTATATTGGGCGAAAAGAAACAAAAGAAACATAATGAAGATGATAACGAGTGTTAGAGAAATGCGAATATTTTATGGTGGATGATTGGTGGTGCTGTGCATGTGCAAGACACCCGAATAACCATCCAAAGTCAAGCAAACACAACAAACCTTGGTCGGAAGGGGGGGCGGGCGGAAGCAAACAATTACTGCTGAATCGTATTCAACAACAGGCAGCCCAGGTGATAGAAAAGAAATCACGAAGGGAATGAGAAAAGGGAACGATTGTAAACGCAGTATACTTTTCAGTAGAGTACAAATGCAAGAAAGAAGTAAAGAGGCAGCAGGAAGAAGGTCGTCGCACGGTATGCAAAGGGCAGCAGCCAATGGAGATGATGAGCAAAGAGACAGACGAACCAAAAGTAATAAACTCCGTGAGTGCAGAACGAAAGCGACACTGCTGAAGATTAAATGACTTTTGAGACGTCTCAAAAGTCAAATGTTTTGAGACGTCTCAAAGGTCATCGCACAGGGTGCAGATGGCAGCAGCTAATGGAGGTGATGGGCAAAGCAGACAGACGAATCAAAAGAGAAAACCTCAGTGAGCGCAGAACGAAGCGACGCATGCTGGAAGCTTAAGGTGTAACAATGTAATGACAGCAGGGCTGAACGTGAGAAAGATAGCAGACATGCGAGGGACCACGAGCACTTAAGAGCGGAAGTGAGAGGTTTTGAGGAAAAGTAGCAATGATGGTGGGGAGAGAAGGTGAGCAGGATGATGGTAATGGACAAGGACGATGATGCGTCAAGGCCACGAACGCAAGTAGCGGAAGTTCATGCTCCCACCTTGGTGGGATTGAATGCGGCTGTTTCTCGCATGCGTGGCATTGCAGAGTGGGCGTACCGATGTGGTGATGAGAGCATTGCTGTGGCCTGTCACTTAGCTGCTGAGTTCACTAAGTCACGCGAAGAGCATGAGAGAGACAATGGCGGCTATGATCCGACCAGCCTTACCTCAGCCTTGTTTCTAGGGTTTCGCAATTTCAAACGTCGTGCTAGAAGGCACAAACACTTGGATTTGAGCTCAGTTGGAGCTGGACACGCCGCCAAACGATCTGAAAACCTCAGTGAGCGCAGAACAGAACCGACGCATGCTGAGATTTGAGGGTGTACAACTATAATGACAGCAGGGATGAAATTCAAGGAGACTGAGAAAGATAGCAAAGGGAACAAAAAGATAGCGAAGGAACAAGGGGGATCAAGAGCGGAAGTGAGTAGGTTTGAGGGGAAGTAGCAACAATGGTGGGAGACCTGGTGAGCAGGACGACGGTAATGAACAAAGGAGACGATGCGTCAAGCCACGCAAGGCGCAAGGAACAGAAGTTCATGCTCCGCGGAAGGAGTGGAAGGTGGGGAGTGAATGCGGCTGTTTCTCGCATGCGTGGCATTGCAGAGTGACCGTACCCGATGTTGTGATGACAGCGTTGCTGTGGCCTGTGAGGAGAAGCGAAGGCGCTGCTAGGCTGCTGAGTTGACTAAGTCATGCGAAGAGCCTGAGAGAGACAATGGCGGCTATGAACGGACCAGCCTTACCTCAGGCTTGTTTCTAGGGTTTCGAAAATTGAAACGTCTGAGCACGCCAAACGATCTGTAGTGCCACGCGGCTGTGAATCTCACTCGAAAAATCTGAGATGACACGGAGCGAGCAGATAAGATGAAAAGGGAGAGGAGGAATTTCAGCCGGATAACTGATACGCTACGCGAATATGAATATCCGCTGGTAAGTACTGGTGAGTCGCGAATTGGTAGTGCTTCTGCGAGGACCAACAGGTGGACTTGACATTGCAAGTGTAGATGAATAACTTCCGCGCAGCGAATTGCCTTGAAATGGTCTTGGTCGAGAATCCTGATGCTGTGTTTCGAAAATGGTATTGTTTGGTAACCATACATCACATCATTCAAGGACGTGTGGTAACCAGTGCCGCAAAGACATCGAGCGCGTGAGCGAACGCGGAAGTTCCAGAATGCGACGGTCTTAGCGAAGGTAACATGAATTTTGCAAATTCCGTCTGGACACAAATTCCACGGCGCTGCGCATTTCGCGAACGAAATTGATGTTTTGCGAACAGCAGAATAGTAACATCTAAGAAACGTAGTGGAATCGACTCGAGGTTCAGTTGACACAACACCAACATCGTCCTCGACAGAAACATCCCCGCTTTTCACTGCCTAACGTAAGTAAATCTGAATTTAGTCGTTAGTTCTCTTCCCCCAACAGTGATGTGTGTCAGCAAGTACGGCCTCGCCGTGCACATTGGTTAGCCGCCTGTCGTCACGTGCCGCGAAGAAGAATGCATGTCAGTTCATCGAGCGCTGCGACTGGATCCGGTTTGCATGAAGTCACCCTCCCACTCCCCCACGAACGCGTATTGCCTGCGGCGATGTCGCCACGAGAAGCTTCGAGAATCCAATGTCCAATCAACCTTCCAGCACGGCGCGCCTGAGCACCAGCGATCGACGCCGGGTGAGGCGAAGGGCTGAAGGTGTTACTAGGAACTTCTTTATTATTCTTCCAATTTCTTCCTGTCAGTTGCTACCTTTGCCTAGTCTCAAGAGTACATCTTTCCGTGTGGCGTTGCTTCTTCTCAGTTTTTTAGAATCCTCTAATAATAGATTTGGCGTTGCTTCGTCTCTGAGCGTCTCTTTCCCTTTAGCCCCCTCTCACTAGAGCTTGTCAGCCTGTCTGCTGAGAAGTGCCTTGCTACCAACGGGCACGTCGCTGCTGCTCGTCGCTGCCACCTCCACACACCAGGAAGTACGCCGATTCTGTTGTCACTGCTCCCCCACCGCTGCCTCTCGTTTCCTCTACGTTCCCTGCCCACTTTTTCTAAGCGTGCTGCTCCTCCCCTTCCACCCCTGCCTTAGTTTAGCTGCTACTCACGCACTATGTAGTATGCCTTCTGTTCGTGTCATCTCTTTCCAGGATAGTTGCCTCTTATCGTTTCATAACCACTTCTTCCCATGTTTAATCCAACTCGCTCCGTGTATTTTACTGTCACCATATTTCTGTTTGTTTATCCTTGTCCTCCTCTCTTTCTGGCGAACCATTTTTTCCGTCCAAACTTCATAAGATTCATTCACGTTTTATCACCCGCTCTCCCAGTCGTGCAACCTTGTTTCCCCCTGTGTACATCACTGCCTTCCTCCCCCCATGCCTTTGATGTGTCATCCCTCCTTGTGCCTTTTTCCGAGTTTTGAGACAGTCTCAAAAGGCAAGCCCCCAGTCGTGCAACCTTGTTTCCCCCTGGCCCCCTGTGTACATCACTGCCTTCCTCTTCCCCTCCCATGCCTCCAATTGTTTCATCCCTCCATGCGCCTTTTTCCAAGTTTTGAGACAGTCTCAAAAGGCCAGCTCCCAGTCGTGCAACCTTGTTTCCCCCTGTGTACATCACTGCCTTCCTCTCCTCCTCTCCTCCCATGCCTCCGAGGTCCCATCCCTCCCAGTGCCTTCTTTCAAACACTGTCACCACTTCCTCAGCCACTCCTTCCCTCTATCGATTAGGACTTATCTCTGTTTCTTGTCTCCCAACCCCTCATTCTCGCCCTTAGAAGCTTTGCCCCACGGCTGATCTTCTTTATTGCTGGACATCCGTCTACCATCTCTCATTCCCATCCGCTCTCATCCACTCCCTTCAACACTCATCCTCTCCCTCACCATGCTGCAGCTACGTGGAATCTTCTCTCTGCTCCATAGCCCCATGCGAGCATGCCCCACCTCCCCATGTGACCATACCCCACCTCACATCGGGTTTCATTACTTCTTTGCAGGTTTTTCGGAATCCATGTGTAACTTTCTCCTGGTTGTTTCTCCCTCTCAACTCCATCTTACCTGACTGCGAACCTAACGTTCCTTTCAGGTGTCAACTGGTGCAGGTGGCGAGGCCCTATTGGTGGATACCTTGAGGAATTTTCTAAAACCCACCTATCGGAGACGAGTTGCTCTGGTGAGTGTGATGGTGATGAGTGTTAAGAAGGTTGAGGGAGGACTGGTACATTGGTGCAGCAGATTTTAGAGGAGAGGAGTGGCGTAAGGTGTACAGCACAAGCTAACGCTTTGCATTGTAAACGGTATAATATGTTGGGTAGAGATAGAAGAACGTGTCGAGATGGCCGAGTTGGTCTAAGGCGCTGGATTAAGGTTCCAGTCCGAAAGGGCGTGGGTTCAAATCCCACTCTCGACATGTTTTGCAATTCGATGTGCAAGTTATCAGCGCGTAGGCATGCTAGTATTCTGAGTAACATGATGCTCCAACCACTCTTGCCCCGCGCTCTCTCGCACGGCAGGTCTATCCCCTTTTCCTAAAAGCCTTTCTCCTGTTTCCACGCAGATGCAATTTCCGTATGTGTTCTCTTGCCTCTCCTCTCGTCTCCATCCGCTTCCCTCTCCCCTCTCCCCTCTCCCCTCTCCCGCCAACTTTCCGGCAGCTCAAGGCAGGGCGGCTCCTCAGTATCTCGGTCTTTTGTTTCAAATCTCTCCCCTCTTCCACCTGTCGCACCCCACAGCTCGAGAGAGGGCGTTTCCTCCTACCCCCCGGCCCACACCTCACAGCACGAGCCGGGGCAGTGTCTCACCTTTTACCCTCTTCTGTTTCAAGTCTCTCCCCTCTCGCCTCTCCCCTCTCCTCTCTTCCCTCTCCCCTCTCCCCTCACCCCTCTCCCCTTTCACACCTGTCCCACCCCACAGCACGAGCGAGGCTTCTTCTCACCTTTTACCCTCGTTTGTTTCGAAACTCTCCCCTCTCCCACCTCCCACCTCCTTTACTCCCTATCCCATCTCGCACCCCAAAGCATGAGACCGGGCTTCGTCTCACCTTTTACCCTCTTCTGTTTCACATCTCGTGGTAAGCATAGCTCGTTGGTGCGTCTGCACTTGCAAGGCTGCAGAAAAGGTATACGACAGGGAGTTCAGCATACCGCACCATGCGGTTGTGTGCGGTTCTCATCGGTAGGGAGCGAAATGGAATATAACGCGCGATGGCAACGCCATGTCAACAACCAGCTGGCGATTGGAACCGAGAGTGGCGAACGATGCGATTGATGGCAACAGATGGGATGGGCGTGCGGCGCGTATGGACGACGCGTGCCATGCATGGAGTGACATGCTTCTTTCACGTGCTCTCTCGTTCCTCCTCTTCCAAAGGAGACATTTCGGTTCAGACAGTTTTTTCCTTCTCCCCCTCCGCTCTTCCCTTGAGTCAAGCCAGCAAGTAACTACCAATTATCCACATCTTCCAGATACGCCTGCCAGTTGCCCCTTTCGCAAGAGTCGAGAGTATCTTTCCTCTCTGTGTGGCGTTGCTCCTTCTCAGGACCGTTCTCTCCCTTTCGCCCATACCTGCGGCGCTTGTCAATCTGTCTGCTGCGAAGCGCCTGGTTCCTAATCAGCGCCTCGCTGCTGGTTCCTAATCAGCGCCTCGCTGCTGGATCCCAATCAGCGCCTCGCTGCTGGTTCCTAATCAGCGCCTCGCTGCTGGTTCCTAATCAGCGCCTCGCTGCTGGTTCCTAATCAGCGCCTCGCTGCTGGTTCCTAATCAGCGCCTCGCTGCTGGTTCCTAATCAGCGCCTCGCTGCTGGTTCCTAATCAGCGCCTCGCTGCTGCCCTTGCACACACTAGGTACGCACACCCCATCCTGTTCTCTCAGTGATGCCCCACTCACAACATCTTCTTGCTCCCATCTGAATCACCTGCCACCTCCACCCACCAGGTACACACAGCCCTCCTGTTTTTCCCCACAGCTGCAACTCTTCCATCCCTCTGCGTTCCCTGCCTCTCTCATCCTCTCTCTCCTTCTCCTCCCTTTTCAACCCTGCCCTGTATCGTCACCACTCCCTTACATGGAGCGCAGCTAGACTTCATGGCGCAGTCATCCGAAGCAAGTGCGGGCATCTTACCGGGCCAGCCACTTATCTGTACTATCGGCCATTCCAATCGGACATGGGAAACCTTCATTGACCTACTTCAACGCAACCAGATTGTCCGGGTGATTGATGTGAGAACTCTACCGGGGTCACGCCATAATCCACAGTTCAATAAAGAGGCTCTCGAGACGTCCTTACCTTCAGTTCAGATTTCTTATACGCATCGTCCGGGCCTTGGGGGCCGGCGCAAAGCGCGGGCCAACTCTCCCAACACCGGTTGGCACAATCTTTCTTTTCGAGGTTACGCGGATTACATGCAATCGCCTGAGTTTGCCGAGAATGTTCAATGGGTTGCTGATTTAGCACGCGCTGAGCGTTGTGTGCTGATGTGCGCTGAAGCAGTGGCGTGGCGCTGCCATCGCTCGATGATTGGCGACGCGCTTCTTGTGCGGGGTATTCGGGTCGAAGATATCATTGGGCCGAAGGAACGTAAGCCACACGTTCTTACCGCCTTCGCCCGCGTTGACGGGATGGAAATCACTTATCCAGCATTATGAGTTTTAGCCGGCATTTCCCTAGCAGTGGCAGCACCAGTGGTGGCAGCAGAGGCAGCGGCAGCGGTGACGGCAGCAGTGGCGGCGGCGGCAGCAGTGGCAACAGCAGTGGCTGCGGCAGCAGCGGCAGCAGCGGCGGCAGCAGCGGCAGCAGCGGCGGCAGCAGCGGCGGCAGCAGCGGCGGCAGCAGCAGTAGCAGCAGCAGCGGCGGCAGCAGCAGCAGCGGCGGCAGCAGCAGCAGCAGCGGCGGCAGCAGCAGCGGCGGCAGCAGCAGCAGCGGCGGCAGCAGCAGCAGCAGAAGCAGCAGCAGCAGCGGTGGCAGCAGCAGTGGTGGCAGCGGTGGCAGCAGCAGTGGTGGCAGCGGTGGCAGCAGCAATGGCAGCAGCAGCAGCAGCGGGTGGTGGTTGAGATCAGGAGTGAGTAGTGTCTCGCATGGCTGCAGGAGGGGAGCTGCAGAAGAAATGCCAGGCTGTTTGGGTGCAGGGTGTACAAGTATCTTCAAGAGGAGAGAGGGTACATTAGCTGATAGGCAAGGAGTGGAAGTGTGTGCAAGTAGGTGGCTGGACAAGGCCTTGCTTGTAAACAGCCTAGGGTAGAATAGTAATTTGTGAACTTGCTTGCTTGCGCCCTGTCCTGAACTGAGGCTGAACTACTGATAGTTCTGCTGGCTGACTTTGGATGCAAGCTTGTGTACGCCACACTTGATTCTGTTGTGAAATATGAAATGCCGCAGGCACGTGGCAGCACACCCGCAGGCACGTGGCAGCACACCCGCAGGCACATGGCAGCATACATTCTATGCGTGCAGGTGGCTTCACATCTGAGGTGGCTTCACATCTGAGGTGGCTTCACATCTGAGGTGGCTTCACATCTGAGGTGGCTTCACATCTGAGGTGGCTTCACATCTGAGGTGGCTTCACATCTGAGGTGGCTTCACATCTGAGGTGGCTTCACATCTGAGGTGGCTTCACATCTGAGGTGGCTTCACATCTGAGGTGGCTTCACATCTGAGGTGGCTTCACATCTGATTGCAGGCAGGGCCAAGTGCCGACGCGGAGGTGAGTGATGCCTAGTACGGTATGCAGAGAAATCTGAACATTATTATCAACCTCTCTCTCGTCCTCCATCCATTGATGTTGCTGCCATGCCTACCAACTTTTGCTCCCTCGCCCCCTCCCCACCCAATATGGTGCTTGTGGCTCTGGTTTGCCTTGATGGAATAATAGCTGTTTGCACCGCTTCCCCCCAAATGTCAACATCAGCTTTCTTCCACTCCCACCTCCTCGCTCATCAGTAAGCCTCTACCTCCTTCACACTCTCCCCCTCACTTCCTTCCCCTTTCCACACCAACAGCACCAACAGCGTCTGTGGTATGGAGAAGAGGAGGCGGCGGGGGTGGCTGGGGCTGGCCGCTGGTATGTGCGTTGGTATGTGCGTTGGTATGTGCGTTGGTATGTGCGTTGGTATGTGTGTTGGAAAAAGGAGGGCAATGGGGTGGACCGGATGGTCATCACCATGAGGATGCTCGACAGGCTGGGTGGGTGTCATCTGCGACATGGTGGTAGAGATGTATGGGCAGTACGAGCAAGGAGATGTCCTGGGCGGTACATATACTTACTCCACATCCATATCTAGGATATGGAATAAGGAGTACGACGTGGTGTTCACAGTGGGTGTGGCTTGTGCTTTACAGTCACTTGGAAAGTGTTTGTAATCTGCTTAGGGCGGAGGGAGGTGGTGCGGGACGCTAGGAGTACGTACGACTTCGTGTGCTGGTGAGTTTACGTAGGCCTCGTGGATGAACTTGTGCGTTTCGACAGCTTCCATGGTGTTTCGCATTGATGGGGCCCGTGTTTTGTTGTCATGTGAGGCCTCCCTCCTTTGCAGCTTCACCCTTGCAGGCCTTGTATGGTGCTTCTTTGGTGCGACTTTTGAGAATTCTTAGAAGTCGCACCAGTATCCCTTTCAGGCCTAGTATGGTGCTTCTGCCACTCGATCTCTGACAAGGCAGAATCAATTTGAGCACTGCCTTCCCATATGCAACGCCAGCATCACATATCCTCCACTCCCCTCTTCTCACCCAGTGGTATACCCCTCTTCTTTCCATCCCCCCCCCAGCCCTCCCCAGCACACCAACAGCATCTGCCTTGTATGAAGGAGCCCAGCTCGTGGCTGCAACACAAAGCCTGGCGACAATCAGGCGGCTGGCGAGCTGCAGCAGCATCAGTGGTGGCGGTGAAGGCGGTCAGCGGGGAGTGGGTGGAGACAGGCTAGGAGGGAGCCCAACTCATCGCTGTGACATACAGCCGGGCGGCATGGCAGGGTTGTGGGATGCAACAATGTTGCAGCGGCAGTGGTGGTGGTGAGTTCTGTCAGCCATGGGTGGGGTGGAGGCAGGTGAGTAGGGAGCCCAACTCGTTTCCTCCATGACACACAGCCGGGCGGCATGGCAGGGTTGTGGGATGCAGCAGCAGTGGTAGTGGTGAAGTCAGTTAGCGGGTGGCGGGTGGAGGAAGAGGGGGATGAGCACAGCTCATCGCTGGAACACACAATGGGGCAGGACGGATCCCAACTCATATCCATAACACACAACAGGGCAACAGGAGTCATGGAAAGCAGCAGCAGTGGTGGCGGTGCAGTGAAATCGGTCACCTGCCTGCATGTACTCGCGTGAGCAGCCCAGCCCACCTCTGTGACACACCAGCCAGGCAGCATGGCAGGGCCATGGGATGCAGCAGCAGTGGTGGCGGTGAAGCTGGTGAGTCATGAGTATGGTGGAGGCGGGGAGGAGGGAAGGTAGGGAGGCTGACCCATGGGAGGGAGGGAGGGCAGTATGAGCAGCAGGGGCCATGGATATGAGGTAGTAGATGGCTTTTCAGTTGATGACAGGCAGGGCGACGTGCACAATGAGGCGTGGAGTTGGGGAGAGAAAAGAGAGGTAGCAAAAGCTAGCTGCACTTCGGTGGGTGCAATAGTTTCATGTTACTCACACGGGCTTTTAGGCTCGCAGGTACAAGCACATGGCGTGACTGAAGGTGCGTGTAAGTATTGGAGAGAAGGTGCAACTGCAGCTCAACGTAGTGGAGAGAGTGACATTGGACTAATACATTGGCTCGAGATAGCAACGTCCGAAGAATCGCAAAACGATGTACCGGTACATGTGCACTTGGTTTTCAGAATACTGAATTGGTACATGCTGTTTCACCAGCATATATTGGTACATGCTGGCGACAGGTCTTGAGGTCATCCATGTTCCGTCCAGCCCCACAAAGCAGCAGCACCATTTCTATCGCTCCCTCAGGCATCAACTCTCTCTCCATCCCGTATCACCTACACCACAACCGCCTGATAAACAATCTCCCACTTTCCCCCTCCACACCCCACACCCCCTCCTGTGCTGTGTAGTTTTACATATCCCCTTTATCACTTAACTATCCCCTCCCCCTCCAGAAAACCTCAACCCCCTCCATACACTTCTCCCCCTCCTAGAAGGTTGGTTGTTGGTGGCAGCAGAGGCGATGTATGCACTCCAACCGCCTTTTAAGAATCTTTACGCGTACCCCTCTTCGATCCCACCTTCTCTTCCCCTGCCGTCGCCCTATCCGCCCCCAGCTGCATCTGTCAGGCGCCTTGCCATGATGTAATATCTAACAAAACCAACAAAGGATGAGACCAAGCATGGAGGGAGGTGAGGCTGGTGGCGACAGGAGTGGCTGGAGTGGGATAATTAGCACGCCAACCTGAAAGTTCTACAGCTTATGGGGGGGGGGGGGATGCTTTGCATGTCAACATGAGCTGCCATGTCAGTATTTTAGTTGGAGTGTTGGGGCAGCAGTGCAAGCACACCTCAACCCATGCCATATTGCTAGGACAGATCCAATCGCTTATCACTACCCTACCATTCTCTCATGCCTGCCCTTCCCCATGCCTGTCCTTCACCCATCCCTGCCCTTCACCCATGCCTGCCTTTCAGTCAGTTCCAGCATACCCACTCGAGCTCCGAGGGACGCGATGAGGGTACTACACAACAGTAGAAGTCGAGTCAGGGGCAGAAACAAGCAGGGTGGGGGTTGTATTAAGTGGGTAGAATGGTGGGGGTGCAGTGAGGGGATGCAGCTGCAATAGCCTTGGTCTGATCTTTCTGTGCTGAATACATGGCTGCAATGTGGTGAGTGTTGGTGACACTCAACGACCTCAGAGGAAAGGAGAGGAGAGCGACCAGCCTGCACCTCTGCAGCGCACGCTGAGACAATGTCCTTTGAAAAAACATATACGTCACATGCCAGTCTTCATTGCCGGCATGCCTCAGAGGAAAGGAGAGGAGGGCGACCAGCCTGCTCCTCTGAGCCAGCAGTTTGCACTGCACACTGAGGAGCAGAATGAAACTTACCGGTAGTTGATCTCTTGATCTCCTACCGTTTGTTCATCCTGTATGCCGGCCGGTGTATTTGCTACCGTATATGGCGTTGGTTGGGTGATGCAGCAGCACAAGCGACCTCACGGCTTTCTCATGCAGGAAAGGACAGTTGTGTGCTACTCCTCTGCCCTTTGTCCCATGCATGAAGCACTTCCAGGCTGCCACTCAGCCTAACCAACCATATGCCCTCTATGAAGCTGCAGCACACTTGTGCATGCCTGCTTCATTGCAAGCTTCTACAACAGCCACTACAACGAATCAAACACTCCTTTTTTCATTTCAGTATAGGTGGATGGTGAAAGTTCTGTTCTTACAACATTCAGAGTTGACGGCACACAAAAAAAAGGATCAAGGACTTGCTTGCAGAATCGTTCTCCTACTCTAAAATGTATAATTTTGCTGGTTTGCCAGTGTTGGGAATTCTCACACATAACTTAGTGCGTTTCTGTAGTATCGAACCTCACCCGATACTGAAGCACAACAAAAGGAGTATGAAGTCGAAAAGGCGCGTACCGCATCAAACCGCAACTGGAGGTTGCGAGCTGTAACCGCCTGGAGGTTACGCAACAGCAGGCGACGCTTTAGTGAACAGTAACCGCCTCGATAGTCGAAGCGTTACGCGTCTCGATAAACATAACCGCTTCCTGTAATCTATCTTTTCTATATATTCCTGTATGCTCTTTGCTTTAATCAATTGCTTGTTCTCACATACCAGCACAAGTACATTCACTCAAGACTTCCGCTGTGCTACTCTAGCACCTACTAGCCTATTCTCTGCAAAGATCCTAAGGCTGAAATCCTCAGCCTAACATGGTATGAGAGCAGTCAGAGAACAAAGGCTCTCGTCACTAAGCCTCTTCCAGGCTACCGATCTGCAAGCAACCAAGAAGTTCAATCTTTATTCAAGAAAGGCAAGACATGGCAAGTGGCAAAGAAAGAAGATCATCCACGGGATCTACTCTACCCCCGGTCTCCGAGTTGCAGACCGAAGGAGGAACAACGCCCGGATTAACGCCGGAAGCGACGGAACGTTCTACTCAAGCGCCAGTAGCGCCACCAACAATCTTCAACCCAAGCTTAATGGAGGAGTTCTTCAACTTCATGTCGCAGCAGCAGTCCTCACAACCTGCAAACAGCAACAGCGTAAACAACGGAGCGGCACCAATGAGTATTGACAACTCATCGTTCGGACGACATAATCAACAAACACCAAATTCGGTCTCACCTGGTTCCTTCACGTTCATGCCGCCCCGCCATCCAGCGACTCCTCTTCCCGCCATCAAACGAGACACCGAAGAAGTCCTGCAAGTACAAGCACAGTTCAACAACATCCTGCGACTGCACACATCCACACCATTCAACGGGAAGGACTTCTACTCTTGGAGCTTCGAGTTTGAACTCTTGATGGAAGGCGCGAATCTCCTTGGATTCTTCAACGGTACCTGGCCATATCCACACAACGGCGAAGACAAAGACAAAGAAAATTATACGTATCACTCCCTGATGGCTTATACCGTTCTTCTCCGAAACCTGTCGCCGAACGAACAACAAAGCATCCGCGCCTACCGGAACTACGCAAACTCTGCGGAACTCGCTTATCAGCATCTGCGAAGCATCCATCAAGCATCCGACAGCGTTACACAAAGCCGACTCATGGCACAACTGACAACAGTTCAAATGCAACCTGGAGAAAAGGCCATGCCTTACATCAGTCGCTGTCAAGGACTACGTGACAGAGTCATTCGCTGCGGAGGAAACTTATCTGAAGAAGCTTTCGTAACCGTCGTTCTTGCCGGCCTTGGACCTCAATGGCGCACCACCCGCTCACTTCTTCGCGCTCACGGTCGACTCTCCGAAATGCATCTCTGCGCCGAACTTCACGCCGAGCAGCAGGAAATGGACCTGTTCGAAGAACGCAACAACAAAAGGCATCATCAACCAGTTGTTCTTTACACCAATCGACGACAGCCACGTTACCAAAACCGAGGACACGTACCTCCTTATTGTCATCTGTGTCGGACTTCAGGGCATACACGCTTCAACTGCCCTCAGCATCAACGACAACCAGCACCATTCTCTCGTCCTCTGCGACCCGCGCCTCCTCACATCGCGTCAACTCAACAACGATCCGCGACCGTCTCAACGACCACTTCAACACGACCATCAACTTCCACTTTGGGACCTGCACAAACATCAAGAATCGTCGCCATGGCACGAACAACAGAGTCAAACATCGACTCGTGTATTACCGGCTCCCCACCGACTTACAGTCCTGACGAGCAACCGTCACCACCACCGTCGTCCCTTAACGTGAATCCAACGTACGCCGCCATCGCAAACAGAGCACCCACCGGACCAGACACATGGTTCCTCGACAGCTGCTGTGGTCATCACATGTGCTCCTCATCACGATTTCTTCAGCGTGAACGACGCCTTCCGCGAGACGTCATCATCACCGTCGCCAACAACGAAAACCTGCGCACCAACAAACAAGGAGTTGTGGAGCTTCAGTCAAACGAAACAAACGTGATCCTTCAACTAAACAAAGTACTCGTCGTCGACAACCTCGGCTTCAACTTACTGAGCGTCAGCCAACTCATGCCGAAAGGCGTTCACCTGGAGTGCGACTCCGACGCCCTGGAAATCCGTCTTTACCACGGAAAGGGGGGGGTTTTCATCGGCCGCGCAATCCAACAAGACGACGTGTTCGTCCTCGATTTCGTCCTCGACAAAGGCACCGCCGACAGCGACGGCATAGTCGCTCTCGCACCCTGGACGCATCCGCCAGACCTCGACCCGAACTTCAGTCCTGAAGGCTTCCGGTACTCTCGTACCATTCCCGAAGCTGAACGCACCAACGCGCTTGTCGTCCTGCAAACACAAGCAACAACACCTGAGTCAGCACCCGTCATCGAAACAACAACTGCACCCATCACAGCACCAACAACCACCGAACCTGCAGTTGAAGAACCAACCATTCTCGCGGAGCAACCTTCCAAAACTCCACAGCCCGGTCCCTCCGTCGCGCCACCACCTCTCATCATCGACACGCCACCAACAGCCGCCCAGCAGTTGACGCCAGCACCACGCGCTGTTCATCGAAGTGCAGCAACACACGCCGCCCTCTTCGCCAACGCAGACTTTTATCAACGCTCCGTCGGTCACAGCGCCTCCGAAGACATCTGGCATCAACGTCTTGGACATCCTGGAAACAAAACACTTTACAACACAATGCGAGCCGGAGTGTTAGACAAGAACGCCCTACTGCTTCCCAACGGACGTGAACTCGAACGACCACGCGGTACTTGCTTCATCTGCCCGGAAGCAGATCTGCCTCACCAACCGTTCCCGTCACATCACAACCCGAGCGCCCCAGTTTATCAACCACTCGAGAAAGTCTACATCGACATCCTCTACATACCTCGAACTGAAGGACGTGCAGATCTGAACTACGTCATCACCTTCATCGACGCCGCAACGCGATATGTCTGGCATGTCAACTTACCGTCACGAGACATGGCTCTAGAAGCCTTCACAGCCTGGCTACCTGTCGCTGAAAGAGAGTCGGGAGTGAAACTGAAGAGTTTTCAGTCAGATGGCGCAAAGGAGTACCAGTCAAACCACTTCACGCAGTTCTTGGCAGAAAGAGGCATCAAACGCCTCATCTCTCTTCCTTACGCTCACCAACAGCAGGGTGTGGCAGAAAGGATGAACAGGACCCTGCAGACAACCATGCGAAAGCTGCTACGTGGAACTCGACTGCCCAACTCAGAATGGCCAGCAGCGATGGACCACGCTGTCCTCCTGCACAACTTGCTGTCCTCGTCTTCACCGCCCAACAACGCATCTCCGCACCTGTTGTGGACTAGGAAGCTGGGCAACACAAAAATGTTAAGAGTTTTTGGGTGCATGGTACAGTACCGCCCACACACTGCACGCGCAGGGAGATTTTTGCAACGTGCACAGAAGGGTCTACACCTCGGGCTGGCAAAACATTACGAAGCCTGGCGAATCTTCGACGTCCACACAAAGGAAATAGTAGCAGCACGTGACGTTATCTTCTACGAGCGACTCACCCTCAACCATTACCTGGACAACATCGCACGCCACGTCGACCCCACCGGCGGATTTTCTGGCTCCCGAGCCTTCGTTTCACCCTCCGATGCTGCTGACTGGGAAGAAGAAAACGTTGACGGCGCCTCCGAAGCTGCTGGACCCCTTCCCTACTGCTCCGTCCCAATCCCCATGGACGAGGAAAATCCTCGCGACAGCAACAATGCCGACGTCTACTACCATTTCGCCGACACTGGTTACGTAACACCCCAACCAGTCAACACCGACATTTCAGAACGATACGGCCCCGGATTCGCACCTGATCCTGAAGCGGGAGACGAAGCAGTCTATCCCGAGGATCCCATGCTGAACCGTCACACACCCAGCGGGCTCCAAGTCCTGGGACTCGTAGCTGCAGTGCACGGGACTTCGACGCCACCTGAAGAGCCTCGCTCTGTCAAGCAGGCTCTGGGGGGGGAACACAAAGAAAAATGGCGCGAAGCCATGGAAAAGGAGTTAAAAGCGCTTTCAGACCGCAACACCTGGAAGATCCCCCCCGCATCACTCGCACAAAACAGACCCATTCTCTCCAGAAAATGGGTATTCCGGATCAAAACCAACTCCGACGGAACCATCGAACGATTTAAAGCTCGATGGGTCGTCCGCGGATTCGACTAAGAATATGGTCGCGACTTCACTGAAACTTTTGCACCAGTCAGTCGACATACTTCCCTGCGCATTCTACTCGCCATTGCCGCCTCACGTCGCCGCCCACTCCGACAAATCGACGTCGCCAACGCTTTTCTGTACGCCCCAGTCGACGCTGAAATCTTCGTCAAACAGCCCCACGGGTTCGTCGACGACCCTTCCCTCGTCTGCCAACTACTTAAATCACTATACGGAATTAAGCAGGCACCGCGACTCTGGCAGCAGTACCTGCACGCACGACTAAAACGCATCGGATTCAACCAAATGCCCCATGACCAGGGCATGTATCGCCTCACTCACGACAACGACTACGTCCTGCTAATCGTCTACGTCGACGATCTACTTTACATCGGGTCAACTACCACCATCGTCACCTGGTTCGAGAAGGAGCTTCAGACAGATCTCTCCCTCACAGTCTCACCCAACGTCACGCAGTACCTAGGGCTCAACATCCTCGACAAAGACAACGCCATTCGTCTCAGCGCCTCAAAATACGCAAGCACTATCGCCGAACGCTTCTGCATCACACCGACGCACGTCGCAACACCCTACAGTCACCTATCGCTCGATCCAACCGAAGAAACCGACGCAATGCCGTCTGCTGGAATCCAGGGATATCAACAGAAACTGGGCTGCCTACTCTTTGCCGCCGTTACGTGCCGACCGGACTTATCCTACAGCGCCAGCTAGCTAGCGACCTACCTCAAGCGCCCAGAAGAACGTCACCTCAAGGAACTCAACCGTGCCCTTCTCTACTTCATCTCGACGCCAACAGTTGGCCTAACGTATCACAAGAGCACAACGACCGACCTAAAACTACTCGGCTATGTCGACGCTGATCACGCTGCTGATCGTGTCGATCGTCGCTCCCGCACCGGCTACGTCTACCGTCTCGAGCCCGTCGGAACTATTTCCTGGCAATCAAGTAAGCAAGAACTCGTCGCACTATCATCTACTGAAGCAGAGTATATTGCTCTCTGCACCGCTACCAAGGAAGGTCTGTACCTGCGCGAACTGCTGGAAGAAGCGAAAATTGCGAAAGTACCCAGCTTCTCGCTTTTCTGCGACAACCAGTCCGCGATACGGATCGCGAACAAGAATGGCTTCGCCAACAGAACCAAGCATATCGCACTGCGATACTTCTTCGTAAAAGACGAAATTGAGAAAGGAAAACTCCAGCTGGACTACTGCCCGACCACCGAGATGACAGCAGATTATTGTCAAACATTATATATGTTATGCTTGTGTAGGCTACAGTGGGTTAGCCTATAGGGGGTACACAATTCTAGGGTTTCCTACTTGTACTCATTTCACTGCTAGTTCATTCATTCCTGTTTACTTGTTTCACATGGTATCAGAGCGGGTCCTGCCTTAGGACCGTTTTTTTAGGGCCCACCGAAGCGCGCCCCGAGGCGCGCCTTTTTTTTTAGCGACCCCTCGGGTCGCCATTTCCCTCGCGGCCCCGCTGTCCCTCAGACGCGGCCCCGCCACCTCTCCTGATCGCGGCCCCGCCACCTGCTTGACGCGGCCCCGCCGCCTCCCCTGACGCGGCCCCGCCGCCGGCTCTGACGCGGCCCTGCCGCCCGCTTCGTCGCGGCCCCGCCACCTGCTTGACGCGGCCCCGCCGCCTCCACTGCCGCGGCCCCGCCGCCGCCTCTGACGCGGCCCTGCCGGCCCGCCGCTGCACCCTACGGCCCGCCGCTGCACCCTACGGCCCGCCGCCTCACCTGACGGCCCCGCCGCTGCTCCTGCCGGCCCGCCGCTGCACCTGCCGGCCCGGAGCTGCACCCAGCGGCCCGCCGCTTCACCTGACGGCCCCGCCGCTGCACCTGCCGGCCCGCCGCTGCACCCTACGGCCCGCCGCCTCACCTGGTCGGCCCGCCGCTGCACCCTACGGCCCCGCCGCTGCACCTGCCGGCCCGCCGCTGCACCGGTCGACCCGCCGCTGCACCTGACGGCCCCGCCCCTGCATCTCCCGGCCGAGCCGCCCCAGCAGCCGAACCGCCCGGGAGCCGAGCCGCCCAACGCCGAGCCGCCCGGGACCCGAGCCGCCCTGCCGCCGAGCCGCCCGGGAGCCGAGCCGCCCTGCACCCGAGCCGCCCTGCCGCCGAGCCGCCCGGGAGCCGAGCCGCCCTGCGCCCGAGCCGCCCAGCCGCCGAGCCGCCCGGGAGCCGAGCCGCTGTGCACCCGAGCCGCCCGGTCGCTGAGCCGCCTTTCTGCAGAGCTGCACGACCTGCCCTGCCTGGTGAGCACAGTCCCACTGACACTGCGAGCTCTTTCCCTACTGCTTGCACTGCGTCGCTGTCGTCGCCATGGCCACCCCTAGTGTTCTAGCTTTTGACGCTGAGGGTCGCGCCATTGATTTTGAGGTCTGGTTAGACGACCTGCAGCTGTTCTTACAGTGCGACAGGGCTGACGACCTTTCTCTCTTTGACCTCACCTCTGGCGCCTCTTCTGCTCCTGCTGCTGATGCTGATCCCACTGTCCGCTCTCAGTGGGCCACCCGCGATGCTGCTGCACGTCTTGCTGTGCGTCGCCACCTCCCTACCTCTGAGCGTGCGCACTTTAGTCAGTACAAGAGTGCTCAGACCTTGTACGACGCTGTAGTTGCGCGCTACTCCTCCCCTGCCACTGCTGCACTGAGCCGTCTCATGCTTCCCTACCTCTTTCCTGACCTCTCTGCCTTTCCCACTGTTGCTGACCTCATTACGCACCTCCGCACTAGTGACACTCGCTACCGCGCCGCCCTTCCTGCTGAGTTCTGCGCTAAGAACCCACCCCCCATGTACATCGCTCTCTACTACGTAGTCGCGCGCCTCCCTGACTCCCTTCGCGTCGTCAGGGACCACTTTCTCGCTGTCTGTCCCACCACCCTCACCGTCGACCTCCTCGAGAAGGCCCTCCTCGCAGCGGAGAAGAGCATAGTCGCTGTAGGTGCTTCTCGTGGTGACCCTCGCACCCCCATCTTTGAGGGGTGCTCTCCTTCCCCCTTGCTGCCCTCTGTTGCCTCTGCTGCTGCTGCCGACCTGCTTGGTCTTGAGTCGGTCGGCGCGGCGTCTACCCCTAGTGGGAGACGTCGCTCCAGCAAGGGCAAGGGGGGCAAGGGCGCGGGTGGAGCTGGAGGGGGCGGTGGCGGTGGCGGCGGTGGCGGCGGAGGGAGTGGGGGTGGTGGCGGGACTAGTGGCGGGGGTGGTGGTGGTGGTGGCAGCAGCGGCGGAGACGGTGGTGGTGGTGCCAGCGGTGGTGGTGGAGGCAGCGGCGGAGGTGGAGGCGGCGGAGGTGGAGGCGGTGGAGGCGGCAGCGGAGGAGGCGGTGGTGGTGGAGGAGGTGGAGCTGGTCGGGGTGGTACCCAGCAGCGTAGCGGCGGTGGTGGTGGCCAGCGCTCGCAGCGGCAGCAGCAGCAGCGCTCGCGGGACATCCCTCCGCCTCAGCAGCTTCGTGAGTGGTACGCTGGGCGTCAGAGGGGTGGGGGTACTGGTCCCTGCACCTACGTTCTTCGTTCCGGCGACCGCGCGGGTGAGCAATGTGGGGGTGCCCACGCCACCCAGCGCTGCTTTGGCCGCCTGACGGACGCTTGGCGTCGGCAGTTCCCTGGGGCTAGTGAGATCCCTCGCTGGGATGAGCTTCTAAGGGCTGGTGTAGCGATCTTTGATCTTGATTTTGATGCTATCCTTGCTGCTATGTATGCTGTGGATTATAGTGAGGAGAATGAGGGTTACCGGTGTTTCCAGCCCGACCCGGGCATTGGTACTGCTGCGCTAGGTGCTTGTGAGGCTGCTGCTCTAGGTGCCAGTGCGTCTGTGCTCTCAGGTACTGGTGAGACTGCGCTCTCAGGTACTGCGTCGTCCTCGTCCTCCCTCACTTTCACACTTGACTGCGGGGCTTCTCGCTCCTTCTTTCGAGACCGCACTACCCTTACGCCGCTCGGCCGGCCGGTTGCGGTCTCCCTTGCTGACCCCTCTGGGGGTCCTGTCCTGTCTCACTTCTCCACTGTCCTCCCGTGTCCGGCTGCCCCTTCGGGCACCCTGTCTGGTCTGTACCTTCCCTCGTTCTCTACGAACTTGGTGAGTGGAGCGGACCTGCAGGATGTGGGGGTTCACCAGTTCACTCCTGCGAGTCAGCGGGTGACCCACTGCACGGAGGCACGCACAGGCCGACACCTGGCCACGTTCTCGCGTCGGCCTGGGTCGAGTCTCTACACCCTGACCGTTGAGTCTCCTCCTGTCCCTGCGTCTGGTCAGGTGGCTGCGTCGGGTCAGGTGCTTGCTGCTGTGTCCCGGTCAGGTCCTGAGTCTGCCCCCTGTTCTTGTCGCCTCCTGTCTCACGAGACTCTCCTGTGGCACCACCGTCTTGGCCACCCCTCCTTGCCCCGTCTTCGGAGCATGGCTTCCCGTGTCCTTGTCTCTGGTCTTCCCCAGTCTCTCCCTCCTCTCCCCTCCGGGCCAGGACCTTCCTGTGTCCCCTGTGTCGAGGGTCGCCTCCGGGCTACTCCTCACTCCTCCCACTTCCCCCCGACAGAGGCTCCCCTGCAGACGCTTCACATGGATGTGTGGGGCCCAGCCCCCGTCCGTGGACAGGGTCACGAGCGCTACTTCCTGCTGGTGGTTGACGACTACTCGCGTTACACCACAGTCTTCCCCTTGCGCAGCAAGGGTGAGGTCACTGAGGTGTTGATCGACTGGATCCGCGCAGCTCGTCTCCAGCTCAAGCGGAGCTTCGGCTCGGACTTTCCTGTTCTGCGTCTGCATTCGGACAGAGGCGGAGAGTTCTCCTCCGGCCTTCTGCGAGCCTACTGTCGGGCACGAGGCATCCGCCAGACCTTCACGCTTCCGGACTCTCCACAGCAGAATGGGATTGCTGAGCGCCGCATCGGCATTGTCATGGACGTCGCCCGTACGTCCATGGTGCATGCGGCTGCCCCCCATTTTCTGTGGCCGTTTGCGGTTCGGTACGCAGCGCATCAGATCAACCTTCAGCCCAGAGTCTCCCGACCGGAGACCTCCCCAGCTTTGCTTTGGACGGGAAAGGTTGGCGATGCGTCGGCGTTCCGTGTCTGGGGATCTCGGGCGTTTGTCCGCGACTTGTCTGCGGACAAGCTGTCCCCTCGTGCTGCTCCCTGTGTCTTCCTTGGCTTCCCCACAGACGCTCCCGGGTGGCAGTTTTACCACCCCTCCTCTCGTAGTGTTCTGTCCTCCCAGGACGTCACGTTCGACGAGTCAGTCCCCTTCTACCGCCTCTTCCCCTACCGCACTCCTTCCCTCCCCCCTCCCCCGGACTTCCTTGTGCCGGTTCCCCCCCCGGTAGACCCCCTCCCCCCTCAGGTTCCTGCCCCCTCAGGTGTGTCCCAGGTAGACGCCGTTGACCCGGTCGAGGTTACTGGTGACTCTGGTGCTGCTGCGGGTGCTGAGCCTGGGGGTGCTGACTCTTGGGGTGCTGTGCGCGAGGGTGCTGAGCCTGGGGGTGCTACTGCTGGGGGTGCTGGGCCTGAGGGTGCTAGTGCGGAGGGTGCGGAGCCTGGG
Organism: Closterium sp. NIES-65; assembly: GCA_948144175.1. Taxonomy (NCBI): domain Eukaryota; kingdom Viridiplantae; phylum Streptophyta; class Zygnematophyceae; order Desmidiales; family Closteriaceae; genus Closterium; species Closterium sp. NIES-65. The sequence continues at coordinate 1,156,738 of CANXME010002420.1, forward strand.
GGTGCTGAGCCGGGGGGTGCTGTGCCTGGAGGTGCTGGGTCTGGGGGTGCTGGGTCGGGAGCTGCTGAGCCTGGGGGTGCTGAGCTGGGAGCTGCTGAGCCTGGGGGTGCTGCGTCTGGAGCTGCTGAGCCTGGGGTTTCTCCTGCTGCTGCGTCTCGCCGGGAGCCCCTCTCTCCACAGGAGCTGCGCGAGTGGTTCGCTCGCCGCTGGAGGCGTGCTGCTGAGTCTGGAGGTGCTGCTGGAGCTGGAGCTGGAGCTTCTTCGACCGTCGAGGGTGCGGGTGCTGCCGGTCCCGGAGCTGCTGGACCTGCGGGTCCTCCTGGAGCTGGAGCTGCTGAGGGCGTTGGTGCTGAGCCTACTGCTGTTGGTCCTGCCGCTGGAGGTGTGCGTGGCGCTGGTGCTGTCGCTGAGGGTGCTGGTGCTGTCCCTGCTGAGTCTGGAGCTGCCGCGCGGCCTCGGCCGTACTTCGTTCCGCTCCTGCAGCAGGTTCTTGGTCTTTCTCCTCCAGTAGAGGGTCCACCGCCTGTCCAGTCGCAGTCCCTGCTGGAGCCTTCCTCTCCACTGCCTGCTCCCTCTCCTTACACTGGTCCTACTGGCGGTCTTGCTGAGCGTCGTGAGCCTGCGTCTCGTCCCGCGTCGCCTGTTCGTGCTGCTCGCGCTAGTGGTCGCAGTTTGCGTCAGCGTCCTCCTCCTGTCCCTGGCACGCACCGGATGTCTTTGCGTCCGTCCACTGCTCCTCTGCGTGCCCCTTTGCCTTCTCCTCCTGAGTCCTCTCTTCCTGCGCTTGCCGACCCTGAGTCGGACTCTCTTCGTGCTGCCAGTCCTACTGTCACGCGTCTGCTTGCTACTGTCGTCACTGACCCCTCTTTTGAGTCCACTGCTGCGTCTGCTCTAGTCGCTGAGCTCGTCGACTTTGCTGCTCGCTGTCGTCTCGACTACGCTGCTAGTCTTGTTGCTGAGTCTGCGTCTGTCTGTCCTCCGTCCGTCGGGGGTGAGTGTGCTCTTGGCACGGACGTCCTAGAGGACAGGCAGGAGGAGTTACAGTGTCTAATGGCTGCTTCACCTCATCTCGCGTCTGTACTGCTTGCCCCTGAGGGAGACCCGGATGCACTAGACATCCCGACTCCGCGTTCTTACGCGGAGGCCATAGAGGGTCCCTACTCCTCTCAGTGGCAGGCAGCTATGGATGCAGAGATGGCTTCCTGGAAGTCCACAGGCACCTACGTTGACGCGGTCCCCCCTCCTGGGGCGAACATCGTCAGTGGCATGTGGATCTTCAGGGTAAGCGGCCGCCGGGCTCTCCACCTGTCTTCAAGGCACGGTACGTTGCTCGTGGCTTCAGTCAGCGGCAGGGAGTTGACTACTTTCAGACCTTCTCTCCCACCCCGAAGATGACTACTCTTCGGGTGCTGCTGCACATAGCCGCTCAGCGCGACTACGAGCTTCACTCTCTCGACTTCAGCACTGCGTTCTTGCAGGGTAGCCTGCACGAGGAGATCTGGCTTCGCCGTCCACCTGGCTTCACTGGGACTTTCCCTCCTGGCACCCAGTGGAGCCTCCGACGGCCAGTCTACGGTCTCCGCCAGGCACCGCGTGAGTGGCACGACACACTGAGGACTACGCTTGCGGCTCTTGGGTTTGCTCCTTCTACTGCTGACCCGTCGCTGTTTCTTCGCACCGACACTTCCCTGCCGCCGTTCTACATCCTCGTGTACATCGACGACTTGGTCTTTGCCACAGCGGACACTGCTGGACTCGCCTACGTGAAGTCCGAGCTGCTGAAGAGACACACGTGCACAGACCTGGGTGAACTGCGCAGCTACCTTGGCTTGCAGATCACTCGGGACAGAGCACGCCGCACCATTACCTTGACTCAGTCACACATGGTGCAGCAGGTCCTTCAGCGCTTCGGCTTCACGTACTCCTCGCCTCAGGCCACTCCTCTGCCTACTCGCCACTCACTCTCAGCTCTGCCTTCGGATGAGTCCGTAGAGTCGAGTGGTCCGTATGCAGAGCTTGTTGGCTGCCTCATGTACCTGATGACCTGCACACGACCTGACCTTGCATACCCTCTGAGCATTCTTGCACGCTATGTTGCTCCTGGGAGACACAGACCAGAGCACATGGCTGCAGCGAAGAGGGTATTGCGCTACATGTGCAGTACGTCGGGCATGGGGCTAGTGCTTGGAGGGCGGAGTCCAGTGGTCCTTACCGGCCACGCGGACGCTTCTTGGGCTGACGACCAGGCTACGCAGCGGTCGTCACAGGGTTACACCTTCAGCCTTGGTTCCGGCTCTGTCTCGTGGCGGTCTACTCGCTCGTCTTCGGTTCTCGGCTCCAGTTGTGAGGCTGAGATCTACCCCGGGGCCATGGCTGCACAGGAGCTTCGCTGGCTCACCTACCTGCTGACTGACCTTGGAGAGCCGCCTCGTTCTCCTCCAGTGCTGTACGTAGACAACAAGGCCATGCTGGCCTTGTGTCGAGAGCAGCGCTTGGAGCACAGAACGAAGCACATTGCTCTCAGCTACTTCCTTGCTCGTGAGCTGCAGCAGCGTGGTCAGTTGCGACTTGCGTACGTGGCCTCTGAGGCCAACACTGCTGATGTGTTCACCAAGGCACTCGCGCCTTGTGACCATCAGCGCTTTTGCACCCAGCTGGGTCTTGTGCCTGTCTTGCCTCACTTGCTCTCCTCTTGACTTCACTTGTACTGTGACATATATATATACCTGCTCTTGCTTGTCTAGTTTTATATATATGTCTGTACTCCTGCATGTGAACTGGCCTCTGGCCCTGCTCTTGTGCTCGGATTGTGTGGTGACTTTGTGATCCACCCTGAGCTTGCTTTGCTTTGCTTGACTGGTCTTGTGACCCCTTGTTCTCCCCCACTTTGCCTATGCGGGTGTGTCAAACATTATATATGTTATGCTTGTGTAGGCTACAGTGGGTTAGCCTATAGGGGGTACACAATTCTAGGGTTTCCTACTTGTACTCATTTCACTGCTAGTTCATTCATTCCTGTTTACTTGTTTAATTGCGAAAGTACCCAGCTTCTCGCTTTTCTGCGACAACCAGTCCGCGATACGGATCGCGAACAAGAATGGCTTCGCCAACAGAACCAAGCATATCGCACTGCGATACTTCTTCGTAAAAGACGAAATTGAGAAAGGAAAACTCCAGCTGGACTACTGCCCGACCACCGAGATGACAGCAGATTATCTCACCAAGAAGCTGCCAAAGGGGAAATTCGAGTACTGCATGCTGCTCACCGGATTGGGCCACGTCACCGAAGCTGACCACGTCGACACTCCAGAAACGAAGGGGAGTGTTGGGAATTCTCACACATAACTTAGTGCGTTTCTGTAGTATCGAACCTCACCCGATACTGAAGCACAACAAAAGGAGTATGAAGTCGAAAAGGCGCGTACCACATCAAACCGCAACTGGAGGTTGCGAGCAGGCCTCTTGATATAAGGGTGAATCACCCTTATGACCCTTACTATAAGGGTGTGTTCTGATTCGGACCCTTACTTTACAAAGTGGATTTTTTTCTGACACTTACAGGAAAAAGTGAATATGTTTAGGACCCTGATATTTCAGAGTGAAGTGGTGCAGTCGCACTGATCGGGAACATACATCCTCCTCAAAAAGTAAAGTAGCTTGAAGAAACCGAGTCATATGGACATCTTTGCCCACCAAATGCCTCCCACAAGTATCGATATCGCATCCCATTCACTAAAAGACCCATTGTGCTACGGTAAGTCGTAACGCCTAAAATCTACTAGTTATTTTACATGAAAAGTTATAGTTTGGTTTAAACCCTTACAAAAAAGAGTGGTGCTTGCCTGGTACCCTTACAGAAAGAGTGAAAGCAGCTGGTTACCCTTATGAGAAAGACTGGTTCAAATCCTATCCAGCGGCCTGGTTGCGAGCTGTAACCGCCTGGAGGTTACGCAACAGCAGGCGACGCTTCAGTGAACAGTAACCGCCTCGAGAGTCGAAGCGTTACGCGTCTCAATAAACATAACCGCTTCCTGTAATCTATCTTTTCTATATATTCCTGTATGCTCTTTGCTTTAATCAATTGCTTGTTCTCACATACCAGCACAAGTACATTCACTCAAGACTTCCGCTGTGCTACTCTAGCACCTACCGTATTCTCCCGGACATAACACCCCCCCATAATTGTACACCCCCGGGTAGCTTGTGCGGGGTGGGTGTTATGATAGACCTCGTTTCTACTATACCCCCCTTTTTGGCTGATTTTCTATAACACCCCCCTTTTCTTACGGATTCATTGTTATAGTCGTTAACGAGTAGCTGCAATACGGAAGAATATCGTGTGAATTTCTCCCTCAATGAAATTTCGCGGTACTTTCAAAGGCAATCTGCCGAGATTTGCCCCCTCCCACTATTTCTCTGTTGCCACGTGCAGATGAATCTTCCGTTGCAAATGGCAAGAGAGGTGTCACATGGCATTTTCGTGAGGGCGATGAAGTTCGAGGCCGAAACTGACATTCGCGCCTCAGGCAGTGATGCTAAAACGACCAGCAAAACACCCACATTGACTAATTAAAAAAACACTAACACTAAAATATGCCATATGTAAAGACCCGGGTATTATGTATTTTTTTCCTATGAGGAGACCCCCCCCATTTTTTCCCTGTATTTTTAGCTATACCCTAGGGTGTTATGTCCGGGAGAATACGGTACTAGCCTATTCTCTGCAAAGATCCTAAGGCTGAAATCCTCAGCCCAACAGCCAGAACAAAAATACAGATGAAGGCTACAGTTGTGAACACCACTCCTCAAGCCTCTCCTTAACTTTTGCCTCCACCATCACTCCCTACATCCATACCCACCTATCTGCCTGTGCACATCCTCATGAAAATCCCTATGTGGGAGCCGGAGAGACGTCAGCTCCCCTCATGAAACCGGTCTCTTGCCCAACCAGCCCTGCACCTGCTTCTGTCCTGCCCAACCATCTGCAAGGTACAAGGTCTACACGACCATTCTTCGACCCCATGCAACATGCAAGATCAGCTGCGCACAACCACCATGCCATGCCCCATTCCTCCACATGCATAGCCTTTCATTTCACACTCATGGATAGCCATCGTCAACTCTCTCCATCCTTCGCGCCCCTGATCTCAACCCTCTCCCACCGCTGCTGCTGACCCCACTGCTGCCACCACTGCTGCTGCTGCCACCACTGCTGCTGCTGCCACCACTGTTGCTGCTGCCACCACTGCTGCTGCTGCTGCCACCACTGCTGCTGCTGCCACCACTGCTGCTGCTGCCACCACTGTTGCTGCTGCCACCACTGCTGCTGCTGCCACCACTGTTGCTGCTGCCACCACTGCTGCTGCTGCTGCCACCACTGCTGCTGCTGCCACCACTGCTGCTGCTGCCACCACTGTTGCTGCTGCCACCACTGCTGCTGCTGCCACCACTGTTGCTGCTGCCACCACTGCTGCTGCTGCTGCCACCACTGCTGCTGCTGCCACCACTGTTGCTGCTGCCACTGCTGCCGCTACTGCTGCTGCGTCCACCATGCTCACGTCCCTCGCTGCTCTCTTGCTCGCCCTTGTCCCCAGGTTTCCCCCCTCCCCTCCCCTTACCTCCTGCTCTGCCTCGCCTTCCCCCTCCCCTTCGCCTTACCCGTCCGCCCTGCTGATGACCGCTTCTTGCTCCATCGGCAGGGATGCCAGGCAGGAATTTCTGATGCAGCTCCCAATATGCACTAGCTCTCTCGTCCAAAAAGCCGTGCACCTGCCTCTGTCGAACTGCAAGGCACCAGGTCCACATGAACATGCCACAACTCTCTGCAGCATGCAAGTTGAGCCGAGCACCACCACCGTTCCATGCCTCCCCTTATTCCTCACAATTGACTCTGCCATCAAGTGTCTCTCTCCCCTCCATCACTCTCGGCCCCCTTACCTACCTATCCAGCTGCGCACTTTGCCAGCATTAGACCCAATTGGCAGCTGGAGGGTTCTCAGCTTGGCCAAGGCACTCAGCTGCAGCAGCCCATCATCCGTGACTGCCGTGCCACCCAGAAATAGTTCCTTCAGCCCTGTTAGCCTCCCCACATGCACCATGCCAGCATCCGTCACACCCTTGCAGCCACCAAGAAGCAGCTCTTCGAGCGAGGAGAGGCCTGTCAAGTGCTGCAGTCCGTCATCGGTGATTGCCAAGTACTGCAAAAAAAGCCTCCTCAGCGATGCCAACCTCCCCAGATCCACCAATCCAGCGCTTGTTATACCCTCGCAACTGGAAAGGTCCAGCACTTTGAGAGAGGTGAGACCTGTCAAGTGCAGAAGGCCAGTACCTGTAATTCCCGTCCCAACCATCAGAAGAACCTCGAGCCCTGTCAGCCTCCCCACCCACATGCACCATGCCAGCATCCGTCACACCCTTGCAACGATAAAGCCGCAGATCTGCGAGGGAGGTCAGTGCTGTCAAGTGCGCCAGGCCAGCATCGGTCACCTTGGTTTGATCGAGATAGAGCTCCTTGAGCCTGCTCAAGGACCCAATGCCTTCCAAGGCATTGTCTGAGACGTCTGTGTGTCGGAGGTTTAGCGTCTCCAGCTGTGGCAGCCTGTAGAGGTGCTTCATGCCCTCTGTACTGAGGCCTGCGCTATGAATGAAGTTGATGCTCGTCAGATGTGTCATGGTGGACGCATGCGCGAGGATATCGTCAGAGAGGTCTTAGCCCTTCAGATTTAAAGTGGGCCGTTGTGATGCTGACTTGATATTCTGGAGGTCATGGAAAGGGAAGGAATGACAAGCAAAGAACAACCGCATTAGAAATTCATGCGTGCCCTGTCAACCCTGTCCAACCATGCCATGCCCTGTCCAACCAAGCATGCACTGTGTAACAGTTCACTCAACACTCACCTGCCATGCTAACTTCCGATGGCCTTTACTCTGCCTGATTTGCAGCGCAACATCCAGCTTCAAATCTTGTGTCATCTGCCCTTCCTCACAGGCCGCAGATGCCTCCATGTTACGCGGCTCGTTCAACTCCTGCACATCCCTCGCCCTCTCCTCCTCCGGTGCAGAATCCGCTGTGGTTTCTTGCTTCCTCTTCCGACTCTCCCCTCTCAGCCCTTGTGCATCCAGTGCCTTACTCCCCTCAGCCAACTTCTCTGCCAGCTCCCCCTTAACCCCTGCCAGCTCGCATTCAACTGCTTCCAACTTCCCCTTAACCGCTGCCAGCTCCCCACGCACTGCAGTCAACGTGAGCCGCAACTCATTCACCTCCTCTTTCACTGCTGCCAGCGCCGCCCCTTGCAGTATCAACTCACTCAATGTACTCATCTCTCCCTCACCAGCCATCTCGTGCTCTCACTCCCCTCCAACGACCCTCCTTCTATGACCAGGTATTCCCTCCGTTCAACTGACTTTTCGACTGCAGATTGGCGAAAGTAGACACGCGCAACCCTGGTAGGGCAGGGTTGCGCGTTATGAGAGGAAAGAGAAACGAAGAAAGAAAATAGGGAGAAAGGGCATGGTCAGTGCACACACGAACGAGACCAATTCCACGGGCATGAGGGATGACGCAGTGATGGGAGAAAGAGAGCAAATTAGGAGCAGAAGAAGAGGTAATTTGATGACAAGATGTGGGAAATTACCTCTATATCAAGAAGTGAAGGAAAGAGAGTTTGGCATTATGTCAGACGGCCAAAGAAGAGAAGGCCAGGTCGAGATAATGCAGAAACCAGAGAACAAACCAGAGAACAAACCAGAGAACAAACCAGAGAACAAAGCAGAGAACAAAGCAGAGAACAAAGCAGAGAACAAAGCAGAGAACAAAGCAGAGAACAAAGCAGAGAACAAACCAGAGAACAGACCAGAGAACAGACCAGAGAACAGACCAGAGAACAGACCAGAGAACAGACCAGAGAACAAACCAGAGAACAAACCAGAGAACAAACCAGAGAACAAACCAGAGAACAAACCAGAGAACAAAGCAGAGAACAAAGCAGAGAACAAAGCAGAGAACAAAGCAGAGAACAAAGCAGAGAACAAAGCAGAGAACAAAGCAGAGAACAAAGCAGAGAACAAAGCAGAGAACAAAGCAGAGAACAAAGCAGAGAACAAAGCAGAGAACAAAGCAGAGAACAAAGCAGAGAACAAAGCAGAGAACAAAGCAGAGAACAAAGCAGAGAACAAAGCAGAGAACAAAGCAGAGAACAAAGCAGAGAACAAACCAGAGAACAAAGCAGAGAACAAAGCAGAGAACAAAGCAGAGAACAAAGCAGAGAACAAAGCAGAGAACGAACCAGAGAACGAACCAGAGAACAAACCAGAGAAAAAACCAGAGAACAAAGCAGAGAACAAAGCAGAGAACAAACCAGAGAACAAACAAGAGAACAGACCAGAGAACAAACCAGAGAACAAACCAGAGAACGAACCAGAGAAGGCGAGGACGAGATGATGAAGAGAAAGTTTTACGATGGGCAATGCAAAGCAGCAGGGAGTGTGAAAAAGAGACACCCCAGAACAACATTGCAGCAAGGCGGAAACAAATGCAGTGGGTGAAGTGAGGGGTGGAGACGCAAAGGGTGGTTCACATTGGAGAGGCACACAGAGGGCTGGCGTATAGACGGCTGGTGTATAGAGGGCTGGCACACAGAGGGCTGGCACACAGAGGGCTGGCACACAGAGGGCTGGCACACAGAGGGCTGGCACACAGAGGGCTGGCACACAGAGGGCTGGCACACAGAGGGCTGGCACACAGAGGGCTGGCACACAGAGGGCTGGCACACAGAGGGCTGGCACACAGAGGGCTGGCACACAGAGGGCTGGCACACAGAGGGAGTGGTGTCAGCCACATAAAGTGAGGTGGACGAGCAGAGCAGCAAGAGTGACGTGACCTACATACAATGTAAGAGAGAGTTCTCACTCTGCTCCTTACCACAGTCAGGTAGGTGAGGGTGAGGGAAGCCGGAGCGAGCACACAACGAGGGGATATGCGCTGAGAGTACAGGGCAAGGGAGAACACAACTGGGAGTGAAGTGAATGCCATACTATGAGTGAGCAAAGGGCTGAGCTGTGGCTTGGACGTTTGGGGTGCTGTTTGAGCCGAGATGGAAGATTCCTAAAGTCGACTCACAACGTGGCTTGATATTCAACTCGGCTCACAGCATGCTGATCAGATCGGCTTGAGACGACGGGGCTGATCGGAAAGCAGTGCGCTGCAGGTCAAGCTGTTGATTTCCAAAAAACAGTTTTCTACAACACAGTTTCCTTCTCAGGTTCGATACACGTAACACCTCACTTTTCCATAGCTCCTTTTCAGAATTCTCAAAAGTTATTGATAAGTCTGAGACGATGCATATAACACCTCTCAGTTCATAGCTCCCCTTCTTTGGCTGAGGTTTGCAAGGAGCATGATACATGCCAGATCCCTTGACCCGGTGAGTCACACCTACGGGGTGGGTCATGTTTCACCAGCTCGATCCAATACAGGCTAGGTCACCACCAAGCTAGGTGAGAACAACCTAGGTAACTCAGAACCTAGATTAGTCATCAGCTAGGCACATCAAGGGTTAGGGTAGTATAGTCTAAGCCAGTCACAGTTTTAACCAGTTCGAGGCCACGTTACTAACTGGATAAGTTACTCATTGTTTATATCAATCATTGGCTGGCTAGAATCTAAATCACTCGTTGGCCAGGTCACTCACTGGCTACTTCCGTCGAAAGTTAGGTCAATTGGAAGCGAGCTCTTTTGCAAGCTAGGTTAAACACACAATAGGTCAGTTGAAGGCTACGGCAGTGCTAAGGTAGATCAGTCACTGGCTGGGTCCATCATAAGCAACGCCGAATACAGGTTTGGTCACTTACAAACTACGTCAGACAGACACAAGCTAGGTCAGACACAAGCTAGGACACTCACTCACAAGCTACAGCAGACACAACACAAGTAATCGGTCAGAGTCAGTCCACATAGACAGGGACACTCACAGTCTAGGCCTTTGATGGCATAGGTCGGTCCCACGAGAGGTCAAGCACAAGATAGGTCTGACACAAGTGAGGTCAGTCATAAGATAGACTGGTCACGGGCTCACAGGTTAGGTCAACTACGAACTAGGCCTGTCAGGCACAAGCTACGTTAGTAGTCATAGGCTGGGCCACTCACGACAACCCGGGTCGGTCGGTCACATACATGCAAGGTCAACCACAGGCCAGCCAGGTTAGATGCGAGCAGCGAGTCATGCTTTGACTCGACTCGCCCAATTCAGGTGTGTCGAGTGGCGTAGATTGAGTTTATTCTTCTATTGGAAATGAGTCGAGTCGAGTCGGCTCAATCTAATGGCCAATGCACCGCCTGTCTGGATTGAGTCAGCAAGGACCCCCCAAATCGTAATTTGACGAGATGCAGCTGACTCGTCGGTACTCGAGTAGGTTGTCACAGCCCAAGCACTTACATTGGGTCACGAAGAGCGAACGTTCAGAAACTGGATCTTGCAAATTCAAGATCCAATCTCCGTATTAACTCCTCTTTATGTTTCCAAACAATCCGACTTGAATCGGTTTCATTAGTGGCAAGGATCCACCTTAGATCGTCTTCCATTCACTACCTTAGTGCTGCCAAGCAACCTCCTTCGGGTCGTTTCTACCTTAGCACCGCCACGAAATCCATTTTAGCTCGTAGTAGTGGTTCTTGACTGAAATGAGAAACCATTCTCTAATGTCTCAAACATCAGCAGAATCGACTTACATGTTCATCATTACTGCGACTAGAAAGGCACAGTACCAGATCAAGTCAACCTCGACTTCTGAGTAGGTTTGAGTCCGGCCTGACTCGAACCTAAACCAGGGTAGGGGCGACATTTGCCCCGACTTACCTCGGGGTTAATTGACTCGTCTCGCGCTGAGACTGAGCAGACTCTACTGCACATGTCTAGGGCCACAGGCTAGTCACAAACCATGTCAATTACAAGCTATGTCTGTCAAGTTGGGTCAGTCACGGCAAGATCAGTCACAGGCTGGGTCAGCGGAGGCTGCGTACGTGACAGCGTGAGTGTCTGAACCAGGGCGAGGAAACACAGCACGGGAAGGGGCCGGGGCAACAATGAGAGCCTAAGCCAGTTCGAGCCTAGGTCAATCAGAGCCTAGGTCAATCAGAGCGTATGTCAATCAGAGCCTAGGTCAATCAGAGCCTAGGTCAATCAGAGCCTAGGTCAATCAGAGCCTAGGTCAATCAGAGCCTAGGTCAATCAGAGCGTAGGTCAATCAGAGCGTAGGTCAATCAGAGCGTAGGTCAATCAGAGCGTAAGTCAATCAAAGCGTAGGTCAATCAGAGCGTAGGTCAATCAGAGCCTTGGTCAATCAGAGCTGAGGTCAGTCAGAGCCTAGGTCAATCAGAGACTAGGTCAATCAGAGCCTAGGTCAATCAGAACCTAGGTCAATCAGAGCCTAGGTCAATCAGAGCCTAGGTCAATCAGAGCCTAGATCAATCAGAGCCTAGGTCAATCAGACACTAGGTCAATCCGAGCCTAGGTCAATCCGAGCCTAGGTCAATCCAAGCCTGGGTCGATCCGAGCCTAGGTCGATCAGAGCCTAGGTCGATTTGAGCCTAGATCAGTGACAGCATGAATGAACCTAGACAAAAAAAATAGCAGCAGGGGAAGGGCGGAGGCTGCCAATGCGGTTGATCACAGGCTTGGACGGTCATCGCCCGGGTGATCGACAGTGTGAGCGTCTGAACGAGGGCGAGGAAACACATGCAATAATGCTACGAGGGGCTAAGAATGCGTCAAGGGGTTCTGCTGGTCGTAAGCGACGGTATGTAACTAAAAGTTGCAGATCGGTCTCTGATACAACAACGAGCACCGTGACTCGTAGGCTGTGAGGCGCTGCCTTGCAAGGCTCAAAATGCGGAGGTCCGGGGAAACGATAGGGGGGCTCACTCTGATCAGAGTTTCGTAGACTATCAGGTTCCCGAGGCCCTCGAGGCGACTGAGCAGCGGCGCGAATTGATTCGATTTGCAGTGCGTGCTGAGTAATGGCGAGGCTTCACGATTTCGACGGGCAGGAGGCAAAAAAGACGGGCGGGCCAGGAAAGGTGACGAGAGGACACGATGCGCGGAAGATAAAACGAGTGGCAACGACGGGATGGCGCAGCCGATCGTACTGGTTTCGTAGAGGCGATTCGAGCCACCTCTTCTTACGATGGAAAGATAGCGCTCTTAGAATTTACGACTACAATACCTCATGACTCATGACACACTAGTTGACACGCAGCTCGAGGTGGAAGGAAATATAAGGAACGAGGTTCAGATTATCACTAGTGCTGGAATCTTGAGTTCGACACCTGATTTGCCTTCCATAACACTCGCAATGGCGTTTCGTAGCAGTTACCACCCCGTTTTCTGGAATAATTTGTTCGCAAAACGGTATGTTCCGCCACGTGCCGTGTCATTCTCTGTTCGCTCAAGCAAAGAATGTTCAATTTACGAATTTGAGGCGACACCAAACCAAATCCAAAGCTCCTGCTCTCACCCGTTACACACTCAAATTCGCATTCCAGAAACAACACCTTTTCTCGTTCGCGCGGTATCTGTAACCCTCTCATTCGTGTTCAGCACCTTGAATCCTCTCTGTGGAAATAGGCTAGTCTGGTAACCCAGCAACAACGAGGGAATCCAGGCCATGCGGATACTACCTACAAGTCTTCCAAGTGTGGCGTTATCATGAGCGCACACTGTTTCACATCTGGCTAGATTTCACAACTCGAGCTATCTAGTTGTTCTCGCCGTTTCACCCCTCGCTCTCACTATATTGTTTCAAAGCCATCGCATTCACTCAAGTGGTATTCGCTGTTTGCGGAGCTAAGATTAACGTGAAAAACCCTAGAAACAGGTAGGCTGGTACCGTCATAATTTTTAACTTCCGCCTCGCACACGAGCTCTACATTTCCCTCCTTTAGCCGATGCTTTGGAGTCCTTTGATGCTCCCTCTGTCTCTCTAACATCGCGCCTATGCCTCCCCACCGTCTCCATTCCAAGTTCCCAGAGCCTATCCCAAAAATGAAAAACTCGCAAACAGTTGGTTGGTCATGAATGGACGCGAATTCCTTGCCCTTACCATTTGTTCAACTGACGCCAAAAGGCTGACATTGCTTGTAGTGACGGACATTGATGCAAACCCATCACCACACATCCCTGTCCTTTGTTATCATCTCTGTTTCGATTCCCACTATTACACCCTCGCGGCTTCTTTTACTATGGAAAGCGCTAGAGCAGTAGCTTGCATTTCTCGTACCCAACCCTCTCCTAGTTGCACCTCCGTTTTCTGGTTCCACTGCACAGATCGGATGTAGCCACGGCGAGCAGGCGGGTATTCACCTCGTTTTGATAAGGGCAGAGAAACCGAACTCGTGAGGTGAATGACGAGCACAGAGATAAATAGCATGGACTGACCAGGCCTCTCTCTCTACACCTTTCTTCCCTTCAGCATGTCCCATTATGCCTCCATGTGGGACGTGCATATCTTCATCCACCTCTCACCACACTCAAAATGCATCTCCTTCACCATCTCCTGTCACCCTGCTCTGCTCTCTCGCTCTCAACAATGCTTGCCTCTGGCCACTTCATGCCTTCTCCTCTCCCACCTTGTCTCTCCACTTCCCATTACATCACCTTTCCTCTTCGCCATTCTCCTACCCAGGTTGCCCACTGAATCTTCGCCGCACCTTCACTCGGATGTTTCTCCTCCGCCGCCTGAGTGGCGTTATGGTTTGCCTTGTTCGACTAACAAGGTGTGGCGAGTATTACTCACATTGAGTACCTGCCGTGTCTGTCCCCCTTCGCCATCAGCACCACGCACTGCGGATCGTCTGACTCCTGGCCGCCGCTGCTGAGTCACTCCACGACGAAAACACGACAGTTAACAAGACCCTAAATAAAGGTACGCATTTTGACCCTTCGGTTCGGTCAATACATAAGCATCCCTAACATCTCCACAACATTGGCCTTCCACATGTAACATGGTAATGTGTGACCTTTTCTATATGCTGAGTGACCTTACGGATTCAGCACAACGCCAAGACACATTGTTGCACTTTCCCCTCAACACATTGCTAGCCTGGACCCTACTAAGTGTTGTTTTTATTCTCCTTGACTCATTCACCTTGCTGTCACAGACCTAGGCTCTCACTGATCTAGGGTTTGCCTGACCTAGCCTGCGACTGACTGACCTAGCCTGTGAGGAGCTTTGAGAAGAAAAAAACTGTCTTCAATTTCTCCTCTTGGCATCCCCTGACTTGTTCTACTGCCACTGCCTTCATGCCAAATGCATGAGCGTAGTGTGGTGGACAAGCCTCTCCTCTCACTGCTTCGTCCAGCCATGTGCTCAATCGAAACTTTTGTCGCATCTTGTCATCGAGTCTTCCTCTTCTGCTGCTCCTTATTCCCTCCTTACTTGCATCACTGCCTCGTGTCTCATGCCTGCGTAATTGGTATTGTTCGTGTATGCGCTGACGATGCCGCTTCTCATTCTTTTCTCTCAACTCAAGAGACTCAACCCAGCCTCACCCCGGCTTGTCTGCTTTCGCACTTTGCAGTCAATAAACGAGGTCGTTTCGGGGTAGTCAGTGGATGAAATGGCTCCTAAGAGAGTGACGCGGCCACGGATTGAAGAGGTCAAAGAGGCGGTGTTGGCAGCATTGAGAGAGGGGTCGGTTGCACACAAGGGGGAGGTGAACAAGCTGCGCCAAATGCTGAATGTTTTGAAGAAAGATAACAAGACGACTGCTGCTGTGATGGAGGAGAGGGAGAGACGGCTGGAAGCAGTGAACGGGGAGTTGGCATCTGTGAAAGAAGAGTTGGCATCGGTGAAGGAGGAGCTGGGAGCGGTGAAGGGAGAGGTGGGAGCGGTGAAGAGGGAGTTGGCGGAACAGGGGGTCGCCATGGCAGAAAAATTGGCTGAGAGTGGTAGGGCATTGGGTGTGAAGGGGCTGAATGGGAAGAGGAAAAAGAGGAGGCTGGAAGGGAGAGAGGAGTTTGCACGGGAGGAGGAGAGTAGGGAGGTGCAGGAGATGGATCGACCACGTGTCGTGGAGGATTCGGCGGCCTGTGAGAAAGGGCGGATGATACAAGATTTGGAGCTGGATGTTGAGCTGCAAATCAGGCAGAGTGAAGGCGATCGGAAGATGGCATGGGAGGTGAGTGTTGAGTGAAGTGTTACACAGTGCATGCTTGGTTGGACAGGGCATGCATGGTTGACAGGGCATGCATGGTTGACAGGGCATGCATGGTTGACAGGGCATGCATGGTTGACAGGGGGCATGCATGGTTGACGAGAAGACAGGGCATGCATGGTTGACGACAGGACAAGGCATGCATAATTGACAGGCAAAGCATGTTTGACAGGGCATGCATAAGTGACAGGCAAAGCATGTTTGACAGAGCATGCATAAGTGACAGGCAAAGCATGTTTGACAGGGCATGCATGTTTGACAGGGCGTGCATCTCAAAAATCCCGAAAGGGTTTTCGGTATGCGGTTTTCCGTTCCGCAAACAGTAGGCGAAATGAATCCCCGTATGGCAAGTAAATGTGTACTCTATAGTTACCATAATTGGTTTAGCATGTAAAACGCTACTGTAAAACGATTTTGTATATGCTAAATTTATATATTTCCTCCTACTTGCTTGCAAATGTTCTCAGATTGAGCTAATCATCAGGAAAATGTGAAACTGCCGAGTATGGAGGGGGGGGGGAGATAAGCTGTTTCAAACAATTGAGCAGCTAAAATTGTGCAAGGATGTGTCTGTCCGCCACGTGGTGCCAAATTATCGTATGTTTGTCGTTTTAAACGATGTTTCTTTTAATCATTCAAGCATTTACTATGTTGTGAGCGTGGTGGAAAATATTTGGTGTCATTCGCAGCATCTGGTAGGAAGATATGCCGTTTCAAACAATTGAGCAGGGAAAATTGTTCACAGATAGGCCTGTGCGCAACATGTCACTGTTTCAACCTTTGGGTGTTTTGTTTACCTCTATTTCTTCTCAAATTTCCCTATTACATCCTATTTCCTTTACATAGGAACTGGTTTGAGCTCGTTCGCACAACCACGCAGCACGTGGCGCATGTATGTGCGTTCCATGATGAATCTGTGGAAGGATAGGCATGTACGCAACATGTCAGCTCGCCAACGTCTAGATGCCTTTTATACCACTATTTATTCACATAGTTCCCTAATATATCCTATTCCCTAGCCATACGAACTGGTTTGACCTCGTTCGCACAACTGCGTAGCACGTGGCGCATGTTTGTGCGTTCCATGGTGAATCTGTGCAAGGATAGGCCTGTGCGCAACATGTCAGCTCGCCAACGTCTGGATGCCTTTTTTACCACTATTTCTTCGCACAAGTTCCTACTACATCCTATTCCCTAGCCATAGGAACTCGTTTGACCTCGTTCGCACAACTACGCGGCACATTGCGCATGTTTGTGCGTTCCATGGTGAAACTGTGCAATGATAGGCCTCTACGCAACACGTCAGCTCACCAACGTCAGGATGCCTTTTTTACCACTATTTCTTCACACAGTTCCCTACTACATCCTATTTCCTAGTCATAGGATTTGGTTTGACCTCGTTCGCAAAACTACGCGGCACGTGGCACATGTTTGTGCGTTCCATGGTGAAACTGTGCAAGGATAGGCCTGTACGCAACATGTCAGCTCGCCAACGTCTGGATGCCTTTTATACCACTATTTATTCACACGGTTCCCTGATATATCATATTCCCTAGCCATAGGAACTGGTTTGCCCTCGTTCGCACAACTGCGCAACACGTGGCGCATGTTTGTTCGTTCCATGGTGAAACTGTGCGGGGATAGGCCTGTACGCAACATGTCACCGTTTCAATGTCTGGGTGTGGTTCTTACCTCTATTTCTTCACAAATTTTCTTAGTACATCCGATTCCCTAGCCATATGAACTGGTTTGACCTCGTTCGCACAACTACGCAGCACGTGGCGCTTGTTTGTGCATTTGCTGGCCTGAAACTGTGTAGGGATAGGGTTGTGCGCAACATGTCACTGTTTCAACGTCTGGGTGTTGTTTTTACCTCTATTTCTTCACACATTTCTCTAGTACATTCTATTCTCTAGCCATCGGAACTCGTTTGACCTCGTTCGCACAACGACGCAGCACGTGGCGCTTGTTTGTGCATTTGTTGGCCTGAAACTGTGCAGGGATAGGCCTATGCGCAACATGTCTCTGATTCAACATATGGGTGTTGTTGTTACCTCTATTTCTTCACAAATTTCTCTAGTAAATCCTATTCCCTAGCCGTAGAAACTGGTTTGACCTCGTTCGCACAATGACGCAGCACATGGCGCTTGTTTGTGCATTTGTTGGCCTGAAACAGTGCAGGGATAGGCCTGTGCGCAACATGTCACTGTTTCAACGTCTGGGTGTTGTTTTTACCTCTATTTCTTCACACATTTCCCTAGTAAAACCTCTTCCCTAGCCATAGGAACTGGTTTGATCTCGTTCGCACAACCACGCAGCACGTGGCGCTTGTTTGTGCATTTGCTGGCCTGAAACTGTGCAAGGATAGGCCTGTGCGCAACATGTCAATGTTTCAACGTCTGAGTGTGGTTTTTACCTCTATTTCTTCACACATTTCCCTATTACATCCTATTTCCTAGCCATAGGAACTGGTTTGACCTCTTCACACAACTACGCAGCTCCCGACGCTTGTTCGTGCGTTTGCTGGCCTCAATCTGTGCAATAATAGGCATGTGCGCAACATGTCAGCTAGCCAACGTCTGCATGCATTTTTTACCACTATTCCTTTGTTCAAAAGAGAAAATACAACTCTCATAAAGCTGATGCATCGACTTATGTGACCAGTAGGGCTGTTAACATGTTTTACCGGATCTTAAACACAATTGACTGTATATGTATTAGTGATTACTCATATAAGGTTCCGCATGTGTATGATATTGAATACAAAGATTTCATTCATGGCCCTTTTTATTATTTGGGAGTTTATTTGCTATCATAGACGGGGATTTTTTGTCAGAACATTATAGTTTATGCATATTGTGTAGGCTATAATGGGGTAGCCCGTAAGGGGTACAACCCAATTAGGGTAAGTACTTGTACCCAATTCATTCATAGTTCATCCATTCTCGTTTCTTCTCATGGTATCGAGCAGGTTCCCTAACGGGAACGATTCCTAGGGCCCACCACTACGAATTTTTTTTTTCCTACCCGGAGCGCGCTCCGCTTAGGCCCGAGTCGCGCCTCGTGTGCATTCCTTACCGTCGCGTCCTCGCTAGGCCCCTCACGGCCCCGTCGCGTCGCCCTTAGCGGCCCCTAGAGGCCTCGTCGCGTTGCCCTAGCGGTCGCGTCGCGCCGCCCTAACGGCCGCGTCGCGCCGCCCTAACGGCCGCGTCGCACCGCCCTAGCCGCCCTCACGGCCCCTTAGCGGCCTCTCGCGGCCCCGATCCGCCGCCCTTACGGCCTCGATCCGCCGCCCTTTGCGGCCCGTCGCCGCTCTCACCCTGCGGCCCCTCGCCGCCCTTTTACCAGCGGCCCCGCAACCTCCCTGCGGCCCCGCCACCTACCCGCGGCCCCGCCACCTACCTGTGCGGCCCCGGCGCCTACCTGCGGCCCCGCCACCTACCTGCGGCCCCGCCGCCTACCTACGGCCCCGCCACCTACCTGCGGCCCCGCCACCTACCTGCGGCCCCGCCACCTACCAGCGGCCCCGCCACCTACCTTCGGCCCCGCCTCCTCTGAGCAGCCCCGCCGAAACGCCCAGCAGCCGAGCCGCCCAGTCGCCAAGCCGCCCAGCAGCCGAGCCGCCCAGCAGCCGAGCCGCCCAGCAGCTGAGCCGCCCAGCAGCCGAGCCGCCCAGCAGCCGAGCCGCCCAGCCGCCGAGCAGCCCAGCCGCCGAGCCGCCCAGCAGCCGAGCCGCCCAGCTGCCGATCCGCCGAGTCGCCCTGCAGCCGAGCCGCCCGAGCCGCCCTGTCCGATAAAAGCAGCGCCACTTTCACAGCACTGCCCTCACCCTACTGTTTGCGCTACTAGTCTACTGCTGTCATGGCTACCCCTAGTGTCCTTGCTTTTGACGCTGAGGGTCGGGCCATTGACTTTGACGTCTGGATAGATGACCTGCAACTTATCTTACAGTGCGATAGGGCAGACGGTCTCTCTCTCTTTGACCTCACCTCTGGCGCCTCTCCTGCCCCTGCTGCTAATGCTGACGCCACTGTTCGCTCACAGTGGGCCACGCGCGATGCTGTTGCACGTCTTGCTGTGCGTCGCCACCTGCCTACCTCTGAGCGTGCGCACTTTAGCCAGTACAAGAGTGCTCAGACCTTGTACGACGCTGTAGTTGCACGCTACTCCTCCCCTGCCACTACTGCACTGAGCTGCCTCATGCTACCGTACCTCTTTCCTGACCTTACTGCCTTTCCCACAGTCGCTGACCTCATTACGCACCTCCGCACTAGTCACACTCGCTACCGCGCTGCGCTTCCTGCTGAGTTCTGCGCCAAGAACCCCCCCCCCATGTACATCACTCTCTACTACATAGTCACCCGCCTCCCTGACTCCCTTCGCATAGCCAGGGACCACTTCCTCTCAGTCTGTCCCACCACTCTTACTGTTGACCTCCTCGAGAAGGCCCTCTTAGCAGCGGAGAAGAGCATAGTCGCTGTAGGAGCCTCTCGTGGTGACCCGCACACCCCCATCTTTGAGGGGTGTTCCCCCTCCCCTCTTTTGCCCTCTGTTGCCTCTGCTGATGCGACCGACCTCGTTGGGCTTGAGTCGGTCGGTGCGGCGTCTACCCCTAGCGGGAGACGCCGCCCTGGCAAGGGCAAGGGGAGCATGGGCGCTGGAGGAGCTAGCGAGGGCGGTGGAGGCGGCGGTGGAGGCGGCGGAGGGGGTGGGGGTGGTGGAGGGAGTGGTGGCGGGGGTGGAGGTGTTGGCGGCGGCAGCGGAGGCGGCGGCGGCGGTAGCGGTGGGAGCGGAGGTGGTGGAGGTGGCGGAGGTGGAGGTGGCGGAGGTGGAGGAGGCGGAGGTGGAGGAGGCGGTGGCGAAGGCGGAGGAGGAGGAGGTCGTGGCTCTTCGCAGAGGAGTGGCTCCGGTGGTGGTCAGCGCCAGCAGCAGCAGCGTAGTCGGGAGACCCTGTCCCCTCAGCAGCTCCGTGAGTGGTACGCTGCACGCCAGCGGGGTGGGCGTACGGGTCCGTGCGCCTACGTCCTGCGCACCGGCGACCGTGCGGGTGAGCAGTGTGGGGGTGCGCACCCCACCCAGCGCTGCTTTGGCCGCCTGACGGACGCTTGGCGTCACCAGTTCCCAGAGGCCACTGAGATCCCTCGCTGGGGCGAGCTGTCTAGGGCAGGGGTAGCTATCTTTGACCTTGACTTTGATGCTATTCTTTCTGCTATGTATGCTGTGTCTATTAGTGAGGAGGGTGACTGTTACCAGTATTTTCCGCCCGACCCGGGCATTCAGACTTCTGCTCTAGGTGCTGGTGAGGCTGCTGCTCTTGGTGCTAGCGAGGCTGCTGCTATAGGTGCTAGCGCGTCTGCTTCCTCCGGTGCTGGTGAGTCTGCGCTCTCAGGTACTGCGTCGGCTTCGGCCTCCCACACCTTCACACTTGACTCGGGGGCTTCTCGCTCCTTCTTTCGAGACCGCACCACACTCACGCCGCTTGGTCGGCCCGTTGTAGTCTCCCTGGCAGACCCCTCTGGGGGTCCTGTCCTTTCTCACTTCTCCACTGTCCTCCCGTGTCCGGCGGCCCCCTCTGGCACCCTGTCTGGTCTTTACCTCCCCTCGTTCTCTACGAACTTGGTGAGTGGTGCTGACCTACAGGATGCGAGGGTTCACCAGTTCACTCCTGCGAGTAAGTGGGTGACCCACTGCACGGACGCTCGGACATGCCGACACCTGGCCACGTTTACGCGTCGGCCGGGGTCGAGCCTGTACACACTGACCACTGCGTCTCCTCCAGTCACTGCGTCTGGCCAAGTAGCTGCATCGGGTCAGGTGTTTGCTGCAGCGTCCGGGTCTGGTCCTGAGTCTGCCCCCTGCTCGTGTCGCCTCCTGTCTCACGAGACTCTCCTCTGGCACCACCGCCTTGGTCACCCCTCCTTGCTTCGTCTCCGGAGCATGGCCTCCCGTGTCCTTGTCTCTGGTCTTCCCCGGTCCCTCCCTCCCCTTCCTCCGCGGCCTGGCCCTACCTGCGTCCCCTGGGTCGAGGGGCAGCAGCGAGCTGCCCCTCACTCCTCCCAGTTTCCTCCGACAGAGGCCCCGCTGCAGACACTTCACATGGACGTGTGGGGCCCAGCCTGCGTCCGTGGACAAGGTCACGAGCGCTACTTCCTGCTGGCGGTTGACGACTACTCGCGTTACACCACAGTCTTCCCCTTGCGCAGCAAGGGTGATGTCACTGAGGTGTTGATCGACTGGATCCACGCTGCTTGTCTCCAGCTCAGGCGGAGCTTCGGCTCGGACTTTCCTGTTCTACGTCTGCACTCTGACAGAGGCGGAGAGTTCTCTTCTGGCCTTCTGCGAGCCTACTGTCGTGCACGAGGCATCTGCCAGACCTTCATGCTTCCGGACTCTCCACAGCAAAATGGGATTGCTGAGCGCCGCATTGGCATGGTCATGGACGTCGCCTGTACGTCCATGATGCATGCGGCTGCCCCCCATTTTCTGTGGCCGTTTGTGGTCCGGTACGCGGCGCATCAGATCAACCTTCAGCCCAGGGTCTCCATGCCGGAGACCTCCCCAGCTTTGCTGTGGACGGGGAAGGTTGGCGATGCGTCTGCGTTCCGTGTCTGGGGATCTCGGGCGTTTGTCCGCGACTTGTCTGCGGACAAGCTGTCCCCTCGTGCTGCTCCTTGCGTCTTCCTGGGTTTCCCCCCTGACGTGCCAGGATGGCAGTTCTACCACCCCACCTCCTGCCGTGTTCTTTCCTCCCAGGACGTCACGTTCGATGAGTCGGTCCCCTACTACCGTCTCTTCCCCTACCGCACTCCGTCCCTCCCCCCGCCACCGCTCTTCCTTGTACCAAGTCCCCCCCCGGTAGACCCCCTCCCCCCTCAAGGTCCTGCCCCTTCAGGTGTGTTCTAGGTAGACGCAGTCGAGCCTGTCGAGGTTGCTGGTGACTCTGGTGCTGCTGAGGGTGCTGAGCCTGGGGGTGCTAACTCTGGGGGTGCTGAGCGTGTGGGTGCTACGCCTGGGGGTGCTGAGCCAGAGGGTACTACGACTAGGGGTGCTGAGCTTGGGGGTGCTGAGCTTGGAGGTGCTGAGCCTGGGGGTGCGGAGCCTGAGGGAGCTGGGCCTGCTGGTGCTGTGCCGGGCGGGTGCTTCGTCTCGCCGGGAGCCACTCTCTCCACAGGAGCTGCGTGAGTGGTTTGCCCGGCGCTGGAGGCGAGCTGCTGGAGCTGGAGGTGCTGCGGGTACTGGAGGTTCTGCTGCTGCTGAGGGAGCTGGTTCCAAGGGTCACGGAGGTGCTCGTACTGGGAGTACTGGAGCTGCTGGGCCTGCGGGTACTTTTGGAGCTGGAGCTGCTGCGGGTGTTGGCGCGGAGGCTACTGCTGTCGGTCCTGGAGGCGGTCCTGCTGAGGGTACTACTGGTGCGGCTGGAGGTACTAGAGCTGGAGCTACTGCTGGTGCTGGTGCTGCCACTGGGGGTGGTGGTGCTGTCCCTGCTGTGTCTGGAGTCACCGCGCGGCCTCGGCCGTACTTCGTTCCGCTCCTTCAGCAAGTTCTTGGTCTCCCGTCTTCTACTGGTCCTCCTCCCTTAGAGTGTCCACAGCCTGTCCCGTCGAAGTTACAGTTACAGCCGGCCTCCCCACTGCCTGCTCCTCCTCCCTACACTTGTCCTACTGGAGGTCTTGCTGAGCGTCGTGAGCCAGCGTCTCGCCCTGCGTCACCTGTCCATGCTGCTCGCACTAATGGTCGCGGTTCGCGTCAGCGTCCTCCTCCTGTCCCTGGCATGCACCGGATGTCTCAGCGTCCGTCTACTGCTCCTCTGTGTGCCCCTTTGCCTTCTCCTCCTGAGTCCTCTCTTCCTGCTCTTGCCGACCCGGAGTCGGACTCTCTTCGTGCTTCCAGTCCTACTGTCACGCGTCTCCTTGCTACTGTTGTCACCGACCCTTCTTTTGAGTCCACTGCTGCGTCTGCCCTAGTTGATGAGCTCGTCGACTTTGCTGCTCGCTGTCGCCTGGACTACGCCGCCAGTTTTGTTGCTGAGTCTGAGTCTGTCTGTCCTACGTCAGTCAAGGGTGAGTGTGCCCTTGGCCAGACGTCCTTGAGGACAGGCAGGAGCAGTTCCAGTGCTTGGCCGCTGCTTCATCTCATCTCGTGTCCGTACTGCTTACCCTTGAGGGAGACACGAATGCACTTGACATCCCGACTCCGCGCTCTTACGCGGAGGCGATAGAGGGTCCCTACTCCTCTCAGTGGCAGGCAGCTATGGACGCAAAGATGGCTTCCCGGAAGTCCACAGGCACCTACGTTGACGCTGTTCCCCCTCCTGGGGCGAACATCGTCAGTGACATGTGGATTTTCAGGGTGAAGCGGCCGCCGGGTTCTCCGCCTGTCTTCAAGGCGCGCTACATGGCTCGTGGCTTCAAACAGCGGCATGGAGTTGACTACTTTCAGACCTTCTCTCCCATCCCAAAGATGACCACTCTTCGGGTACTGCTGCACGTAGCTGCTCACCGTGACTACGAGCTACACTCTCTTGACTTCAGCACTGCTTTCCTACAGGGCAGCCTGCACGAGGAGATCTGGCTGCGACGCCCACCTAGCTTCACTGGGACTTTTCCTCCTAGCACCCAGTGGAGCCTCCGGCGGCCAGTCTACGGTCTCCGCCAGGCACCGCGTGAGTGGCACGACACACTAAGGACTACACTTGCGGCTCTTGGGTTTGCTCCTTCTACTGCCGACCCGTCGCTGTTTCTGCGCACCGACACTTCTCTGCCGCCGTTCTACATCCTCGTGTACGTCGACGACTTGGTCTTTGCAACAGCTGACACTGCTAGACTCGCCCACATGAAGTCCGAGCTGCAGAAGAGACACACGTGCACTGACCTGGGTGAACTGCGCAGCTACCTTGGCTTGGAGATCACTCGGGA
The DNA here is from genome assembly GCA_948144175.1 of Closterium sp. NIES-65. Taxonomy (NCBI): domain Eukaryota; kingdom Viridiplantae; phylum Streptophyta; class Zygnematophyceae; order Desmidiales; family Closteriaceae; genus Closterium; species Closterium sp. NIES-65. The sequence continues at coordinate 1,180,861 of CANXME010002420.1, forward strand.
CAGAGCACGCCGCACCATTACCCTGACTCAGTCACACATGGTGCAGCAGGTCCTTCAGCGCTTCGGCTTCACGTACTCCTCGCCTCAGGCCACTCCTCTGCCTACTCGCCACTCGCTCTCAACTCTGCCTTTGGATGAGTCCGTAGAGTCGAGTGGCCCGTACCCAGAGCTTGTTGGCTGCCTCATGTACCTGATGACCTGCACACGACCTGACCTTGCATACCCTCTTAGCATTCTCCCACGCTATGTTGCTCCTGGGAGACACAGACCAGAGCACATGGCTACAGCGAAGAGGGTGTTGCGCTACTTGTGCAGTACGTCGGGCATGGGGCTTGTGCTTGGAGGGCAGAGTCTAGTGGTCCTCACTGGGCACGCAGACGCTTCTTGGGCTGACGACCAGGCTACGCAGCGGTCGTCACAGGGTTACACCTTCAGCCTTGGCGGGCTACTCGCTCGTCTTCTGTTCTCGGCTCCAGTTGTGAGGCTGAGATCTACGCCCGAGCCATGGCTGCACATGAGCTTCGCTGGCTCACCTACCTGCTGACTGACCTTGGAGAGCCGCCTCGTTCTCCTCCAGTGCTGTACGTAGACAACAAGGCCATGCTGGCCTTGTGTCGGGAGCAGCGACTGGAGCACAGAACGAAGCACATTGCTCTCCGCTACTTTCTTGCTCGTGAGCTGCAGCAGCGTGGTCAGCTGCGTCTTGCGTACGTGGCCTCTGAGGCTAACACTGCTGATATCTTCACCAAGGCGCTTGCGCCTTGTGACCATCAGCACTTCTGTACTGAGCTGGGCCTTGTGCCTGTCTTGCCTCACTTGCTCACCTCTTGACCTTGTTTGTACTGTTACATATATATATGTATACCTGCTCTTGCTTGTCTATCCTTTTTATATAGATGTACTCCTGCATGTGAACTGGCCTTGTGGCCTTGAACTTGTGCTCGGAATGTGTGGTGACTTTGTGATCCACCCTGAGCTAGCTTGCTGTGCTTTGCTTGACTGGTCTTGTGACCCCTTGTTCTCCCCCACTTTGCCTATGGGGGTGTGTCAGAATATTATAGTTTATGCATATTGTGTAGGCTATAGTGGGGTAGCCGGTAAGGGGTACAACCCAATTAGGGTTAGTACTTGTACCCAATTCATTCATAGTTCATCCATTCTCGTTTCTTCTAATTTTTTAATACCTGTTATTTCACTTGGTTGTTTGTTAAATATTTAGCACAATAATCGGATATACAGAAATCATGTTTTTGTGTGTATTGTGAAGTTTTAATGACGCGACACGCACAAACACTTCTGCCGTCGTTTTTCAACATCCACGTCATTTTGGGCATTCATTGGTTCATTCGATTTACAGCAACAAATGGTTGGGCGATACGGATACATTCTGATTGGTAAAAAAAAATTGTTTGCGAAAAGTTTGCTTGAATTGGACTGCCAGCGCAACTCTGCCGAGCAATCGCGCTGCAGATGCTTCCAGCGCAACCGCTGAATATGCCAACCCAGCGCAGCCGCTCTAGTGCCAGCGCAATGCAACAACCGCGCAGCTGCTGTAAATGTCACTGGCGCAACTGCGCTGCTGCTGTAACTGCCTCTGGCGCAATTGCAGAAGCGCCCGCCAAATGCACAATCTCCAGCGCCACAATTTCTCTCTCCTCCCCAATCCCCCCAGCCTCCCCCTTCTCCCCATCGCAACTGCACCAACTCTCCCACCTCTCAATCTTATTCCGCATGTTTCCATTCAAGTCTCAATCTTGTACATTTGCCTACCTTAGTGTGCTCTCTTCTAACCGTTACTGCCATGCCGTGCGTGCGTGCCTTCATCAGCCTGTTCTCACCCTGTGTCTCTCCTCAATCCCGGTGCTTTGTTCTAAGTAGGAAGTTATGAGCGCGGTGGCGTGAGACCAACGCTACACTACACGCTCCTGGCGAGTCGCAGCTGTCAGCGCAATAGCGTTGAAGCAGTCGCGTCGCTACACGTTCCTGGCGAGAATCGCGGCATTGGGCGCGTCGGCGTGAAGGATCCACTGCGCTACCTGCTGCTAGCGCAGGTTGGCGTAAGGCGCAAGTTCTACTGCTGCTGCTGCTACTAGCTGGATTCGCAACTGGCGTGACGGAGTTTGTTCTCAGGTCGGAGTAAGGCGCACTGTCGCTGTCAATAAGACCCGATCTATGCTACTGATCTGCGGTTGCTTGTTCTTTTGCTATTTCGTTATCATCTGACCCTTTTTTGTTGCATACTCCAAGCGAAGATCCCTTGGGAATTTTCCAGGTGCTCATCCACACTAACTAACTAATGTCGTTATTTTGTTTTTATGCGCTACCTTGTGTAATTGCGCTGACAGTTTTCGTTCTCTTCTGATGCATTTCTGATTGTTGTTTTGTGCAGCTTTTGTTAAATCGAGTGAGGTAGGTGGTTGTCTCTGCCGTTGCTTGACATTTTAAACTGTAAGTGTGTTCATTCTTATTCTCAGGAAGTTCAGTGCTGATATGTGCGTTAGTGCATTCAGTAAAGTTTTGGTAGTAGAGCCTTTGTAATGCAATATGTTAATTGAAATTGTATATGCAACTTTAATAAAAAAAATTTCCGGCATCCAATGTCCCTAGCTGAATATGCAACACATTAGGTAGTGATTTGTATGGTTTTGATGGGTTTTGTGAATCCTAATTGTTCGTTCCAAATATATGCTAAATGCTATGTATTTGGTTGCAGTTAGCATAATAAAAGATTGCAGATTATATACTGGCTAGTATGGAACAGTAAACAGATGGAGAAACAAATGCATACTAAAGAGCAAATTTTTGTTAGTGCAAATGGTATGTTTTTTGTATGCATTGGTGCTCTACCGTTTACATACTAAACGAACCATACTAAATACCTACGACGCATGCTACTTTATGGTAGCCCTAACGACCCATACTTTTTGTATACCCCAGGGTATGTTGCAAGTATATGTAGCTTATGTAAAACGGTTCATTAAATTTGAGATGTGCATGGTTGACAGGGGGTGCATGGTTGACAGGGCGTTCATGGTTGACAGGGCACGCATGGTTGACAGGGCATGCATGGTTGACAGGGTGTGCATGGATTTCTAATGCGGTTGTCCTTTGCTTGTTATTCCTTCCTTGTTCATGACCTCCAGGGAATCAAGGCAGCATCACAAAAGCCCTATCTAAGTCTATTGGGACGCAAAGGCCTCTCCGTCGCCATGCTCGCCCATGTGTGCACCATGACCCACTTGACGAGCATCAACTTGGAATCTACCTCAGGCTTCAGTGCAGAGGGCATCAGGCACCTCTACAGGCTGCCACAGCTGGAGGACCTAGACCTGAGATGCACAAACCTATCAGACAGTAGCTTGGAAGGCATTGGGTCCTTGACCAGTCTCAAGATGCTCGATCTCCATCGGACCAAGGTGACAGATGCTGGTCTGCCTCACGTGACAGGTCTTTCCTCCCTCAAAGTGCTATGACTTTCTAGATGCAAGGGTATGACAGATGCTGGCATGGTGCATGTGGGGAAGCTGACAGGGCTTGAGAGGCTTGATCTGGATTACACGTCAGTCACAGATGATGGGCTGCGGAATTTGACTGCCCTGACCAAGCTGACAGAACTTTGTCCGCCATAAGGGGGTTGGCTTAGTAACGATGCTGTACGCAGGCGGATAGGCAGGTAGGGTGGCAGGGGGTGATGATAGAAAAGGCGGTGAGGGGAGGAAACAGTTGACTGTGACTGTCTAGGGGAGACTGAGGAGAGGCGAGGAGGCAAGGGGTGTGAAGTACAGTGGGGTGGTGGGGCATGCATGTGGAGGAGTGAGGCATGGATTGGTGGTGGTTGTTGGTTCAATTTGCTTCTTGCAAAGTTGGAAAACGGTCATGTGCTGGCCTGGTTGGGCAAGAGGTGCATGAGTGCAGGCTCCATGAGCCATACCTGCGTGGCTTCGGGTGTGGGGTGTACAGATCATGCTAACTCACCGAGGAGAGTAGTGAGAATTCAAAAAGTGAGGGACTGGAAGGGATTGTTTTGAAAACCTGAAACTTACCTGAGCTGGATATGCATGTCCTGTTGGCATCTCAAGGAGGATGATTAATTTGCTTCCCATGTGCTTGTATCTTGTTGTCACCCCAAGAGACTGGAAGAGGCACAACATATCAACTTGATGTAAGAGCAACAAATCACTGATCCAAGGTGGTGTACTTGAGGAGTGACAGTTGCCTGCTCATGGATATTCTGAGGGTATTTTATTCGGTCACGCACGCTGCTGCGCACTTGGAAACTGAACCCTTCACTCCTTGCCCTCCACCTTCCCAACAGCAGCTTCTGTGATTGAGAGCAGGATAGATGGCAGCTGAGAGAGAGGAGCTGAATCCTTGGAGCTGGAAAAAAGGATCTTGTGTGCTTGCATCTTGCAGTATCCGCTCCAATGATCGAACCAGACCGTATTGTGTCGCCACAGCTCACAACACATTGAACTGCGAATGGCTACCTAAGTTTAGGGTATGCAATGTCTGTAGAGATCCTTGAAGAATGGAGCAGCGCCTCTTTGCTGCCACCATCAACCACCAACCAAGACGGAGGGGAAAGAGGGAGTGAGGGGGAAACGGGTTTGGGGTGGGGTTGGGGTGGGGGGTGGGGAAGAAGGGAAAGGGAGAAATGCAAGCAGGGAAGAGGAGGGGAAGGGGATGGAGGGGGGGTTGGTTGATAGTAGTTGGTGTCAGAATGTTATGCTCTAGCCTGTAGTGGAGTGCTCTATAGCGAGTACAACCCTTCTAGGGTTTGCTATTTGTATCCTCATTCCTGCTAGTGAACTTCTCTTTGCCTAAACCGTTTCTTGCCTAATTAGGGCTTTCCTAGCTATGGTGCCTTCTTCTACTGCTTTTCTTCACATGGTATTAGAGCGATATGCTCCTGGCCTGTGGGCCCCACCTCATTGCTTCCGCTGCTACTGCTACTCCCTGTCCGCTGCGCGCCCCGTGGTGCATCGCTGCCCTCCCGCTGCCCCTTCGTGGCGCCCTGGGGAGCTACGCGCGGCCTCTCGCTGCCCCGTGGTGGCGCCCTGGGGGCCGCGCGCCGTTCTCCCCGTCGTCCCCCGCGCTCCCTCCCCGTCCCACCCGTTTTTGGGCTTGGGGGTGAGGAGTGGCGTGCGACGCGGCGCGCGGCGATTTGCACTTTGGCGCGCGCCTCGGGGCGCGCGGCCCCTTTCTTTTCTGGCGCGCCGCGCGCTGCCCCGTCGCGCCGCCTAGGGGAGCCGCGCGTGGCCCCCGCCCGTCCGTTACGATGGTCTAGGGTGTCGCGCGCGGCCCCGTCGCCGCCCGCAGCGACCCCGTCCCCTCCGTCTCCGCGGGCAGCGGCCCCGTCGCCGCTCGCGCGGCCTCGTCGCCGTCACAGCAGCCCCGTCGCCGCCCGCAGCGACCCCGTCCCCACTCGCCGCGGCCCCGTCTCCGCGGGAAGTGGCCCCGTCGCCGCCTGCTGCGCGCCGTACCCCTCTTCTCCTCCTCCTTCGTCTCCCACTGCTGCAGTTGTCGCTGAGGGGGGTGGATGAGTGGGAGACTGGGGTTTAGGGTTTAAGGGGGGTGCGTGGGAGTGAATCTAGGGTTTGAGCAGTGGGCGTGTGTCGAGAAGTGTGGGGCAGTTGGGAAGGTTGAGTGGAGGCAGCAGTCTTGTCGTCAGCAGCAGCAGCAGTCCGGAGGCTACAATCTCCGGTAGTCGCCAGTCGCCCGTGAGTCTGTTGCTCGTCTGCCGCTACTTTTAGCCGCGGGGCCAGTTACCCCAGTAGTCCGGAGCGCTGTTCCGGTAGCCACTGAGCCAGCAGCTCGTCTGTGTGTCTGCAGCGTCAGCAAACGCCTCCCATCTTCTCTCCCCCACAGCTCCTCCTCCTCCTCACTTGTCCGCTGTGATTAGCTCTAGCTTTGCTTATCTGTGTAAACTCCTGCTCTATACCTGCTTTCTCACTGTGCTGATTACACCCCACTTTGGCTATGGGGGTGTGTCAGAATGTTATTCTCTAGCCTGTAGTGGGGTGCTCTATAGCGAGTACAACCCATCTAGAGTTTGCTATTTGTATCCTCATTCTTGCTAGTGAACCTCCTCTTTGCCTAAACTATTCTTGCCTAGCTAGGGCTTTCCTAGCTATGGCTCCTGATTCTCTCTACTATCTTAACATTTGGCTATGGGGGTGTGTCAGAATGTTATGCTCTAGCCTGTAGTGGGGTGCTCTATAGCGAGTACAACCCTTCTAGGGTTTGCTATTTATATCCTCATTCCTGCTAGTGAGCTCCTCTTTGCCTAAACTGTTTCTTGCCTAGTTAGGGCTTTCCTAGCTATGGCGCCTTCTTCTACTGCTTTTCTTCACAGCTGGTGCTGATGCAGGAAATGGAGAAAGAAGGTTCTGCTGTAATGATGGAATGGGAAGGGATCAAGGTGAGGGTGGAACGGGAACGAGGATGCAGGATAAGGAGGAACACTAGGTCGTGCATCAGGTGAATGATAACAAGGAGCACAGCATGATGCAACGAAGGGTTTGGTACAATGTTTGTAAGAAAAACTAGGGACACAAGGGGGGAGGGAAGGAAGATGACAGGAGGGAGTGGAAGATCCCGGATGGGAGGGACACAAGAGAATATACGAGGGAGGCCACGTCGCGGGGGAACATGCACAGACGAGACTCGCCCCTCTCCTCCCTGAGCCCCTCCCCCACGTCTGTTAAAATCTTAGGCAAGGATGATTCAACTATCGAGAAGTTTGGTACAAAAGTAAAATATAGTGGTAAGAGGCTATCACAGGGGGCAAGTGAGGAGGAGGAGAAACTGTGGGGGCGAGAAGATGCGAGACGACAGCTGAAGCTACAAATACATAGGCAACAGGAGTGCGCAGCACTGTCGCTACCAGGCTAAACCCGGACTACACGGCGACAAGCGCAGGTGGCTCACTGTGCTCCTAGGAGTGCTCACACTGTGGCTACCGGGCGCAGAGCCCCGGACTACACGGCCACAGGGGGTCGTGGCTCTCTGGATACCATGAGTGCTCACACTGTGGCTACCAGGCGCAGAGCCCCGGACTACATGGCCACAGGGGGTCGTGGCTCTCTGGACTTCAGGCGCGGCGGACGACAAGACGACTGCCTCCACACAACTTCCCCCAGTTGTCCCACACCCCTTTCACACACTCCCTGCTGCACCTCTAGCACTGCTCACACGCCACCCCCCTCGTACCACTCCGACGGCTCCAACACATCCACCCCCCTCAGCGGCAGCTGCAGCAGTGGGAGACGGAGGAGGAGGAGGAGGAGCAGGGGACGGCTCACACCACCCCCATACTCTCCACCCCTAAACCCTAACACGGGAGCGCAGGCAGCAGCGGGGTTGGGGCGCGGTCAGAAGCTCGGGACGAACCGCACGCGGGCTCCCCCCTCCGCGCGCGGGCCTGGCGCAGCCCGTACAGGCCGCGGGCGGGCTATACGGGCCGCGCGCGGGCCTGGTGCAGCCCCTACGGGCCGCGCACTGGCCTGGCGCAGGTCGCGTGGGCCGCGTCGGGCGACAGGGGGCGACGCGACGGTCGACAGGGGGCAATGCGCGGTTCGACGGGGCAGAAAACCGCCGCGCGCCCCGAGCGCGCGGCGGGAAGAAAAAATCGCTGCACGCCCGGAGCACACGGCAGGCAGGAAACAGCATGCGCCCGGGGCGCGCTACAGGCAGTAGAGCAGTGGAAGCATCGGGTGGGGCCCACCCACAGGATCGACCCAGGAGGGTCGACCTGCTTTGATAGCATATCGAAATACTAGGCAAGAATCAGAAACAAGAAAGAGGGGTTTTCACTAGCAGCAGTTGAGATACATATAGGAAACCCCAATTGGGTTGTACTCGCTATAGAGTACCCCAATGCAGGCTAGACAAACATCACATTCTGACACATGCAAACACAGGCCCACTCCTTCCTGCTTCACCTCAACCATCGGTGCATGTTGTCTTCAGATGATTGTATTGTATGATATTCTTGTGGTGCATTATCAAATACACAATGTTAGGGTATGCATGCATGCATTAGTGTTCATATTGTGAAACAAAAGCTTCTACAAACCTCTACACCAGCAAACACTATACTATCAAAGTCTGCAATGTAGTGAGTAAAGAGAAATTATACAGCCTGTTGCACTCAAGACAAGGCACGCACCAAAATACCATGCAGGATTTCCTCATGCACCTACTGGTCTCTTGCCCTGCACATCCAACTGTCCAGCTGCAAGGCACGGGTCTAAGAAGACCATTTTCCAGGTTCATGCAAATATACAAGTCTAGCACAACCAGTACTCAGCCCCACTCCTCCGCATGCACGCCTCCCCTCATTATTCACACCCCTTGCTTCGACGCCTCTCCTTGACTAGCAATTTTTCCCTCACCCACATCTATTCCCTCACCCGCTCCCTGTCACACAACCCGTGTATCCGCCTGCGTTCACGATCGTTCACGCAGTAATCCCTATCGTTCACATGGTAACCCCTATCATTCACACGGTCTACTCCCCTGACCCATGCCAGCTTGGGCAGGGCATTCAGCTGTTGCCGCGCTATCAGAACATTATAGCTTATACTTCAGTGTAGGCTGTAGTGGGGTAGCCCATAAGGGGTACAACCCAATTAGGGTTAGTACTTGTACCCAACTGTTTCATAGTTCAATCATTCTCTCGTTCATTTTCTCATGGTATCAAGCAGGTTCCCCTGTGGGAACTGTTCCTAGGGCCCACCACATTTTTTTTCCTGCCCGGAGCGCGCTCAGACTCTGCCAGAGTCGCGCTCCCCGCTCACGGCCCCGTCGCGCCGCCCTTTCGACCTTGTCGCGCCACCTTAGCGGCCCCGTCGCGTCGCGCTTGCGGCCCCGTCGCGTCGCCCTCGCGGCCCCGTCACGTCGCGCCGCCCTAGCGGCCGCGTCGCGCCGCCCTCGCGGCCCCAATCCGCCGCCCTTGTAGCTCCGTCGCGTCGCGCCGCCCTCGCGAGCCGTTCGCGCCGCCCTCGCAGCCCTTTCGTGCCGCCCTCGCGGCCTCTTCTAGCCGCCCTCGCGACCCCCTCCTAGCCGCCCTAGCGGCCCCGTCGCCTACCCCTGCAGCCCCGGCGCCGCCCTTCCCGGCCCCGGCGCCACCTCTGCTGGCCCTGTCGCCTACCCCTGCGGCCCAGACGCCGCCATTCCCGGCCCAGGCGCCGCCTCTGCTGGCCCCGTCGCCTACCCCTGCGGCTCCGGCGCTGCCCTTCCCGGCCGCGGCGCCGCCTCTGCTAGCCCCGTCGCCGCTCCACCCGGCCCCGCCGCCGTCCCCACGCAGCCCCGCCGTCACCTGCCGAGCCGCCAAAGCCACCCGAGTCGCCGCGTCACCTGCGCCGCCCGAGCCGCCGGGGCGCCGTACCGCCGAGCCGCCCGAGCCGCTCGAACCGCTGAGCCGCCCGAGCCGCCCGAGCCGCCGAATCGCAGTTGCTGCCGAGCCGCCGTACCGCCGAGCCGCCCGAGCCGCCGAGTCGCCGAGCCGCCGAGCTGCAGTTCCTGCCGAGCCGCCGAGCCGCCCGAGCCGCCCTGTTCGGTAAGAGCAGCGCCTCTATCACTGCACTGCCCTTACCCTACTGTTCGCGCTGCTAGTCTACTACTGTCATGGCTACCCCTAGTGTCCTCGCTTTTGAGGCTGAGGGTCGGGCCATTGACTTTGACGTCTGGGTAGATGACCTGCAGCTTTTCCTACAGTGCGATAGGGCAGACGGTCTCTTCCTCTTTGACCTCACCTCTGGTGCCTCTCCTGCCCCTGCTGCTGATACTGACACCACTGTTCGCTCACAGTGGGCCACACGCGATGCTGCTACACGTCTTGCTGTGCGTCGCCACCTGCCTACCTCTGAGCGTCCGCACTTTAGCCAGTACAAGAGTGCTCAGACCTTGTACGATGCTGTAGTTGCACGCTACTCCTCCCCTGCCACTGCTGCACTGAGCCGCCTCATGCTACCGTACCTCTTCCCTGACCTTGCTGCCTTTCCTATAGTCACTGACCTCATTACGCACCTCCGCACTAGTGACACTCGCTACCGCGCTGCGCTTCCTGCTGACTTCTGCGCCAAGAACCACCCCCCCCCCCCATGTACATCACCCTCTACTACATAGTCACCCGGCTCCCTGACTCTCTCCGCGTAGTCAGGGACCACTTCCTCTCAGTTTGCCCCACCACTCTCACCGTTGACCTCCTTGAGAAGGCCCTCCTAGCAGCAGAGAAGAGCATAGTCGCTGTAGGAGCCTCTTGTAGTGACCCTCGCACCCCCGTCTTTGAGGGGTGTTCCCCCTCCCCCCTTTTGCCCTCTGTTGCCTCTGCTGCTGCGGCTGACCTCGTTGGTTTCGAGTCGGTCGGCGCTGCGTCTGCCCCGAGCGGGAGACGCCGCACCGGCAAGGGCAATGGGGGCAAGGGCGCTGGAGGGGCTGGCGGGGGTGGTGGAGGTGGCGGTGGAGGCAGTGGAGGGGGTGGGGGTGGTGGTGGGAGTGGTGGCGGGGGTGGAGGTGTTGGTGGCGGCAGTGGAGGCGGAGGCGGAGGCGGCGGTGGTGGTGGGAGCGGAGGTGGCGGAGGTGGCGGCAGAGCAGGAGGCGGCGGCGGAGGAGGCGGAGCTGGTGAGGTGGCGCTGCGCTGAGGGTCGGCTCCGGTGGTGGTCAGCGCCAGCAGTAGCAGCAGCAGCAGCAGTGGCGCACTCGTGACACCCCCCCCCCCCTTTAGCAACTCCATGAGTGGTACGCTGCACGCCAGCGGGGTGGGGGTACTGGTCCGTGCACCTACGTCCTACGCACCGGCGACCGCGCGGGTGAGCAGTGCGGGGGTGCGCACTCCACCCAGCGCTGCTTTGGCCGCCTAATGGACGCTTGGCGTCACCAGTTCCCTGAGGCCACTGAGATCCCTCGCTGGGGCGAGCTGTCTAGGGCGGGAGTGGCTATCTTTGACCTTGACTTTGATGATATTCTTGCTGCCATGTATGCTGTGACTATTAGTGATGAAGGTGACTGTTACCAGTGTTTTCCGCCCGATCTGGGCATTGAGACTGCTGCTCTAGGTACTGGTGAGGCTGCTGCTCTAGGTGCTAGAGAGGCTGCTGCTCCAGGTGCTGGTGCGTCTGCTCCCTCAGGTGCTGGTGAGTCTGCTCTCTAAATACTGTGTCAGCTTCGGCCTCCCACACCTTCACCCTTGGCTCGGGGGCTTCTCGCTCCTTATTTCGAGACCGCATCCCACTCACGCCGCTTGGTCGGCCAGCTGTAGTCTCTCTGGCAGACCCCTCTGGGGGTCCTGTCCTTGCTCACTTCTCCACTGTCCTCCCGTGTCCGGCGGCCCCCTCTGGCACCCTGTCTGGTCTTTACCTCCCCTTGTTCTCCACGAACTTGGTGAGTGGTGCTGACCTGCAGGATGCAGGGGTTCACCTATTCACTTCTGCGAGTAAGTGGGTGACCCACTGCACGGACGCTCGGACAGGCCGGCACCTGGCCACGTTTACACGTCGGCCGGGGTCGAGCCTGTACACACTGACCACTGCGTCTCCTCCAGTCACTGCGTCTGGTCAGGTAGCTGCATCGGGTCATGTGTTTGCTGCGGCGTCCAGGTCTGGTTCTGAGTCTGCCCCCTGCTCGTGTCGCCTCCTGTCTCACGAGACTCTCGTCTGGCACCACCGCCTTGGTCACCCCTCCCTGCTTCGTCTCCAAGGCATGGCCTCCCGTGTCCTTGTCTTTGGTCTTCCCCGGTCCCTCCCTCCCCTTCCTCCGGGGCCTGGCCCTACCTGCGTCCCCTGTGTCGAGGGGCGGCAGCGGGCTGCCCCTCACTCCTCCCAGTTTCCTCCGACAGAGGCCCCGCTGCAGACACTTCACATGGACGTGTGGGGCCCGGCCCGCGTTCGTGGACAGGGTCACGAGCGCTACTTCCTGCTGGTGGTTGACGACTACTCGCGTTACACCACAGTCTTCCCCTTGCGCAGCAAGGGTGATGTCACTGAGGTGTTGATCGACTGGATCCACGCAGCTCGTCTCCAGCTCAGGCAGAGCCTCAGCTCGGACTTTCGTGTTCTGCGTCTACACTCTGACAGAGGCAGAGAGTTCTCCTGTGGCCTTCTGCGAGCCTACTGTCGTGCACGAGGCATCCGCCAGACCTTCACGCTTCCGGACTCTCCACAACAAAATGGGATTGCTGAGCGCCGCATTGGCATGGTCATGGACGTTGACCGTACGTCCATGATGCATGCGGCTGCCCCCCATTTTCTGTGGCCGTTTGCCGTTCGGTATGCGGCGCATCAGATCAACCTTCAGCCCAGGGTCTCCATGCCGGAGACCTCCCCAACTTTGCTGTGGACGGGGAAGGTTGGCGATGCGTCTGCGTTCCGTGTCAGGGGATCTCGGACGTTTGTCCGCGACCTGTCTGCGGACAAGCTGTCCCCTCGTGCTGCTCCTTGCGTCTTCCTGGCTTCCCCTCTGACGCGCCAGGGTGGCAGTTCTACCACCCCACCTCCTGCCGTGTTCTGTCCTCCCAGGACGTCACGTTCGACGAGTTGATCCCCTACTACCGTCTCTTCCCCTACCGCACTCCGTCCCTCCCCCCGCCACCGCTCTTCCTTGTGCCAGGTCCCCCCTCGGTAGACCCCCTTCCCCTTCAGGGTCCTGCCCCTTCAAGTGTTTCCTAGGTAGACGCACTTGAGCCTGTCGAGGTCGCTGGTGACTCTGGTGCTGCTGAGGGTGCTGAGCCTGGGGGTGCTGACTTTGGGGGTGCTGAGCGCGTGGGTGCTTCGCCTGGGGGTGCTGAGCTTGAGGGTACTACGACTGGGGGTGTTGAGCCTGGGGGTGCTGAGTCTGGGGGTGCTGAGCCTGGGGGTGCTGAGCCTGGGGGTGCTACGCGTGGGGGTGCTGAGCTTGGGGGTGCTACGCCTGGAGGTATTGAGCCTGGGGGTGCGGAGCCTAAGGGAGCTGGGCCTGCTCGTGTGGCGTCTGGCGGTGCTATGCATGGCGGTTCTCCGGGTGCTTCGTCTCGGCGGGAGCCACTCTCTCCACAGGAGCTGCGCGAGTGGTTTGCTCGGCGCTAGAGGCGTGCTACTTGAGCTGGAGTTTCTTCGGCTGCTAAGGGAGCTGGTGCCGCGGGTCCCGGAGGTGCTCGTACTGGGAGTACTGGAGCTGCTGGGCCTGCGGGTACTTCTAGAGCTGGAGCTGCTGAGGGTGTTGGCGCTGAGGCTTTTGCTGTCGGTCCTGGAGGCGGTCCTGCTGGGGTTGCTACTGGTGCTGCTGGAGGTACTAGAGCTGGAGGTGCTGCTGGCGGTGGTGCTACCACTGGGGGTACTGGTGCTGTCCCTGCTGTGTCTGGAGTCGCCGCACGGCCTCGACCGTACTTCGTTCCGCTCCTTCAGCAGGTTCTTTGTCTCCCGCCTTCTACTGGTCCTCCTCCTCCCTTAGAGTGTCCACAGCCTGTCCCGTCACAGTTATAGTTACAGCCGGCCTCCCCACTGCCTGCTCCTTCTCCCTACACTGGTCCTAGTGGAGGTCTTGCTGAGCGTCGTGAGCCTGCATCTCGCCCTGCGTCGCCTGTTCGTGCTGCTCGCACTAGTGGTCGTGGTTCGCGTCCGCGTCCTCCTCCTGTCCCTGGCACGCACCGGATGTCTCTGCGTCCGTCCACTGCTCCTCTGCGTGCCCCTTTGCCCTCTCCTCCTGAGTCTTCTCTTCCTGCTCTTGCCGACCCGGAGTCAGACTCTCTTTGTGCTGCCAATCCTACTGTCACGCGTCTGCTTGCTACTGTTGTCACTGACCCTTCCTTTGAGCCCACTGCTGCGTCCGCCCTAGTTGCTGAGCTCGTCGACTTTGCTGCTCGCTGTCGCCTAGACTACGCTGCCAGTCTTGTTGCTGAGTCAGAGTCTGTCTGTCCTCCGTCTGTCGGGGGTGAGTGTGCCCTTGGCACGGACGTCCTTGAGGACAGGCACGAGGGGTTCTAGTGTTTGGATGCTGCTTCACCTCATCTCGTGTCCGTACTTCTTACCCCTGAGGGAGACCCGGATGCACTTGACATCCCAACTCCGCGCTCTTACGCGGAGGCGATAGAGGGTCCCTACTCCTCTCAGTGGTAGGCAGCTATGGACGCAGAGATGGCTTCCTGGAAGTCCACAGGCACCTACGTTGACGACGTTCCCCCTCCTGGGGCGAACATTGTCAGTGGCATGTGGATTTTCAGGGTGAAGCGGCTGCCGGGTTCTCCGCCTGTCTTCGAGGCGTGTTACGTGGCTCGTGGCTTCAGTCAGCGGCACAGGGTTGACTACTTTCAGAACTTCTCTCCCACCCCGAAGATGACCACTCTTCGGGTACTGCTGCACATAGCTGCTCACCGTGACTACGAGCTACACTCTCTTCACTTCAGCACTGCTTTCTTGCAGGGCAGCTTGCACGAGGAGATCTGGCTGCGCCGCCCACCTGGCTTCACTAGGACTTTTCCTCCTGGCACCCAGTGGAGCCTCCGGCAGCTAGTCTACGGTCTCCGCCAGGCACCGCGTGAGTGGCATGACACACTGAGGACTATAATTGCGGCTCTTGGGTTTGCTCCCTCTACTGCCGACCCGTCGCTGTTTGTGCGCACTAACTCCTCTTTGCCGCCGTTCTACATCCTCGTGTGCGTCGATGACTTGGTCTTTGCCACAGCTGACACTGCTGGACTCGCCCACGTGAAGTCCGAGCTGCAGAAGAGACAAACGTGCACAGACCTGGGTGAACTACGCAGCTACCTTGGCTTGCAGATCACCTGGGACAGAGCACGCCGCACCATTACCCTGACTCAGTCACACATGGTGCAGCAGGTCGTTCAGCGCTTCGGCTTCACGTACTCCTCGCCTCACGCCACTCCTCTGCCTAATCGCCACTCGCTCTCAGCTCGTATGCAAGGTCAGGTCGTGTGCAGGTCATCAGGTACATGAGGCAGCCAACAAGCTCTAGGTACGGGCCACTCGACTCTACGGACTCATCCGAAGGCAGAGCTGAGAGCGAGTGGCGAGTAGGCAGAGGAGTGGCCTGAGGCGAGGAGTACGTGAAGCCGAAGCGCTGAAGGACCTGCTGCACTATGTGTGACTGAGTGAGGGTAATGGTGCGGCGTGCTTTGTCCCGGGTGATCTGCAAGCCAAGGTAGCTGCGCAGTTCACCCAGGTCTTGCACATGTGTCTCTTCTGCAGCTCGGACTTCACGTAGGCGAGTCCGGCAGTGTCAGCTGTGGCAAAGACCAAGTCATCGACGTACACGAGGATGTAGAACGGCGGCAGAGAGGTGTCAGTGCGCAGAAACAGCGACGGGTCGGCTGTAGAAGGAGCAAACCCAAGAGCCGCAAGTGTAGTCCTTAGTGTGTCATGCCACTCACAGGGCGTCTGGTGGAGACCGTAGACTGGCCGCCGGAGGCTCCACTGGGTACCAGGAGGAAACGACCCAGTGAAGCCAGGAGGGCGGCGCAGCCAGATCTCCTCGTGCAGGCTGCCCTGCAAGAAAGCAGTGCTGAAGTCAAGAGAGTGTAGCTCGTAGTCACGGTGAGCAGCAACGTGCAGTAGTACCCGAAGAGTGGTCATCTTCGGGGTAGGAGAGAAGGTCTGAAAGTAGTCAACTCCCTGCTGCTGACTGAAGCCACAAGCCACGTAACAGGCCTTGAAGACAGGCGGAGAACCCGGCGGCCGCTTCACCCTAAAAATCCACATTCCACTGACAATGTTCGCCCCAGGAGGGGGGACAGCGTCAACGTAGGTGCGTGTGGACTTCCAGGAAGCCATCTCTTCATCCATAGCTGCCTGCCACTGAGAAGAGTAGGGACCCTCTATCGCCTCCACGTAAGAGCGCGGAGTTGGGATGTCAAGTGCGCACGAGTCTCCCTCAGGGGTAAGCAGTACGGACACGAGATGAGGTGAAGCAGCGGCCAAGCACTGGAACTCCTCCTGCCTGTCCTCAAGGACGTCCGTGCCAAGGGCACACTCACCCCCGACGGACGGAGGACAGAGAGACTCAGACTCAGCGACAAGACTAGCAGCGTAGTCTAGGCGACAGCGAGCAGCAAAGTCGACGAGCTCAGTAACTAGTGCAGACGCAGAAGTGGACTCGAAAGAAGGGTCACTAACGACAGTAGCAAGGAGACGCGTGACAGTAGGACTGGCAGCACGAAGAGAGTCTGACTCCGGGTCGGCAAGCGCAGGAAGAGAGGACTCAGGAGGAGAAGGCAAAGGGGCACGCAGAGGAGCAGTGGACGGACGTAGAGACATCCTGTGCGTTCCAGGGACAGGAGGAGGACGCTGACGCGAACCACGACCACTAGTGCGAGCAGCACGGACAGGCGACGCAGGGCGAGACGCAGGCTCACGACGCTCAGCAAGACCTCCAGTAGGACTAGTGTAGGGAGGAGGAGCAGGCAAAGGGGAGGCCGGCTGTAACTGTAACTGTGACGGGACAGGCTGTGGACACTCTAAAGACGAAGGAGGACCTGTAGAAGGCGGAAGACCAAGAACCTGCTGCAGGAGTGGAACAAAGTACGATCGAGGCCGCGCGGCGACGCCGGACACAGCAGTGACAGCACCAGTACCCCCAGCATGAGCACCCGCTCCAGCAGCAACTCCAGCAGCTCCAGAACCTCCAACAGCGCCAGTAGTACCCCCAGCAGGACCGCCAGCACTAGGTTCAGCGCCAACCCCCTCAGCAGCACCAGCTCCAGTCGAACCCGCAGGCCCAGCAGCTCCAGTACTCCCAGTACGTGCACCTCCGGGACCCGCGACAGCAGCACCCTCAGTAGCCCAAGAACCTCCAGCTCCAGCAGCACGGCTCCAGCGCCTGGCAAACCACTCGCGCAGCTCCTGTGGAGAGAGAGGCTCCCGCAGAGACGAAGCACCCGGAGGACCTCCAGGCGTAGCACCTCCAAGCTCAGCACCCCCAGGTGTAGCACTCCCAGGCACAACACCCCCAGGTGAAGCACCCCAAGGCACAGCACCCCCAGGCTCAGCACCCCTAGGCTCAGCACCCCCAGGCTCAGCACCCCCAGGCTCAGCACCCCCAGTCTCAGGACCCCCAGGCCCAGTACCCCCAGTCGCAGCTTCCCCAGGCTCAGCACCCCCAGTCGCAGCACCCCCAGTCGCAGCACCCCCAGGCTCAGCACCCCAAGTCTCAGCACCCCCAGGCTCAGCACCCCCAGTCTCAGCACCCCCAAGCTCAGGATCCTCAGCAGCACCACAGTCACCAGTGACCTCGACAGGCTCGACTGCGTCTACCTGGGACACACCTGAAGGGGCAGAACCCTGAGGGGGGAGGGGGTCTACCGAGGGGGGACCTTGTACAAGGAAAAGCGGGGGGGGGGGGGGGGGGGGGAGGGACGGAGTGCGGTAGGGGAAGAGGCGGTAGTAGGGAACCGACTCGTCAAACGTGACGTCCTAGGAGGACAGTACACGGCGAGAGGTGGGGTGGTAGAACTGCCACCCAGGCGTGTCAGGGGGGAACCCCAGGAAGACGCAGGGAGCAGCACGAGGGGACAGCTTGTCCGTAGACAAGTCGCGGACAAACGCCCGAGATCCCCAGACCCGGAACGCGGACGCAGCGCCAACCTTCCCCGTCCACAGTAAGGCTGGGGAGGTCTCCGGCCTGGAGATCCTGGGGTGAAGGTTGATCTGATGCGCCGCGTACCTCACCGCAAACGGCCACAGAAAATGGGGGGCAGCCGCATGCATCATAGACGTACGAGCGACGTCCATGACCATGCCTATGCGGCGCTCAGCGATCCCATTTTGCTGCGGAGAGTCCGGAAGCGTGAAGGTCTGACGGATGCCTCGTGCGAGACGGTAGGCTCTCAGAAGGTCAGAGGAAAACTCTCCGCCTCTGTCCGAGTGCAGACGCAGAGCAGGAATGTTCGAGTCAAAGCTCTGCCTGAGCTGGAGACGAGCTGCGCGGATCCAGACGATCAGCACCTCAGTGACATCACCCTTGCTGCGCAAGGGGAAGACCGCGGTGTAACGCGAGTAGTCGTCAACAACGAGCAGGAAGTAGTGCTCGTGACCCTGTCCACAGACGCGGGCTGAGCCCCACACGTCCATGTGAAGCGTCTGCAGCGGGGCCTCTGTCGGAGGAAACTGGGAGGAGTGAGGGGCAGCCCGCTGCCGCCCCTCGACACAGGGGACACAGGTAGGGCCAGGCCCCTGAGGAAGGAGAGGGAGGGACCTGGGGAGACCAGAAACAAGAAGACGGGAGGCCATGCCTCTGAGATGAAGCAGAGAGGGGTGACCAAGGCGGTGGTGCCAGAGGAGAGTCTCGTGAGACAGGAGACGACACGAACAGGGGGCAGACTCAGGACCAGACCTGGACGCTGCAGCAAACACCTGACCTGACGCAGCTACCCTACGAGACTCAGCAACTGGAGGAGATGCTGTGGTCAGTGTGTACAGGCTCGACCCCGGCTGACGTGTAAACGTAGCCAAGTATCGGCCTGTGCTAGCCTCTGTGCACTGCATCACCCGGTGACACGCAGGAGTGAACTGGTGTACTCCCCCATCCTGTAGGTCAGCACCACTCACCAAGTTCGTAGAGAACGAGGGGAGGTAGAGACCAGACAGGGTACCAGCGGGAGCCGCCGGACACGGGAGGACTGTGGAGAAGTGAGATAGGACAGGACCCCCAGAGGGGTCAGCCAGAGACACCGCTACCGGCCGACTAAGCAGCGTGAGTGTGGTGCGGTCCCGAAAGAAGGAGCGAGAAGCCCCAGAGTCAAGGGTGAAGGTGAGGGAGGCCGAAACCAACGCAGTACCTGAGAGTGCAAACTCACCAGTACCTGAGGACGCAGACGCACTAGCACCTAGAGAAGCAGCGTCGCAAGCACCTAGGGCAGCAGCCTCACCTGTACCTAGAGCAGCAGTCTCAATGCCCGGATCGGGCGGGAAACACCGGTAACAGTCACCCTCATCACTAATAGTCACAGCATACATGGCAGAAAGAATAGCATCAAAATCAAGATCATAGATGGCAACCCCCGCCCTAGACAGCTCGCCCCAGCGAGGGATCTCTGTGGCCTCAGGGAACTGGCGACGCCACGCGTCCGTCAGGCGGCCAAAGCAGCGCTGGGTGGGGTGCGCACCCCCACACTGCTCACCCGCACGGTCGCCGGTGCGCAGGACGTAGGTGCACGGACCAAAACCCCCACCCCGCTGGCGTGCAGTGTACCACTCACGGAGCTGCTGAGGGGACAGGGTCTCACGACCGCGCTGCTGCTGCTGGCGCGGACCACCACCGAAGCCACTCCTCTGCGTAGACCCGCGACCAGCTCCACCGCCACCTCTGCCGCCTCCGCCGCCTCCGCCACCTCCGCCACCACCGCCTCCTCCGCCACCACCGCCGCCTCCGCTACCACCGCCGCCTCCGCTACCACCGCCGCCTCCGCTCCCTCCGCCACCGCCGCCGCCTCCGCCTCCACTACTGCCACCGGTACTCCCACCCCCGCCACCACTCCCACCACCACCCCCACTCCCTCCGCCGCCTCCACCGCCGCCTCCACCGCCCCCGCCAGCGCCCTTGCCCCCCTTGCCCTTGCCTGTGGGGCGCTTCCCCCATAGGGCAGACGCAGCACCGACCGACTCAAAACCAACGAGGTCGGCCGCAGCAGCAGAAGCAACAGAGGGCAAGAGGGGGGAGGGAGAACACCCCTCAAAGACAGAGGTGCGGGGGTCACCACGAGCCGCTAGGAGGGCCTTCTTGAGGAGGTCAACGGTGAGAGTGGTGGGGCACACTGCGAGGAAGTGGTCCCTGACTACGCGAAGGGTGTCAGGGAGTCGGGTGACTATGTAGTAGAGGGTGATGTACATGGGGGGGGGGGGGGGGTTCTTGGCGCAGAAGTCAGCAGGAAGCGCAGCGCGGTAGCGAGTGTCACTAGTGCGGAGGTGCGTAATGAGGTCAGCGACTGTGGGAAAGGCAGCAAGGTCAAGGAAGAGGTACGGTAGCATGAGGCGGCTCAGTACAGCAGTGGCAGGGGAGGAGTAGCGTGCAACTACAGTGTCGTACAAGGTCTGAGCACTCTTGTACTGACTTAAGTGCGCACGCTCGGAGGTAGGGAGGTGGCGACGCACAGCAAGACGTGCAGCAGCGTCGTGCGTGGCCCACTGGGAGCGAACAGTGGCGTGAGCATCAGCAGCAGGGGCAGGAGAGGCGCCAGAGGTGAGGTCAAAGAGAGAGAGACCGTCTGCCCTATCGCACTGTAGGAAAAGCTGCAGGTCATCTACCCAGACGTCAAAGTCAATGGCTCGACCCTCAGCGTCAAAAGCGAGGACACTAGGGGTAGCCATGACCATAGTAGACTAGCAGTGCAAATAGTAGGGTGAGGGCAGTGCAGTGAAAGAGGCACTGTGCTTACTGGACGGGGCAGCTCGGGCGGCTTGGCGGTAGGGCGGCTTGGCGGCTCGGCTACAGGGCGGTTGGGCGGCTCGGCTGCAGTGCGGCTCGGCGGCCCGGCTGTACGGCAGCTTGGCTGCTCGGCTGCTGGGCGGCCTGGCGGCTCGGCTGTCCGGCTGCTCGGTTGCCCGGGCGGCTCGGCGGTGCTGCTGCAGGGCGGCGCGGCGGTCTGCTGCTCGGCTGGGTGAGGCGGCTCGGGCAGCTGGGGTGGCGGGCGGTGCTGCAGCAGGCGACGGGGCCGCAGGTCAGGATGGCGGGGCCGTAGGTGAGAGCGGTGGGGCCGCAGGTGAGAGCGGCGGGGCCGTAGGTTGAGGGCGGCGAGGCCGCAGTTTAGGGCGGCGGGGCCGTAGGTAAGGGCGGCGGGGCCGCAGGTAAGGGCGGCGGGGCCGCTAGTAAGGGCGGCGGGGCCGTTAGGAGACGGCGGCGGGGCCGCAGGGAAGGGCGACGGGCCGCAGGAAGGGCGGCGGGCCGCAGGTGAGGGCGGCGGGGCCGTTTAAAGGGACGGCGGGGCCGCTGAGAAGGGCGGCGACGGGCCGCTGCAAGGGCGGCGACGGGCCGCTGCAAGGGCAGCAACGGGGCGGCTGGTGAAAGGGCGGCGGTTCGGGGCCGCAAGGGCGGCTGATCGGGGCCGCGAGAGGCCGCTAGGGCGGCGCGACGCGGCCATTAGGGCAGCGCGACGGGGCTGCGAAGGGGCCTAAGGGCCCGTAAGGGTCGGCGCGACAGTAAGGTTAGCACACAGGGCGCGACTCGGGCTTAAGAGGAGCGCGCTCCGGGCAGGAAAAAAAAAATCGTAGTGGTGGGCCCTAGGAATCGTTCACGTTAGGGAACCTGCTCGATACCATGAGAAGAAACGAGAATGGAATGAACTATGAATGAACTGAGTACAAGTACTAACCCTAATTGGGTTGTACCCCTTATGGGCTACCCCACTATAGCCTACACAATATGCACAAGCTATATGTTCTGACACCCACATGCACCGTGCCGCCATTCGTCACACCCTTGCATCCAGCGAGTCCCAAATTTCTGAGAGAGGAAAGGCGTGTCAAGTGCGTCAGCCCAGCATCGGTCACCTTGGTACGATGGAGATAGAGCTCCTTGAGACTGGTCAAGGACCCAATGCCTTCTAGGGCACTGTCTGAGAAGTCTGCATCTTTGAGGGCTAGCACCTCCAGCCGTGGGAGCCTGTAGAGGTGCTTCATGCCCTCTGCACTGAAGCCTGAGCTATGCTGCAAGTAAATGACCGTCAGATGGGTCATTGTGGATACATGTGCAAAGATTGCTCTTGAGATGCCGTTGAGATCATCCAGGTATGGATAGGCACTCTGTGATGCTGACTTTATTTTCTAGAGGGCATGGGTGCAATGGAAACATATGAGAAGGAAAGGGATGACCGAAGTGGCAAGAGAGAACTAGCGAGCTACACGCCCTGAGCAACAATGCAAACTCAGCACTCACCTCCCATGCCTTCTTCTGACTGATCGCCTTCACTCTGGCTGATTCTCTGGTCAACATCCATCTTCATGAGAACGCCGTTTTTCCTGTGCAGTCTCCTCCCCCTTCACTGCAGTTACCTCACTCTTCACTGCTGCCAGCTTCTCCCTCTCCTCGACCTGCCCTCTCAACTCCCTCATCTCCGCCACTCGTCTCCTTTCAGCCTCCTCCAACTGCAATCTAGTTGACTCCCTTTGCTCACCCAACTCCCGCCTCACCGCAGCCAACTCTCTCTCCCTCTCCTTCATCACAGCAGCAGTCGCCTCGTTCCTCTCCTCCACAGCAGTCACCTTGTGCCGCAAACTATCCACCTCCTCCTTGTGTGCAGCCAGCTCTCTCTCCCTCTCCTCCATCGCAGCAGCAGTCGCCTGGTTCCTCTCCTCCACAGCAAGCAGCATACGGCGTAGCTCATGCACCTCCTCGTAATGTCCCGCCAACTCCTCTCTCACTGCTTCCACCACTGCCTTTTTGACCAACTCACTCACTGCAATTGTCACTCTCTCAGCAGCCATATCCTCCTGTGACTCTCCTTTGACAGCCCTTCAATTACTAATCCTGCCATTCATGTTCCTCCTTTACTGCAGACTGACGAAATTAGACAAGGCCCGGGTGGGGTAGGATCCGGTGCGACGAGGAAGAATTTGGTAATGGTTGCTTGCACACATAATAAAAGCAGTCGCATGGGCACGAGGAACGAGGTGCAATGTGTGAGAAGACTCGCATAAGAGAAGAAGCTTGTGCACACAGATGGGTTTCACACGGAGAAGGATCGGAAATTGTCCGAAATATATCGCCGATCCGCGCGGATCGGCGGTCGGAATGCGCTTATCTGAGCAGGTAGACGGTCAACATCGCCAATTCTTGGAAATCGGTCGGTAAATTCCACACGAATGTAACGCTGGGGATTCAAACGCGGACATAAAAAGGCCAGGGATGTGTCATGGCAAGACTTGCAGAAACGAGAGTTCACAAGTCATTGTTTCTTAACCAGGCAGGCTAAGTGCACTCCCGAATGCAACTGCCCGAATAAGAGCAGGGAGGCGTGGAGCCTCCATGCATGACTACTCAATTTCTATTTGCTGCATCCTCTTTTGCGCGCTAAGTGTTAGAGACGTGCCATGGCATGGAGACGGCGGGGAGGCAAAGCACGAGGATAAGAGGAACAGAGGGTAGGAGGAGCATCAAACGCCTTAAAGACATCAAAGAAAGGATGAGAATGATAGCTTTTGGGTAGGGATGTGCACGAGCCGAAATAAAAGGAATGACGGGACCGGCCTTACCACATCCGAAAAAACCCCACCCCAAATTCCTATGCAAAAGATACTTTCGAAGTTGCTTTGGGGTTGCTGCTGGAAAGGTATCTCTGGGAATGCCGGTCATGATGCTTCTCTAGGTTTGGAATGCAGATTCGCGCGAGTACACTCCCACGATTCAGGAACCAACTAGCCTGCACCTGTTTGTGGCTCGGGGGTGATGGATAGTGGAGCTCCCACAATTGTGGAAGTTGTTCGTCTCTCTACGATTGGTCGATCACAGGTGCAATTCAAGTGTTTCGCCAATAAAATTAGGGTTGCAAACCCGTCATTGCTGTTCATGTAGCGAGACGTTGTCTCGCTCTAAATTTCAGGGTGCAGCTGTTACGATATGTGCGATTATTTATTTGTGATTGTCACGAAAGTGTTATAGCGAGCTTTAGTTACAATTGATAGCTACACCTCTCATAGACATGGTTTAGGCTCACCGTTAGGTTGCATGATCTATAATTTATAACAACCACATTCGGTATTTCAATATTTTTCAGTTTCGTTAATAATTGTTCACAGATTCAGTAGAAATCAGTTCACAAATTACTAATAAAACCGGGAGAAATATAAAAAACTTCGGGGACTTTCCAGATGCTCAGTGACAATTTCAGTACTTACTAACACAACAGAACAAGCTCCATTGCGGATACCAAAAAAAACAAAAAAAACAAATACATCTAATGCTAGTATCGATTACAGGCTGCCTATTGGTAACATTGGCAAGAAACACCCCCCGTTGTTCCAACGTTAGTCAGAATAATATATAAATCTATATATTGTTTTGTAACTGCCTGTAGTGTAGACTACTGTAGTTATATAATGTTCTGTTTTGGTGGTGCACCTTTCATCTTGCCTATTTGTACTGCTCGCTCTATAGTGAAACACCTCTTTTGTTTCAACCTACTCGACTTCTCTCTAACTCAAACTACTCGAACTCAACCAAGGCTCCTAAGCCATGGCTCCGAAGCCAACCTCTTCCTAGTTACTTTGACATGTTATCAGAGTGAGGTTCCTATCCTAGGACCTGGTTTTTTTTTTCCCATGGGCCCACCACTTATCGTTCCTGCCATGGCGCTTGTCGCGGCTCCAAAAGTGCTCGTTCAGCCGCTATTTGTGAAGGTTACTAAGTCGAGCGTGGCGGGTTTAGTTCTGTTCGTCGCGGCCCCAGTCGGCGGCCCCATCGTCTGCCCATCGCGCCCTCCTGCAACCTCGTCACGCCCTGTCGCGGCCCCAAACGTCTGCATCGACGGTCGCTTTGGGGGGAGACGGCGGGTGTGGCGGCCGAGCTACTTCAGTCGTCGAACGTGCCCCCTGCCCCGCCCTCCCGTTGAAAATGCGGCTGCTCCCACTGGAGCTGCCGCGCAAGCGACGGCGAGCTGTGCGCAGGCGCTCGTCGCGGCACCTGTTGCACCCCCCCGTTACTCCCCCCCCCCTACCCGAGATCTCACCAACGCCACCCGAGCCCGCTGCAGTGTCTTCCGCTGTGGACGCAAGTGTGGCGAGAGGGGGGGGAGGGGGAGGCGCGAGGGTGGCTGATGCTCCTCTCTCACCCTGCTGCGCGTGCGGCAGTGTGGGGGGGAGGTTTTGGGGAGGCGGGTGTGAGCAAGAAGCTGCCGCCCCTCCTCTCTCTCTCACTGCCGCACGTGCCGCTGTGGGGGGGGAGTGAGGGGGCGACGGAAGTCAGCCGGTCATCTGTTGCTGACGCCCGCTGCTGCCGTGGCACCTCCAGCTGCCGCCCCTGCTACCACCTACCTTTTGTTGACCTTGTGTTTGCTACCTTCTGCTGGGGCCTGCAGGTGCTGCCGTCGAGCCGCTGCTGTCCTGCTGCATGTTGCAGCCACAGAGCCTGCTTCTCAGGCGACCTGCCGCCCCAACACCTCCTACTGTTTTTTACCTTGGTAAAGGGGTTGGTACAGCTGGATTTGCCATCACTGCACCTGTTGTCACTGCACTTGCCTGATGCCATGATTTCCGCTGCGGCCTGTCTGGTGTACCCCATTATGGGGGCGTTGACTGCATATTCTTCCCTACAGGCACTTATGGGGGCGTGTCAGAATAATATATAAATCTATATATTGTTTTGTAATTGCCTGTAGTGTAGACTACTGTAGTTATGTAATGTTCTGTTTTGGTGGTGCACCTTTCATCTTGCCTATTTGTACTGCTCGCTCTATAGTGAAACACCTCTTTTGTTTCAACCTACTCGACTTCTCTCTAACTCAAAATACTCGAACTCAACCAAGGCTCCTAAGCCATGGCTCCGAAGCCAACCTCTTCCTAGTTACTTTGACAACGTCTGCGCGAGTGAATAGGTAGTGGCCCTGCGCAGTGAAACTGCATTGTTAGTTCAATGGGCTCAGCTAAATAATTGCATTGTTGACTTACCAACATAAACTGAAAGCTTGAATTGAATGACCTGTCAGATTTATATGACATAGTCGCTGTAGGCTATAGTGGGGTAGCACATATGGGGTACACGGTTTCTAGGGTTGTATTTGTACCCAATCTTTCCTTAGTCATTCCCATTCCTGTTCACTTGTTTCACATGGTATAGAGCGGTTCCTTCCTTAGGACCGTTTTTTTTAGGGCCCACCGAAGCGCGCCCCGAGGCGCGCCTTTTTTTTAGCGACCCCTCGGGTCGCCATTTCCCTCGCGGCCCCGCTGTCCCTCAGACGCGGCCCTGCCGCCCGCTTCGTCGCGGCCCCGCCGCCTGCTTGACGCGGCCCCGCCGCCTCCACTGACGCGGCCCCGCCGCCGGCTCTGACGCGGCCCTGCCGCCCGCTTCGTCGCGGCCCCGCCGCCTGCTTGACGCGGCCCCGCCGCCTCCACTGACGCGGCCCCACCGCCGGCTCCGCCGCTGCACCCTACGGCCCGCCGCTGCACCCTACGGCCCGCCGCCTCACCTGACGGCCCCGCCGCTGCACCTGCCGGCCCGCCGCTGCACCTGCCGGCCCGCCGCTGCACCCAGCGGCCCGCCGCCTCACCTGACGACCCCGCCGCTGCACCTGCCGGCCCGCCGCTGCACCCTACGGCCCGCCGCCCCACCTGGTCGGCCCGCCGCTGCACCCTACGGCCCCGCCGCTGCACCTGCCGGCCCGCCGTTGCACCGGTCGACCCGCCGCTGCACCTGACGGCCCCGCCCCTGCATCTCCCGGCCGAGCCGCCCCAGCAGCAGAGCAGCCCCAGCAGCCGAACCGCCCGGGAGCCGAGCCGCCCAACGCCGAGCCGCCCGGGACCCGAGCCGCCCTGCCGCCGAGCCGCCCGGGAGCCGAGCCGCCCTGCACCCGAGCCGCCCTGCCGCCGAGCCGCCCGGGAGCCGAGCCGCCCTGCGCCCGAGCTGCCCAGCCGCCGAGCCGCCCGGGAGCCGAGCCGCTGTGCACCCGAGCCGCCCGGTCGCTGAGCCGCCTTTCTGCAGAGCTGCACGACCTGCCCTGCCTGGTGAGCACAGTCCCACTGACACTGCGAGCTCTTTCCCTACTGCTTGCACTGCGTCGCTGTCGTCGCCATGGCTACCCCTAGTGTCCTAGCTTTTGACGCTGAGGGTCGCGCCATTGATTTTGAGGTCTGGTTAGACGACCTGCAGCTGTTCTTACAGTGCGACAGGGCTGACGACCTTTCTCTCTTTGACCTCACCTCTGGCGCCTCTCCTGCTCCTGCTGCTGATGCTGATCCCACTGTCCGCTCTCAGTGGGCCACCCGCAATGCTGCTGCACGTCTTGCTGTGCGTCGCCACCTCCCTACCTCTGAGCGTGCGCACTTTAGTCAGTACAAGAGTGCTCAGACCTTGTACGACGCTGTAGTTGCGCGCTACTCCTCCCCTGCCACTGCTGCACTGAGCCGTCTCATGCTTCCCTACCTCTTTCCTGACCTCTCTGCCTTTCCCACTGTTGCTGACCTCATTACGCACCTCCGCACTAGTGACACTCGCTACCGCGCCACCCTTCCTGCTGAGTTCTGCGCTAAGAACCCACCCCCCATGTACATCGCTCTCTACTACGTAGTCGCGCGCCTCCCTGACTCCCTTCGCGTCGTCAGGGACCACTTTCTCGCAGTCTGTCCCACCACCCTCACCGTCGACCTCCTCGAGAAGGCCCTCCTCGCAGCGGAGAAGAGCATAGTCGCTGTAGGTGCTTCTCGTGGTGACCCTCGCACCCCCATCTTTGAGGGGTGCTCTCCTTCCCCCTTGCTGCCCTCTGTTGCCTCTGCTGCTGCTGCCGACCTGCTTGGTCTTGAGTCGGTCGGCGCGGCGTCTACCCCTAGTGGGAGACGTCGCTCCAGCAAGGGCAAGGGGGGCAAGGGCGCGGGTGGAGCTGGAGGGGGCGGTGGCGGTGGCGGCGGTGGCGGCGGAGGGAGTGGGGGTGGCGGCGGGACTAGTGGCGGGGGTGGTGGTGGTGGTGGCAGCAGCGGCGGAGACGGTGGTGGTGGTGCCAGCGGTGGTGGTGGAGGCAGCGGCGGAGGTGGAGGCGGCGGAGGTGGAGGCGGTGGAGGCGGCAGCGGAGGAGGCGGTGGTGGTGGAGGAGGTGGAGCTGGTCGAGGTGGTACCCAGCAGCGTAGCGGCGGTGGTGGTGGCCAGCGCTCGCAGCGGCAGCAGCAGCAGCGCTCGCGGGACATCCCTCCGCCTCAGCAGCTTCGTGAGTGGTACGCTGGGCGTCAGAGGGGTGGGGGTACTGGTCCCTGCACCTACGTTCTTCGTTCCGGCGACCGCGCGGGTGAGCAGTGTGGGGGTGCCCACGCCATCCAGCGCTTCTTTGGCCGCCTGACGTACGCTTGGCGTCAGCAGTTCCCTGGGGCTAGTGAGATCCCTCGCTGGGATGAGCTTCTAAGGGCTGGTGTAGCAATCTTTGATCTTGATTTTGATGCTATCCTTGCTGCTATGTATGCTGTGGATTATAGTGAGGAGAATGAGGGTTACCGGTGTTTCCAGCCCGACCCGGGCATTGGTACTGCTGCGCTAGGTGCTTGTGAGGCTGCTGCTCTAGGTGCCAGTGCGTCTGTGCTCTCAGGTACTGGTGAGACTGCGCTCTCAGGTACTGCGTCGTCCTCGTCCTCCCTCACTTTCACACTTGACTCCGGGGCTTCTCGCTCCTTCTTTCGAGACCGCACTACCCTTACGCCGCTCGGCCGGCCGGTTGCGGTCTCCCTTGCTGACCCCTCTGGGGGTCCTGTCCTGTCTCACTTCTCCACTGTCCTCCCGTGTCCGGCTGCCCCTTCGGGCACCCTGTCTGGTCTGTACCTTCCCTCGTTCTCTACGAACTTGGTGAGTGGAGCGGACCTGCAGGATGTGGGGGTTCACCAGTTCACTCCTGCGAGTCAGCGGGTGACCCACTGCACGGAGGCACGCACAGGCCGACACCTGGCCACGTTCTCGCGTCGGCCGGGGTCGAGTCTCTACACCCTGACCGTTGAGTCTCCTCCTGTCCCTGCGTCTGGTCAGGTGGCTGCGTCGGGTCAGGTGCTTGCTGCTGCGTCCCGGTCAGGTCCTGAGTCTGCCCCCTGTTCTTGTCGCCTCCTGTCTCACGAGACTCTCCTGTGGCACCACCGTCTTGGCCACCCCTCCTTGCCCCATCTTCGGAGCATGGCTTCCCGTGTCCTTGTCTCTGGTCTTCCCCAGTCTCTCCCTCCTCTCCCCTCCGGGCCAGGACCTTCCTGTGTCCCCTGTGTCGAGGGTCGCCTCCGGGCTACTCCTCACTCCTCCCACTTCCCCCCGACAGAGGCTCCCCTGCAGACGCTTCACATGGATGTGTGGGGCCCAGCCCCCGTCCGTGGGCAGGGTTACGAGCGCTACTTCCTGTTGGTGGTTGACGACTACTCGCGTTACACCACAGTCCTCCCCTTGCGCAGCAAGGGTGCGGTCACTGAGGTGCTGATCGACTGGATCCGCGAGGCTCGTCTCCAGCTCAGGAAGAGCTTCGGCTCGGACTTTCCTGTTCTGCGTCTGCACTCGGACAGAGGCGGAGAGTTCTCTTCTCGCCTTCTGCGGGACTACTGTCGTGCACGGGGGATCCGCCAGACCTTCACGCTTCCGGACTCACCACAACAAAATGGGATTGCTGAGCGCCGCATTGGCATGGTCATGGATGTCGCTCGTACGTCCATGATGCATGCGGCTGCCCCCCATTTTCTGTGGCCGTTTGCGGTGAGGTACGCGGCGCATCAGCTCAACCTTCACCCCCGGGTCTCTCGGCCTGCGATGTCCCCAGCCTTGCTGTGGACGGGGAAGGTTGGCGATGCGTCTGTGTTCCGTGTCTGGGGATCTCGGGCGTTTGTCCGCGACTTGTCTGCGGACAAGCTGTCCCCTCGTGCTGCTCCCTGTGTCTTCCTTGGCTTCCCCACTAACGCCCCAGGGTGGCAGTTTTACCACCCCTCCTCTCGTCGTGTTCTGTCCTCCCAGGACGTCACGTTCGACGAGTCAGTCCCCTTCTACCGTCTCTTCCCCTACCGCACTCCTTCCCTCCCCCCTCCCCCGGACTTCCTTGTGCCGGTTCCCCCCCCGGTAGACCCCCTCCCCCCTCAGGTTCCTGCCCCCTCAGGTGTGTCCCAGGTAGACGCCGTTGACCCGGTCGAGGTTACTGGTGACTCTGGTGCTGCTGCGGGTGCTGAGCCTGGGGGTGCTGACTCTGGGGGTGCTGTGCGCGGGGGTGCTGAGCCTGGGGGTGCTACTGCTGGGGGTGCTGGGCCTGAGGGTGCTACTGCGGAGGGTGCGGAGCCTGGGGGTGCTGAGCCGGGGGGTGCTGTGCCTGGAGGTGCTGGGTCTGGGGGTGCTGGGTCGGGAGCTGCTGAGCCTGGGGGTGCTGAGCTGGGAGCTGCTGAGCCTGGGGGTGCTGCGTCTGGAGCTGCTGAGCCTGGGGTTTCTCCTGCTGCTGCGTCTCGCCGGGAGCCCCTCTCTCCACAGGAGCTGCGCGAGTGGTTCGCTCGCCGCTGGAGGCGTGCTGCTGAGTCTGGAGGTGCTGCTGGAGCTGGAGCTGGAGCTTCTTCGACCGTCGAGGGTGCGGGTGCTGCCGGTCCCTGAGCTGCTGGACCTGCGGGTCCTCCTGGAGCTGGAGCTGCTGAGGGCGTTGGTGCTGAGCCTACTGCTGTTGGTCCTGCCGCTGGAGGTGTGGGTGGCGCTGGTGCTATCGCTGAGGGTGGTGGTGCTGTCCCTGCTGAGTCTGGAGCTGCCGCGCGGCCACGGCCGTACTTCGTTCCGCTCCTGCAGCAGGTTCTTGGTCTTTCTCCTCTAGTAGAGGGTCCACCGCCTGTCCAGTCGCAGTCCCTGCTGGAGCCTTCCTCTCCACTGCCTGCTCCCTCTCCTTACACTGGTCCTACTGGAGGTCTTGCTGAGCGTCGTGAGCCTGCGTCTCGTCCCGCGTCGCCTGTTCGTGCTGCTCGCGCTAGTGGTCGCAGTTCGCGTCAACGTCCTCCTCCTGTCCCTGGCACGCACCGGATGTCTTTGCGTCCGTCCACTGCTCCTCTGCGTGCCCCTTTGCCTTCTCCTCCTGAGTCCTCTCTTCCTGCGCTTGCCGACCCTGAGTCGGACTCTCTTCGTGCTGCCAGTCCTACTGTCACGCGTCTCCTTGCTACTGTCGTCACTGACCCCTCGTTTGAGTCCACTGCTGCGTCTGCCCTTGTCGCTGAGCTCGTCGACTTTGCTGCTCGCTGTCGTCTCGACTACGCTGCTAGTCTTGTTACTGAGTCTGCGTCTGTCTGTCCTCCGTCCGTCGGGGGTGAGTGTGCTCTTGGCACGGACGTCCTAGAGGACAGGCAGGAGGAGTTACAGTGTCTAGCGGCTGCTTCACCTCATCTCGCGTCTGTACTGCTTACCCCTGAGGGAGACCCGGATGCACTAGACATCCCGACTCCGCGTTCTTACGCGGAGGCCGTAGAAGGTCCCTACTCCTCTCAGTGGGAGGCAGCTATGGATGCAGAGATGGCTTCCTGGAAGTCCACAGGCACCTACGTTGACGCGGTTCCCCCTCCTGGGGCGAACATCGTCAGTGGCATGTGGATCTTCAGGGTGAAGCGGCCGCCGGGCTCTCCACCTGTCTTCAAGGCACGGTACGTTGCTCGTGGCTTCAGTCAGCGGCAGGGAGTTGACTACTTTCAGACCTTCTCTCCCACCCCGAAGATGACTACTCTTCGGGTGCTGCTGCACATAGCCGCTCAGCGCGACTACGAGCTTCACTCTCTCGACTTCAGCACTGCGTTCTTGCAGGGTAGCCTGCACGAGGAGATCTGGCTTCGCCGTCCACCTGGCTTCACTGGGACTTTCCCTCCTGGCACCCAGTGGAGCCTCCGACGGCCAGTCTACGGTCTCCGCCAGGCACCGCGTGAGTGGCACGACACACTGAGGACTACGCTTGCGGCTCTTGGGTTTGCTCCTTCTACTGCTGACCCGTCGCTGTTTCTTCGCACCGACACTTCCCTGCCGCCGTTCTACATCCTCGTGTACGTCGACGACTTGGTCTTTGCCACAGCGGACACTGCTGGACTCGCCTACGTGAAGTCCGAGCTGCTGAAGAGACACACGTGCACAGACCTGGGTGAACTGCGCAGCTACCTTGGCTTGCAGATCACTCGGGACAGAGCACGCCGCACCATTACCTTGACTCAGTCACACATGGTGCAGCAGGTCCTTCAGCGCTTCGGCTTCACGTACTCCTCGCCTCAGGCCACTCCTCTGCCTACTCGCCACTCACTCTCAGCTCTGCCTTCGGATGAGTCCGTAGAGTCGAGTGGTCCGTATGCAGAGCTTGTTGGCTGCCTCATGTACCTGATGACCTGCACACAACCTGACCTTGCATACCCTCTGAGCATTCTTGCACGCTATGTTGCTCCTGGGAGACACAGACCGGAGCACATGGCTGCAGCGAAGAGGGTATTGCGCTACCTGTGCAGTACGTCGGGCATGGGGCTAGTGCTTGGAGGGCGGAGTCCAGTGGTCCTTACCGGCCACGCGGACGCTTCTTGGGCTGACGACCAGGCTACGCAGCGGTCGTCACAGGGTTACACCTTCAGCCTTGGTTCCGGCTCTGTCTCGTGGCGGTCTACTCGCTCGTCTTCGGTTCTCGGCTCCAGTTGTGAGGCTGAGATCTACGCCGGGGCCATGGCTGCACAGGAGCTTCGCTGGCTCACCTACCTGCTGACTGACCTTGGAGAGCCGCCTCGTTCTCCTCCAGTGCTGTACGTAGACAACAAGGCCATGCTGGCCTTGTGTCGAGAGCAGCGCTTGGAGCACAGAACGAAGCACATTGCTCTCCGCTACTTCCTTGCTCGTGAGCTGCAGCAGCGTGGTCAGTTGCGACTTGCGTATGTGGCCTCTGAGGCCAACACTGCTGATGTGTTCACCAAGGCACTCGCGCCTTGTGACCATCAGCGCTTTTGCACCCAGCTGGGTCTTGTACCTGTCTTGCCTCACTCGCTCTCCTCTTGACTTCACTTGTACTGTGACATATATATATACCTGCTCTTGCTTGTCTAGTTTTATATATATGTCTGTACTCCTGCATGTGAACTGGCCTCTGGCCCTGCTCTTGTGCTCGGACTGTGTGGTGACGTTGTGATCCACCCTGAGCTTGCTCTGCTTTGCTTTACTTGACTGGTCTTGTGACCCCTTGTTCTCCCCCACTTTGCCTATGGGGGTGTGTCAGATTTATATGACATAGTTGCTGTAGGCTATAGTGGGGTAGCACATATGGGGTACAGGGTTTCTAGGGTTGTATTTGTACCCAATCTTTCCTTAGTCATTCCCATTCCTGTTCACTTGTTTCACATGACCTGCAAGAAAAACGTGACGAGCATGTTAGGCAGCACAGAGCGGGTTGCAGACATGAAACACAAATCTTCGCATGCGACGACAGTGGATTCTGCAACAACTCGGTTGATTGGAAAATATTAAATGCGATTAACATTTGCTAATAGTCGAACGAACAGAATGCTACGAAAGCGATCAGCCTTACCCGTCAAAACGGTTTCTCACATTGAAACGTCGTGGTGAAACGACGAGCTGAGCCTCGGAATAGGCACCGGACACGCCTCACGATATGAAATGGCTGCCACGCAAACTCGAAGAAAAAAACAAAACAAAGAATAAGAACAACAAAAATCACATCACTCATTCAATTCAGCCTATTATTCTCCAGTCATAATATGTGTGCAATTCATAGAAATATTAACACATAAAAACATAAATATTTATGCATAAAATGTTCTTAATATCCGCATGTAGGTTTGTTCACATTCAGGTAGTACATCCGAATCCCTATCCAGAGGAACTGGTTTGAAATCATTCGCACAACTACGCAGTACGTGACGGTCGTTTGTGCTTTTGATGGCATGAAACTGTGCAATGATAGGCATGTACGCAACATGTCACCGTTTAATCGTCTGGATGTGTT
Source organism: Closterium sp. NIES-65 (assembly GCA_948144175.1). Lineage (NCBI taxonomy): Eukaryota > Viridiplantae > Streptophyta > Zygnematophyceae > Desmidiales > Closteriaceae > Closterium > Closterium sp. NIES-65. The sequence goes on from CANXME010002420.1 coordinate 1,214,432, forward strand.
TTTTAGCCCTATTTCTCCTCAAAATCAGGTAGTAAATCCTATTCCCTAGCCATAGGAGCTGGTTTGAGATCATTCGCCCAACTACGCAGCTCGTGACGCTTGTTTGTGCATTTGATGGCATGAAACTGTGCAAGGATAGGCATGTACGCAACATGTCACCGTTTAATCATCTCGATGTATTTTTTAGCCCTATTTCTTCTCGGAAACAGGTATTAAATCCTATTCCCTAGCCATATGAACTGGTTTGAGATCATTCGCCCAACTACGCAGCTCATGACGCTTGTTTGTGCTTTTGATGGCATGGAACTGTGCAAGGATAGGCATGTATGCAAGATGTCACCGTTTAATCGTCTGGATGTATTTTTTAGCCCTATTTCTCCTCATATTTAGGTATTATATCCTATTCCCTAGCCATAGGAACTGGTTTGAGATCATTCGCCCAACTACGCAGCTCGTGACGCTTGTTTGTGCGTTTGCAGGCCTGAAACTGTGCAAGGATAGGCATGTACGCAACATGTCACCGTTTAATCATCTTGCTGCCTTTTGTAGCCCTATTTATCCTCGCATTCAGGTATTACATCCTATTACCTAGCCAGAGGAACTGGTTTGAGATAATTCGCACAAATACGCAGCACGTGACGCTTGTTTGCGCGTTTGATGGCATGAACCTGTGCAGAGATAGGCATGTACGCAACATGTCACCGTTTAATCATCTGGATGTTTCTTTTAGCCCTGTTTCTCCTCACATTCAGGAAGTACATCGTATTCCCTAGCTAGAGGAACTAGTTTGAGATAATTCGCACAACTACGCAGCATGTGACGCTTGTTTGCGCGTTTGATGGCATGAACTGTGCAAAGATAGGCATGTACGCAACATGTCACCGTTTAATCATCTAGATGTTTCTTTTAGCCCTGTTTTTCCTTACATCCAGGTAATAGATCCTATTCCCTAGCCATTGGAATTAGTTTTAGGTGATTCGCATAACTACACCGCACGTGACGCTTGTTTGTGCGTTTGATGGAATGAAACCATGCAAGGATAGGCATTTACACTTGAGTACATATCCAAATCAGTTGGGAATGATATAAAAATTGGGTAGTCTCACCTAGATGTTTAGTAGAAGCTATTGGTCAAAAGAAACAGGAGTTAAAGATACAAAAAGGGCACGAAACTGCTGACTGTGGCATGTGTCAGAACATTATAGCTTATACATTTGTGTAGGCTGTAGTGGGGTAGCCCATAAGGGGTACAACCCAAGTAGGGTTAGTACTTGCACCCAACTCTTTCATGGTTCATCTCATTCTCGTTCTATTTCACATGGTATAGAGCAGGTTCCCAAGTGGGAACTGTTCCTTGGGCCCACCTACATTTTTTTTTCCTGCCCGGGGCGCGTCCCGCCCCTGCCCGAAGCGCGCTTAGAGTCGCACCCTCCATAGCGGCCCCGTTGCGTCGCCCCTAGCGGCCCGTCGCGCCGCCCTTCGCGGTCCCGTCGCGCCACCCTTCGCGGCCGTGTCGAGCCGCCCTTTCGCGGCTCCGTCGCGCCGCCCCTTTCGCGGCCCCGTCGTACCGCCCTCAGCGGCCCGTCGCCGCCCTCCCCCTGTGGCCCGTCGCCGCCCTTTCACCTGCGGCCCCGTCGCCGCCCTTACAGCGGCCCCATCGCTGCCCTCACAGCGGCCCCGTCGCCTCCCTTTCAGCGGCCCTGTCGCCGCCCCTGACGCGGCCCCGACGCCACCCTTCCAGCAGCCCCGCCGCCTCTTTCAGCGGCCCCGTCGCCGCCCTCCCCTTACGGCCCGTCGCCACCCTTACAGCGGCCCCGTCGCCGCTCTTTCAACGGCCCCGCCACCTTCTTCAGCGGCCCCGTCGCCACCACTGCAGCGACCTCGACGCCGCCCCTTCAGCGGCCCTCTCGCCGCTCACTTCAGCGGCCCCGCCGCCCTTCGCGGCCCCGCCTCCCTTCGCGGCACAGCCGCCCAGCAGCCGAGCCGCCAAGCAGCCGAGCCACAAAGCAGCCGAGCCACCCAGCAGCCGAGCCGCCGAGCCGCCCCGCAGCCGAGCCGCCGAACATCCGAGCCGCCCAGCGCCCGAGCTGCCCGAGCCGCCCGAGCCGCCAAGTCGCCGAGTCGCAGCTGCGGCCGAGCAGCCGTACCGCCGAGCCGCCCGAGCCGCCGAGTTGCCGAGCCGCCGAGTCGCCGAGCCGCCCTGTCCGGTAAGAGCAGCGCCTCTGTCAATGCACTTCCCTTACCCTACTGTTCGCGCTGCTAGTCTACTGCTGTCATGGCTACCCCTAGTGTCCTCGCTTTTGACGCTGAGGGTCGGGCCATTGACTTTGACGTCTGGGTGGATGACCAGCAGCTTTTCCTACAGTGCGATAGGGCAGACGGTCTCTCCCTCTTTGACCTCACCTCTGGTGCCTCTACTGCCCCTGCTGCTGATGCTGAAAGACACCACCCTGGGTTAACTGATGTCACAGACTCAGCTTAGCGTGTTAATACCAGAGCCTAGAATCAATTCGACGGGCTCGGAGCAAGGATTCCGTAGCAACTTAGATCACTGAAATCGCCCAAGAGTTGAGAGAGAAAACGTTGTTCATATGAAGATAGGTACACAAGTCGTACAAGGAATAAACTCTCTGTTTTGCTCTCTGGATTTATAACTAAAACACACATGCAGAATTGTAACATCGAGCCGCGCGCGACTCGCCAGAAATTCGGACTCAGGATCGCGTCCAATTTCCGCGACGTCCGCGTTCATAATTTCGGACTTTGCCGGGTTCGTTTCTTCACGCCGACAATCGTGTGTTACAAGGATCAATAGAGAGTGTAGCGAAATGTTCGTAACATTCGCTTGCACCCTCGCTATTTTCGTGCATGCTTGTGGGGCTGCCAAGTGTCGCCCCCACAAATGTTCGGACTCAACCGGGGAAAGTTCGGTTGCGTGGCGAGGCGGACAATCCGCCGTCACCCCAACCTTCCAAGAACGAACCCTCCCTTGGTCCGAGTCAAGGGAGGTCTTCGCGTGGGGGGCAATCCCGTCCCCCACACTTCCAACACTCCCCCTTGCACCCCACGCACACCTAAGCATGCAAGCCTACCCTAGCACAACATGCATGAAGAGCATCTCTAGGCAATGGCTTGGTGAGAAAGTCCGCGGGTTGGGAGTTGGTCTTGATGTAACGAAGCTCGGCTTAGTTGTCTTCAACGGGCTTGCGAATGAAGTGGTGGCGGATTTGAATATGCTTGGTCCTTCCATGAAGGACCGAATTCTTGGCTAGGCCAATGGCGGCTTGGTTGTCCACGTAGATGCGAGTGGGGCCTTCTTGTTTGTGCCCAAGCTCGGCAAGAAGGCGACGTAACCAAACCGCTTCCGTACCACCACGAGTGAGCGCCACATACTCCGCTTCGGTGGAGCTAAGTGCAATCAAGTTTTGGCGCTTGCTTTGCTACCTTATTGCACCTCCCACGAGGATCTCCCGCCCAATCCGCATCCGTGTAGCCTTGTAGCACCACGGGTCCCTTCTCGTAGTGCAACCCCATACGAGTGGTCCCCTTGATGTAGCGAAGGAGACGTCGTGACGCTCGCACATGCTCGACCATGGGGTTGGAGACGACACGTCCAAGCACTCCAACGGGAAAGGAGAGGTCGGGTCGCGTGCTCACCGCGGCATACATGCATGACCCAACAACCGAGTGGAAGGTCTTGGCGCTCTCGGGATCCATCGGGTTTTCATCGCTCACCGCCAAGGGATGAAGCGCCGCTTCCATAGGTGTCGGTGTAGGCTTGCTCTCGATCATGCCGAAGCGATCCACCACACTCTCCAAGTACTTATGTTGGTGGAGAGCGAGGGTCTTGTTCCCTCGATCGCGATCAATGTGCATCCCTAGGTAGTGGAAGACGGCGCCGAGGTCACGCATGGAGAATTTGGCGGCAAGCTTCGTCTTCACGTCCGCTACAAGGGTCTTGCAATCCGACACGAGGAGAAGGTTGTCAATGTAGAGGAGAAGAACGAGCTTCTTCTCGTCCTTGTTGAGCACGTATAGCGCGTGGTCACACTCGCTCCGCACGAACCCCAAGGAGAGCAAGTGATCGTCGATCCTCGTGTACCACGCACGAGGGCTTTGCTTGAGGCCGTAGATCGTGCGCTTGAGCTTGCACACGCGGTCGGAGTCGTCGTCGAACCCGGGAGGTTGCTTCATGTACACCTCCTCCTTGAGACGACCGTAGAGAAACGCCGTCTTCACGTCGAGTTGTTCCACCTCCAAGTTGAGTGCTCCCGCCAACGCCAAGAGAGTGCGCAACGTAGCGGACTTAGCGACGGGAGCGAACGTCTCGTTGTAGTGAAGACCCTCCTTTTGAGTATAACCTTGCGCCACCAACCACGCCTTGTACCGCTCCACTTCTCCGTTGGGGCCGAGCTCCTTCTTGAAGACCCAACGAGAGCCAACGAGGTAGGCGCCGGGGGGCATGGGGACGAGCTCGTAGACGTCGTTCGCCATGAGCGAATTGTACTCCGCTTGAAGCGCACGTTCCCATTCCGCCGCTTCCGCCGAGCTCATGGCGCCTTGGTAGCTGGACGGTGTGTCGGTGTATGCCTCAAGACACATAGCATCTCCCCCTCCCTCATCATCCCCCGCCACAAGAGAGTAGCCATCCAACTTGGAGTTGGGACGAGGAGTCCTCCGAGTGCGAGTGGATGCGAGGGTGGGAGTGATTTTAGGAGAAGATGAAGGGTCACTTTCCTTGGCATGTTCTTCATCCGCACTCACTCCAACCGCACCCGATCCATTCTCCCCCTCACTCGTACAAGGAGGAGAAGCCGTAGGAGCAACATCCGCCTCATCCGCGGCATCCAAGGGGGGAGGGTCAATGATGACCGAGGGCACGTGCATCGACTTGGACGGGAAGGTGTCTTCGTAGAACACCACGTCGCGCGACACCACGAGCTTCCCGTGCTCCAAGTCCCACACACGCCACGCCTTGTGATCCGCGCTTGGACCCAAGTACATCGCCACCCGCGCCTTGGCCTCAAGCTTGGTCCGTGTGGCATCCGGGACATGGTAGTAGCACGTACACCCAAACGTGCGAAGGTCGGTGACATCCGGCTTCGTACCGCTCCAAGCCTCAAGAGGCGTCGTGTTCAGCAACGCCTTGGTCACGCACCGGTTGCGAATCCATGTTGCCAACGTAACCGCCTCACCCCACCAATGCTTCTCCGCGTGAGCATGGGAGAGGAGAATCCGTGCCAACTCCATGAGCGTGCGGTTCAAGCGTTCGGCCGCACCGTTTTGTTGAGGCGTGTATGGCGTCGAAAACTCATGCGCGGTCCCACGCCCTTCCAACCAATCGCCGAGCTCCCGAGCGGTGTATTCGCCACCGCCATCCGAGCGAAAGCGCTTCACCTTGAAGCCGCTTTCCGTCTCCACATCCGCTACCCATTTCTTGATAGCGGTTGACGTGGCGTCCTTGCTCTTGAGAAGCCGAATCCAACACATCCGCGTCGCGTCGTCAAGGAGCGTGAGGACGTAGCGCGCGCCGCCCTTCGACGCGGGAGTGATGGGTCCACACAAGTCGGTGTGAACGAGCTTGAGAGGTTCGGTGGCGTTGGGCTTCGTGCTTGGTGGAAATGGCTTCCGAGCCATTTTCCCTTCAAGGCAACCGACACACTTCTCGTCGTCTCCACTCGAGCGCACAAACTCCAAGCCATCGACAATCCCCTTCGTTGCCATAGCTTGAATAGCGGCATGGTTGAGGTGGCCATACCAATTATGCCACGTCGAGAGAGTTGTTGTCGAGGTAACCGCTTGAGCCGTCGCCACGCTCGGAAGAGCGTCGAGCATGAGGAGTCCTCCCGCTTGGCGTGCCGTGCCGATGTGTACGCCGTCCGCCGTGCTCAACGCCATCGTGGTCCCTTCAATATTCACACGCATCCCCTTGCGTGTAAATTGGGAAACGGATAGGAGGTTGGCGCCGAGCCCGGGAACCACCAAGACGTTCTTGATGGTGAGTGGACCGCCGTCCACCATGAGCCGCAAGTCGCCTTGTCCCGTGACATCCAAGGTGTCACGGTTGCCGAACATCACGCGCTTAACGGGAGCCACCGTTTTCACGTTGTTGAGAAGCGTCGCGCTCGCCGTCATGTGTTGAGTAGCACCCGTATCGAGTACACACGCGTCAACACCACCGACGGTCGTTCCACTTGTGACGAAGACGAACTCCCGGTCGTTGTTGTCGCATGTCGCCACATGTGCGCGCCAGTTGTCGTCACTTGAAGACGGCCTCCAATTTGCCGGTTTAACGGGACAATCGCGCCACCAATGTCCCGTCTTCTTGCAAAACCGACAAGCTCCCTCTCGCGCCCGAGCTCGATTGGCGTTGGCCGATCCTCCTCGTGATGAGCTTGAGGCCGCCGCGCTCCCGTTCGAACTCCCGCGGTTGTTGCCGACATTGCGCCGCTTGAAGTGACCCGACCCTTTCGCCTTCGCATCGCGGGAGAAGTGTGCCGCGCCGATTGCATCGCCATGCAACTTCGCGCGCCTCGCCTCTTCGTTGATGAGACGTGCCACCACTTGCTCCTTCTTCCATGTATCTTGCGTCCCATCCAACATCGTGATCACCGTTGACCATGCTTCACCGAGGCCCGCGAGGAGCGTCATGATCTAATCGTTGTCCTCCACACTCGCGTCGAGTTCCACCAAGCGCTCGCCAAGCTCCTCCACGCGGTTAACGTACGCGCGCATTGACTCGCCGTCCTTCATCCGCACCGTGAAGAAGTCGAGGCGCGCTTGAAGCTTGCTATGAAGCGACTTGGAGACGTGCTCTCCTTCGAGTCGCTTCCACGCTTCACGAGTCGCGCCGTCACGGTCGATGCAAGGGCTCACGATCGGGACGAGTTGGAGGCTTAGCTTGGAGACAAGAAAGGCAAACGCCTTTTTGTCCTTGCGCACCCACGCTTCCTTCTCCGCGGTTGAAGCGTCCGACGTGGGCTTCGATGCCGACCCATCGAAGAATCCCCACAAGTCGCGCTCCATCATGTAGACTTTCAACTTGAAGCGCCACGAGGAGAAATGTTCCCCGGTAAAAATTGGCACCTCGCTCAAGTCGACAACGTGCGGCGTTGTCGAGAAGTCCGTTGGGAGGGAAGGGGCCGTTGGCGTATTCGTCGTCGACGAATTATCGGAGGAACCCACGGCGTAGCAACGCTTGAGCGAGCACTCCTAATCTAGCTCTCATACCATGAAAGACACCACCTTGGGTTAACTGACGTCACAGACTCAGCTTAGCGAGTTAAAACCAGAGCCTAGAATCAATTCGACGGGCTCGGAGCAAGGATTCCGTAGCAACTTAGATCACTGAAATCGCCCAAGAGTTGAGAGAGAAAACGTTGTTCATATGAAGATAGGTACACAAGTCGTACAAGGAATGAACTCTCTGTTTTGCTCTCTGGATTTATAACTAAAACACACATGCAGAATTGTAACATCGAGCCGCGCGCGACTCGCCAGAAATTCGGACTCAGGATCACGTCCAATTTCCGCGACGTCCGCGTTCATAATTTCGGACTTTGCCGGTTCATTTCTTCACGCCGACAATCGTGTGTTACAAGGATCAATAGCGAGTGTAGCGAAATGTTCGTAACATTCGCTTGCACCCTCGCTATTTTTGTGCATGCTTGTGGGGCTGCCAAGTGTCGCCCCCACAAATGTTCGGACTCAACCGGGGAAAGTTCGGTTGCGTGGCGACACGGACAATCCGCCGTCACCCCAACCTTCCAAGAACGAACCCTCCCTTGGTCCGAGTCAAGGGAGGTCTTCGCGTGGGGGGCAATCGCGTCCCCCACACTTCCAACAGATGCCGACGCCACTGTTCGCTCACAGTGGGCCACACGCGATGCTGCTGCACGTCTTGCTGTGCGTCGCCACCTGCCTACATCTGAGCGTGCACACATTAGTCAGTACAAGAGTGCTCAGACCTTGTACGACGCTATAGTTGCACGCTACTCCTACCCTGCCACTGCTGCACTGAGCCGCCTTATGCTACCGTACCTCTTCCCTAACCTTGCTGCCTTTCCCACAGTTGCTGACCTCATTACGCACCTCCGCACTAGTGACACTCGCTACCGCGCTGCGCTTCCCACTGAGTTCTGCGCCAAGAACCCCCCCCCCCCCCCCCCCCCATGTACATCACCCTCTACTACATAGTCACCCGGCTCCCTGACTCCCTTCGCGTAGTCAGGGACCACTTCCTCTCAGTTTGCCCCACCACTCTCACAGTTGACCTCCTCGAGAAGGCCCTCCTAGCAGCAGAGAAGAGCATAGTCGCTGTGCCTCTTGTGGTGACCCTCGCACCCCCATCTTTTAGGGGTGTTCTCCCTCCCCCCTTTTGCCCTCTGTTGCCTCTGCTGCTGCGGCTGACCTCGTTGGGCTTGAGTCAGACGGTCTGGCGTCTACCCCTAGCGGGAGACGCCGCCTTGGCAAGGGCAAGGGGGGCAGGGGCGCTGGAGGAGCTAGCGGGGGCGGTGGAGGCGGTGGTGGAGGCGGTGGAGGGGGTGGGGGTGGCGGTGGGGGTGGTGGCGGGGGTGGAGGTGTCGGTGGCGGCAGTGGAGGCGGAGGCGGCGGCGGCGGTGGAGGAGGCGGTGGCGGAGGAGGTGGAGCTGGTCAGGGTGGCGCTGCGCAGAGGGTCGGCTCCGGTGGTGGTCAGCGCCAGCAGCAGCAGCAGCAGCGCACTCGTGACATCCCCCCCCCTCAGCAGCTCCGTGAGTGGTACGCTGCACGCCAGCGGGGTGGGGGTACTAGTCCGTGCACCTACGTCCTACGGAACGGCGACCGCGCGGGTGAGCAGTGCGGGGGTGCACACTCCATCCAGCGCTGCTTTGGCCGCCTTACGGACGCTTGGCGTCACCAGTTCCCTGAGGCCACTGAGATCCCTCGCTGGGGCGAGCTGTTTGGGGCGGGAGTAGCTATCTTTGACCTTGACTTTGATGCTATTCTTGCTGCCATGTATGCTAGGACTATTAGTGATGAGGGTGACTGTTACCAGTGTTTTCTGCCCGATCCGGGCATTGAGACTGCTGCTCTAGGTACTGGTGAGGCTGCTGCTTTAGGTGCTAGCGAGGCTATTGCCCTAGGTGCTAGTGCGTTTGCTTCCTCAGGTGCTGGTGAGTCTGCTCTCTCAGGTAGTGTGTCGGCTTCGGCCTCCCTCACCTTCACCCTTGACTCGGGAGCTTCTCGCTCCTTCTTTCGAGACCGCACCACACTCACGCCGCTTAGTCGGCCAGTTGCAGTCTCTCTGGCAGACCCCTCTGGGGGTCCTGTCCTTGCTCACTTCTCCACTGTCCTCCCGTGTCCGGCGACTCCCTCTAGCACCCTGTCTGGTCTTTACCTCCCCTCGTTCTCTATGAACTTGGTGAGTGATGCTGACCTACAGGATGGGGGAGTTCACCAGTTCACTCCTGCGAGCCAGCGGGTGGCCCACTGCACGGACGCTCGGACAGGCCGACACTTGGCCACGTTTACACGTCGCCCGGGGTCGAGCCTGTACACACTGACCACTGAGTCTCCTCCAGTCACTGCGTTTGGTCAGGTAGCTGCGTCGGGTCATGTGTTTGCTGCAGCCTCCAGGTCTGGTCCTGAGTCTGCCCCCTGCTCGTGTCGCATCCTGTCTCACGAGACTCTCCTTTGGCACCACCGCCTTGGTCACCCCTCCCTGCTTCGTCTCCAAGGCATGGCGTCCCGTGTCGTTGTCTCTGGTCTTCCCCGGTCCCTCCCTCCCCTTCCCCCAAGGCCTGCCCCTGCCTGCGTCCCCTACGTCGAGGGGCGGCAGCGTGCTGCCCCTCACTCCTCCCAGTTTCCTCCGACAGAGGCTCCGCTGCAGACGCTTCACATGGACGTGTGGGGTCCAGCCCGAGTCAGTGGATAGGGTCACGAGCGCTACTTCCTGCTGGTGGTTGATGACTACTCGCGTTATACCACAGTCTTCCCCTTGCGCAGCAAGGGTGATGTCACTGAGGTGTTGATCGACTGGATCCGCGCAGCTCGTCTCCGGCTCAGGCAGAGCTTCGGCTCGGACTTTCCTGTTCTGCGTCTGCACTCTGACAGAGGCGGAGAGTTTTCCTCTGGCCTTCTGCGAGCCTACTGTCGTGCACGAGGCATCCGCCAGACTTTCACGCTTCCGAACTCTCCACAGCAAAATGGGATTGCTGAGCGCCGCATTGGCATGGTCATGGACGTCGCCCGTACGTCCATGATGCATGCAGCTGCCCCCCATTTTCTGTGGCCGTTTGCAGTTCGTTACGCGGCGCATCAGATCAACATTCACCCGCGGGTCTCCATGCCGGAGACCTCCCCAGCTTTGCTGTGGATGGGGAACGTTGGCGATGCGTCTGCGTTCCGTGTCTGGGGATCCCGGGCGTTTGTCCGCGACTTGTCTGCGGACAAGCTGTCCCCTCATGCTGCTCCTTGCGTCTTCCTTGGCTTCCCCCGTAACGCACCAGGGTGGCAGTTCTACCACCCCACCTCTCGCCGTGTTCTGTCCTCCCAGGACGTCACGTTTGACGAGTTGGTCCCCTACTACCGCCTCTTCCCCTACCGCACTCTGTCCCTCCCCCCGCCACCGCTCTTCCTTGTACCAGGTCCCCCCCCGGTAGACCCCCTCCCCCCTCAGGGTCCTGCCCCTTCAGGTGTGTCCCAGGTAGACGCAGTCGAGGTTACTGGTGACTCTGGTGCTGCTGAGGGTGCTGAGCCTGGGGGTGCTGACTCTTGGGATGCTGAGCGTGTGGGTGCTACGCCTGGGGGTGCTGAGCCTGGGGTTGCTACGTCTGGAGATGCTGAGCCTGTGGGTGCGGAGCCTGAGGGAGCTGGGCCTGCTCGTGTAGCGTCTGGCGGTGCTGTGCTTGGCAGTTCTCCGGGTGCTTCGTCTCGGCACGAGCCACTCTCTCCACAGGAGCTGCGCGAGTGGTTTGCCCAGTGCTGGAGGCGTGCTGCTGGAGCTGGAGGTTCTTCGGCTGCTGAGGGTGCTGGTGCCGCCGGTCCTGGAGGTGCTCGTACTTGGAGTACTGGAGCTGCTGGGCCTGCGGGTACGACTTGAGCTGGAGCTGCTGAGGGTGTTGGCGCTGAGGCTACTGCTGTAAGTCCTGGAGGCGGTCCTGCTGGGGGTGCTACTGGTGCTGCTAGAGGTACTAGAGCTAGAGGTGCTGCTGGCGCTGGTGCTGCCGCTAGGGGTACTGGTGCTGTCCCTGCTGTATCTGGAGTCGTCGCGCGGTCTCGGCCGTACTTCGTTCCGCTCCTTAAGTAGGTTCTTGGTCTCCCGCCTTCTACTGGTCCTCCTCCTCCCTTAGAGTGTCCACAGCTTTTCCGTAGCAGTTACAGTTACAGCCGGCCTACCCTTTGCCTGCTCCTTCTTCCTACACTGGTCCTACTGGAGGTCTTGCTGAGCGTCGTGAGCCTGCGTCTCGCCCTGCGCCGCCTGTCCGCCCAGCTCGCACTAGTGGACGTGGTTCGCGTCAGCGTCCTCCTCCTGTCCCTGGCACGCACCGGATGTCTCTGCGTCCGTCCACTTCTCCTCTGCGTGCCCCTTTGCCTTCTCCTCCTGAGTCCTCTCTTCCTGCTCTTTCCGACTGAGAGTCGGACTCTCTTCGTGCAGCGAGTCCTACTGTCACGTGTCTCCTTGCTACTATCGTCACTGACCCTTCCTTTGAGTCCACTGCTGCGTCTGCCCTCGTTGCTGAGCTCGTCGACTTTGCTGCTCGCTGTCATCTAGACTACGCGGCTAGTCTGGTCGCTGAGTCTGAGTCTGTCTGTCCTCTGTCTGTCGGGGTTGAGTGTGCCCTTGGCACGGACGTCCTTGAGGACAGGCAGGAGGAGTTCCAGTGTCTGGCTGCTACTTCACCTCATCTCGTGTCCGTACTGCTTACCCCTGAGGGAAACCCGGAAGCACTTGACATCCCGACTCCTCGCTCTTACGTGGAGAGCGTCCCTGCTCCTCTCAATGGCAGGCAACTATGGACGCAGAGATGGCTTCCTTGAAGTCCACAGGCACCTACGTTGACGAGGTTCCCCTGCCTGGGGCGAACATCGTCAGTGGCACGTGGATTTTCAGGGTGAAGCGGCCGCCGGGTTCTCCGCATGTCTTCAAGGCGCGTTACGTGGCTCGTGGCTTCAATCAGCAGCAGGGAGTTGACTACTTTCAAACCTTCTCTCCCACCCCGAAGATGACCACTCTTCGGGTACTGCTGCACATTGTTGCTCACTACGACTACGAGCTGCACTCTCTTGACTTCAGCACTTCTTTCTTGTAGGGCAGCCTGCACGAGGAGATCTGGCTGCGTCGCCCACTTGGCTTGACTCGGTCTTTTCCTCCTGGCACCAAGTGGAGCCTCCGGCGGCCAGTCTACGGTCTCCGCCAGGCGCCCCGTGAGAGGCACGACACACTGAGGACTACACTTGCGGCTCTTGGGTTTGCTCTTTCTACTGCCGACCCGTCGCTGTTTCTGCGCACCGACACCTCTTTGCCGTCGTTCTACATCCTCGTGTATGTCGACGACTTGGTCTTTGCCACAGCTAACACTGCTGGACTCGCCCACGTGAAGTCCGAGCTGCAGAAGAGACACACGTGCACAGACCTGGGTGAACTGCGCAGCTACCTTGGCTTGCAGATCACCCGGGACAAAGCACGCTGCACCATTACCCTTACTCAGTCACACATGGTGCAGCAGGTCTTTCAGCGCTTCGGCTTCACGTACTCCTCGCCTCAGGCCACTCCTCTGCCTACTCGCCACTCGCTCTCAGCTCTGCCTTCGGATGAGTCCGTAGAGTCGAGTGGCCCGTACCTAGAGCTTGTTGGCAGCCTCATGTACCTGATGACCTGCACACGACCTGACCTTGCATACCCTCTTAGCATTCTTGCACGCTATGTTGCTCCTGGGAGACACATACCGGAGCACATGGCTGCAGCGAAGAGGGTGTTGCGCTACTTGTGCAGTACGTCGGGCATGGGGCTTGTACTTGGAGGGCAGAGTCGAGTGGTCCTCACTAGGCACGCAGAAGCTTCTTGGGCTTACGACCAGGCTACGCAGCGGTCGTCACAGGGTTACACCTTCAGCCTTGGTTCCGGCTCTCTTTCGTGGCGGGCTACCCGCTCGTCTTCTGTTCTCGGCTCCAGTTGTGAGGCTGAGATCTACGCAGGAGCCATGGCTGCACAGGAGCTTCGCTAGCTCACCTACCTGCTGACTGACCTTGGAGAGCCGCCTCGTTCTCCTCCAGTGCTGTACGTAGACAACAAGGCCATGCTGGCCTTGTGTGGAGAGCAGAGACAAGAGCACAGGACAAAGCACATTGCTCTCCGCTACTTTCTTGCTCGTGAGCTACAGCAGCGTGGACAGTTGCGACTTGCGTACGTGGCCTCTGAGGCCAACACTGCTGATGTCTTCACCAAGGCACTTGCGCCTTGTTATCATCAGCGTTGTTGCACGCAGTTGGGTCTTGTGCCTGTCTTGCCTCACTTGCTCTCCTCTTGACCTTGCTTGTACCTTCGCCTATATATACTCTTGCTCTTGCTTGCTTGACTCTTGTATATCTCTATATATGATCTTGCATGTGAACTGGCCTTCTGGCCTTTGAACTTGTGCTCGGAATGCGTGGTGACTTTGTGATCCACCCTGAGCTTTGTTTTGCTTTGCTTGACTGGTCTTGTGACCCCTTGTTCTCCCCCACTTTGCACGATATGTTTCAAATTATTCCAGACAATGTACTATCATGTGTATTCCAAATATCAAAACGCCAACTCAGCAAGCTCCATCGAGACATAGGGCCAATGGGACACTAGCGCTAAGTTCCTGGCCTCCCACAAATTCGCCAAAGCTGAAATGTTTCACAAAACCTGCAAGCCTAGCCTCTCAACCAGTGAGGCGTTTTCCGAAGCTGATAGCGTAGCTGCCCAAACAAAATTGGGCTTTCCGAAGCTGTCTGCTCTGATTTCGTTTCGACGCGATGCGTCGAAAGCATGTTTCCAGACTCAAATCGAGTTGTTATTCCAATCCTACTTTCCGAAACCCTACTTTTTGGGACCCCTGATTTTTGGGACCCCCGATTTTAGGGTTTTGAAGATAAAGCGACGTGCTGAGAGACTCGCGCACACAATTGGATCCGAGCTCCGCAATAGGCGCCGGCATGCAACCATGTGATGTGCAGTTGTTATCTCACTCGAGAAAATAGCTTGAGGTTATAGGAACGAGGGCAGAGGCAAAACGAGCAAGATATCGTGAGGATAGTGCAGAGGATTACTGGTGGTGCTCAGTGATTTTGTGAAGTGATGGTGGTGATAAGTGAGAAGAAGTGAACGAGAATGGATGGACTATGAATGAAGTGAGTACAAATATGAAACCCTAATTGGGTTGTACCCCCTATGGGATACCCCACTATAGCCTACACAAATAAGTAAGATATAATGTTCTGACACACCCCCATAGGCAAAGTGGGGGAGAACAAGGGGTCACAAGACCAGTCAAGCAAAGCAAAGCAAAGCTCAGGGTGGATCACAAAGTCACCACACATTCCGAGCGCAAGGTCAAGGGCCACAAGGCCAGTTTGCATGCAAGATCATATATAGAGATATACAAGAGTCAAGCAAGCAAGAGCAAGAGTATATATAGGTCAAGGTACAAGCAAGGTCAAGAAGAGAGCAAGTGAGGCAAGACAGGCACAAGACCCAGCTGCGTGCAGCAACGCTGATGATCACAAGGCGCAAGTGCCTTGGTGAAGACATCAGCAGTGTTGGCCTCAGAGGCCACGTACGCAAGTCGCAACTGTCCACGCTGCTGTAGCTCACGAGCAAGAAAGTAGCGGAGAGCAATGTGCTTTGTCCTGTGCTCCAGTCGCTGCTCTCGACACAAGGCCAGCATGGCCTTGTTGTCTACGTACAGGACTGGAGGAGAACGAGGCGGCTCTCCAAGGTCGGTCAGCAGGTAGGTGAGCCAGCGAAGCTCCTAAGCAGCCATAGCCTCGGCGTAGATCTCAGCCTCACAATTGGAGCCGAGAACAGAAGACGAGCGAGTAGCCCGCCACGAGACAGAGCCGGAACCAAGGCCGAAGGTGTAACCCTGTGACGACCACTGCGTAGCCTGGTCGTCAGCCCAAGAAGCGTCCGCGTGCCCAGTGAGGACCACTGGACTGCGCCCTCCAAGCACTAGCCCCATGCCCGACGTACTGCACAAGTAGCGCAACACCCTCTTCGCTGCAGCCATGTGCTCTGGTCGGTGTCTCCCAGGAGCAACATAGCGTGCGAGAATGCTGAGAGGGTATGAAAGGTCAGATCGTGTGCAGGTCATCAGGTACATGAGGCAGCCAACAAGCTCTGCATATGGGCCACTCTACTCTACGGACTCATCCGAAGGCAGAGCTGAGAGCGAGTGGCGAGTAGGCAGAGGAGTGGCCTGAGGCGAGGAGTACGTGAAGCCGAAGCGCTGAAGGACCTGCTGCACCATGTGTGACTGAGTCAGGGTAATGGTGCGCCGTGCTCTGTCCCGGGTGATCTGCAAGCCAAGGTAGCTGCGCAGTTCACCCAGGTCAGTGCACGTGTGTCTCTTCTGCAGCTCGGACTTCACGTAGGCGAGTCCAGCAGTGTCCGCTGTGGCAAAGACCAAGTCGTCGACGTACACGAGGATGTAGAACGGCGGCAGAGAGGTGTCGGTGCGCAGAAACAGCGACGGGTCGGTAGTAGAAGGAGCAAAGCCAAGTGCCGCAAGCGTAGTCCTCAGTGTGTCGTGCCACTCACGTGGCGCCTGGCGGAGACCGTAGACTGGCCGCCGGAGACTCCACTGGGTACCAGGAGGGAAAGACCCTGTGAAGCCAGGTGGGCGACGCAGCCAGATCTCCTCGTGCAGGCTGCCCTGCAAGAAAGCTGTGCTGAAGTCGAGAGAGTGCAGCTCGTAGTCGCGGTGAGCAGCAACGTGCAGCAGTACCCGAAGAGTGGTCATCTTTGGGGTCGGGGAGAAGGTCTGAAACTAGTCAACTCCCTGTTGCTGACTGAAGCCACGAGCCACGTAACGAGCCTTGAAGACAGGCGGAGAACCCGGCGGCCGCTTCACCCTGAAGATCCACATGCCACTGACGATGTTCGCCCCAGGGTGGGGAACAGCGTCAACGTAGGTGCCTGTGGACTTCCAGGAAGCCATCTCTGCATCCATAGCTGCCTGCCACTGAGAGGAGTAGGGACCCTCTATCGCCTCCGCGTAAGAGCGCGGAGTCGGGATGTCTAGTGCATCCGGGTCTCCCTCAGGGGCGAGCGGTACAGACGCGAGATGAGGTGAAGCGGCGGCCAGACACTGGAACTCCTCCTGCCTGTCCTCAAGGACGTCCGTGCCTAGGGCACACTCACCCCCGACGGACCGAGGACAGGCAGACTCAGACTCAGCGACAAGACTAGCAGCGAAGTCTAGACGACAGCGCGCAGCAAAGTCGACAAGCTCAGTGACAAGGGCAGACGCAGTAGAAGACTCGAAGGAAGGGTCAGTGACAGCAGTAGCAAGGAGACGCGTGACAGTGGGACTGGCAGCACGAAGAGAGTCCGACTCCGGGTCGGCAAGAGCAGGAAGAGAGGAAGCAGGAGGAGAAGACAAAGGGGCACGCAGAGGAGCAGTGGACGGACGCAGAGACATCCGGTGCGTGCCAAGGACAGGAGGAGGACGCTGACGTGAACCGCGATCACTAGTGCGTGCAGTGCGAGCAGGCGACGCAGGACGAGACGCAGGCTCACGACGCTCAGTAAGACCTCCAGTCGGACCAGCATAGGGAGAAGGAGCAGGCAAAGGGGAGGCAGGCTGTAGCTGTAACTGTGACGGGACTGGCTGTGGACCCTCTAAGGGAGGAGGAGGAGGACCAGGAGAAGGTGTCAGACCAAGAACCTGCTGCAGGAGCGGAACGAAGTACGGTCGGGGCCGCGTGGCGACGCCAGAAACAGCAGGGACAGCACCAGTACCTCCAGCAGGAGTACCCGCTCCAGCAGCACCTCCAGCAGCACCTCCAGCACCCCCAGCAGCACCAAGAGCACTGCCAGTCGAACCGCCAGCAGTAGTCTCAGCGCCAACACCCACAGCAGTACCAGCTCCAGGAGAACCCTCAGGCCCAGCAGCTCCAGCACCCACAGCAAGAGCACCTCCGGGACGCGCGGCAGCAGCACCCTCTGCAGCCGAAGAACCTCCAGCACCAGCAGCACGCCTCCAGCGCCGGGCAAACCACTCACGCAGCTCCTGTGGGGAGAGT
This sequence comes from Closterium sp. NIES-65, assembly GCA_948144175.1. Classification (NCBI taxonomy): domain Eukaryota; kingdom Viridiplantae; phylum Streptophyta; class Zygnematophyceae; order Desmidiales; family Closteriaceae; genus Closterium; species Closterium sp. NIES-65. The sequence continues at coordinate 1,231,682 of CANXME010002420.1, forward strand.
GGCTCTCGGCGAGACGAAGCACCTCCAGGCGGAGAACCTCCAGGCTCAGCACCCTCAGGCAAAACACCTCCAAGTGGAGCACCCCCAGTCTCAGCACCCCAAGGCTCAGCACCCCCAAGCTCAGCACCCCCAGGCTCAGTACCCCCAGGCTCAGCACCCCCAGTCTCAGCACCCCCAGGCTCAGCACCCCCAGGCTCAGCACCCCCAAGGCTCAGTACCCCCAGGCTCAGCACCCCCAGGCTCAGCACCCCCAGGCTCAGCACCCCCAGACTCCGCACCCCCAGGCTCAGCACCCCCAGGCTCAGCTCCCGCAGCAGCACCAGAGTCACCAGTGACCTCGACAGGCTCGACCGCGTCTACGTGGGACACACCTGAAGGGGCAGGACCCTAAGGGGGGAGGGGGTCTACTGGGGGGGGACCTGGTATCAAGAAGAGCGGGGGCGGGGGAAGGGAAGGAGTGCGGTAGGGGAAGAGGCGGTAGTAGGGTACCGACTCATCGAACGTGACGTCCTGGGAGGACAAAACACGTCGAGAGGTGGGGTGGTAGAACTGCCACCCAGGGGCGTCGGGGGGGAAGCCCAGGAAGACGCAGGGAGCAGCGCGAGGGGACAGCTTGTCCGCAGACAAGTCGCGGACAAACGCCCGAGATCCCCAGACCCGGAACGCCGACGCATCGCCAACCTTCCCCGTCCACAGCAGGGCTGGGGAGGTCTCCGGCCGGGAGACCCTGGGGTGGAGGTTGATCTGATGCGCCGCGTACCTGACCGCAAACGGCGACAGAAAATGGGGGGCAGCCGCATGCATCATAGACGTACGAGCGACGTCCATGACCATGCCAATGCGGCGCTCTGCAATCCCATTTTGCTGCGGTGAGTCCGGAAGCGTGAAGGTCTGGCGGATGCCTCGCGCACGACAGAAGGCACGCAGAAGGCCAAAGGAGAACTTTCCGCCTCTATCCGAGTGCAGACGCAACACAGGAAAGTCCGAGCCAAAGCTCTGCCTGAGCTAGAGACGAGCTGCGCGGATCCAGTCGATCAGCACCTCAGTGACATCACCCTTGCTGCGCAAGGTGAAGACTGTGGTGTAACGCGAGTAGTCGTCAACCACCAACAGGAAGTAGCGCTCGTGACCGAGTCCACGGACGCGGGCAGGGCCCCACACGTCCATGTGAAGTGTCTGCAACGGAGCCTCTGTCGGAGGAAACTGCGAGGAGTGAGGGGCAGCATGCTGGCGCCCCTCGACACAGGGGATACAAGCAGGGCCAGGGCCCTGAGGAAGGGGAGGGAGGGACCGGGGGAGACCAGACACAAGAAGACGGGAGGCCATGCCTCTGAGCCGAAGCAGAGAGGGGTGGCCAAGGCGGTGGTGCCAGAGGAGAGTCTCGTGAGACAGACGGCAACACGAACAGGGGGCAGACTCAGGACCAGACCTGGACGCTGCAGCAAACACCTGACCAGACGAAGGGACTCTACCAGACTCAGCACCGGGAGGAGAAGTAGTGGTCAGTGAGTACAGGCTCGACCCTGGCTGAAGTCTAAAGGTAGCCAGGTGGCGACCTGTGCTCGCCTCTGTGCAGTGTGTCACCCGCTGACGAGCAGGAGTGAACTGGTGGACCCCCACATCCTGTAGGTCAGCACCACTCACCAGGTTCGTAGAGAACGAGGGGAGGTAAAGACCAGTTAGGGTGCCAGATGGAGCCGCCGGACACGGGAGGACTGTGGAGAAACAAGACAGGACAGGACCCCCAGAGGGGTCAGCGAGGGACACCGCAACCGGCCGACTAAGCGGCGTGAGAGTGGTGCGGTCCCGAAAGAAGGAGTGAGACGCCCCAGAGTCAAGGGTGAAGGTGTGGGAGGCAGAAGTCGACACAGTACCTGAGAGGGCAGACTCACTAGCACCTCAGAGCATAGACGCACTGGCACCTAGAGCAGCAGCCTCACTGGCACCTGACACAGCAGTACCAATGCCCGGGTCGGGCTGAAAGCACCGGTAACAGTCACCATCATCACTAACAGTCACAGCATACATGGCAGCAAGGATAGCATCAAAGTCAAGATCAAACACAGCTACACCAGCCCTAGACAGCTCTCCCCAGCGGGGGATCTCAGAGGCCTCCGGAAACTGCTGGCGCCAAGCATCGGTCAGGCGGGCAAAGCAGCGGCGAGCGGTGTGGGGGCCCCCACACTGCTCACCCGCGCGGTCGCCGGTGCGAAGGACGTAGGTGCAGGGACCGAACGCCCCACCACGCTGACGCTGGGAGTACCACTCACGGAGCTGCTGAGGGGCGGGGACGTCGCGAGAGCGCTGCTGCTGCTGCTGCTGCTGCTGGCGCTGACCACCCCTAGTGCCGCTCCTCTGGGACGAGCCACTCCGACCACCTCCACCACCGCCACCCCCGCCTCCGCCGCCACCGCCGCCACCGCCACCCTCGCCCCCGCCGCTCCCACTGCCTCCTCCGCCACCACCTCCGCCGCCACCTCCGCCTCCACCGCCGCCACCAGGACCTCCACCCCCGCCTCCACCCCCACCGCCACTCCCACTCCCCCCGCCGCCCCCACCTCCTCCGCCACCGCCCCCGCTGGCTCCACCCGCTCCCTTGCCCCCCTTGCTCCTGCCAGAGCGGCGCCTACTGCTGGGGGCAGACGCCGCACCGACGGACTCTAAACCAACGAGGTTGGCCGCAGCAGCATAGGCGACAGAGGGCAGCAGGGGGGAAGGAGAACACCCCTCAAATATGGGGGTGCGCGGGTCACCACGAGAGGCCCCTACAGCGACTATGCTCTTCTCGGCCGCTAGCAGGGACTTCTCAAGGAGGTCGACAGTGAGGGTGGTGGGACAGACAGAGAGAAACTGGTCCCTAACAGCACGAAGGGACTCATGGAGACGGGTGAATAGAAAGTAGAGGGTGATGTACATGGGAGGGGGGTTTTCAGCGAGGAAGGCAGCAGGAAGCGCAGCTCGGTAGCGAGTGTCACTAGCGCGAAGGTGGGTAAAGAGGTCAGTGACTGTGGGAAAGGCAGCAAGGTCAGGGAAGAGGTACGGTAGCATGAGGCGGCTCAGTGTAGAAGTGGAAGGGGAGGAGTAGCGCGCAACTACAGCGTCGTACAAGGCCTGAGCGGTCTTGCACTGACTAAAGTGTGCACGCTCGGAGGAAGGGAGGTGGCGACTCACAGCAAGACGTGCAGCAGCATCGCGTGTGGCCCACTTGGAGCGAACAGTGGGGTCAGCATCAGCAGGAGGGGCAGGGACAGCGCCAGAGACAAAGTCAAAGAGAGAAACCTCATCGATCGCATCGCACAGTAAGTACAGCTGCCGGTCCTCAATCCAGACAGCAAAGTCAATGGCGCGACCCTCAGCGTCAAAAGTCAGGACACTGGGGGTGGCCATTGTAGCAGCTGACAGTCTCACCGGGTAGGAAGGGTCGGGTAGCAGAACGACACAGCAACACGGCAGCACAGCAGCTGCGCCGGCCCAGGAGCCCCACAGGAGCAGAAGATCGGCTCCTCGGGCGGCTCGGGCGGCTCGGGCGGCTCGGGCGGCTCGGGCGGCTCGGGCGGCTCGGGCGGCTCGGGCGGCGTGGGCGGCTCGAGTGGCTCGGGCGGCGTGGGCGTCTCGCGGGCGGCTCGCGGGCGGCTCGCGGGCGGCTCACAGGCGGCAGCACGGGCGGCTGGTGCGGCTCGTGGACAGCTGCACAGGCGGCTGGGGCGGCGAGCGGGCAGCTCACGGGCGGCTGCATGGGCGGCCGAGGCGGCTCACGGGCGACTGGGGCGGCTACACGGGCTGCTGGGGTGGCTCGCACGCTGCTCACGGGCGGCTGGACTGGCGGCCGCACGGGTAGGTGCACGGGCGGGTGCACGGGCGGCCGCACGGGTAGGTGTACGGGCAGGTGCACGGGCGGGTACATGGTCTGGTGCACGGGCGGGCACACGGGCGGCTGCACGGGCTGCTCGTCGGGCGGCGCTAGGGCGGTGCGTGGGCGGCGCGTTGGGCAGCGCGACGGGCGGCGTTAGGGCGGGCAGCGGGCAGCGCTACGGGCGGCGCGTTGGGCAGCGCGACGGGCGGCGCTAGGGCGGCTGCACGGGCAGCGCGACGGGCTGCGCTAGGGCGGCGCGTTGGGCGGCGCTAGGGCGGCGCGTCGGGCAGCGCGTCGGGCGGCGCTAGGCTGGCGCGTCGAGCGGCGCTAGGGCAGCGCGTCGGGCAGCGCTGTGGGCGGCGTGTCGGGCGGCTAGCGCTAGAGCAGGCAGCGGACGGGCGCTAGGGCGCTAGGGGCGGCGCTCACGTTCGAGGGCGGGCGGTGCGCTAGCGGCTAGGGCAGAAAAAAAAAGACGTTTCGAGGTGGTGGGCCCTAAGCACAGGTCCCACAGGGGAACCTGCTCGATACCATGAGAAGAAGTGAACGAGAATGAATGAACTATGAATGAAGTGAGTACAAATATGAAACCCTAATTGGGTTGTACCCCCTATGGGATACCCCACTATAGCCTACACAAATAAGTAAGCTATAATGTTCTAACAATAAGCAGAGGAGCGTGTTCAGTTTTCCACAATTCACAGTTTTGCTCATCGAACTCATTCTGAGTTACCAGACCAACCTCGTTCATTTCGATCGTACGAAAACTCTGAGCGTGTATGAGGGCAGTAACTAGTGTTTCGCAAATCCGGTCATCAAAACGAAAGTTGGCGTTTCTGAAGCGGGGTGGTAACTGGGGCCACAATTGTAGTGTTATGAAAGGCAATGCAGTCTCTAGATGGGGTGCTAATTTTGAACATTACCGACACAAGATACTGTAGTACATTGTCCCCAGGTCATCCACATAATCATTCCCGATTTAGTACCTAGGCCCTATTCGCCTACAGCTAGATGTGCGCCACGAAGCATGGGTGTCGTCGTTCACGTATAGTGCCGTCTCCCACAATCGCGCCTCAGCTGCGAACGGCGATGCCGCCACGCGCTCCCACAACTCGCCGTTTAGTTGTTGGCCGCCGTGTGAAAGATAAGAGAACAGGAATGAAATGACTAAGGAAGATTGGGTACAAATACAACTCTAGAAACCCCCTCCACCACCACCGCCTCCTCCGCTGCCGCCTCCACCGCCTCCACCTCCGCCGCCTCCACCTCCGCCGCTGCCACCACCACCACCTCCGCCACCACCACCACCGTCGCCGCCGCTGCTGCCACCACCACCACCACCCCCGCCACTACTCCCGCCGCCACCCCCACTCCCTCCGCCGCCACCGCCGCCACCGCCACCGCCCCCTCCAGCTCCACCTGCACCCTTGCCCCCCTTGCCCTTGCTAGAGCGACGTCTCCCACTAGGGGCAGACGCCGCGCCGACCGACTCAAGACCAAGCAGGTCGGCAGCAGCAGCAGAGGCAACAGAGGGCAGCAAGGGGGAAGGAGAGCACCCCTCAAAGATGGGGGTGCGAGGGTCACCACGAGAAGCTCCTACAGCGACGATGCTCTTCTCCGCCGCGAGGAGGGCCTTCTCGAGGACGTCGACGGTGAGGGTGGTGGGACAGACAGCGAGAAAGTGGTCCCTGACTACGCGAAGGGAGTCAGGGAGGCGCGCGACTACGTAGTAGAGAGTGATGTACATGGGGGGGGGGTTCTTAGCGCAGAACTCAGCAGGAATGGCGGCGCGGTAGCGAGTGTCACTAGTGCGGAGGTGCGTAATGAGGTCAGCGACAGTGGGAAAGGCAGAGAGGTCAGGAAAGAGGTAGGGAAGCATGAGACGGCTCAGTGCAGCAGTGGCAGGGGAGGAGTAGCGCGCAACTACATCGTCGTACAAGGTCTGAGCACTCTTGTACTGACTAAAGTGCGCACGCTCAGAGGTAGGGAGGTGGCGACGCACAGCAAGACGTGCAGCAGCATCGCGGGTGGCCCACTTAGAGCGGACAGTGGGATCAGCATCAGCAGCAGGAGCAGGAGAGGCGCCAGAGGTGAGGTCAAAGAGAGAAAGGCTGTCTGCTCTGTCGCACTGTAAGAACAGCTGCAGGTCGTCTAACCAGACCTCAAAATCAATGGCGCGACCCTCAGCGTCAAAAGCTAGGACACTAGGGGTAGCCATGGCGACGACAGCGAAGCAGTGCAAGCAGTAGGGAAAGAGCTCGCAGTGGCAGTGGGACTGTGCTCACCAGGCAGGGCAGGTCGTGCAGCTCTGCAGAAAGGCGGCTCGGCGACCGGGCGGCTCGGGTGCACAGCGGCTCGACTCCCGGGCGGCTCGGCGGCAGGGCGGCTCGGGGGCAGGGCGGCTCGGGGGCAGGGCGGCTCGGCTCCCGGGGGGCTCGGCGACAGGGCGGCTCGGCTGCTGCAGGTGGGGCGGCAGGGCCGCGTGAAAGAACCGGGGCGGGGCCGCGTCAGAGCCGGCGGCAGGGCCGCAAGAGAGCCGGCGGCGGGGCCGCGTGAGAGCCGGGGCGGGGCCGCGTCAGGGCCGGCGGCGAGGCCGCGAGAGAGCCGGGGCGGGGCCGCGATCAGGAGGTGGCGGCGGGGCCGCGTCAGAGCCGGCGGCGGGGCCTCGTCGAGGCGGGCGGCGGGGCCGCGTTGGAGCCGGCGGCGAGGCCGGCTAAGAGCCGGCGGCGGGGCCGCGTCAGGGCCAGCGGCGGGCCGCGATCAGCGGGCGGCGGGGCCGCGTCAGAGCCGGCGGCGGGGCCGCGTCAGAGCCGGCGGCGGGGCAGCGATCAGCGGGCGGCGGGGCCGCGTCAGAGGAGGCGGCGGAGCCGCTGCAGAGGAGGCGGCGGGGCCGCGTCAAGCAGGGGTGGCGGGGCCGCGTCAGAGGGACAGCGGGGCCGCGAGAGTAATGGCGACCCGAAGGGTCGCGAAAAAAAATGCGCGCCTCGGGGCGCGCTTCGGTGGGCCCTAAAAAAACGGTCCTTAGGAAGGACCCGCTTTATACCATGTGAAAGATAAGAGAACAGGAATGAAATGACGAAGGAAGATTGGGTACAAATACAACCCTAGAAACCCTGTACCTCATATGTGCTACCCCACTATAGCCTACAGAAACTATGTCATATAAATCTGACACGCCGTGCGCCGAGTGAGGTCTGGATGTAGGCGATCGACGAGTGCATCCGAAAAAATGTCGTTCGGAAATTCTGCTCTAGTGTTACTTGAAATCTTACTTCCTCGTAATGGTTTGGAAAGTATGGCTGATGTTGGTGGCTATTATGCTTTTCGAGCTGTTTGTGAGCAGAGCGCACTCAGCACATTCCCAACTTCGAGGGACCAACCACGGACCATTTCGTATTGGTTCGACAGTTGGTGCGATTGGGCATCCCTCAGTTGAGGAAGGAACCACAACTTTAGAGGAGCTTCGGATTGGCCATTCGTCACTCCAACGTTGTTGGACCGCCAATGGTTATCCCAACTCCTTCCCTCTACGATAGTTTCGAAATGTGGTGATGAGCAAAGAATGTAAAATTCGATATATATTTCATTGTTTCGCGAAATTCTATTTGTGACTAATTTGAAGTGCTTTAATCGAGCAGGTAATACGATTGATGTGCTGCTACATAGATCTCGTTATAAATCAGCAAATTAATAAATTCGCTACATTTCGGGTTCTTAATATTTCAATATAAAATATGAGTTATATTCTTTTTTAAATGAGCCGTTATTGATGTTCAATTATTTATTAAAAGAACATTTATTAATTAGTGTTATACCAGAAGCAGGGAAACCTACAGCAAATAGTGCTACATTTTGAAAACACCAAAACTAATACGTGAAAGCACTAGCTACTAGGCCTTAGAGACCCTCATCACTAATAAAAACAACATCGCTGCACGCGAACGACCATGCCCCAACACCCGGCCGCCACCAGGGACCATTTGCGGCCGTTGCTCCTCCAATTGCAGCTCTTGTCCAGTTCCAAATCTTGTTATAATAAATGTTCACATCGCGGATGTTGTCGTTGGTGCTTCTCGGCAAATCACTGCTGTGGATGACGCGGTGCTCCACCTGAGGTTGTAGGGAATACCATGATTAGTCTCTGCATGAGAAGATCCTTAAAAAGAATGTAGCAGATGCAGCAAACTGCACTCACCCCATTCAGCCAGAACGCTAGTAACTTCAACGGGAGAATAAGCCTGCGACCTTGGGGGCGCTTGAATGAGGCGCTGATTGCATTTATGAAGCAAGGTGATGCAAACGGCACACGGCGCTCATTCATGTGCCAAGTAAGCATGTTGAGCGATGCAGGGCCTGTCGTGTCGTAGGGGAAAGATACGATACTTTGTGAAACAGTTGGAATGTGAAGCATTAGACAGGCAAAATGGAAAAGGAAGGTACACATAGGACTGGCAGGCTGGGCCTATCCTGGCTTTGCTTGCTGCTGGGGTGGGGAGGGGAAATCAGGGAGGGAAAGAGGGTACACTGGGGACTGTTGGACTCTGCCTTGGCTGGCTTTGCTTGCTGCTGGGGTGGGGAGGGGAAATCAGGGAGGGAAAGAGGGTACACTGGGGACTGTTGGGCTCTGCCTTGGCTGGCCTTGCTTGCTACTGGGGTGGGGAGGGGAAATCAGGGAGGGAAAGAGGGTACACTGGGGACTGTTGGGCTCTGCCTTGGCTGGCTTTGCTTGCTGCTGGGGTGGGGAGGGGAAATCAGGGAGGGAAAGAGGGTACACTGGGGACTGTTGGGCTCTGCCTTGGCTGGCCTTGCTTGCTGCTGGGGTGGGGAGGGGAAATCAGGGAGGGAAAGAGGGTACACTGGGGACTGTTGGGCTCTGCCTTGGCTGGCTTTGCTTGCTGCTGGGGTGGGGAGGGGAAATCAGGGAGGGAAAGAGGGTACACTGGGGACTGTTGGGCTCTGCCTTGGCTGGCTTTGCTTGCTGCTGGGGTGGGGAGGGGAAATCAGGGAGGGAAAGAGGGTACACTGGGGACTGTTGGGCTCTGCCTTGGCTGGCTTTGCTTGCTGCTAGGGTGGGGAGGGGAAATCAGGGAGGGAAAGAGGGTACACTGGGGACTGTTGGGCTCTGCCTTGGCTGGCTTTGCTTGCTGCTGGGGTGGGGAGGGGAAATCAGGGAGGGAAAGAGGGTACACCGGGGACTGCTGGGCTGGGATCATACAGACAGTGATTGCTGCTGTGGGGAAGCGATGTCAGGGAGGGTACTAGCAGGAAAGACGGAACACAGGAGAAAGGTGGACGGGGAGGTGGTGGGGGGAAGAAGAAGACGGGTAGGGGTGGGGGAAGGAGGAGGGTGATGTTGGTGCAACACTGAACCAGGGAACAAGGGACAAATGATAAGCAGAAGATGCCTGATGCTAAAATGTTGACAGAGTGAAGGATTATGATGTGGGGTGGAGGAAGGGCATGGGGGAAAAAATGAATGTGCTGGGAAAGGGGTATATTTGACGGGGATTTGTGACATTTCGCATGGAATGAAAGAAGGAAAGCCCTCAACCAAACACTACAACAACACATTGTCTAGAATAGAGTGTGGAAGGGTTGAAAAGGTTTCATTCTCATTTGGAAGGAGAGGGAGGAACGGGGGTGGGGTAGGGGCGGGGGTGTGATAGGAGTGTTAAATCATACTCACTTTCAGCGTACTGGTCCAAGAACAGCACTGTCGTGAGGGTGCCTACTTTCTTCCCACCGAGCCTTGGCCGTCGCACGTACAAGTCGAAGTCGTCGTACACCCAATTGCGCCCATCCGTCAATGCGTCGTTGCGATACGCGTGAATCATGTCACGAATGTAGCCGTTTCTGTACTTGTCAGCTTTCAGAACAATACGCACGATAAAATGCTCCTCCGGCTCATTGAGGCCTAGGGCCTTGCGCAGGGCCGCCTCTAGGCGTTCGGTACTAGGCCACATTGGGAAAATCAGTGACTGTGGTGTCAAAAAACATGATATCAAGAGCCTCATCCACGTGGTCCTGCAGGAGAGCAACAAAAATTGTGCACAACACGGCAGAGTGGGAGAGAGAACAGGGGAGGGAAGGGAGGGCGTGAATGTATGTGGCATGAGGAGTTTGCGGGGTGGGGGATGTAGGCACCCAATGCTAATGTCATTTGTAAGCACGACGAAGGTTGAAACGAAGGGTTGCTGCTCACCTTAAGGTCCCCGTTCACATCCGGGAAAGCATCTAACGCCGTGATGACGTTGTTGTACCACCCGCATTGCCGTGGCGACATTGCAGAGCAGTCCATGGCCTGCCGTCTGATGTGGGCCTTTGCCACAGCACGGCTAAAAGCGGCCTGCGTTCGTGGCCACACCACCGGTGAGAAAATCAGGGTCGGTGTTGCATTCGGCTGGGTGCAAGGTCGAGTGGTTGAAGGAGCAAGCTGGGGTGCAACCGGCAACTGTTGGGAAGGGCTGGGCATATTGGCCTGGCGCTGAACCATGGCGTGACTGCCAGCATGAGGGCCTTTTTGCTGAGGTTGCTGATTCTCCAACTCAGCTATGTGTCGCGCCTGTTGTCGGATTTGCACTTGCGCGGCCTCAAAAGCGGCTCGCGAAACCCTGGTTGCAGCAGGCCGCTGTTCACCACCATGCTCAACTTGATTCTCCAAGGAGTCATCATCGTCGGAGTCTTCATCCGACCCGGCCTCCACATGTGATGGTACAGGGTCTGGGAGAGCGGACTTCTGTTTGCGCACACGGAGTGCCCATGGGAGTCCAGACGGCTGCAATTGTGTAGTAGGGGTCGCCTCTGCGGCAGCAGGGGGTGCAGAGGCTGGTGGGATGAGGCCGGAGCCAGGCTGACCTGAGTTGGTTGGGTGCAACCCAGGATTGATATAGGAGGGCGAGGGTGAGAGTGAACTAGGAGTAGGTGGCAGGGAGGTCGATCCAGGTACAACGGCGGGCCTGGACTGGCCAGGAACCGAGACGTGCACATAGGCAGCGGAGGGAGAGATCCGGGTAGCAAGCTGATGAGTCGCCGCCGCTGCGTTGACATAGGCGGAGGAGGGAGAGATAGTGGCGGCTGCAGCTGAAGGGGAGGCAGAGGCGGTGGGCAGGCCAGGGATTGTGTGAGAGGCGGCGAGCTGATGAGTCGCCGCGATGACATAGGCGGAGGAGGGAGAGATAGTGGCGGCTGCAGCTGAAAGGGAGGCAGAGGCGGAGGGCAGGCCAGGGATTGAGTGAGAGGCGGCGAGCTGATGAGTCGCCGCTGCGTTGACATAGGCGGAGGAGGGAGTGATAGTGGCGGCTGCAGCTGAAAGGGAGGCAGAGGTGGAGGGTAGGCCAGGGAATGATTGAGAGGCGGCGAGCTGATGAGTCGCCGCTGCGTTGACATAGGCGGAGGAGGGAGAGATAGTGGCGGGTGCAGCTGAAGGGGAGGCAGAGGCGGAGGGCAAGCTAGGGACTGACAGAGAGGCAGCGAGCTGATGAGTCGCTGCATTGACATAGGCGGAGGAGGGAGAGATAGTGGCGGCTGCAGCTGAAAGGGAGGCAGAGGCGGAGGGCAGGCCAGGGACTGACTGAGAGGCGGCGAGCTGATGAGTCGCCGCTGCATTGACATAGGCAGAGGAGGGAGTGATAGTGGCGGCTGCAGCTGAAATGGAGGCAGAGGCGGAGGGCAGGCCAGGGATTGAGTGAGAGGCGGCGAGCTGATGAGTCGCCGCTGCGTTGACATAGGCGGAGGAGGGAGAGATAGTGGCGGCTGCAGCTGAAAGAGAGGCAGAGGCGGAGGGCAGGCCAGGGACTGACTGAGTGGCGGCGAGCTGATGAGTCGCTGCCGCTGCGTTGACTTAGGCGGATGAGGGAGTGATAGTGGCGGGTGCAGCTGAAGGGGAGGCAGAGGCGGAGGGCAGGCCAGGGATTGTGTGAGAGGCGGCGAGCTAATGAGTCGCCGCGATGACATAGGCGGAGGAGGGAGAGATAGTGGCGGCTGCAGCTAAAAGGGAGGCAGAGGCGGAGGGCAGGCCAGGGACTGACTGAGTGGCGGCGAGCTGATGAGTCGCCGCCATTGCGTTGACATAGGCGGAGGAGGGAGAGATAGTGGCGGCTGCAGCTGGAAAGGAGGCGTTATATGCATGTTGACCATTGCCTTGAGTGTATGTGTCTGCTCCACAACTGCCATCACCAAGTGCATCAGCGCGGCCTTTCTTGCCCGTGCGGACAAAAGTAGAACGTTTCCCCTTCCACACTTCTTTAGGTTTCCTCGCACGGGTCTGGCGCTTAGTACCACCCGTGATCGACACATTGTTCACCGACACGAATTTCGAGCCTGTGGCAAAGGGTTATAAAACAAACAGAAATAGCAATTAGTACATTTTGTAGATTAAGTCGTTTGACCCGACAGTGCGCATGTCAGTTGTTCATACGAATGGTTACGAGGAGTGAGACGTACCTTCAGCAAACATGTCGTCCTCGGGCTCGTCTTGGGCTCGCCCATTGCTGTGCATCGCGATGGCTTCCGGAGAGCCAAAGGTACCCACAGCCGGGTTTGAGGTAACATCAGCGGCTCTTCTAGGAAGAACTGCAGCTACGAAGGGACTTGGCACGGGTTGCATTGTGAAACTCAGGAATTGGCAGAGAATCGGTTGATTGGCCGTAGGGATAGCTAGTAAGAACTAAACTAATATGCCATAATCTCACCTAAGGTACTGTGAGGATCTGGGATCGAGCTCAGAAAAGATGATTCAAATTGAATTGAATTATCACCTGGGTACAACACGAGGCTGTATATAGGCTCGACACAAGGCCCCGTAACCATGTGTTGCGCGAAGGTTCCGCGTGTCGCGAAGCGTCCTGAACAGATCCTTACCGAATTCGGTAGAAGGCAATTCGGTGGCAACCGAAAAGCCAGAATTCGGTGCACGCAACCTAGCTCGGTGCTATAACTATAATAAAATATAGGAAAGCACCTAGCCTAGGAAATCAAGCAATTCATGTATGCAAATGATTATCCTATGCTAGAAATAGCATGATAAATTAGAGGCAAGCAAGCATAGCTGGCATAAGCCGTCGTACTCTCACACGTCCCCCCCTCAAAGCTGGGTGGCGTGAGATATACCCTGCTTGACAAGATAGTCCTTGAGAGCACGGCGTGCGTTGCCCATATCAGCTTCTGCAACCCAGCTGTCCTCAGTGGGGTCGTATCCCTTCCAGCGTATCAGGAACTCGAGGGTCTTGCCGCCGCGTCGCCGATGAGTGAGAACACGCTCCACTTCGTATTCGGGTTCATCCTGTATGAGAGCAGGTGGTGGTGGCGGTAGCTGCCGTCCCTGGAACTGTTGGTTGGGGTCCTTGTAGGGCTTCAGTAGCTGGACATGGAAAGCGTTGTGAAGCTTCCATGTATCTGGTAAGCGCAAGCGGAATGTAACTGGTATCACCTGTGTCTCAACGAGAAAAGGACCACAGAAGCGAGGCCGGAGTTTGGATGGAAGGTGAGACAGGTTCAAGTTGCGCGTGTCAAGAAGCACCTGATCTCCGACTGCTACTGAGTGATCGCGTCGCTGACGATCGGCATACTGCTTCTGGGAGTTCTGCATCGTGGTGAGACGTCGCTGAGTCTTCTCCCATAGCTGCTGCATGGTGGTGACGAAGTCATGTGCGGCCTGGACGTATGCCGGTGTGGTTGGCTGCTGTGGTGTGAGTGGTTCTCGTCCGTAACACAGGAAGAAAGGAGTTTTCCTTGTGGCCGCATGTGATGCGTTGTTGTAAGCAAACTCTAGGGTCGGTAACTGTGTGTCCCAATGGCTGACGTCGTCCTTGCAAGCTGTGCGCAGTAACTGTTCAACCACTTGATTGAGTCGCTCTGTCTGTCCGTCACTCTGGGGGTGGTATGCTGAAGACATTGCAAGCTTTGTCCCCAACAGTCCCATGAGCTCCTTCCAGAACTTACTCGTGAATTTGGGGTCTCTGTCTAAGATGAGTGTAGCGGGGATGCTGTGGATGGTGATGATGCGGTCGAAGAAGAGTCGAGCGGTTGCTTCAGCTGTAGCTGTGGCGTTGGTCGGTATGAAGTGACCCATTTTGGAGAACTTATCGATCACCACGAGGATGGAATCATGTCCCCGTGAGGTCGAAGGAAGCCCTGTGATGAAGTCAAGGCTAACGACCTGCCATGGCTGCTCTGGTACGGGTAGAGGCTGAAGTAACCCTGCTTTTTTCTGCTTGCTGCTCTTCATCCGCTGGCACGTGTCGCAAGAGGTGACGAACTGCTGCACGTCTGCTGCCATCCAGGGTCAGTAGTAATACTTCGCTATCCCTGCTAACGTCTTGTTGCTCCCGAAATGTCCCGCGTAAGGTACGTCGTGAAACTCCTCCAATAGGATCTGCCGTAGCGGGGCATAATTCGGTACCCAAATCTTTCCTGAACCCTTCCTTACAGCTAAGTCCTTCTTCCACTGTAATAGCTTCTTACTGAGGTAGGCGATGAGCTGCAAACTGCGTTCGTGATGCTGCATCAGTACTGCTCCGACTGCTTGGTCACTAGCGTCTGCTTCCACCACGTAGTCTCTGTCTGGATCCGGTAGGATGAGTACTGGCGCTGTAGTCAGTGCTGTCTGTTTGTTCAGTGCGCGGTAGTCGATGCACATCCGTAAACTACCGTCTGGCTTTGGAGTGAAGAGAACTGGTGCACCGTAGGGAGAGGTGGATGGGCGGATCAGTTGTCTGTCTAGTAGATACTCTATCTTTTTTTTCATGTGTGTCAGTTCAGTCGGACTCAGTCGGTATGGTGCACGCGAGACGGGTTTCGCACCTGGTTCCTCCACGATCTCGTGCTCGTGGGTGCGTGCTGGAGATACACCTGTGGGTAGGTCGTCGGTCATTATATCGTTGTACTGCTACAAGACCTCCTCCTCTGCTGCTTCTATAACCAGTGCTAAGTAACCCGTGTTACTCTCGTTCACTGTCCGTTCGAACCGTGCCAGTGTCGTTTCAGGTATGTCCACTGTATCCGTCAAGCTTCGCAGCTCCACTCGTTTCCCGTTGTTGTAGATGCACGTTTTTTGGTTGACCCAGTCGATCTTGGGGTTGAACCGCTTCAAAAAATCTTGCCCCAAGATGAAATCTAATCCCTTGATGTTCGTGATCGGCAACGTCGGCTTCCACCTCAACGCCCCTATCTGCAGCTGCAGTGTTGACTTTTCGTGGATGGGAAGCTTCGTACCATCCACCATCGTTGCTCTAAACTGGGTTTCTTCTTAGGATTCTCCAATTTTCTCCAACGTCCCGCAGTCGCACACCGAGTGGGACGCACCACTGTCCACCAGGGTCTGGAGGCGACGCCCGTTGCAGATCACCTCGAGTACTAGTGGTTGCTGCTGCTCCGAGTATCCGTAGATGGTATCGCTTATAGGATCGTAGGGTACGTCGAATATGTTTTCCCTAGGTCCTGCGCTCAAAGATGCAGCTTCAGTATCAGTTTTCAACTGAGAAAGGTTAGAAGGATTTATCCGAGGCCGATTCGGCTTCTCTTGGGCCTGGAACCTTCCACTAAGCCTTTGCAGCTGTGTAGGCTTCATCTGTGGGGAACAGGGAGCCTTTAAACAGTGCTGCTGGGAGAGAATATTAACTCCTCGGAACGCTCGACCCGTATTAGCGCTCTGGAGTAGGGTCCCCATAATACCCGGTACCGGTTTAATTTCTTACTCTCCCTTAATAAAGGCTTGAAACCCACGAGAAGTAATATTCTTACTTGTCGGGGTATACGGCTGGAGTTGCCCAGTCGGTGCAGGGTCTTGTTTCGCGGATCCTCCATTAGTCTCGGCGATTTCCCCTGGTGCCGGCTGGTCGTGACGTTTTAAATTTGCGCCACCATATTCTCCTTTTTTCGCCCTCTCCGAAGTTGCCACGTTGTCCGTTTTCTGCTTCGGGGGTGCCGCACTGTTCTTGTCCTTCAGCTCCGCACACCTTCTCTTCATTTTCCAACACGCCAAGATACGATGTCCTGTAGCGCCGCAAAATTTGCACGTCTCATTATTTGCTAGCCGCTGCTCCACATCGCCCTCGTCGTTCTCCATCGGGTCGGCAGTCGTGGGTGGTGCCAATCGCCCCATGCCACTAGTTGGCTTGTTGCGTCGTGTTCCGTAGTAGCTACTGTTCAACGTGTCGAACTGTTCGATCAGTGCTGCCAGAAACTGCGCCCACGTCCCCTCGCCTTGGACTATTCTGTTGTTGATCCACTCTAGAGCTGGGCCTCGTAACAGTGTTGCTGCGAGCCGTATGCGCATTGCGTCTTTTATTGGGGTCGTGCATCTAACGGCTTCGAAGTAAATTTCGAGTTCAGCTACAAATCGACGAACGTCGTTCCTTTTTACTTTAGGATCGAACGCCTCCGGTAGCCTCAGCTTCACTGCTTCGAGGTTAACTGTAGCTGCTGCCGTTGTCGCATGTAGAATTGTCGGTGTTGCCGCTGTTGTTGCTGCTACTGTTGTCGCTGCTGCTATGGCGGTTGCCGACTGGTTCGCAAGGAGTTTTTCGAGTCGTGGGAGCGCTGCACGTATTTGCTTATGCTCAGCACGTAACTCCGCAATTTTGTGTACTGAAATATCTCCTTTCCCCTCCATTTGGCGATTTACAGGAAGATGCGCGACAAAAATAATCGAATTCTAGGTGCTGGTCGACTTACTGCGAGTCAAATTGACTGAAGAATCGACGAGCGCGAATTCTGTAAGTTGCGTAAATCTCCCTTAGGCGAAATTCGCGTCCGATCTTGGCCGTTGAGAAGAAAATCGATCCGACGCTCCAAATTCCAACTTTTTTGGGCGAAATTCTCTGGGCCGTTGAGATGAAACTCGATCGAACGGTCGAAACTCCAACCTTTCCACCAGTAAATCTGAGGGATGTTCGAAAACCGAATCGAGGGGGACTTAGAAAAATTGCGCGGAACTGGTTTTACATACCCGTATCGGCGCTTTTGTCGTCGCCCCCGCGGTTTTTAAAGGCCGGAACTAAGCGGTTGAAGACTGTGAAAGAAGTGAACAGGAATGGATGAACTAGCAGTGAAATGAGTACAAGTAGGAAACCCTAGAATTGTGTACCCCCTATAGGCTAACCCACTGTAGCCTACACAAGCATAACATATATAATGTTTGACACACCCCCATAGGCAAAGTGGGGGAGAACAAGGGGTCACAAGACCAGTCAAGCAAAGCAAAGCAAGCTCAGGGTGGATCACAAAGTCACCACACAGTCCGAGCACAAGAGCACGGCCAGAGGCCAGTTCACATGCAGGAGTACAGACATATATATAAAAACTAGACAAGCAAGAGCAGGTAGATATATATATGTCACAGTACAAGTGAAGTCAAGAGGAGAGCAAGTGAGGCAAGACAGGCACAAGACCCAGCTGGGTGCAAAAGTGCTGATGGTCACAAGGCGCGAGTGCCTTGGTGAACACATCAGCAGTGTTGGCCTCAGACGCCACGTACGCAAGTCGCAACTGACCACGCTGCTGCAGCTCACGAGCAAGGAAGTAGCGGAGAGCAATGTGCTTCGTTCTGTGCTCCAAGCGCTGCTCTCGACACAAGGCCAGCATGGCCTTGTTGTCTACGTACAGCACTGGAGGAGAACGAGGCGGCTCTCCAAGGTCAGTCAGCAGGTAGGTGAGCCAGCGAAGCTCCTGTGCAGCCATGGCCCCGGCGTAGATCTCAGCCTCACAACTGGAGCCGAGAACCGAAGACGAGCGAGTAGACCGCCACGAGACAGAGCCTGAACCAAGGCTGAAGGTGTAACCCTGTGACGACCGCTGCGTAGCCTGGTCGTCAGCCCAAGAAGCGTCCGCGTGGCCAGTAAGGACCACTGGACTCCGCCCTCCAAGCACTAGCCCCATGCCCGACGTACTGCACAGGTAGCGCAATACCCTCTTTGCTGCAGCCATGTGCTCTGGTCTGTGTCTCCCAGGAGCAACATAGCGTGCAAGAATGCTCAGAGGGTATGCAAGGTCAGGTCGTGTGCAGGTTGTGAAACAAGGAAAACAGGAATGAAATGACTATGGAAGATTGGGTACAAATACAACCCTAGAAACCCTGTACCCCATATGTGCTACCCCACTAAAGCCTAGAGAAACTATGTCATATAAATCTGACACACCCCCATAGGCAAAGTGGGGGAGAACAAGGGGTCACAAGACCAGTCAGGTAAAGCAAAGCAGAGCAAGCTCAGGGTGGATCACAACGTCACCACACAGTCCGAGCACAAGAGCAGGGCCAGAGGCCAGTTCACATGCAGGAGTACAGACACATATATATATAGAACTAAACAAGCAAGAGCAGGTATAAATATATGTAACAGTACAAGTGAAGTCAAGAGGAGAGCAAGTGAGGCAAGACAGGCACAAGACCCAGCTGGGTGCAAAAGCGCTGATGGTCACAAGGCGCGAGTGCCTTGGTGAACACATCAGCAGTGTTGGCCTCAGACGCCACGTACGCAAGTCGCAACTGACCACGCTGCTGCAGCTCACGAGCAAGGAAGTAGCGGAGAGCAATGTGCTTCGTTCTGTGCTCCAAGCGCTGCTCTCGACACAAGGCCAGCATGGCCTTGTTGTCTACGTACAGCACTGGAGGAGAACGAGGCGGCTCTCCAAGGTCAGTAAGCAGGTAGGTGAGCCAGCGAAGCTCCTGTGCAGCCATGGCCCCGGCGTAGATCTCAGCCTCACAACTGGAGCCGAGAACCGAAGACGAGCGAGTAGACCGCCACGAGACAGAGCCGGAACCAAGGCTGAAGGTGTAACCCTGTGACGACCGCTGCGTAGCCTGGTCGTCAGCCCAAGAAGCGTCCGCGTGGCCGGTAAGGACCACTGGACTCCGCCCTCCAAGCACTAGCCCCATGCCTGACGTGCTGCACAGGTAGCGCAATACCCTCTTCGCTGCAGCCATGTGCTCTGGTCTGTGTCTCCTAGGAGCAACATAGCGAGCAAGAATGCTCAGAGGGTATGCAAGGTCAGGTCGTGTGCAGGTCATCAGGTACATGAGGCAGCCAACAAGCTCTGCATACGGGCCACTCGACTCTACGGACTCATCCGAAGGCAGAGCTGAGAGTGAGTGGCGAGTAGGCAGAGGAGTGGCCTGAGGCGAGGAGTACGTGAAGCCGAAGCGCTGAAGGACCTGCTGCACCATGTGTGACTGAGTCAAGGTAATGGTGCGGCGTGCTCTGTCCCGAGTGATCTGCAAGCCAAGGTAGCTGCGCAGTTCACCCAGGTCTGTGCACGTGTGTCTCTTCAGCAGCTCGGACTTCACGTAGGCGAGTCCAGCAGTGTCCGCTGTGGCAAAGACCAAGTCGTCGACGTACACGAGGATGTAGAACGGCGGCAGGGAAGTGTCGGTGCGAAGAAACAGCGACGGGTCAGCAGTAGAAGGAGCAAACCCAAGAGCCGCAAGCGTAGTCCTCAGTGTGTCGTGCCACTCACGCGGTGCCTGACGGAGACCGTAGACTGGCCGTCGGAGGCTCCACTGGGTGCCAGGAGGGAAAGTCCCAGTGAAGCCAGGTGGACGGCGAAGCCAGATCTCCTCGTGCAGGCTACCCTGCAAGAACGCAGTGCTGAAGTCGAGAGAGTGAAGCTCGTAGTCGCGCTGAGCGGCTATGTGCAGCAGCACCCGAAGAGTAGTCATCTTCGGGGTGGGAGAGAAGGTCTGAAAGTAGTCAACTCCCTGCCGCTGACTGAAGCCACGAGCAACGTACCGTGCCTTGAAGACAGGTGGAGAGCCCGGCGGCCGCTTCACCCTGAAGATCCACATGCCACTGACGATGTTCGCCCCAGGAGGGGGAACCGCGTCAACGTAGGTGCCTGTGGACTTCCAGGAAGCCATCTCTGCATCCATAGCTGCCTGCCACTGAGAGGAGTAGGGACCCTCTACGGCCTCCGCGTAAGAACGCGGAGTCGGGATGTCTAGTGCATCCGGGTCTCCCTCAGGGGCAAGCAGTACAGACGCGAGATGAGGTGAAGCAGCCGCTAGACACTGTAACTCCTCCTGCCTGTCCTCTAGGACGTCCGTGCCAAGAGCACACTCACCCCCGACGGACGGAGGACAGACAGACGCAGACTCAGCAACAAGACTGGCAGCGTAGTCTAGACGACAGCGAGCAGCAAAGTCGACGAGCTCAGCAACTAGGGCAGACGCAGCAGTGGACTCAAAAGAGGGGTCAGTGACGACAGTAGCAAGCAGACGCGTGACAGTAGGACTGGCAGCACGAAGAGAGTCCGACTCAGGGTCGGCAAGCGCAGGAAGAGAGGACTCAGGAGGAGAAGGCAAAGGGGCACGCAGAGGAGCAGTGGACGGACGCAAAGACATCCGGTGCGTGCCAGGGACAGGAGGAGGACGTTGACGCGAACTGCGACCACTAGCGCGAGCAGCACGAACAGGCGACGCAGGACGAGACGCAGGCTCACGACGCTCAGCAAGACCTCCAGTAGGACCAGTGTAAGGAGAGGGAGCAGGCAGTGGAGAGGAAGGCTCCAGCAGGGACTGCGACTGGACAGGCGGTAGACCCTCTACTGGAGGAGAAAGACCAAGAACCTGCTGCAGGAGCGGAACGAAGTACGGCCGAGGCCGCGCGGCAGCTCCAGACGCAGCACGGACAGCACTAGCACCCTCAGCGACAGCACCAGCGCCACCCACACCTCCAGCGGCAGGACCAACAGCAGTAGGCTCAGCACCAACGCCCTCAGCAGCTCCAGCTCCAGGAGGACCCGCAGGTCCAGCAGCTCCGGGACCGGCAGCACCCGCACCCTCGACGGTCGAAGAAGCTCCAGCTCCAGCTCCAGCAGCACCTCCAGACTCAGCAGCACGCCTCCAGCGGCGAGCGAACCACTCGCGCAGCTCCTGGGGAGAGAGGGGCTCCCGGCGAGAGGCAGCAGCAGGAGAAACCCCAGGCTCAGCAGCTCCAGACGCAGCACCCCCAGGATCAGCAGCTCCCAGCTCAGCACCCCCAGGCTCAGCAGCTCCCGACCCAGCACCCCCAGACCCAGCACCTCCAGGCACAGCACCCCCCGGCTCAGCACCCCCAGGCTCCACACCCTCCGCAGTAGCACCCTCAGGCCCAGCACCCCCAGCAGTAGCACCCCCAGGCTCAGCACCCCCGCGCACAGCACCCCCAGAGTCAGCACCCCCAGGCTCAGCACCCGCAGCAGCACCAGAGTCACCAGTAACCTCGACCGGGTCAACGGCGTCTACCTGGGACACACCTGAGGGGGCAGGAACCTGAGGGGGGAGGGGGTCTACCGGGGGGGGAACCGGCACAAGGAAGTCCGGGGGAGGGGGGAGGGAAGGAGTGCGGTAGGGGAAGAGACGGTAGAAGGGGACTGACTCGTCGAACGTGACGTCCTGGGAGGACAGAACACGACGAGAGGAGGGGTGGTAAAACTGCCACCCTGGGGCGTCAGTGGGGAAGCCAAGGAAGACACAGGGAGCAGCACGAGGGGACAGCTTGTCCGCAGACAAGTCGCGGACAAACGCCCGAGATCCCCAGACATGGAACACAGACGCATCGCCAACCTTCCCCGTCCACAGCAAGGCTGGGGACATCGCAGGCCGAGAGACCCGGGGGTGAAGGTTGAGCTGATGCGCCGCGTACCTCACCGCAAACGGCCACAGAAAATGGGGGGCAGCCGCATGCATCATGGACGTACGAGTGACATCCATGACCATGCCAATGCGGCGCTCAGCAATCCCATTTTGCTGTGGTGAGTCCGGAAGCGTGAAGGTCTGGCGGATCCCCCGTGCACGACAGTAGTCCCGCAGAAGGCGAGAAGAGAACTCTCCGCCTCTGTCCGAGTGCAGACGCAGAACAGGAAAGTCCGAGCCGAAGCTCTTCCTGAGCTGGAGACGAGCCTCGCGGATCCAGTCGATCAGCACCTCAGTGACCGCACCCTTGCTGCGCAAGGGGAGGACTGTGGTGTAACGCGAGTAGTCGTCAACCACCAACAGGAAGTAGCGCTCGTAACCCTGCCCACGGACGGGGGCTGGGCCCCACACATCCATGTGAAGCGTCTGCAGGGGAGCCTCTGTCGGGGGGAAGTGGGAGGAGTGAGGAGTAGCCCGGAGGCGACCCTCGACACAGGGGACACAGGAAGGTCCTGGCCCGGAGGGGAGAGGAGGGAGAGACTGGGGAAGACCAGAGACAAGGACACGGGAAGCCATGCTCCGAAGACGGGGCAAGGAGGGGTGGCCAAGACGGTGGTGCCACAGGAGAGTCTCGTGAGACAGGAGGCGACAAGAACAGGGGGCAGACTCAGGACCTGACCGGGACGCAGCAGCAAGCACCTGACCCGACGCAGCCACCTGACCAGACGCAGGGACAGGAGGAGACTCAACGGTCAGGGTGTAGAGACTCGACCCCGGCCGACGCGAGAACGTGGCCAGGTGTCGGCCTGTGCGTGCCTCCGTGCAGTGGGTCACCCGCTGACTCGCAGGAGTGAACTGGTGAACCCCCACATCCTGCAGGTCCGCTCCACTCACCAAGTTCGTAGAGAACGAGGGAAGGTACAGACCCGACAGGGTGCCCGAAGGGGCAGCCGGACACGGGAGGACAGTGGAGAAGTGAGACAGGACAGGACCCCCAGAGGGGTCAGCAAGGGAGACCGCAACCGGCCGGCCGAGCGGCGTAAGGGTAGTGCGGTCTCGAAAGAAGGAGCGAGAAGCTCCGGAGTCAAGTGTGAAAGTGAGGGAGGACGAGGACGACGCAGTACCTAGGAGCGCAGTCTCACCAGTACCTGAGAGCACAGACGCACTGGCACCTAGAGCAGCAGCCTCACAAGCACCTAGCGCAGCAGTACCAATGCCCGGGTCGGGCTGGAAACAACGGTAACCCTCATTCTCCTCACTATAATCCACAACATACATAGCAGCAAGGATAGCATCAAAATCAAGATCAAAGATCGCTACACCAGCCCTTAGAAGCTCATCCCAGCGAGGGATCTCACTAGCCCCAGGGAACTGCTGACGCCAAGCAACCGTCAGGCGGCCAAAGCAGCGCTGGGTGGCGTGGGCACCCCCACACTGCTCACCCGCGCGGTCGCCGGAACGAAGAACGTAGGTGCAGGGACCAGTACCCCCACCCCTCTGACGCCCAGCATACCACTCACGAAGCTGCTGAGGCGGAGGGATGTCCCGCGAGCGCTGCTGCTGCTGCCGCTGCGAGCGCTGGCCACCACCACCGCCGCTACGCTGCTGGGCACCACCTCGACCAGCTCCACCTCCTCCACCACCACCGCCTCCTCCGCTGCCGCCTCCACCGCCTCCACCTCCGCCGCCTCCACCTCCGCCGCTGCCTCCACCACCACCGCTGGCACCACCACCACCGTCTCCGCCGCTGCTGCCACCACCACCACCACCCCCGCCACTAGTCCCGCCGCCACCCCCACTCCCTCCGCCGCCACCGCCGCCACCGCCACCGCCCCCTCCAGCTCCACCCGCGCCCTTGCCCCCCTTGCCCTTGCTGGAGCGACGTCTCCCACTAGGGGCAGACGCCGCGCCGACCGACTCAAGACCAAGCAGGTCGGCAGCAGCAGCAGAGGCAACAGAGGGCAGCAAGGGGGAAGGAGAGCACCCCTCAAAGATGGGGGTGCGAGGGTCACCACGAGAAGCACCTACAGCGACTATGCTCTTCTCCGCTGCGAGGAGGGCCTTCTCGAGGAGGTCGACGGTGAGGGTGGTGGGACAGACTGCGAGAAAGTGGTCCCTGACGACGCGAAGGGAGTCAGGGAGGCGCGCGACTACGTAGTAGAGAGCGATGTACATGGGGGGGGGGTTCTTAGCGCAGAACTCAGCAGGAAGGGCGGCGCGGTAGCGAGTGTCACTAGTGCGGAGGTGCGTAATGAGGTCAGCGACAGTGGGAAAGGCAGAGAGGTCAGGAAAGAGGTAGGGAAGCATGAGACGGCTCAGTGCAGCAGTGGCAGGGGAGGAGTAGCGCGCAACTACAGCGTCGTACAAGGTCTGAGCACTCTTGTACTGACTAAAGTGCGCACGCTCAGAGGTAGGGAGGTGGCGACGCACAGCAAGACGTGCAGCAGCATCGCGGGTGGCCCACTTAGAGCGGACAGTGGGATCAGCATTAGCAGCAGGAGCAGGAGAGGCGCCAGAGGTGAGGTCAAAGAGAGAAAGGTCGTCAGCCCTGTCGCACTATAAGAACAGCTGCAGGTCGTCTAACCAGACCTCAAAATCAATGGCGCGACCCTCAGCGTCAAAAGCTAGGACACTAGGGGTAGCCATGGCGACGACAGTGACGCAGTGCAAGCAGTAGGGAAAGAGCTCGCAGTGTCAGTGGGACTGTGCTCACCAGGCAGGGCAGGTCGTGCAGCTATGCAGAAAGGCGGCTCAACGACCGGGCGGCTCGGGTGCACAGCGGCTCGGCTCCCGGGCGGCTCGGCGGCAGGGCGGCTCGGGCGCAAGGCGGCTCGGCTCCCGGGCGGCTCGGCGGCAGGGCGGCTCGGGTGCAGGGCGGCTCGGCTCCCGGGCGGCTCGGCAGCAGGGCGGCTCGGGTCCCGGGCGGCTCGGCGTTGAGCGGCTCGGCTCCCGGGGGGTTCGGCTGCTGGGGCGGCTCTGCTGCTGGGGCGGCTCGGCCGGGAGATGCAGGGGCGGGGCCGTCAGGTGCAGCGGCGGGTCGACCGGTGCAGCGGCGGGCCGGCAGGTGCAGTGGCGGGGCCGTAGGGTGCAGCGGTGGGCCGACCAGGTGGGGCGGCGGGCCGTAGGTGCAGCGGCGGGGCCGTCAGGTGAAGCGGCGGGCCGGCAGGTGCAGCGGCGGGCCGGCAGGTGCAGCGGCGGGCCGGCAGATGCAGCGGCGGGGCCGTCAGGTGAGGCGGCGGGCCGTAGGGTGCAGCGGCGGGCCGTAGGGTGCAGCGGCGGAGCCGGCGGTGGGGCCGCGTCAGGGGAGGCGGCGGGGCCGCGTCAAGCAGGCGGCGGGGCCGCGACGAAGCGGGCGGTAGGGCCGCGTCAGAGCCGGCGGAGCGGGGCCGCGTCAGTGGAGGCGGCGGGGCCGCGTCAAGCAGGCGGCGGGGCCGCGACGAAGCTGGCGGCAGGGCCGCGTAAGAGCCGGCGGCGGGGCCGCGCCAAGCAGGCGGCGGGACCGCGATCAGGAGGGGTGGCGGGGCCGCGTCTGAGGGACAGCAAATGGCGACCCGAGGGATCGCTAAAAAAGGGCGCGCCTCGGGGCGCGCTTCGGTGGGCCCTAAAAAAAAAAACGGTCCTAAGGAAGGACCCGCTCTATACCATGTGAAAGAAGTGAACAGGAATGGATGAACTAGCAGTGAAATGAGTACAAGTAGGAAACCCTAGAATTGTGTACCCCCTATAGGCTAACCCACTGTAGCCTACACAAGCATAACATATATAATGTTTGACAAAGACCTCGAGTGTAAACCCGCTCTGATTACCAAGTGTGAGGATCTGGGATCGAGCTCAGAAAAGATGATTCAAATTGAATTGAATGTCCACCTGGGTACAACACGAGGCTGTATATAGGCTCGACACAAGGCCCCGTAACCATGTGTTACGCGAAGGTTCCGTGGGTCGCGAAGCGTCCCGAACAGATCCTTACCGAATTCGGTAGAAGGCAGTTCGGTGGCAACCGAAAAGCCAGAATTCGGTGCACGCAACCTAGCTCGGTGCTATAACTATAATAAAATATAGGAAAGCACCTAGCCTAGGAAATCAAGCAATTCATGCCTGCATATGATTATCCTATGCTAGAAATAGCATGATAAAGTAGAGGCAAGCAAGCATAGCTGGCATAAGCCGTCTTACTCTCACATGTACCAGATGAATAGCCTAGGAACCCGGGCACGTAGGAAGCTCAGAAGGAGGCTACTAATTTTCCGAGTTTGATTAGAAAACAAGGAATGGCGAAAGTACCACAAGGAGAAAGGTGTTTGTTGATGGGAGAAAGAGAAGGGGTGGGTGGATGGGATGGTCGAACGGGATGGGATGGGATGGGATGGTCGCGCCAGTTGCGCTGCACCGTCCAAGCTGCAGACTTTATCTCACGGTCGACGTGTGGGGCGCTTTGACAGCACAGCTTAGTGTCAGATCGAAGTTACGTGAACTCCCTAAGGGCGCGCCCTTCTAGTTCGTTTGGATGCGGCTAAATTAGATTGTTCACGTTTTTCAGCGGTAACAACTGTTTTTGGCAGGCCGAGATGGGTATTGAGCGCCCCGTTACAAGGTTGCTGTTAGAATTATATTTATTATAACTGCATGAAGTTCTAGCTGTAGTGTAGTTATTAAGTTTGTAGGTGGTGCACCTCTTCACTTGTTTCCTTGCTATATGTACTTTGAAACTATAGTGAAGAACACATTCTCCCATTCCTCTTCCAACTCACTCGATACTCACCCTAGGTAAAACCCGCTCGACATCCTACTTGGGCCTAGGCTACTAAGCCTAGGCCCTACTTTAATCTACTCGTTCTCTCATTCGTTCAACTTTCGACAGTTGCAGTGTGAGAACTTTGAGTGAGTTGCAAAAAACATACAGCCTTGGTTTTTGTTAGACACTTGAACTATCAT
Source organism: Closterium sp. NIES-65 (assembly GCA_948144175.1). Classification (NCBI taxonomy): domain Eukaryota; kingdom Viridiplantae; phylum Streptophyta; class Zygnematophyceae; order Desmidiales; family Closteriaceae; genus Closterium; species Closterium sp. NIES-65. The sequence goes on from CANXME010002420.1 coordinate 1,258,072, forward strand.
ATACTGTTGCTGGTTCTTGCGCACAATTAAAACCGTTGGCAGTTTAGTACTCCCGGTGCAATTAGGGTTTTGGTGTGTCCAAGGGTAAATTAAAAACAAGACACCTTGTCAGGGTGTAATATGTCACGATATCGCGTGATCGCAATGTGTAGTTCGTTTGAAAACATAATTTATTGTCAGATTTATATGACATAGTTGCTGTAGGCTATAGTGGGGTAACACATATGGGGTACAGGGTTTCTAGGGTTGTATTTGTACCCAATCTTTCCTTAGTCATTTCATTCCTGATTTCTTTACTTCACATGGTATAGAGCGGGTCCTACCTTAGGACCGTTTTTTTTTAGGGCCCACCGAAGCGCGCCCCGAGGCGCGCCCTTTTTTTTTTTTAGCGACCCCCCTCGGGTCGCCTTTTCCCTCGCGGCCCCGCTGTCCCTCAGACGCGGCCCCGCCACCTCTCCTGATCGCGGCCCCGCCGCCTGTTTGACGCGGCCCCGCCGCCTGCCCTGACGCGGCTCAGCCGCCTCCCCTGACGCGGCCCCGCCGCCTCCCCTGACGCGGCTCCGCCGCCTCTCCTGACGCGGCCCCGCAGCCTGTCTGACGCGGCCCCGCCGCCTCCCCTGACGCGGCCCTGCCGCCTCCCCTGACGCGGCTCCCCCGCCTCCCCTGACGCGGCACCGCCGCCTCCCCTGACGCGGCTCCGCCGCCTCCCCTGACGCGGCCCTGCCGCCTCCCCTGACGCGGCTCCGCCGCCTCTCCTGCCGGCCCGCCACTGCACCTGCCGGCCCGCCGCTGCACCTGCCGGCCCGCCACTGCACCCTACGGCCCGCCGCTGCACCTGCCGGCCCGCCACTGCACCTGCCGGCCCGCCGCTGCACCCAGCGGCCTGCCGCCTCTGACGGCCTCGCCGCTGCACCTGCCGGCCTCGCTGCTGCACCTACGGCCCGCCACTGCACCCTACGGCCCGCCGCCTGCACCTGCCGGCCCGCCGCTGCACTTGCCGGCCCGCCGCTGCACCTGCCGGCCCGCCACTGCACCGGTCAACCCGCCGCTGCACCTGACGGCCCCGCCCCTGCATCTCCTGGCCGAGCCGCCTCAGCAGCCGAACCGCCCGTGAGCCGAGCCGCCCGACGCCGAGCCGCCCGGGACCCGAGCCGCCCTGCCGCCGAGCCGCCCGGGAGCCGAGCCGCCCTGCACCCGAGCCGCCCAGCCGCCGAGCAGCCCGGGAGCCGAGCCGCCCTGCGCCCGAGCCGCCCAGCAGCCGAGCCGCCCAGCACTCGAGCCGCCTTTCTGCATACCTACACGACCTGCCCTGCCTGGTGAGCACAGTCCCACTGACACTGCGAGCTCTTTGCTCGCTGCTTGCACTGCGTCGCTGTCGTCGCCATGGCTACCCCTAGTGTCCTAGCTTTTGACGCTGAGGGTCGCGCCATTGATTTTGAGGTCTGGTTAGACGACCTGCAGCTGTTCTTACAGTGCGACAGGGCTGACGACCTTTCTCTCTTTGATCTCACCTCTGGCGCCTCTCCTGCTCCTGCTGCTGATGCTGATCCCGCTGTCCGCTCTAAGTGGGCCACCCGCGATGCTGCTGCACGTCTTGCTGTGCGTCGCCACCTCCCTACCTCTGAGCGTGCGCACTTCAGTCAGTACAAGAGTGCTCAGACCTTGTACGACGCTGTAGTTGCGCGCTACTCCTCCCCTGCCACTGCTGCACTGAGCCGTCTCATGCTTCCCTACCTCTTTCCTGACCTCTCAGCCTTTCCCACTGTCGCTGACCTCATTACGCACCTCCGCACTAGTGACACTCGCTACCGCGCCGCCCTTCCTGCTGAGTTCTGCGCTAAGAACCCCCCCCCCATGTACATCGCTCTCTACTACGTAGTCGCGCGCCTCCCTGACTCCCTTCGAGTCGTCAGGGACCACTTTCTCGCAGTCTGTCCCACCACCCTCACCGTCGACCTCCTCAAGAAGGCCCTCCTCGCAGCGGAGAAGAGCATCGTCGCTGTAGGTGCTTCTCGTGGTGACCCTCGCACCCCCATCTTTGAGGGGTGCTCTCCTTCCCCCTTGCTGCCCTCTGTTGCCTCTGCTGCTGCTGCCGACCTGCTTGGTCTTGAGTCGGTCGGCGCGGCGTCTGCCCCTAGTGGGAGACGTCGCTCCAGCAAGGGCAAGGGGGGCAAGGGCGCGGGTGGAGCTGGAGGGGGCGGTGGCGGTGGCGGCGGTGGCGGCGGAGGGAGTGGGGGTGGCGGCGGGACTAGTGGCAGGGGTGGTGGTGGTGGTGGCAGCAGCGGCGGAGACGGTGGTGGTGGTGCCAGCGGTGGTGGTGGAGGCAGCGGCGGAGGTGGAGGCGGCGGAGGTGGAGGCGGTGGAGGCGGCAGCGGAGGAGGCAGTGGTGGTGGAGGGGGTGGATCTGGTCGGGGTGGTACCCAGCAGCGTAGCGGCGGTGGTGGTGGCCAGCGCTCGCAGCGGCAGCAGCAGCAGCGCTCTCGGAACATCCCTTCGCCTCAGCAGCTTCGTGAGTGGTACGCTGGGCGTCAGAGGGGTGGGGGTACTGGTCCCTGCACCTACGTTCTTCGTTCCGGCGACCGCGCGGGTGAGCAGTGTGGGGGTGCCCACGCCACCCAGCGCTGCTTTGGCCGCCTGACGGACGCCTGGCGTCAGCAGTTCCCTGGGGCTAGTGAGATCCCTCGCTGGGATGAGCTTCTCAGGGCTGGTGTAGCGATCTTTGATCTTGATTTTGATGCTATCCTTACTGCTATGTATGTTGTGGATTATAGTGAGGAGAATGAGGGTTACCGCTGTTTCCAGCCCGACCCGGGCATTGGTACTGCTGCGCTAGGTGCTTGTGAGGCTGCTGCTCTAGGTGCCAGTGCGTCTGCGCTCTCAGGTACTGGTGAGACTGCGCTCTCAGGTACTGAGTCGTCCTCGTCCTCCCTCACTTTCACACTTGACTCCGGAGCTTCTCGCTCCTTCTTTCGAGACCGCACTACCCTTACGCCGCTCGGCCGGCCGGTTGCAGTCTCCCTTGCTGACCCCTCTGGGGGTCGTGTCCTGTCTCACTTCTCCACTGTCCTCCCGTGTCCGGCTGCCCCTTCGGGCACCCTGTCTGGTCTGTACCTTCCCTCGTTCTCTACGAACTTGGTGAGTGGAGCGGACCTGCAGGATGTGGGTGTTCACCAGTTCACTCCTGCGAGTCAGCGGGTGACCCACTGCACGGAGGCACGCACAGGCCGACACCTGGCCACGTTCTCGCGTCGGCCGGGGTCGAGTCTCTACACCCTGACCGTTGAGTCTCCTCCTGTCCCTGCGTCTGGTCAGGTGGCTGCGTCGGGTCAGGTACTTGCTGCTGCGTCCCGGTCAGGTCCTGAGTCTGCCCCCTGTTCTTGTCGCCTCCTGTCTCACGAGACTCTCTTGTGGCACCACCGTCTTGGCCACCCCTCCTTGCCCCGTCTTCGGAGCATGGCTTCCCGTGTCCTTGTCTCTGGTCTTCCCCAGTCTCTCCCTCCTCTCCCCTCCGGGCCAGGACCTTCCTGTGTCCCCTGTGTCGAGGGTCGCCTCCGGGCTACTCCTCACTCCTCCCACTTCCCCCCGACAGAGGCTCCCCTGCAGACGCTTCACATGGATGTGTGGGGCCCAGCCCCCGTCCGTGGGCAGGGTTACGAGCGCTACTTCCTGTTGGTGGTTGACGACTACTCGCGTTACACCACAGTCCTCCCCTTGCGCAGCAAGGGTGCGGTCACTGAGGTGCTGATCGACTGGATCCGCGAGGCTCGTCTTCAGCTCAGGAAGAGCTTCGGCTCGGACTTTCCTGTTCTGCGTCTGCACTCTGACAGAGGCGGAGAGTTCTCTTCTCGCCTTCTGCGAGACTACTGTCGTGCACGGGGGATCCGCCAGACCTTCACGCTTCCGGACTCACCACAGCAAAATGGGATTGCTGAGCGCCGCATTGGCATGGTCATGGATGTCGCTCGTACGTCCATGATGCATGCGGCTGCCCCCCATTTTCTGTGGCCGTTTGCGGTGAGGTACGCGGCGCATCAGCTCAACCTTCACCCCCGGGTCTCTCGGCCTGCGATGTCCCCAGTCTTGCTGTGGACGGGGAAGGTTGGCGATGCGTCTGTGTTCCGTGTCTGGGGATCTCGGGCGTTTGTCCGTGACTTGTCTGCGGACAAGCTGTCCCCTCGTGCTGCTCCCTGTGTCTTCCTTGGCTTCCCCACTGACGCCCCAGGGTGGCAGTTTTACCACCCCTCCTCTCGTCGTGTTCTGTCCTCCCAGGACGTCACGTTCGACGAGTCAGTCCCCTTCTACCGTCTCTTCCCCTACCGCACTCCTTCCCTCCCCCCTCCCCCGGACTTCCTTGTGCCGGTTCCCCCCCCGGTAGACCCCCTCCCCCCTCAGGTTCCTGCCCCCTCAGGTGTGTCCCAGGTAGACGCCGTTGACCCGGTCGAGGTTACTGGTGACTCTGGTGCTGCTGCGGGTGCTGAGCCTGGGGGTGCTGACTCTGGGGGTACTGTGCGCGGGGGTGCTGAGCCTGGGGGTGCTACTGCTGGGGGTGCTGGGCCTGAGGGTGCTACTGCGGAGGGTGCGGAGCCTGGGGGTGCTGAGCCGGGGGGTGCTGTGCCTGGAGGTGCTGGGTCTGGGGGTGCTGGGTCGGGAGCTGCTGAGCCTGGGGGTGCTGAGCTGGGAGCTGCTGAGCCTGGGGGTGCTGCGTCTGGAGCTGCTGAGCCTGGGGTTTCTCCTGCTGCTGCGTCTCGCCGGGAGCCCCTCTCTCCACAAGAGCTGCGCGAGTGGTTCGCTCGCCGCTGGAGGCGTGCTGCTGAGTCTGGAGGTGCTGCTGGAGCTGGAGCTGGAGCTTCTTCGACCGTCGAGGGTGCGGGTGCTGCCGGTCCCGGAGCTGCTGGACCTGCGGGTCCTCCTGGAGCTGGAGCTGCTGAGGGCGTTTGTGCTGAGCCTGCTGCTGTTGGTCCTGCCGCTGGAGGTGTGGGTGGCGCTGGTGCTGTCGCTGAAGGTGCTGGTGCTGTCCCTGCTGAGTCAGGAGCTGCCGCGCGGCCTCGGCCGTACTTCGTTCCGCTCCTGCAGCAGGTTCTTGGTCTTTCTCCTCCAGTAGAGGGTCCACCGCCTGTCCAGTCGCAGTCCCTACTGGAGCCTTCCTCTCCACTGCCTGCTCCCTCTCCTTACACTGGTCCTACTGGAGGTCTTGCTGAGCGTCGTGAGCCTGCGTCTCGTCCCGCGTCGCCTGTTCGTGCTGCTCGCGCTAGTGGTCGCAGTTCGCGTCAGCGTCCTCCTCCTGTCCCTGGCACGCACCGGATGTCTCTGCGTCCGTCCACTGCTCCTCTGCGTGCCCCTTTGCCTTCTCCTCCTGAGTCCTCTCTTCCTGCGCTTGCCGACCCTGAGTCGGACTCTCTTTGCGCTGCGAGTCCTACTGTCACGCGTCTGCTTGCTACTGTTGTCACTGACCCCTCTTTTGAGTCCATTGCTGCGTCTGCTCTAGTCGCTGAGCTCGTTGACTTTGCTGCTCGCTGTCGTCTCGACTACGCTGCTAGTCTTGTTGCTGAGTCTGCGTCTGTCTGTCCTCCGTCCGTCGGGGGTGAGTGTGCTCTTGGCACGGACGTCCTAGAGGACAGGCAAGAGGAGTTACAGTGTCTAGCGGCTGCTTCACCTCATCTCGCGTCTGTACTACTTGCCGCTGAGGGAGACCCGGATGCACTAGACATCCCGACTCCGCGTTCTTACGCGGAGGCCGTAGAGGGTCCCTACTCCTCTCAGTGGCAGGCAGCTATGGATGCAGAGATGGCTTCCTGGAAGTCCACAGGCACCTACGTTGACGCGGTTCCCCCTCCTGGGGCGAACATCGTCAGTGGCATGTGGATCTTCAGGGTGAAGCGGCCGCCGGGCTCTCCACCTGTCTTCAAGGCACGGTACGTTGCTCGTGGCTTCAGTCAGCGGCAGGGAGTTGACTACTTTCAGACCTTCTCTCCCACCCCGAAGATGACTACTCTTTGGGTGCTGCTGCACATAGCCGCTCAGCGCGACTACGAGCTTCACTCTCTCGACTTCAGCACTGCGTTCTTGCAGGGTAGCCTGGACGAGGAGATCTGGCTTCGCCGTCCACCTGGCTTCACTGGGACTTTCCCTCCTGGCACCCAGTGGAGCCTCCGATGGCCAGTCTACGGTCTCCGTCAGGCACCGCGTGAGTGGCACGACACACTGAGGACTACGCTTGCGGCTCTTGGGTTTGCTCCTTCTACTGCTGACCCGTCGCTGTTTCTTCGCACCGACACTTCCCTGCCGCCGTTCTACATCCTCGTGTACGTCGACGACTTGGTCTTTGCCACAGCGGACACTGCTGGACTCGCCTACGTGAAGTCCGAGCTGCTGAAGAGACACACGTGCACAGACCTGGGTGAACTGCGCAGCTACCTTGGCTTGCAGATCACTCGGGACAGAGCACGCTGCACCATTACCTTGACTCAGTCACACATGGTGCAGCAGGTCCTTCAGCGCTTCGCCTTCACGTACTCCTCGCCTCAGGCCACTCCTCTGCCTACTCGCCACTCACTCTCAGCTCTGCCTTCGGATGAGTCCGTAGAGTCGAGTGGCCCGTATGCAGAGCTTGTTGGCTGCTTCATGTACCTGATGACCTGCACACGACCTGACCTTGCATACCCTCTGAGCATTCTTGCTCGCTATGTTGCTCCTGGGAGACACAGACCAGAGCACATGGCTGCAGCAAAGAGGGTATTGCGCTACCTGTGCAGTACGTCGGGCATGGGGCTAGTGCTTGGAGGGCGGAGTCCAGTGGTCCTTACTGGCCACGCGGACGCTTCTTGGGCTGACGACCAGGCTACGCAGCGGTCGTCACAGGGTTACACCTTCAGCCTTGGTTCCGGCTCTGTCTCGTGGCGGTCTACTCGCTCGTCTTCGGTTCTCGGCTCCAGTTGTGAGGCTGAGATCTACGCCGGGGCCATGGCTGCACAGGAGCTTCGCTGGCTCACCTACCTGCTTACTGACCTTGGAGAGCCGCCTCGTTCTCCTCCAGTGCTGTACGTAGACAACAAGGCCATGCTGGCCTTGTGTCGAGAGCAGCGCTTGGAGCACAGAACGAAGCACATTGCTCTCCGCTACTTCCTTGCTCGTGAGCTGCAGCAGCGTGGTCAGTTGCGACTTGCGTACGTGGCGTCTGAGGCCAACACTGCTGATGTGTTCACCAAGGCACTCGCGCCTTGTGACCATCAGCGCTTTTGCACCCAGCTGGGTCTTGTGCCTGTCTTGCCTCACTTGCTCTCCTCTTGACTTCACTTGTACTGTTACATATATTTATACCTGCTCTTGCTTGTTTAGTTCTATATATATATGTGTCTGTACTCCTGCATGTGAACTGGCCTCTGGCCCTGCTCTTGTGCTCGGACTGTGTGGTGACGTTGTGATCCACCCTGAGCTTGCTCTGCTTTGCTTTACCTGACTGGTCTTGTGACCCCTTGTTCTCCCCCACTTTGCCTATGGGGGTGTGTCAGATTTATATGACATAGTTTCTGTAGGCTTTAGTGGGGTAGCACATATGGGGTACAGGGTTTCTAGGGTTGTATTTGTACCCAATCTTCCATAGTCATTTCATTCCTGTTTTCCTTGTTTCACAACCTGCACACGACCTGACCTTGCATACCCTCTGAGCATTCTTGCACGCTATGTTGCTCCTGGGAGACACAGACCAGAGCACATGGCTGCAGCAAAGAGGGTATTGCGCTACCTGTGCAGTACGTCGGGCATGGGGCTAGTGCTTGGAGGGCGGAGTCCAGTGGTCCTTACTGGCCACGCGGACGCTTCTTGGGCTGACGACCAGGCTACGCAGCGGTCGTCACAGGGTTACACCTTCAGCCTTGGTTCCGGCTCTGTCTCGTGGCGGTCTACTCGCTCGTCTTCGGTTCTCGGCTCCAGTTGTGAGGCTGAGATCTACGCCGGGGCCATGGCTGCACAGGAGCTTCGCTGGCTCACCTACCTGCTGACTGACCTTGGAGAGCCGCCTCGTTCTCCTCCAGTGCTGTACGTAGACAACAAGGCTATGCTGGCCTTGTGTCGAGAGCAGCGCTTGGAGCACAGAACGAAGCACATTGCTCTCCGCTACTTCCTTGCTCGTGAGCTGCAGCAGCGTGGTCAGTTGCGACTTGCGTACGTGGCCTCTGAGGCCAACACTGCTGATGTGTTCACCAAGGCACTCGCGCCTTGTGACCATCAGCGCTTTTGCACCCAGCTGGGTCTTGTGCCTGTCTTGCCTCACTTGCTCTCCTCTTGACTTCACTTGTACTGTGACATATATATATGCCTGCTCTTGTTTGTCTAGTTTTATATATATATGTCTGTACTCCTGCATGTGAACTGGCCTCTGGCCCTACTCTTGTGCTCGGACTGTGTGGTGACTTTGTGATCCACCCTGAGCTTGCTTTGCTTTGCTTGACTGGTCTTGTGACCCCTTGTTCTCCCCCACTTTGCCTATGGGGGTGTGTCAGATTTATATGACATAGTTGCTGTAGGCTATAGTGGGGTAACACATATGGGGTACAGGGTTTCTAGGGTTGTATTTGTACCCAATCTTTCCTTAGTCATTTCATTCCTGTTTTCTTTACTTCACATTTATCGCTTGATAGGCTGCTGTTCAAGGTGAATCTACAACAGTAGTGCATGGCACGCCCGCGACACGCATAGTCGTCAGGGCATAAAGGTTACGTCCACTATGAATGAATTCAGTCCGCTTATAGTGTTTTACACAAAGCATTTGTACAGATGTACAGCTGCAGGGTTGTGATGGCATATACTAGTAGACTATCAACAAGGTGTTGCGATCAGAAGGTGGATCGTGCCTATGATCACGTTAGCAAGGTTCGCAAGATCATAGTATTGCAACGGAAGGTTGTGACCTCAGATCAGAGTGAATCTAGATGGAGACAGTTGATAGAAACAAGCTCACACTTTCATTTATTTAGGACTACAAATGAATGCGAAACGTACTAGCTATCCATGTACTCTATGAGGTACTTTCCTTGATCCAACTTCGAACCAACCGTGTGTCGCGTAAAGTTACAAAACTGTTTCCGCCTTTGTCGTCGCTCGTGCAGCTACGCAATGTCGTCTGTGTTGATTAAAAATGGCCTCGCTCTCGCTTGGACGTACCAGACTGCGCAGTCGAAGACGCGCATAAGTCGACGTAGACTGCGCGCAGAAAGTGTTAACGCGAATGGAGTGTTGGCCCCGCCCTCGCTTGGGTAATGCCGACGACTTGGTTGGGGGAGTAGCAGCCGACTGTGCACAGTGGGACAGCTGCTCTGCTGGTTGTGTAGAGTGTGTGTACTGGTGGTATTGGCTGTGTGTCTCTGCTGGCTGTATAGAGTGTGTGCACTGGGGGTATTGAGTGTGTGTCTCTGCTTGTTGTGTAGAGTGTGTGTACTATTAGTATTGTGTGTGTGGCTCTGCTGGTTGTGTAGAGTGTGTGTACTGGTGGTATTGACTGTGTGTCTCTGCAGGTTGTGTAGAGTGTGTGTACTGATGGTATTGACTGTGTGTCTCTGCTGGTCGGTATAGAGTGTGTGCACTATTAGTATTGAGTGTGTGTCTGCTGGCAGTATAGAGTGTGTGCATGGGAGGTATTGAGTGTGTGTCTCTACTGGTTGTATAGAGTGTGTGTAATGGGGTAGAGGTGTAAGTGTCTCTGCTGGTTGTGTAGAGTGTGTGTAATGGGGGTTTTGAGTGTGTGTCTCTGCTGGTTGTGTAGAGTGTGTGTATTGTTAGTATTGACTGTGTGTCTCCGCTGGTTGTGTAGAGTGTGTGTACTGGGGGTATTGAGTGTGTGTTTCTGCTTGTTGTGTAGAGTGTGTGTACTGGTAGTGAATGTGTGTCTCTGCTGGTTGTATAAACTGTGTGTATGTGCTCGTTGCCTTGAGTTCGTATGCGCCGAAGGTACAGAGTTTGCATGCGAGCGTGTTGTAATGAGTGTCTGCGTGCTGGTTATACAAAGTGAGTGAGACTGTGTGGGTATCTTGGTTATTTAGAATGTGTGTGGGCGCTGGTGGTATTGAGTATGTTTTTAGGCACTCTACTTTCATGCAGGTATGTGCTTGTTGTACAACGTGTGTTTGTGTAATAGTTGTTCGAATCCGGAGTGTGTGCTGGTTGCACAGTGTGTGTCTGTTGGTGCTGGCTGTACAGAGTATATATGTGTATGCTGGGTTGTGTGTGTATCTGGAGGTTGTACTCAAATTGTTTGTGAAGTGGTTGTGTAGTATCTGTGCATGCTGGTCAGAGCGAGTGTGTGTATGTGCTGGTTTGGTGGTGTGTTTGTGTATGCTGGTTGTATTGATTGTGCGTGTATACTGGTTATTTAGAGCGTGCGTGCATGATGCATGAAGAGTGTGTGTGTGTGTGCTCGCTTGTGGTAGAGAGAGTTTCCACTTCGTTAACATCGCACGTAATCCTGAACCCTCCCACACCTCTTTGTTTCTTTGTTTGTGCACATTTCAAACCACTCTTTCGTCGTGATGCAGGTTTCTGTGGTAATACTCGAGGGCCTCATTACGGACGCACACATGTGTGTGCTGCGTTTCTTTGTGAAATGGTTCGACACGTATTTTCGCGCATCAACATTCACAGAAGCGAAGTTGGCGGCTTACGTCAAGGAGACCGCCGAGTACGTATCAAGCATGCTTGTTTATGGTTGAGTTCATGTACGGAATGTGTGTGCTCAACCATATCCACGATGTGGTCTCTTTTGTACCTAAACCCACTGCCATCCCTCCAGATTGGTTGCGCTCTTACACACACATCTACCGCGCACAGGAGACGGATGGCAGTTGCCAAAAATCCATTTGCTAACGCATTTTCCAGATTCCATTCGACGTGGAGGGGCTCCTAATGAGTATTGCACGGGCTTGTATGAGCATGCACACACAACCACATGCAAGCAACCATTCCGTGCATCAAACTTCCGCTAGTACGATGAAGCAATTTTGCGGAGTGTCCAACTGAGGAACATGCTCAGCCAACGAGAATCAGCTATTGGTGGATCGTCAACCTACGAGACGGCATTAGTGAAGGTGAGGGTCGAACACTGTTGTCTGTATTCTTTTAGAATGGTTCTTACGCTTACACTTGCACGCGTTGTCCTAGCCTTTGACTATACAATTTGAAATGTGAACATGTTTTGACTGGTTTATACTACCACAGGCGGACCGTGTTCGTTCGAGCGTGCTAACAAAGACGTATGATACAGTGGACCTGCCTGTGGGGGACCCATCAAGAAGAGGGGCAGCAACTTGGCAGGGATATGTGGAGTGCCATGCAGATAGTATGCAGCACATTCACGCATGCATCAAAGAGCTAGGGCTATCAGCCAGCGCCATACATGTAAGTGATGTGTGTGCTTGTTGTACTCCGTACGTGTGTGTGTGTGTGTGTGTGTGTGTGTTTGTGATTTGTACAGAGTGTATATGTTTGCGGGTTATACAGAGTATGTTTCGGTGTGCCTTGGTTGTACAGAGTATATATGTGTGTATTTTTGCTGGTTATACAGAGTGTACATGTGTGTGCGTGTGCTGGTTAAACAGAGTGTTTGTGAGTATGCTGGTTGTACAGAGTGTGTGGGTGTGTGCTAGTCGTACAACATTTGTGTGCGAGCCACTTGTATAGAGTATGTTTGTGCAGGTTGTACAGAGTGTATGTGTATGTGTGGGGGGGGGGGGGGGGGGAGTGTGTGTGCGTGTGTATGTGTATGTGCGACTTGCTGGCAGAATTTGTGTTTGGGATGGCATGTAAAGAGTGTGTGTATTTTCGTTGTAGAGTCCGTAGCCCAACTTCTTGTACGGAGTTTGTGTGTGTGTGTGTGTGTGTGTGTGTGTGTGTGTTTGTGTGTGTGTTTGTGCTGGTTTTTCAATGTGTGTGAGCCCTTGTTCCACGGAGTGTGTGCGTGTGAGCTGGTTGTATAGAGTATGTGCTTTTGTGATGGCTGTAAAGATTGTGTGTGTGTATGTGTCGGTTGTTCAGAGTGTGTGTGTATGCTGCTTGTACGTACTGTGTGTGTGTGCTGGTTGAATAATGTGTGTGTGGCAAGTTGCACAGTGTGTGTCTATGGGTGCTGATTGTATAAAGTTTGTGTGTGTGTGCATGTGTGTGAGTGTATGTGTGGATGTGTGTGTGTATGTGTGTGTGTGTGTGTGCGGGTTGTACAGAGTGTGTTTGTGTGTGCCCTGGTTGTACAGAGTGTATATGTGTGTGTTTGTGCTGGTTATACAGAGTGGAAATGTGTGTGAGTGTGTGCCGGTTCAGTAAAGTGAGTGTGTGTGTGCTGGTTGTACGAAGTGTGTGCATGCGCTGGGTGAATAGTGTGTAACTGTGGGTGTGCTGGTTGGCCAGAGTGGGTGGGTGTGGGACTAGTGGATGTACAAAGTGTGTGCGTGTGCTGGTTAAACAGAGTGTATGTGAGTATGCTGGTTGTACAGAGTGTGTGGGTGTGTGCTAGTTGTACAACATTTGTGTGCGAGCCACTTGGGCAGAGTATGTTTGTGCAGGTTGTACAGTGTGTATGTGTGTGTGTGTGTTTGGGGGGGGGCTGAGTGTGTATGCTAGTTGTACACACAATGTGTGTGTGTGTATGTGTGTGTGTGTGTGTGTGTGTGTGTGCTGGTTTTACAATTTGTGTGAGCCTTAGTTTCACAGAGTGTGTGCGTGTGAGCCGGTTGTATAGAGTGTGTGCTTTTGTGATGGCTGTAAGGATTGTGTGGGTGTATGTGTCGGTTGTTTAGAGTGTGTGTGTATGCTGCTTGTACGTACTGTGTGTGTGCTGGTTTTAGAGTGAGATCGGTGTGCATGTGCGTGTGTGTGTGGGCTGTGTAGAGTGTGTGTGTGTGCTGGTTGAATAATGTGTGTATGGCAAGTTGCACGGTGTGTGTCTGTGGGTGCTGATTGTATAAAGTTTGTGGGTGTGTGCATGTGTGTGAGTGTGTGTATGTATGTGGATGTGTGTGTGTATATGTGTGTGTGTTTGTATGTGTGTGTGTGTGTGTGTGGAAAGAAGTGTGTGTATGTGAGCGGGTTGTACAGAGTGTGTTTGTGTGTGCGCTGGTTGTACAGCGTGTATATGTGTGTGTATGTCGGCTGTTTATACAGAGTGTACGTGTATGTGTGTGCTGGTTCAGTAAAGTGAGTGTGTGTGTGCTGGTTGTACGAAGTGTGTGCATGCGCTGGGTGAATAGTGTGTAACTGTGGGTGTGCTGGTTGGCCAGAGTGGGTGGGTGTGGGACTAGTGGATGTACAAAGTGTGTGCGTGTGCTGGTTAAACAGAGTGTATGTGAGTATGCTGTTTGTACAGAGTGTGTGGGTGTGTGCTAGTTGTATACAAAGATTGTGTGTGTGTATGTGTCGGTTGTTCAGAGTGTGTGTGTGTATGCTGCTTGTACGTACTGTGCGTGTGTGCTGGTTTTAGAGTGAGATCGGTGTGCATGTGTGTGTGTGTGGGTTGTATAGTGTGTGTGTGTGTGCTGGATGAATAATGTGTGTGTGGCAAGTTGCACAATGTGTGTTTGTTGGTGCTGATTGTATAAAGTTTGTGCATGTGTGCATGTGTATATGTGTATGTGTGTATGTGTGTGGATGTGTGTGTGTGTATGTGTGTATGTGTGTGTATGTGTGTGTGTGTGTGCTGCTTGTACAGAGTGCGTGTCTGCCATGGTTGTACAAAATGCGTGTATGCTCAACCATGATTGATGCCATGCACATGTGTCATTCCATTCCTTAAAAGGGGTTGTGCATCTCTTCCTTCCAGGTCCATTCGGCTCTTGCCATTCCAGCAAGTGGAGAGAGGGAGGCGCACTACGTTCACGCAACACTCAGCTTCCATGGGTCACCCGCATTTTCACGTGTTGCCATACTTCAGACCGTTACAGACCCATTCGGGAAGCAGGAGAACATCACAACATATGCAGACCTGCTCATGCTTTTCCACATAAGCACGCGACGAGAGGATGGTGAGCCCACAGCGCTGGCGTACGTGGGTTTGTATGAGACGGGTGAGGTGGACAAGAAGACTTCTTGCGTGAAGCTCAAACTGAGGGATGTGCATCTCCGACACTATGTAATTGACGCACGGTCCATTTTGCGCTCCGTCCATATTGTGCGATCATACCGGGATCGGTCAACCTTCATTCTCAATCGCTATGTTGCATCGTAGACAATGATGCTATGCTATAATTGCTCTCGGTTGTAGAATGTGAAGGATGAAACTGACTAACGACCCTACAAAAGGCGTTGATTAGGTAGATTCTAATTAATATGGAGTGGTAGTAAAACAAATACAAAGCTTTGCACACTCAAGTTCATATATTTTTTTACCAATCAAGAGCCCGATATATTACGAATGGAGTAGATAAATACTTAACACAATAACTCATGTGGCACTGTATAAAAACTTCTTACATATGGAACGTAACAATTCCACAATGAGTGTCTACACACTATGTTCTAATATTACAGTTTTTTCCGCGCCAACACAGCACATTGGGTCGAGACTTACAGCCAATGGGTCACCAGCGCCCGGTTCCTGGCCTCCCTCACAGCTCCCGAAGCTGAAATGTGCAGCAGAACCGGAAAACCAAGCCGCTCGGCCAATGAGGGGAGTTGCGAAGCTGACAGCTAAGCTGCCCAAAGCACATCCGAGAATTCCGAAGCTGCCTGGGCTGATTTCGTTTCGACGCGACGCGTCAAAAGTATGTTTTCCCACTCGTGTTATGAGTTTTACTAGACAGAGTGCACGGAAGACTTTATAAAGAAGACGTGATTACAGAATTACTGAATGATCCAAGAATGATAAATGAGCACGCATTTATAGGGTCGAAAACCGTGCTAGGCGAGGACCTCGGGACGTGGATAGTTTGGATGTGTCGCGATTGGTGCGGGGCGACTCGGCATTGGTTCGGTGCGGAAATGTAGGCCGAGCCACCTGACGCGAAGTGCTCGGGCTGTACCCCTTAAGGCAAGGCTACAGTAAGGAATTGGCAAATTCCTTACACTCTCCCACCTTCTAGATAAGGTTCCCTTATCCGTAGACGAGTCGCGCAGTAGCGTGAAAACCGCAGATCTCGGTCGAGACTGATCTGACGGTGCAGAAGCTCGTTGACTTTGGAGTTGACGCGTGGTTGACTAGTTGACCAGGCGAATTTCGAAAAGTTGGAATGTCAGCCGTCGAATTCCTCAGATGTTGATCAGAAAGTCGCGATTTAATTGGCGAGCTGTATACGCGATTGAATGGAGGTCGTTGATCTGGCGAAGGCAAATCGGACGGTGTTGACGAGGGTGATGGTGGCAGTTCTCTGACAAGAGCCGTAGATGCCGAAGAAGGCCATCGCGAGCGTTCGTCGTGCACGATCTGTCAGACAAGATGTCAGAAAAACTGGCCAGTACAGTGCAAGAGCACTCTCTCCCCCCTTTTGAAAAATACTGCCACCCCGAAATCTCCGCGTGGCAGCACCGAATCACCCTGCTGCCGCAGTATCTTCAGTTGTCAGCAGCTGCGAGCCGAAATGCTGTCGTGTTGTCTTGTTGCTGTGGCAAAATTCTCGTTGTCACTGCTCCAGTTGTCGGCGCCCTTAGCAGTCTTGTCCAGACTCGCCGAGGCTTTTGTCGATATTCTCCGAAAAGTACCAGGCAGAGGCGAAAAACAGCTGCTGCTCTTCCCCCTGACCCATCGAAAATATTTTTTCAAACTCGAACATGAACTGTTGATGACGTCAGCTACCTCGGCGATGTTGTCGTGACTCGCCGAAAACTGAGGGCAGAGGCGAAAAAGTTGTCCTTCCTCCCCCCAACCTGATGCGATAAATTTTACCGAGTTGCGGCTGGTACCCCCAACGGATTCGGAATTCACTACCGATCGTGTTCCCGTCGGTTTTGCGCGCTTAACCAAGCGCCTCTGCATCCCCGCCGTTTCGAAACGGAACTGCCGACCGTTGCCGCTGAGCTCCGCTAAGACCCAGCTCCCAGTACTGCTGCTGAAACCCGTAAGTGTCGGAAATGAACACACCACGTAAAGTCCTGGTCGCCTGCAGGTTGTCCCTCGAAAGAACCGGTGTTTCTATCGCGCCCACTCGGTCACCATTTTTTTCGTGCGGTTAACCACCCAAGCTACCCACCAACAGGGGGTGCTTTTTTGGCGTGGAACCCAGTACTTATGGGTCTCCCGAGACCGATTTTCACGGACCCTAGCGCGCATCAACGCCGCAGATCTCGCAGCAGAACTCCCCCAGACTACTTCGAAGTACACCGAGAAACGCTTAAACAGCTGGCGAGCAGACGTTCACCCGTCTCCCACCGTCGAAGTTGCACCCGAAAATCATGGTTGAGGAATCAAGCCCCGAAGTATTTTCTGCCTTGTAGCCCCGACATTTCCGCCGTTAACCCTGGTGCTCCGACGTTCACCCATCTTCGCACCTGTCGAAAATACTTAGCAAATCCCAGGCATCCTTGGCAATACACCCCTCGCCGCGCCTCCATGTAATGATATCAAACCCTTTCGGAGGTCTACCGAATAGACTCCGAAATTCGCGGTGGAGTGGTGTACGGGCTCCGCCTATCACTCAAGTAGCTTGAAACGGCACCCACAACTTTCCCTCCCTTTTTTTTTTTTCGCTTTCGCCCCCCGACATTTTCGCATGCCGCCGTTCACCCAGCGTCCGCTTTTGTCGGATGAGACATTCTTCGTGTTGATCCGCGATTTTTCTGGCGTTCGATGAAGGCGCGAACACAATCGTAGCCGGGGTGAGTTTATCGTATCAAACGCCCGCCCGGCCGCTTCGCTGCCCACCGTGCCTATCGCACTTAAAACTCCACAACTTCGGGAACTCCATTCGCTGCTACACCGTCGTTGGGTAGACCGTTGAATCAGGAGAAACACCGCCAGCTGCCACAATTTTTTCAGTCCCGACTTTTTCGGCAAGGGAAAACGTTGCCGATGGTCTGGTTTTGTCGGGGTCGAAACAGTGTCGCTTGAAGATTTTCTTGAACGCCCTGCCGTCGAACCAGCGCCACCCACGCCTTTCTAACTAGCACAGGGCTAAAACACAGGGCCCCACCTTTTAATC
Source organism: Closterium sp. NIES-65 (assembly GCA_948144175.1). Classification (NCBI taxonomy): domain Eukaryota; kingdom Viridiplantae; phylum Streptophyta; class Zygnematophyceae; order Desmidiales; family Closteriaceae; genus Closterium; species Closterium sp. NIES-65. Next base: position 1,275,180 of record CANXME010002420.1, read on the forward strand.
CAGTAGCCAACAGGACTTACGAATTGCCTTCAAGGCTTTTCTGGTGTGAGGTATGTGAAACGTCGGTAGACTTGGCCGGTAGGGAGCTCCTTCTGCTACCGCCGCTTAGCCGTGAGACTCGGCCTGAGCAAAAGTCGTCGCTGTAGGTCGTTTTTCTCGCCCCCTGAAGTCGGAACCCGTTTCTCTCGCCGGACCCGTATTAGTCGCAACTCCGTTTATTGTAGCCGGTAGAGCCCCCGAAAATCGCGGGTCTAAACGCTGCGCCGAATCGTTGTTCCGTGGTGTACTGGGCTGTCTGCAAACACAGGTACCTCTGGCCGGAGGGAACTGTGCCGCGTGAAGTGCAGAATCGGCTGCCACTGTTGCTCCGAAATTTTCGCCGATAAACATTGTGCCAGAAACAGTAGTCACCCAAGCCGGAACATTCTGGTCGTAGGCGGCCTTTTCCGAACTTTTCGGTGGTTTGAAGAACAACTTCCGTCCCACACTGTGCCGCTCTGCCGAAAAACGCCCACGACGCACCCTCCTGCAGCAACACCTGCTGCACCCGGGCGGGACGACGGTAGACCCCCGCTTTCTTCGGGCAGTCGCCACGCCGCCTCTCCTCGCCGTCGGTTTTTCCGACGCAAATCACACATTCCGCCTGGCTGCTCGACTAGCAGTCGTTTTCCACGTGCTGCTACCCGAAATCTTCGCGCACAGTGACGACGCGCCACTTGCCGAAGGCTTCCACTAGCTCGTGCGCAACGTGACGAAGACGCCCATCGCCACTTGCCGCACGCAGCTAGCTCCGTAATTGTCGTGCGCAGCTGTCGACCACGTGTCGACGCAACTCGCACGACGATCTTGCTTCCGACAACTTCGGACGTGCGCCGACGACGAGTCTGCCGACGTCAGCCGCTACACAGCATTAACTCCGAAAATTGCCGAAAACGAGTACTGTTACTCACGCATTAATTGCGACGACAGCAAAAGCTGTCCGCCATCCGGGGGGAGGGAGGCCACGGTCCATCTCGACCGTCGAGGGCAAGGATCCGTCGGTGCCGCAGGAGCGCCTTGAAATTCATGGCCGCTAGGAGCAACTACCCGTTCTCCTGGCAGGCTCTTGCGCTGCTCCTGTCACCACGGCATCCTTCCCTGTCCCCCCCCCGAGGGGTAATACACTCTAAAAAATGGGGAAGCTAGGAAAGTAGCTCTGATACCAAGTGTTATGAGTTTTACTAGACAGAGTGCGCGGAAGACTTTATAAAGAAGACGTGATTACAGAATTACTGAATGATCCAAGAATGATAAATGAGCACGCATTTATAGGGTCGAAAACCGTGCTAGGCGAGGACCTCGGGACGTGGATAGTTTGGATGTGTCGCGATTGGTGCGGGGCGACTCGGCATTGGTTCGGTGCGGAAATGTAGGCCGAGCCACCTGACGCGAAGTGCTCGGGCTGTACCCCTTAAGGCAAGGCTACAGAAAGGAATTGGCAAATTCCTTACAACTCGGTTCATTTTGTTACTCCAGTCATTCTCCTCAACACCATACTTTTTGAGCCCCCCCATTTTTGGGATGTGAGGCGAGCTGAAGGCCGAGAGGAGCGAAGTGAGGTCGACGGGGATGCAGGCAATTCGTGTTTGAACACCTTTGAAGCGCCGCTTGCTCACGACCTACTCGATTAATTATGTATTTGCTCTAGTGGCAATTCAGCAAACGGTATCGCGAGTCGTCAGAGCATGTCATCGCGAGGTGGTCGTATTGAGTGATACGAAGGGTGAAGGATTAAGCGGAGAAACCAACCCTCTCTGCAAGAGCGCGCTGATTCGCATGTGATCTCAATGCTATTCTCAATTGGATAACAACATGCTCGAGTCCACGCGTGGATCTTCACGTGGCAGTCCGCAGCAAGGGGTGGGCGTAGCATGCTGTATGCGCTGCTGTTGCTATTCAGCTGCGAATCGCACAGTACGGGACGCGCGATTTGGAAAGTAGGCAGCTGGAAAAGCGCGACGGCCAAGGGTGAGGCTGATCATGCTTCGGTGTGCTGGTTCCCATCTGCCTCCGCCTTTGCCTTGCAAGCTCGTTGTACGCCTTTCACTTGGGCTGCGCGGCGCCCTTTCAGCTTGCAACGTGGTATGATGGTGGTGCCAGTGTGACCTGCTGCCCATGCCTCCTCCCTTTGCGCCGTCGCCTATCTGCCCCCTATTTCTGGCGCTGCTTTGCTGTCGGAGAAAAAGTGAGCGCTCTTCTCCCATGCGCGCCAGCCCATGCGCGCCAGCCCATGCGCGATGCCGCTATCGTCCAAACTCCCCCTCTCCCCCCACCCCAACCCCCCCGCCGCCCTCTTTCTCCCCGAACACCCCCCCCACCCCCCCTCCCGTCGACAAGTCCTTGTTCGGCAAGAATCCGCTGAACGAGGACTCTCCACCTTATTTGCCGTGGGTGAATGCACTCCTGCGCCGTGCCACTTTACGCCACCTGGCAAATCACTATGATTCTCAACGCTGCATTTCCACGTGCAATACCATCTGGTGTTGTCCTCCTTCCCCCTCCTCGCTCTGATTCATCCCCTTAATAGAAAGTCACGCATAGGCACAATGTATCTGAGCCCTTCTTTCCCCTTCGCCGAGCCATTAGCTGTCTTCCACATCCGCCCTCCTCGCTCTGCAGATCGCTGCAACCCTTTTCGCCCCTCTTCTCTCAACTCGTATCCCCTTCTCACAACAACAGTCCCCTTCCCATCCCATGTGCAACTGCGATTCCAAGGGTGGATGTTGCCACCGCATGATTGGGCAGACGCTCCGCAGCATCGTGGAAGAAGGCGGAACTCGTACTCTTGAGTCGCCAAGTGGAATTCATCTGGCCGCCCTCTCAGCTGTCGGCTTCCCAATGGACGACAGCAGGCTGACGCGGTGGTGCCAACATGGAGGTGAGCTTAGCTGAGTGGGACGGAAGGCACCTTTGTCACAATGGCGATTGAATTGTGATAGTCGTTCTCTGTCACTCCTTCGCCGTCTCCTATCCGCGCCCAGATTAGCATTCTGGTGTCAGTGTGTTGCGAAAGCAGGTTGAATATGAACTCTACTTTCTAGTATGCAATACCATCAGCTGTTGTTCCAACCCCCCAATCCTCGCCTGAACTACGCCCCTTCCTTTTACGTTCTATCCACGATTCGCCTCCCTCCCTCCAACCTCTGTGCCTTTTCCTATGCATGCCCAGAATGGTCTCGCACAGATCAATATATTCGACCCGTCCCCACCTCATCTTCCCTCAAACCCCCCCTTTCCCCCTCCCTCCCACCCCCCTCCCACTATTTTTCTTGCCCTCCATGATACTACCTTTTTACCCCCAACCCAAACACTCCTCCATATCTCTTCCTCCCCTCCTCCATACCCCTTCCTTTCGGGGTTAAGTCTGAGGAGTTGAGTGTGACTATGTAGCAAAGAATGAGGAGGCGTGGAGGCAAGGGGTGTGAAGAATGAGGGGAGGCATGCATGCGGAGGAGTGAGGCATGGAATGGCGGTTTTTCACGGCTGCGTGCTGCAGAGTTGGAGAAGGGTTTGAGCAATATGCCTTGCAGGTGCACGGCTCTCTCCAGATGGGGGTGGACAGAAGCAGGTGCAGTGCAGGCCTGTTTGGGCAAGATAACAAGTGGATGTAGGGAGGATGCACATGAGCCATGCTCATGCTCTGTGAAGTAGTGTACTGTACGCATGGCAGCGGCTGGCTTGATGAGTTCCCTAGGGGCATTCTGTTTTCACAAGACCGACGCTGGGGCAGAAGTCGCTGAGAAACAGTGTTCAACGACCGGAGAACGAGTATTGCCGCATGCCATGTGCGGCCCACGGGTTGACAGGGAAATGGGTGATTTTATTGTTAAAATGGGACTAAAGTGTTACCATAAATAGATACCGGTAGCTTGGCCAATGTGAAAGGTCGTATGGCCAATGCAAGGCTTTAAGTGGGGATCTATGTGTTAACCGGATGTGGTGCAGTGCAGAGGAACTTTGCACTGTGTAGCTTGAGAATACCATATTGTTGCCAAATTTGTTACTTTGCTTTCAGCTAATGTTATATTATACGCTTCGGAAATACCGTATGGCCCCGGATATAGGCGCCGGCCTATTACAGGCGCCGACGCTTCTATCTGGAGCATGGCGCTTGTGGCCGATCCTCGATTATAAGCGCCCCCCCTAGAAAACCATTACATATTATAAGCGCCGTGTGCAATTTTCATTTGAATATCAGTTTAAATCGGTAACGAATTTCAGTTTTGCAGCGAGTCAAATTTCATTTTCGCTTTGTTTGACTCGCGAAGACCTGACTGTCTGCGCGTCCAGTCAGGATGTGCTGGCATGCCTGCAAAGTGACGCGAACTTTATTAGAATGGACTAAGATACTAGCGGAAGCTTTAGTAGTCTTAGAACCTCCTCCTAAAGCCTAGGAATCCTAGGAGCCCACTTGGGCATGAACCATGCTAGAACCAAAGTGGTTTCCAAAAGTGAAATACCAACAAGAGAGAACCCTAACCTATAGGGTTTGGGAGGTGGTCCACTCTAAAGAGTGTACACCACAAGTTCTCCCAACCCAACCAATGTATTCTACACTACCATAGTGTAGATGTACCACTACATATGTTTATTGGAGCAACCCGAATTAACCTTAATTCCAACACCCCCCCTTGCTCCAATAAGCATTAAAGTTCACCCATAAATCAAAATACAACCCCTCCAGCGAATGAAGCCTTGGCCTTCGCAGCAATCACTCGCATGCCGATGCGCTCCAGGTTCTCATGCAGCTGCAAGCTTGGAAGAGCTTTGGTGAGCATGTCGGCATCCTGGAGGTGGGAGCGTACTGAGTGCACCTCGACCTCCTGCTGGCGCACCGCATCCCGTACAAAGTGCCATGCCACCTTAATGTGCTTGGTGCGCTGATGGAGAACGGGATTGTGGGCAAGGGAGACAGCTGCCTCATTATCACAGAGCAATGGAATAGCCCCCCCATCCCCCACATGCATCTCTGCCAACAGACTCCTCAACCAAATGGCCTCCTTGGCCCCCTCCGATAGAGCTTTGTACTCAGCTTCAGAAACGCTTGCTGCAACACTGTCTTGCTTTTTGCTATACCAGCTGATTGCTCCTCCTCCCAGCTTAAAGATGTAGGCAGAGCGACTCTTGCCATCAGTCTCACCACCCCAATCCGAGTCTGTGTACCCGACAACCTGCTCACCACCTTGGCGCTCATACCTGATGACACGATCAGCTGTGTCGACCAAGTACCTGAGTGCTCTCAGTGCAGCGCGCATGTGAATGCGTCTTGGTGCCACGCAGGACTGTGCAAGGGTGTTGACAGTGAAAGACATGTCAGGACGGGTGGTCACAGCAGCATACATCAAGCTGCCAATGAGACTCTGGTACACCTTGACATCAGCTGCAACACCTTCCTCAGTTGACCAAGTACCATTCCTGATCTTAGAGAGATCATTGGGTGACATTGGAGTATGCACCCTATGGGTCTCCTTCAGCAGATCACCAAACCTTCCCTGGAGACCACGGACATACTTCTCCTGACCAATCTCCAACCACCCATCCTTGACCGACCTGCGAACCTCCACACCAAGGTACATGGATACCTCACCTAGATCCTTCATCTGGTACCTCTGAGCAAGCACCTCCTTGACCTGACCGATCAGCTCTAAGCGTGGAGACACAAGCAAGAGGTCATCCACATACACCAATACATACACTGGCTCTTCATCCACAAACCTGATGTACAGAGCCTCATCACATGCACTGCGGTCAAACCCTGCTGCAATCAAGGAGGTACCAATCTCCTCATTCCAAGCACGAGGCGCTTGCTTGAGCCCATAGAGAGCTTTGCGCAAGCGATGCACCCTACCTGTACCATCATCAAATCCCTCAGGTTGCCTCACATACACTTCCTCTTGAAGGAGTGCATTGAGGTAAGCATGATCAACATCCTCCTGTTGTACATGCCACCCTTTTACCGCGGCTTCTGCAAGAAGCACCCGACCTGAGGTCAGCTTGCCCACAGGGGCAAATACCTGATCATAGTCCTTCTCAGGCTCCTGAGTGTACCCCTTAGCAACAAGGCGAACCTTGTGCTGTACCACCTTATCCTCCTTGTCAGTTTTCCTGCGGAAAACGTACCGGGCCCCAATGGCCTTCTTACCTGGAGGTAAGTCAACCGGCTCTGGATCCCATACACCCATAGTGCGCATTGCATTTACCTCCTTCTCAGCGCCTGCCTTCCACGCAGGGCCCTCAGGGCCACGCAGGGCCTCAGCGAGTGTGCGTGGGACATCACCTGTGCTCACACCTGCCAGTGCAACACCTTCCACCTCCCTGGCCAAACATAGCATGCCCTCAACCACACCAGCATCCCCCCCTACCTCCTCACCACCTGTACCAGACTGGATACCAAGCACCTGCAAACCCGTAACCGGTGGTGGGGAGGTAGTCGCTGGTGACGGAGGGGCACCCGTAGAGAGAGGGATAGAGCGCTGACCAGAGGAGGAGGAAGAGGAAGTAGCCTGTGTAGCGGATCTCCGCTGAATGACCGAGGGGCCACTGAGCTGCTGCAAAGGGGTGGGCTGCTGCTGCACCGACACACTCAGCGGTGGCGGTGGCAGTGGTGAAAGTGGCATCTCAACGTCGTCAGCCGTTGCTGAAGGTGGCGAGAGTGGAAGAGGGAGGAGTTGGGAAATTGCAGCTGCATCCTGCAGAAGCTCCAAAAATTCCTTTGCCTTGTCCCAATCCTTCCACATCACATTCTCAAGGAAATCAACATCCCGAGCAATGCGAATGCGCATGATAGAAGGGTCCAGCATGCGCCAACCCTTGCTCTCCATGTCCACCCCAACACAGACACACATGACAGCCCGTGCATCAAGCTTGCCACCCTTCTCATGCCCATGCAGCATGACACTCCCCATGCAACCCCAAATCCGAGCCATGCCCACATGCGGCTTCTGGCCGGACCACGCCTCCATTGGTGTGATGGAGGTAGGCAAAGCACTGTGGGTGACCCTGTTCTTAACCCACACGACCCACATCAATGCTTCACCCCACAAGCGAGCAGGGAGACCACTGTCGACCAACAATGTGCGAATCCCCTCTGCCATCGTCCTGTGCCACCTCTCCACAACCCCATTCTGTTGCGGTGTATCTGCGACGCTCAATTGAGTTTTAATGCCAAACTCCGCCTTCCATGCTTTTACAGCTTCCCCCAAGAACTCGCCACCCCTGTCCGAGCGAACAGCCTTCAGCTTCCGCCCACACTCCAACTCCACGTCCTTATGCCACTGGCGAAGGACTTTTGCAACTATGGCCGACTCCTTGTTGGGGAGGGGGAACGACCAAACTCGTCTGGTGAAGTCGTCAATGAGACTGAGGACATACACCGCTCCTCCCAGTGATGGTGTGCGCACCGGCCCCCACAAATCCATGTGGACCTCATCCAAAGGCCCAAGTGCCCGAGACGCCTCATGGGGAAACGGCTTCCGAGCCGACTTTCCCAATAAGCAGGGCTCACATGGGGAACAATCAGTGTTCCCCCCCCCAATCTCCAAGCCCAGTACACTGTTCCCCCGAGCCATCTGTTGCAATGTTGTGGGGGCGGTATGACCAAGGCGGCGATGGGCAAGGGTCAATAGGGAAAATGAGGAGGACGACTTAGCTGCAAGAGCACTGCCCTGTGTGCCCTGAGCAAGAGGAAGAAACATCCGCACCAATCCATGGTCCCTTCCCCTCTCCTTTTCTCCAATCGCCAACACCCGCTCCCCCTGTTGAAGGACACATCTCTTGCCTTTGAATGTGACAATGACATCTCGAGAGATGAGGTGTGGGACTGACAGCAGACGCGTGTGCATCTCAGGCACAAGGTGGACCTTTTGAATCCTCAGCAGCTGACCTCCAGCACCAACCACTGGCACCTCACCCATGCCAACAGCTTTCACCACCCGTCCATCTCCCAATCTAACTCCCCGAACCTCTGGTGGTTGAAGCTTACTTTTGAAGTCCGATGCATAAGGAGTAAAGTTGTGGCTGGCCCCACTGTCAATCCACCACCCCTCTCGCGGCTGCTCCTCTCCCACTGCTGCAACTGCTTCTCCAACCACTGCCTCTGCCTTGTCATCCTGCTCCTCCTCATCCGCCACCTGTGCCTTGCCGTTGGACCCACGACCCCCCCGCTTTAAGAATGCCGGAACGCCTCCCTTAGGTCGATGAGGACATCGCTGCCATGCATGTCTCTCATCCCAACAGCCATGACACAACCCCCGAGGAGCCATGCCCTTGGACCCCCAAGGGAAATCAAGCACTCCCGCTTTGCCTTTCCCTTGACCCCATCTGCCCGAGTTGGTGTCACTGCTGCTACCGCTGTCTCCATGCTTTCCTCCCTTGACCCAATTTCCCCTGCCGCTGCTGCCCACTTTCGTACCCGCTCCAAATGTGGCTACACCATCCGATCTTGGTGCGACACCAATCCGCATCTCCTCGCTCCTCAAGGAGGTAAGCAGCTGATCCTTAGTGAGCGATGATGACTGGTTGTTCAACACCACCTTCAGCATCTCAAAGTGAGGAGGTAGTCCTTTGAGTACCCTCATCATCCACTCCTCAACCTCCTCCTTTCCTCCTGCAGCGAAGTACTTGGACCTCAAGTCCTCGGCACGCGCCCAGTATGCAGCCACCCCCTCCCCCTCTTTCATCTTCAATGAAGAGAGCTCCTCAGAGAGTGCCATCCGGTTACACAATCCACGCTGAAGGTAGAATTCCTTCACTCGTATGTATGCCGCTGCTGTGCCTGCAGGAATTCGGGTGACCGCTCTTGCTCCGCCATCAACAGGTGCGCTGCTCAACTCGGTCTTGCCGCCGAACTCCCGTACCAAGCGAATTAGCTCATCTGGCACCAAGGCATTGCAGAATTGAGCGAATGCCTTCTGATTTTTTCTCTCCCACTTCAGCCGTGCGTCACCCGATGCAGGCCGCTCCTCCGAACCATCAAAGTACCCCCATAGATCGTGTGCCTCTGCCCATTGTTCGAATCGGAAGCTCCAAGTCCAATAGTCGCTCCCGTCGAACTTTGGCGCACTCTCCAGCTTCCCTTCACCTGAGTCATGATCCATTTGCGACAGACACTCTGGAGATTGACGTTGAGGTGGTGGTGGAGGCAACGGCGGCGGTGGTGGAGACGATGTGGACAGATTTGCCCCCTCTTGGTTTTTGGAGCGTAACTCCGTGCTCAAACCTCCGAATGATGAGCCGTTTGTCTCAGATGAATCTTTGCTCCAAGACCGTTCCGATGATGTATCGCGCTCCTGGATCCCGCTTCCAAGCTGGCCGCTTAAACTCGTCGAAGTTGGCCGATTTCCCGTTGACGAAGACTCAACCGTTTCTCCCGATTTTTGGCTTGTTGGATGCGCCCTGGCCTCCTCTATCGGCGTCTGGCCTTCAATCGTTTTTCCGCGCTTTAAATCTTCCCCGATTCGCGATTTTCCAATTCGTCCGCCGGCAGTTTTTCGCGAATTGCGTCCGATCCCCTCGTCGATTGGTGACAATCTTGGGGCAATTGTTGTAGAGCGTGCTGAGACCTTTCCAACGGTATGCTGCACGTCTTGATCGGCCAAAGTTGACTGAGCGCCTCCGTGGATGGATGCCGCTCTTCTCGTCCTCCCAAACGGATCCACACGATTTCCAGCAGTTTTCTTCTCTCCTCCTCCCCTCCCACGTCCAGAGTCCGCCACGGTGCAATTTCGGCAGCCCTTCGGGAGGAATGGAAGCTAACTAGCTTCCACCAAGATCTTATGGTCCAATGTCTTGAGTAACTCCTATTCCAACAGATTGCTAGGCCTTCCTTGCTCTGATACCATATTAGAATGGACTAAGATACTAGCGGAAGCTTTAGTAGTCTTAGAACCTCCTCCTAAAGCCTAGGAATCCTAGGAGCCCACTTGGGCATGAACCATGCTAGAACCAAAGTGGTTTCCAAAAGTGAAATACCAACAAGAGAGAACCCTAACCTATAGGGTTTGGGAGGTGGTCCACTCTAAAGAGTGTACACCACAAGTTCTCCCAACCCAACCAATGTATTCTACACTACCATAGTGTAGATGTACCACTACATATGTTTATTGGAGCAACCCGAATTAACCTTAATTCCAACAAACTTGCCCGTGTACAAGAAGCAGAATCGCTTGCGCGCGATTCAGCTTTGTGACGCTATAATAGTTCGACTCGTTTGAAATTGAGAAGAAACGAGAATGAATGAACTATGAATGAACTCAGTACAAGTACTAAGCCTAATTGGGTTGTACCCCTTATGGGCTACCCCACTATAGCCTACACAATATGCACAAGCAATATGTTCTGACACACCCCCATAGGCAAAGTGGGGGAGAACAAGGGGTCACAAGACCAGTCAAGCAAAGCAAAGCAAAGCAAGCTCAGGGTGGATCACAAAGTCACCAGACATTCCAAGCACAAGTTCAAGGCCACAAGGCCAGTTCACATGCAGGAGTACATATATATATATAAGAGGCTAAACAAGCAAGAGCAGCTGTATATATATATGTAACAGTACAAGCAAGGTCAAGAGGTGAGCAAGTGAGGCAAGACAGGCACAAGACCCAGCTGAGTACAGAAGCGCTGATGATCACAAGGCGCAAGCACCTTGGTGAAGATATCAGCAGTGTTGGCCTCAGAGGCCACGTACGCAAGACGTAGCTGACCACGCTGCTGCAGCTCACAAGCAAGAAATTAGCGGAGAGCAATGTGCTTCGTTCTGTGCTCCACTCGCTGCTCCCGACACAAGGCCAGCATGGCCTTGTTGTCTACGTACAGCACTGGAGGAGAACGAGGCGGCTCTCCGAGGTCAGTAAGCAGGTAGCTGAGCCAGCAAAGCTCCTGAGCAGCCATGGCTCCTGCGTAGATCTCAGCCTCACAACTGGAGCCGAGAACAGAAGACGAGTGAGTAGCCCGCCACGAAACAGAGCCGGAACCAAGGCTGAAGGTGTAACCCTGTGACGACCGCCGCGTAGCCTGGTCATCAGCCCAAGAAGCGTCTGCGTGTCCAGTGAAGACCACTTGACTCTGCCCTCCAAGCAAAAGCCCCATGCCCGACGTACTGCACAAGTAGCGCAACACCCTCTTCGCTGCAGCCATGTGCTCTGGTCTGTATCTCCCAGGAGCAACATAGCATGCGAGAATGCTAAGAGGGTATGCAAGGTCAGGTCGTGTGCAGGTCATCAGGTACATGAGGCAGCCAACAAGCTCTGGGTACGAGCCACTCGACTCTACGGACTCATCCGAAGGCATAGCTGAGAGCGAGTGGCGAGTAGGCAGAGGAGTGGCCTGAGGCGAGGAGTACGTGAAGCCGAAGCGCTGAAGGACCTGCTGCACCATGTGTGACTAAGTTAGGGTAATGGTGCGGCGTGCTCTGTCCCGAGTGATCTGCAAGCCAAGGTAGCTGCGCAGTTCACCCAGGTCAGTGCACGTGTGTCTCTTCTGCAGCTCGGACTTCACGTGGGCGAGTCCAGTAGTGTCAGCTGTGGCAAAGACCAAGTCGTCGACGTACACGAGAATGTAGAACGGCGGCAGAGAAGTGTCGGTGCGCAGAAACAACGACGGGTCAGCAGTAGAGGGAGAAAACCCAAGAGCCGCAAGTGTAGTCCTCAGTGTGTCCTGCCACTCACGCGGTGCCTGGCGGAGACCGTAGACTGACCGCCGGAGGCTCCTCAGGGTGCAAGGAGGAGAAGTCCTAGTGAAGCCAGGTGGGCGGCGCAGCCAGATCTCCTCGTGCAGGCTGCCCTGCAGGAAAACAGTGCTGAAGTCAAGAGAGTGTAGCTCGTAGTCACGGTGAGCAGCTACGTGCAGCAGTACCCGAAGAGTGGTCATCTTCGGGGTGGGAGAGAAGGTCTGAAAGTAGTCAACTCCCTGCCGCTGACTGAAGCCACGAGCCACGTAACGCGCCTTGAAGACAGGCGGAGAACCCGGCAGCCGCTTCACCCTGAAAATCCACATGCCACTGACGATGTTCGCCCCAGGAGGGGGAACGTCGTCAATGTAGGTGCCTGTGGACTTCCAGGAAGCCATCTCTGCGTCCATAGCTGCCCGCCACTGAGAGGAGTAGGGACCCTCTATCGCCTCCGCGTAAGAGCGCGGAGTCGGGATGTCAAGTGCATCCGGGTCTCCCTCAGGGGTCAGCAGTACGGACACGAGATGAGGTGAAGCAGCAGCTAAGCAGTGGAACTCCTCCTGCCTGTCCTCAAGGACGTCCGTGCCAAGGGCACACTCACCCCCAACGGACAGAGGACAGACAGACTTAGACTCAGCAACAAGACTGGCAGCGTAGTCTAGGCGACAGCGAGCAGCAAAGTTGACGAGCTCAGCAACTAGGGCAGACGCAGCAGTGGACTCAAAGGAAGGGTCAGTGACAACAGTAGCAAGGAGACGCGTTACAATAGGGCTAGCAGCACGAAGAGAGTTTCGACTCCGGGTCGGCAAGAGCAGGAAGAGAAGACTCAGGAGGAGAGGGCAAAGGGGCACGCAGAGGAGCAGTGGATGGACGCAGAGACATCCGGTGCGTGCCAGGGACAGGAGGAGGACGCTGACGCGAACCGCGACCACTAGTGCAAGCAGCACGGACAAGCGACGCAAAGCGAGACGCAGTCTCACTACGCTCAGCAAGTCCTCAAGTAGGACTAGTGTAGGGAGACGAAGCAGGCAGTGGGGAGGCCTGCTGTAACTGTAACTGTGACGGGACAGGTTGTGGACACTCTAAGGGAGGAGGAGGACCAGTAGAAGGCGGGAGACCAAGAACCTGGTGAAGGAGCGGAACGAAGTACGGTCGAGGCCGCGCGGCGACTCCAGACACAGCAGGGATAGCACCTGTACCCGCAGCGGCAGCACCAGCACCAGCAGCACCTCCAGCTCCAGTACCTCCATCAGCACCAGTAGCACCCGAAGCAGGACTGTCTCCAGGACCGACAACAGTAGCCCCCGCGCCAACACCCGCAGCAGCTCCAGCTCCAGAAGTACCCGCAGGCCCAGCAGCTCCAGTACTCCCAGTACGAGCACCTCCGGGACTCGCGGCACCAACACCCTTAGCAGCAGCAGAACCTCCAGTACCCGCAGCACCTCCAGCTCCAGCAACTCGCCTCCAGCGCCGGGCAAACCACTCACGCAGCTCGTGTGGAGAGAGTGGCTCCCGGCGAGACGAAGCACCCGGAGAACCGCCAGGAACAGCACCGTTAGACGCCACACGAGCAAGCCCATCTCCCTCAGGCGCCGCACCCCCAGGCTTAGCACCTCCAGGCGTAGCACCCCCAGGCTCAGCACCCCCAGGCTCAGCACTCCCAGGCGTAGCACTTCCAAGCTCAGCACCCCCTGACTCAGCACCCCCAGGCTCAGCACCCCCAGGCTCAGCACCCCTAGGCGTAGCACCCACACGCTCAGCACCCCCAGAGTCAGCACCCCCAGACTCAGCACCCTCAGCAGCACCAGAGTCACCAGCGACCTCGACAGGCTCAACAGCGTCTACCTGGGACACACATGAAGGGGCAGGACCCTGAGGGGGGAGGGGGTCTACCGGTGGGGGACCTGGCACAAGGAAGAGCGGTGGCGGGGGGAGGGACGGAGTGTGGTAGGGGAAGAGACGGTAGTAGGGGACCGACTCGTTGAACGTGACATCCTGGGAGGACAGAACACGGCGAGAGGTGGGGTGGTAGAACTGCCACCCTGGCGCGTCAGGGGGGAAACCCAGGAAGACGCAAGGAGCAGCACGAGGGGACAGATTGTCCGTAGACAAGTCGCGGACAAACGCCCGAGATCCCTAGACACGGAACGCAGACGCATCGCCAACCTTCCCCGTCCACAGCAAAGCTGGGGAGGTCTCCGGCATGGAGACCCTGGGGTGAAGGTTGATCTGATGCGCCGCGTACCGGACCGCAAACGGCCACAGAAAATGGGGGGCAGCCGCATGCATCATGGACGTATGGGCGACGTCCATGACCAGGCGGCGCTCAGCAATCCCATTTTGCTGTGGAGAGTCCGGAAGCGTGAAGGTCTGGCGGATGCCTCGTGCACGACAGTAGGCGCGCAGAAGGCCAGAGGAGAACTCTCCGCCTCTGTCAGAGTGTAGACGCAGAACAGGAAAGTCCGAGCCGAAGCTCCGCCTGAGCTGGAGACGAGCTGCGCAGATCCAGTCGATCAACACCTCAGTGACATCACCCTTGCTGCGCAAGGGGAAGACTGTGGTGTAACGCGAGTAGTCGTCAACCACCAGCAGGAAGTAGCGCTCGTGACCCTGTCCACGGACGCGGGCCGGGCCCCACACGTCCATTTGAAGAGTCTGCAGTGGGGCCTCTGTCAGAGGAAACTGGGAGGAGTGAGGGGCAGCCCGCTGCCGCACTGGCACCTAGAGCAGCAGCCTCGCTAGTACGAAGAGCAGCAGCCTCACCAGCACCTAGAGCAGCAGTCTCAATGCCCGGGTTGGGCGGAAAACACCAGTAACAGTCACCCTCCTAACTAATAGTCACATAATAGCATCAATGTCAAGGTCAAAGATAGCTACCCCTTCCCTAGACAGCTCGCCACAGCGAGGGATCTCAGTGGCCTCAGGGAACTGGTGACGCCAAGCGTCCGTCAGGCGGCCAAAGCAGCGCTGGGTGGGGTGCGCACCCCCACACAGCTCACCCGCACGGTCGCCGGTGCGCAGGACGTAGGTGCACGGACCAGTGCCCCCACCCCGCTGGCGTGCAGCGTACCACTCACGGAGCTGCTGAGGGGGGGGGGATGTCACTCGTGCGCTGGTGCTGGCGCTGACCACCACCGGAGCCGACCCTCTGCGCAGCGCCACCCCGACCAGCTCCACCTCCACCGCCTCCGCCTCCTCCTCCGCCGCCACCTCCGCCACCTCCGCTCCCACCGCCACCGCTGTGCGGAGATAACTGCTACAACGGGAGCTAGACTACGGGCTAGGCACGGGTGCTTGTGTGATCTCAGCGTTCATTAGTCCTTAGTCGTTTTCCTTGTGCGCACACTACTTGCTAGTTCACGGGGAAAGTTGGCAAGAGTTCCACTAGGAAAAAGTTCAGAACAATGGTACTATGAAGTTGGCATAATAAGACTATATCAGAGCAAGCATTCAGGTCGACCAACTGCGAGCGCAGCTTGGTCGACCGCGTTCCAGCACGACTTGGTCGACCGCGCTCCAGCAAGGCAAGGTCGACGGCGTGCCAACGTTGCAGGTTGACGGCGTGCCATTGTTGCTCACGCAGGATAGCAGTGCACCCGCTTCGCAGGTGCGCGCAGATGATTGGCGTGCAGAGTCTCGTCACCTGCACCGCGCACACACCACGTCAACTTCGAGCTGACGTTTGCCTCTGATCCGCCACGACGACCTCGGGATACCACCACCGAGGTCGGGCTCGCCAACTTCGCCTGGGCGACAGTCGCACTCCTCCGCAGCACTTCGTCACCCAGGTAACCTGGTCGACCGGGTAACCACGTCAACCAGTAGCTCTCGTACGTGCCCGTCGACCTCCCAAGTCGACGACCACCTCCACGTCAACCTCACTAGGTTGACCACGCCCCTCAGTTGACCTCCTCCAGGTCGACGTCCCTTCTGGTCGACCAGCTCCACGTCGACCAGCACAGTCGTCGGCCGACCACCCACGTCGGCCACCCGAAGTTGGCGTCACGAAGTTGACGCCCCGCTACTCGACGCCCAATTGCTCGGCGTCCTCAGTTGAGGTCGACGTCGGCACATCCTTCGTCGACCACCAGATCCAGTGGACCACCCGCGGGTCGACCAGCAGTCCGTCAGCCGACCACGGAAGTCGGCTTCCCCAAGGTGACGTCCTCCGCAGGTCGACTCCCAAGTCGACCTCCTTGAAGTCGGCGCCACCCTGAAGTCGGCGCCCGTGCAGGTCGACCTCCTCGTCGACCAGCTCACCCACTGCTGCAGGTCGGCTGCTCCCCTCACACCCGACCATGATGTCCGCTCCGCCCAAGCGAGGACGGGGCCAACACCCAACTCCCGTTGACACTCCCCTGCCGCGTTCACGCTTGGGCCCCCCCAGCCCACACGGCAGTACTCCTCGGAGACTAGCTCGTCGACGTGCACCCAACACACAGCACGTCGTCCACCGCACCAGCCATGCAAGAGGGCATGGCACCTACTGCTGCACGTCGTCGACTTCGTTGCCCACGTCGGCCAGGCGCACCTTGCCGATGGCGACGGAGCACCGGTTGAAGGCCGGATAGTGCAGTGCCTTCGTCAGGAAGTCGGCCGGCTGCACAGCGGTCGGGATGTACTGCAGCGAGAACTTCCCGCGCTTCACCATGTGCTGCAGCCAGGCCTGTCGCCGCTCCATGTGCTTGAGGTTGCCTGCCAACCCCATGCCCTCGGCGACCGTGATGGCCGACTTGTTGTCCACGCGCAGGACGGTCGGCTTCCCAGCGTCCAGCTGCCGGAACTCTGCAAGAAGGAAGCGAAGGCGACGTCCCTCCTTGCCAGCTTCAGTGGCCGCCACGTACTCCGACTCGGTCGACAACAGCGTCGCGCACTTGATGCGCTGGCTCGACCAGGAGACTGCGGCCCCTCCGTAGACGATTACGTAGCCACCCGTGCTCGTCCTGCTCTGCTTGTCACCGACGTCATCGGCGTCCACGTAGCCGACCAGCTCCAGCGACTCAGGTCCACCGCCGAACTCCTGGGCGGTGTCACGTGTGTTGGCGAGGTAGGCGAGGCAGCGGTCGACCTCGTGCCAGTGCTGGTCGCTCCTCACCGTGAGGCCGCTTTCCATTGTTGCAGGCAAAGGCGATGTCCGGCCTCGTCGTCGTCGCCGCGAACTGCAGCGAGCCGACCTTCTGCCGGAACTCCTCCTCCTATCGCTCCTGCGTCTCCTCGTCGTCGAAGGTGAGCTCGGCGTAGGCGCCGACCGAGACCGGCGTCTTCGGGGTGCGCCCGGTCTGCTCCTCGTCAAGGAAGCGCCTACGCAGCTTGGCAGCGTAGCCCTGCTGGTGCAGCCACAGCTTCCCCGCCGACCTGTCGCGCACGATCTCCAGCCCAAGGTACTTCTGCACCGGCGAGATCTCGCGCAGCTCGAAGGCGGCTTCCAGCAGCTCCTTCAGCTCCCTCAGCATCGCGGCGTTGCTACTGGCAGCAAGCAGGTCGTCGACATAGACCAGCACCCAGCAGGCCACTCCACCCTCGCCGACCTTGAAGTAAAGAGCCTCGTCGACCTGGCTCTTCTTCCACCCGGCGCCGACCAGCACATTGTTGAGCGCCAAGTACCACAACAGCGGCGACTGCTTCAGCCCGTACAGGCTCTTCAGCAGCTTGCACACCCGGCCGGATCCATCGTTGAAGTAGTCCGGCTGGGACATGTACAGCACCCGGTCGAGCTTGCTCTGCAAGAAGGCATTCTTCATGTCGAGCTGCATCAGGTTAAGATCGAGGACGGCGACGATGCTGAGGAAGATCCTCAGCGTGACGTAGCTGCCCACCGGCGCGAACGTCTCGTCGTAGTCGGCACCGTACACTTGTGTGAAGCCCTTCACGACCAGCCTCGTCTTCTCGCGCTCGACGGTGTCGTCGATGTGGTACTTCGTCGTCAACACCCACCGGTTCTTCATGATGTTCACCCCCGGCGGGCGTTCGACCAGCTCCCAAGTGCCCATGTTGATGAGGCTGCGAATCTCCTCCTCCATGGCGGCCTTCACCGCCGGGCCCTTCCAGCTCGCCAATGCCTCCTTCACCGTCATTGTCGAGATGTCCCAACGGTGCTCGGGGTCGGCTAGTATGTCGGGGTCGAGCTCTGGAAACTCCTCATCCTCTTCGGCGTCGTCGTACAGCAGGTCGTCGTCATCGTCCACGTTATACACCGTGGTGAAGGCAACGGGGACGAAAAATTCAGGCGGCCTCTGAAGTCGGCCTGAACGCCGTGGTCCTGGTTGGACCTCCTCGGCATCCCCTCCATTGTCGCCGTTGCTGCCCTCGGCGTCCTGCTGCTCCTCAGCCGGCGTCCCAGCCGACTTTTCCCCAGTGGTCGTCTCCACTGCCGTCTGCCCGGTTGCCGACTGCTCCATAGTCGGCTTTACGGTTGCCTGCTCCCCTGTCGGCTGCTGCTCCTCGACCTGCTCCTCCCCTGTCGACGTCGACTGCAATCCCACGTCGATTTGCCGCTCGTCACGTCGGCCACCGGCGATGCACTTGGCCGGCGCCGAAGGCGGCGTCCCACTACTCCCCTCATCGCCGGAGGCCGACACCGTGGTCAGCCCACGCAGGTCGGCCACGAGGGGAGGGGCAAGGGTCGGAGGGGGAGGGGTAGGGGGGCGGACATCCTCGACGTCCTCAGTAGCAAGCTCACCATCCTCGGCAAGCAGCAGCAGCGTCGCCGACGAGGTGTCAGAGGGCGGGGTGGACGACAAGCGGCCGGACCCCGGCCCGTGCTCCGTCTTCCACTCGGCCGGCGACATCTTCTTGTAGAACACCACGTCCGACGTGGTGACCACCCGGTCGGTGTCGACGTCGAGGAGCTCCCAGCCCTTGCTCACCGCCGACACGCCAAGGTGCAGGCCCCACCTGGCCTTCGGCTGCAGCTTCCCACCACGCTGCTGCTCGGGGACTAAGAACTGCGCCATGCAGCCCCACACCTGCGCTAGCGACAAGTCGGACTTCTTCCCGGTCAGCAGCTGGTGCGGCGTCGTCCCCGGCGGCAGCGTCGACCTCTCAAGGCAGTTGCGGGCCCAGACGGCCTCCCGGAGAGCGAGGTGCCACCAGTGGTGCTGCACGCCCATGTGCAGCAGCATTGTCCGCACCGACTCCACCACCGTCCTCATTTCCCGCTCCGCCATGCCGTTCTGCTGCGGGGTGTATGGGCAGGTCAGGTCGTGGACGATCCCCTTGCCATTCACGAAGTCGGTGAACTGCTTCCCGAGGAACTCCCCTCCCCAATCAGAGCGAAGCATCAACACCGACTTCTTCGTCTACCACTCAGCCACCGCCAGCCACTGCACGAACACCTGCAACGCATCTGACTTCTTGGCGACCAGCTTCACCCACACGTAGCGGGTCTTGCGGTCCTTCAGCAACAAGAAGTACAGGCTGCCATCCTTGGCAGCCACGCGGAACGGCCCGCACAGGTCGATGTGCACGACGGCCAGAACGTCATCGACGTCGGAGCCTTGGTCGGGGAAGGTGTGCCGCGCCAGTTTCCCGCCGACGCACGAGACACACGGGGAGTCGGCGTCCGTCGCCGACTTGAGGTCCAGCCCAAAGGCGACCTCGTTCTTCGCCGAGCTTCGTATGGTGTCCATGCCGACATGTGCAAGCCGCGCATGCATTCGGTCCGGCGTCGACTTCGTCTTCAAGACGATCGCCCGCAGAGCCACAACCTCCGTCGTGGTTGACGCTGACGTCGTCGTGCAGGGACGCAGGTCGGTGCAGAGAACTCGCCCGGAGTACGTCGCCCGCCCGAGCACCTCCTCTGCTGCCGAGACGAGCAGCATGCCGTCTCCGTCCTCCAGCAGCTTCACGCCGTGCTCCTTCAGCTGGCTGGCCGACAGCAGGTTGGCCCGCACACCCGGGACGTACAGCACGTCGGGGATGAGCACCTCCTTCCCGGCCTCCCCTTGCAGAGCGACTGTGCCACGGCCCTGGACGTCCTGCAGCGCCCCATTGAAGCCTCGCACATGCCTGATGGCACCGCTCGGCTGCAGGTCGACAAAGGCTTCTATCGTCCCCATCAGGTGGTGGGAGCAACCGCTGTCGGGCAGGACCACCCCTAGGTTCGCCTGCATAGCTGCCGCCACCGCCTGGAAGTCCTCTCCGGCCTCCGGCGCCAGAGAGATGGTCGGCTCCACGACGCCGACCAGCGAGCACGATGCCGTCTTGTTGTCTCGCCCCTTGCCGCCTGCAGCGGAGTCGGCGTCCTTCGCCGAAGTCGATGGCTTGGCCGACTGCTTCTCCTTGCGCGGCTTGTTTCCTCCACGACGAGGGCGACAGCTGCCAGACCTCCCACGGCCTCCCTTAGCGTTGTCGTCGTCGGAGTCACTACGGTTGGGACACTCGAAGGAGAGATGGTCAGGGTCGTCGCACAGCCAGCACTCACGACGTCGACCTCCTCCTCCCCGACCGCTGTCCTTGGTCGACTTCTTCTTGTTGACCTCCTTGGCCGGCTTCCAGCCACCACTCTCGCCGCCACCAGACTGTCTGCGCTGTCCTGGTCGGCCTCCTTGCTTCGCCGGGGCGCCCAGTTCCTGTGACCGCTCAGCCTCCTGCATCGCCTCGTCCTGCAGAATGTACGAGGTTAGGTTGTCCTCGTTGAGCGTCGCCCTCGTGCTCGGCGCCATAGACAGCCGCTTTAGCAGGTTGTAGCTGCTAGAGAGTCCCTACATGACATGGGTGATATACGACGCCGTGGAGTACTGCCCGCCGGCCATCCTAATGGTGGCGAGAATTCGTCGGGCTCGGTTAAAGTAATCAGGTGCTGTCTCCTCGTCACCCATACGCAGGTGCGTCGGCTGTCCCTCCAACTGGGCGATGAACAGGTCGTCGGTGACCTGGTACGTCGACTCAATGAAGTGCCACACCCGGTGGCCGGCGTCGATGTACTCCCGGCACCACTTCAAGGCGATCTTCACGCCAGGCGAGCAGCACCGCAAGATGACCGTGAAGGTCAACAGCTGCACGTTGCGAAACTCCGCCCGTAAGTCGGGGTGGTGCTCCCCCGGCGTCGCCACGGTCCCTCGGGCGAAGCCGATCAGCCCGGCCATCTCCAACTGGGGCTCGATGGCTTCCTTCCAGGTGAGAATGTCGGGTCGACCGACCAGTGCGGGGGTAACTGAGATCCTGTCCGGCATAAACTTGAAGTAGCCGTAGCTCGGTGCAATCCCGCCCGCTGTCACCTGGGTCGCCGACATCGGGGACAATCCGCTTTGTCGTCCTTTGACGTCGCCCTGCGAGAAGCCTGCAGCCGCCGACGACTGCACCCCTCGCGCCTGAACGCCGCCGACTTCACCGGCGTGTATCACACCTCTCTGCCTCGACGTGCCTCCAGCATTGCTACCGACTTGGCCACCACCGGCGTTGACGCCCACGTCGACGCCACCTTCGTTGTTCACCGGACGAGGAGAGGCAGGTCGAGACGGGTGCTCCGTCGCCCACATGGAGCAGAGTCCGGCCTCGACGACCGGCCAGGGTAAGACGCCATACTCGTTGGACTCGTGCTTCCTCCTCGCGTTCTCCAACCATGCCTCTAGGGTGTCCACCACCCCCACGTCACCTACGACTCCTACCATAGTGACTACCTAACAGTTGCCGGCCTGCAACTACGAAATAGGTAAGTGGTGTCTACCTCGACCTGACTGAAAGGTAAGTCGTGTGCCTTCCACGCTCACCGTACCATGCGGAGATAACTGCTACAACGGGAGCTAGACTACGGGCTAGGCACGCGTGCTTGTGTGATCTCTGCTTTCATTAGTCCTTAGTCGTTTTCCTTGTGCGCACACTACTTGCTAGTTCACGGGGAAAGTTGGCAAGAGTTCCACTAGGAAAAAGTTCAGAACAATGGTACAATGAAGTTGGCATAGCAAGACTATATCAGAGCAAGCATTCAGGTCGGCTAACTGCCAACGCAGCTTGGTGGACCGCGTTCCAGCACGACTTGGTCGACCGCGCTCCAGCAAGGCAAGGTCGACGGCGTGCCAACGTCGCAGGTTGACGGCGTGACAGTGTTGCTCACGCAGGACAGCAGTGCACCCGCTTCGCAGATGCGCGCAGATGATTGGCGTGCAGAGTCTCGTCACCTGCACTGCGCACACACCACGTCAACTTCGAGCTGACGTTTGCCTCTGATCCGCCACGACGACCTCGGGATACCACCATCGAGGTCGGGCTCGCCAACTTCGCCTGGGCGACAGTCGCACTCCTCCGTAGCACTTCGTCACCCAGGTAACCTGGTCGACCGGGCAACCACGTCGACCAGCAGCTCTCGTACGTGCCCGTCGACCTCCCAAGTCGACGACCACCTCCACGTCCACCTCACCAGGTCGACCACGCCCCTCAGTCGACCTCCTCCAGGTCGACGTCCCTTCTGGTCGACCAGCTCCACGTCGACCAGTACAGTCGTCGGCCGACCACCCACGTCGGCCACCCGAAGTTGGCGTCACGAAGTTGACGCCCCACTACTCGACGCTCAACTGCTCGGCGTCCTGAGTCCAGGTTGACGTCGGCACATCCTTCATCGACCACCAGATCCAGTGGACCACCCGCAGGTCGACCAGCAGTCCGCCAGCCGACCACCAAAGTCGGCTCCCCCAAGTTGATGTCACCAAGTTGACGTCCTACGAAGGTCGACTCCCAAGTCGACCTCCCTGAAGTCGGCGCCACCCTGAAGTCAGCGCCCGTGCAGTGGACCCCCGTGCAGGTCGACCTCCTCGTTGACCACCTCACCCACTGCTGCAGGTCGGTTGCTCCCCTCACACCCGACCACGATGTCCACTCCGCCCAAGCGAGGACGGGGCCAACACCCAACTCCCGTTGACATGCTGCCTCTGCCTCCGCCTCCACTGCCGCCACTAACACCTCCACCCCCGCCACCACTCCCACCGCCACCCCCACTCCCTCCGCCGCCTCCACCGCCACCTCCACCGCCCCCGCTAGCTCCTCCAGCGTCCCTGCCCCCCTTGCCCTTGCCAGGGCGGCGCTTCCCGCTAGGGGTAGACGCTGCACCGACCGACTCCAGAGCAACGAGGTCGGCCGCATCGGCAGAGGCAACAGAGGGCAAAAGGGGGGAGGGGGAACACCCCTCAAAGATGTGGGTGGGAGGGTCACCATGAGAGGCTCCTACAGTGACTATGCTCTTCTCTGCTGCTAGGAGGGCCTTCTCGAGGAGGTCAACGGTGAGAGTGGTGGGGCAAACTGAGAGGAAGTGGTCCCTGACTACGCGAAGGGAGTCAGGGAGCCGGGTTTCTTGGCGCAGAACTCAGCAGGAAGCGCAATGCGGTAGCGAGTGTCACTAGTGCGGAGGTGCGTAATGAGGTCAGCGACTGTGGGAAAGGCAGCAAGGTCAGGGAAGAGGTACGGTAGCATGAGGCGGCTCAGTGCAGCAGTGGCAGAGGAGGAGTAGCGTGCAACTACAGCGTCGTACAAGGTGTGAGCACTCTTGTACTGGCTAAAGTGCGCACGCTCAGAGGTAGGCAGGTGGCGACACACAGCAAGTCGTGCAGCAGCATCGCGCGTGGCCCACTGTGAGCAAACCGTGGAGTCAGCATCAGCAGCGGGGGCAGGAGAGGCACCAGAAGTGAGGTCAAACAGGGAGAGGCCGTCAGCCCTATCGCACTGTAGGAAAAGCTGCAGGTCATCTACCCAGACGTCAAAGTCAATGGCCCTACCCTCAGCGTCAAAAGTGAGGATACTAGGGGTAGCCATGACAGCAGTAGACTAGCAGCGCGAACAGTAGGGTAAGGGCAGTGCAGTGATAGAAGCGCTGCTCTTACCAGACAGGGCGGCTCGGAGGCGCGGGTGGCTCTGCTGCAGGGCGACTCGGCGGCTCGGCTGCTGGGCGGCTCGGCTGCTCGGCGGCTCGGCTGCTCGGCTGCTGGGCAGCTCGGCGGCTCGGCTGCAGGGCGGCTCGGCGGCTCGGCGGCTCGGCTGCTCGGCTGCTGGGCGGCTCGGCGGCTCGGCTACAGGGCAGCTCGGCGGCTCGGGCGGCTCATCGTGGTGCGGCGGCTTGGGCGGCTTAGGTGGCGGGCGGCGCAGCAGCAGGGGACGGCGCGGGCGCCTAAGTGGTGACGGCGGGGCCGCGTGGGGACGGTGGCGGGGCCGGCAGAGGCGGCGCCGGGGCCGCACAAGTAGGCGACGGGGCCGGGAAGGGCACCGCCGGGGCCGCAGGTAGGTGCCGGGGCCGCAGGTAGGCGCCGGGGCCGCAGGTAGGCGACGGGGCCGCAGGTAGGCGCCGGGGCCGCAGGTAGGCGACGGGGCCGCAGGTAGGCGCCGGGGCCGCAGGTAGGCGCCAGGGCCAGCAAGGGCGGGGCCGGGTCGCGAAGGGCGGCGTCAGGGCCGCGCTGTAGGGGACGGGCCGCAGGGTGGCGGAAGGGCCGCGGGGTAGGCGATGGGGCCGCAGGGCTGCGAATCGGGGCCGGGAAGGGCGGCGCGAGGGCCGCAGGGTAGGCGCCGGGGTCGCAGGGCGGCGGATCGGGGCCAGGAAGGGCGGCGCGAGGGCCGCGGGGTAGGCGGCGGGGCCGCTAGGGCGGCGGGTCGGGGCCGAGAAGGGCGGCACCGGGGCCGCAGAGGTAGGCGACGGGTCGCTAGGGCAGCGGATCGGGGCCGCAAGGGCGGCGCGACACGGTCGAGAAAGGGGAGCGCGACTTGGGCAAGGGCTGAGCGCGCTCCGGGTAGGAAAAAAAATCTAATCGGTGGGCCCTAGGAACAGTTCCCACGAGGGAACACGCTCGATACTATGAGAAAGCTGAAACAAGAATGAATCAACTATGAAAGAGTTGGGTACAAGTACTAACCCTAATTGGGTTGTACCCCTTATGGGCTACCCCACTATAGCCTACACAAAATGCATAAGCTATGATGTACTGACACCACGCCCTCGGTATCTGAATATGGCCGAATGGCACCCAGCTAGAGCGATGCACGAAAATCCTCCCTCCCCATTCATGCATGCGGGATTCACATTCTCCCTGGGACCTGCCGATGGCTCCAAAATTATCTCGTCCCAGCGCACATCCACAAGCTGACCAAGACATCCAAAGTGACAGTCGCATCCATGGGTGTGATCCGGATGCGGATTCCGTCGCAGCATCGGACGGTCAAGAGCAAATCCGTGTATTGGAGATGCGAGCTTATTATGATCGAATTCGTGACATGTCCAGTGACTTCTGTCCCACTCAGCAGCGCACGCGCTGATCCACCTCATGGGCATCTGCTCGGCCTCTCTTTCGAGTCTAGGCTAGCCCTTGAAATGCCCTCTCATGCATCGAATTAGAGTGGCTCAGTCATTGCAATCAGGCGCGATTTTCCTTTAATCTCGGTAGGGTCTCTCCTTCGTCTCGCCTTACTACTCTCGCTTGTTGTCGCAAAGGGTGGTGTTTTTTCTTCACGAACGGGATGGTGTTTTCTCCTCCACCCCCTCTGGCATCGCCGACCTCGCCGCTCATCCTTACTGTAGAGCTTGTACCTACCGTCGTGGTACTCCGTCGCTCTTGCGCGTATCATGGCTCTGAAATTCGGCCCGGACTTTTGGAACGTGGTTCAAGAGAGACTGCAACCGAGGTACTACCCTACCAGTAGTGGATTCTAGGAGATTTCATAGTAAACATACCCATTGTGTGTGTGCTGCTTGTGCTTCCATCTTCACGAAGCCTCGTGTCCAGTCGGTTCTCCTGTTAAGCGGTCATTCATAAGCACGCTGCAACGCGTGTACACGTGCGATTCCCCATGCCCTCTCTCATTCCGTCTCCATCGCGGAAAAGGGTTTGGCTCGAAATCGAGTTTAAGTCTGAAAGTTGCAGGAAAGTTGCAGAAACCTACCTGAAAAGTATCCGAAAAGCACTGAGTGAAAACCGCAACATGCACCAATTTCGGATACAAGCTGGCTTCCGAGCTGCGAACATGAGCTACGTGGGTCAGCCGGGGCGCAAATTTTGTATACGTGGGTTTACCGAGCCGCGAATTTCACACATCAAACTTGAAACATCTTCAATGAACAGTACACCTTCGTCCGACCAAATCTCGGGAGTCCCCTTTGCTGGTGTATGATCGATGAACACTAGAGCACGAATCACGCAGGCATTGTCGAACGTGGCGAGCACAGTAACTGGGATACAACCTCAGACGAGGCTCACGAAGGCACAACCCAGAATTAGAACTGGCAGCTGGCATACAGTTCCATGTCACACCCAATCAATGTAAGTGTTCAGATTCTGTTCAAGTGACGTGGCTTCCCGGATCACACCTTAGGTAATCGGAATTGAGCTATCCCCACCTTCATGATTTTTTACTAACCAATTACTGGTGCGATGTATGCTAGTACCAGAAATCTACGGCATCCGTGAAGACACATCATCACACTTTGGAGCTCTAGAAGCATCTCTCTTTCGTATTCACACAACACGCTAGTTGTGTAGCTCATTGGTCACACAACTTTCTCAGCTTTTTCTTCTAGTCCAGCCTGCATATCGTGCCTCTGAATATCCCCTCACGCATCAACTAGCGTATACCGTATGCTCTTCCTTCTGTGTGTGTAATAATCTAGTATAGGAAGTATGTATTCAAGCTACTATCTGTCCAGATCTACCGTCTCAGCCTGCATCTGTCCCCTTCTTTTCTACCTCCCGTCCCATATACAGCTCATCGACTTGCGCTCCCCACGTAGAGGACGTTCTGCGCGCGAATCGCCGCGGTCTCAGCACCCGTCTACCTACGAACGGTGCGCCGTAAAGCGCGTTGCCCGGCAGCGGAAGCGCCGTGTTATGCGCTGAAAGCGTGATTTTTTTTACAAACGATTCTCCTCACTCCTGTTGTGATCCTCACTTGTCATTTATTCGCACTTGTTAGGCTTCTTCAGTTCTCGTTTTCCTCTCGTTCTTCCCGCAATGAATGCAGATACATTTTCTCTTGTATTGAACTGCGCTGCACTGT
The DNA here is from genome assembly GCA_948144175.1 of Closterium sp. NIES-65. Taxonomy (NCBI): domain Eukaryota; kingdom Viridiplantae; phylum Streptophyta; class Zygnematophyceae; order Desmidiales; family Closteriaceae; genus Closterium; species Closterium sp. NIES-65. The sequence continues at coordinate 1,301,845 of CANXME010002420.1, forward strand.
GCCACTTTAATCAGTTACATTGATGTTCCCGCTTCATATCCACCCAATACACAGATCGTCGGCACGCTCTCTGCATGCGGGAAGGCCTTCGGTCTCGCTTTGCCTCCGCTTGCAAATCTCTTAAATCGTCGTGGCTTCTTCCCCATGCTCGTATCGAGTTATATATCATCCAGCCTCTAACGCTAACGTTTAGCTGTCTTCTCATGTGTGGTACCAAGACCGTTGCAGAGTCAGTGGCTACCACTGTCAGAATCCCAACCACTAGACCATTGGGATAAAAGGGCTTGTTTCAGTAGCGGGTCAGTGCGCCCATAACCCCCCAAGCAAACGCGCCTGTAACCCCCCCTAGGATCGATCGGGGATCTCACAGTGTAGCTCTACTGACATCCCCCCATACTGGGAGGCCCAGGACTGAGCAAAGTGGCAACAGCCAACATGTGCATACACCAGGATTCGAACCCGAGACCGCTCTGATACCATGTCAGAATCCCAACCACTAGACCATTGGGATAAAAGGGCTTGTTTCAGTAGCGGGTCAGTGCGCCCATAACCCCCCAGGCAAACGCGCCTGTAACCCCCCCTAGGATCGATCGGGGATCTCACAGTGTAGCTCTACTGACAGCCACGAGATATATATACATTTTTTTTTTCGCAGAGATTTCGCAGAGTTGTCTATCTTATTCATGGCAATGTTATCAGTTCAATTCAAGGCCCGCAGGCGGTAGGTCAGTGAGGTAGGGAACAATTAGTGTCTACTAACCCATGTCTAACACTATGTCGTATCTCTGTTTGCAGGCTCGCAAACGAAGCGTGATTTCGCCCTATATTCATCTGCCATTGAGACCTGAAGATCTGTAGTCGTTGCATAAGCTGTGTTGGTTTTTTGCCTAGATCGTGCTCTGTGTATGCTGATAAGTATGCATGCAAATGTGCAAGAGAATACATGTAGTGTATAAACTGAATACTTCTAAACACATCTGTAACTAAAACGCATGGTGTCAGAATATCATTCTTATGTTCTAGCCTGTAGTGGGGTGCTCTATAGCGAGTACAACCCTTCTAGGGTTTGCTATTTGTATCCCCATTTCTGCTAGTTCATCCCTCTTTCTTCTTCTAACTTTTGTCATGCTATCAGAGCAGGTCGATCCCCTTTGGATCGATCCTGTGGGTGGGTTACCACCTCGCTTCCGCTGCTACCTTTCCGTCCCGCCGTGCGCCCCGAGGCGCGCGGCGGTTTTCCTTCCCGCCGTGCGCCCCGAGGCGCGCGGCGGTTTTCTGCCCGCCGTGCGCCCCGGGGCGCGCGGCGGTTCTTTGCCCGCTGTGCGCCCCGAGGCGCGCGGCGGGCGTCTGCCCTACCGTCGCGGCCCCGCCCTGCGTCGCGGCACCGCCCCTCGAAGCGGCCCTGCTCTACGTCGCGGCCCCGCCCCGACCGTCGCGGCCCCGCCCTACAGTCGCGGCCCCGCCCTACGTCGCGGCCCCGCCCCGACCGTCGCGGCCCCGCCCTACAGTCGCGGTCCCGCCCTACGTCGCGGCCCCGCCCTACGTCGCGGCCCCGCCCCGACCGTCACGGCCCCGCCCTACGTCGCGGCCCCGCCCGACCGTCGCTGCCCTGCCCTACGTCGCGGCCCCGCCCTGTGTCGCGGCCCCGCCCCTCGAAGCGGCCCCGCCCTACTTCGCGGCCCCGCCCCTCGTCGCGGCCCCGCCCCTTTTCGCGGCCCCGCCCTCCAACCAGGCCCGTGGTGGGTCCCTTTCACCACCCCGCCTCCCCCCCCCCCCCTCCCCCTGCCATTTCCCGTCGTCCGTCGAGGCGACCTGAGGGGGCCGCTGTGGGGTGGCGGGTATGGGGGTGGCCGGTCTTCCTTCCTCCCTTTGCTCCTCCTCCTCCTTCGTCTCCCACTGCTGCAGCTGTCGCTGAGGGGGGTGGTTGTGTGGGAGACTAGGGTTTAGGGTTTAAGGGGGGGTGCGTGGGAGTAGAGCTAGCGGTGTAGCAGTGGGTGTGTATCAGGGGGGTGGGACTGTTTGCGGGAGGTTGAGCGGAGGCTGCCGGCTTGTCGTCCGCAGTACCTGTAGTCCGGGGCGCTGTCCCGGTAGCCCAGTCGTAGCCAGCTGTGCCAGCCGCCCGTGGGTCCGTTGCCCGTCCGCCGCTATTTGAGCCGCGGGGCCTGTTACTCCTGTAGTCCGGGCGCTGTCCGGTAGCCGCTGTGCCAGTCTGCCTCCTGTTGCCCGTGTGTCTGCAGCTTCAGCCGTCGCCTCCTGTCTCCTCTCCCCTCACTCTCCCTCCTCCTCCTCACTTGCCCGTTGTGACTACCACTAGCTTTGCTTATAATTGTGAACTCTAAACTATTTCTTCTTGAACTTGTGCTCAGAATGTGTGGTGACATTGTGATCCACCCTGAGCTTGTTTTACTTTGCCTGCTCTGCTGATTACACCCCACTTTGGCTATGGGGGTGTGTCAGAATATCATTCTTATGTTCTAGCCTGTAGTGGGGTGCTCTATAGCGAGTACAACCCTTCTAGGGTTTGCTATTTGTATCCCCATTTCTGCTAGTTCATCCCTCTTTCTTCTTCTAACTTTTGTCACATGCTCCGATTTCAGACAATTCGGCGGCGTGTTAAAATCAAATTTCCCACGTTCGCACAGCTTGTTTGATTGGTCCAAGTGTCACGCCTGAGTCCACATATTGCGAATGACACGTGGCAGAAATATCGTAGCTGACATGGCAAAATATCTTCGCGAACGTACCGGCGTACGTTCACTTCGAAGTCGAAACTGTACGCATGCCACGTGGCAGGTGGTGAAACAGCATACATGTGACTGAAATTTATACACGTGTCCAAAGATTGTCCGATAAGTTGCGGTTGTGTTGCGGGAAAGTTGCAGGAATGCAACATTTTCACAACTTTCCCGCAACCACGATTTCTGCAACATTTGACCATCACTGGAAAGTTGCAAAACCAAGGTATCCAAAAAGTATCCTTTTTGCAACTTTCCCGCAGCTTTCTGGCAAGTCCTTTTTCGCGATGTCTCTGCCTCCCAGGCCACAGGAAATGCCACTGTCAGTTCATGCGTCAGCTCAATCCGGCTTCACTGAGGAATCTCCTGAGGGCAGCCATAATTCTGGTGATGATGGTGGAAGCACGGCAGCGACAAAACCGAAGGAGCTTGAAGTGGAATGGCTGGAAGCTTCTCAGATCCGATTCAGCCAGCCGACTATATGCGAGGCCTTCTCACGCCCGCCAGCCAAGGCAGTATCAGATGCAGCACCCGAACACAAGAGGTATGCATCTTTTTAGCATCTCGCCCCATTTGCTCCGTAATCTGCTGTGACTTTGTTGGGCTTTTTTATATAGTGGCAGACGTTTGCTTTTTTTTGTTCTCTCTCAACAAGGCCTCGCCTCCCTCGTCTACTATAATTATGACTAGTTTTTTCTTTCTGCCCCCACTTCCTCACTTCTTCCCAATCCCCCCTGCCACTAATACAACTTACCGAACATCTCCTCCCATCAGCTACGCTCGTGTGGCTGCAGCTGCGCCCAGAAGCAACAAGTACACAGTCTTTGACGCCGTGCGAGATCTCTACAGCGGCGCTAGCAAGGTGGAGGACTTTCCACCAATCCGAGTGGTGGAGCAGGACGGGCTGCTCTTCTCTCTAGACAACCGCCGCCTCTACGTGTTCAAGCTATACCGACCCACCGGATTGCTTGTGCCTGTGCGCTGAGTACCGGCTGATAAGGAGCTGTTTCAAAAGCTCACGTGCACGGGCATGGGGGATGCGCGGGGGAAGGCGGTGGAGGTGTTGACGGAGGAGGAGGCGAGGAAGTTGGGCAGGGTGCTGCAGCTAGAGCAGCACGTGCTCAAGTGGAGCGTGGACGATATCATGAATGATTACCTGGTGTTCCGGAAGGTATGGCTATAGCCTGCCCTGCAGCAACATCGGATTTTTACCAAGCGCTTGGGAGTGACTCATGCTTGGAGTGTTTTGACCGTCCTCTTCTCGTATTCTTCCTTTCCTTTTGTCTGGCTAGAGCTCAAGCGTATGGTACAATCAGAGCACTTGATAATTGGCATCTCGTTTGAAGCAACTTCGTTCGTATACTACAATAACTACCATAATCGATCACCGATACCATAACCACCCTTGTGACTTGTCACCCGTTCAGGTTCGGCCTATACCAGACGCGTTCCCGAACGTTCGCTCGTACCTGTCTGCGTTCCGCTGGCCCATGGTGGAGGAGTGCCGCGCCAGCCTCAAGTCTGGCCTGAGTCAGCTCTCTGCATCAACCCCCATTCCAATAGACATTCACAAAGTGGAGAGGCTCGATGGGTATGTGGCAGGCGTAGATGATTATGATGACGAGAAGGAGGGGAAGGAAATTGGGAATTACATGGCCCACAAGGATTTATTTGGTAGAGATTTGCATGGGGAGGAGGATATATATGGAGGTTCTTCGTTTGAGGGAGCGAGGAGGGTGAGGAAGCCGGTGAAGGTGCACTCGGATACGGGGCGGTTTGGTGCGGTGGTATTCGAGGTGGACAGGTAGAAGCTGGCTGGAGAGAGGGCAACGTGGGGGGCAGGAGCCGGGGGCAGCGTGTCCGAACAAGTGAAGCTGAAGCCAACAGATGTGGTTCTTTTCTACACCGTTGCTCCCACTGACTACACCGACCTGCTTTGCTCGGGCGTGCTGTATCTGCTGGGCGTTCTCATTCCTGACCGCAACATGACAAAAGCCCTTCCTCTTCCAGAAGAGGATGTGGCACAGGGCGGCGGTGGGGGCGATGGGAGCAGCTTGTACTTCAAGGCAAAGATATTTCTTCCGAAAGATTCTCCCGAGTCTAGAGGCCTAGAGGGGGCTTTGGTGCAGAAGAAGAGTGGTAAGGGAGATGGTGGAGTGGAAGGTGGTGAGGAGGGGGGTGGGACTCAGGAGGTTGCCTGGTATGTGACCCCAGTGGATACATTTCCCATGCCTCACCGCATCTGGGATGCGCTACATGCGTCTCTTGGGCAGGAGGAGTGGAACGAGAGCGGGGAGTCAAAGAGAGATCGGACGATGAGGATGGTTTTGGAGGAGGTGTTGTGTTCGGAGAGTGGGAGCGGCAGGAGGGGTAGAGCGAAGCGAAGCACAGAAGAAGAAAGAGAGGTAAGGGGGGCTTGATTCTTGTTGTGTTTGTTCTTCTCGTTCTGTTGTAGAAGGATACGCCCCCCTGTGCGTTACTTTTTTGAGCTAGTGCTGCCACCAGCTGCACAACCAACGATCACCCGTGTGTGATTCCTGTTCAACCAGTTTCATTCTTTCCTCTGCATGCCACCCTCCTCTCCCATGCTACCCTCTGGTGTCGTGAGCAGCAATTTCTGAGCATGCTACCTCCAGCCATCTCCATAGCTCCTGATGTGGTTCCGGAGCTCATGCAAGCCGTGAGGGATTTCTGCCATGCCCGCGGCCTCAACCAACCACAGCGAACAGCCATTCTCGCCTGCCTGAGAGGTTTCCTCTCGGTCGCTGCTTCACCCAACGCCACTGCCTACTCCGACTCTGCCTCCCCGTTCTTCTCCCCAAATATCCCCTCCTCTTCTCTATTCTCATCCTTCTCATCGCCACTCGACGATTCTGCGTCTCGCCGACTCCTGCAGCTGGTGCAGGGACCGCCCGGCACAGGCAAAACGCATACAATCTCCATTCTCCTCTCTGTCATGCTTGCCCTTGGAGTTCGCACGCTTGTTTGTGCCCCTACCAACGTCGCTATAGCAGAAGTGGGCCGGCGAGTGCTGCATCTCGCGCTCTCCTCTGATCCCTCCTCTCACTTTGCAGGATACTGCCGCGCCCGGCAGCAACAGTGCTACGGGTGGCCGGACCGAAAGGCATTCGCGAGGCATGGGAGACTGAGGGTTGAGGATATAGCCCTTGTGGCGAATGAAGAGAGGCTCGAGATTGATCCAGAGCTGGAAATGATTCTGGTGGGCAGTGAGAGGAAGGAGAGTGGCGGCCAGAGGCGGACTCTGAGTGGTCGTATTGGGAGGCTGATAGGAGCAGTTTCCTCTCTATTTGATTGGAAGGCGTCGTTTCAGAGCTTGATTTCCTTTCTGGAATCCTCATGGGAGGATCTGAACGGTGAATTTCAAACTGAGTTGAGAGCGGAAGAGAAGAGGCGCTGCAGGGAAGATGCTCCTGCGCCCGACGAGGATGATGAGCAGGGCGAGGTCAGAAAAGGCGGCAGCAGCAAGAAAGATCCAAAGAACGTCGACCCGCTCCCCACCCTCGTAACACACTTCCAGAAGCGCATTGATCTCCTGACCCAGCCCGCTATGGAAGCAGCTGTTAATCTTGCAGAGGACCTGCCGTCTGCTCTTCTCCCTGAGAATCAACGGCTGCTGCTTCTCCAAGCGTTTGATCTCATGGCAGCTCTGTGCAAGCTGGTAAGATGCGCTCGGCTGACTCCTGCTGTTCTAAGGACATAGCTGGAAGGCGCGGGGGAGGTGGTTGGAGGGGAAGGGGGGGTGAGATCGGTGGTTGAGGAGGCTTCGGTGCTGCTCGGTCTTGGTGTCAGTTCTGGGGGTGGCTTGGACGCGGATTTTGCAGCGAGCACTAGCAGCAGCACCACTGGCAGCAGCAACAGCAGAATTGGCATGATACGGGCTGCAGGGATCATGGGCAGTAGCAGAAGTAGAACCGCAGCCATCAAAACCACCACCATCACACCAAACCAAGCCCGAACACTATTCCTCTCCATTCGCATCTGCCTGCGACGCATCGCAAACCAAAGCCCAGCCTACAGCACCCCGAGCCTATCCGGAGCCCCCACCTTTGCAACCGTGGCTGCAGCATGCATTGAATACGCCAAGCTCGTCCTCTCCACCGTCTCCTCCTCTGCGCGCCCTCTCCTCCGTTTATCCAGCCCTTTCCCCCTGCTGCTGCTGGACGAAGCAGCCCAACTGGTGGAGGCAGAGAGCCTGGTGGCGCTCCAGACGAAAGGGCTGCGCTATGCTGTGCTCGTGGGCGATCCCAAACAGCTGCCCGCCACTATTCTGAGCAAGGTGAGCGGGGGGAAGTGGTCAGTTCGTGAATTACTCTATTGCACTCTTGTTTCAACACATGCCCCACACACTCCTCTGACTGTCAGAGTCTGACACACACTCCCTGCACTTGCCTCTGATTCCATGCCCGTGAACTCCTTGTACTCTACCTTCCTTCATTTTCCTTTTCATGCATTCGCTCTCTCTCCCAGGTAGCAGTTGAGAGCCACTACAACCGCAGCTTGTTCGAGCGCCTGCAGAGCAACGGGTGGGAGGTGCACATGCTGAGCGTGCAGTACCGCATGCACCCTGAAATCAGCTGCTTCCCCTCTCACCGCTTCTACGAGGGGCGTATCGAGGATGGTGCCAACGTATGCCACCCGTCCCACTGCCCGCAGCATCTGGAGCGTCTGTTTGGCCCGTACATGTTCATGCACGTGAGGGGCAAGGAGGAGAGGGATGTGGGGAAGGCGGGGGAAGGCGGCTCGCGCAGTATTGCAAACTCGGTGGAGGCTGCGGTGGTTCTAGCGTTGCTCAAACGGCTCTCTGACGGTGCGCCCTACTCATGTGCTCTGCACTGCAATATTCTGCTCTGCCTTCCACTACTACTTTGTGCCTTTCTCTCCTTTGCTAGTTCTGCTTCTATGATGTGCCAGATACAGCTGCTTCTCCTGCTTCTGGTGCTTCAACCTCGCCTCATAAACTCGTCTGTAACTCCCCCTGCTACCCGCTCCTCTCCTCCCACCCCAGCGCGCACAGCCTGCAAGGGCATTGCAGCAGCAGCAGCAGCAGCAGGGGCGCGCGCCCCACCACTAAAAGTGGGTCTGATATCCCCGTACAACCTGCAAGTGGACTACTTGAAGCGGGCGCTGGAGTCGCAGTCGTGGGCGCACCTGGTGGTGGAGGTGAAGAGTGTGGACGGGTTCGAGGGCCAGGAGCGCGACGTGATCATCGTCACCACTGTGTGCTCCAATGACGCTGGCTCCATTGGCTTTGTGTCCGATGCAAGGCAGTGGGTGGTGGGGGTGGGGTGATGAGGGGAGGAGGGGTGTCGGGGGGTGGGTGATGGGTGTGGGTGATGGGTGTGGGCGATGGGCGTCCACGAGTGGGTGCTTGTTGTTAGTATGTTTATGCACACTGGGTTTACCTCGGATTCCATTGGCAGTTCCTTGAGTGACCTCCTGCACTTCACGTACCTCATACCTTACTGCCTTTTGGTCTTAGAAATGGCTAATTCTTGTCTTCCCTGCATCTTCCTCTCTACCCACCTCCCCCCCTTCCCACCTTTCAATTCCCCCCGTTTCCCCCTTTCTGTCCTCCTTACTTCCCTCCTCCCGCTTCCCCCTTAACCCTTCCCCCTCCCCCTTCTCACCTTCTCCTCCCCCCCCCCCCCACCCCTCCCTTCTCCCTTCCCCGCCTGTCAGGCTGAACGTGGCAGTAACACGAGCGCGGTACAGCATGTGGGTGGTGGGCGATCGGGACACGCTGCAGCGCGGCGACACCACATGGGAGCACCTGCTCGAGGACGCGCAGCAGCGCGGCTGCCTGGTGGATGCACCGAGCGATGTGAAGCTGCGCAGAGTGGTGGAGAGGCGTCAGATGGAGTTGGGCGAGGTGGAGCAGCTGCTGCTGCCCAACTCAGGCCTCTGGGACTCACTCATTTGGGAGGTGAGACTGGTGGGGGGTGGGAGGGAAAGGGGAGTGGGATGTGGGTAGAAGGGTGTGGACACCGGCATGGGATTGTGTGATTCAGGGGGAGGGATATGTGGGGAGGTATAGATGGGATGAGCAGAGTGGAGAGCAGGTAGAGAAGGTGGTTTCAACTTGCAAGCCTCGTTCTCTGTTTCCCTTCCCCACAACCAGGCCACCTTCAGCGTGGAGTTCCAGCGCAACATGCAGCAGCTGCGCTCTCTAGACGTCATCAACGCAGTGAGGCCTCATGGGGGGACACAGGCCGCAGCGATGCACCAGGCTACGGCATGCGCTCAAGGACCCGCGTTACTATGACATCATTCACGTGCAGGCCGTGGGGAGATACCAGCTTATCTGGACCGTTGACGTCTCCCGCACCACCTTCAAGCAGGTCGCTGCTCTCTCTCTCAATCTCTCTTCCTGCTCCTCAGCTTGCTCTCGGAACCGTTTCCCCTCTCTTGCCGTCTTTTGTGTGCCCTTTAAGCACAAAAACCACCTTCTCGTCCTCCATATCCCCACGTCGCAACAGTCTCATGAGTTGCTCTTTCTCCTGTGCTTTGTTCCCTCCCCCCTTTCGTCTGCCCTCCCCTAAGCACTGTACTAAGGAGCAGATCACTTGGTTGTGGGACACGGTAGAGGAGCAGCACGTGCTCAAGAAAGAGGTATGGTCACAACAATTGCATGAGTTGCTCTTTCCCCTGTGCTCTCTCCCCTCCCCGTCGTCTGCCCTCCTCACCGTTCTTACACGTAGCTGCGGAGATAACTGCTACAACGGGAGCTAGGCTAGGGGCTAGGCACGTGTGCTCGTGTGATCTCTGCGTTCTTTAGTCCTTAGTCGTTTTCCTTGTGCGCACACTACTTGCTAGTTCACGGGGAAAGTTGGCAAGAGTTCCACTAGGAAAAGTTCAGAAAAAAAGGTACAATGAAGTTGGCATAGCAAGACTACATCAGAGCAAGCATTCAGGTCGGCCAACTGCCAGCGCAGCTTGGTCGACCGCGTTCCAGCACGACTTGGTCGACCGCGCTCCAGCAAGGCAAGGTCGGCGGCGTGCCAACGTCGCAGGTTGACGGCGTGCCAGCGTTGCTCACGCAGGACAGCAGTGCACCCGCTTCGCAGGTGCGCGTAGATGATTGGCGTGCAGAGTCCCGTCACCTGCACAGCACACACACCATGTCAACCTCGAGCTGACGACTGCCTCTGATCCGCCATGATGACCTCGGGAGACCACCACCGAGGTCGGGCTTGCCAACTTCGCTTGGGCGACCGTTGCACTCCTCCGCAGCACTTCGTCACCCAGGTAACCTGGTCGACCGGGCAACCATATCGACCAGCAGCTCCCGTACGTGCCCGTCGACCTCCCAAGACGATGACCACCTCCATCAGTCAACCTCCTCCAGGTCGACGTTCCTTCTAGTCGACCAGCTCCACGTCGACCAGTACTCCTGGTTGACCTGCTCCTCGTCGACCAGCATAGTCGTCGGCCGACCACCCACGTCGGCCACCCGAAGTTGGCGTCACGAAGTTGACGCCCCGCTACTCGACACCCAACTGCTCGGCGTCCTGAGTCGAGGTCGACGTCGGCCCTTCCTTCGTCGACCACCATGTCTACTCGACCACCTGCAGGTCGACCAGCAGTCCGTCAGCCAACCACCGAAGTCGGCTTCCCCAAGCTGACGTCACCAAGCTGACGTCCTCCGCAGGTCGACTCCCAAGTCGACCTCCCCGAAGTTGGCGCCCGTGCAGTGGTCCCCATGCAGGTTGACCTCCTCGTCAACCAGCTCGCCCACTGCTGCAGGTCGGCTGCTCCCCTCACACCCGACCACGATGTCGGCTCCGCCCAAGCGAGGACGGGGCCAACACACAACTCCCGTTGACACTCCCCTGCCGCGTTCACCCTTGGGCCCCCAACCCACACGGCAGTACTCCTCGGAGAAAAGCTCGTCGACGTGCACCCGACACACAGCACGTCGTCCACCGCACCAGGCATGCAAGAGGGCATGGCACCTACTGCTGCACATCCTCGACTTCGTTGCCCACGTCGGCCAAGCGCACCTGGCCGATGGCAACGGAGCACCGGTTGAAGGCCGGATAGTGCAGCGCCTTCGTCAGGAAATCGGCTGGCTGCTCAGCGGTCGGGATGTACTGCAGTCAGAACTTCCCGCACTTCACCATGTGCTGCAGCCAGGCCTGTCGCCGCTCCATGTGCTTGAGGTTGCCCGTCAACCCAATGCCCTCGGCGACTGTGATAGCCGACTTGTTGTCCACGCACAGGACAGTCGGCTTCCCGGCGTCCAGCTGCCGGAACTCGGCGAGGAGGAAGCGAAGGCGGCGTCCCTCCTTACTAGCTTCAGTGGCCGCCACGTACTCCGACTCGGTCGACAACAGCGTCGCGCACTTGATGCGCTGGCTCGACCAGGAGACTACAGCACCTCCGTAGACGAACACGTAGCCGTCCGTGCTCGTCCTAATCTGCTTGTCACCAGCGTCGTCGGCGTCCACGTAGCCGACCAGCTCCAGCGACTCAGGTCCACCGCCGAACTCCAGGGCGGTGTCACGTGTGTTGGCGAGGTAGGCAAGGCAGCGGTCGACCTCGCGCCAGTGCTGGTCGCTCCTCACCGTGAGGCCGCTCCCCAGCTTGTTGCAGGCGAAGGCGATGTCCGGCCTCGTCGTCATCGCCGCGAACTGCAGCGAGCCGACCTTCTGCCGGTACTCCTCCTCCTGTTGCTCCTGCGCCTCCTCGTCGTCGAAGGTGAGCTCGGCGTAGGCGCCGACCAAGATCGGCGTCTTCGGGGTGCGCCCTGTCTGCTCCTCGTCGAGGAAGCGCCTACGCAGCTTGTCGGCGTAGCCCTGCTGGTGCAGCCACAGCTTCCCCGCCGACCTGTCGCGCACGATCTCCAGCCCAAGGTACTCCTGCACCGGCGAGATCTCGCGCAGCTCGAAGGCGGCTTCCAGCAGCTCCTTCAGCTCCCTCGGCATCGCGGCGCTGCTGCTGGCGGCAAGCAGGTCGTCGACATAGACCAGCACCCAGCAGGCCACTCCACCCTCGCCGACCTTGAAGTAAAGAGCCTCGTCGACCTGGCTCTTCTTCCATCCGGCGCCGACCAGCACATCGTTGAGAGCCAAGTACCACAACAGCGGCGACTGCTTCAGCCCGTACAGGCTCTTCAGCAGCTTGCACACCCGGCCGGATCCGTCGTTGAAGTAGTCCCGCTGGGACATGTACAGCACCCGATCAAGCTTGCTCTGCAGGAAGGCGTTCTTCATGTCGAGCTGCATCAGGTTGAGGTTGAGGACGGCGACGATGCTGAGGAAGATCCTCAGCGTGACGTAGCTGCTCACCGGCGCGAACGTCTCGTCGTAGTCGGCGCCGTACACCTGTGTGAAGCACTTCACGACCAGCCTCGCCTTCTCTCGCTTGACGGTATCGTCGATGTGGTACTTCGTCGTCAACACCCACCGGTTCTTCATGACGTTCACCCCCGGCGGGCGATCGACCAGCTCCCAAGTGCCCATGTTGATGAGGCTATGAATCTCCTCCTCCATGGCGGCCTTCACCGCCGGGCCCTTCCAGCTTGCCAACGCCTCCTTCACCGTCATTGTCGAGATGTCCCAACGGTGCTCGGGGTCGGCTAGCATGTCGGGAACGAGCTCTGGAAACTCTTCATCCTCCTCGGCGTCGTCGTACAGCAGGTCGTCGTCATCATCGCCCACGTCGTACACCGTGGTGAAGGCAGCGGGGACGAAGAAGTCAGGCGGCCTCCGAAGTCGGCCTGAACGCCGTGGTCCTGGCTGGACCTCCTCGGCATCCCCTCCATCGTCGCTGTCGTCGCTGCCCTCGGCGTCCTGCTGCTCCTCAGCCGGCGTCCCATCCGACTACTCCCCTGTGGTCGGCTCCCCTACCGGCTGCTCCTTGGTTGGCGTCACTGCTGCCTGCTCCTTTGTCGGCCGCTGCTCCTCGACCTGCTTCTCGAACTGCTCCTCCCCTGTCGACGTCGACTGCAATCCCACGTCGACCTGCCGCTCATCACGTCGGCCACCGGCGATGCACTTGGCCAAAGGCGACGTCCCACTACTCCCCTCATCGCCGGAGGCCGACACCGTGGTCAGCCCACGCAGGTCGGCCACGAGGGGAGGGGCAGGGGTTGGAGGGGGAGGGGTAGAAGGGCGGACGTCCTCGACGTCCTCAGTAGCAAGCTCACCGACCTCGGCAAGCAGCGGCAGCGTCGCCGACGAGATGTCAGAGGGCGGGGTGGACGACGAGCGGCCGGACACCGGCCCATGCTCCGTCTTCCACTCGGCCAGCGACATCTCCTCGTAGAACACCACGTCCAACGTGGTGACCACCCGGTCGGTGTCGACGTCGAGGAGCTCCCAGCCCTTGCTCGCCGCCGACACGCCAAGGTGCAGGCCCCACCTGGCCTTCGGCTGCAGCTTCCCACCACGCTGCTGCTCGGGGACTAAGAACTGCGCAATGCAGCCCCACACCCGCGCCAGCGACAAGTCGGGCTTTTTCCGGTCAGCAGCTGGTACGGCATCGTCCCCGGCGGCAGCGTCGACCTCTCAAGGTAGTTGCGCACCCAGACGGCCTGCCGGAGAGCGAGGTGCCACCAGTGGTGCTGCACGCCCATGTGCAGCAGCATTGTCCGCACCGACTCCACCACTGTCCTCATCTCCTGCTCCGCCATGCCGTTCTGCTGCGGGGTGTATGGGCAGGTCAGGTCGTGGACGATCCCCTTGCCGTTCACGAAGTCGGTGAACTGCTTCCCGAGGAACTCCCCTCCCCGGTCAGAGCGCAGCATTAACACCGACTTCTTCGTCTGCCGCTCAGCCACCGCCAGCCACTGCACGAACACCGGCAACGCATCTGACTTCTTGGTGACCAACTTCACCCAAACGTAGCGGGTCTTGCGGTCCTTCAGCAGCAAGAAGTACAGGCTGCCGTCCTTGGCACCCACGCGGAAAGGCCCGCACAGGTCGATGTGCACGACGGCCAGCATGTCGTCGGCGTCGGAGCCTTGGTCGGGGAAGGTGTGCCGCGCCAGTTTCCCGCCGACGCACGAGACACACGGCCGACACACAAGACACCTCCCCTGCTGCTGAGACGAGTAGCATGCCGTCTCCGTCCTCCTGCAGCTTCACACCGTGCTCCTTCAGTTGGCTGGCCGACAGCAGGTTGGCCCGCACACCCGGGACGTACAGCACGTCGGGGATGAGCACCTCCTTCCCGGCCTCCCCTTGCAGAGCGACTGTGCCACGGCCCTGGACGTCCTGCAGCGCCCCATTGAAGCCGCGCACATGCCTGATGGCGCCGCTCGGCTGCAGGTCGACGAAGGCTTCCTTTCGTCCCCATCAGGTGGTGGGAGCAGCCGCTGTCGAGCAGGACCACCGCCGGGTTCGCGTGCACTGCTGCCGCCACCGCCTGGAAGTCCTCTCCGGCCTCCGGTGCCAGAGAGATGGTCGGCTCCACGACGCCGACCAGCGAGCACGACGCCGTCTTGTCGTCTCGCCCCTTGCCGCCTGCAGCGGAGTCGGTGTCCTTCGCCGAAGTCGATGTCTTGGTCGACTGCTTCTCCTTGCACAGCTGGTTTCCTCCACGACGAGGACGTCGGCTGCCAGACCTCCCACGGCCTCCCTTAGTGTCGTCGTCGTCGGAGTCACTGCGGTTGGGACACTCGAAGGAGAGATGGCCGGGGTCGCCGCACAGCCAGCATTCCTGTCGTCGACCTCCTCCCCCTCGACCGTTGTCCTTGGTCGACTTCTTGTCGACCTCCTTGGCCGGCTTCCAGCCACTGTTACTGCCGTCGCCCAACTGCCCACGCTGTCCTGGTCAGCCTCCTTGCTTCGCCGAGGCGACGAAGTGGGCCTGCGCCAAGAGTTCCTATGACTGCTCAGCCTCCTGCATCGCCTCATCCTGCAGGATGTACGAGGTCAAATTGTCCTCGTTGAGCGTCGACCTCGTGCTCGGCGCCATGGACATCCGCTTCAGGAGGTTATAGCTGCTAGAAAGTCCCTGCATGACATAGGTGATGTACGACGCCGTGGAGTACTGCGCGCCGGCCATTCTGATTGTGGCGAGAATTCGCCTGGCTTGGTTGCAGTAGTCGGTCGCACTCTCCTCGTCGCCCATACGCAGGTGTGTTAGCTGTCCCTCCAGCTGGGCGATGAACAGGTCGTCGGTGACCTTGTACGTCGACTCAATGAAGTGCCACGCCCGGTGGCCGGCGTCGATGTACTCCCGGCACCACTTCAAGGCGATCTGCATGCCAGGCGAGCAGCACCGCGAGACGACCATGAAGGTCAACAGCTGCACGTTGCGAAACTCCGCCCGCAAGTCGGGGTGGTGCTCCCCCGGCGTCGCCACGGTCCCTCGGGCGAAGCCGATCAGCCCGGCCATCTCCAACTGGGGCTCGATAGCTTCCTTCCAGGTGAGAATGTCGGGTCGACCGACCAGTGGGGGGGTGACTGAGATCCTGTCCGGCGTGAACTTGAGGTAGCCGTAGCTCGGCGCAATCCCACCTGCCGTCACCTGGGACGCCGACATCGGCGATAGCCCACTCCGTCGACCTCCGACGTCACCCCGCAAATAGCCTGCAGCCGCCGACGACTGCATCCCTCGCGCCTGAACGCCGCCGACTTCACCGGCGTGTATCACACCTCTCTGCCTCGACGTGCCTCCAGCACTGCTGCCGACTTGACCACCACCGGCGTTGACGCCCACGTCGACGCCGCCTTCGTTGTTCACCGGACGAGGAGAGGCAGGTCGAGACGGGTGCTCCGTCGCCCACATGGAGCGGAGTCCAGCCTCGACGACCGGCCAGGGCAAGTCGCCATACTCGTTGGCCTCGTGCTTCCTCCTCGCGTTCTCCAACCGTGCCTCTAGGGTGTCCACCACCCCCGCGTCACCTACGGCTCCTACCATAGTGACTACCGCACAGTTGCCGGCCTGCAACTACGAAATAGGTAAGTGGTGTCTACGTCGACATGACTAAAAGGTAAGTCGTGTGCCGTCCACGCTCACCGCACCATGCGGAGATAACTGCTACAACGGGAGCTAGGCTACGGGCTAGGCACGTGTGCTCGTGTGATCTCTGCGTTCGTTAGTAGTCATTTTCCTTGTGCGCACACTACTTGCTAGTTCACGGGGAAAGTTGGCAAGAGTTCCACTAGGAAAAGTTCATAAAAAAAGGTACAATGAAGTTGGCATAGCAAGACTACATCAGAGCAAGCATTCAGGTCGGCCAACTGCCAGCGCAGCTTGGTCGACTGCGTTCCAGCACGACTTGGTCGACCGTGCTCCAGCAAGGCAAGGTCGACGGCGTGCCAACATCGCAGGTTGACGGCGTGCCAGCGTTGCTCACGCAGGACAGCAGTGCACCCGCTTCGCAGGTGCGCGCAGATGATTGGCATGCAGAGTCCCGTCACCTGCACAGCGCACACACCACGTCAACCTCGAGCTAACGTTTGCCTCTGATCCGCCATGACGACCTCGGGATACCACCACCGAGGTCGGGCTTGCCAACTTCGCTTGGGCGACCGTCGCACTCCTCCGCAGCACTTCGTCACCCAGGTAACCTGGTCGACCGGGCAACCATGTTGACCAGTAGCTCCCGTACGTGCCCGTCGACCTCCCAAGTCGACGACCACCTCCATCAGTCGACCTCCTCCAGGTCGACGTTCCTTCTGGTCGACCAGCTCCACGTCGACCAGTACTCCTGGTCGACCTGCTCCTCATCGACCAGCATAGTCGTCGTCACGAAGTTGACGCCCCGCTACCCGACACCCAGCTGCTCGGCGTCCTGAGTCGAGGTCGACGTCGGCCCCTCCTTCGTCGACCACCAGGTCTAGTCGACAACCCGCAGGTTGACCAGCAGTCCGTCAGCCAACCACCGAAGTCGGCTTCCCCAAGCTGACGTCACCAAGTTGACGTCCTCCGCAGGTCGACTCCCAAGTCGACCTCCCCGAAGTTGGCGCCCGTGCAGTGGTCCCCGTGCAGGTCGACCTCCTCGTCAACCAGCTCGCCCACTGCTGCAGGTCGGCTGCTCCCCTCACACCCGACCACGATGTCGGCTCCGCCCAAGCGAGGACGGGGCCAACACACAACTCCCGTTGACAGGAGCAGGTCATCCGGGTGTGGGACGTGGTGGAGGAGCAGCACGTGCTCAAGTGGCTGCGCCGCCTGGAGGGAGGCCTTGGAACCTACTCTCACGAGTCGCTCGACCGCTGTGCGCACTGTGATGACCACCTTGCTCGCAAGGTGCAGCCGCTGCAGTTCCGGAAAGACCCGGGGTTTACATGACACCGGGCTAAGGCATCGTCACTCGATGTAGCTGCTGAAGAAGGTACGATTGGTTGGTTCAAGTGGTTAGAAATGTCCAGTGAGCAAAATAACTCTTTTCAGTAGAAGGTGTGCTCGTTGTCTAATGCACTGGTTTCTTTCCTTCAGTTGATGTTTAGATTGGTTTGTCCCTGTCCCCTTCACCTGTCCACTTACTCTTGTACTTGTCTCCTCCCTCCCCTCCCTTACACTTTCCCTCCCTTCCTCTCTCCCTCCCTCCCTCCCTTCCCTCCCTCCCTTGCTCCCTCCTCCCTTCCCTCCCTCCCTCCCTTCCCTCCATCCCTTCCCTCCCTCCCTCCTCCCCGCCCACCAGAGAGCGCCCTGGAGCGAGCACCAGTGGACGAGAGTGTGCTGCTGATGAAGTTCTACCAGCTGTCGTTGGGGTCGGCGCGGCAGCTGCTCACAGCAGCGCAGGGCGAGCTGCCCTTCGAGGTGAACGAGCAGGAGGCGCTCATCGTGCACTACTTGGGGAGCCTCTTTGTGCTCGGCCGCTCCGGCACCGGCAAGACCACCATTTTCACCCACCGCTTGCTGCGCCTGGAGCGGATGTTTCTTCGAGCCATGGGGGAGCGTGGCCAGTTGGGTCCTGCTGTGGAGACTGGGAGTGGGGTTAGTGGGAGGGGAAGCGCGGTTCGTGCGCGCGTGGGGGGAGAGGGAGGACGAGGGAAGGCGGTGGGTGAAGGGAAGGGGGGTAGAGAGGAAGGAGGGGAGGACGGGGAGGGCAGGGAAGCGAGGGGTGTGGGGACGCTGCGGCAGGTGATTGTGACTCTGAGCTCGAGGCTGTGTGCTGCGATTCGCCACCACGTGTACAAAGTTAGACGGTGAGTGCTTTGAAGGGTTGTGCTGTTGTGTGTGTGAATGGGGATGGCTTGACTGGGTGGGGATGGCGTGATAGGGTGGAGATGTGAATGGGGATGGCGATGGGACGCTATCTTCACGCTCCAGTGTCGCTCCTTCCCTTCTTCCCCCTTTCCCCCACCCCACCCGACTGTTTCCAACTCCTTTTCTCTCCAAGGACTCTGCCACCCTCCCATCTATTACTCAAGCAGCCTCCTGTTCCAATTTCGATGTATCCTTTCACTTACACAACCACCCCCTTATGCTCTCGCTCACACTTTCGCGCATGCTCTCACTTACTCCCACGCATTCGCTAACTAACAGCTATGTGTTCATCCCTGTGTGTCCTGTCTTGTCTCTATCAGAACCATGCTGGAAGCAGATGCCATCCTCCCTGCCGGCACCGCACCTCCAAACACAGCCGC
This sequence comes from Closterium sp. NIES-65, assembly GCA_948144175.1. Taxonomy (NCBI): domain Eukaryota; kingdom Viridiplantae; phylum Streptophyta; class Zygnematophyceae; order Desmidiales; family Closteriaceae; genus Closterium; species Closterium sp. NIES-65. The sequence goes on from CANXME010002420.1 coordinate 1,320,146, forward strand.
GGGCGGGCAGGAGCAGGAGCAGCAGCAGGGAGAAACAGGGGAGGTGGAGGAGCTTTTACTATCGGAAGAAGCAGAGGAGAAACTCGTGGGAGATTTGCCCGAGTCTCTCGACGAGGTGCAGCCTGATGCCTATCCCCTAGTGCTGACTTTCAAGAAGCTTCTCAACATGGTCAATGCCACGCTGGCACGGCCGTTCCAGCCGGACGGGGTGAAGGCTGGTGGTGGGTGGCATGGGAAGACGGCGACGGGTGGTGGGTGGAAGAGGGGGGAGTATAGGGCTCAGGGTGCTGGGGAGAAGGGTGGCAATGGCAGTGACGTCGATGGGAGCGAGTATTTTTCACAGGATGGTGATGATGAAGATGAAGAGGAGGAAGAGGAGGATGAGGATGAAGAGGATGAGTGGGGCCCATCGTACCATCAGTCACACTGGCACAGGGATAGGGCGCAAGGCACAAGGGGAGCCAGCAGCAACAACGCCGGCTACAGCACCACTGGGGTGCTGTCTCTACCTGAAGAGGTGGACTATGACCGTTTCGAGTCCCTCTATTGGCCTCATTTCAACACATCCGTGACTCGCAAGTTCGACGCCTTGCTGGTCTACAAGGAGTTCTTCTCGCACATCAAAGGCTCCCTGCACGCCCTCAGGTCGCCCCGGGGGCGCCTGTCTCAGGAAGCATACGTAGCCCTCTCACACACCCGCACTTCAAGCTTTGATGAGGCGCAGAGGGAGGTGATCTATGGGCTGTACTCGCAGTATGAGAGGATGAAGCGGCAGAGGAGGGACCACGATCTATGTGATTATGTGTACCACGTGCATAGGGAGCTGGCACGAGGAGCCACTAGGATCTGCACGCCTGCTTCTCTTGCTGCTGCAGCTGCCACTACTGGCACTGCTGCCAACGCTGCTGCCATGGGCGCTGCTTCTCGTGCCACCAACAGGTCTGTTGCCTCTCGCGGTGGCGGTGGTGGTGGAGATGACAAAGTTCGCTGTGGCCCGCCCTTCCAGTATGTGTATGTGGACGAGGTGCAGGATTTGACCCAGGCGCAGATAGCCATCCTGTGCTTCCTCTGCGCCAACACCTCTGATGGGTTTGTCTTTGCGGGGGACACGGCGCAGACCATTGCGAGGGGGGTGGATTTCCGGTTTCAGGACATCCGGAGGCTGTTCTACGAGCTGTTTCTGGGGAGGAAGGTGGATGTCGTGGGGGATGCAGGGAGTGAGGGGGTGGAGGGCGGAGGAGGTGGGGGTGCTAGCAGTGGTGGTGCTGCTGGTGGCGCGGGGGAGAGAGAGAGTGGGACAGAGGAGGGGCGCGGACGGGAGAAGCAAGGGAGGTGGGCAGGGGCAGCAGCCGCGCGAGGCAAGCACAAGGTGTCTGGCAAAGGGAGGAGGATGCTCGAAGAGGTGGGGAGTGGAGCAGCAGCAGCGTCAGCAGCAACACTGACTGTGGGTGCAGCACAGGGCTCAGACAGGGACAGAGCAGAGCAGAGCAAGGGGGAGACAAGAGGAAAGGCAGGCGCAGCAGCCCAAGAGCGATCATCCCGCACAGAAATGCCGGATCTCTTCTTCCTCTCACAACGGCATAGTGCGTCTGGCTGATAGTGTGGTGCGCGTGCTGCTGCACTTCTTCCCCCACGCTGTGGACCGCCTTGCACCGGAGTTCAGCCTCATTGATGGGGAGGCGCCCGTGTTCCTGGATGCTATGGAGGGAGACGATATCGTCACGCAGCTGTTTGGGAAGAAGGGCGCGATTGGTGGCGGAGGGTGCGAGTTTGGAGCAGAGAAGGTAGGGTGCCATGGACTGAGCAGGAGGGGGGTGGGGGGGGGTGGTTGCAGAGACAATGAAGGGAGTTGGGAGAGGAGGGGGCACAGAGAAGTGATGGATGTTTGGCCAACCTGGTCAAGAACGTGAGTATTCTTTTTCTTGTGCCGTGTGTTTCACTTGCTTTCTGGTGCTATTGAGCCATCTGATGTTCCCCCTCCTGCTGATTTCCTCCCGCTGATTCTTTTCTGCTGATTCCCTCCTTCTACGACCTCCCCTCCTGGCTTGCATCAGGTCATATTGGTGCGCGATGCGGAAAGCTGCACAGAGCTGGTGAAGCGGATCGGGTCAAAGGGACTCGTGCTCAGCGTGCACGAGTGCAAGGGGCTGGAGTTCCATGTGAACTCACTCTTCATCACCGCATTGGGGGGATAAAGTTCTTGGTAAACCGTACCATCCTCCCTTGTCATGCACTTCCATGGAACTCCTTCCCCTTTGCTCTAGCTTCAACAAGTCTCTGAATAACGTAATCCCCGCTGCTAGAACGATCACTCCCTCATTTTCCACAGACATCTCCTATTTATCCATAACCCATTTCTCTCCCACCCAACCCCTTTCACCCATTTATCCCCTCCACTCCGCTCTCCCCAGGATGCCCTGGTGTACAATTTCTTCTCGGGCTCGCCTATGGCGTCCAGCTGGCGGCTGCTGTACCACTACATGCGCGACCACTCGCTCATCCCCTCCGCTGAGGACGGCTCTGGCCGCTGGCAGTGCCCCTCCTTTGACCCCAAGCGGTGCGTGGTTGTGAAGAATGCCAAGAATTTGTTTCCATGGTGCTAACATTGCATTGTTTAGCCATAAAAGCAAACTCACATTCTACTCTTCCACTAATATTTGCACCCACTGTCTTCCCTCTGTGCCTCCTTCCGCTTATTCCCATCATTACCTCACAGCCCCTCCACTCCCCTTTGCTTCCCTCGTTTCTTATTTGTTCTCCTTTCTGAAACACACAATCTCCTTTACACCTGACTGGAGTAACACGACTCAACTCGTTTCCATTCCAGCTCACTCACATCACAGCATCTCCCCCACTCTCTTCTCTTCCCCCCATCCTCACCAGGCACAACCTCCTGTGCAGTGAGCTGAAGCAGCTATACGTGGTGCTAACACGAGCGCGGCAGCGGCTGTGGATATACGAGGAGGACGAGGGGGCGAGGCGGCCGGCCATGGACCTGTGGGGAGCCATGGGCGTGGTGGCAGTGAAGGCACTCACGGCCGACCTTCTCATGTCCATGCACACAGAATCGTCGCCCGAGGGGTGGCATAAAAGGGGCACTAAGGTGAGATCTGAGTTGAGCCAATTAGAAGAGTATGGAAGGCGCGGGACGGGGAAAGAAAAGATTCATATTGTTTCCTTGCCACTCATCTTAACCCCACCCCTCCCCCGCACTTCCTGTCCGTCCTTTGTCTCCCCCCTCCCTTTATTTCTCCGACATTCACTTACCACTCCGCTCTCTCCACTCTCATCTGCCTCCTGCCTCTCCCATCTTGCCTCTCCGATCTTGCCTCTCCCATCTTGCCTCTCCCATCTTGCCTCTCCCATCTCGCCTCTCCCATCTCGCCTCTCCCCTCTCCCCTCTGCCTTATTCCCTCTGTAACTGCCTCCAATCTGCTGCTCCCTTCTCTCGCAGCTGTTCAACGCAGCCCAGTTCGAGGCAGCAGTGCTCAGCTTTGAGCGAGCAGGCGACGAGCACAGTGCAGCGGTGGCACGGGCAGCGCTGCTGCAGCAGACAGCCAAGAGGCTACAGGGCACGGACCCCAAGAAGGCCAGCAAGATGTTTCAGGACGCCGCAGACGCGTTTCTGAAAGTGGACAAGCCGAGGGATGCCGCCCGGTGCTTGATCAGTGCGGGCAAGATGAAGCAAGCAGGTGAGGAACGGTGGAGTGAGGTGGATGAGATAGGGGGAAGGGACGTGAAGGAAGAGGGCAGGGGTGGTTGAGAGGAGGGCAGTGACATGACCTGAGAGGCGTGTTTGAAGGAGAGATCTGGCTGCTGTTTCGCTTGCTTGAAGAGCTGTATATGATTCCTCTCCCTCCCTGTCTCGTCCTTCCACCTTTCTTCCTTTTCAACACTCACTTGTGAAGGTGGTTATCAGTGATTTGTAACACTCTTTGATCTGCTTTCATACGTCCTCCTTTCTCCCGGGGCACCAACCAGGCGATGTGTATCGGGACAGGTGTGTGCCACCCATGTGGGTGAAATCAGGGGAGTGCTACGAGCTCGCAGCGATGGCAGAGGAAGCAGCACAGTGCTTTGCACAAGTGTGGGAGGTGGAGAGGGCGCTGCTTGTGTGAGCACAGAACCGGCTGTACACTCTCGGAGTGTCCCTGCTGCACGTGTGGCAGGGACAGGTTGAGGAGGGAATGAGAGCAGTGAAAGTAAAGCAAAACCAGCAAGGCCAGCAGCTGCAGCAGCAGAAGCAGGAGGAGGAAGAGGAAAAGAAGTGGAAGCAGCGAGAAAGGCTGGTCATTCGAAAGAACGCAGAGTTCCTGCAGCAGGCTGCTATGTTATACTATCGCAAGAAGAACACGAGCGAGGTGATGATATTTGTGCATCAGCTCCCCTCGCTGGCAAAGAAGCGGCAGTTCCTCGAGAGGCGAGACTTCTTCGGTGAGTTGCTCCAGATTGAGATAACTGAGGGGAATTTCCAGCGGGCAGCTGAAATGATGCTCAAGAAAGGAGACATGGTTGGGGCAGCAAGAATGTTTCTTGGGCAGAAGGAATGGGGGCCGGCGTTTGAGTGTGCGATGGGTGCGGCTCGTGTCGTGAGCATGTGGGCGAATCAGAATAAGGGATGGCCATTGAATGTTCGGGAGCGGAAGCAAGAGAAGGTTGAGAAGCAAGAGGTGATAGCGGAGACCAGGAAAGCCAAATTGCCGCTAGGATTGGGAAAGGAGGATGAGGGAAAGAGGGTTAAAGTGAAAGCAGAAAACGGTGAAGCTGTTCCAAACGCATGGGAGGCGAGGGCTGATGCGGATGAGAGTGAAACAGAAGTCCAGGGCAAGATAGACGCTCCAGAGGGAGGGGGAAAGCAGCAGAAAGCGGAAACGCAGGAGAAAGCGGAAAAGCAGGAGGGCGTGGAGAGGAATGTAGGTGAAAATATAGATGCGACTATGGATGCGCTGGAGACAGCTGTTGCCTTGTGGGTGTGGGAGAGGAAGGACAGGGAGCAGGGAAAGGACGTGAAAGATCTAGAAGAGGGGAGTTCAGTCGGATTGGGGATTCAAGGACTGGGTGGGGTGTCAGGGAGGGAGGGCGGGGAGGTGGATGAGAGGGAGGGCTTGGAGGCTTTCACGCTGCTGTGGCTGCGGGATTTCCACGCTCTGGCCAGTGCAACTGGGCGTGGGAGGCAGGTGGACTCGGGTGGGGAAGAGATGGACAAATGGTGGCAGCTGCTGATTCGGTGCCGTGCGGATGAGCTGCTTGGTATGGTGGGTGCGATGGGGAAAGGCGCTCTGGGAGGTGAGTCTGCAGGGCAAGCGGGGGTGGTACCCGAGGAAGGGGAGGAAGAGGAGGAGGATTTGGGATTGGGTGAAAGGAGTCTTGCTGCTGAAGTGCTGGTGAGCTGGAAGGGTCTCTTGTTGAGCATCCAGCGAGCCAAAGCATCTCTTTCTCATCACGCCAGCACCTCCCTTCCTCGCTCAAGTGCCACACCCTCTGCCCCAATACTCCCTTCTCCCGCCAAGCCTGCTGCTAACCAGCCCTCTCGGCCATCGCCTGGAGCAGCAGCAGCAGTTGTGACTCTTCGGCCCGAATGGCAGGCAGTAAACCAAGGAGCTCCACAGCAGTTGCAGCAGCAGGAGCAAGCGCAGAAACAGAAGCACCAAGAGGAGTTGCCGTTTGAGGTGGAATGGAGGGAGGTGAAGGTGTGGTGGGGGCGGTGGAGTGAAAGAGTTGCAGCCATGGTATCAGCACTGCAGAGACTGCAGAGGCGCAGAGAGCTACCCTCATATGCGCCCTGGCTAGATGCCACCTTCCACCTGCTCGCTGTCTCCTCCCCTGCTTCCTCCTCCTCCTCCCACTCCACCTCCCACGTTCTCGCCTCCTCCTCTGCCCAGTCCTTTCTGGTCGGCCTGTCATCTGCTCATTGGCTGAACCCTGTGCAAGCAGCAGTTAGCCACCTGCCGGATCAGGGCACGCGGGGGGAGGTAGCAAGAGAGGCTGCAGCCAGGGCAGGTGCTATCTACTGGGCAAGGCAGGCAAGTGAGATGGTCAAGGAATGTGCGGCTGTGATGCAGCAAGCTATGAGATCTCTGGAGAAGGGTTTGCTCGGTAGGAGGGAGCGTGGTGCGGCAGGTGATAAGAAGCGAGCCAGAGAGCTGCACTTGCAGCTTGAGCTTTGGGTGGAAATCCACGCGTTGCTTCAGTTTGCAATAGATTTGTGTGGGGGTGGGAGGCAAGAGCAGAATCTGCAGCAGGGAGAGGAACAGAGCAGCCAGGTGCAAGGGGCAGGCCGGGTGGGTGAGGAGGGGGGGATAGCGCAAATGGCAGGGGACGTGGAGATATGGAAAGAACAGCAGGAGAGAGCGACCTTGTGGCTGCTCTTGTTGCTCTTCCCTGTGACGAGCCCTCTCCCTCGCTCCGTGGCATTTGTGGTGGCACGGTGGAGGGAGGATGCGCGAGCACGGACCTTGATGCGCTAGTGGGCTTGCTCGTGTGTCCAGAGTTGTGTGGTGGAAGGGCAGAAGAAGCAGCGGCGACTAGAGGAGGAGCGGCAGAGGGAGGAGGAGCACCGGTAGAAGGAGGAGAAACGGCAGCAGCAGGAGGAGGAGGAACGGCAGAGGGAGGAGGAGCAACGGCTGCAGCAGGAGGAGCAGCAGCAGGAGGGGAGGGATGAGGATGAGGAGGACGAGGAGGTGCAACAGCAGCAGCAGCAGCAAGAACTCATAGACCCGTTGGTTCCTCTAGGATCGTTCGCCCAGCTGATGCAGGTGCTGCCGTATCTCGGGTCATGGTGGATCCGTAGGGAGTGCCAAGACTTGATAGCGCTGATGCCGCCCACGAGAATGGATGTGTGTGCTCAAATGCTTCAGGGGGCGCAATAGGAGCTTGAGGGCCAGTCTCTTGCACTCCAGGAGCTCTCTTTTCTCCTTGGATCTGTGGCACTTGACATGTGGGGCGTCGCCTTGAACCATGTTTACAAGGTGAGTGCTGCTATTGGGCGATGTTACATTGGTCTTGGTTGTACCTATTTATATTGCGTTTCTAATTTGAGTCACTGTCGGAAAAATTGGAGTTGTTGAATGAATTTTGAGCTGGTCATTTCAAAATGTGACAAACCATCTGGTATAATTCTATGCCCTTTTCCTGTCCTTGCACTGTCTGTGAGTGGTTGCTTGCAGTGGTGCTACTGGGATGTGAATGGTTTCGTTTCCTTTCCAGTGTTCCTCAGCTTGGCAGAAAGAGCAGCAGTCCATACGTGTGCAGCCATCACGAATCTGGAGAATCTCGTCATTCCCACCTCCCTCGCTTCCCTCCACCTAGAAGGCCAGCACTACTCCAACCTCTGCACCCACATGCTTATGTGGTCTTCGAATCGAAACCCTTCTACTCTCGCTGAACGTTCTCTCGCCTCTCCTTGATACCCTCATCCGCTTCCTCGTGTTTGAGCCAGAGAACCTAATTTGGTGGCCGATCAGGAGTGGTGTGGCTCCAGCGGAACGTGGCTCCCTCTTCCTCCGCCTCCTTGTTCTTGTTGCCGTCTCTGTCTGCAATGTCGACCGTCACCACGGCCATGAGTTCTTCTCCTACCTTGTAGACCACCTCCTGATCCTCTTCTCCCCTCTCGACCGGCTCCCCAACCCGCTCATCTCCACCCTTCCTCCAAAACTATACTACGATCTCAAGAACATGTTCAGGAGGGATAAACCCGCACCAGGTCCCAACTACTTTTACCAGATGCTAACCCGTAACATGCGCGCCATGCAAGACCCTTTGGTGGTGCTTCGGCTGCAGGGGTCTTGGAGTATTCCAGCCTATGAATGGAAGGCCAGCCTGCCGTACTTAGATGTTGAGTTCACCCCGGAAGTTGCTGCTCATGCTGCTGCTGCTGGACGTGTAAATGGAGGGCAACAGTGCTTCTCAGTGTTTTCTCTTTAGAATCTGACAGGGTACCGGGTTCCACTGCTGGGTGGTAACACTGAGAATGCAGCCGATGCTGTTGCGGCCGCTGCTGTTGATGAGGAGGAGGATGGCGGTGCTGGTGATGGTACGGTTGGTGAGGAAGGAGCTGGTGCTGAATCTGGTGCCGGAGCCGACTCAGACTCAACAACAGAGGCAGCGGTGGCACCTCAAAGCGGAGAGAGTCTAGAGCAGGGGGATGAGTGGGGTGGTGATGAAGAGGGGAAGGCAGGTACAGTTGGTGGTGCTGGGAAGCACGTGGGGAAGGAGTTGAAGAATGCGCAGCTGCAGACCGACGAGCGGGAGGAGGTGGACGGTGTCAAGATCGCGCTGAGGATCACACAGCAGCTGCGCAGCTGCCTGCACCAGGTAGGAGAAGCTCAGGCTGTATAAGCAGCAGCTTGCCTTGTTAACTTCCCCTTGCTGACTTCCCCTTGTTGATTTCCCGTTGCTGATTGTTTCAGTTCGGTTAATGTGTGCCTTTCGATGCCAACCCATGGCTTGGCTGCATGCTTTGCTTCATCCACCCTGTGCTAGTGTAACGTAGACCAGAATCATTTCTTCATCGTCCCATCAACTGCCATTTCCTTCCGAGCAATTTTGTAGAGCTTTCAGAAACCGCTCCATTTCCTTCCGAGCAATTCTGTAGAGTTTTCAGAAACCGCTCGTTCTTTCCTTTGCAACTGTCCTCCTTCAGGCTCGTGAGCGGCTGCACGAGGACTTGTCCCCGCTCCAGCAGTGCAGCAGGGAGGCACGGAGGGCGTTGACTCTCAAGCTTCAGTCCGTCAGTGCAAGCTAGCGCGCCTTTTACCTCAAGGAGTACAAGGAACATGCGTGCCCTTTGAAGGTGCGCACTTCAGCTCTCTCTGTTCCCTGCACTTCTGTCTTGCTTTTGTTTTCTGAAGTTTTTTAGCCCGCTCAGAAATCCACATTGGATAAGGTGGTCAGCTATATTCTTGAGGTCCTTTCATAGTCATTTTTCTATGGTCTGCTTCCCATGTTGTCTTGACCCGGCAACCCTGCCATCGCTGCTCTCTTTCCGTCTCCTTGTCGTCTTCATCGTCCTCTGTTGTCATCTTGATCTCACACCATGCCGTCTACTCAATCGTCACCTGTGCCCGATTCCGCGTCACTGTTACAGGTTGACATGGACGCGTTTCTGGCCCTGATTCAGGAGGGTGTGAGGCAGCTGAAGCAGCTGCTGCAGCAGGGGGGCTCGGGCACAGGACAGGGCCAGCAGGAGCGGAAAGGGCAGGGGCGTGGGTGGTCAGAGGAGGAGGCGGAGAAGCATGAGCAGCTGTTGGAAGAGGCTCTGGATGCAGAAGAATCACTTGCGGCTGCAACCAGTGCCGTCCACCATTCGTACGCTTCCATTCTTATCCTCTTCATACTCTTCTCATCTTTTCCTCATCCTCCTCCGCGTCCTCTTCCCCATCCGCGTGTCATCGAGCCATGCCTTGCTTATCATTCAATCTCAATCCTTCTATCTGCCCCATGTTGTGTATGCTTCCAAGACGTAGTACACTCGTTTGTCCGAGCTTCCATAATGCCCTATCGCATCCTCTCATCGTTATTATGACGGTTCATCTCACCCCATTCTTACCGCACCATTATGCCCTGTGTCCTATTCTTATCGCACTATTATGCCCTGCGTCCCATTCTTACCGCACCCAGCCCCTCACCCTCTTCCGACAGGCACGCTGGTCATGCGTCTGCCTCTGTGAGTTGGCTCCACAGCACAGCCATTGGTCCCCTCTCCAACCTCCTCTCCCAGCACAAGGCTCTGGAGCACCGGCTCAAGCAGCTGCTGCACTCCACAGAGAAGGAAGGGGCAAGTGCACAGGGTGGTTCTGGAAAGGGGAGTGGGAGGGTGAAGCAAGAGGGAAGCAGTGGGGTGCAGGAGCCTGGAGGAGGGAAAGGGAAGGGGAAGAAGGGAGCGGGCCGCAGTGGAGGGAAGGATGGTGGCAAAGGAGGGAAGAAGCAACGAGGGGGCAGGTCAAGGAGGCGATATTGATCAGTTGTTTCAGTACTAGTCGTTAATGTTCAGACCTGTAGAGCAAGTGTGGGGGCAAATCGTGCATGTGCAGGCACTGTCTGTGCAATGCAAACATTGCATTTCAATCAGGTCAAGGTAGCCATTTGCAATTCAGTGTGATGTGAGATGTGGCGACACAAATTGGATCACTGTAGCAAATAACATCTGAGATTTTCTCAGGCAAGTTGCATGCCATGCTCCATTCTTCAAGCTCCAGATATTCAGCTCCGCATCTCTGTCTGGGTTGCCTCCTGTCATACACAGAAGCTACTGCTGGTGAAGATGGTGTGGGAGTGGGAAGCATTGAGGTGGAAGCATTAGTGAGGAACGTTGTGGTCAGCAGGGGTGTTTGAGCCCAAGTAAGCATGCATCATGTCTTCTCTTGTCTCAATCAAAATGCCTTTCGAATGGCCATAAGCAAGCCACTGTAACTCAAGTACACCACACCACCATATACCACGATTCTCTTATGCGTGATGACAAGTTCTGGTTTGTAGGATAGCTCGTAGTAGAATATACATGATAAAGCATTTCTCACTAGTATTTTTCTCCTTTGGGACAAGTATCTATATAGCCTACACCCAAAGCCACACAGGCATGGCTCATGGAGCCTGCCCTCATGTACCCCTTGCCCAACCAGCCCGGCACCTGCTTCTGCCTGGCACATGACCATTTTCCAACTCTGCAAAAAGCAAGTTGAACCAACCACTACCATTCCATGTCTCACTCCTCCACATGCATACCTCCCCTCATTCTTCACGCCCCTTACCTCCATGCCTCTCCTCACTCTCCCCTAGACAGTCACAATCAACCCTTCCTTCACCTCACCTCCCGTTCATCATCACTCCGTGCCACCCAGCCTGCCTATCCACCTGCGCACATCATCGTTGCGAAGGCAACCCCCTTCAGTGGGCCAGAGAGCTGTCAGCTTGCTCAAGGCAGACAGATGCTGCAGCCCATCATTCGAGACTGCCGACCTACCTAGACCAAGGCTCTCTAACCCTGTCAGCTGCGCTACATTGACCATGCCAGCATTTGTCACACCTGTACATCCACCAAACTCCAAGGATTTGAGAGAGGAAAGGGGTGTCAAGTGCGCCAGACTAGCATCGTTCAGCTTAGTATCATGGAGATAGAGCTCCTTGAGACTGGCCAAGGAACCGATGCCTTCCAGGGCACTGTCTGCCATGTCTGTGCTGCTGAGGTTTAGCGTTTTCAGCAGCGGCAGCCTGTATAGGTGCTTGATGCCCATTGCACTAAAGCCTGAGCTACACGCTAAGTTAATGCTCGTCAGATGGGTCATCATGGACACATGGGCGAGCATGGTTTCTGAGAGGCCTTTGAGGTTCTTCAGGTCCAGACCGGTCTTTTGTGATGCTGACTTGATTGCCTGGCGAGAACGGCGAAGTGGGAAAACATGACAAAAAAAAGATTGACCACGGTAGCAAGAAAGAACTCGAATGCGATGCATGCCCTGTGAAACGATTCCCTCAGAACTCACCTGCCATGCAGTCTTCTGATGGCCTTCACTCTCCCTGATTTGCAGGTCAACATCCACCTTCATGCGAGCATCCTTCTGCTCAGCGAGCTCCCCCTTCACCGCTGCCAGCTCCCTCTCCCTCTCCTCCACCTGCCTTCTCATCTCCCTCATCTCAACCATTGGACTGCTCTCGCCCTCTTCGGACTGCAATGAAAAGAACTGCTTGTGCTCACCCACCTCCCCCTGTACTTCACCCACCTCCCCCTGTACTTCACCCACCTCCCCCTGTACTTTACCCACCTCCCCCTGTACTTCACCCACCTTCCTCTGTACTTCACCCACCTCCCCCTGTGCTTTACCCACCTCCCCCTGTGCTTCACCCACCTCCCCCTGTACTTCACCCACCTCCCCCTGTACTTCACCCACCTCCCCCTGTACTTCACCCACCTCCCCCTGTGCTTCACCCACCTCCCCCTGTGCTTCACCCACCTCCCCCTGTACTTCACCCACCTCCCCCTGTACTTCACCCACCTCCCCCTGTACTTCATCCAGCTCCCCCTGTAATTCACCCACCTCCCCCTTCACCTCAACCATCTTCCCCTTCAGTGCAGCCAGATCCCGCTTCACCCCTCGTACCTCCCCCTCCACATCACCCACCTCCCCCTCCCCCTTCACCTCACTCACCTCCCCCTTCACCTTCCCCACCTCCCCCTTCACCTCACTCACCTCCCCCTTCACCTCCCCCACCTCCCCCTTCACCTCACTCACCTCCCCCTTCACCTCCCCCACCTCCCCCTTCACCTCCCCCACCTCCCCCTTCACCTCCCCCACCTCCCCCTTCACCTTCCCCACCTCCCCCTTCACCTCCCCCACCTCCCCCTTCACCTCCCCCACCTCCCCCTTCACCTCCCCCTTCACCTCCCCCACCTCCCCCTTCACCGCAGCCAGTTCTGCAACGAGCTCCTCTCTCATCATTCGCATATCCTCCAGCAGCAATGCTGTTGGCTGCTTGTGCTCACCCAACTCTCCCTCTCTCTCTCCTTCACCATAGCAGCAGTCACCTCATTCCTCTCCTCCACAAAAATCAACATCTGCCGCAACTCATTCACCTCCTCCTTGTGTGCGGCCAGCTCTCCTCTCACTGCTGGCAGCACCGCCTCTTTCAAAATTTCAATCAGTGGCCCCATGGCACGCCCATTCAACTCCTGCAACTCCTTCCTCCTCTCCTGCCTCCCCCTTGCCAAATTCTCTCCCAGATCTCTCAATTCCGCTTTCCTTCTGTCTCGACCATATCCCATTGCTCTGTCATCGCGTCCTTGTGTGCATCCATCTTCCCCTTCACTGCACCCAGCTCCCCCTTCACTCCAATAAGCTCCCCTCTCATTGCTGCCAAAACTCTCCCCCTCTCCTCCAACACAGCGGCAGTCGCTACACTCCTCTCTCCCACAACACCCAGTGAGCGCTTCAACGCACTCACCTCATTCTCCAAGGCAACATTCGCCCTCTCCAGCATTAGGACTCGCACATTCTGTTGGACTTACTCCTCGCACATCACTAAGTCAACATCCATGTTCATGAGAGCATCCTTCTTCACTGCATCCAGCTCCGCTTTCCCTGCATTCACATCCCTATACCTCTCCTCACCCTGCCCTCTCATCTCCGCCACTCGTCTCCTCTCAGCCTCCTCCAACTGCAACTTAATTGCCTGCTTGTGTTCAGCGGCCTCCACTTTCACTGCTCTCACCTCCCCCTTCACTGCTACTACCTCCCCCTTTACAGCTGCCAATTCCCCCTTCAATGGAATCACCTCTCCCTTCATTGCAGTTATCTCCCCATTTGCAGCAGTCAGGTCCCACTTTAATCCAGCCACCTCCCCCTTCACTGCAGTCACTTCCCACGTCACCAAAGTCACTCCCCCCTTCACTGCAGTCACCTCTCCCTTCATTGTAGTCACTTCCCCCTTTACTGTAGTCACTTCCCCCTTTACTGCAGTCACTTCCCCCTTCACTGCACTCACCTCTCCCTTCACTGCAGTCACCTCCCCCTTCACTGCCGTCACCTCCCCATTCACTGTATTCACCTCAGACTTCAGATTTTCCACCTCAAACTTCACTGCAGTCACCATCACCTTCACTGTTGTCACCTCCCCCTTCATTGCTGCCAGCTCTCTCTCCCTCTCCTCCACCTGCCCTCTCATCTCCCTCATCTCAGCCACTCGTCTCCTCTCAGCCTCCTCCAGCTGCAATGTAGTCGACTGCTTGTGCTCACCCAACTCTCCCTTCACTGCAGCCAACTCTCCCTTCACTGCACCCAACTCTCCCCTCACTGCAGCCAACTCTCCCCTCACTGCAGCCAACTCTCCCCTCACTGCAGCCAACTCCCCCGTCACTGCAGCCAACTCTCCCTCCATCTCCTTCACCACAGCAGCAGTCGCCTGATCCTTCTGTCCCACAGCAATCAACATGTGCCGCAACTCATTCACCACCCTTTCGCGTTCAGTCAGCTGCTCTCTCACTGCTGCCAGCACCGCCTCCTTGACCACGTCAATTAGTGGCCCCACCGCTCTCTCAACAGCCATTTCATCCATTGACTCCCCTCAATCAACTGTTGCTCAATGACCGACCCCTGCGTTCAACTGTCTTTTACACTACAGACTGGTGAAAGCAGACACGCCTGGGAAGGGCAGGGTAGAGAGTCTTTCGAGAAAACAGAAACGTAAAAGAAAGATGGAGAATGCACGAGGTGAGTGGACACACGAACAAGACCAATTACACGGGCGTGAGAGATGAGTGTGATGTGAGTAAGAAGGCATATAAAGAGCAGCAGAAGAGGGGCACTTGATGAAACGATGAGGGAGAATGGGCTGAGCACATGTCTGGGTCAAAAAAAAGCTTGTGCATCTGGCATGAAGTCAGTTTGGCATGGGGAGTCTGTGAGAAGCAGATAAAACAAGACTTGTGAACGACACGCACGGTGACACTGCAAATGGGTGCAGCAAGGCAGAAACGGATGCACAGGATGAAGGGCATAGAGCCGCAGAGTGCATAGCATAGGGTGATAAGAATACTAAGCAGAGAGAAGCGGCGACTTTTAGAACCAGTGAAATGACACCACAACCACAACCAACCAGCGAGAGGAACTAGAGAATACAGACACGGGAGAAAATGACCAGGTTGAAGAATATGACACGGGAGAAAATGACCAGGCTGAAGAATATGACACGGGAGAAAATGACCAGGTTGAAGAATATGACACGGGAGAAAATGACCAGGTTGAAGAATATGACACGGGAGAAAATGACCAGGTTGAAGAATATGACACGGGAGAAAATGACCAGTTTGAAGAATATGACACGGGAGAAAATGACCAGGTTGAAGAAAATGACACGGGAGAAAATGACCAGGTTGAAGAATTTGACACGGGAGAAAATGACCAGGTTGAAAAATTTGACACGGGAGAAAATGACCATGTTGAAGAATTTGACACGGGAGAAAATGACCATGCTGAAGAATTTGACACGGGAGAAAATGAGAAATCTACTACGTTGGTGGACTTGCACCTGGGTGAGGTTGAGCTAGGGTGGGTCGTATGATGCAAGGCTCATGGTGAACCCGACAGCTTCCCACGAGCCTTTCTGGCTTGGGCATTACTATATCTGAACTTCACGATTTGATGGTTGAAAACAACCGAACAATTTGGGCACTCATGGTTGAGAAACTACTTAGTTCGAAACGAACTGAACCGCCGGATCGAAGTTCATTTCTTTGCTCATGACTAGTCTGCGTGAGCAATGGCCAGGTCACACCAGGCTCGCCGCTGTTGAACCATTACAGGCATAATGCGGTTCGGTTCCTTTTGGCTCGGCTCGGTTGGGGAGAGGTGAAGTACAGATCATGAGACTCAAATTGTTCTGGGGGTGACCTGGAGGCTCAGAACCGCCTACTGTTCAGACAACGTTGTGGTTACAAAAACTATATTGCTTGTTGGTGGTCAAAGGCCAGCTGGTTACAGGCTAGATCGGTGAGCCTGGGCAAGGAGAAAAACAGCAACACATGAAGGGTTTGGGCAAACAGAACAGTGCGTCAACCATGGTCCATACGTTAGGAGCCTTGACCATGCGAAATGCTTGAGGAAATGAACGAGAATGAATGAACTATGAAACAGTTGGGTACAAGTACTAACCCTAATTGGGTTGTACCCCTTATGGGCTACCCCACTACAGCCTACACAGAAGCATAAGCTATAATGTTATGACACACCCCTATAGGCAAAGTGGGGGAGAACAAGGGGTCACAAGACCAGTCAAGCAAAGCAAAGCAAGCTCAGGGTGGATCACAAAGTCACCACACATTCCAAGCACAAGTTCAAGGCCATAAGGCCAGTTCACATGCAGGAGTACATATATATAAGAGGATAGAGAAGCAAGAGCAGGTGTATATATATATATATATATGTAACAGTACAAACAAGGTCAAGAGGTAAGCAAGTGAGGCAAGGCAGGCACAAGACCTAGCTGAGTACAGAAGCACTGATGATCACAAGGCGCAAGCGCCTTGGTGAAGATATCAGCAGTGTTGGCCTCAGAGGCCACGTACGCAAGCCGCAGCTGACCACGCTGCTGCAACTCACGAGCAAGGAAGTAGAAGAGAGCAATGTGCTTCGTTCTGTGCTCCAATCTCTGCTCCCGACACAAGGCCAGCATGGCCTTGTTGTCTACGTACAGCACTGGAGGAGAACGAGGCGGCTCTCCGAGGTCAGTCAGCAGGTAGGTGAGCCAGCGAAGCTCTTGTGCAGCCATGGCTCCGGCGTAGATCCCAGCCTCACAACTGGAGCCGAGAACAAAAGACGAGCGGGTAGCCCGCCACAAAACAGAGCCGGAACCAAGACTGAAGGTGTAACCCTGTGACGACTGCTGCGTAGCCTGGTCGTCAGCCCAAGAAGCATCCCCGTGCCCAGTGAGGACCACTGGACTCTGCCCTCCAAGCACAAGCCCCATGCCGGACATACTGCACAAGTAGCGCAACACCCTCTTCGCTGCAGCCATGTGCTCCGGTCTGTGTCTCCCAGGAGCAACATAGCGTGCGAGAATGCTAAGAGGGTATGCAAGGTCAGGTCGTGTGCAGGTCATCAGGTACATGAGGCAACCAACAAGCTCTGGGTATGGGCCACTCGACTCTACGGACTCATCCGAAGGCAGAGCTGAGAGCGAGTGGCGAGTAGGTAGAGGAGTGGCCTGAGGCAAGGAGTACGTGAAGCCGAAGCGCTGAAGGACCTGCTGCACCATGTGTGACTGAGTCAGGGTAATGGTGCGGCGTGCTCTGTCCCGGGTGATCTGCAAGCCAAGGTAGCTGCGCAGTTCACCCAGGTCTGTGCACGTATGTCTCTTCTGCAGCTCGGACTTCACGTGGGTGAGTCCAGCAGTGTCAGCTGTGGCAAAGACCAAGTCGTCAACGTACACGAGGATGTAGAATGGCGGCAAAGAAGTGTCGATGCGCAGAAGCAGCAACGGGTAGCAGTAGAGGGAGCAAATCCAAGAGCCGCAAGTGTAGTCCTCAGTGTGTCGTGCCACTCACGCGGTGCTTGGCGGAGACCGTAGACTGGCTGACGGAGGCTCCACTGGGTGCCAGGAGGAAAAGTCCCAGTGAAGCCAAGTGGGCGGCGTAGCCAGATCTCCTCGTGCAGGCTGCCCTGCAAGAAAGCAGTGCTGAAGTCGAGAGAGTGTAGCTCGTAGTCAAGGTGAGCAGCTATGTGCAGCAGTACCCAAAGAGTGGTCATCTTTGGGGTGGGAGAGAAGGTCTGAAAGTAGTCAACCCCCTGCGGCTGACTGAAGCCACGAGCCACGTAACGCGCCTTGAAGACAGGCGGAGAACCCGGCGGCCGCTTCACCCTGAAAATCCACATGCCACTGACGATGTTTGCCCTAGGAGGGAGAACGTCGTCAACGTAGGTGCCTGTGGACTTCCAGGAAGCCATCTCTACATCCATAGCTGCCTACCATTGAGAGGAGTAGGGACCCTCTATCGCCTCCGCGTAAGAGCGCGGAGTTGGGATGTCAAGTGCATCCGGGTCTCCCTAAGGGGTAAGAAGTACGGATACGAGATGAGGTGAAGCAGCTGCCAGACACTGGAACTCCTCCTGCCTGTCCTCAAGGACGTCCGTGCCAAGGGCACACTCACCCCCGACAGACGGAGGACAGAGAGACTCAGACTCAGCAACAAGACTGGCAGCGTAGTCTAGGCGACAGCGAGCAGCAAAGTCGACGAGCTCAGCAACGAGGGCGGACGCAGCAGTGGACTCAAAGGAAGGGTCAGTGACAACAGTAGCAAGGAGACGCGTGACAGTAGGACTGGCAGCACGAAGAGAGTCCGACTCCGGGTCGGCAAGAGCAGGAAGAGAAGACTCAGGAGGAGAAGGCAAAGGGGCACGCAGAGGAGCAGTGGACGGACGCAGAGACATCCGGTGCGTGCCAGGGACAGGAGGAGGACGCTGACGCGAACCACGACCACTAGTGCGAGCAGCACGGACACGCGACGCAGGGCGAGACGCAGGCTCATGACGCTCAGCAAGACCTCCAGTAGGACCATAGTAGGGAGAAGGAGCAGGCAGTGGGGAGGCCGGTTGTAACTGTAACAGTGACTGACAGGCTGTGGACACTCTAAGGGAGGAGGAGGACCAGTAGAAGGCGGGAGACCAAGAACCTGCTGAAAAAGCGGAACGAAGTACAGCCAAGGCCGCGCGGTGACTCCAGACACAGCAGGGACAGCACCAGTACCCCCAGTGGTAGCACCAGCGCCAGCAGCACCTCCAGCTCTAGTACCTCCAGCAGCACCAGTAGCACCCCCAGCAGGACCGCCTCCAGGACCGACAGCAGTAGCCTCAGCGCCAACACCCTCAGCAGCTCCAGCTCTAGAAGTACCCGCAGGCCCAGCAGCTCCAGTACTCCCAGTACGAGCATCTCCGAGACCCGCAGCACCAGCACCCTCAGCAGCCGAAGAAACTCCAGCTCCAGCAGCACGCCTCCAGCACTGGGCAAACCACTCGCGCAGCTCCTGTGGAGAGAGTGGCTCCTGCCGAGACGAAGCACGCGGAGAACTGCCAGGCACAGCACCGCCAGACGCTACACGAGCAGGCCCAGCTCCCTCAGGCTCCGCACCCCCAGGCTCAGCACCTCCAGGCGTAGCACCCCCAGGCTCAGCACCCTCAGGCTCAGCACCCCCAGGCTCAGCACCCCAAGACTCAGCACCCCTAGACTCAGTACCCCCAGGCTCAGCACCCCCAGTCGTAG
This sequence comes from Closterium sp. NIES-65, assembly GCA_948144175.1. Taxonomy (NCBI): domain Eukaryota; kingdom Viridiplantae; phylum Streptophyta; class Zygnematophyceae; order Desmidiales; family Closteriaceae; genus Closterium; species Closterium sp. NIES-65. The sequence goes on from CANXME010002420.1 coordinate 1,338,890, forward strand.
TACCCTCAGGCTCAGCACCCCCAGGCGTAGCACCCACACGCTCAGCACCCCCAGAGTCAGCACCCCCAGGCTCAGCACCATAGTCACCAGTGACCTTTACAGGCTCAACTGCGTCTACCTGGGACACACCTGAAGGGGCAGGACCCTGAGGGGGAAGGGGGTGAACCAGGGGGGGGGACCTGGCACAAGGAAGAGCGGTGGCGGGGGGAGGGACGGAGTGCGGTAGGGGAAGAGACGGTAGTAGGGGACCGACTCGTTGAACGTGACGTCCTAGGAGGACAGAACACGGCGACAGGTGGGGTGGTAGAACTGCCACACTGGCGCGTCAGGGGGGAAGCCAAGGAAGACGCAAGGAGCAGCACGAGGGGACAGCTTGTCCGCAGACAGGTCGCGGACAAACCCCCGAGATCCCCAGACACGGAACGCAGACGCATCGCCAACCTTCCCCGTCCACAGCAAAGCTGAGGAGGTCTCCGGCATGGAGACCCTGGGCTGAAGGTTGATCTGATGCGCCGCATACCGAACCGCAAACGGCCACAGAAAATGGGGGGCAGCCGCATGCATCATGGACGTATGGGCGACGTCCATGACCATGCCAATGCGGCCCTCATCGATCCCATTTTGCCGCGGAGATTCCGGATGCGTGAAGGTCTGGCGGATGCCTCGTGCACGACAGTAGGCTCGCAGAAGGCCAGAGGAGAACTCTCTGCCTATGTCAGAGTGCAGACGCAGAACAGGAAAGTCCGAGCCGAAACTCTTCCTGAGCTGGAGACGAGCTGCGCGGATCCAGTCGATCAACACCTTAGTGACATCACCCTTGCTGCGCAAGGGGAAGACTGTGGTGTAACGCGAGTAGTCGTCAACCACCAGCACGAAGTAGCGCTCGTGTTCCTGTCCACGGACGCGGGCCGGGCCCCACACGTCCATGTGAAGCGTCTGCAGCGGGGCCTCTGTCGGAGGAAACTGGGAGGAGTGAGGGGCAGCCCGCTGCCGCCCCTCGACACAGGGGACGCAGGCAGGGGCAGGCCCCGAGGGAAGGGGAGGGAGGGACCGGGGAAGACCAGAGACGAGGAGACGGGAGGCCATGCCTCGAAGCCGAAGCAGGGAGGGGTGACCAAGGCGGTGGTGCAAGAGGAGAGTCTCATGAGACAGGAGGCGACACGAGCAGGGGGCAGACTCAGGACCAGACCTGGACGCTGCAGCAAACACCTGACCCGACGCAGCTACCTGACCAGACGCAGCTACCTGACAAGACGCAGTGACTGGAGTAGACTCAGTGGTCAGTGTGTACAGGCTCGACCCCGGCGAACGTGTAAACGTGGCCAGGTGTTGGCCTGTCCGAGCGTCCGTTCAGTGGGTCACCCGCTGACTCGCAGGAGTGAACTGGTGAACCCCCGCATCCTGCAGGTCAGCATCACTCACCAAGTTCGTAGAGAACGAGGGGAGGTAAAGACCAGACAGGGTGCCAGCGGGGGCCGCCGGACACGGGAGGACAGTGGAGAAGTGAGCAAGGACAGGACCCCCAGAGGGGTTTGCCATAGAGACTACAACTGGCCGACCAAGCGGCGTGAGTGTGGTGCGGTCTCGAAAGAAGGAGCGAGAAGCCCCCGAGTTAGGGGTGAAGGTGTGGGAGGCCGAAGCCGACGCACTACTTGAGAGAGCAGACTCACCAGCACCTGAGGGAGCAGACGCACTTGCACCTAGAGCAGCAGCCTCGCTAGCACCTAAAGCAGCAGCCTCACCAGTACCTAGAGCAGCAGTCTCAATGCCCGGGTCGAACGGAAAGCACCGGTAACAGTCACCCTCATCACTAATAGTCACAGCATACATGGCAGCAAGAATAGCATCAAAGTCAAGTTCAAAGATAGCTACTCCCGCCCTACACAGCTCGCCCGTCAAGCGGCCAAAGCAGCGCTGGGTGGAGTGCGCACCCCCGCACTGCTCACCCGCGCGGTCGCTGGTGCGTAGGACGTAGATGCACGGACCAGTACCCCCACCCCGCTGGCGTGCAGCGTACCACTCACGGAGCTGCTGAGGGGGGAGGATGTCACGAGTGCGCTGCTGCTGCTGCTGCTGCTGGCGCTGACCACCACCAAAACCGACCCTCTGCGCAGCGCCACCCCGACCAGCTCCGCCTCCTCCGCCGCCGCCTCCTCCTCCGCCTCCACCTCCGCCACCTCCGCTCCCACCGCCACCGCCGCCTCCGCCTCCGCCTCCACTGCCGCCACCAACACCTCCACCCCCGCCACCACTCCCACCACCACCCCCACCCCCTCCACTGCCTCCACCGCCACCTCCGCCACCCCCGCCAGACCCTCAAGCGCCCTTGCCCCCCTTGCCCTTGCCGGTGCGGCGTTTCCCGCTCGGGGCAGACGCAGCGCCGACAGACTCGAAACCAACGAGGTTGGCCGCAGCAGCAGAGGCAAAAGAGGGCAAAAGGGGGGAGGGGGAACACCCCTCAAAGACGGGGGTGCGAGGGTCACCACGAGAGGCTCCTACAGCGACTATGCTCTTCTCTGCTGCGAGGAGGGCCTTCTCGAGGAGGTCAATGGTGAGAGTGGTGGGGCAAACTGAGAGGAAGTGGTCCCTGACTACGCGGAGAGAGTCAGGGAGCCGGGTGACTATGTAGTAGAGGGTAATGTACATGGGGGGGGGGGGGGGGGGTTCTTGGCGCAGAACTCAGCAGGAAGCGCAGCGCGGTAGCGAGTGTCACTAGTGCGGAGGTGAGTAATGAGGTCAGTGACTGTAGGAAAGGCAGCAAGGTCAGGGAAGAGGTACGGTAGCATGAGGCGGCTCAGTGCAGCAGTGGTAGGGGAGGAGTAGCGTGCAACTACAGCGTCGTACAAGGTCTGAGAACTCTTGTACTGGCTAAAGTGCGCACGCTCAGAGGTAGGCAGGTGGCGACGCACAGCAAGACGTGCAGCAGCATCGCGTGTGGCCCACTTTGAGCGAACAGTGGCGTCAGCATCAGCAGCAGGGGCAGGAGAGGCACCCGAGGTGAGGTCAAAGAGGGAGAGACCGTCTGCTCTATCGCACTGTAGGAAAAGCTGCAGGTCATCTACCCAGACGTCGAAGTCAATGGCCCGACCCTCAGCGTCAAAAGCAAGGACACTAGGGGTAGCCATGACAGCAGTAGACTAGCAGCGCAAACAGTAGGGTAAGGGCAGTGCAGTGAGAGAGGCGCTGCTCTTACCGGAAAGGGCGGCTCGGGCGGCTCGGCGGCTCGGCAGGAACTGCAGCTCGGCGGCTCGGCGACTCGGCGGCTCGGCGACTCGGCGGCTCGGGTGGCTCGGGCGGCTCGGCGGTACGGCGGCTCGGCAACAACTGCAGCTTGGCGACTCGGCGACTCGGGCGGCTCGGCGGTACGGCGGCTCGGCAGCAACTGCAGCTCGGGCGGCTCGGGCGGCTCCGCGGCTCGGGCGGCTCAGGTGGCGCGGCGGCTCGGGCAGCTCGGGTGGCTCTGGCAGCTCGGCAGTAGTTCGGCGTCGCCGGCGGCTCGGTGGTAACGGCGGGGCCGTGTGGGGACGGCGGCGGGGCCGGGAAGGGCGGCGTCGGGGCCGCAGGGGTAGGCGACGGGGCCAGCAGAAATGGCGCCGGGGCAGGGAAGGGCGGTGTTGGGGCCGCAGGGGTAGGCGACGGGGCCAGCAGAGGTGGCGCCGGGGCCGGGAAGGGCGGCGTCGGGGCCGCAGGGGTAGGCGACGAGGCCAGCAGAGGTGGCGCCAGGGCCGGGAAGGGCGGCGTCGGGGCCGCAGGGGTAGGCGACGGGGCCAGCAGAGGTGGCGCCGGGGCCGTAGGGGTAGGCGACGGGGCCGCTAGGGCGGCTAGAAGGGGCCGCGAGGGCGGCACAAGAGGGCCGCGAGGGCGGCGCGAACGGCCCGCGAGGGCGGCGCGACGCGACGGAGCCGCGAGGGCTGCGGATCGGGGCCGCGAGGGCGGCGCGACTCGGCCGCTAGGGCGGCGCGACGTGACGGGGCCGCAAGCGCGACGCGACGGGGCTGCTAAGGCGGCGCGACAGGGTCGTGAGAGGGGAGCGCGACTCGGGCAGTTCTGAGCGCGCTCCGGGCAGGAAAAAAAAATGTGTGGTGGGCCCTAGGAACAGTTCCCACAGGGGAACCTACTCGATACCATGAGGAAATGAACGAGAATGAATGAGCTATGAAACAGTTGGGTACAAGTACTAACCCTAATTGGGTTGTACCCCTTATGGGCTACCCCACTACAGCCTACACAAAAGCATAAGCTATAATGTTTTGACAATGCTGAGACCGGGGAAACGATAGCAATGCTCGTGGGTGTGAGAATGGTTACCATTATTCAGGCTCGTGTTTCCTCGACTTGCGAACGGCGTGAATCAGCAGCAGTGGCATGGAGTCAGTCAAACAGCAATGTGTGGTCCTGATGGCGAGGCTTGGGGATTCTGAAAGTGGTGTGAGGGAAGGGAGGCAGGGAGACAAGCGGGGCTGGGCCGATGAGAAGGGAAGAGGTGTGGATGGTGCGGGAGGCAGTACGTGGCAATGAGCGAACGGCCCTGCCACTCGTATGACTATCCATCACACTGGTTGTCGTTCGTTTGTTGACTGAAAGGTCACTCATATATCCATCTCAAGTTACTCTCGATTTCAATGTTGTCTCGAATAGGGCCGACTCGACCCGAAAATTTGAGTCTCGGTCAGGAAGGGTCGGCATTTGACTCGCCTAGAGCTGAGCCTGACTCGTCTTTAAGTTCGTGCACATGTCCATGCTACTAGGTCAGACAGACCCTGTCAATCACAAGCTGAAGTGGGTCACACGCAAAGCCGGTAGGCCACTCAGTCACAAGCTGTTAGGCAAACTTTTGCCCAGCTAGAGGTCAGGTCAGTTACGTTCAAGGTCATTCATGGCCACATGCTAGGTCGGTCACATGCTAGTCTTAGACTCAGTCGTAGTGAGTACGTGACTTAGGAGTCACGAAAGTAGCAGTAGTGGGCTTCAAACAGAATCCCAAAGTTGAAGAAACAGGTTGCTTTCCAACCCAGGTTGTAAACAGAAAGGTTCACTATAAAAAATTGATACAAAGAGGAAAACAGAACATGATATTTAAGCAGTACGAAATCCGAATTTCAAAGTGCGCCTCGCGTAATGCGCCTCGTCGTGAAACCGAATTTCGTAACAGTAACCGACGTTGAAAACCGAAATTCAAACTGAACCGTCTTTGAAACCGACTTTCTTCAACTCCACCGAACACTGCCTCCGGAATGGTTGGGAAATTTTCTGGCGGTTGAGAACGTTCTTCCCTCTCTCTCTCTCTCTCTCTCTCTCTCTCTCCTGAAACCCTCGTTTTCACCAGCTGCTCCTCACGATCTTCTCAGCTAGCTCCTCCCACCGTCAGAACTCATTGTCCAGCCTATTCTCTCCCACCGCCATAGGTAAGGCAATTTCCAAGTGTCCTGTTCTGTCGTTTTCACGCTCTAGAGTCGGTGCAGTGGCTAACCACCTCTAACAATCTCCCCTGTGGTTTGCTGCTGCCAACCCTAGATCTGAAAAAAATCTTAATCACTGTTCCTCCACCTTGCTCCCCTGGAAGTCCTGCAGGGTACGCATCCCGACGAGATGCTTGCAGCGCTCGAAATTAGCCTTCGGAAGGACCTTAGTAAGGAAGTCGGCTGCTTGATCTTCTGTCCGTACGAACTGAAAGGTAAATGCCTTTTTCTCCAGCTGCTCACGCACCCAATGATACTTGATGTCCATGTGCTTGGTACGTCCGTGCCAGTTGTCATTTTTCGCCAATGCTATGGCTGATTTGCTGTCCGATCTGATGGTAGTTGGTCCTTCAATGCGTATCCCCATTTCTTGCAGTAAACGCCGAAGCCACACTCCTTCTTGACATGCGTAAAATAAGGCCATGTATTCCGCTTCCGCGCTTGAGAGTGCCATGTCGTTTAGCTTCTTGCCTTGCCACGTGATTGCTGTCCCGCCAAGGAGGAAGACGTACCCATAAGCTCCCTTTCTATCCTTCTTATCTGATGCATGAGATGCATCAGCATATCCGATTAACTCCATTGCTTCTTCTCCGCCTTTGTATAGAAGCCCCTCTTCTCCCCGTTGCTGCAGATAGGTGATTGTGCGCTGCATCTCCTTCCATTTGCGGCCTTCTAGCTGCAGCACGTTCTGCCCCAAGAAGTTGGCAGCATGTGCAACGTCTACCCGCATACAAGAGACGGGGTACATCACCGATCCGACCCGTGACTGGTATGCCTTCAATGCTCGCTCCTTGCTGCCCCATTGGATGAGTTCTTCTTCAGGGTTGACTTCCTTCTCTGACAGGCTGCTGAGCGGAGTGGTCACTGCCTTGGTGCAGTCCCGTGTTCCAAACCTTTCTTGCAACCGATGTTGTACTTCTTTTAGTAGAGTAGCAACTTCTTCCCTTCTCGGTCCCGCTCCAGGTTCATGCCAAGGAACAACGTGGCTCTCGGGATCTGCTTCACCTAGAAGACAGCTGCAAGGTGAGCACACACTTCCTCAACTCTGTCCTCCAAAGCTCCAGCCACTAGGATGTCGTCGACGTAGAGTAGGAGGTAGAGTTTTTTCTCCCCTTCCCCCTTCCAGTAAAATGCTCTGTCATACTGACTTATCTTGAAACCTCCTTCGAGCAGGCGTGCATCCATAGCCTTGTACCATTCTCGAGGGCTTTGTTTCAGCCCATAGAGCGCTTTCAACAGTTTGCATTTTTTGTCAGTTCCGTCCTCCATTCCTGTAGGCTAATCCATGTAGATGTCTTCTTGGAGTTCTCCGTAGAGGAAAGCGTTCTTGATGTCAAGTTGAACCATGATGTAGTTGCGTGCTGCAACAATCTTGAAGAGTGTCTCTGCTGTAGTCAATTTGCTGACAGGGGCGTATGTCTCCGTGTAGTCAATCCCCTCCACTTGCGAGTAACCTTTTGCCACCAACCGTGCTTTGAACCTCTCGAGCTACCCCTTATCCCCTGTTTTTATCTTGAAAATCCACTTGACGCCAACGGCATGCCTCCCTTCGGGCATTTGGACGAGTTTCCAAGTGCCTCTTTCTGCGAGAGCGTCCAACTCCTCTTGTATAACTGCTTTCCACTGCTCCTTGTATGGTCCAGAGAGTGCTTCCTCGATGCTCAAAGGTTCCTGCGGCAGATTGTAAGTCTCTCTTCTTTCCTTGGTAATCAGCGCTGCCGCCGTTGAGGTGAGGAGGAGGTGAGTGTGCACGTCTTTCCAGCATGTCATCAAGACCTGTTGGTATTTCGGATTCGGCTTCTTCATCCGCATCCCTCTTCCCAGCTCCTCTCTTTTCACCAAAACATCACTTGCACTCGTGTTTGCTGCCATCTCCCCAACTTTCTCTGTGCTTGAGCCTCCTACTTTTCTCCCAATAAGAATAGCTCCTTCCTGCAGTAAGCTGTCGATTTCTGCTGCTCCTTGGTCGTTGTTGTTTGTCTCGAAGAACTCCCACGGGTCGCTTTTGCCCTCTGTACTTGGCTGACCTACACTTTCTGTGAGAATGAGAGCGAGGATGAATGAACTATGAATGAAGTGAGTACATATAGTAAACCCTAATTGGGTTGTACCCCCTATGGGATACCCCACTATGGCCTACACAAATGTGTAAGCTACATAGTATTCTGACACACCCCCATAGGCAAAGTGGGGGAGAACAAGGGGTCACAAGACCAGTCAAGCAAAACAGAACAAGCTCAGGGTGGATCACAAAGTCACCACACAGTCCGAGCACAAGGTCAAGGCCACAAGGCCAGTTCACATGCAAGAGTACACATATATATAAAGCTAGACAAGCAAGAGCAGGTATATATATATGTGACAGTACAAGCAAGGTCAAGAGGTGAGCAAGTGAGGTAAGACAGGCACAAGACCCAGCTGAGTGCAGAAGCGCTGATGATCACAAGGCGCGAGTGCCTTGGTGAAGACATCAGCAGTGTTGGCCTCAGAGGCCACGTACGCAAGCCGCAACTGTCCACGGTGCTGAAGCTCACGAGCAAGGAAGTAGCAAAGAGCAATGTGCTTTGTTCTGTGCTCCAGTCTCTGCTCTCGACACAAGGCCAGCATGGCCTTGTTGTCTACGTACAGGACTGGAGGAGAACCAGGCGGCTCTCCAAGGTCGGTCAGCATGTAGGTAAGCCAGTGAAGCTCCTGTGCAGCCATGGCCCCAGCGCAGATCTCAGCCTCACAACTGGAGCCGAGAACAGAAGACGAGCGAGTAGCCCGCCACGAAACAGAGCCGGAACCAAGGCTGAAGGTGTAACCCTGTGACGACCGCTGCGTAGCCTGGTCGTCAGCCCAAGAAGCGTCCGCGTGCCCAGTTAGCACCACTGGACTGCGCCCTCCAAGCACTAGCCCCATGCCCGACGTACTGCACAAGTAGCGCAACACCCTCTTCGCTGCAGCCATGTGCTCTGGTCGGTGTCTCCCAGGAGCAACATAGCGTGCAAGATTGCTAAGAGGGTATGCAAGGTCAGGTCGTGTGCAGGTCATCAGGTACATGAGGCAGCCAACAAGCTCTGGGTACGGGCCACTCGACTCTACGGACTCATCTGAAGGAAGAGCTGAGAGTGAGTGGCGAGTAGGCAGAGGAGTGGCCTGAGGCGAGGAGTACGTGAAGCCGAAGCGCTGAAGGACCTGCTGCACCATGTGTGACTGAGTCAGGGTAATGGTGCGGCGTGCTCTGTCCCGGGTGATCTGCAAGCCCAGGTAGCTGCGCAGTTCACCCAGGTCTGTGCACGTGTGTCTCTTCTGCAGCTCTGACTTCACGTAGGCGAGTCCAGCAGTGTCAGCTGTGGCAAAGACCAAGTCGTTGACGTACACGAGGATGTAGAACGGCGGCAGAGAGGTGTCAGTGCGCAGAAACAGCGACGGGTCGGCTGTAGAAGGAGCAAACCCAAGAGCCGCAAGCGTCGTCGTCAGTGTATCGTGCCACTCACGTGGCGCCTGGCGGAGACCGTAGACTGGATTCCGGAGACTCCACTGGGTACCAGGAGGGAAAGACCCAGTGAAGCCAGGTGGGCGGCGCAGCCAGATCACCTCGTGCAGGCTGCCCTGCAAGAAAGCTGTGCTGAAGTCGAGAGAGTGCAGCTCGTAGTCACGGTGAGCAGCAACGTGCAGCAGTACCCGAAGAGTGGTCATCTTCGGGGTGGGGGAGAAGGTCTGAAAGTAGTCAACTCCCTGCCGCTGACTGAAGCCACGAGCCACGTAACGCGCCTTGAAGACAGGCGGAGAACCCGGCGGCCGCTTCACCCTCAAGATCCACATGCCACTGACGATGTTCGCCCCAGGAGGGGGAACCGCGTCAACGTAGGTGCCTGTGGACTTCCAGGAAGCCATCTCTGCATCCATAGCTGCCTGCCACTGAGAGGAGTAGGGACCCTCTATCGCCTCCGCGTAAGAGCGCGGAGTTGGGATGTCAAGTGCATCCGGGTCTCCCTCAGGGGTAAGCAGTACGGTTACGAGATGAGGTGAAGCAGCTGCCAGACACTGGAACTCCTCCTGCCTGTCCTCAAGGACGTCCGTGCCAAGAGCACACTCACCCCCGACGGATGGAGGACAGACAGACTCAGACTCAGCGACAAGACTAGCAGCGTAGTCTAAGCGACAGCGAGCAGCAAAGTCGACGAGCTCAGCAACTAGAGCAGACGCAGCAGTAGACTCAAAAGAAGGGTCAGTGACGACAGTAGCAATGAGACGCGTGACAGTAGGACTGGCTGCACGAAGAGAGTCCGACTCCGGGTCGGGAGGAGCAGGAAGAGAAGACTCAGGAGGAGAAGGCAAAGGGGCACGCAGAGGAGCAGTGGACGGACGCAGAGACATCCGGTGCGTGCCAGGGACAGGAGGAGGACGCTGACGCGAACCGCGACCACTAGTGTGAGCAGCACGGACAGGCGACGCAGGGTGGGACGCAGGCTCACGACGCTTAGCAAGACCTCCAGTAGGACCATTGTAGGGAGAAGGAGCAGGCAAAGGGGAGGAAGGCTGCAACTGTAACTGTAACGGGACAGGCTGTGGACACTCTAAGGGAGGAGGAGGACCAGTAGAAGGTGGAAGACCAAGAACCTTCTGCAGGAGTGGAACAAAGTACGGTCGAGGCCGCGTGGCGACGCCAGAAGCAGCAGGGACAGCACCAGTACCCTCAGGAGGAGCACCCGCTCCAGCAACACCTCCAGCAGCTCCAGAACCTCCAGCAGCAGCAGGAGCACCCCCAGTAGAACCGCCAGCGGTAGTCTCAGCGCCAACACCCTCAGCAGCACCAGCTCCAGTCGAACCCGCAGGCCCAGCAGCTCCAGTACTCCCATTACGAGCACCTTCGGGACCCGCGACCGCAGCACCCTCAGCAGCCGAAGAACCTCCAGCACCAGCAGTACGGCGCCAGCGCCGGGCAAACCACTCGCGCAGCTCCTGTGGAGAGAGCGGCTCCCGGCGAGACGAAGCACCAGGAGAACCTCTAGGTGGAGCACCTCCAGGCTCAGCACCTCGAGGCGTAGCACCCCCAAGCTCAGCACCCCCAGGCGTAGCACCCCCCGGCCCAGCACCCCCAGGCTCAGCACCCCCAGACGTAGCACCCCCAGGCTCAGCACCCCCAGACGTAGCACCCCCAGGCGTAGCACCCCTAGGCTCAGCACCCCCAGACGTAGCACCCCCAGGCTCAGCACCCCCAGCAGCACCAGAGTCACCAGTGACCTCAACAGGCTCGACTGCGTCTACCTGAGACACACCTGAAGGGGCGGGACCCTGAGGGGGGAGGGGTTCTACCTGGGGGGGACCTGGTACAAGGAAAAGCGGGGGTGGGGGGAGGGACGGAGTGCGGTAGGGGAAGAGGCGGTAGTAGGGGACCGACTCGTCAAACGTGACGTCCTGGGAGGACAGAACACGTCGAGAGATGGGGTCGTAGAACTGCCACCCAGGCGCGTCAGGGGGAAACCCCAGGAAGATGCAAGGAGCAGCACGAGGGGACAGCTTGTCCGCAGACAAGTCGCGGACAAACGCCCGAGATCCCCAGACCCGGAACGCCGACGCATCGCCAACCTTCCCCGTCCACAGCAAGGCTGGGGAGGTCTCCGGCCTGGAGACCCTGGGGTGGAGGTTGATCTGATGCGCCGCGTACCTCACCGCAAACGGCCACAGAAAATGGGGGGCAGCCGCATGCATCATAGACGTACGAGCGACGTCCATGACCATGCCGATGCGGCGCTCAGCAATCCCATTTTGCTGCGGGGAGTCTGGAAGCGTGAAGGTCTGACGGATGCCTCGTGCGCGTCAGTAGGCTCTCAGAAGGTCAGAGGAAAACTCTCCGCCTCTGTCCGAGTGCAGACGCAGAACAGGAAAGTCCGAGCCAAAGCTCTGCCTGAGCTGGAGACGAGCTGCGCGGATCCAGTCGATCAGCACCGCAGTAACATCACCCTTGCTGCGCAAGGGGAAGACTGTGGTGTAACGCGAGTAGTCGTCAACAACGAGCAGGAAGTAGCGCTCGTGACCCTGTCCACGCACGCGGGCTGGGCCCCACATGTCCATGTGAAGCGTCTGCAACGGGGCCTCTGTCGGAGGAAACTGGGAGGAGTGAGGGGCAGCCCGCTGGCGCCCCTCGACACAAGGGACACAGGTAGGGCCAGGGCCGTGAGGAAGGGGAGGGAGGGACTGGGGGAGACCAGACACAAGAAGACGGGAGGCCATGCCTCTGAGCCGAAGCAGAGAGGGGTGACCAAGGCGGTGGTGCCAGAGGAGAGTCTCGTGAGACAGGAGATGACACGAGCAGGGGGCAGACTCAGGACAGACCTGGACAGTGCAGCAAACACCTAACCCGACGCAGCTACCTGACCAGACGCAGTGACTGGAGGAGACGCAGTGGTCAGTGTGTACAGGCTCGACCCCGGCCGACGTGTAAAAGTGGCCAGGTGTCGGCCTGTCCGAGCGTCCGTGCAGTGGGTCACCCGCTGACTCGCAGGAGTGAACTGGTGAACCCCCGCATCCTGTAGGTCAGCACCACTCACCAAGTTCGTAGAGAACGAGGGGAGGTAAAGACCAGACAGGGTGCCAGAGGGGGCCGCCGGACACGGGAGGACAGTGGAGAAGTGAGCAAGGATAGGACCCCCAGAGGGGTCTGCCAGAGAGATTGCAACTGGCCGACCAAGCGGCGTGAGTGTGGTGCGGTCTCGAAAGAAGGAGCGGGAAGCCCCCGACTGAAGAGTGAAGGTGTGAGAGGCCGGAGCCGACGCGGTACCTAAGAGAGTAGACTCACCCGCACCTGAGGAAGCAGACTCACTAGCACCTAGAGCAGCAGCCGCACCTGTACCTGGAGTAGGAGACTCACTAGCACCCAGAGCAGCAGCCTCACCAGCAGCTAGAGCGGCAGGCCCTATACCCGGGTCAGGCGGTACACAGAGGTGATCGGCACGGTCAGCACTACTAGGCAATGCATACATGGCAGTGAGAATAGCATCATAGTCAAGAGCAAATATATCTACCCTCTGCCTAAGCAACTCCACCCAGTCGGGGAGCTCAGCCTCGTCGCCAAACTCTGTACGCCAGGCGTCGCTCAGACGGGCGAAGCAGCGGGACTCTGTGTGACTAGGCGTCCCACAAGGCTGACCAGTTCGAGCACCAGTGCGAATCACGTAAGAGCAGCGAACAGAACTGAGAGACCCTCTACTCTGAGCGTACCACTCACGAAGCTGCCCGGGCGTGAGAGACACGCGCGGGCGTCGCCGGAGCTGCATCTGGCCGCCGCCAGTAGGAGTAGCAGTAGCAGCGCCGCCACCCCTACAACCCCAACCAGCGTACCACTCACGAAGCTGCTTGGGCGTGAGAGACACGCGCGTACGTTGCTGGGGCTGCATCTGGCTCCGCCAGTAGAAGCAGGAGCAGTAAGGGAGGCAGCCAAGCAGGCGGCGGGCAGCGCGCTAGTAAGGCAGGGTCTCACCAGTGGTGGGAAGAGCAGGCTCGACGACTCGGCGACTCGGCGGTGCGGGCGGCTCGGGCGGCTCGGCTGCACGGCGGCTCGGGCGGCTCGGCTGCACGGCGGCACGGCAAACTCGGGCGGCTCGGCGGCAACTGCGGCTCGGCGACTCGGCGGCTCGGGCGGCTCGGGCGGCTCGGGTGGCTCTGCTGCTGGGCGGCTCGACTGCTGGGCGGCTCGGCTGCTGGGCGGCTCGGCGGCTCGGCTGCTGGGCGGCTCGGCGGGTTGGCTGCTGAGCGGCTCGGCGGCTCGGCGGTTGGGCGGCGCGGCTGCTGGGCGGCTCGGCGGCTCGGCTGCAGGGCGGCTCGGCTGCTGGGCGGCTCGGCGGCTCGGCTGCTGGGCGGCTCGGCTGCTGAGCGGCTCGGCGGTAGGGCCGGAGGGTAGGGCGGCGGGCGGCCGCAGGTAAGGCGGCGGGTGGGGCCGCAGGTAGGGCGGCAGGTGGGCCGCAGGTAGGGCGGCGGGTGGGCCGCAGGTAGGGCGGCGGTGGGCCGCAGGTGAGGTGGCTGGTGGGCCGCAGGTAGGGTGGCGGTGGGCCGCAGGTGTGGCGGCGGGTAGGCTGCAGGTAGGGCGGCGATGGGCCGCAGGTGTGGCAGCGGGTGGGCCGCAGGTAGGGCGGCGGTGGGCCGCAAGTAGGGCGGCGGTCAGGCTGCAGTAAGGGCGGCGGGTGGGTCGCAGGTCAGGCGACGGGTGGGCCGCAGTGAAGGGCGGCGCGAAGCCGCAGAGTAGGGCGGCGCGAAGCCGCGGGTAAGGGCAGCGACGGGCCGGGGCGGCGCGAAGCCGCAGGTAAGGGCGCGCAACGGGCCGGGGCGGCGCGAAGCTGCAGGAAGGGCGGCGCGAAGCCGCAGGAAGGGCGGCGGCGGGCCGCAGTGAAGGGCGGCGCGAAGCCGCAGGTAAGGGCGGCGACGGGCCGCAGTGAAGGGCGGCGCGAAGCCGCAGGTAAGGGCGGCGCGAAGCCGCCGGTAAGGGCGGCGCGAAGTCGCAGGTAAGGGCGGCGACGGGCCGGGGTAATGGCGGCGCGCCACAGCCGTTAGGGCGGCTCGACGCGACCGTAAGGGCGGGGCGACGGGCCGCTAAAAAAAGGAAAGCGCGACTCGAGGCATGCTTCGGTGGGCCCAAGGAACAGTCCCTAGGAGGGGACCTGCTCTGATTCCATGTGAGAATGAGAACGAGGATGAATGAACTATGAATGAAGTGAGTACATATAGTAAACCCTAATTGGGTTGTACCCCCTATGGGATACCCCACTATGGCCTACACAAATGTATAAGCTACATAGTATTCTGACACTTTTAGCTTCATTCCCTCCCATGTCTTCATGTGTGTCGCTAGCTGATCGTTGCAGAGGTGGAGTTGTAGGAGCTGCTTCCATGTCACCGTTGGCGAGCGTATCCGTAGTTGGCTCCCACACCCAATCCACTCCAGCTTGGGTATGTTCCTCCTCATATTCTTCCCCTCCGTCGTTTGCTGTCCCCAAGCCTTCGTTTTGGTCATATTCAAGTAGTTCCTCCGCTCGTTGAGGTGTGGCAGGTGCTGTCCTTGGAGTTTCGCCCTTGTTGCTTGCCTTCCAGTCCACGTAGTTGAGTTTTTCGTAGAATGTCACGTCTCTGGTCGCCAGTACTATCCCGGTCTCCACGTCCTTGATGATCCAGCCCTTACTCTCTGGACATGTTCCCAAGTGCACCCCCCACCTTGCCCTTGGCAGAAGTTTGTGATCAGCTCCAGCCGGGGGCCTGTACTGCGTCATACAACCCCACACTCGAAGAAACTTCAGGTTTGGCTTCCGTTTGTAGAATGCTTCGTGAGGTGTCTTGTCCGCTACAAGTCCCTTTGTCGGTAGGCGATTTTTCAGCCAGCAAGCCATGCCCAGCGCGTCTCCCTTCAGTAGATCAGAGGTAGCTTGCTGTCTGCTATCATGCTTCTCACGCTGTTGAGCAGTGTCCTATTCACCCGCTCCGCAATACTGTTGTGTTGAGGGGTATGGGGAATAGTACGCTGCCGTCGTATTCCCTTGGCTTTCAAGTAGTCGTTGAACTCCTTGTTGATGAACTCCCCACCGTTGTTAGTTCGAAGTACTTTCAGCTGCTTGTTGAGTGATGCTACCATTCGCATTCACGCCTGTCTGCCTCCCATCATATGTTCGTGCGTTGCATGCGTGTTGTGAGTGTGTGCAAGAATTTGTGTTTTGTGCGGTTTGGTTTTTCTGAGTGTGTGTGTGAATGTTATTTGGCTTGAGCAGATATCTGAAGTGACTCCTCTGCTCAAGAGCTTTCCGAGGAACCAAGCATCGCTTCAATCGGAGCACGAACAAGAAAGTTACAAACGTTGGAGTTCGTATGCTTTTGATATTTGGTTGTGGTGACTATGGGAAGTTGTGGGGTTGACTCAATATGGGGTACAGAATTTTGGGGGCTGGGAAATTCGTCTTTTCTACTGTAGTTGCTGCCAAATGGTTGGGAGAAACCAAACCAGGTTGGCAAGTGTGGCCAAGTTGGGTTGAGGTGGATTGTGGAGGTTGGGATAGTGACAAAGGTCAAAGTTGGGTTGCCTATGGGGAAGGGAATTGTATGGCATGGGGTTTCCTTGGTTGGGGACTCTCTTGGGACCTTCCCTCTCGTCCTCCTCATCCCTTCCACCTAGTTTAGTGCTACTCCAGTTCTCTTGTGTGAACTTTGTGATTGAGTTCAGATTCATGGCAGCATACCCCCTAGTGTGCTGAGATCGATAACTCAAGACACACTTCACCTTTCCGTACGATTCAACTTGGGAATTGTAGCCACGGAGTAGAGCTACAACATATCTGGGTTTAGTGAAGTTTTAACCGTGAAATTTGTGTCGACGACGTTTCTTGTGAACTTGACTTTTCTGTTCAAAAACTAGGCCCAACGATGTTGAGATATTTTGGCTCCTAATCTTCATAGACTCCGTCCTTAGTCTCTAACACTGCTTGCCGCTTTGTCGTTCAGCTTCCGCCAACCAGTCCACAAAACTCGGAAAAACCTGAGTATTATCTTTCAGTTCTGTCACCCATGTGAGTCTTGTGCCGATGTCTGTGAACGTGACAAAGTATCTGCTGCCATGTCGTGATGTGACCCTCATGGGACCGCATACATCCACTGCCACCACTTCCATTGCCCCATATGGCTCCTTTGGTCCATGTCTTGGATAGGGAGCCTTGGTATCTTTCCCTTCGACACATGAGTCGCACTTTGTATGGGTTTCCTCAGCATCATTCACCTTCACTCCTACTGCCATATCTTTCTTCATCATTTCCTTGATCCGTTGAGTGCTTGCATGCCCCATCCTCTTGTGCAGGAGATTTATATCAATAGTTTCTGCCACTGCTGCCACTGGGAACTTCAGCTGCTGCAGCTCAGTCACTGCAGTATTTTCCAGCATGGTGCGTAGCTCTTCTCGGGCCTTTTTCCCTTCTTCAGGTTCAGGTTGATAGATAAGCTTGTTCTCACGAGTATCTTGCTCCTTCAGCTTCATCTCGTAGAGTCCTTCAGTCCGAGCGCCTTCCGCTATCAGTTTCCAGTTGGGACCGAACACCCACAGCTTTCCATTGTCACTGAAGGTCTTGCAGCCACTGCTGTCCAGTTGCGTTTGACTGATAAGGTTAAGGGACAGCTTCTCCACCAGTAGAACGTTGTCCATTTTCAGCTCCCCATAGGGACTCTGTAAGATCAGGTCCCCTTCTCCTTGTACTTGAAGTTTCCCTTTGTCCCCGAGTAGGACATAAGGTACTCCGGATTCCCGGTAGTTGCATAGCCAATCAGCTCGGTGTGTCGTGTGCTGTGTACACCCGCTGTCCATAAACCAAGCCGTTTCCTTGAACCCTTTTGACAGCAGGCACACCTCGGATGCTCGAGCAACGTTGGCTTTGTGGGCGCTTCCAAGGATGGCGTCAACCTTTGGCGTTTCTTCCACAGCTGCAGGTGCCTCCATCAGGTTTGTCTTCGCTGCTGCTGCTGGCCTTTGTTGTTGCAGCTCCTTTCCTCGGAAATTTCTGCTAAATCGGTTGTTGTAGCAATCGGAAGCTTTGTGCCCATATTTGCCGCAATGGTTGCGATTTACATTGAAACCTCCGCTTGCCTTGTAGCCTTCTCCACGCCTTGCATCGTTGTTTTGTTGCCACTGTCCTTTCCCTTTGTAGTTTCTTCCATTGGGGTTGGAATAACAGTCGGCAGCTTTGTGCCCCTTCTTCCCGCAGTTGTAGCAGTTGCCAAAATCTCTTGGTGTTGCAGTTGCGTTCAGATTTGCAGGCCTGTTGACCTCTGCTGCCGTTGCCACTACTTCCCTTCTTTTCAGGTCAGATTTGACCAGCTCAAGCGCCTGGAGGGTCTCGAGCAGCTGGGTCATATCCTTGGGCGTGTTGCAGGTAAGGATCCCGATCTCTGCTGTCCACTCCATCGGTAGACCGCTGATGATGTATCCCATCATGTGCTTCTCCGATTCGAGTGCCCCCATTGTTGTGAGATCGTCATTGTAGCTCTTGGCTTGATTCACGTAGTCAATGATCTTCTCCATTGGCTCCATTGCGAGCAATAGCTGTTTCTTTCTCGCTGCAGTCAGATTCGTGTCGGTCCGTCCGAGATATACGGCTTCCATGTATGCCCATGCACGTTGTGCTGAATTGATGTCGTCCGCGAACTGGTCCAGCCCCACAGCGATGGAATCCGAAACTGAGTGACACAGTTGGAAGAAGGCTTGCAAACTCTTCTTCTTGTATGTCCTCTTTTCTTGTGCCGTTGCCGTTGCAGGTGGAGGTACTCCTTCCTCCGTCTCCTCGTCCGCTTTGTAGAAGGGCCAGATATCAACTTCTCTTGCCCTCCGCATGAACTTAAGTCGCCATGTGCTGTAGTTGTTGCCATTGAACAGTTGTGCCTCGCTTAGGCCAATCGTTGGCCTGGCCACCACATGCCCTTGTGTAAGGGCCTCCAAGAGGGCTTGGACTTGGGGAGCTTCAGCACTGACTGAAGAACCCGAGCTTGCCTCACCATCCCCGTTCGGAATGATGCAGGAACTTGTCTTGGCCCTTCTTGAATGCTTAACACGCACTAGAACCAGCTCTGATACCAGCTCTTAGACTCAGTCGTAGTGAGTACGTGAGAAAGTAAGAGAGCCGCGCTGTGCAGGTGTATCTGATCTGCAAAACCCTGTTTCTTGAAACTAGCAGGATCGAGCATGAGGCGCCAATTCCCATCTTCAGTTTTCCGAGTGAGTTAGTAACATTTGATTCGATCTAGCTGACGAAAGATGCTCATTCTTGGCGAATTGGTTTCGCAAAGACCCAAGTAGTAACAAGTTCCACCATCCAGCCAAAAGGTGTGTGGCAGTCGCGAAAGGGACGATAGCTGAGGACACACAAGGTACTGATTTCGCAAGAGGTGTGTTCCAGACAAGGCATTTTGTTCGGGCAACGGCTCTTTGCGAAGCACCGGTTACGTAGGGATGCGTATTCCGAACAGTCGTACACTCTTCGTCAGATGCAGATTGCTTTGGTTTTCTCAGCATAGCTATTATGAGTTGTACTAAGAAGAGTGCGCGTAAGACTTTATAAAAGGGATGTCGAATACAGAATGTCGAAAATGATAAAGAGGCATGCATTTTTAGGGTCAAAACCGTGGTAGGCGAGGACCTCGGGACGTGGATGGCTTGGAAGTGTCGCGATTGGTGCGGGGCGACTCGGGGGTGGTTCGGGCCGAAGTGTAGGCCGAACCTCGAAACTGACGCGAAGTGCTCGGGGTTGTCCTCGCTGTTGGAAACAATAAGTCCTAAGTGCGCTTCTGTCGTATCAAAATCCAAGGTACCAAGCGAAGCAGTCCCAATCGAAGCATCGAGTCAACCTCGGAGGTTAGGGTAACCGCCTGGAGGTTACGAGAAAGTCAAAGGTCGCTGACCTTTGACTCGACAATTACAGCGCGACAGTTAAGGACACACAACTGACTCGTTACAGAGCAGTTGCCCGAGTCGCGCTACATCGAACCGCAACAGCAATACAGTTATCTATCTATTCCCTGTACTCTTATATAAATCCTTGTATTTGCTTGTTTAATTCAATCAACTTTGCTCTCACACACCAGTGCAAGGTCGGTTCAAATTCTTCACTAAACGCTTCCGCTATTACAACTACTTCACCTAGAGTTATCCCTTGCAAAGATCCTAAGGGGCTATTTCAGCCCAACATGGTATGAGAGCTGACAAGGGAAACTCTACTCTTTTTTTTAATATCATTACAAGACATGGCAACAAACAAGGAAAGGAGCTCCCCTAATGGCTCCTCGGGCACTACTCCTACTCCACCGCCAGCCTCTGGCCTGCAGACAGAAGAAGGCACGGCAACAAGACCAAGAGGAACGTCAACCGAGACCCCCATGAACCACCCTTCGGACTTTGACCAGAACATGATGGAGAAATTTTTCTCCTTCATGTCCTTCTACGAACAACACCAGCAGTCGGGACCTGCACAAACACACAACAGCAACAACGGAGCGACACCCATGAGTCTTGATGGGTCGTCATATGCGCGAGGAAACCAGCAGCAGCAACCTACCTTTGCTCCGTACGAGCGCGGGTCAATCAGCTTCGTGCCCCACCCGCAACCTTCACCTGGACAAGAAAGACCACTGGACGCACTTCAAGTTCAGTCGCAGTTTGCACACGTCTTAAAACTGCAAACGTCAAGACCCTTCGACGGCAAAGACTTCTTTACCTGGTCCTTTGAATTCGAGCTGATGATGGAGGGCGCGCAGATACTCGGCTTCTTCGACGGGTCCCTGCAGTATCCAGCCAACGGGACACAATATGAAAAGCAGCAGCATACGTATCAATCAATGATGGCGTATACAATCCTATTGAGGAACGTGACACCAACTCAGCAGCAGAACATTCGCTCTTACCGGACCTTCGGCAACTCGGCGGAGCTCGCGTACAGCCATCTGAAGAACCTGGATCAAGCAACTCCTCTCCCTTCCCTACGCACATCAGCAGCAAGGTGTTGCAGAACGACTGAACAGGACCCTGCAGAACAGCATGCGCAAACTATTACGTGGCATGCGGCTACCCAACCACCAGTGGCCAGCAGCAATGGACCACGCTGTCATGCTACACAACTTGTTGTCGTCGTCGTCACTCCCGAACAACGCATCACCGCATCTGCTGTGGACAGGGAAGCAGGGCAGCACGAAAATGTTACGAGTTTTCGGGTGCATGGTACAATACAGACCCCCAGAAGCACGAGCGGGAAGATTTTCGCAACGGGCACAGTGGGGACTACACCTCGGCATCGAGAAAAATTACAACGCATGGAAAATCTTCGACGTCCACACAAAGGAAACAGTAGCAGCACGTGACGTGATCTTCTACGAAAGACTCACCCTTCAGACGTACCTCGCCAACTTGCACGAGAATCGGGACCTCACCAGTGGTTTTCGTGGTGACCGAGCCTTCGCGTCAGCAGCGGACGAAGCAGACTGGGATGAACAGAACGTCGACAACGCCTCAGAAGAAGCCGGACCTCTCCCATACTGCTCCGTCGACGTGCCCATGGATGAGGATAATCCTCGCGACAGTAACAACGCCGAAATCTTCTACCGTTTCGCCGACGATGGTTACGTAACACCTGTGACAGTCAACACCAACGAAGCAGAAAGGGTAGGGCCAAATTTCATGCCTGACCCAGAAACGGGAGACGAAGCAGCTTATCCCGAGGATCCAGAACTCCCTCGATACTCACAGACTGGGCTGCAAATCCTCGGCCTCGTCACCGCAGTCCACGGGAACACACGCAGCTCGCTTCCTAAGGAGCCTGCAACGGTTCAGCAGGCTCTGGGGGGGGAACACAGGGAGAAATGGCGTGAAGCCATGGATAGAGAACTGAAGGCATTAGAGGAACGCAACACTTGGAAGGTTGTTCCCGTAAGCGTGGCACGGAACAAAACCATCCTTACCGGAAAATGGGTCTTCCGCATCAAGACGAAAGCAGACGGCACGATCGAAAAATTCAAAGCACGCTGGGTCGTACGTGGATTCGACCAAGAGCAAGGACGAGACTTCACCGAGACCTTTGCTCCAGTCAGCCGCCACACGTCACTCCGAATTCTCCTCGCCATTGCCGCCATGAAGAAGAAGAAGTTACGGCAGATCGACGTCGCGAATGCCTTCCTCTACGCACCTGTGGATGCAGAAATCTACGTCGAGCTCCCGCACGGTTCCCACGGCGAACCCAACCGAATCTGTCAACTACTTAAATCGCTCTACGGGATCAAGCAGGCACCGCGACTGTGGCAGCAGTACCTGCACGCCCGTCTCATCCGCATCGGCTTTAGTCAACTACCTCACGACCAAGGCATGTACCGCCTCACTAAGGGAAGCGACTACGTTCTCCTGATCGTCTACGTGGACGATCTCCTCTACATTGGGTCAACCGACGGCATCGCCACGTGGTTCGAAGGAGAGCTCCAGAAAGACCTCACGCTCACGGTCTCCTCCACCGTTACACAGTACCTCGGGCTCAACATCCGCGAAGAAGAAAACGCCATCTATCTAAGCGCCGAGAAATACGCCGACACCATCGCGAAACGCTTCAGCCTCACACCAAGCGCCATCTCCACGCCCTACCGCTACACATCAGGAACCGAGAAGGAACGAACTACTCTACTCAAGCCCGCCGGCATACGCGACTATCAGAAGAAGCTCGGATGCCTGCTATTCGCCGCCGTCACCTGCCGTCCTGACTTATCCTACTCCGCAAGTCAGCTCGCCACCTATCTCAAGAAGCCTGAAGCTGAACACCTGGCGGAACTTGATCGCGCTCTCCACTACTTCGTCAGCACCGCGACGATCGGGCTAACCTACCACAAGAGCGCAGCTACACCGACTAAGCTAATCGGCTACGTCGACGCCGATCACGCCGGCGACACCGACAACAGGCGCTCACGCACCGGCTATGTCTACCGCCTTGAGCCTATCGGTCCTATCTCCTGGCAGTCGAGCAAGCAGGAGTTAATCGCACTATCTTCAGCAGAAGCAGAATATATTGCACTCTGCTCAGCCACCAAGGAGGGACTTTACCTTCGCGAACTACTGGAAGAAGCGAAGCTAGCCGAGTTACCCAGCTTCACCGTGTTCTGCGACAACCAGTCAGCAATTCGCATCGCCAACAAAAACGGCTTCGCAAACAGGACGAAACACATCGCCCTGCGCTATTTCTTCGTGAAGGACGAGATAGAAAAAGGGAAACTCGATCTGTCATACTGTCCAACATCCGAGATGGCAGCCGATTACTTGACCAAGAAACTCGGCAAGCAGAAGTTCGAATACTGCATGATGCTGACTGGACAAGGCCACGTCACCAGCAGTAACACTCCAGAAGCGAAGGGGAGTGTTGGAAACAATAAGTCCTAAGTGCGCTTCTGTCGTATCAAAATCCAAGGTACCAAGCGAAGCAGTCCCAATCGAAGCATCGAGTCAACCTCGGAGGTTAGGGTAACCGCCTGGAGGTTACGAGAAAGTCAAAGGTCGCTGACCTTTGACTCGACAATTACAGCGCGACAGTTAAGGACACACAACTGACTCGTTACAGAGCAGTTGCCCGAGTCGCGCTACATCGAACCGCAACAGCAATACAGTTATCTATCTATTCCCTGTACTCTTATATAAATCCTTGTATTTGCTTGTTTAATTCAATCAACTTTGCTCTCACACACCAGTGCAAGGTCGGTTCAAATTCTTCACTAAACGCTTCCGCTATTACAACTACTTCACCTAGAGTTATCCCTTGCAAAGATCCTAAGGGGCTATTTCAGCCCAACACTCGCTAGGAGCAGCCTCTACAGTAATGAATTCGTATTCATTACACTCTCCCACCTTCTAAATAAGGTGCCCTTATACGTAGCCGAGTCTTGCAGTAGCTTGAAAAATGCAGATCTCGGTTGAAACTGATCTGACGGTGCGGAAGCGTGTTGACTTTCGAGTTGACGCGTGGCTGAGCGCGTTGACCAGACGAATTTCAAATAGTTGGAATGTCAGCCATTGAAGTTCCCAGATGTCGATATGGCGGTTGAAATCGAAAGACGAGTTGATTTGCGAAGGAATGTGAGTCGTTGACGAAGCGAGGGCGAATCGAACGGTTGTGACGCTGGCGACAATCTTAAGGTTCTGACACGATGTCAGATGTCGGTGGCGGTGGTTTCGGTGAGTCAATCGCGAGCGTCCGTGCTACTCGAGTCTGACAGAAATGTCAGGAACTGCCGAGGCTGTCAGAAAACTGCTGAGCGAAACAGTGCAATGGCACTTTCTCCCCCCCCCCCCCCACCCCCTCCAAGAAACCGGGCAGACCCCCAATGTAGTCCAGTTGCTCGGTTAGAAAACGCCAACCATCCTGACGCCGAGGGCGGTCAAGAACGCCAAATATAATGAATCCCGTCGAAATATTAGCAGCTGCACTGTCGAAATGTGGCCGGTGGCGAAAATCATTGTCGTGACCTGTGAGAACTCTTCAAGGAAACCCGTGAAGTCCCTTTTAAGGGGTAAAATCGTTGAGCACCGGGACTCGAAACCCTTGGAAGTAAATTTTCCTGCAGAAAACAATCTTCTTGTCTTGTAGTCGCGACTGCTGCTGCAGCATCTCCAGTGACTGCCACCTCGAAATCCCTCGCGTGGTACAGTAGTATCGAATCAAATTACTGCTGCCGAATCTCCAGTTGTCAGCTGCTGCAATCTCGAGCTTGCTGCCGTTTGGCTTGTTGCTGTGGCAACAATCTTCGTTGTAACTGTTCCAGCTATCAGTGCCCCGGCAGTCTTGTCCAGACTCGCCGAGACCTTTGTCGCGTTGCTTCGAAAACTCCCAGGCAGGCTTCGAAAACAGATGCTGCTCTTCCCCCTGATCTCGCAAAATTTTTTCAAAGTTGAAAACTCGAACTGTCGATGACGTTAGCTACCTCGGCTGTTGTCGTGACTCGCCGAAGACTTCGGGGCAGAAGCAAAATAGCTGTTCTTCCTCCCCCCACCTGTTGTGATACATTTCACCAGTGTTGTGGTTGGTACCCCTGAAACTCTGCAGATTTTTCCACCATGAAGTTCACCACGGCAGTTGTCGCGCGTTTCACCCAGCGCCGCTGCAACTCCACCGTTGTCGCGAAATTGTCGGTCGTCACCGCCGAAATCTTGTAAAGACCCAGCTCCCAGTACTGCTGATTAAACCCGTAAGTGTCGGTGTTGAAATTTCTCGTACGTCCTGGTCACCTGCAGGTTATCACCTTCAAGAACCGGTATATCTAGCGTGCCCACCCGTTGCCATTTTTATTTCCTGCGATTAACCACACTAGCCACCCACCAACAGGAGGTGCTTTTTGTGCGGAACCCAGAACTATGGGTCTACCGGGACCAAATTTCACGGAAGCTAGCCCGCATCGACGCCGCAGATCTAGCTGCAGAATTCCCAGATGGCTTCGAAGTACACCGTAAACCGCTGAAATAGCTGGCGAGCAGACGTTCACCCGTCTCCCACCGTTGGAATGAAACCCCGGAAATCATGGTTGTTGAAGCAGTCCCGAAGTATTTTCCACCGCGTAACCCCGACGTTTCCGCCGTTAACCCTGGTACTCCGACGTTCACCCATCTTCGTACCCGTCGAAATTACTTAGCGAATCCCAGGAATCCTTGGCGATACACCGCTCGCCGCACCTCCATGTAACAATATCAAACCCTTTCGGGGGTCTACCGAATAGACTCCAAAATTCGCGGTGGATTGGTGTACGGGCTCAACCTTTCACTCTAGAGATCTGCTGGAGCACCCACGACTTCCCCTCCATTTAGGACGTGTTACGGTTCGCCTCTGATTGCCCCGATTAGAGTCGATCAATAATTTCTTGGATGCTAGGGTGGCGATTTTGGGCAATCGGGTGATCGCGATCAATTGATCGCCCCAACTCGATCAATCGCCTAAAAAGCCCAATCAAACACAATCCCACACAATCACTGACGATCAGTTGATTGCATTAGGTTGGGGTACTAAACGACGCCCGCGAAAAGTTACAGCGTGTTTCTGGTTTCCGTGAAGCAACTAGCCACCCACCTAAGCAAGAACTTTCTGGATGCGCCTGTTTATGCGAAGTTACAGAGAAACGGTAAAATTCGCTAGATCAATGCCGAGGCCTTCGCCCTCGCCAAATTGGTCCCGAAGGAGCCGAGAAAGGGTTGCAAGCTTGCCGTGCACCCTCGCTGTATTTTCGTGGGAATTCTTTTCTGATCGGGCGGCGCGAGCAAGGCAATCAGAGGCAACCTGATCAGAACAGCCCCGACCCGATCACCCTCGATCAGAGGCAAACCGTAACACGTCCTTATTTTTTGTCTTCACCGCCCGACAATTTCGCTTGCCACCGTTCACCCAGCGTCCGCTTTTGTCGGATGAGGTATAACTCCATGTTGCCCGCGATTTTTCTGACATTCGGTGAAGGCGCGAACGCTATCGTAGCCGGATCATGTTTATTGGATCAAACAGTCGGGCCGGCCACTTCGTTGCCCACCGCGTCTATCGCCTTTAAAACTCCACAGCTTCGGAAACCCCTTCTTCGCTGCTACAGCGCTGTCGGGTAGACCGCTGAATTAGGAGAAACTCCGACAGCTGCACCAATTTCTTCAGCTCCGACTTTTTCGGCAGGGGAACTGTTGTCGATGGTCCGGTTTTGTCGAGGCCGAAACAGTATCGCATCATTGAAATTTTCTTGTACGCCCAGCTGTCGAACTTGCACAACACCCGTGCTTTTTAGCCAGCACAGGGCTAAACACAGGGCCCTACCTTTTTATCCAGTAGCCAACAGGACTTACGAATTGCCTTTAAGGCTTTTCTGGGCGTGAGTATGCGAAGCGTCGGTAGACTTTGGCCGGTAGGGAGCTCCTTCTGCTACCGCTGCTTAGCCGCAAAACTCGGCCCTCAGCAAAAAGTCGTCGCAGTAGGTCGTTTTCGCCCCTCCTGAAGCTCGGAATCCGTTTCTCTCGCCAGATCCGTATTTGTCGCAACTCCGTTTATTGTGACTGGTATGTGAAGAAACGTTCTTAGTAGGAAGGCATCGAAGCCATAGTGAGTTCAGTAGTAGAGATCGAGCTCGAGTGAGTACAATTAGGAGAGTCGAGAAAGTTTCAACAAAGAGGGGTTTCACTATAGAGCGAGCAGTACAAATAGGCAAGATGAAAGGTGTACCACCACAACAGAACATTATATAACTACAGTAGTCTACACTACAGGCAGTTACAAAACAATATATAGGTTTATATATTATTCTGACACGCCCCCATAAGTGCCTGTAGGGAAGAATATGCAGTCAACGCCCCCATAATGGGGTACACCAAACAGGCCGCAGCGGAAATCATAGCAACAGGCAAGTGCAGTGACAACAGGTGCAGTGATGGCAGATCCAGCTGTACCAACCCCTTTACCAAGGTAAAAACAGTAGGAGGTGGTGGGGCGGCAGGTCGCCTGAGGAGCAGGCTCTGTGGCTGCAACATGCAGCAGGACAGCAGCGGCTCGACGGCAGCACCTGCAGGCCCCAGCACAAGGTAGCAAAAAACAGAGACAACAAAAAAAGGTAGGTGGTAGCAGGGGCGGCAGCTGGAGGTGCCACGGCAGCAGCTGGCGTCAGCAGCAGATGACCGGCTGACTTCCGTCGCCCCCTCACTCCCCCCCCCACAGCGGCACGTGCGGCAGTGAGAGAGAGAGGAGGGGCGGCAGCTTCTTGCTCACACCCGCCTCCCCAAAGCCTCCCCCCCACACTGTTGCACGTGCAGTAGCGAACAGAGGGGCGTCAACCACCCTCGCGCCTCCCCCTCCCCCCCCTCCACACCGTCGTCCACAGTGGAAGAAAACGGCAGCGGGCTCGGGTGGGGTTGGTGAGCTGTCGGGTAGGAAGGGGGAGTAACGGGTGGGTGCAACAGGTGCCGCGACGAGCGCATGCGCACAGCTCGTCGTCGCTTGCGAGGGAGCTGCAGCGGTAGCAGCCGCATTGTCGACGGGAGGGCGGGGCAGGGGGTGCGATCGGCGGCTGAAGTAACTCGGCCGCCACACCCGCCGTCTCCCCCCAAAGCGACCGTCGATGCAGACGTTCGGGGCTGCGACCGGGCGTGACGAGGTTGTAGGAGGGCGCGATGGGCAGACGACGGGGCCGCCGACTGGGGACGCGACGAACAGACCTAGACCCGCCACGCGCGACGTCACGACTAGCGGCTGAACGGGTGCTTGGGAGGCCGCGACGAGCGCCATGGCAGGAACGAGAAGTGGTGGGCCCATGGGAAAAAAAATCAGGTCCTAGGATAGGAACCTCACTCTGATAACATGTGAAGAAACGTTCTTAGTAGGAAGGCATAGAAGCCATAGTGAGTTCAGTAGTAGAGATCGAGCTCGAGTGAGTACAATTAGGAGAGTCGAGAAAGTTTCAACAAAGAGGGGTTTCACTATAGAGCGAGCAGTACAAATAGGCAAGATGAAAGGTGTACCACCACAACAGAACATTATATAACTACAGTAGTCTACACTACAGGCAGTTACAAAACAATATATAGGTTTATATATTATTCTGACATGGTAGACCAGGCGAAATTCGCGGGTCTAGACGTTGCCGTACTGCCCTGTCTGCGGCGCAACTTCCCTTGATCAGAGGGAACCTGTGCCGCCTGAAGTATAGTGTCGGCTGCCGCTGTTGCTCCGAAAATTTCGGCCGACCTTGTTGCAGGCGCAGAAGTGACCCTAACGTAGACAGTCTCGTAGGCGGCCTTTTCCGAACTTTTCGGCGGTTCGAAAATAACTTCCGTCCCACACTGTGCCGCACCTACCGAAAACGCCAACGACGCACCCTCCTGTAGCCACACCGGCCACACCCGGGCGGAACGACGGTAGACCCCCGCTTTCTTCGGGCAGTCGTCACGCGGTCTCTCGTTGCATTTTCCGACGCAAATCACCATGCGCCTGGCCTACCCGGCTAGCTGTCGTTTCTGCCGTGAAGCTGTCAGAATCCCAACCACTAGACCATTGGGATAAAAGGGCTTGTTTGTGTAGCGGGTAAGTGCGCCCATAACCCCCCAGGCCAACATGCCTGTAACCCTTCCCTAGGATCAATCGGGGATCACCAGTGGACCTCTGACACCCCCCCGCACTGGGATGCCCGAAGTGCATACACCGGGATTCGAACCCGAGACCTTTGCTCTGATACCATGTCAGAATCCCAACCACTAGACCATTGGGATAAAAGGGCTTGTTTGTGTAGCGGGTAAGTGCGCCCATAACCCCCCAGGCCAACATGCCTGTAACCCTTCCCTAGGATCAATCGGGGATCACCAGTGGACCTCTGACAGAAGCCACCCGAAATCTTCGCGCACAGTGACGACGATCACCACGTGCCGAAGACCTCCGAAAATATCGTGCGCAACGTGACGAAATCGCCCAACGCCACTTGCCGCACGCATTAACTCCGATTTCTTCGTGCGCAGTTCACGACCACGTGAAAACTTCAACTCGCACGACCAGCTGCTCCAAGAATCTCGCCCATGCAGTGACGACAACCGTCCTGACACCAACTGCCGCATAAAAACAGCGCTGAGATAAACGGAAATGACGAAATTTACTCACGCAATTAAATGTGACAAGAACAAAAGCTGTCTGCCACCCGGGGGGAGGGAGGCCACGGTCCATTTCGACCGTCGAGGGCAAGGATCCGTCGGTGCCGCAGGAGCGCCTTGAAATTCATAGCCGCTAGGAGCAACTACCCGTTCTCTTGGCCAGCTCTTGCGCTGCTCTTATCACCATGACATCCTTCCTTGTCCCCCCCGCCCCCTCGAGGGGTAATACACTCTAAAAAATGGGGAACCTAGGAACTTAGGCTCTGATACCACGTGTAATGAGTTGTACTAAAAAGAGTGCGCGGAAGACTATATGAAAGGGATGTCGAATACAGAATGTCGAAAATGATAAAGAGGCATGCATTTATAGGGTCGAAACCGTGGTAGGCGAGGACCTCGGGACGTGGATGACTTGGAAGTGTCGCGATTGGTGCGGGGCGACTCGGGGGTGGTTCGGGCCGAAGTGTAGGCCGAACCTCGAAACTGACGCGAAGTGCTCGGGGTTGTCCTCGCTAGGAGCGGCCTCTACAGTAATGAATTCGTATTCATTACAATAGCTCTGTGAAAAAGGAAACGAGCAAAATCACGCAGTCACTTGCTCAGTCTCTATTGCAAGTAGTTTTGCCATAACTACAGCTTACCCATGGGGGCCACTGATCTCAGTAATAGAATGTGTCGACTTGACTCGTCATCCAAGCGTATATTGGTTTTTTTTAGATGTCGCTGCGCCCAAATTTGTGCTACGTGTGTCATCTGTTTGCTCGCTATCATGCCTTGGCAGCGCATCGAATTTCGCCCCATCGAACGGCATCGCGGAAATGTCAGACGCAAAATTTTGGCCCCCGTAGGTTTTTATATGAAAAAGCATACAGAAAGTCCCCGAAATCACACAACACATCCCAGAGAAAATGTGACGGGAATGTCACAATTTTGTAGGACAGATCTGGGCCAAAAAAGTCACACTTCAGCAACATCCTAGTGACACGAAGGTGTTAGACGCAAAAACGCTCAGGTCGTCCGGTTGGATCCGTGGTTGAGAGCGTTTGAATGCGATTCGTCATTGTCTTGTGGACCGACTTCCTCAACTTCGCATGGTGAAGGGGGATCACGAAACAGACGAAAATATGAGACCCCCAGTGATAAAAATCAAAACGGGGAAACGGAGTTCGTTAATGTCGCAACCACAGAAAGAACACACAAATCCGCCAAGCATAAGGGACGAAGGCACACCAAAGAAATAATC
Organism: Closterium sp. NIES-65; assembly: GCA_948144175.1. Classification (NCBI taxonomy): domain Eukaryota; kingdom Viridiplantae; phylum Streptophyta; class Zygnematophyceae; order Desmidiales; family Closteriaceae; genus Closterium; species Closterium sp. NIES-65. The sequence goes on from CANXME010002420.1 coordinate 1,368,702, forward strand.
ACGCGACGCGACGATTTTCAAATTTTGCTCAATCATGTGGACTACCCTCGCACTGTTCTCCACGTTTTTGAATATCTATCTGTTAGGCCCCTTGGCCTAAAACCGCTAAGGAATAGCGGGGTTGACTAAATTGAGGATAAAGCGCGGCGGAAGACTTTGGCGAAAGATGTGTTGGCAAAATAGGCAAAGAAGTAACTGAGTAATTCATGAATAAGAATTGGTTGATATTGGTGGATACAAGCAAGGATGATATAGCTGTTAGAGACTAAGGACGGAGTCTATGAAGATTAGGTGCCCAAATTTCTCAAAATCGTTGGTCTCAATTTCTGGACAGAAACGTCGACTTCACAAGAAACGTTGTCGACGAAAGGTGCACCGTTAGAATCCCAGGACGAAATTCGAATATGTTGTAGCCCTAGACCGTGGCTACATTTCCCAATTTGAATCGTATCAAAATACGAAGCATATCTCGAGTTATGCTTTTCGGCGCACTAGGGGGTATGCTGCCACAGAAATTTAACTCAATCACAATTAACTCACAAGTCCCACAAAAGAATATTAGAGTAGCACAAAACCTGGTAGGAGGGGAAGAGGAGGACGAGAGGGAAGGTCCCAAGAGAGAGTCCCCAACCAAGGAAACCCCATAAGCACACCAAATCTCTTCCCTATAGGAACCCTACTTTTACTTTTGTCACTTTCCAACCCATGCCATCCACCTTGCCCAACTTGGCCACACTTGCCAACCTGGTTTGGCTCCTCCCAACCACTTGGCAGCATCTACAGTGATGTTGGTGAATTTCCCAACTCCCATAAGTCTATACCCCTTATGGAGTCAACCCCACAACTTCCCATAGTCACCACAACCAAATATCAAAAGCATACGAACTTCCAACGTTCGTTACTTTCTTGTTCCTGCTCCGATTGAAGCGATACTTGGTTCGTCAGAAAGCTCTTGAGCAGAGGAGTCACTTCAGATATCTGCTCAAGCCAAATAACATTTGCACACACTCAGAAAAACCAAACCACATCAAACATAAATTCTTGCACACGCTCACACCACGCATGCAACGCACAAACACATGATGGGAGGCAGACAGATGTGAATGCATATGGTTGCATCACACAACAATAGCATGCAAGGTCGAATGTCGGAAAGTACTTCGTGGGACTAGAAAGTAGAAGCAAGAAAGGTAGAGTGCCACGTGGCACTAGGAAATCTGAAAAGATAAAGATAAGGATGGGGTTGGGAGTACTGTTCAAAGGGAACAGTGTACACCCCTCTAACATATCAATCCCATGGACTGCTACATATGCTTTCGCAGTATGTTTACACTTACTCTGGAATGAGTGTTGAGACTATTTGGTTGAAAGTTACACTATCAAACATTCATGGTTTACCCTACCTTCCTTGTTTCTGTTTTTGTTTTTGGATTATTAGGTTATACAGTGCAGTCGAGGTTGTCACCTAGTCACGCGCGTGAGTCAATGCTTGCCGTTGCGATTGGTCCACGTATTGAAATCGTATCGCGATTGGGTCCGATCTGTCAGGCGTAATGATTGTTCGATACAGCTGTACATTCTGCAATGATGCAAGACCAGCTGGACATATCTTGTCCAAGCGGATGTGGGGCCACACGTGTCCCTAATTTGGCGCAAATGAGGTTGCATTTCTAGCCAATTAGTGACTACCATTTGGCGCTCTGGCCTGGATTCGTTGCATGCACTGAGTATGGGTAGAGGTCGTCCCTCTCCTTTGAAGTGTCGCCCGTGAATGTCCCGTCGATCCCACCTCCCACGAGGCTCCCTTGCTTCTAAACGGTGTCAATCGTCCAAGAGGTTTTCTACGTTTTGCACAGCCACGCATCTGCTCTGTGTGCCTCTTAGTAGACTTTCACTCTATCCCGTACGCACGCACCTGCTGCTCGAGCTTAGAGTCAAGCTGCCGATACTGGGCTGTGGACTTTGTTTAACATGTCGCACGCGGGTAAAAGGTTAGGGAGAACCCGTGCGCAGCTGGTTCCCGCTACGTCCGCTCCGTGTTCTAAACTTGGAGCCAAGGGTAAGCAAGAGGGGTCGGAAATTGTAGCAACTCTCAGCGATGATTTCGAGGTTCCCGTTACCATTAAAGGCGACAATGAGCTCCCGGAGCCCGACGACATCATATCTCGCTTCGCAAAAGGTGTGCGCGTTCCTGCATCTTTAAGCGCGGAGCTCCCCGCATCACTTAGAAAGAACAACTTCTTCCCTTCACAAACAATCACTAATCACCTAGGGCAGAGCGCCAAGTTAGGGATGCTGGATGCCCTCCGCATACAGGACCGCTACGAGATCCCAAGCTCGACAATCGACTTCCATAACGTGTAAGCGTGTTGGCTGCATTCAACGTGGTTTTTTATATTCGGGGCAATGCGTTCTTATTCATCCACGTTTTGGTCATGCAGGGTGCTTAGCCTAGAACACCCTAAGCTCCACAACGGGAAAACGTGGGTTGCGCTGGATAGCCCGGCTTTCCAGTCACTCTCACTCGGCCCGTCTGTTGCATGCGGCATCCCCTGCGAGAAAATCCTCGACTATGACTACATCTGCATCGTCATCTTTAACGAGTGAGACGTCTTCTAATGCGCCGTCTATACAGGGCCCGTATTTTAGGGTTTAGGGTTGCTCGGACGTTGCCTTGCTAACACGTGTGGTTTCTACATCTTTTTCATACCCCGTAGGAAGCCACTACCAAAGCATTACAGCCTTGTGGTTGTAAAGGACGCGGGCCAGCTGTTGAAAACCAACGAGGAGTTTAGAGACAAAGAAGATGTGGTGCCAACAACTTTCCTATTCAACTCGACAACGTACCACATGTCGATGAAAGAGAGCATTTTTGCGAGCGTCAACTTGTGAGTGCTTTATGAGCAGATTTCAGTGTGATATGCCGTTAGTGCGTGTGACCGCTTTTTTAATGGTTCGGGTGCTTGTTGTACTTTCGTCACCCCTTGAGCAGGCTTCTCGGTAGAGCCTTGAAGAAAGCACTGCACGAACTGTCCGGTGCAGATGTCTACCGCCGCCTCACACGCGTCAACAGCGTGCCTGTGCACATAAGTATTACACCTTTCAAACGTCACCTTCACACCCTCACTGGGTGCCGAGGGTTCTTGATAAGTGTTCACTAACTGCTTGGACATCGGTTATGAATGTGTTTTCTCTATGTCTTTTACCCACAGTACTCTCAGGTCCCTCAACAGGTGAACAAAGTTGACTGCATTGTTAACGTTTGCATGTTCATCAAGGAGCTGGTGCGGCGCTGTTTCGAGGACATGGAAATGGGCGTCCACCCGTCTTACGGCGGGGATCGGTACCGGCGGGACATGCGGAGTCTGGCTTGACAGGCTGGCCAACGACAACTGCTGGAGAGTCTGCGGCTTAACTGTGTGGTTCTACCGCAGCAACCTCAGTCAGACGACGACCGCGAGGAGGACGTGATAGAGTTGGACATGGACATCGAGACAAAGGTGAAGGACCTGCTAGCTTCCGACAACATGCACGGGGCGCAGATTGAAAACGCCTTCAAGTATATCGAGGAACTGAAGGACCAAGTATTCAAGTGGGGTAAGAGTCACGATGCGATGTTGGACACCGTGTCACAACTCAAACAGGGGTTCGCCGTGCTTGCGGCTAGAATCGGGTGTGATACGCAGCATCTAGACCGAAGCGACGAGGCACAAGGGTATGTTTTACCTGCTGGGGGGATCCCGGGTGCGGGTGTTGCAACCGCAGGCGGGATCAGAGCTGTCGGTCTTGCAAAATTAGGCGGGATGCCCGGTGCGGGTAGATCAACAGCACGGTTGCTCCCGAGTGAGGAAGTTGCAACATCTGGCAGGATCCTGGGTACGGGAGTTGCAACGTCAGGCATGATTCCGGTTGCGGGCGTGTCAACAGCAAGGTTTCTCTCGGGTGCGGGAGTTGTCAAAACAGGCGGGATCCCGGGTGCGGGAGTTGCAACGTCAGGCATGATTCCGGGTGCGGGCGTGTCAACAGCGGGGTTTCGCACGGGTGCGGGCGTGTCAGCAGCAGGGTTGCTCCCGGGCGCGGGCGCTGCTATATGCAGTGGGATCCCGGGTGCGGAAGTTGCAAGATCCGGCGGGATTCTGGGTGCGGGCGTTGCAACAGCAGGCGGGATTCCAGGTGCGGGAGTTGCAACATCAGGCGGGATTCCGGGTGCGGGAGTTGCAACATCAGGCGGGATTCCGGGTGCGGGAGTTGCAACATCAGGCAGGATTGCGGGTGCGTGCGCGTCAACAGCAGGGTTGCTCCCGGGTGCGGGCGTTGTTACATGCAGCGGGATCCCGGGTGCGGATGTTTCAAGATCCGCCGGGATTTCGGGTGCGGGCGTGTCACCCCCCGGGTTGTTCCCGGGTGCGGGAGTAGCAACTGCGAGCGGGATCCAGGGTGCGGGAGATGCATCAGCAGGCGGGATATCGGGTGTGGGAGTTGCAACCGCGGGGTTGCAACCGTGTGCGGGAGTTGCAACTGCATGCGACAACCCGGGTGCGCTAGTGGCTAACGAAGGCGGGATCGCTAGTGCTGAAGTTGCCACAGTAGGCGGGAGCAATGGTGCGGCAAATGCAACAGCCGGGTTCCTCCAGGGTGCGGGAGTATTAGCAGCAAAGGGGATGCTGGTTGCGGGAGTGGCACCAGCATTGGGCAAGACTGCTACTGGTGTAGCTACACCAGGGGGTTTTCTGGGTGCACCCAATCCCACAGATCCGCGAGACACCCTGCAAGGTCACCGGCCCTCGGCGATGATGGGCACGAACTATGATGAAGCTGTCTCAAGAGCAGCTGCATGGCAGTTACGTCACACCTCAACCGTGCCCACTGCCACTCAGGAGCCGGTCCCCAATCACGCAATTGTCGCTGCACCTTGGGGTGTACCAAACGTCGCACCTTCCCTGACCTGCAGCTTCACCGGGTTAGGTGCACAGAGTCACCGAGGGCCAGCTGCGTCGGAGAGCATGTCACGTCTGCAGAGCAAGGAGGTCAAACCAGATATCATAAAGACCCAATACACTGGCGTCACGAGGTTGAGTACGAGCAACACCTGGACAGCAAAAATACTACTCCAGTGGAAAACAAACTCCCAGGCAACCATCAGCAGCAAGTTTAGATCGGATGTGGAGGCGGCGCGTGCATACGCGGTAGGGTGGCACCTGGTGTGGGGACATAATCCGTCGTACAAAGGCAAGATGATCGAGTTGTCCGCAGGTGACATAGCAAAGCTCAAGGGTTGCGACGCCCGCATGTGTAAGTTGGTGATAGAGGAGAAATTTTGGCACCGATGGGAGAACTGGAGGCCAACATGGGAGGAGTGCATGGTTAAGCTGGCGGCGAAGGAGCGTAAGAATGCGCTGAAGCAGGCTGAGCTTCAGCAGGTGTTGGCTTTAGCGGAGGATCGCCCAAGCAAAAAGGCTAGACCGGGGGATGGTCTGCAAAACGATGCAGCTGGCTCGTCTGCGGGGAATGGCCAAGAGGGTATGGGGACCAATGTGTAGGATTGATGGCCATAGAGTTCGGATTGGTCGCCTAATGTGTGTGTTCAGTTTAGTTTGCAATAACTGGATGCAGGTATGGAAACCTGGGGAGAACAAATTAAAAGGAAAGCAACGTGCATTAATATGCTGTGTCACAAGTCTATGTCAACCCCGCGGCATTCAAAGATGGCCGCGTGACGATCCCGACAGAAGCCCGTCAATCTCCTGTTAGTGCCGTGTCAGGGTTTCGTGACAGGGCTTCAGCCAGTTCCTCTGACGGTTTCGTATGAACCCCGTCACTCTCCCGTTAAGGCCATGTCACTAGTCCGTGAGCCCCTCGGCATTCATGAAAGGCCTGGTTACGTTCCCGTCAGAACCCCGTCGAACGTCCGCTATTGCCGTGTCACTGTTCCGTGACACCCACCGGCATTTCCTCTGGAGGGTCCCGTATGAACCCCGTCACACCTCCGTTTATAAACCGGACACGAACCAAGTGAATTTCGGTTGGCAGCGCAACTGTCCTATCCGAACCCCGTCACATTCCGGTTAAGACCATGTCACTGGTCCGTGAGCCCCACGGCATGCATGGAAGGCCTGGTTACGTTCCAGTCAGAACCCCGTCGAGCGCCCGCTACTGCTGTGTCACTGTTCCGTCTTAGAGAGGGCAGTTCCTCCGGACGGTCCCGTATGAACCCCGTCACACCTCCATTTATCAACCGGACACGAACCACGTGAATTTCACTTGGCTGCGCAACTGTCCCATCCGAACCCCGTCACATTCCCGTTATGGCCGTGTCACATGTCCGTGATCGATGTGGTCTTCGAAGATCGTCACTAGACACAGCCGTCTGAACCCCGTCACACACGCGTTTATAGCTTTTGAGGACCCCTGTCCAACTATCGTTTCAGCCCTAGCAATACATTCATCTCATTATGTTGTGAGTTCTATATAAGTACACTTGTAGTAATTCTATAGGGTCACTAAAAAGCCAGCAAGCAAACAGTGAGGACACTACTGATGGAAAACTACCCTTTCCACCCGACTATTAAACCATACTTGTACTCCCACATTTTTTAGCATGGTGCAATATCGTGACATGCATGTTTAGCAAGTCTTGCGTTTTTTGCGTCGCGCAACACCCGTCTTGCGCTTACGACCATCCGCCCAACTGAACACATCTTTTCGCTTTTTCGCCTGTATCTTCTCCTCGCAATCCTGCTAGGCATCCCTCCAATTCTCCCACCTGGGCCAAAACTTGTGACGAATCATCAGCTTACACTGCTGTTTCGAACAACCCTGTAACTTTGCCTTGTCTCCTGTGCTCAACTCAATAACGTTGCCACGCGGTCCATCGTATGGACCGAAGAGCACATACACACCAGCTGCCAGTGATCTCGCGGCCTCCATCTCAGTCGGAAACTTGCTGCTGATGATGATCGATGCGTTGGCGGCCCCATCACATACAAGCTTAGCAGCCCAACGGCTGCTTCCTGGCATACGGGAAACACCCACATATTTCCACTTGCTCCCATCTGACGCGGTAGTGGGTGCACTGGGGACTTCAGCCAGGACTTCGGCCACAGAATCGCGGGGAGGGATACAACCATACCTCTCCGCAAACAGCTCCATGATGCCATGCATCTGTGACACATGGGCGGCCATACTCTCGCAAGTGTTCCCGTATTTTGTAACGAGACTTTTGACTGCTGAGAGTTCAGAATTGACGCGATCGAGCCACGACCCTTGAGCCCTGACCTCCGCGCTCATGTACCTAGCGTGGTGTTGTCGGCTCCAGCGTTAATGTCGAGACCCGCATGATGCCGGCAAAGGCCTGGCAAATCCACCGTTCCGCAACGCAGCTTCTCCAACAGCTGACCTTCCCCGGCATCGCACATCAATCCCCTTAACCATCGGCGAAAGTGAGCAGCACAGGTTGGGAGCTCTTTGATGCCGTGATCCAGGCCGCAGAACGATCGTTTGACGAGCTCGTACAGGAACATGCACACGTAAATCCCTGAGTCTACTCCGTGATCCTGTTGCTGGACCTGTTGGCTTGCAAAGGGAAGCCATCATGCATCATTGTTGTTGAACATGTCATACAGGATGCCATCGGGACAGGAGATGAAAAATCACGCAGACAGCGCTGACACACTTACGTTTAGTGCTCGGCTATGAACGCGTTGAAGGCGAGATGTCAATTCGTCCGCCTTGAGTTGGGGAAAAGCTTGTGCAAGTGCACGTCCAAGAAGCCTGCAGGAAAATCGGGCAACATCATAGTTGAACGGGGTTTCCGACATGTCAACACAGTAGACTTGCGCACTTACATGTTGATATCTCTGAAGACTTCCATACAGGCGCGGGCATGGACCCTGCCCGGGTCGAAAAGGACGACGAGGGGTATTTCATCCGTCGACCAAGCCCACTCCTCATCCGTCTTCAGCAACGCCGCAGCACCCTGAACCACGGCAATGCTTTTGTGGTTCGGGAGCAGATTCCTGGGGTCCTTGGATAGAACTAAAACTTAGAACACATGTACGGAACTCAATCGCAGGCAAAAATTAAGGAAGTCGCATGGAGAGTCTAACTTACTCGGATGTGACCACAATGCATATGTAGTCGTACGAGAGTAATTTTCCACTGTCGACACCGCATGTGCTATTCCCACAACTGGCTAACTTGTAAGCGGCGGTATCTAGGGCAACCCACGTTTTGCCGTTTCGGAGCTTTGGGTGGATGAGGCTCACGACACTGCGGGACAAAGTTGGGGGGGAGCTCAGTATTCAATGTGTGAAATCTCCAGCCTCACACCTTGATACCGGGGTTCTCACACATTGTGAAAGTCGATCGTAGACGTTGGGATATTGGAGCTGTCTTGAATGCAAAGAGCGTCCATCATCCCCACTTTGCCACTCTGCCCAACATGATTCGTGACTTCTGGACTCGGGAAATAGTCGCTGGTAAGGGCAGAAGTGAGACTGCCGGTGGGAGACTTAGGAACTTGCACGCCTGAAGACATTCTAGAGATTATGTCGTCGGGTACGGGCAGAGGATCATTCCCCACGATGGCCACCGGAACGTTAAAATCACAGCAAGGCGTGCCGGTGTGGTCTGGCGCATGCTGTTTACCTTTCGCGCGACGACTGCAAGCGCTTTTGCTGGGATTACGCGACATCCTGCTCACAGCGCAGGCACACTTAAGTGACGCTGAACACCCGCCTAACTAGCGTAGAGGTCACAGGGATAACGCACAAAGACTATCCTCCTATGTCAGCCCTTCTCCCTGAATCACGATGTGGGAGCAACCTAGAAGGGAGGTTGGAGGCCCGTCTGGAAGGGAGGTTCATGTCTCAAACACCTCTCAGTCTCTGTCTTGACGTGTATCCACGTAACCATGGGTCGTCACTAAATGGCACTCGCGCATAGGACTGCCCGATGACGTCGTGTGTGTTGAAAGATTGCTGGGTTGGAATGATTAGTCGCCACCTGTGCAGAATCTTGACGGGATGGATGCTGCACAACACCTGCAAGGGTGACATACGCGTCAAAGCATTCTGGTTGCTTCAGGCTGGTTTGAGTACATCTACACATTGTAAATTAGCATTGATATAGCGCCTCATGCTATACACCTTTTGTATCCGGTCCAACGTCATCGTAGAAAAGAGTACAAAATATGTTCAAACTTTACTTTGGAAGGCCTTCAACTGTGATGTAAGTGACTACGTACACCTTCATCAAGAATAAAAACCGAAGTGAACATATTTGTCATCGTACTACACGTACATCAACGTACTAGCCATCCTTCTCAATACGTGTTACCAAACATCTACGTTGGCAGATACGCCCTGAGCAGTGTTGCGTACCACGTACATACGCTTGCGTATGTACGTGGTACGCCAATACACTCGTATTTCTTGGAAATACGCCCGGGCAGACCGCAAATTTTTTTTTTTGACATTGAAAAATTTCGCGAAGGTTTTGCGACTTCGCGATTTGTTACCGCGAAGTCGCACATCGCCCAACCCAGTTCTGAAATTCAGAATTCGAGTTCCAAACCTTCCAACCCCCCAACCACACACCACCCCACCAAACCTCTCATCTCACCATCCCTCTCAAATGTTGTTCAGCAACGCATCTCCTCATATAATGGATGACGAGTTCCTTTGTTTCATTCAATTGCGGTGCTCGTTTTTATTCCCGTAGCTCTCTTCTCCTGTTCGTCCTCATGGCGTCTAACTCCACCCCTCCTACTGTGACGAGCAATGTTGCATCTGTTAACGCATCTACTGGCGCAATCAATAGGGAGCCTGTCGAGGCTGGCCTTTCGAACCCCATTCTGAAACATTTTCTTATTCTGTACCATACTAAAGGCACTCCCAAGATGTGTAAGTTCAGTGACTTCACGTTTGAGGGCGGAACCAATCGCTGCGCAATTCACCTTGCGAAATGGAAAGGGCAGGAGAAACGCGCTGTCCGGCTTTGCAAGAAGGTGTCCACGGCAGTCAGTGAAGAAGTGCGCGGCATGTACGAGGAGAAGGTGGAGAAGCAGGGCGTCAAACGAGGGGCGGCCGCTGCAGCAATTGACTCCACGCTGGGCGGGGTCACTGGTTCTTAAGAGAAGAAGGGGAAGATAACGTCCTTCAGCGATGAGGCGACGAGCGCCAAGGATAATGCCCTCTGCCTTTTGATCGCGGCGTTAAGAGTTCCCGAGCGCAACGCGGATGACCCGGTCTTCCGCTACGCGGTCCAGTGCTTTGCGCGCGCTGGACCGGGGTACGTCTCCCCCAACAGGCGCTACATTGGAGGGGCGGGCTTGAAGAAGGTGCGGCAGAAAATGGAGGAGGCGCTCGCCCCCGTTGCCGCCAGCTGGAAGCGGGACGGGGTCACCGTGTCGTCGGACATGATGACTGACCGTTGTGGCCGCCCGCAGGCCAACGTGCTCCTTGTCAACGACTCAGGCGCAGTGTTCGAGCGGGCGGTGGACTGCAACATGGAGTCAAAGACCGGGGGGTACATCGCCAGCCTTCTCCGCCCCGTCATTGATAAGGTGGGGCCGGAGAATGTGGTGGCGGTCTGCACTGATGGCGGCAGCAACTATGCCTCGGTAGCCAAGAAGATTGCGAGCACATGGCCGCACATTGAGCATGTGCCATGTGCCACGCATGTCCTGGACCTGATGATGGAAGACGTGGGCAAGATGGGATGGGCGAAGGGGCTCGTGGAGAAGGGGGGAATAATGATTACCTTTGTGCGCAACCACCACTTCACCCGTGCTAACATGAAGAAGGGTGGGGGGAAACAGGTGCTCAAGCCCGCGGGGACCAGGTTCGGGACGCAGTACATAGCTTTGTCCCGGCTGTGCGAGGTGCGGGGTGGGCTGGCGTAGATGGTTCTCAGCGACGAGTGGAATGAGTGGGCAGTGGCGGACAAGGACAGGAAGACTGCAGCCGAGAAGTTCAGGGCTGCCGTGATGGATGAGGAGTGGTGGGGGCTGGCGGTGTTTTTTACCTCTCTCATGGCGGTGCCGTACAAGGCCATGCGGGCCACGGACTCCTCGGCGAAGGGGATGATGGGTAAGATGTATGATATCATGCTACAACTTACCGAGGACATCAATGACAAGTTGGACAAGGCAGGGGACTATTTGACAAGGGCGGAAAAGGCTGATATCACCTAGATTGTGAAGGACAGGTGGGACAACTCACTTGCCTGCCCCATGCATGTGGTTGGCCGGATCCTGAATCCGGCCAACCAGGTGGAGGGAATTTTCAGGAACGACATGGAGTGCACTCGAGTGTTCAAGGCCTACATCGAGCGCCACTACGACAACAAAACCTTCAGGCGTGGCAAGGATGGCGCCCCTCGCCGTGCCTCCCTTGTGCTGCAGGAGGCATTGCTGGCCTACATCAACATGGAGGGCAGCTTTGGCACGCCGGCCGCCATCTCTGCAAGGGAGGCAGTAAAGAAGGGGGAGATGAGCATGGTGCAGTGGTGGTCGTGGCACAGCACCGAGTACCCTGAGCTTGCCACCCTCGCATGCCGGGTGCTCACTCAGCCCATCTCGCCGCCAAGTGTGCGGACCTCGTCTACATTGTGCACAACTGGAACGTTGTGCGCAATTGGTACAAGAAGGATGGGGGCAGCACGGTTGTCCCCAGTAACATCCCGGATGCCCCTATCCCTTGCGGCTACAACATGGACGAGGAGGAGGAGGATGACCTGTTGGGGGGGGGAAGGAGAGGATGCAGTTCTGGCGGATGAGTATGGGGCAGGGGTGGTGTTGGAAAAGCTCCGCAAGGAACTCGGCTGTGGGGATAGCTAGAGGGTGGGGTGGGGATGTATGAAGGGTGGGGAGAAGCAGCCTCGAAGATGTATTTTTGGATATTTATGAAATTAAATTATGACATGTGTTTTTGGGAAACATACCCCCCCCCCCCCCCCCCCCCTTGTAACATGTTTTTTTAGCCCTGCCCGGGAAAAATAGTTTTACCTGCCCGCCCAGCGTATTTTTACATATCACCAGTACGCCACCCCTGGCGTACCGCATATATACCCAGCGTATAATACGCTGGCGTATAAAACGTGATACTCGTATCTGCCAACGTAGTCAAACATTGCCATGCGTCACGGGTGCAATGGAAGGTGCGTGCAATCACTGCAATGTGTATTGCAAAAGTACAAATTATGATATAAGGCATCTGCTAGTACTTAGAGTACATGGCTAGTTTGGTCGTTTCGCCATTGCAATGTGTTACTACTCATAGACTTGGCATTGCATGTTTCTATCATCTATGACATTTTACAATCACCCCGTCTTCCATGAATGGAGTTTACTACGCTACGTTTATCTGTACGGGCAAATGAATCCCGGACACCCATCCACTGCTCCCGAGACACAATATCTTATAAACCACTTTTTGTGTTCTCAATATTCCAATATCGTACAGGGGGTGCAACTGCATGGTTAATGTGTGTGTGTTATAGTTGATATATGTTATAGGGGGTACAACAGTAAGGGTTAAGGTTAAGGCACCCCAACCAACCGTAGTCCAACCAACAGTCTCATATTTGACCAATATTCTTATGCGCTTCACTGTTTCTGTAGGTCAAGATCAACATCCAGAGAGAAGCTTTACCCAATACCTTGCTCCGCGGTATGATTATCGATTGTGTCTAGGATAACATATTGAAGGTTCTCATGGATTGGAGTGTGGCAGCTGGATATAAATACCCCATATCAGAGGGGATATAAAATCAATGCGATCATAAGAATATACCTCTAACTTCGTCCAAATCTTTTAGTGTCCATACGTCACAATCATATATGAACATGATCCAACCACAACTATCTGGTGAACCTATTCTCAGGGTTTTTTTTGCACCGGAAGGCCATACCCATGTGAACCGAATTTAAGCTGGTGTAGGTTAACGATCTGGTGTACCCACGCGTTTCATCTTGTGTCCCTATTTTGTACCCTAAATTGCCTTTACGCTGTTCTTCAAATGCTCACATGATACTGTCGATTACAACGACGCAAACCATATCAAAACCTCCGCGCAACTATACATGTGCAAACTCGGGGCCCATTCAGGTGCCTCACGTAGCTTTGACGCGAGATACACGGGTGGTTACTTCGGTCACTCGCGGATCATGTGAAGCGGACCACCGCCCTCTGACGAGGATTTGACGTGAGGTTTTGGGCCCCGCTTGGAAAAGCAGACTATTGCTAAATGTAGCCGTGACGGGCGCGTAAAGGGAGGTTAAAGGGTAGGTCACGGGACACAAACGGAGGCCTCAGGGGGCGTTGACGAGAGTTTTGCGTGTGGTTAACGGTTGGTTTAGGGTCTGGTTGCTGGACACATACAGAGGCCTCACGGGCCTTACACGCGGGCGTAACGGATGGCTAACCGATTTCACACGAATTTGGACGGCAAACATACATCCTATGCTGGGTGTTATGTGGCACCTCTGTTTGATGATCACCAAGAGCACTCACAACTATACAAGCAACATTGAAGAAGCGCATTTGCAGGTATTTTGCTGCAACCACCCGGATGCTTCACCAACGTTGGATTGCCCGACCGCAGCATGATGACATAAATGTCGTATCCCTATAAATAATTTAATAATAATAAAAAAATGTCACATGGTTTGCAGGTGCCGGGAACAATAGCACTTCAACAATTCCAGCACCACTCCCTGCATCCAGGGCCAGCACCACTCCCAGCATCACCACTCCCAATACTAGACATCGCACCACCCACAGCAACACTACTCCCATGCACTGTGCCCTGCAGCACCACTCCCAGCGCCTGGTCCAGCAGCACCACTCCCAGCGCCCGGTCCAGCAGCACCACTCCCAGTGCCCGGTCCAGCAGCACCACTCCCAGCGCCCGGTCCAGCAGCACCACTCCCAGCGCCCGGTCCACCAGCACCACTCCCAGCGCCCGGTCCAGCAGCACCACTCCCAGCGCCCGGTCCAGCAACACCACTCCTAGCGCCCTGTCCAGCAACACCACTCCCAGCGCCCGGTCCAGCAGCACCACTCCCAGCGCCCGGTCCAACAACACCACTCCCAGTGCCCGGTCCAGCAGCACCACTCCCAGCGCCCGGTCCAGCAGCACCACTCCCAGCGCCCGGTCCAGCAGCACCACTCCCAGCACCCTGTCCAGCAGCACCACTCCCAGCGCCCTGCCCAGCAAGGCCACTCCCAGCACCATGCCCAGCAGGACCACTCCCAGCACCATGCCCAGCAGCCCTACTCGCAGCAGCACCACTCACAGCAGCACCACGCCCGGCACCACTCTCGAGAGCACCACTCCCAGCACCACTCACAGCAGCACCACGCCCCACACCTCTCCCAGCACCTCTCCCAGCACCTCTCCCAGCACCTCTCCCAACACCTCTCCCAGAACCTCGCCTACCACCTCGCCCAGCACCTCTCCCCGCTCCTCGCCTACCACCTCGCCCAGCACCTCTCCCCGCTCCTCGCCTACCACCTCGCCCAGCACCTCTCCCCGCTCCTTGCCCCCCACCTCTCCCAGCACCAAGCCCATCCCAAGTCTCACCAGGTGTCCCAACTCCGCTGACAAGAGGAATCCCAGCTCCAACCCCTGCGTCAGGTTCTGCCCCATGCTCCGCGGCAGCTCCCGCTCCATGCCCTGCACCAGTTCCAACTCCACGCCCTGCACCTCTCCCAACACCACCCCCAGCACCTATCCCAAACCCTTGCCCAATGCTGTAACCCCCAAACTTCCACTTGCAGGTGCTCCTGTTGTGACCGTGCTGCTCGCACCTCCCGCACTTGTAACCCATGCCTCTAGCCTCCATGCGCTCGTTGTTCTCCGGGCGGCCTACCCTTGTTTCAATCAGGTGTGGTGCATCACACACACCTTCAGCTGCAGAAGAGGCCTCACGTACCAGCCTGTCCACGCACGTTCCCCATACGTTCGGGGCATACATCCTACGTTGGTTGCTTGTGGTGTAGTAGTGAGATACAAGGATCTCCGGGCATCTCTTCTTCTTGACACACATAGCGAAAGCATGTGCACAAGGAAACTTGTACTCTTGCCAGTTCCCACATTCACATGATCGAGTCACCAAGTTGACGTTGTAGCTCCTCCACTCCTCATCGTTCTCCCCTCCACGAGTCTCGATCGTCCCTGCGTTATCATCTCCACGGAGGAAAAAGTACTCTTTAGAAAGTCTGAGCTTGATGGCCATTCGCTTTGCTGCTGCTGCAGTCAAATGGTCGTGTGTCCGCCAAGCTTCGGCGCGGTGCTCATACCACTTATCCCGAAACCAGTCCCACAATGACGCCAACAGCCAGGTAGGGGGCAGCATCCTGATTTTTTTGATTGCTCCGTTCAGGGTCTCCCCGGCGTTGCTGGTGTAAATCCCGTACCTGCGGGTTGTAGCAAAAGGCCTGGCCCAGTGCAACAGTTGGATCCCGCCGATTCGGTACCGTGATCTCTGCCTGTTGCAGTGAAACCCGGTTTGCACATGAATGGCCCCCTCCTCCTCGCCCTCAACGTCACCCGCTCCTGGAACACCTTCGTCGGGCACATCCTCGTCATCCTCGTACCCCGGTTCGTCCTCCCCATCATGAAGGGCGTCGCCATGCGGTCCCGTATCCGGCCATGGCAGTGCAAGGATCTCAGTGAGGCCAGCGTGCAAGTTATCGTCGACATCCAATGCCGAATGTCGCCAACTGTTCTGATCGGTGGTATGCAGTTGGGCAGCTACTTCGTTAGTGATTGCATCGGCGTTGTAACCCTCCTGTGCTCTCCTGTAAATTGCACCCAGGTTGAACGGTCCACCCGCTCTTGTGGCACCTGGTGCGATGGGAATTCCTCCGGACGGTGCCACACCCACCATCGGTGATCCACCACCACCACCACCGTCTCCGGCACGCCCGTCTTGTGTACGTTGCCCGCTTCCATGGCCCATGCCCACGTTGCCATAACGAAAGCCTCTCCCTGTGCCACTCGTGAACCCTGGGCCCATGCCAGGCCCCATTCCTACTCCCTCACGTCCCGTTCCAAGGCTAGTCCCGCCGCCTTCCGCAGTCCCCACCCGCACGCCCACCCCTCCCACTCCTGCCCCTGATCCTAACCCCAGGCCAAAGCCCCCCAGCCCTTGTGCAGTCCCCGCACCCACGCCCACTTGGCCAACTCCTCCTCCAGATCCCACCCTACGACCAACACCTACAAACCTGGCGGCACACCCTGCACCCACGCCCACCCCTCCCACTCCTGCCCCTCCTAACCCCAGGTGTAAGCCCCCCATACCTTGTGCAGTCCCCGCACCCACGCCCACACCTCCCACTCCTCCAGATCCCACCCCACGGCCAACACCTACAAACCTGGCAGTAGTCCCTGCACCCAAGCCCACCCCTCCCATTCCTCCTCCAGATCCCATGCCCAAGCCAAAGCCCCATGCCTTCCCCGGTCCCCACCCCTGAGCCCACCCCTCCCACTCCTCCTCCGGATCCCACCCCACGGCCAACACCTACAAACCTGGCGGCACTCCCTGCACCCACGCCCACCCCTCCCATTCCTCCTCCAGATCCCATGCCCAAGCCAAAGCCCCCCATGCCTTCCCCGGTCCCCACCCCTGAGCCCACCCCTCCCACGGCCAACACCTACAAACCTGGCGGCACTCCCTACACCCACGCCCACCCCTCCCTGCACCCACGCCCACCCCTCCCTCCTACCCCTGATCCTAACCCCAAGTGTAAGCCCCCCATACCTTGTGCAGTCCCCGCACCCACGCCCACACCTCCCACTCCTCCAGATCCCACCCCACCGCCAACACCTACAAACCTGGCGGCACTCCCTGCACCCAAGCCCACCCCTCCCATTCCTCCTCCAGGTCCCATGCCCAAGCCAAAGCCCCCCATGCCTTCCCCGGTCCCCACCCCCGAGCCCACCCCTCCCCCTTGTTCAAACGATCCTGTCCCACGGCCCACACGTCTCGGCCATGTTCCAAAACCCAATCCACCGGCACCTCCCGATCCCATGCCGAACCCCCCGACACCGACTCTGGTTCCCATTCCCATAGACACCCCTCCCACCCCAGCCGTATTCTCCTGCGTTCCCAACCCAAATCCGCCGGTGCCCGGGCCGTCATCCCAGGTGCCTCCTAGGTCGTTCTCCCCATCGCCATGTCCGCCAGAAACTGGCATCCCACCCCCTGCAGACGCGCGACTAAAACCTCCACCATGCGCGCTGCCACTCCCACCGACACCCTGACCACTCTCCATACCGAATCGTGGTCGCGTTGCAGCAGACCCTGATCCCCCGTCCCTCCGGCCATAGCCAAAGCCCCTGCTGCCACTTGGTCCAAACATCCCGAAACCTGTCCCACTTCCGACACCCAGTCCTGCCCCCCCGAACTGGAAAGCTCCTGTGCCAGGCGTGCCCCGTTCACGTACTCCCCCCCTGTAAATCCGGGAGCATCATCCCCTGAAGAATCACTCTCCAAGGCACCTTGAACTCCCCTGCTGCCGGCCCCGCCTCGAAAGGTTCGCCCAAAGACCTGTGCATTGGGAGCGTTGATGCCACCCCTCCCTGCCAGACCGCCACCAGCCCGGTTGAACCGGGCGGTGCCGACACCGGGGACGCCCATGCCACCTTGCGGCTGATTGTGGCCCCGGGTCCCACCCCTTGCGCCACCGTGGCGGGCGTTTCAGGCCTCCCGTTGTCCCTGACGGCCAGCAGCAAAAACGTATGCTCGCGCGCCTTCATACGTTGACCGCTCCTGTGGGGGGGGCTGAGGTTCAGCAGGTGGGGGTACGCTCTGTGCGGGTGGTTCCTCGGGGCCAAAAAGATACAGTGCCATCTCCGGGAAGATGTATCTGCACGCCAGAACCAGGTCGATCCACTTTATCATGCTCCGGCACTTCACCAACCTCCAGAAGTACTTCTGCGCCTTTGCTTTGAATCACCTCAGATTCTGCTCGAGATGCCATGCGCAGAAGTAGTGAGGGATGTGACTAGGCATCACCTATCGAGCTGCTGGAACCAAACCCTTATCTCTGTCGCTGATGATGGAGGCGTGCTTCCGCTGCGTCCACTCAGGAAACCCATCGATGAAGTGCTTCAAAAACCATGTCCAGGATTCTTTGTTCTCCGACTCCACCAAGCCCCATGCCAGCAGCACAACTTTCTGGTTCCCATCTAGCGTAACGGCGACCAGGAGCACTGCCTTCTGCGCGCTGATGAGGTGGGTACCATCAAACGCTATGACTGGACGGCAGAATGTGAGGGCGTGGCGGGCAGCAGAAGGCCGGACAAAAAACGGTGAAAGAGTCCACCAAGCGTATCGAGATGCACCTTCACCTCCGGGTCAATGACCTGGAAACGGTCGACAAGCAATGGGATCTGCCGGAAGGACTCCTTCCAATCCCCGTACATTTCCTTGATTATGTGTTCTCTCAGACGCCATGCCTGCCAGTAATGGATTTCGACCCCCCCTTGACCCTCCATGAGCTTCATCAGCTCAATGGGTGCCACGAACGGATCGGCGCGGACCATGTTGCCGTAGGCTCGTAGTAAGACATGTAACTTGTTAGAGATGGAAACTGCGAACTCGTACCGGTCCGGTGCCGGGCAGTTATGGGTCTCCGGCGGGACTAGGGTCGTAATCCATCAATAACCAGTGTCAGTCTCCTCGCGATATGTGCAGTGCCAGAAACATTCCACGTTCAGCAATTTATCAGCCACCGCTTTACACCCGACCAATACATACTTCTTCTTCGTCAAGTGCACATGATAACCGAAGTGGTGCGTGAGAGCGTATTACTGTAAAGCCTCGAAACACTTATCTCGCGACGAGTACAATCCGCCTAGCTCAAGTGGCGCATCGTCGTCGGGCATTTCTGGAAGAGGGGTGGAATCTTTCACAGAATGCATTGCGCGGAGGATTTTGAAAGCAGGATTAGACGCCATGATGCCAGGCTGAGTGCTCTAAGTGTACGACTAATGCGTTGCCATATGGTCTTAGCACCAGCAGCCCTAAGTGGAGGGAAGCTTACATTACTAGGGTCACTAGACCTGTGGTAGTTAATTCTGTTTCAAATGCACAGATCTACAAGCCGCTAGTATCAATTGTGGTGCAGGTGGAGCGATTGATTCTGAGAGCTGAGGTACGGGCGTGGTACATGAAAGTATGAAAAGAGCTGCTTGTACGAAATCGGGAAAAGAACGACTTGTCCAAAACGGTACAATTAACCTGCTGAGTGGCGCACTGTGGTACGTATACGTGGACCACTCCTAACCCTGGGATGAGGTGTGCTTGCACTGATGCTGAGAGCACACAGACGTTGTTGCTGTAATGGCTCCACTTTTCACATGCTTCCATCATGAGCTGTTTGGATCGGAATTCTGCTGATAAACCCCACTCCAGGCATGCTAGTTTTGGTCGTGCTCTAAGCATCACCTCCCTAGCAGCCTCACTTCCCTGCACGCCGTGCAATACATTCGGGGTGACTTCTAGAAGCACCTGCGGGGAGATAGGGGTGGGGAAGGGGAAAGGGGATTGGGAGGCCAGGGGGAGGAGTTGGGCCTTCGATGCCTTGTTACCACATGCTCTCAGTGGATCGTCGTAGGAAAGGGGGCCAGATTTCCTCCTGGGCCCACCCAAAAGCCTCTCCCCCCCCCTCTCCCTCCCCCCCCCCAAAAAAAATCGGGAGGAGTTGGGGCAAGGAAAGGGAAGGTAAGGCTGGTGCTGCTGTGCCTCCCTCTGCCACCAACGAGGAGAGGGGGGAGGGAGTACGGGGGAACGAGGGGAGCGAAGGTGTGGTGAGGGTTGGGGTGGTGGAGGGTGGGGAGGAAGGGGGGGGAGAGATGTGAGCGAGGAGAGGAGGGGGAGTGGGGAATGGAGGGGGGATTGGGTGATAGCGGGCGGACTTTATGCCGGGAGATGTCGAAAGAAGGGAAAGGTGTCGTCTGTGGGTCCAAAGGATGTTGGCAAAACCTGAAAAACCTACACCTTACTTCAGCCACACTCCGCCCACTGAATGCACCCCCCCTGGCTGGTTATTAGTGACTCATCTTCTGCTGCTGTGTGACACCCATCTGCACCACTCTGTCCTCGCATGATTATGCTGTGACTGAGTGATGGGCAGGCACGAGTGCAAGAGAGGTAAATGACCGAGGGAAGCAAAAGTGATTCAGAAACAACAGCGTAGTGCAATGCGTAATATGCGATGAGGTATGAGATGAAGTATGGGATCAGATGCAGGAAGGTTATGTGATGTATGGGATAAGGTATGAGAAGAGGCGTGGGATGAGGTGGGATGAGGTGCAGGAAAGGCTATGCGATTTATGGGATAAGGTATTAGAAGAGGTGTGGGAAGTGGTATTCGATGCGGTATTGGATGCGGTATGGAATGAGGTGCATGTGCCCAGCTGTTCCGCCTCTATGCTTTCCTGCTTGAGCGCACAACTATGGCTGCTCATGTAGCTCACAAACGAAATACCAAAGCTGAACACCATCCCAACTGGAGTGCCAAATACCGGCACACCAGCATCTTGGTTCCGCTCATGCCCCAGACACTACCTACCCTGAGTCGCGCTCCCTCCACGCCATGCCACCATGGGGAGGTGGCTGGTAGAAGCAGCTGAGGGGAGATAGGAGGAAGGAGGGTGGGCTTTGGGGAGTGCATGCAGCATCCCTCTGCTGCCACCATCAACTGCCGATCAAGGAGGGAGCGGCAGGGGCATGGGGAAGGCGAAGGGGAGGGGGAGGGAGGATGAGGAAAGGGAGAGAGGGGAGGGAAACAAACAGGAGGGTAGGCATGAGTGTGGGAGGCAGACATGTGAGGGTAAGGCAATAATAGAAACAAAAGAAATTTAGAAATGACAATAAGTGGAACCAGGCATGTATGAGGTGGGGTGTGGGATGAGGTGTGCGATGAAATGAGGTGAGGAATGAGGCAGGGGATGAAGTGTGAAATGGCGTATGGGGAGGGGGGTGGGATGAGGTATTGGACGTATGGGATGAGGTATAGGATGGGGTATGGAATGAAGTACTGGTTGAATTATGGAATGATGTATGGGATGATGAAGGGTCCATGTGCAGAGCTGTCCCAACAATATACTTCTGCTAACAAAACAAACAAAATCTCCAATCTAAAATCCTAATCACCACCACCCCAGCGCCCTTGGTTTTGTTGTTGCCGCAGCCCTCACCTCCCCTGAGTCGCCCTACCTCAACGCCACCATGGGGAGGTGGGATTGTGGGAGTGCGTGCCACAATCCCATGTGGGGTCCCTCTGCTGCCACCAAGGAGTGGGGATGGGGAGGGGGAGGGAGAGGAGGGAAACAACTATGTGAACATCACAAGACAGAGAGAGGGGCATCAAGTGGGGCACAGTACCTACCCAGTAACACCTTGCTTGCCACTCCTGCTGCCACTGCGACTTCAGAAACACATGAAGCGGGCTCCAGTTGGGGAAGGTGGTATGCAAGTGGGTTGTGTTAAAGAACATGCTACCTACCACAGGTCGTGCAGCATCCACCGCCACTTCTGCAGCAGATGGGGAGGGCTCGGGTGGGGGAGGTGGCATGCAAAAGAGGTCGGTTGCTACCTACCCGAGGTCATGCAGCATCCACTGCTTCTCCATCAGCCACGGCAGCAGAAACCACCGTTCTGGACATTGCCCGAAACTATTGCACACTGCACTTTGAGAATTTACTTCCCAGTCCTGGTTAAAATCAAGCAACCTCATTGCAAGCGTATCCCTCTGCCTAAGCAGAGGTACACCTCGTTGCATCAGTGATGAACCAGCTGCTGAAACCACAACACGTTCTTGCTGCTCACCTTCATGCTGCTCACCTTCTTGTTCTCCCTTAATTCTTTCCGCCCGCTTGTGGTGATCTGTCTGCCAGTCATCTCAAGAAACATGGTCAAGCAACCAGATAATAGATGAGGCCGTACACATTAGAAGATAATGAGGGGAGAGGGAAGGGAATGGGAATAGAGGTTGGGTTCAGAGGGGCGAGATAGCCTATTGCAGTAATTGCAGCACCTCTTTGTTGCCACCATTAACCATCCGCCAGCGAGGAGGAGAGGTGGAGGAAAGAGGGAGTGGAGGTTGGAGAGAGGGGGAAAGAGAGTAGCAAAAGGCATGGCAGAGCTATGGGCCGCGGAAACAGTATGTGCTGCTTCCCAAATTTATCAGTGCTCCACCCTCTTGGTTTGCCCTTCAGCCTTACAAACCTTCAGCATAATCCCAAGATGTGTTTCAACTGAGGGCACACAGGGGAACATGCGCCAACATGGAGGTCAGAGAAGCCGAGTATGAACTGTGTTTTATATTCTCATACAATTTCTCTTCTTCCATCCATTGCTGTAGCTCACACTTTGTGAAGGAGGTCGGCCCTTTGGAGTCATAGTCCATGCCGCTCCTGTATCCAGAATCCACGTGTTGAGCGGGTGCAGTGCGGCTCCAGTATGGGCGACCACTGTGTCCTCATTCGGCTCTCCAACGTGGAAGAACTGACCGGCTTCCCTCTCCTCCTGTTCGGTCGGTTCATCATCGGCAACCGCTCCGGCGCCGCTCCCATCTTGAGTCCTGTTGGAGGGGGTCCACCAGGTTGGTTTAGTCCTCCACTTGAACCACGGGTGGCCCATTTTCTCACAATACCAGCACTTGCCCTCTATTCTCCCCGGTCCCCTTCCTCCCCCTCTTCCACCTCGGCCTCCACCACATCCTGCTCCTCTACCGCCTTGCTGGTTGGAGGGCTCCTCCTCCTTGGACGCTCCTCTTCCAGCCCCTTGCCATTTCTTAATTCTGCCCCTTTTCCCTCCTTGCATGGCATAGCCGCTGCTCCCCTCTTCACCTCCCCTCAGTTGGCGCCTCTTGAAGTCCTCCTCGAGTATCTTGGTGCGAATCCACTCCAAGGTCCAGGAGCTCTGGTTTTGAGGAAGACTTAGGCCACTTGTGAAGATCATCCATGACTCCAGCAGCAGCGACAGCATCTTCATACACTTGGTTTGTTCGGGGTAGACAATTCCAACGATGGCGAGCTTGGCGTAGAGGTCTCTCAGCTTGTCAAGGACGGGCTGAACGGGTTCTCCTTTACAGAGGCGAAGGGTGGAGAGCTTCCTCTCCAGCATGAGGGTAGCTACAAATAATGTGGGTGCATGCAGATCCTTGAGCACTCTCGATGCCTTGGGTCCACACTCTTCCTCCGGGAGGAGGTGCATATGTTGGATGCACGTCATTTTGAGTGCATGTCATCCTAACGTCGTGCCGAGTGCTCGTGCTATGTGTACTTACATTATTTGCATGAGCATATGTCATTGTGCATGGCTGTTGAATTTTATCATCTCTGTGTTTTTCTCCAAGTTTAAATGCTTGATAATGGAGGAGAAATCCAGAGCTTTCCAACGATACCAAGATCACATTATTCCGACCAGGATCGCCCAAGTTATAAGATTTCCAAGGCTTTGGAATTCTATCTCATTTTGAGATATTATCTACTTTGGGTGATATTGGGTCATGACTATAAATGGATCTTTGGTTGGGTGGTTAGGAAGGCAACTTTGACTTTTGGTTTGGGGTGGCTAGAAGTTTCTAGCATGGGTTGCAAATGTTGCAACACCTAGACAAAATCCAACTAGATAGGATTTTGCATGTGACACCTCAAGGACCTCATGATGAGGGTTGCATCCTTGCTGCTAGGAAGGTTCCTACCATCCTTCCCTAGCTCTTGGTGAACCCCTTCCCTCTCATGGTTCTCTTAAAGTCCCCAACTCCAACTTTTCTATGCCTTAAAGTACTTCCTCCACCATTCTAGTCATGCGGCTGCAGGACATTTTCAAGTCGTTCTCACTCTCTAGACCATCTTTTTAAAAGATTCGAATTGGAGATGGTAGTTAAACCTAAGGCGTAACATCCTACTGAGCGGATTTGCGTTTAGTTGAGAAAAGAGTTCGTCGTAAGTTCTCGAAGTGACGGATCGTGAATAACAAGTGGTATCAGAGCGGCTAGTCGAGTTTGAGACGATGAATCGTCATAAATTCTCCACCAATGTTGACAAGTGAGACAATGTTCAGGTATGTCCGCTCGCGAAATTTTGATGGGTGGTCAAATCACGTTTTAATTCCAAGTATCCTGTCCGCGACGGCGTTTCTCGTAAAGTTGAAATTTCTGGCAGAATTCTCACCAAACGATTTCTCAAAGTTTCCACCGTTCATAGAGCCTCAATATGACTCCAGAGGTGCTAATGGCCAGATGGATAGAGTTAGAAAGGCTGAAGAGCAGGGAGGAGTTGCTGGTGGTGGAGTGGGGACGCACCAACCAGCCAACCCTACACTACCCTCGACTTCTACAACATCTCCAACAACCGTGGATCTCGTGAAGGCGTTCTCTATAGAGAAATTCATGGGGGAGGACGACGAGCACTGGAGCTTCCGCATGAGGCTGATGTACACCCAATAGAAGCTATTGGATTTGGTGGAGGGGAAGGAGAAGATGCCGGAGGCCGCGGAGCTGAAAGGAGCGTGGATGAAGCAATCGTTCGACGTGTACATGCTCATGGTGCAAGCGGTTGGAGGACGCCAACTTGACCACATCAAGGACCTCTTGGGTGATCCAGAGTGTGGCCCCAAGGCTTGGAGGAAGCTTCTGGATGTGCACTCACCGACACACGCTACCGGCATCATGCTACTCGCACAGCGGCTGCGCGACGTCAAGTTCGTTGATGGAGAGCCGATGCAACCGGTATTGGACGAGATGCGCGACATCTTCACAAAGTTCCAAGGTGGCGGTGTGGTGTATCCGGAGCTTGAACAATGAGTGGAGATCGTGATATGGCTGCCGGAGTCGTGGTCTGCCCTAGCGATCAACCTCAACTCTCAACAGCCCCAGTGGAGTGTGGATTACATTCACGCGTGCATCCTTGATGAGGACTTGCGGCAGCGGAGTATGGAGCGCTCAAAGGAGGGGGCTCGCTATGGAGTTGGAGGTGGAAAGAGTGGCTTCAAGAAGAAGTGGAAGGGCAAGAACAAGGACAACCCTAAGGAGGATGGCGGCGGGGGTCAAGGGGAGCTGTGCTTCTACTGCAAGAAGCGCGGACATCGTTGGCGGAAGTGCTACCAACGACCCAAGGATTGGACCCCGCCTTCATCAAGCAACCAGCATGGTGGCAAGAGGAGTGGGGGAGTCATGGGAGCTAGTGAAGAGGAGAAGGATGAGGAGAAAGGCGGCAAATCTGAGGAGCGGAAGGCCGGGTTCTTCTTCGTGAGCGAAGGCACAACCGACCTCGCTATGGCTGCCAAGGTTTTCCTACACCCCCTCACCCATTGGGTGATTGATTCCGGGAGCTCTTGGCACATGACTCCTCGTGCGGACCTACTCCATGAGATGCAGTCCGCACCCATCTCTACAGTCACATCCGCGACGGACGCCAAGACCAAGGTCATGGGCATGGGATGCGCCAAGTTCATGGGAGCGGATAGAGAGCTCGTGGGGCTGAAGAACGTGCTGTGGGTACCGGAACCTGATTTCTACCAACCGGTTGGGAGATGCGGGCGTGAACACCAAGACAATTGGCTCGGAGCGCTATCGTGCCTACAATGATGAGCGCCTCATTTGGGACCTGCAGTGGAAGGGAGATGTCCACAAGCGCATGTGGCAGATCCCGGTCCTCCCTTGGCGGAAATCGGGTAAGACGGCAGCGGCGGCATCTATGGAGGAGAGCGTCACTGAGGAGGAGCAGCAAGGTGTGCAAGGAGAGGAGCTGATTGGAGGAAGTGCGGCAGTGAAGGCGTCGGCTACCTCGGGCCAAGCGGATTGGGAGACTTGGCATCGGCGACTCGCACACGTGGCTGTATCTACATTGGAGGTGATGCACAAGGAGAAGTGCGTGCATGGGCTGCAGCTACAAAGAGATGGCGCTCACTATGGCAGCTACGAGGCGTGCATGCAAAACAAGTTTGTGCGGTTCCCGTTTCTACGTGCGGAGGGATCGGCGAAGGCACCCTTGGAGGTGGTGCACATGGACCTGGTGGGTCCTATGAGTACGGAGGGGACTGGGGGAGTGCTGTACTTCCTCACCATGGTGGACGAATGGAGCCGTTTCACGTGGGCACGTCCCTTGTCCAAGAAGAGCGATGCAGCAGCGGCGATCAAGGAGGATTGGTTGCCGATGGTGGAGCGGCAAGCGATGCGGTTGGTGAAGGTGTTGAGGAGCGACCGTGGTGGAGAGTTCCTTGAAGCGGAATTCACCAAGTTTCTCAAGAGGAACGGCATCCGACACCAGCTGACCTGCCCTGGAATACCGCAGCAGAACGGCATTACTGAGCGCGCCAACCGGACCATTGGCGAGGCGGCTAAGACCTTGTTGGGGGATGCTGGGATGCCATACAAGTTCTGGCCTGAAGCTGTTCGCCCTATCATCACGGTCAAGAACACGGTCTTGACACATATTGGTGAGAAGCACTGGGTGCCGTACGAGCGTTGGCTTGGGAAGAAGCCATCCATTGACATGTTGCGGGTGTGGGGCTGCATGGGGCTTGTGATGGTGCCTAAGGAGCAAAGACACAAGCTGGAAGTTGCTGTTGTGTGGGCTGTCCATCTTGGGATGGCTCTTGACTCAAAGGGGTGGCTGATGTGGGAACCTAAGAGCAAGAAGACGCTGGTCAGCCGTGACGTCAAGTTTGTGGAGGACGTCATATACAAGGATTGGCAGCAGCAGCAGCAAGTGCAGATTGGCTTGCGTCTGTAGGACATTGAGCGGTCTGCACTGGAAGAGGTTCAGCTGCACCTTGAGGATCTCCCTGGGTCAGAGCTGACCAGTGACCACAGTGGCGGTGGTGAATAGCAAGTTTCTGGTCCTGCTGCGGAGGAGGGGTTGGAGGATGAGTCGGCACGTGTGGACTCACCATCTCAGCCCGAGCCTGCTGCAACCGCCAAGGTCACCAAGAGGAGTGTGCAGAAAGGAGCTTCACCACATGGGCAGCAGACTGCATTCCGCGAGAAGAGAGTGGCAGCAGCACCTTCAAGGCTGAAGTATAGCCGTTTAGGAGGACCCAAGCAAGGTGCCATGGCGGTTCAGGCGGATGAGGGAGAGGATGAGGAGGTGGCATTCTGTTTCTTCACACCCTTGCCTGGACCAACCACAGTGGAGGAGGCACTGAGTGGACCCCAAAAGGAGGAGTGGAAGGCTGCCATGGATGCGGAGTTCAACAGTCTCATTGAGAATGGGACTTGGGAGCTTGTTGAGTTACCCGAGGGGCGACGGCCGATCAGCAGTAAGTGGATCTTCAAGGTGAAGAGTGGAGCTGATGGTGCGCGTTTTAGTAGGAAGAGAAGGTTGACTTCAAGGAGATCTTTGCTCCCGTTGTCAAGTCAGTGACATTGAGGACTGTGCTGGCTGGCGCAGCTGTGAAGGGATGGCATGTGAAGCAGATGGATATCACCACTGCATTTCTCAATGGAATACTGCTGGAGGATATGTACATGGCGCAGCCCGACGGCTATGTGCCAAATGTTATATCTGCTACAGCTGGTTAGGCTGTAGTGGGGTAGTTACTATGGGGTACAGTAAGTTAGGGTTTCCTACTTGTACCCAACACTTTCCTAGTGCAATCACCCTTGTTCAATTCTGACATGGTATTACGAGCCTAGGTTAGGAACCTAGGACCACTTAGTTCTAAGGGCCCGCCTTTCCGCTAGCGCCCTCGAGCGCCTTATCGCTTTAGCGCCCTCGTTCGCCTCACTGCCAGTGCGCCGTCACGCGCCTCTCTTCCTCTCGCTGCCCGTGCGCAGCCCGCTAGCCGCCCACGCGCGGCCCGTTTTTTCTAGCGTGCGCAGCCCACTAGCAACCCGCGCGCGGCCCAAGTCGCGCGCGCGTCGACTGTTTGCCGCCCGAGCGACCAGTGCCGCCCACAAGTAGCCTCGTTAGCCACTCGTCGACCGGCCCTGCTGGTCACGTAGCGCGCTGCAGCCCCGCCCGCCTTAGTAGGCCGCCGCCCGCGAGCGTCTGCAGCCCACGCGCAGCCGCGGCCCGTACGCAACAGCGACCCATGCGCAGGCCCACCGTCGCGCCGCCCTGCCCGTCCAAGCTGCGCCGTGTAGCCTAGTCCGAGCCACGCCGCGCCGCCCTGTCCGAGCCGCGCCGCGCTACCTTGCCCGAACCGAGCCGCGCCGCCCTGTCCTAGTCGTGCTGCCCTCCTGTTACTGCTGTTCCTGCTGTAAGTACTGCCACTGCTACTGCTGTTCCTGCTGTTCCTACTGCTACTGCTGCCACTATGGCTACACCCACTGCTCTCTCTTTCGATGCTGATGGCTGTCCGCTCCAGTTTGATGCTTGGCTCAACGATCTGCACCTGTTCCTCCAAATCACCGCTAAGGACGATGTCTCGCTGTAGGACCACGCGTCCGGAACCGCTCTAGCACCTCCTGACACTGCTAACAGTACAGCTTGCTCCCAGTGTCAGACTCGTGACGCTCACGCTCGCCTAGCCATTCGCAGTCACCTGCCGCTAGATGAGCGTGCCCACTTTGACCAGCACAAGACTGCTAAGGCACAGTACGATGCGGTAGTCGCCCGCTACTCCTCGCCTGCCTCTGCTACGATAGGCCGTCTCTCGCTGCCCTATCTCTTCCCCGATCTTGCCGCCTTTCCCACAGTCGCTGACCTGATTACACACCTCTGCACTAGTGACACTCACTACCGCGCCGCCCTTCCTGCTGAGTTTCTTGCCAAGAACCCCCCCCTCGATGTACCTCGTTCTCTACCACCTATTCACCTGTCTCCCTGACTCTCTTCGCGCCGTCAGGGACCACTTTCTCGCCCTCTGCCCCACCGAGCTCACCATTGACCTCCTCGAGAAGCATCTGCTTGCAGCTGAGTCTAGCATAGTTGCAGTAGGTGCCTCTCGTGGCGAACCCCGCACGCCCTTCTTTGACGGGTGTTCCCCTCCCCCGCTCCTCCCCTCTGTCGCCTCTGGTGCCGCTGTCGACTACCTTGGTGCTGAGGAAGTCGGGGCTGCGTCTGCTCCTAGTTGGAGGTGCAAGACCGGCAAGGGCAAGAGGGGCAAGGGTGGTGGCGGTGCCAGCGGGGGAGGTGGAGGTGGAGGTGGAGGCGGTGGGGGCGGTGGGGGTGGTGGCGGTGGTGGGGGTGGTGGTGGGGCTGGGGGGGTCAGTGGCAGCGGCGGGGGTGGTGGCGGCAGTGGTGGTGGAGGAGGCCGGGGTGGAGGTGGTGGTGGCGGCGGCAGTGGGCGTGGTGGCGGCGGCTCGGGTGGTGGTCGGGGTGGACCAGCGCAGCGTGGGGGTTCGAGTGGTGTCCAGCGCCAGCAGCAGTGTCTCGGAGAGACCCCGTCGCCCCAGCAGCTTCGTGAGTGGTACTCTCAGCATGGGGGGTCTGGGGGTGGAGGTACATGCACGTATGTCATCCGCACAGGTGACCGCGCTGGTCAGACGTGTGGGAGGTTCCACACGCCGCAGCGCTGCTTCTTCCGTCTCGACGACGCATGGCGTGCACAGTTCCCTGAGGCCTCTGAGCTGCCCCGCTGGGCTGATCTCCTTAAAAAGAACATTGATGTCTTTGCACTTGACTTTGATGTTATCCTTGGAGCCATGTATGCATTGACTATTAGTGTTGAGGGTGACTATTACTTGTGTGTGCCGCCAGACCCAGGCATTGCGACCAGTGAGGCTGCTGCTCTAGGTGCTAGTACGTCTGCTGCCCCAGGTCCTGGTGAGGCTGCTACTCTAGATGCAGGTGTGTCTGCTGCTTCAGGTACTTCTGAGTCTGCGCCTTCAGGTGCTGCGTCTACTCAAGCACTGCAC
This sequence comes from Closterium sp. NIES-65, assembly GCA_948144175.1. Lineage (NCBI taxonomy): Eukaryota > Viridiplantae > Streptophyta > Zygnematophyceae > Desmidiales > Closteriaceae > Closterium > Closterium sp. NIES-65. Next base: position 1,398,527 of record CANXME010002420.1, read on the forward strand.
ACCTTCACACTTGACTCAGGTGCTTCCCGCTGTTTCTTTCGTGACCGCACTGCCCTCGAGCAGTTCCCTAGGCCAGTTGCTGTCTCCCTGGCTGACCCCTCCGGGGGTCCGGTCCTTGCGACCTCCACCACTGCCCTCCCTTGTCCTTCTGACCCGTCCGGCACACTGTCGGGCCTTTACCTCCCCTCGTTCTCTACGAACTTGGTGGCGGGTTCCGCGCTCCAGGACGCGGGTGTTCACCCGTTCACCCCAACCTATGAGCGTGTGACACACTACACGTGTGCCCAGATGGGTCGTCACCTGCCTACCTTCACTCGGCAGCCGGGGTTGGACTTGTACACACTGACCACTGAGTTCCCTCAGGTAGCTGCGTCTGCGTCTGCGTCAGGTCAGTTGTCCGCCCCTTGCTCGTGTCGCATCCTGTCGCACCGGACGGTCCTCAGGCACCACCGCCTTGGGCACTCTTCGATGCAGCGCCTTCGTGGCATGCACTCTCGTTTCCTTGTGTCTGGTCTCCCCAGGTCACTTTCTCCCCTGCCACCGTCCCCTGCCCCTCCTTGCCTTCCCTCTGAGTTCCCCCCGATGGAGTCTCCACTGCAGACCCTTCACATGGACGTGTGGGGCCCAGCCCGAGTCCGTGGACAGGGCGGAGAGCGCTACTTCCTGCTGGTAGTTGACAACTACACGCGTTACACCACAGTCTTCCCCTTGCACACCAAGGGAGAGGTCCCTGCTGTCTTGATCCCTTGGATCCGCGCTATGCGTCTCCAGCTGGAGAGGCGCTTTTGCACGGACCTTCCCGTCCTGCGACTGCACTCTGACAGAGGTGGTGAGTTTTCCTACGGCCTCTTGGAGGCCTTCTATCAGGGGGAGGGCATTCGCCAGACGTTCACGTTTCCAGCCTCTCCACAGCAGAATGGGGTTGCTGAGCGCCGCATTGGCTTGGTCATGGAGGTCGCTCGTACCTCCTTGATCCATGCGGCTGCCCCCCATTTCCTGTGGCCGTTTGCGGTCCAGTACGCCGCGCATCAGCTCAACCTCTGGCCCCGTGTCTCCATTCCGGAGACCTCACCGACACTGCGTTGGACGGGAGAGGTTGGCGATGCGTCCGTGTTCCGGGTCTGGGGTTCTCGTGCCTTTGTCTGCGATACGTCCGCGGACAAGCTCTCCTCCCGCGCCGTTCCTTGTGTCTTCCTGGGCTTTGTCCCTGACGTGCCTGGCTGGTAGTTTTACCACCCCACCTCGCGCCGTGTCTTCCCCTCTCAGGACGTCACATTTGATGAGTCGGTCCCCTTTTACTGTCTCTTCCCCTACCGCACTGCCCCGCTCCCCCCTCCGCCGCTCTTCCTCATGCCAGGTGCTCCTTCGGTAGAACCCCTGCCTCCCCAGGGTCCTGCTCCCTCAGGTGTTTCCCAGGTATACCCGGTCGAGCCAGTCGAGGTAGCTGTCTGCGGAGATAACTGCTACAACGGGAGCTAGACTACGGGCTAGGCACGGGTGCTCGTGTGATCCCTGCGTTCGTTAGTCCTTAGTCGTTTTCCTTGTGTGCACACTACTTGCTAGTTCACGGGGAAAGTTGGCAAGAGTTCCACTAGGAAAAGTTCATAACAATGGTACAATGAAGTTGGCATAGCAAGACTACATCAGAGCAAGCATTCAGGTCGGCCAACTGCCAGCGCAGCTTGGTCGACCGCGTTCCAGCACGACTTGGTCGATCGCGCTCCAGCAAGGCAAGGTCAACGGCGTGCCAACGTTGCGGGTTGACGGCGTGCCAGCGTTGCTCACGCAAGACAGCAGTGCACCCGCTTCGTAGATGCGCGCAGATGATTGGTGTGCAGAGTCTCGTCACCTGCACAGCGCACACACCACGTCAACCTCAAGCTGACGACTGCCTCTGATCCGCTACGACGACCTCGGGATACCATCATCGAGGTCGGGCTCGCCAACTTCGTCTGGGCGACCGTCGCACTCCTCCGCAGCACTTCGTCACCCAGGTAACCTGGTCGACCGGGCAACCATGTCGACCAGCAGCTCCCGTACGTGCCCGTCGACCTCCCAAGTCGACGACCACCTCCATGTCGACCTCACCAGGTCGACCACGCCCCTCGGTCGACCTCCTCCAGGTCGACGTCCCTTCAATTCGACCAGCTCCACGTCGACCAGCACTCCTGGTCGACCTGCTCCTCATCGACCAGCACAGTTGTCGGCCTACCGCCCACGTCGGCCACCCGAAGTTGGCGTCACGAAGTTGACGCCCGTGCAGTGGTCCCCGTGCAGGTCGACCTCCTCGTTAACCAGCTCGCCCACTGCTGCAGGTCGGCTGCTCTCCTCACACCCGACCATGATGTCCACTCCGCCCAAGCGAGGACGGGGCCAACACACAACTCCCGTTGACACTCCCCTTCCGCGTTCACGCTTGGGCCCCCAGCCCATACGGCAGTACTCATCGGAGAAAAGCTTGTCGACGTGCACCCAACACACAGCACGCCGGTCACCGCACCAGCCATGCAAGAGGGCATGGCACCTACTGCTGCACGTCGTTGTCGTCGTCGCCCGCGTCGGCCAAGCGCACCTGGCCAATTGCGACGGAGCACTGGTTGAAGGCCGGATAGTGCAGCGCCTTCGTCAGGAAGTCGGCCGGCTGCTCGGCGGTCGGGATGTACTACAGCGAGAACTTCCCGCGCTTCACCATGTGTTGCAGCCAGGCCTGTCGCCGCTCCACGTGCTTGAGGTTGCTCATCAACCCCATGCCCTCGGCGACTGTGATAGCCGACTTGTTGTCCACTCGCAGGACAGTCGGCTTCTCGGCATCCAGCTGCCGGAACTCTGCAAGAAGGAAGAAAAGGCGGCATCCCTCCTTGCCAGCTTCAGTGGCCGCAACGTACTCCGACTCGGTCGACGACAGCGTCGCGCACTTGATGCGCTGGCTCGACCAGGAGACTGCAGCCCCTCCGTAGACGAACACATAGCCGCCCGTGCTCGTCCTGTTCTGCTTATCACCAGCGTCGTCGGCGTCCACGTAGCCGACCAGCTCCAGCGACTCAGGTCCACCGCCGAACTCCAGGGCGGTGTCACGTGTGTTGGCGAGGTAGGCGAGGCAGCGGTCGACCTCACGCCAGTGCTGGTCGCTCCTCACCGTGAGGCCGCTCCCCAGCTTGCTGCAGGCGAAGGCGATGTCCGCCCTCGTCATCGTCGCCGCAAACTGCAGCGAGCCGACCTTCTGCCGGTACTCCTCCTCCTGGCGTTCCTGCGCCTCCTCGTCGTCGAAGGTGAGCTCGGCGTAGGCGTCGACCGAGACCGGCGTCTTCGGGGTGCGCCCGGTCTGCTCCTCGTCGAGGAAGCGCCTACGCAGCTTGTCAGCGTAGCCCTGCTGGTGCGGCCACAGCTTCCCCGCCGACCTGTCGCGCACGATCTCCAGCCCGAGGTACTTCTGCACCGGCGAGATCTCGCGCAGCTTGAAGGCGGACTCTAGCAGCTCCTTAAGCTCCTTCAGCATCTCGGTGCTGCTGCTGGCGGCAAGCAGGTCGTCGACGTAGACCAGCACCCAGCAGGCCACTCCGTCCTTTCCGACCTTGAAGTAGAGAGCCTCGTCGACCTCGCTCTTCTTCCACCCGGCGCCGACCAGCACATCGTTGAGCGCCAAGTACCACAACAGCGGCAACTGCTTCAGCCCGTACAGGCTCTTCAGCAGCTTGCACACCCGGCCGGATCTGTCGTTGAAGTAGTCCGGCTGGTGCATGTACAACACCCGGTCGAGCTTGCTCTGCAGGAAGGCGTTCTTCATGTCGAGCTGCATTAGGTTGAGGTTGAGGACGGCGACGATGCTGAGGAAGATCCTCAGCGTGACGTAGCTGCCCACCGGCGCGAACGTCTCGTCGTAGTCGGCGCCGTACACCTGTGTGAAGCCCTTCACGACCAGCCTCGCCTTCTCGCGCTCGACGGTGTCGTCGACGTGGTACTTCGTCGTCAATAACCACCGGTTCTTCATGACGTTCACCCCTGGCAGGCGTTCGACCAGCTCCCAAGTGCCCATGTTGATGAGGCTGCAAATCTCCTCCTCCATGGCGGCCTTCACCGCCGGGCCCTTCCAGCTCGCCAACGCCTCCTTCACCGTCATCGTCGAGATGTCCCAACGGTGCTCGGGGTCGGCTAGCATATCGGGGTCGAGCTATGGAAACTCCTCATCCTCCTCGGCGTCATCGTACAGCAGGTCGTCGTCATCATTGTCCACGACGTACACCGTGGTGAAGGCAGCGGGGACGAAGAAGTCAAGCGGCCTCCGGAGTCGGCCTGAACGCCGTGGTCCCGCCTGGACCTCCTTGGCGTCCCCTCTATCGTCGCTGTCGTCGCTGCCCTTGGCCTCCTGCTGCTCCTCAGCCGGCGTCCCAGCGGACTTCTCCTCTGTGGTCGGCTCCCCTGCTGGCTGCCCGGTCGCCGATTGCTCCGTAGTCAGCTTCACACCTGCCTGCTCCTTTGTCGGCCGCTGCTCCTCGACCTGCTTCTCGACCTGCTCCTCCCCTGTTGACGTTGACTGCAAACCCACGTCGACCTGCCGCTCGTCAAGTCGGCCACCGGCGATGCACTTGGCCGAAGGCGACGTCCCACTACTCCCCTCATCGCCGGAGGCCGACACCGAGGTCAGCCCACGCAGGTCAGCCACGAGGGGAGGGGCAGGGGTTGGAGGGGGAGGGGTAGGGGGGCGGACGTCTTCGACGTCCTTGGTAGCAAGCTCACTGACCTCGGCAAGCAGCGGCAGCGTCGCCAACGAGGTGTTAGAGGGCGGGGTGGACGACGAGCGGCCGGACACCGGCCCATGCTCCGTCTTCCACTCGGCCAGCGACATCTCCTCGTAGAACACCACGTCGGATGTGGTGACCACCCGGTCGGTGTCGACGTCGAGGAGCTGCCAGCCCTTGCTCATTGCCGACACGCCAAGGTGCAGGCCCCACCTGGCCTTCGGCTTCAGCTTCCCACCACGCTGCTGCTCAGGGACAAGGAACTGTGCCATGCAGCCCCACACCCACGCCAGCGACAAGTCGGGCTTCTTCCCGGTCAGCAGCTGGTACGGCGTTGTCCCCGGCGGCAGCGCCGACTTCTCAAGGCAGTTGCAGACCCAGACGGCCTGCCACAGAGCGAGGTGCCTCCAGTGGTGCTGCACGCCCACGTGCAGCAGCATCGTCCGCACCAACTCCACCACCGTCCTCATATCCCGCTCCGCCATGCTGTTCTGCTGTGGGGTGTATGGGCAGGTCAGGTTGTGGACGATCCCCTTGCCGTTCACGAAGTCGGTGAACTGCTTCCCGAGGAACTCCCCTCCCCGGTCTGAGCGCAGCATCAACACCGACTTCTTTGTCTGCCACTCAGCCACCGCCACCCACTGCACGAACACCGGCAACGCATCTGACTTCTTGGCGACCGGCTTCACCCATACGTAGCGGGTCTTGCGGTCCTTCAGCAGCAAGAAGTACAGGCTGCCATCCTTGGCAGCCACGCGGAACGGCCCGCACAGGTCGATGTGCACGACGGCCAGCACGTCGGCGTCGGAGCCTTGGTCGGGGAAGGTGTGCCGTGCCAGTTTCCCACCGACGCACGAGACACACGGTGAGTCGGCGCCCGTTGCCGACTTGAGGTCCAGCCCAAAGGCGACCTCGTTTTTGCAAAGCTCCGTATGGTGTCCATGTCGACGTGCGCAAGCCTTGCATGCATCTGGTCCTGCGTCGACTTCGCCTTCGGGACGATCGCCCGCAGAGCCATGACCTCCAGCGTGGTCGACGCTGACATCGTCGTGCAGGGACGCGGGTCGGTGCGGAGGACTCGCCCGGAGTACGTCGCCCGCCCGAGCATCTCCCCTGCTGCCGAGACGAGCAGCATGCCGTCTCCGTCCTCCTGCAGCTTCACGCCGTGCTCTTTCTGCTGGCCGGCCGACAGCAGGTTGGCCCGCACACACGGGACGTACAGCACGTCTGGGATGAGCACCTCCTTCCCAGCCTCTCCTTGCAGGGCGACGGTGCCACGGCCATGGACGTCCTGCAGCGCCCCATTGAAGCCGCGCACGTGCTTGATGGAGCCGCTTGGCTGCAGGTCAACGAAGACCTCCTTCATCCCCATCAGGTGGTGGGAGCAGCTGCTGTCGAGCAGGACCACCGCCGGGTTCGCCTGCACCGCTGCCGCCACCGCCTGGAAGTCCTCTCCGGCCTCCGGCGCCAGAGAGATGGTCGGCTCCACGACGCCGACCAGCGAGCACGACGCCGTCTTGTCGTCTCGCCCCTTGCGGCCTGCAGCGGAGTCGGCGTCCTTCGCCGAAGTCGATGTCTTGGTCGACTGCTTCTCCTTGCACGGCTGGTTTCCTCCACGACGAGGACGACGGCTGCTAGACCTCCCACGGCCTCCCTTAGCGTCGTCGTCGTCGGAGTCACTGCGGATGGGACACTCGAAGAAGAGGTGATCGGGGCTGTGGCAGATCCAGCACTCCCGACGTCGACCTCCTCCTCGACCGCCGTCCTTGGTCGACTTCTTATCGACCTCCTTGGCTGACTTCCAGCCACCGCTCCCGCCGCCACCAGACTGTCCGCCCTGCAAGTCTTGTTTTTTACTCTTCCTGTCCTCCATCCGTCGGGGGTGAGGTTGTGCTTGAGGACAGACTGGAGGAGCAGGAGTGTCTTGGTGCCGCTGCACCTCATCTCGCGACCATGTTGCTTGCCCCTTAAGGAGACCCGGATGCACTTGACATCCCCACCCCGTGCTCTGACAGAGAGGCGATCTCGGATGAGTACTTCTCTCAGTGGCAGACAGCCATGGACGCAGAGATGGCTTCCTGGAAGTCCACAGGCACCTACGTCGACGAGGTTCCCCCACCTGAGCGAACATCGTCAGTGGCATGTGGATTTTCAGGGTGAAGCGGCCGCCGGGTTCTCTGCCTGCCTTCAAGGCAAGTTACGTTGATCGAGGCTTCAGTCAGCGTGAGGGGGTCGACTTCTTCCAGACCTTCTCCCCCACCCCAAAGATGACCACTCTTCGGGTGTTGCTACACGTTGCAGCTCAGCGTGTAAACGAGCTGCACTCCCTCGACTTCTCGAAAGCCTTCTTACAAGTTAGCCTTCAGATGCTATCTAGTTGCGCCATCCACGTGGCTTCATGGGGTCTTTTCCTGAGGGTACCCAGTGGAGTCTTCAGCGACCAGTTTACGGCCTCCGACACGCACCCCGCGAGTGGCACGACACACTGAGGACTACACTTGCGGCTCTTGGATTCGCTCCCTCGAATGCTGGCCTGTTTCTGCGCACAGACACTTCTCTGCCACCATTCTACGTTCTTGTGCTCGTTGACGACTTGGTTTTTGCTACTGCTGACACTGAGGCTCTGGCCTTGGTGAAGGCGGAGCTGCAGGAGAGACACACTTGCATTGACCTGGGTGAGCTGCGGAGCTATCTTGGCTTGTAGATCACCCGGGACACAGCACGCCGCAACATCACCCTCACTCAGTCACACATGGTGCAACAGGTCCTTCAGCGCTTCGACTTCACGTGGTCCTCGCCACAGCACACTCCTCTGTCTACCGGCCACTCGCTCTCAGCTCCACCTTTGGACGAGTCCGTAGAGCCGAGTGGTCCGTACTCAGAGCTTGTGGGTTGCCTCATATACCTGATGACGTGTACACGACCTGACTTTGCGTACCCTCTCAGCCTCTTGGCTTGCTACGTGGCTCTCGGTAGACATCGAAAGATGCACTTGGATGCTGCGAAGAGGGTATTGCGTTACTTGTGAAGCACATCGGGCATGGGGCTCGTGCTTGGAGGGCCGGGTTCAGTTGTTCTCATCGGTCACTCATACACTTCTTGGGGTGACGACCAGACGACTCACCGGTCGACACAAGGGTACAGTTTCAGCCTCGGCGCTGGTTCTGTCTCGTGGAGGTCCACTCGCTCTTCTTCTGTACTTAGTTCCAGCTCTGAGGCCGAGATCTACGCTGGGGCCATGGCTGCACAGGAGCTCCGGTGGCTGACCTACCTGCTGACCGACTTGGGGGAGCGGCCTCGTTCTCCTCCAGTTCTGTACGTCGACAACAAGGCCATAATTGTCTTATGTCACGACCAGAGACTGGAGCACAGAACAAAGCACATTGCTCTCCGTTACTTTCTCATGCGAGATCTGCAGCAGCTTGATCAGCTTCATCTTGCTTACGTGGCCACTTGGCCCAACACTGCTGATGTTTTCACCAAGGCCCTTGGGTCTAGTGATCATCAGCGTTTTTTCACTGCTCTTGGGCTTGTGCCCACTCTGCCTCACTTGCTTGTCTCTTGATCTTGCTCTTGTTTTACACTGATACATATGAGTATACCTGCATGCTTACACTTGCTAGGTTGTGATCAGTGCACTGCTCTTTGCTATTATAAACCCTGCATGTGAAGTGGCCTTGTGGCCGCTTGCTTGTGCTCAGAATGCGTGGTGATCTTTAGATCCACCTTGAGCTTTGCTTTGCTTAGTTCTCTTGCTTGACTGGTCTTGTGACCGTTTGTTGTGTTTGCTATTCCCCACTTTGCCTATGGGGATGTGTCAAGTTGTAATTGTATGCTCTAGGCTCTAGTGGGGCATACTCTAGTGAGTACAACCCCTTAGGGTTTCCTAATTGTACTGACAACCCTAATCAATCAACACTTCACTTATTAACACCTGATGCATTAACGTGCCTAAAAGTGAATCATAGGCCCTGCCTCAAACACGCAATCAAGATTGAGGGTTATGTTACCATGGCCCTCATTATGCAACCGTCTGCGCCAGTGTAAAACGCTTGCACCAAAAGTATGATGGTATAAATAAAATGGTGATGATGACCGGTACGGCGATACCATGTCAGACGATGGCTCAAAACGATGTAGAAAAATAAGAAACACTACTTAAAAGCAGGGCATGCCAACTTGTCCGAATTCTATTGAAGGGCTTTGAAGGATGAGCATCAAGGGCATTTAGAATGAGTCATAAAGAAAGCACTAATACATGTGTGGCATATCTTCATGGTATAGTAGAGTCAAAACAAAAGTGCTTAAACCTGTCCATATAAGAGTAAGAAAAGTGGGAAAGCGAGGGGGGTACAAGCTTGTGGGAGGCCCAGCACACCTAATACCGTAACCGTCTCTACTGCATGCAGCACTGACTTGCTTCACCTTCATTCCCCTCCAGCCACTGCCCTTGCATATGCTTCCGCCACTCACCTTGCCCCGAATGAGAATTTTCAAAAGGTATCCACCTTATCATTGCTCTTCTCGCTCTTCTTCCCACCAGCCCTGCCAAGGCATGTGAGCTTGTGGGAGGACCAGTGCGCCTTTTGGCACTCCCTACTGCAATACGCCACCTTGCCACACCAACTGCAGCTCTTCAGCTTCACATCACCGCCTTCCACCGCGCCACACCCTGCAGCACCGCACACACGCCTCTTGGAACCCTCGGAAGCTTCACTGCTTTTGTGTGCATGCGCAGAAACAGAACTTGGTGCAGAAGAGGCAAGCGCAGCAGCATTGCTAGCTGCAGAAGGCAGTGCTTGGGGCACCGTACTTGACTCCAGCACGTGTGGCAGAGACAGCAGCACAAGTGGCACCGGAGGCAGCAGCAGCGGGGCCAGGGCGGTAGCAGGGTTCCCCCAGTAGCATCTCTCGCAGGCAAGCCACCAGATTGACACCCCCCGGCCAAGCCTTCAGATGGGTCGGCACCTCATCCTCCTCCCTCTTCCCCTTCCCTTCCCCTTCCCCTTCCCCGCATTGCTGCTCTTGCTGCTGCAGCTGCCACTGGTGCCGCTGCTGCTGCTGCTGCTGCTGGCAAGAGGAACCCCCTTGTCCCACTCCTCACAGAACCTTGACTCCATCGCCCTGTTGCACAGCTCTGTCGCCACGTCGTTGCTGCACTTGCGTGGCGGCCCACCACTGCTGCTGCCGCTTCTGCAGTCGTTGATCAGATCGGTCATGGCACCAGCCCAGCACTGCAAATCCCCAGTCCTTCACCTCCCCATCATCATCCTCCTCCTCCCCTTCCTCTACCCTCCCTCCCCCACCATCCCCACGCATCCTTCTCCATGCCTTCCTCCATTCCGCCCCCCCCCAGCAGGTCCCCTTTCCACTCGTCTCACCCGACCATGCCAATCTCCTCGACCTGCAGCATCGCATTCGGCCAGTTGAGAGCCACGTTGAGCAGAAAGTGGACCGGAATCTCCTCCGCTCTCTCCCTCACCACGTGCACCTGGAATGCCGCACGGGTACTCCGAAGAAAAGGTTCTAACAATAGCAGGTCTACGAGCTTAGAGAATTCTGGGGAGCGCGGGGGGAAGACAGAGAGGAAGCGGTTGAGGAGGACGGTGGTGGGGCGGTAGGCGAAATTGGCGAGGAGGGTGAGGAAGGGGATGTGGTAGGTGAACTGGTCGAGGCACGAGCGGCAGCGGGCGCATGCGGGGGGGTAGACCTGATGCCCGGCAAACTCCACCAGGAAATGAGCGTCTGCTGCGCACCGCACAATGGGCATGGCTCCGTTCTTAGAGGGTGCTGCTGCTCTGGAGGGGTGCGCTCCCCCTCCCCCCTTCCCGCCACTCCTCCTGCCACGTCCCTTGCCACGCCTCCAACTGCTCCCCCCACCGCTCTCCCCACCACCCCTTGTGCCTCTTCCCCTGTTCCCCTGATCTCCCTCCGCTGCCTCCTCTACACTCCCCAGACGAAAGCAACGCACGCTCTGATCGTCAGGAAACTTCACTGCATCTTCCTCACCCTGAGGCCACTCCTCCCACTCCGAGTCAAACTGACTCCAAGGCAGAGGCTTGGGGATAGCACCGAGCCTGACCAGCAGGCTCGGAAGGTCCCAAAGCGGGTGGCGCATGGGCAGGATTCTGCCGTGCGGGCTCCCCTTGAAGCACCTCCCAGCTGAGATAAAACCTGAGCTGTAGATTCGCACCCACTGCAGGATACAGCCGACCCGATACGTCATTGCCGAGACGATCGGGTTGGTGCTGTTGACAGGGACAAGGGAAGGGGTGGGTGAGTTGGTGAGGCTGGCGGAAAAATCGGCAGCAGCAGTGATTTCATGTCCGTTTGGGTCCGATACAATGATGTCAGATAAGAAAACCACTTGCCCCGTCGCCATCTCCCATTTCATCCTCGCCCTGGTCACTATGTCCCTGTTGAGCCACTTCTTGGACTTCTCAATCGCTGCATCTTCCACGCGTGCTTGCCTGCAATCTCAGCGTTCATACAGAACACCTCGCCCTGCTTCCTCTGCCCGCTGTTAGACAGCACAGTGGGGAACGCAAGGGAAAATTCGGTGGCACCCACGTCGCTCAGATACATGCCGTTAGGAGCGCTGTTGCCCATAGGAATGTTCAAACTCGTGCTGCCACTGCAACTGTTGCTGCTGGTGCTGCTGCTTCTGCTGCTGGTGTTGCTGCTGTTGCTGCTGCCACTCTCATTGCAGTGGCTGCACCTGAACCCCCTCCCTTCCCCTCCTCCATGCTGCAGAATCCAAGCCATGCCATCCACATACCTCTCCCACACAGGCCCTTTCAGGTGCTCCCACCATTTACCATCCTTCTCGGCCTTCCTCTCAGCACTCTCACCACGTCTCCCTCCCCTCCCCTCCCCCCAGCCTCGCTCTCGGCCACCATACACAGCACCGTGCCACCCCTTTCCTCCTCCCCATCCACGCCCATGACATGCCGCATCCTCGTCATCACATCTGCCATCGTGGGTGCATCGCTTTCCCCCATCGTGAGCATCATCCCCATCATCTCTTCAAACAGCTGCCATCCCTCACCTCCTGCTTCCTCCCCAACGCCCCTCCCCGCCCCTGCCCCCGGCCCCACTGCTCCCCCTGCTTTCTTCTCCCCCTCCCCACGCTCCCTCACCCCCCTTGACAGAAAATTCTGCATGAAAAACCCAAAACCCTCCTTCAGCTCACCAGCCTCCTTCACCCCAAGCACCTGCACCAGCAAGGAAGCTAGCTGATCCTGCTTCTGCTGCCTGCCCGCCCCCACCTCACGCATTACCCCTGAGAACGTGGCCGAATCGGAGTCCATGTGGGCCTTCCATAGAGTCATAATGCGGGGCAGCCTCGCTACAATCACAACGAAGGTGGCGAAGCTGACGGCACGGCGGTAGGCAACCCAGCAGCTGCTGCAGCGGTAGCAGCATGACCAGACGACCGAGGGAGGAGGGGCATGGGGTGGAGCAGGAGCAATGACAGGATCGACAGCAGCAGACGCAACGGAAGAAGTAGAAGCAGAAGAAGTAGCAGTAGGAGCAGTGGCAGCAGGAGCAGGAGATTCAGCAGCAAGACCTTCAATCCCCAGAATAACCGGTAGGCGGGTTTTGACCATCCCAAGGTCCATCATCACACCCATACGCGGCTCAGCCATGCACTCTAACACCATCGCGTCTGCACAAATCCCCGGGGCCCGCTCGCACTTCAGTTTGTACCGCTCTCGAGAGGAATGCACCCCTTGCCGCCCTCCTAGCGCTCCCTCCGGCACAAGAACTCCCGAGGAGAACTTCTCAATCACCCGCGCTTTTGCCTGGAGAGCTGCTGCCGATGCATGCTGGGCCGCTGGCGATGCTGTCAAACTATGTTTTTGCATAGTTTATACAACTGTTTGTAGTTAGTGTTAGTGTAGTTATATATTTGCTTGTTTGGTGGTGCACCTTTGCTTGTTCACTATATGTTCTTCACATTCTATAGTGAAACCAACCATTCTCGCATCCTTTGGCCACAATTCTCTCGACATACGTTGGCCTAGGCTCCTAAGCCTAGGCCCTAAACCCTTACATTAGTACTTTGACATGGTATCAGAGCCTAAAAGTTCCTAGTGCCTGAAGTTTTTTTTTTTAAAATTTCCAATGGGCCCACCAATAGCCTTAGCCATGGCCCGCGTGCAGCTGCTTCGTCGCGCCTGCCAGCGCTCTAGCGAGCCCAGTGGCAAGATCGCCAACGGATCCGCCATCGAGCGCGCCAGCGACCCGCGAGCGAATCAGCCAGCGGACCCCCAGACGGCCTCGCCAACAAGTGAGTTGGGGGACCCGCGGGTCCGCCTAAAAACGAGCCAGCAAAAACGCCAGCGAAATCGCCAGCGGCCCGTGTCAGATTTATATGACATAGTTGCTGTAGGCTATAGTGGGGTAGCACATATGGGGTACAGGGTTTCTAGGGTTGTATTTGTACCCAATCTTTCCTTAGTCATTTCATTCCTGTTCACTTGTTTCACATGGTATAGAGCGGGTCCTTCCTAAGGACCGTTTTTTTTAGGGCCCACCGAAGCGCGCCCCGAGGCGCGCATTTTTTTTAGCAACCCCTCGGGTCGCCATTTCCCTCGCGGCCCCGCTGCCCCTCCTGATCGCGGCCCCGACGCCTGCTTGATGCGGCCCCGCCGCGTCCACTGACGCGGCCCCGCCGCCGGCTCAGACGCGGCCCTGCCGCCCGCTACGTCGCGGCCCCGCCGCCTGCTTGACGCGGCCCCGCCGCCTCCACTGACGCGGCCCCGCCGCCGGCTCTGACGCGGCCCTGCCGGCCCGCCGCTGCACCTGACGGCCCCGCCGCTGCACCTGCCGGCCCGCCGCTGCACCCCACAGCCCGCCGCTGCACCCTACGGCCCGCCGCCTCACCTGACGGCCCCGCCGCTGCGCCTGCCGGCCCGCCGCTGCACCCTACGGCCCGCCCCTGCACCCAGTGGCCCGGCGCTTCACCTGCCGGCCCGCCGCTGCACCCAGCGGCCCGCCGCTTCACCTGACGGCCCCGCCGCTGCACCTACCGGCCCGCCGCTGCACCCTACGGCCCCGCCGCTGCACCTGCCGGCTCGCCGCTGCACCGGTCGACTCGACGCTGCACCTGCCGGCCCGCCGCTGCACCTGACGGCCCCGCCTCTGCATCTCCCGGCCGAGCCGCCCCAGCAGCAGAGCCGCCCCAGCAGCCGAGCCGCCCCAGCCGCCGAGCCGCCCCAGCAGCCGAGCCGCCCCAGCAGCCGAGCCGCCCCAGCAGCCGAGCCGCCCCACCAGCCGAGCCGCCCCAGCAGCCGAGCCGCCCCAGCTGCAGTGCCGCCCGAGCCGCCCGAGCCGCCGAGTCGCCCGAGCCGCCCAGCAGTCGAGCCGCCCAAGCCGCCCGAGCCGCCCGAGCCCTCCCTGCACTGCCCTGTCTGGTGAGCACTGAGCTTTACTCTGCGCACTGCCCTCTCTCTACTGCTGTCATGGCTACCCCCAGTGTCCTCGCCTTTGACGCTGAGGGCAGAGCCATTGACTTTGACGTGTGGGTAGACGACCTACTGCTTTTCCTACAGTGCGACAAAGCTGACGGACTCTCTCTCTTTGATCTCACTTCTGGTGCCTCTCCCGCCCCTGCTGCTACTGAGAATGCCACTGTTCGCTCACAGTGGGCCACACGCGATGCTGCTGCACGTCTTGCTGTGCGTCGCCACCTCCCTCCCGCTGAGCGTGCGCACTTTGGGTCGTACAAGAGTGCTAAGACCTTGTACGACGCCGTTATCGCACGCTACTCCACCCCTGCCACTGCTGCACTGAGCCGCCTCATGCTACCGTACCTCTTTCCCGACCTTGCTGCTTTTGCCACAGTCGCCGACCTCATTACCCACCTGCGCACTAGTGACGCTCGCTTCCGCGCTGCACTTCCTGCTGAGTTCTGCGCCAAGAACCCCCCCCCCCCCCCAGTACTTCACTCTCTACTACATTGTCACCCGCCTCCCTGACTCCCTTCGCGGAGTCAGGGACGACCTACTCGCAGTCTGCCCCACCACTCTCACTGTCGAGATCCTCGAGAAGTCCCTCCTCGCAGCCGAGAAGGGCATTCTCGCTGTAGGGGCCTTTCGTGGTGACCCGCGCACCCCCATCTTTGAGGGGTGTTCCCCCTCCCCCCTCCTGCCCTCTGTCGCCTCTGCTGCTACGGCCGACCTTGTTGGTTTTGAGTCGGTCGGAGCGGCGTCTGCCCCCAGCGGGAGACGTCGCTCTGGCAAGAGCAAGGGGGGCAGGGGCGGTGGTGGAGGCGGCGGGGGCGGTGGAGGCGGAGGTAGAGGCAGCGGCGGAGGTGAGGGTGGTAGCGGGAGTATTGGCGGGAGTGGAGGTGTCGGCGGAGGCAGTGGAGGCGGGGGCGGCAGCGGCGGTGGTAGTGGGGGTGGAGGCGGAGGCGGCGGTGGCGGCGGCGACGGTGGGAGTGGCGGTGGCGGTGGAGGTGGTGGCGGCGGCGGCGGAGGAGGCGGCGGAGGTCGTGGCGCGCCGAGGAGGAGTGGCTCCGGTGGTGGTCAGCGCCAGCAGCAGCAGCGTGGTCAGGAGACCCTCTCCCCGCAGCAGCTCCGTGAGTGGTACTCTGCGCGTCAGCGGGGTGGGGGTACTGGTCCGTGCACTTACGTCCTGCGCACTGGCGACCGTGCGGGTGAGCAGTGTGGTGGTCCACACTCCGCCCAGCGTTGCTTCGGCCGCCTGACTGACGCTTGGCGCCGCCAGTTTCCTGACGCCTCTGAGATCCCTCGCTGGGACCAGCTGTCTAGGGCTGGAGTAGCTATCTTTGATCTTGACTTTGATGCTATTCTTGCTGCTATGTATGCTGTGACTATTAGTGAGGAGGGTGACTGTTACCGGTGTTTCCCGCCCGACCCGGGCATTGGTACTGCGGCTCTAGGTGCTGTTGAGGCTGCTGCTCCAGGTGCTGGTGAGGCTGTTGCTCTAGGTGCCAGTGAGTCTGAGTCCTCAGGTGCTGGTGAGTCTGCTCTCTTAGGTACTGTGTCGACTTCACCCTCTCTCACTTTCACTCTTGACTCCGGGGCGTCTCGCTCCTTCTTTCGAGACCGCACCACACTCACGCCGCTTAGTCGGCCAGTGACGGTCTCCTTGGCAGACCCCTCCGGGGGTCCTGTTCTGGCTCGCTACTCCACTGTCCTGCCGTGCCCTGCGCTCCCGTCTGGCGCCCTGTCCGGTCTCTACCTCCCCTCGTTCTCTACGAACTTGGTGGCGGGTGCTGACCTACAGGATGCAGGGGTTGACCAGTTCACCCCTGCGCGCCGACGAGTCACCCACTGCACGGACGCGGACACGGGTCGACACCTGACCACATTCACACGTGGTCCAGGGTCGAGCCTGTACACACTCATTGTTCCGTCTCCTTCTCCTGCGTCTGGTCAGGTAGCTGCGTCGGGTCAGGTGTTTGCTGCAGCGTCCAGGTCTGGTCCTGAGTCTGCCCCCTGCTCGTGTCGCCTCCTGTCCCACGAGACCCTCCTGTGGCACCACAGGATGGGTCACCCCTCCCTGCCTCGTCTCCGCGGCATGGCCTCTCGCCTTCTTGTCTTTGGCCTTCCCCGGTCCCTCCCTCCCCTTCCTCCGGGGCCTGGCCCTCCCTGTGTCCCCTGTGTCGAGGGTCGCCTGCGGGCTACCCCTCACTCCTCCCCGTTCCCTCCGACGGAGGCCCCGATGCAGACGCTTCACATGGACGTGTGGGGCCTAGCCCGCGTCCGTGGACAGGGTCACGAGCGCTACTTCCTGCTGGTGGTTGACGACTACTCGCGTTACACCACAGTCTTCCCCTTGCGCAGCAAGGGTGAGATCACTGAGGTGTTGATCGACTGGATCCGCGCAGCTCGTCTCCAGCTCAGGCGGAGCTTCGGCTCGGACTTTCCTGTTCTGCGTCTGCATTCGGACAGAGGCGGAGAGTTCTCCTCCGGCCTTCTGCGAGCCTACTGTCGGGCACGAGGCATCCGCCAGACCTTCACGCTTCCGGACTCTCCACAGCAGAATGGGATTGCTGAGCGCCGCATCGGCATTGTCATGGACGTCGCCCGTACGTCCATGGTGCATGCGGCTGCCCCCCATTTTCTGTGGCCGTTTGCGGTTCGGTACGCCGCGCATCAGATCAACCTTCAGCCCAGAGTCTCCCGACCGGAGACCTCCCAAGCTTTGCTGTGGACGGGGAAGGTTGGCGATGCGTCGGCGTTCCGTGTCTGGGGATCTCGGGCGTTTGTCCGCGACTTGTCTGCGGACAAGCTGTCCCCTCGTGCTGCTCCCTGTGTCTTCCTTGGCTTCCCCACGGACGCTCCCGGGTGGCAGTTTTACCACCCCTCCTCTCGTAGTGTTCTGTCCTCCCAGGACGTCACGTTTGACGAGTCAGTCCCCTTCTACCGCCTCTTCCCCTACCGCACTCCTTCCCTCCCCCCTCCGCCGGACTTCCTTGTGCCAGTTCCCCCCCCGGTAGACCCCCTCCCCCCTCAGGTTCCTGCCCCCTCAGGTGTGTCCCAGGTAGACGCAGTTGACCCGGTCGAGGTTACTGGTGACTCTGGTGCTGCTGCGGGTGCTGACCCTGGGGGTGCTGACTCTGGGGGTGATGTGCGCGGGGGTGCCGAGCCTGGAGGTGCTGCTACTGGGGGTGCTGAGCCTGGGGGTGCTGGGCCTGGGAGTGCTACTGCGGAGGGTGCTGAGCCTGGGGGTGCTGAGCCGGGAGCTGCTGAGCCTGGGGGTGCTCCGTCTGGAGCTGTTGAGCCTGGGGTTTCTCCTGCTGCTGGGTCTCGCCGGGAGCCCCTCTCTCCACAGGAGCTGCGCGAGTGGTTTGCTCGCCGCTGGAGGCGTGTTGCTGGAGCTGGAGCTTCTTCGACCGACGAGGGTGCTGGTGCTGCCGGTCCCGGAGCTGCTGGGCCTGCGGGTACTCCTGGAGCAGGAGCTTCTGAGGGTGTTGGTGCTGAGACTACTGCTGTCTGTCCCGGCGGTGGTTCTGCTACTGGTGCTGCTGGAGGTCCTGCCGCTGGAGGTGTTGGTGGCGCTGGTGCTGTCGCTGAGGGTACTGGTGCTGTCCCTGCTGAGTCTGGAGCTGCCGCGCGGCCTCTACCGTACTTCGTTCCGCTCCTGCAGCAGGTTCTTGGTCTTTCTCCTCCAGTAGAATGTTCACAGCCTGTCGAGTCACAGTCACTGTTGGAGCCTTCCTCTCCACTGCCTGCTCCCTCTCCTTACACTGGTCCTACTGGAGGTCTTGCTGAGCGTCGTGAGCCTGCGTCTCGTCCTGCGTCGCCTGTTCGTGCTGCTTGCACTAGTGGTCGCGGTTCGCGTCAGCGTCCTCCTCCTGTCCCTGGCACGCACCGGATGTCTCTGCGTCCGTCCACTGCTCCTCTGCGTGCCCCTTTGCCTTCTCCTCCTGAGTCCTCTCTTCCTGCGCTTGCCGACCCTGAGTCGGACTCTCTTCTTGCTGCCAGTCCTACTGTCACGCGTCTCCTTGCTACTGTCGTCACTGACCCCTCGTTTGAGTCCACTGCTGCGTCTGCCCTTGTCGCTGAGCTCGTCGACTTTGCTGCTCGCTGTCGTCTCGACTACGCTGCTAGTCTTGTTGCTGAGTCAGCGTCTGACTGTCCTCTGTCCGTCATGGGTGACTGTGCTCTTGGCACGGACGTCCTAGAGGACAGGCAGGAGGAGTTACAGTGTCTGGCGGCTGCTTCACCTCATCTCGCGTCTGTACTGCTTGCTCCTGAGGGAGACCCGGATGCACTAGACATCCCGACTCCGCGCTCTTACGCGGAGGCCGTAGAGGGTCCCTACTCGTCTCAGTGGCAGGCAGCTATGGATGCAGAGATGGCTTCCTGGAAGTCCACAGGCACCTACGTTGACGCAGTTCCCCCTCCTGGGGCGAACATCGTCAGTGGCATGTGGATCTTCAGGGTGAAGCGGCCGCCGGGCTCTCCACCTGTCTTCAAGGCGCGGTAGGTTGCTCGTGGCTTCAGACAGCGGCAGGGAGTTGACTACTTTCAGACCTTCTCTCCCACCCCGAAGATGACCACTCTTCGGGTGCTGCTGCACATAGCCTCTCAGCGCGACTACGAGCTTCACTCTCTCAACTTCAGCATTGCGTTCCTGCAGGGTAGCCTGCACGAGGAGATCTGGCTGCGCCGTCCACCTGGCTTCACTGGGACTTTCCCTCCTGGCACCCAGTGGAGCCTCCGTCGGCCAGTCTACGGTCTCCGCCAGGCACCGCGTCAGTGGCACGACACACTGAGGACTACGCTTGCGGCTCTTGGGTTTGCTCCTTCTACTGCTGACCCATCGCTGTTTCTGCGCACCGACACTTCTCTGCCGCCGTTCTACATCCTCGTGTACGTCGACGACTTGGTCTTTGCCACAGCTGACACTACTGGACTCGCCTACGTGAAGTCCGAGCTGCTGAAGAGACACACGTGCACAGACCTGGGTGAACTGCGCAGCTACCTTGGCTTGCAGATCACTCGGGACAGAGCACGCCGCACCATTACCTTGACTCAGTCACACATGGTGCAGCAGGTCCTTCAGCGCTTCGGCTTCACGTACTCCTCGCCTCAGGCCACTCCTCTGTCTACTCGCCACTTGCTCTCAGCTCTGCCTTCGGATGAGTCCGTAGAGTCGAGTGGCCCGTACCCAGAGCTTGTTGGGTGCCTCATGTACCTGATGACCTGCACACGACCTGACCTTGCATACCCTCTGAGCATTCTTGCACGCTATGTTGCTCCTGGGAGACACCGACCAGAGCACATGGCTGCAGCGAAGAGGGTGTTGCGCTACCTGTGCAGTACGTTGGGCATGGGGCTAGTGCTTGGAGGGCGGAGTCCAGTGGTCCTTACAGGGCACGCGGACGCTTCTTGGGCTGACGACCAGGCTACGCAGCGGTCGTCACAGGGTTACACCTTCAGTCTTGGTTCCGGCTCTGTCTCGTGGCGGGCTACTCGCTCGTCTTCGGTTCTCAGCTCCAGTTGTGAGGCTGAGATCTACGCTGGGGCCATGGCTGCACAGGAGCTTCGCTGGCTCACCTACCTGCTGACTGACCTTGGAGAGCCGCCTCGTTCTCCTCCAGTGCTGTACGTAGACAACAAGGCCATGCTGTCCTTGTGTCGAGAGCAGCGTCTGGAGCACAGAACGAAGCACATTGCTCTTCGCTACTTCCTTGCTCGTGAGCTGCAGCAGCGTGGACAGTTGCGGCTTGCGTACGTGGCCTCTGAGGCCAACACTGCTGATGTGTTCACCAAGGCACTCGCGCCTTGTGACCATCAGCGCCTCTGCACCCAGCTGGGTCTTGTGCCTGTCTTGCCTCACTTGCTCTCCTCTTGACTTTACTTGTACTGTGACATATATATACCTGCTCTTGCTTGTCTAGTTTTATATATATATGTCTGTACTCCTGCATGTGAACTGGCCACTGGCCCTACTCTTATGCTCGGACTGTGTGGTGACGTTGTGATCCACCCTGAGCTTGCTCTGCTTTGCTTTACTTGACTGGTCTTGTGACCCCTTGTTCTCCCCCACTTTGCCTATGGGGGTGTGTCAGATTTATATGACATAGTTGCTGTAGGCTATAGTGGGGTAGCACATATGGGGTACAGGGTTTCTAGGGTTGTATTTGTACCCAATCTTTCCTTAGTCATTTCATTCCTGTTCACTTGTTTCACAGCCCGCCAGCGAAATTACCACGCACCTGCGACTCCGTCCGTCTCCCCGCTTTTTGTCGCCCCAGCTGCTCCTTCGCCCCGCCCTCGCCCTGCCCATAACCCCCCCCCCCCCCCCCCCCCCCCCCCATCGCGAATGTTTGCGTGTGCAGCGGCGGTCGCCGTAGGGAGGAGAGGGAGGAGGGGAAGGGAGTGGCGGCGGAACGCTGTGGGGAGGAGAGAGAGGAAGGGAGGGGAGTGGCGGCAGAATGCTGTGGGGGGGAGAGGAAAGGGGGGAAGGGAGTGGCGGCGGCACATCAGCGACGACCGCCAGGGCACCAGCGCTCGCGCGCCCTTTGCTGCTGCAGCCCGTCCCCTGCACACCGTCACCTCCCGCCCGGCCTGTAGCCCGTCTGCAGCTTGTCCCACCCGTCGGGCCCCATCAGCTGCACCAGCACCAACGCCAGCCGCCAGCACCAGCACCAGCACCGAAGACAGTCACCACCACCAGCGCCAGTCACCCGCACCAGCACTAGCTCTAGCGCCGTCATGCCAGCACCAGCACCAGCGCAAGCCGCCAGCAGCGACACCGCCAGCAGAGACCGCGCCAGCAGAGACCCCGCCAGCAGAGACCTCCGCGAGCAGAGCCCCCGCCAGCAGAGACCCCGCCAGCAGCAACACCGCTAGCAGAGACCCCCGCCAGCAGATACCCCCGCCAGCAGTGAGACCCCACCAGCAGCTACACCGCCAGCAGAGAGACCCCGCCAGCAGCTACACCGCCAGCAGAGACACCCTGCCAGCAGCTTTACCGCCAGCAGAGAGACCCCGCCAACAGAGAGACCCCGCCAGCAGCTACACCGCTAGCAGAGAGATCCCGCCAGCAGCTTCACCGCCAGCAGAGAGACCCCGCCAGCAGCTACACCGCCAGCAGAGAGATCTCGCCAGCAGAGATTCCGCTACAGGGACTACCGTGGGTGGGGCAGGGGTGTGTCGGCACGAGTAAGTTCTGGAAGGAGCTCATGGGATTACTGGGGACTAAACTTGCGATGTCCTCAGCATACCACCCATAGACTGACGGACAGATCGAGCGACTCAATCAGGTGGTTGAACAGTTACTGCGCACAGCTTGCAAAGACGACGTCAGCCACTAGGACACACAGTTACCGACCCTAGAGTTCGCTTACAACAACGCGTCACATGCGGCCACAGGGAAAACTCCTTTCTTCCTGTGTTATGGATGGGAACCACTCACACCACAGCAGCCAACCACACTGGCATATGCCCAAGCCGCACATGACTTCGTCACCACCATGCAGCAGCTATGGGAGAAGACTCAGCGATGTCTCACCACCATGCAGAACTCCCAGAAGCAGTATGCCGATCCCCAACGACGAGATCACTCAGTAGCAGTCGGAGAACAGGTGCTTCTTGACACACGCAACTTGAGCCTGTCTCACCTTCCATCTAAACTCCGGCCTCGCTTCTGTGGTCCATTTCTCGTGGAGGCACAGGTGACACCAGTTACATTCCGTGGCTAGCAGGCGCAGGAACTGCTGAGTATCTGCCACCAGGGCACCATAGGTCTCTACCGCCAGCCCGAAGAAGCCCACATGTTTCGGCCTCCCCTCATACAGCCAATGCTTCTTCTCAGAGGCTTCCCTCGCCGCCCATTCTGGCAGCTTCCGTGCACGCGTGTCACGGCGTTGAAGTACCGGGTTTGTAACAATAACATCCGTTAGGAAAGTCTCGTTTGACTCCTTATCCAGTATAGCTAGATCCCCTCTCTTCCTGATCACTGGTGGGGAGAATGCCGTGGTTTCGTGGAAGATCGTGAAGTCCACTTCCTTTGCCATCCTGAGCACGGCGTACACGAGGGCGTTGTGTGTCCTCACCACATCGTCTCCTTTCCCACAGCGCAGCAGGTGATTCGCGAGGCTCATGTCTGTAATCAAGGAGTTCTCCCGCTTGCAGGGGCAGGTCAGGGTAACCGGCAATGCCATGCCTAGGCGAAAGCCTAGAGCCAACGAGAACTGACCAGGGGCAAATGTAAGGTCAGTCCTTGTTGGTACGGCATGGAGCCAGTCCCCTGCTCCAACCCCCTGCAAGCTTACGAGGCGTACAGCATGGCCATTGTCTGTTCCTTACCGATCCTCAATCGTGTCAGCTACGAGCTCCGCTGCTTTTGCTTCGTAGATATGGCGGGACAGTGCGAGCTGTAGGTTACCCTGCCCCACCGGCTTCTCCCTATATGCCTGCAGTGCTGTTCTGGCTATGAGCGGCAGCGCCGCTTCAAGTGAGGTCAGGGGATTGTCAGTTGGTGGGGGAGGGGTCCAGCCATGGTCGAGCAGCTGCACCGCCCTGCTTAGGAGGCATCCGTCCGGTAAGTTCATGTGTCGTAACAGCTCCCCCGCCGCTGTGATTGAGGCGATGTGGGCCGCCGGCGCCTCTGAGAGGGGGTCGATGATGCCTAGGCCCCCCAGTCTGACCGGCAGAGTGCTCTGGCGCCACATCAGGCTCTGCTCTAGTTCGCTTGTGGGAGAGCGTAGCTTCGCCGCCGCCAATGCAGAAGACAGTAGCCCCTCACTCCACGACCTCCATTCACGCCTCTCCAGGACCCCCGCCGATGTTGTCCTCAGCAGGTAAGAGACTCTGCGGGAGAGGCTCCTCGAGAGGATCAGCAACGCACTCTGTGGTTGGAGTTGGGAAACTAGGGGCAGAGGCTCCGATGCCTCATCCAGCCGTGACTGTGCTTGGGCCGCACAGAATCCCGGGGTGCCTATTAGGCTTCCCAGAACCTTGATTCCCTCAGCACTACGCCATAGTCCCACTGGTGCTGCTGCCTCGGCCCCCTCATCCCCTGACTGACACCACACCAACGATTTGCTGATGTTGCAACGGAGGCCAACCGTGGCGAGTCCCCTGGTGATAGTCTCGAATGCCTTGAGGGCCGCACCTCGTGGCCCCACTATGGTGATGTCATCAGCGTATGCTACCACTGCCACCTCTGGTTGGAGCATCGCCGTGCCTAGCAAGGTCGGCTGTATCGCGGCCGGATAAAAACATGGCTACTGGTGTAATAGCTTGACACAGAGATGCACGATTGATGATGCTGATTTACGGTGAGGTGATACTCCAATGTTATCCATCGAACAAGACAGGGAAATTGTACTGAAATCTAAAGAGGCAAGTGGCTTCCTTCTGTATACACCAAAACCACACATGGTGACTTGCTTGAGGATATTCTGCTGGCTGACATGAAGGGGCGGGTGGTGTGGGAAGGAGGTGAAGCACAAAGTGGACCTGTGCGAGCACGAGGACAGCGTAGATGTGGTGCATGCTGCTGTGTACTTGAAGAGGTTGTCTCCCTCCCTCTGCACAATCATGTCCAGCCCCTCTTATTTCCTACACCATCTGAGGTGGTCCACCTCCCCGAGCAGGCTGCTGTGAATGGCAGCAGGCGTCAGCACAGGGAGAGGAGCTGATACCCTGGAGCTAAAGGGATGAATCCGAGTGGCATGCTGGATATAGACTTGCAGGATGCATCTCCCTTGAAATTATTTCAGTGTGTGCTGCAGTGATCCAACAGCTCGTCCAACTCTTCTCGAAAGTTCTTGTGTGTCGCCATCATTCGCCACAATGCATTGACATGCTTGAGAACGGCTGCCCCATTGTACTTGAACACAATGTCTGCTAGAGATACAGTGAAGGGCATGCGAGAAAGGGCTGCAACGGGTAAAGGGCAGGGGGAGGGAGAGACATGATCGGGGAGAGGAGGGGGAGTGGGGGATGGAGAGGGAAGTTGTTGATATCATGTCATCTTGGTGCAGGAGATGATGAATGAATGGAAAGGTGTTGCCTGCGGGTGAAAAGGCTATGGCTTGCTGTAATGCTGGAATGGGTGGGGATCAAGGTGGTGGTGGGAAAACAACGAGGATTTGGGATAGGAAGGATCCAATGGTTCCTGCATTGGGTGAATGTTAGTGAGGGGTACTGCACGATGAGATGAAGGGCAGGATATGATGAGATGAAGGCCATGATATGATGAGATGAAGGGCATGATATGATGAGATGAAGGGCAGGATATGATGAGATGAAGGGCATGATATGATGACACGGATGGTACGATGGGATCATATAATCGAATGCTGAAAGCTGGCAGGCCTTGGAAGAGCAGAATGGGATGGCGGGGGATGTTGGGTGGGTATGAGGAAGAGAAAGCAGCAAAGGGAATAAGTGAGGGAGGGAAGGAAAGAAATGGGGGAGACAAGGGAGATGACAGGAGGGAGTGGAAGAAACAGATACCAGATTGGGACACGAAAGGAGATGGGAGGGAAGGAGGGAAGAAGTGAGGGGAGAATGGGGAGTTGTGTGGGGTGGGTAGCTTGCCTCACTTGTCTGTCATAATATGCCACCCAGGAAGGGGTTTGTGGGTGGTTAGCTCCTTGTGCCGTTCGCCCTCTCTCCCTTCCCACCACCAGCATGGTGGCAAAACAACTATTAAGGCAACCACTCACCCTTTAGTGGACCGTGCATGCACCTCTCCTGCCTCCCTCCTGCCGGCCTCCCTCTAGTCAGTGCTGATGGACTTCACTGCAACCACTGCTGCTGCTGCAGCCCGTGGCTCTGCCATGCCGCCTGGCTGGTGGGTTGTAGGGATGGGTTTGGGTCCTCGTCACTGGTCCAACGGAGAGTGCTGTTGGCGTGTCAAGGGAAAGAGAGTGTAGTGCGGAGATGACGGAAGGTCGGACGGAGCACACTGCCGAGCGAGCGAGAAAGGGGGAGTGAGAGAGTGCTGCTGGCGCGAGAAAGGAAAGGGATTATGAGGGAGAGAGGTACAAATGTCGGAGTGTACTGCCGGGCAAGGACAGTGGAGTGGAAGATAGCTGATGATGGCATTGCACTTGGGAAAGCAATGATCACATTCTGTATGTATTGTCATCAAGTTAGCACTAAAAACTGGCGCTGGTCACTAGGAGTGCGGTGATGAGAACCATCAACATACAGAGATGCATGAAGGAGTAGTGACTAGGTTCACCCTGAGAAGATAACTACTACAACGGGAGCTAGACTACGAGCTAGGCATGGGTGCTCGTTTGATCTCTGCGTTTGTTGGTCCTTAGTCGTTTTCCTAGTGCACACACTGCTTAGTTCACGGGGCAATTTGGCAAGAGTTT
Organism: Closterium sp. NIES-65; assembly: GCA_948144175.1. Lineage (NCBI taxonomy): Eukaryota > Viridiplantae > Streptophyta > Zygnematophyceae > Desmidiales > Closteriaceae > Closterium > Closterium sp. NIES-65. Next base: position 1,424,087 of record CANXME010002420.1, read on the forward strand.
CACTAGAGAAAGTTGACAACAATGGTACAAATCAGTTGGCATGGCAAGACTACATCAAAGCTAGCATTCAGGTCGGTTGTCTGCCAGCACAGCATGGTCGACTGCGTTCCAGCACGACTTGGTCGACCGCACTCCAGCAGTGCAAAGTCGACGGCGTGCCAACGCTACAGGTTGACGGCGTGCCAGCGTTGCTCCTGCAGAACAGTAGCGCACCTACTTCGCAGGTGCTCGTAGATGACTGGCGGGCTAAGCCTCATCACCTGAACAACGCATGCACCAAGTCATCCTCGTGCTGACGGCTCCACCTGATCCGCCACGTCGACCTCGGGATACCACCACCGAGGTCGGACTCGCCAACTTCGCCTGGGCGACCGTCGCACTCCTTCGCAGAACTTCGTCACTCAGGTATCCCGGTCGACCGGGCAACCATGTCGACCAGCTGCTCCTGTATGTGCTCGTCAACCTTCCAAGTCGACGACCTCCCCAAGTCGACCTCACCAGGTTGACCACACCTCTGGTCGACCAGCTCCAGGTCGATGGCACTCCTGGTCGACCAGCTCCACGTTGACCAGCGCAGTTGTCAACCGACCACCCAAGTCGGCTACCCGAAGTCGGTGCCGACTTCCAGGTCAACGTGCCACATCGCAGACCACCAGTTGAAGTCGGCCGCCGGCTTCCTAAGTTGGCGGCATTGCAGTGGTCCCGTGTAAGTCGACCAACCCCGTCGACCAGCTCGCCCAAGGCACAAACTAAGGCAGGCGGGATCAATCAGTACCAATGGAGGGAAGAACAGGGATAGGATGAGAAAGTGAGTCAAATTTCCCCGCCTACTCCGCTTCTCTTACCTCCGCATTGGCACGTTGCCCTGCGTGGCGTCAATTGAAAAAACATCCGCCACAATCTCATATCCAAAGACTCAGATGCCTCAAACTGCCCTCACTCCCATCCCATGTGCAAGCCTCCCCCGCCTCCATTCCTCCTGCTAGCCTCCTCCCCTCCACTCTTCACTGACCGCCTTCGCTGCCACCACCACTGCTGCTGCTGCTGCCGTGGCTCTGCCATGCTACTTGGCTGTGAGTCACGCCGATGCGTTGCTCTTCATGACTCGTCCAGCCAGGGTGGGATGCGGCTGGTGCAGGAAGGAGAAGGGAGTGCAGGGGAGTGAAGGAATAAGATTGGGGCATACTGCTGAGCAAGGAAAAGGGAGTGGAACATAGCTGATGACGGCCATGTACAGAGAAACCATTCACATTGCCGTAACAACAAAGTAGCACCAATAGCGATATACCAGGCGTGATAGGCAAAGGGATGAAGATGCATGATCAAAATAGAGGGGCGTGACCAACAACAAGAGATGGAAAAGGAGCGACATCATGAGAAAGTTCATCGGATTCTTTCGTCTACTCCACTTCTCTCGTCTCCACGTTTACATGTCGCATGCCTGGCATCAGCTGAGAAGTCATCCATGCACCCATGGCATGTGATGCTGCCATGCGATGTGCTTCCTCTCAAATGGAGCTTGAAAATCCCAGAGCGACCAGCAAACGATGAAACACATACTATGTCATGATAATCGGAGAACGGTGCGGTGGCAAAGGGTGCGGGAAAATGGGGGTTGAGGAATGTAGCAATTATGTAGTGAAGCAATTCAAGGTATGATGGAGAAGAACGTGAAGGAAGTTGAGGAGGTTAAGGAACAAAGGGAGGTGGTTGGACATGGTGAAATCAACACATCTCTGCCTCTGGCCAATCGTTGCAATGCGGATGAAACTATTGTAACACTGCCTATGTATTTGTCATCCAGCAGAGGATGATCACAAATGGAAGGGTCCTGGGTCAATGCAGATAAGGTCGTACAACGGAGGAGCTGCAGCATCATCATGCAGTGTATGGTCTAACCTCGGTGGCCACCAAATTTTCCCAGCGAGTCAGCAAGTAGCGATCACATGTACAGGATCAAGGAAATACTTCAACATCCACTTTAAGAAGCGAGGCCTTGACAAGAGCCTGCAAGCCATCCATGTTTGACCTAAACTTCTTCAAGTGGGGCAGGTGCTGCAGGCACTTCACCCCGACTTCATGAGAAACAGTGCTTCCTAACAACCGCAAGCCTTCCAAACTAGTTAGCTGCACGATATGCTCCATGCCTGCATTGGTAATCCCCTCTCCTAGAGAGAGAATCTTCAGCCTGGTCAGGGAGGTCAAGTGGTGCAGCCTGTTAAAGTTAGAAGAGAGAAGAGGGTTGCACTAGCAAGAATGGGAATACAAATAGCAAACCCTAGGAGGGTTGTACTCGCTATAGAGCACCCCACTACAGGCTAGAGCATAAGATAAGATTCTGACACAGCCCATCATCCTTCACTCCACTTCCATTCCACCCACAACTCTTCAACGCTTGTCACTCTCCCCACATACTTCATGCCAGCAGATGTGACACCCTTGTATTCGGAAAGGTTTAGCACCCTGAGAGAAACAAGATGCGTCAGTTGCTGCATCCTAGCATCCGTGACTGCCATCTCAGGCAACCTGTCAACCTTCAGCCCTGTCAACCTTCCCACATGCACCATGCCAGCAAGTGTCACCTCCTTGCATTCGGTAAGGTGCAACTCTTTGAGAGTGGAAAGACCTGTCAATTGCCGCAGCCCAGCATCTGTAACAGCCGTCTCCGCCATCCAAAGACCTTCAAGCCCGATCAACCTTCCCACATGCACCAAGCCAGCATCACTCGCACCCTTGCATTCGAAAAGGTCCACCTCCTTGAGAGAGGATAGGCCAGTCAAGTGCAGCAGACCAGTAGCAGTCACGTTGGTGTCGGTGAGATGGAGCTGTTTGAGATTGGTCAAGGACCCAACACCTCTTAAGGTGCTGCCTGAGATGTCTGTGTAGTTGAAGTTAAGAATCTCAAGCCGTGGCAGCCTGTAGAGGTGCTTAATGCCCTCTACACCGAGGCCTAAGGTAGAGTACAATTCAATGCTCCTCAGGTGGGTGATGGTGGACACATGCGCGAGCATGGCGTCTAAGAGGCCCCAGGTCCAGACTGGCATTCTGTGATGCTGCCTTGACTGCCTAGAGGAAATGGATGGAGAGTAAAAAGGAAACATGACAAGGGTAGGGATGAAGACAGTGGCAAGAGAGAACAAGCAAGCAATGCAAGCCCAGTGAAGCGAATCACTTAAAACTCACCTCCAAGTAGCCTTCCTATCACCTTTACTCCTCCCGATTTTCACATCAACATTCAACTTCAGATTTTGTGACTTCCACCCTTTTTTACAAGCTGCCGATTCCTCCATGCTACGTGGGTGAATTCAACTCCTACACCTCCTTTCTCCTTTCCTCCTCCCATGCAACATCCTCTGTGATTTCTTGCTTTCTCTTTCTATTCTTCCCTCTCAGCCCTGTTCCACCCGACTCCTTACTACCCTCAGCGAACTTCTCTTCCCTAGCGTCCTTGCGATCCGCCAACTCCCCTTTAACCACGACCAACTCGCATTCAACAGCTTCCAACTTCTCCTTAACCACTACCAACTCCCCCTTAACTACTGCCAACCCCCCCTGCACTGCTGTCAATGTGTGCCGTAGGTCATGCACCTCCTCTACCACTGCCACCAGCGCTGCCTCTTTCATTCTCAACTCATCCACTGCACTCGTCACTCCCTTATCAACCATATCATCCACCCACTCCCCTCAAGCAACCCTGCATGTCTGACTGCTCTTTCCGTTCAACTGTCTTAATAACTGCAGACTAGAAAAATCAGACACGTACAGCCCGGGTAGGGCAGGGTTGCACGTCATGAGAGAAAAGAGAAACGAAAAAATAATCGGGGTGGTCAGTGCACACACGAATTAGACCAATTACACGGGCATGAGGGATGAGATAGTGCTGACAGTGCTGGTCGACGGAGGGGTCCGTAGACCAGAGTGTTCCTCGACTGGAGCTGTGGTCGACGAGGGATGCGTTGACCAGAGCATTGGATGGTCGACCAGGTCGACCGGGTAACCTGCATGGCGAGTTCTGCGGAGGCACGCAAACGTCGTCGAGGTCGCGGTGACGAAGGCGAGTTAGGGCTGGTATCCCGAAATCGATGTGGCTCGACAGGCGCAGACCACAGCCGACAGATGCACAACGGTGCAAGTCGAGCCAATCATCTGCGCGCACCTATGAGCGTGCGCACTGCTGCCATCGACGGGTGCAACGCTGGACAACCGCTCTGTTGCAGCGTTGGCACGCCGTCGACCTGCTGTGTTGGAAGGCCGCGTTTCTGCAATGATGGCGCGGCTCCTCTACGCAGCGCTGGCAGGCGGTCGCCAATGCTGTGCTTGCGGTCGACCAGGCTAGTTGTAGAGTTGTTAGGTGCCTGATGTGGTCATTCTTGTTATTGTGATTCCTATGATTCTGTAATCTCAATCTTTGCTAGTGCAAACTCTTGCCAGATTCTCCCATGAATGTGAAATTGCTAAAGAACCAGGTAAAGCTACGATCACTCCTAGATTTCGTGCCAGCCCCCGTAGTCCAGCTCACGACAATTGTAGAGTGAATCTCCGCAAGCCAAATGCTCAAGAAGTTGAGCAACCGTTTTGAAGTACAGCATGGTGAAATCTTGCGAATTGGTTTCGCCAGGTGCTCACCGTCGACCACGTGTTGCCGTTCCGCAGGTCGAACTTCGCCAAAACCTCCTGGGCGAAGTTTCGCATGCCTCCGCAGAGTTTCGCACACCTCTGCGAATTTGGTCGATCAGCTGGACACGGCTAGATCGAACAGCGTTCGCCGAGCAGAGCTCCTGGACCATAACTCTTTGACCAGAGTTCGTCGCGCAGAGCTCGTGAACCAGAGCTCTCGACAAGCTTTTCGACCATCACTCCTCGATGGGCCTCCTGGACCGCTGTCTTTGACCAGCGCTGCTCGTCGACCCAGACTCCGAGCCTGCTCGACCATAACTTTCGTTGGACTACAAAAGCCCATTTCTTCGACCAATCCGTTGAGAATTTCCCGTCGACGGCGAGATTGGCTGTGCCCAAGCGAGGGTGGGGCCTTTCTATTTGACAACGTTAACGTAGTGCTTCTGAAACTCTGGTCGACACATTACTCGTCCTACAAGCTGAGCAAGGCACAACTACACACTTGTATTTTTTCCTCGCTTTCAATCCCCGCTGACCTTACTCTCACACATTTTCGCGTATAGCGCATCACCTATCGCACTTGATGGCAAAGAGGCTAATACCGCTACCGCCCCTGCTCGACCCGAGTCTGGAAGAAACGCACGCAAAATCGCGGGCGATCGCCCGAACAGGCGCCAGGCAGAAGACGGGGAAATTTCCCTGACTGACATTGACGTTCTATTGGGTGGGACGGAGGCACACGCCGCTGGCATCGAGGCACACGCCCCTGGTGTGCCTTGAGCCCCTGTGGCCCCTGACGCACCAGCCATGACGGAAAGCACCAAGACGGTGCCAACCAGCACAGTTGGTACTCCGCGGCCGCGTAAGCAATGCAGGCCTCAGGGCCGTGACGCGTCTGTGGGCCCTGACGCACCTGTGGGGCCTCACTCGCAAGTGGTGACCCGCCGCGCAAGTGTTGCCGAACTTCATTGCAGCCCAACAACAGCAGCGGCTGACCCTGTTACAGCAGCAGGCCCCTGCTGTTACTGAAGAAATCGCTACACCAAACGCAAATTTTGTTTATGCTAAAAGCAACAAGGCGAAAACGGAGCCCGTAAAGCTCGCTTGTACGACAAAAACGGCCGCTGCCGCTGCAGTCTTGAACAAAACTGGCTGTCTTGCATGTGACCATCCTCCCATGGTCTGCTAATAACCCCCTTTTTTATTATACTCATCGCTACCTTCTCATAATCTCCTCTCCTAATCGAATTATGTCTCAAAACTTTCTTCTACCCCTCCTTCATTATGCTAATGCAATGCCTTTGTGCATGCCTCTATACACGTTTCAACTCTTTGAAATCGTACAATTCAATTTATATAGGTTTTCCTTTACTAGTGATGCATGGTTTGACCAGATGCAAACATCTGCTTGTCATGTTTGTGCTATACTCAGACAAACTCTTGGTCGATTCGGAACTACCTGCTGTCATGTGCATTCATGTTGGCAGTTCCAAGTTGCTTGGTGTGTACGAAGCTGCCAGAGTCGCTTTGGGGCAACAAGTGGGAGTCGATGGATGGAAAGAGACCATGGAGACGAGAATGAGGGCACTTGGCTTGCAGCTAGAAGAGACTAAGGGGGAGCTGGCAGCAACCAAGGCGGAATTGGCTGAACAGAAGAATGTAATGACACCGCAAGCGGAGGAGCTAGCAGCAACCAAGGAAAAGTTGACAGCAACATTGGGGGGGTTGCCAGCTGCCAAGGAGGAGTTGCCAGCTGCCAAGAAGGATCTGTAAGCTGCCAAGGAGGAAGTGCAAGTTGCCAACGAGGAGGCGCCAGCTGCCAACCAGAAGGCGCCAGCTGCTAAGGGGTCGCCAGTTGCCATGGGAAATTCGGCAGCAGTTTTAGGGGAGTTAGCAGCAACCGGGAGGGAGTAGAAAATAGCATTGGAGGAATTGGCAGCAGCCTTGGGGGAGTTGGCATATGCCAAGGAAAATTCAGCAGCAGTGCTGTGAAGTTAGCAACAGGCAGGGGGGAGTTTGAAACAGCATTGGAGGAATTTGGCAGCATCTTTTGGGAAGTTGGCATCTGCCAAGGAAAATTCGGCAGCAATTTCTGGGAAGTTGGCAACAAGCAGGGGGGAGTGTGAAACAGCATTGGAAGTGTTGGCAGCATCCTTGGGGGAGTTGGCATTTGCCAAGGAAAGTTTGGCAGCAGTTTCTGGGAAGTTGGCAACAGGCAGAGGGGAGTTTGAAAGAGCATCAGAGGAATTGGTAGCAGCCTTGGGGGATTTGGCATCTGCCAAAGAAAATTCGGCTGCTATTTCTGGGAAGTTGACAACACGTAGGGGGGAGTTTGAAATAGCAATGGAGGAGTTAGCGGTGGCTTTGAAGGAGTATGCTAATCTTTAGAACTGAATTCCAGCTGCTGCTAGATTGCGCTGCTCGCTTGGGGTGCTGGCAGTGACAGTGCAGATGCCCACAGGGGTGAAGGGAAGGGATAACTATTTTAAGCGGAGCATATGAAAATGTAGTGGTCATAGAATTGTTGTTTTTACAATTTTCTATCACTAGGAAGTGCATATTTGACAAAGTTTGCGTCAGGTTACAGTAGTCCGCAACACACATTACTGATTTGGAGATTGAAATGAATAATGCTCGATATATCCCAATATGAAGTAATAGTATTTCTGTATTGCACTGGTGTGCACTGAGTCCATGTCAAGCATCAACCGCTGAGTATGTTTTGTTCCGATATGAAATTAAATGAGAAGGCATTCTTGTATGCTGGAGAAGCCGACTCTACCGAGTACAAAGTCGAGGAGTCAAAAGAGTCGAAGCGACATTAGCAACCGCCGGATCAAGACCAATGTAGGCAGAAACATTTGAAGTGAAAAGAGCGGGAACAGGTTTGAAACGGGTTCCCGCGCCGCACGGTTTGAACTTCGCTGCAATAAGGGAATGTACACCTTAGAGTACATTGCTACCGTCATCGCCCGGATATACGACAGTGTTGAATAGAAGACAGGGGGTGTCTATTAAACGGGTGTCTCGTATAAATGGGTGTTCCTCATTATAAGACACCCATATGTGTGTACGACTTAAGACATTGTCTTGTAATCAAAACAAGGGTTTAGGGGTTATCTTATAAAGGGGGGTGTCTTCTAAACGATCCTTAGTTCCTTATCGGGGGTACATGCATACATTCATTCTACTTATACCTAGCCCCCCTCCGTCATGGCTTCCTCATTTGCACAAACATCAGACTCCCTAACACCCAGGTATGGCACTCGCCAGACATGCCTAGCTGTCTGCCTTGGCTCGATCATGTGGTCAGCCTCAGCCGCCGCTCCGTGGTAGTTAAGGGTCTCCTAGTACAGCACCTCCAGGCCGGTTGCCATGGCCACCTCTCTGATGCCCTTTGCATGCATCATCTCCTCCTCCTCCTCCTCCTCCTCCTCCTCCTCCTCCTCCTCCTCCTCCTCCTCCTCTTCCTCCTCCTCCTCCTCCTCCTCCTCCTCCTCCTCCTCCTCCTCCTCCTCCTCCTCCTCCTCCTCCTCCTCCTCCTCCTCCTCAATAGCGTGCCCAAGCAGGCGCGTGTTGTCGCACGTGGTCCCCTCGATGCACATGTCCTCAGAGACATCGGTGGTGCTCCTCACGCACAGGTGAGACATCACGAGGTGGTTCTCCGTCCTGTCCAACTTGCTTGAAATCCCACAATGGCGGAACGCGTCAATGATGACCTGCTTGGGGACTTGATCCCACGCCTCCAAAATCCACTGCAGCACCACGAGGTGCGGAGGCCTCCATAGGTTCCCTGAGAGTGGGACAGAGGCAGGGACAACAGGCCGTTAGAGACATGAAGGCGTAACAAGACTGAACTTGTATAAACTTTACTCACCCTGCTTTGTCTTCATGTGAAACCCTTCATGCATAAACTACATGGCGTAGCGTGCGCGCACCCCCGCCTTGAAGCACCGGTTGATGGAGATGTCCAGGGGTTGAATCTGGCTTGTGCAACCTGTTGGGATTAGTGCAGGGGTGATGCTATGCGTACGGCAGGCTTGGAGCATGCCCTGGGTGATGTGGCCTCAGTAGGAGTCCAACACCAGCATCGCACGCCTCGCGTTCTGGCCGCGCAGGGGGTTGAGATGGGGCAGCACCTCCTTGGTCAGCCAGGTCTGCACAGCGCTCTCGTCCATCCACCCATTGTCCTGTGCTTGGCATACGACTCCTGCCCGGCACAGAGGGGAGAGAGGGCGGTCAGACAAGAAGGGCAAGCTCTACACTCTTGGAAAGCAGAATTCGATTAGCTTACCATCCGGAATATCACACTTCAACACGATTTTCAGCTTGAACCACACCAATGGGCGCATCTTCTCCCCAGATGCGGTGCACGTGAGCATCACCGTCAGCCGCGTCTTCTCATATCCTGCCGTACAGATTGGGACCGAGCGCGCGCCACGGCGCTCGATCATCCTCTCAGCCGGCATCTCAACGAAGAGAGGCATCTGGTTCGCGTTGATGATGCGCGCCAGGTCAATGTTGTGCCGTGCCCTATTCATGCGCACGAACTTCCAAAACGACTCGCGGTCCTTAGCGCACATTCCACAGGAAAATCACCGCACAGCAAGAGAGGATCGGTAGAAACAAGAGAGGTGATAAGAGTTCTAGGCACATACAATCAAGAATAAAGCGCGGATTCACTTCCTTAACCACTCACTAGCCGAGAACACTTGGCCGACGTTGGTCTTTACAATCATGACCAAGTTCCAGTGGTCACGGAACCGTTGGCTCCAGTGTGAGCTCGCGTTCCGGTTCTTCCCGGGGTGGTGCTTCTTCATCCACTCGTGGCTCCACTTCTGCGTGTCTTTCACCGTGATTGCCACCCCATTCGCGCGCTGCAGACATATGTAGCGGTACAATGTCGGGGTAGTCTGAGTGGCGGCCCACCCCGTGCATCCGCTTTGTGAGAGTACGACGGCTAATGCTGGCTTCGCTAGCTTGCCTGGACTTTATTATGCTATTACTAGCTTTGGTTTGGGTTACGTGTACTGGCTTGAGTTCGGTACACGTAACCTGGTTTGCTGCTATAACTATAATAAAATGTAGGAATGCACCTAACCTAGGAAATCAAGCATATCTATGTATGATAAATTAATCCCAAGCTAGATAGAGCATAATAAAGTCCAGGCAAGCTAGCAAAGCCAGCAGAAGCCGTCGTACTCTCACATGTCCCCCCCTCAAAGCTAGGTGGCGTGAGAAACACCCTTCTTGACAAGATAGTCCTTGAGAGCAAGGCGTGCATTACCCATATCAGCTTCTGCAACCCAACTGTCCTCAGTGGGGTCGTATCCCTTCCAGCGTATTAGGAACTTGAGGGTCTTGCCGCCGCGGTGCCGATGAGTGAGAACACGCTCTACTTCGTACTTTGGTTCATCTTGGACGAGAACAGTTGGTGGTGGCGTTAACTGCCATCCCTGGAACTGTTGGTTGGGGTTCTTGTAGGGTTTCAGTAGCTGGACATGAAAAGCGTTGTAAAGCTTCCATGTATCTGGTAAGCGCAAGCGGAATGTAACTGGTGTCACCTGTGCCTCCACGAGAAATGGACCACAGAAGCGAGGCCGGAGTTTAGATGGAAGGTGAGACAGGTTCAAGTTGCGTGTGTCAAGAAGCACCTGTTCTCCGATTGCTACTGAGTGATCTCGTCGTTGGGGATCGGCATACTGCTTTTGGGAGTTCTGAATGGTGGTGAGACATCGCTGAGTCTTCTCCCATAGCTGCTGCATGGTGGTCACAAAGTCATGTGCGGCTTGGACGTGTGCCGGTGTGGTTGGCTGCTGTGGTGTGAGTGGTTCCCATCCATAACACAGGAAGAAAGGAGTTTTCCCTGTGGCCGCATGTGACGCGTTGTTGTAAGCGAACTCTAGGGTCGGTAGCTGTGTGTCCCAGTGGCTGACGTCGTCTTTGCAAGTTGTGCGCAGTAATTGTTCAACCACCTGATTGAGTCGCTTGGTCTGTCCGTCAGTCTATGGGTGGTATGCTGAGGACATCGCAATTTTAGTCCCCAGTAATCCCATGAGCTCCTTCCAGAACTTACTCGTGAATTTGGGGTCTCTGTCTGAGATGAGTGTAACGGGGATGCCGTGAATGGTGATGATGCGGTCGAAGAAGAGGCGAGCAGTTGCTTCAGCTGTATCTGTGGCGTTGGTCGAAATGAAGTGATGCATTTTAGATAACTTGTCAATCACCACAAGATGGAATCATGTCCCCGTGAGGTCGAAGGAAGTCCTGTGATGAAGTCAAGGCTAACGACCTGCCATGGCTGCTCCGGTACGGGTAGAGGCTGAAGTAACCTTGCTTTTTTCTGCTTGCTGCTCTTCATCCGCTTGCACGTGTCGCAAGAGGTGACGGACTGCTGCACGTCTGCTGCCATCCCGGGCCAGTAGTACTACTTTGCTATCCCTGCTAACGTCTTGTTGCTCCCGAAATGTCCCGCGTAAGGTACGTCGTGAAACTCCTCCAATAGGATCTGCCGTAGCGGGGCATAATTCGGTACCCAAATCTTTTCTGTGCCCTTCCTTACAGCTAAGTCTTTCTCCCAATATAGCAGCTTCTTAGTCTGTGCTGTAGCGATCTCTGCGTCCACGGAGTATCCATGTTGGAATAGACCCTTCAGCAGAGGGTTCATCCCGTCAAGCTGGATGCCTGCTAGATGACCGCGGCGGCTCAACGCGTCTGCTTTGTTGTGTAGCCCGGGCTTGTAGACGATGTTGTAGTGGAAGTGAGTTTCCAGGAAGTCCACCCACCGCACCTGTCGTCGTGAGAGTGTCTGCTGTGACTTCAAATATTTGAGACTGCAGTGGTCAGTATAGACAGTTGTCTTGGCTCCCTCTTAGTAACACCTCCACGCCTTGAAGGCTATGACTATCACTAAGGCTTCATAAACTGCCGTCTGGTTTTGGAGTGAAGAGGACTAGTGCACTGTAGGGAGAGGTGGATGGGCGGATCAGTTGTCTGTCCAGTAGATACTCTATGTGTTTCTTCAGGTCTGTCAGTTCGGTCGGACTCATTCGGTATGGTGCACGTGAGACGGGTTTCGCACCTGGTTCCTCCACGACCTCGTGCTCGTGGGTGCCTGCTGGAGGTACGCCTGCAGGTAGGTCATCGGGCATTACATCCTTGCACTGCTCCAAGACCTCCTCCACTGCTGCAGGTAGCTCCGCACTCAGCTTCTCCTCTGCTGCTGCCATAACCAGTGCTAAGTAGCCCGTGTTACTCTCATTCACCGTCCGTTCGAACCGTGCCAGTGTCGTTTCACGAATGCTCCCTGTATCCGTCCAGCTTCGCAGCTCCACTCGTTTCCCGTTGTTTTAGAGGCGCGCATTCCTGTTGACCCAGTCGATCTCGGGGTTGAACCGCTTCAGGAAATCTCGCCCCAAGATGAAATCTGATCACTTGATGTTTGTGATCGGCAATGTCGGGTTCCACCTCAGCGCCCCTATGTGCAGCTGCAGTGATGCTTTGCCGTGGATGGGAAGTTTCGTACCGTCCACCATCGTTGCCATGAACTTGGTCTACTCCGAAGATTCTCCAATATTCTCAAATGTCCCGTGGTCGCACACCGAGTGAGACGCACCGCTGTCCACCAGTGCCTAGAGGCGTCGCCCATTGCAGATCACCTCGAGTAGTAGTGGTTGTTGCTGCTCCGAGTAACCGTATATGGTCTCGCTTATAGGATCGTAGGGTACGTCAAATAGATCATCCCTCGGTCCAGCGCTCGAAGCTGTTGACTCCATAACAGTTTTGAACTGAGTTGGGTTAGAAGGATTTATCCGGGGCCAGTTCAGCTTCGTCTTGGCCTAGAACCTTCCCTTAAGCCTTTGCAGCTGTGTAGGCTTCACCTGTGGGCAATTGGGAGCCTTAACACTGTGCTGCGGGGAGAGAATATTAACTCCTTGGAACGCACGACCCTTTTCAACGCTCCGGAGTGGTTTGCCCAACTTCTCAGGTACCTGAATAATGTCTGAAGGCTTTTTCTTGGCCTCGAAATCTCCCCTGAAATTTTTAAACGCTTGAAAATCTCGAGAGGGAATATTCTTACTCTCGGGGGTGTTCGGCTGGTGTTCCCCGGTCGGTGCAGAGTCTTGTTTCGCGGAGCCTCCATTTGTCTCGGCGATTTCCCCTGTTGCTGGCCAGTCGTGGCGTTTTAAATTCGCGCCATCGTGTCCTTTTTTCGCCATCGTGGATGTTGCACTGTTGTTGCCATGCAGCTCCGCTCATGTCTTCTTCATTTTCCAACACGCCAAGAGTCGATGTCCTGCTGCGCCGCAAAATTCGCACTTCTCATATTTTGTCGGCCGCTACTTTGCGTCGACCTTATCGATATCCATCGGGTCGGCGGTTGTGGGTGGTGCCGATCGCTTCCTGCCAAATGATCGGTTCGGCATGTGGCGTCGTGTCACGGGTTCACATTGCATCAGCGCATTGAATCTCTCTGCTGCACACACCATGTCGCGGTAGTTGTTGTAGTTCGCGGCAATCACCCGTCGGTGGACTTCCATTTTTAGCCCCTCAGTATACGCTTGGACTTTTTCCCCTTCGGTCAGGTCGGTAATTCGGTTGAAGAGGCTCTCCATCTGCTGCGTGTACTGTGTTACACTACCAAACTGTTTATGCCGATGAATTTGCTGCCGCGCCATGTAGCTGGAGTTGATTGGTTTGAAACGTTGAATTAAAGCTTCCTGAAACTGCCTCCATGACCCCTCGCCTCGGATCTTATTGCTGTTGTAAATCCACTCGAGCGTCGGGCCTCGTAACAGTATTGCTACGAGCCGAATCCGCATTGCATTGTGTGTCGGGGTCGTACAGCCAACGACCTCGAAGTAAATTTCGAGGGTCGCAATGAATCGACGGACGTCGGTGTCTCTCGCATTTGGATTGAACGTGTCCGGTTGCCTCGGGCGTGCCGCCTCAAGATTCATTGTAGCCACTTCCGCTGCTGCTGGGTGAAGTGTTGGTGTCGCCGCTGCTGCTGTTGTCGTCGCTGCTGCATTCGCTGCTGCGTTCGCTGCTGCTATGGCGGCTGCCGACTGGTTCGCGAGAAGCTCCTCTATTCGCTGGAGTGCCGCTCGCGTCTAGTCCAAGCCGGTGTGTAACTCTTTAAATTTTTGTACAGAATCATCACCATTTTCCACCATTTGGCGATTTACAGGAAAATGTGCGACAAAAATATTTATTCTAGGCACTGGTCATCTTACTGTGAGTCGAATCGACTGTAGAAATAACGTGCGCTGATTCTGTAGGTCACGTAATTCTCCCTTAGTTGGCATTCGCGTCCGATCTCGGCCGTTGAGAAGAAATTCGATCCGACTCTCCAAATTCCAACTTTTTTGGGCGAAATTCTTAGGGCTGTTGAGATTCGAATTGATCCGACAGTCCAAATTCCAACTTTTTTGCCACTGGACCTGAGGAGAGTTCGAAAACCGGTTCGAGGGGGACGTTAAAAAATAGCGCGGAACTGGTTTACGTACCCGAAATCGGCGCTTTCCATCATCGCCCCCGCGGTTTTAAAAGCTAGGTTTTAGCGGTCGAAAACTTTGCGTGTAAACAAGCTCTGATACCAAGTGTGAGGATCTAGGATTGAGCTCAGAAAAGAGAAGTGTACTTGATTGATTCACCTAGGTACAACACGAGGCTATATATAGGCTCGACAGAAGGCACGTAACCCAGGTGTTACGCGAATGTTTTGAGGGTCGCGAATTGTCCCGAACAGAACCTTCCCAAACTCAGTAGAAAGCGATTCGGTGGAAACCGAATAGGCTTGAGTTTGGTACACGTAACCTGGTTCGGTGCTATACCTATAATAAAATATAGGAATGCACCTAACCTAGTAAATCAAGCATATCTATGCATGATAAATTAATCCCAAGCTAGATATAGCATAATAAAGTCCAGGCAAGCTAGCAAAGCCAGCATAAGCTGTTGTACTCTCACAGTCGGGGATGGAGGGGCAAGGCGACAATTACGCGACCACCCACGACATCGGCAGCCTTCGCACCGTCGTGGAACAGACGCATGCGGGGATCCGGCGAATCAAGGCCCTCCCGACAAACAAATCGGTAGCCGCCACAGCATCAATGAATGCAGCAGCGAACGTAGCACTGATTGCAGCAGCAGCAACGGCGACACCGACAATTCACGGACCAGTGGCACTACCTTCGCCGAACCTCAAAGTAGCTCGCCCGAGGCTCCCCGAAGCGTTCGATCCAAGCACGAAAAGATCGGACGTTCAAAGATTCGTGGCAACTCTCAAAATTTACTTCGAGGCCATTGGCTGTTCAACCCTGACACACGAAGCAGCAAAGGTTCGGCTCGCAGCGACACTGCTGCGAGGACCAGCACTCGAGTGGATTTACTGAAGTGTCGTGGCCCGCGGGGAGAAAACGTGGGCGCATTTCCTGGCAGACCTCATCGAAAGATTTGAGCTGATAAATTCAGTATACATGGCGCGGCAGCAGATTCATCGACACAAACAACTGGCAAGTGTAGCACTGTATATGCAACAGATGGAGCAATCATTTTAATCACATCACCGATCTGACCGAAGGCGAGAAAATCCAAGCGTACACCGAGGGGTTGAAAATGAAGATTCGCCGACAGGTCATCGCCGCGAACTATAGTAGCTACCGCGACATCGTACGTGCAGCCGAACGATACGACGCGTTGACGCGTGGTCAACCCAAAACACGACGCTGCGGGCCGAACCGTACATTTGGCACGGAGCGATCAGCTCTCCCCATGTTCGCCGAACCGATGGATATCGACAGATTTGAGGCGAAGCAGCAGCCGACAAAATGCAATTTTTGCGGCGCAGCCGGATATCAAATCTTGTCGTGCTACAAAATGAAGAAGGCACGTGCAGCATTGCTGGGCGGCAACAGTATAGCACCCCCGAAGTAAAAAAACGGGAATGGTTAGTAGCTGCGGATCGACGTGGCGATCACGTAAAGATCCGAAAATAGAAAAAGGGCGATGACATGGCAACTTTGGAGCGGGCAAGAAAAAGGAGAAAATGTTGGCGCGAATATAAAACGTCACGATTGGCCGGCAACTGGGGAAAACGCCGAGGCAAATGGAGGCTCCGCGAAAAAAGACTCTGCACCGACCAGGAAACTCCGGCCGAACACCCACGAAAGTAAGAATTCGTTAAAGTTATCCAATAAAGATACTTTAACCAAGAATGTTACTTCTCGTGGTTTTCAAGCCTTAGAAAAATTAAGGGGAGATTTACTGGCCAAGAAAAGGCCTTTAGACATTATTTAGGTACGTGAGAAGTTGGGCAAAGTACTACGGAGCGTAGAAAAGGGTCGTGCGTCTGTGGAGTTAATATTCTCTTCCCGCAGCACATTGTTAAGACTCCCCGTCACCCACAGGTGAAGCCTACACAGCTGCAAAGGCTTAGAGGAAAATTCCAGGCTCATGAGAAGTTGTTCAAGCCTTGGAAAAATCCTCCTATCCCCTAGGTGAAGTTGGAAACTGCTGAGTCAGGTATAAGAAATATGGATGGTAATCATTTTGATGTACCCTATAATCCTATTATGACCCTCTTTGGCTACTCAACGCAGCAGGAACTACTATTCCTCGATGTCTTATGCAAAGGACGACATCTCCAGGCATTGGTGGACAGCGGTGCATCTCACACGGTATGTGACCGCGGGACGTTGGAGAAAATTGGAGAACCTGTGGAGGAAACCAAGTTCACAGCAACGATAGTGGGCTGTATGATACTTCCCATCCACGGCAAAGCATCACTGCAGCTGCATATAGGGGCGTTTAGGTGGAAGCCGATTACGAACATCAAAAGATTTGATTTCATCTTCGGGCGAGATTTCTTGAAGCGGTTCAACCCCGAGATCGACTGGGTCAACAGGAAGGCGAGCATCTGCACCAATGGGAAACGAGTGGAGCTGCGAAGCTGGATGGATACAGGAGACATTCCTGAAACGACATTAGCACGGTTCAAATAGACGGTGAATGAGAGTAACACGGGTTACTTAGCACTGGTCATGATAGCAGCAGAGGAGGAGAAGCCGAGCTCGGAACTACCTACAGCAATGAAGGAGGTCATGGAGCAGTACAAGGATATTATGCCTGATGACCTACCTGCAGGCGTACCTCCAATGCGCACCCACAAGCACGAGATCGTGGAGGAACCAGTGCAAAACCCGTCTCACGTGCACCATACCGACTAAGTCCGACCAAACTGATAGACATGACAAAGTAGATAGAGTATATATTGCACAAACAATGCATCCGCCCATCCACCTCTCCCTACGGTGCACCGGTTCTCTTCACTCCTGAACCAGATGGCAGTCTACGGATGTGCATCGACTACCGCGCATTGAATAAACAGACAGTGAAAAACAAATACTCCATACCACGCATAGATGACCTACTGGACCAACTGCATGGTGCAACAGTCCTTTCGAAGCTGGACCTACGGCCGGGTTACTAGCAGATCCAGATGGCGGACAACTTGATCCACAAGACGGCGTTCCATACCAGATACAGCTCCTACGAATACTTGGTGATGTTGTTCGGACTCTGCAACGCACCACCAACGATCTAGGCGGAGATAAATCACATCATTTGGCCCCTGTTGAACGAATGCATGGTGGTGTACCTGGACGACATTCTCGTCTACTCCAAGAACATGAAGGAGCACGTGGAGCATCTGCGGAAGGTGTTCGAGATCCTGCGGAAAAACAAGTTCTACGTGAAGCTATCGAAGAGCGACATTACCCTAAGAATGGTGCAGTTTCTCGTGTACATGGTGAGTGCAGAGGGTGTACACGTGGACCCACGGAAGATCGAAGCCGTTAAGAAGTGGAAAGTACCGGAGGACGTGAAAGGATTGCAGCAGTTCCTAGTCTTCGCAACTACTACAATAGTTTCGTGCCGCAGTACGCTAAGATGGCATCGCCACTGACCAGCCTACTAAAAAAGGATACGCCCTACAAATGGGATACTCCTCATCAGCAAGCCATGGAGCAGCTATAGATAGCACTGATCACGGCACCAGTACTCGTCCTACTGGACACAGACAAGGACTACGTGGTGGACGCAGACGCTAGCGACCAAGCAGTTGGAGCAGTACTTATGCAGGATCACGACGCGGTTTGCAGCCCATCACCTACCCCAGATAAGAGCTACACGGAGCAGAACTAAACCACCCCTTCCATGACAAGAAAGCCTTACTGATTGTCATAGCCTTCAAGGCGTGGAGGTGTTACCTAGAGGGAGGTAAGACAACTGTCTATACTGACCACTACAGTCTCAAATACATGATGTCGCAGCCAATGCTCTCACGACCACATGTGCTGTGGGTGGACTTCCTGGAGACCCACTTCCACTATGACATCGTCTACAAGCCCGTGCTACCCAACAAAGAAGACGCATTGAGCCACCCCGGTCATGTAGCAGGCATCTAGCTCGACGGGATGAACCCTCAGCTCAAAGGGCTATTCCAACATAGATACTCCGTGGATGCAGAAATCTCTACGGCAGAGAAATAGAAGCTATTACAATGGGAGAAAGACTTAGCTGTAAGGAAGGGCACAGGAAAGATCTAGGTACCGAACTATGCCCCGCTACGACAGTCGTGTTAGAGGTGTTTCACGACGTACCATACGAGGGACATTTTGGGAGCAACAAAACATTAGCAAGGATAGCGAAGTATTACTTCTGGCCTGGAATGGCAGCAGACGTGCAGCAGTTTGTCACCTCTTGCGACACGTACGAGCGGATGAAGAGCAGCAAGCAGAAAAAAGCAGGGTTACTTCAGCCTCTACCCGTCCCGGAGCAGCCATGTCAGGTCGTTAGCCTTGACTTCATCACGAGACTTCCTTCGACGTCATGAGGGCATGATGCCATCCTCATAGTAATCAATAAGTTCTCCAAAACGGGTCACTTCATCCCGGCCAACGCCACGGCTATAGCTGAAGCAACTGCTTGCCTCTTCTTCGTCCGCATCATCACCATTCACGGCATCCCCTCTACACTCATCTCAGATAGAGACCCCAAATTCATGAGTCAGTTCTGGAAGGAGCTCATGGGATTGCTGGGGACTAAACTTGCGATGTCTTCAGCATACCACCCACTGATTGTTTGACAGATAGAGCGACTCAATCAAGTGGTTGAACAGTTACTGCGCACAGCTTGTAAAGACAACGTCAGTCACTGAGATACACAGTTACCGACCCTAGAGTTAGCTTTCAACAACACGTCACATGCAGCTACAGGGGAAACTCCTTTCTTCATGTGTTACGGACAGGTCCCATTTACCCCACAGCAGCCATCCACACCGGCACACGTCCAAGCCACACATGACTTCGTCACCACCGTGTAGCAGCTATGGGAGAAGACTCAACGACGTTTCACCACGATGCTGAGGATTAACCAGATGGCAGCTATTGCCACCATCACGTGTTCTCATACAAGATGAATCAGAGTACAAAGTGGAACGCGTTCTCACTCATCGGCGCTGTGGCGGCAAGACCCTCGAGTTCCTGATACGCTGGAAGGGATATGACCCCACTGAGGACAGTTGGGTTGCAAAAGTTGATACGGGCAACGCACGCCGTACTCTCAAGGTCTTTCTTGTCAAGCAGGGTGTTTCTCACGCCACCCAGCTTTGAGGGGGAGACGTGTGAGAGTATGACGGCTTATGCTGGCTTTGCTAGCTTGCCTAGACTTTATTATGCTATATCTAGCTTGGGTTGCATTTTATCATGCATAGATATGCTTCATTACCTAGGTTAGGTGCATTCCAATATTTTATTATAGTTATAGCACCAAACCATGTTACGTATACCGAACTCAAGCCCATTCGGTTTCCACCAAATTGCTTTCTACCGAGTTCAGGAAGGTTCTGTTCGGGACGCTTCGCGACCCTCAGAACATTCGCGTAACACCTGGGTTGCCTGCCTTGTGTCGAGACTATATGTAGCCTCGTGTTGTACCCAAGTGGAGCATTAAATTCTTCTTCTTCTTCTTCTTCTTCTTCTTCTTCTTCTTCTTCTTCTTCTTCTTCTTCTTCTTCTTCTTCTTCTTCTTCTTCTTCTTCTTCTTCTTCTTCTTCTTCTTCTTCTTCTTCTTCTTCTTCCTCTTCTTCTTCTTCTTCTTCTTCTTCTTCTTCTTCCTCTTCTTCTTCTTCTTCTTCTTCTTCTTCTTCTTCTTCTTCTTCTTCTTCTTCTTCTTCTTCTTCTTCTTCTTCTTCTTCTTCTTCTTCTTCTTCTTCTTCTTCTTCTTCTTCTTCTTCTTCTTCTTAGCAGCATCACTGCTGGAACACGGGTCGTCATCGTTCTTCCGCTTCTTGTTGCTTGTGCGGCGATGTACGGTGGTCTTAGCATGGACCTCCGCGACCTTGGCTTTTCCTTTGCCTGCAGCAGTGAGGCGCGGTTGACGCTCTTCCCTCGAACTGTCGTCATTGGAGAGCACCATACATGCACGCTTTTTCTTGTCGTCATTGAAGGCGATGATGGAGCCTCCGCTTCAGCAGAGGCACGTTGTCGTCCAGCGTGATGTGCCACCGGTCGTCTTCCTCTTCTTCACCGTTGAAGAAGGTTGCATCAGCATCTCCCTTCGCAGCATCTGCATCCGCCTCCGTCTCCGCACCCGCATCCGCCTCCATGTCTGCATCTGCAACCGCATCAGCATCCACTTCTGCCTTTGCTTCCGTCGTCGCTTCCGCTTCCGCTTCGTTGTCTGCATCCGCATCCACATCCGCATCTGCATCCACATCCACATCTGCATCCACTGTCGCACCCGCAGGCATATCTTCCGCCGTCGTCGCCGCAGTGGCTTGCACCGTTGCATGCACCACTGCCTCAGCGTGCTCACCATCAGTATCCACAGCTACATCGTTGTCCGAGTCACCAACTTGCCACTCTTCTGTTGGATGCACGTCATTCTGAGTGCATGTCATCCTAACGTCCTGCCGAGTGCTCGTGCTATTTGTGCTTGCATGATTTGCATGAGCGTTTGTCATTATGCATGGCTGTTGGATATTATCATCGCTGTGTTTTTCTCCAAGTCTAAATGCTTGATCATGCAGGAGAAATCCAGAGCTTTCCAACGATACCAAGATCGCCTTATTCCGACCAAGATCGCCCAAGTTACAATATTTCCAAGACTTGGATTTCTTATTACCTTTTGGGGATATATCTAATTTGGGTGATTACTTGGGACATTACTATAAAGGGATCTTTGGTTGGGGAGTTAGGGAAGGCAACTTTGACTTTTGGATTGGGGTGGCTAGAAGTTTCTAGCATGGGTTGCAAATGTTGCAACACCTAGGCAAAATCCAACTAGATTGGATTTTGCATCTAACACCTCAAGGACCTCATGATGAGGGTTGCATCCTTGCTGCTAGGAAGGTTCCTACCATCCTTCCCTAGCTCTTGGAGAACCCCTTCCCTCTCATGATTCTCTTGGAGGTTCCCAACTCCAACTTTCTATGCCTTAATGCTTGTACTTCCTCTACCATTCTAGTCATGCGGCTGCTGAACGTTTTTACTTGGTTCTCACTCTATAGACCATCTTAACGACTGATTCAACTTGGAGATGGTAGCTAAGCCTAAGGCGCAACTTTTTACTGAGCGGATTTGCGTTTAGTTGAGTAATGAGTTCGTCGTAAGCTCTCAAAGTGTCGGATCCTGAACAACAAGTGGTATCAGAGCGGATAGTCGACTTTGAGACGACGAATCGTCGTGAATTCTCAACCAATGTTGTCAAATAAGACCATTTTCTAATCGATCTGCTTGCGAACGTTCGATTGGTGGTTAAACTGCGTTCTAATTCGAAGTATCGAGTCCGGGACGGTGATTTTCGAAAAGTCGAAATTTCTGGCAGAATTCTCTCCAAACGATTTCTCAAGTTTCCACCGTTCATAAGGCCTCAATATGGTTGGTACGAACTCCGGAGGTGCTAGTGGCGAGATGGATAGAGGTAGAGAGGCTGGAGAGCAAGGGGGAGTTGCTGGAGGAGTGGGGACTCACCAACCAGCCAACCCTACGGTACCCTCAACTTCTACACCATCTCCTACAACCGTGGATCCTGTGAAGGCGTTCTCTATTGAGAAGTTCACGGGGGAGGACTACGAGCACTGGAGCTTCCGCATGAGGCTGATGTATACCCAATACAAGCTATTGGATCTGGTGGAGGGGAAGGGGAAAATGCCAGAGGCCGCAGAGCTGAAAGGAGCGTGGATGAAGCGATCGTTTGACGCGTACATACTAATGGTGCAAGCGGTTGGCGGGCGACAACTTGACCACATCAAGGACCTCTTGGGTGATCCAGAGTGTGGCCCCAAAGCTTGGAGGAAGCTTCTGGATGTGCACTCACCGACACATGCTACCGGCGTCGTGCTACTCGCGCGGCGGCTGCGCGACATCAAGTTTGTTGATGGAGAGCCGATGCAACCGGTGTTGGATGAGATGCGGGACATCTTCACGAAGCTCCAAGGCGGCAGTGTGGTGTACCCGGAGCTCGTGCAATGCGTCGAGATCGTGATACAGCTGCCGGAGTTGTGGTCTGCCCTTGCGATCAACCTCAACTCCCAACAACCCCAATGGAGTGTGGATTACATTTGCGCACGCATCCTAGAGGAGGACTTGCAGCGGCAGAGTGTGGAGCGCTCGGAGGAGGGGGCTGGCTATGGAGTTGGAGGTGGAAAAGGTGGCTTCAAGAAGAAGTGGAAGAGCAAGAACAAGGATAACCCTAAGGAGGATGGCGGCGAGGGTCAAGGGGAGGTGTGCTTCTACTGCAAGAAGCGCGGACATTGTTGGCGGAAGTGTTACCAACGACCCAAGGATTGGACCCCGCCTTCATCAAGCAACCAGCATGGTGGCGCGAGGAGTGGGGGAGTCATGGGAGCTAGTGGAGAGGAGAAGGAGGAGGAGAAAGGCGGCAAATGTGAGGAGCGGAAGGCCGGGTTTTTCTTCTTCGTGAACGAAGGCGCAACCGACCTCGCTATGGCTGCCAATGTTCTCCTACACCCCCTCACCCATTGGGTGATTGACTTGGGAAGCTCCTGGCACATGACTCCTAGTGTGGACCTACTCGATGAGATTCAGCCCGCACCCATCTCTACGGTCACATCAGCGACGGGCGCCAAGGCCAAGGTCATGGGCATGGGATGCGCCAAGTTCATGGAAGCGGATGGAGAGCTCGTGGGGCTGAAAAATGTGCTGTGGGTGCCGGGCTTGTGCGCGAACCTGATTTCTACCGGCCGGTTGGGAGATGCGGGTGTGAACACCAAGACGATTGGCTCGGAGCGTTATCGTGCCTACAACAATGAGCGCCTCATTTGGGACCTGCAGTGGAAGGGAGATGTCCACAAGCGCATGTGGCAGATCCCGGTCCTCCCTTGGCGGAAATCGGGTAAGACGGCAGCGGCGGCATCTATGGAGGAGAGTGTCACCGAGGAGGAGCAACAAGGTGTGCAAGGAGAGGAGCTGATTGGAGGAAGCACGGCGGTGAAGGCGTCGGCTACCTCGGGCCAAGCGGATTGGGAGACTTGGCATCGGCGGCTCGCAGACGTGGCTGTTTCTACATTGGAGGTGATGCACAAGGAGAAGTGCGTGCATGGGCTGCAACTGCAAGGAGATGGCGCTCACTATGGCAGCTGCGAGGCGTGCATGCAAAACAAGTTTGCGCGGTTCCCGTTTCCACGTGCAGAGGGATCAGCCAAGGCACCATTGGAGGTGGTGCACATGGACCTGGTGGGTCCTATGAGGACTGAGGGGACTGGGGGAGTGTTGTACTTCCTCACCATGGTGGAGGAATGGAGCCGTTTCACGTGGGCACGTCCCTTGTCCAAGAAGAGCGATGCTGCAGCGGCAATCAAGGAGGATTGGTTGCCGATAGTGGAGCGGCAAGCGATGCGGCTGGTGAAGGTGCTGAGGAGCGACCGTGGTGGAGAGTTTCTTGGAGCGGAATTCACCAAGCTTCTCAAGAGGAACGGCATCCGACACCAACTGACCTGCCCATGAACACCGCAGCAGAACGGCATTGCTGAGCGTGCCAACCGGACTATTGGCGAGGCGGCTAAGACCTTGTTGGGGGCTGCTGGGATGCCCTACAAGTTCTGGCCTGATGCTGTTCGCCATGTCATCAAGGTCAAGAACAAGGTCTTGACACATGTTGGCAACAAGCATTGGGTGCCGTACGAGCGTTGGCTTGGGAAGAAGCCATCCATTGACATGTTGCGGGTGTGGGGCTGCATGGGGCTTGTGATGGTGCCTAAGGAGCAGAGGCACAAGCTGGAAGTTGTTGCTGTGTGGGCTGTCCATCTTGGGATGGCTCCTGACTCGAAGGGGTGGCCGATGTGGGACCCCAAGAGCAAGAGGACGCTGGTCAGCCGTGACGTCAAGGTTGTGGAGGACGTCATGTACAAGGACTGGGAGCAGCAGCAGCTGGTGCAGATTGGCTTGCGTCTGCAGGAAATTGAGCGCTCTGCAGTGGAGGAGGTTCAGCTGCACCTTGATGAACTCCACGGGTCAGAGCTGACCAGTGACCATAGTGGCGGTGGTGAGCAGCAATTTTCTGGTCCTGCTGGAGAGGAGGGGTTGGAGGATGAGTCTGCACGTGTGGACTCACCAACTCAGCCCGAGCCTGCTGCAAACGCCAAGGTCACCAAGAGGAGTGTGCAGAGAGGAGCTTCACCACATGGGCAGCAGATTGCAACCCGTGAGAAAAGAGTGGCAGCAGCACCCTCAAGGCTGAAGTATAGCCGTTTGGGAGGACCCAAGCAAGGTGCCATGGCGGTTCAGGCGGATGAGGGAGAGGATGAGGAGATGGCGTTCTGTTTCTTCACACCTCTGCCTCGAGAACCAGCCACAGTGGAGGAGGCACTCAGTGGACCCCAGAAGGAGGAGTGGAAGGCTGCCATGGATGCGGAGCTCAACAGTCTCATTGAGAATGGGACTTGGGAGCTTGTTGAGTTACCCGAGGGGCGACGGCCGATCCGCAGCAAGTGGGTCTTCAAGGTGAAGAGTGGAGCTGATGGTGCGTTGGAGCGGTTCAAGAGCCGCTTGGTCGCCAAGGGGTTTCAGCAGAAGGAGAAGGTCGACTTCGGGGAGATCTTCGCTCCCGTTGCTAAGCTAGTGACACTGAAGACTTTGATGGCTGGCGAAGCTGTAAAGGGATGGCATGTGAAGCAGATGGATATCACCACTGCGTTCCTCAATGGAGTGCTGCTGGAGGATATCTACATGGCACAGCCCGACGGCTATGAGGATGGGACCAGCCGGGTGTGCAAGCTTAAGAAGGCCAACTATGGCCTTAAGCAAACGCCCAGGTGTCTGTACAAGAAGCTGGAGGAGGTGCTGTTGAGTGGACGCTTCAAGACGTCCCAGTCGGATCACAGCTTGTTTCTGCTTGGTGAGGGGGAGGAGTTGCTTTTGCTGCTGGTGTATATCAACGACATACTGCTGTTCTCACATTCCATGGAGCAGATTGAGAGGACATAGAAGCTGCTGATGGACAACTTCAAGTGCAAGATGCTGGGGGATGTCCACTATTACTTGGGGCTGCAGATTGAGAGGGATGTTGAGAGGAGGTGGCTGAAGGTGCATCAGTCACACTACATCTCTGGTGTCATGGAGCGGTATGGTGTGACAGGGGGTCGCACTGTGATGACACCGTTCCCTGCGGGCTTCAAACTGAAGAAGGCGGCTGAGGAGGATGATGTACTCAAGGATGAGCAGCATAATGAGTAACAGTCACTCATTTGGAGTGTGATGTATGCAGCTGTGCATACGCGACCTGATGCTTCATTCGGAGTGGGGCAGCTGGCCAGACTTGTGCAGTGGCCCACTGAGGAGCTCTTGGAGGTGGCAAAGCGCTTGGTGCGCTACCTTGGATCAACGGCATCTGCTGGTGTTCAGTTTTCAGCTGGCGGCCAGCTGAAACAGATTGGAGCAGATGGGGTCACGCCTGGAACCTTGAAGCTGTCGTGCTTCACCGACGCCGCATGGGCCTTAGAGGATGAGGATCAGTCATTGGTTGGCGGCTTTGTGTGCATGGTCGGAGGTGGATCAGTGAGCTGGAGGTCCAAGAAGCAGAGTGAGATTGCTCAGTCTTCCGGAGAGGCAGAGTACATGGCCATGTACCATGCCATCAAGGAGATCGTGCTCCTGAGGAAGCTACTGGAGGACATGGGAGCTGAACAGCAGGGACCTACACCACTTTTCTCTGACAGTGAGGCTGCTATTGGCATGGCCAATAACCCTATCCTTAATGGGCTGAACAAGCACATGAAGATCAAGTGGCATTGGGTGAGGCAAATGGTGAAGGAGGGGATTGTTGAGCTTCACCATATGAAGGCTACCAAGCAGGCGGCAACTTTTCTCACCAAGAGACTTCACGAGAGCGCACATTGGAAGTGTGCTAGAATGTGTGGCATGGCATTGCACTAGTGTGGGCAGCAGTGTCATGAGTGCATGTGTGATTGTGTGCATGAGAGTTTGCAGCGAAGAGGGTGTTACACTACTTGTGCAGTACGTCGGGCATGGGGCTTGTGCTTGGAGGGCAGAGTCCAGTGGTCCTCAATGGGCACGCAGACGCTTCTTGGGCTGACAACCAGGCTACGCAGCGGTCGTCACAGGGTTACACCTTCAGCCTTGGTTCCCGCTCTGTTTCGTGGCGGGCTACCCGCTCGTCTTCTGTTCTCGGCTCCAGTTGTGAGGCTGAGATCTATGCCAGGGCCATGGCTGCACAGGAGCTTTGCTGGCTCACCTACCTGCTGACTGACCTCGGAGAGCCGCCTCGTTCTCCTCCAGTGCTGTACGTAGACAACAGGGCCATGCTGGCCTTGTGTCGAGAGCAGAGACTAGAGCACAGAACGAAGCACATTGCTCTTCGCTACTTCCTTGCTCGTGAGCTACAGCTGCGTGGTCAGCTGCGTCTTGCGTACGTGGCCTCTGAGGCCAACACTGCTGATATCTTCACCAAGGCGCTTGCGCCTTGTGATCATCAGCGCTTCTATACTCAGCTGGGTCTTTTGCCTGCCTTGCCTCACTTGCTCACCTCTTAACCTTGCTTGTACTGTTACATATATATACTCCTGCTCTTGCTTGTCTAGCCTTTTGTATATATATATATATATATATATATATGTACTCCTGCATGTGAACTGGCCTTGTAGCCTTGAACTTGTGCTCGGAATGTGTGGTGACTTTGAGATCCACCCTGAGCTTGCTTTGCTTTGCTCTGCTTGACTGGTCTTGTGACCCCTTGTTCTCCCCCACTTTGCCTATGGGGGTGTGTCAGAACATTATAGCTTATACATTTGTGTAGGCTATAGTGGGGTAGCCCATAAGGGGTACAACCCAATTAGGGTTAGTACTTGTACCCAACTGTTTCATAGTTCAATCATTCTCGTTCTATTTTCTCAACCGTAACCCCGCGCTGATCCGATTAGTCGCCACTCGCTCGTCACCGCAGCCTGTGTCTCCTAGCATCTGTCATCATCATTACCACAACAGCCGCTCGCCGCTTGTTCATAGATACGGGCTCTCCGCTTTGTCTGCTGTGCTTTCCTGAATTCTTCACTCTTCTCGAGCCGTCGCGGCCGTTGGATCGGAACCGCCGGTTGCCGGGGAGAGATCTGGACCGTCGGGCGAGAGAGCGGCTGGCGGGGAGGAAAGTGCGGGGGGTTTTCCTGCAAGCTATGACGCGACGGAAGCAGAGAGGGAGGAGGCAAAAATAAGAGGGAATTTCAATGACAGAAGGGAGGAGGGACGGGGAAGGGTTTGGGATAAGGTTCGGGAAGAGGATCGGAATGGTGAGGCGTGGGGAGGGGTGGATTTAGCGGACGGGGAGAAGCAGGAAATGCGGACGAGACAGCGACGTGTTCGGGTGCGGGAAGAGGCAGGCGGCGAGGAGGCGGCAGGGGGAGGGACGGCGGAAGATGGATGATCAAGAGAAAGAATCCTTGGCAACATCGAGCAGGGTAGTCGTACCAATGAGGCTGTAATTACCGCGGATTGTGTTAGTAACGCGGAGGGAGGGGCAGCAGGGCGTAGCGGTGCTACACAAGGTGGACCTCGTGAAGGATAAGCGTCTGCTGCTGCCGCTCGCACAGGAGCTCAGCTCAATCCACTCCATTAAGAGGTGGGGGGAGTTGGGGGGAGAGGTGGGAGGGGATTGGGTGGGGTGGGGGAGCTGGGTGCATGGGGGGAGGTGGTGGAGTGGGGGAATGGGGGGTTGAGGGTGGTGTAAGAGTGGCCGTTTGAGACGTATGAGGGTCCAAGGTTGACGGTCCAGGCTGAGTGCATAGCAGTGCTGAACCACCCTGTATTCAATTCTGGTAGATTTTAGCAGTGCCTTCACCATGTTTATGCCCTGTGTATTTACAGCCCCATACTGCCGTCCATGCCCTCACCCATCGTCACCCCCACCCCACCCCACCCCTCCCCTACTTGCAAGGTGTTCATGGTATCAGCGCTGCAAGACAAGGGCATGAACTTGCTGGAGGAGTATCTCTTTGACCATGTGCGTGCTTCTCCTGCCCTGCCCTCACCTCTCACATGCCATGCTACTATGCCATGGAGTCGGGCCATGCCTTTGGGTGTTGCTTATACCATGAGGCTAATTGTCCACTCTCCCTTCCACCTCTCGCTGTTAATTTCTCGTTTGCACCCGATGTCTACTCGTGTTACGTGCACAAGCATCCCCTCCTACTTTTGAGATTTCTCAATGACCAGTGCTAGACGGCGCAGGCTGCGGTGACGAGCGGTTGACAACTAATCGGATCGACGCGGGCTACCAGGGGCGCGGCGGCCGCCCGCCCGCGGAGGCCACGGGTCGAGTCTGGGAGGGCCGGCGGGCGCGGCGCGGGCGGGGCAGGGGCGCGGTGGTCGCCCGCTTGCAGAGGTCGGGGGGCGCGCCGGGAAGGGCCGATGGGCGTGGGGGGTGGGGGCGGGGGTGCGGCGGGCGAGCGGTCGAGGGCTGCGCTGGGGAGGGCCCGTGGGCTCAGCGCGAGGTGGGCGCGGCCACTCGCCGACGGAGGCTGGGGGCCGCGCTGGGGAGGGCTGGTGGGCGCGAGGCGGGGGCGCGGCGGCTGCCCGCCCGCGGAGGCTGGGGCCGCGCCAGAGAGGGCCCGCAGGCGCGGTGCGGAGGCACGGCGGCCGCCTGCCCACGGAGGCCGAGGGCCGCGCCGGGGAGGGCCCTTGGGCTAAGCGCGGGGCGCGGAAGCAGTGGCCGCCCACCCGCACAGGCCATGGGCCGCGCCGGGGAGGGCCAGCGGGTGTGGCGTGGCGCGGCGAGGCAGCGGCGCGGGGCTGGGACGCGGCGGCCGCCCGCTCGCGGAGGCCGGGGGTAGCGCTCGGGAAGGCCGTCGGGTGCAATGCAGCGCGGGGCGGTGGTGCGGCGGCCGCCCGCCCACGAAGGCCACGGGCCACGCCGTGGAAGGCTGGCGGTCGTCGGTAGTAAGCTGGATACTACACCCTCAACATTTGTTATTATTTGGCTGTACACAATCCACAACAAGGCTATTGTGTTTGGTAAAAAATCATGAATATGTTCAAGAGGGGCTTCACCAGTAGGAAACGCGTCGTTATCTCGTGTGTCAATGCCCAGTTCAAAGGGCTCTCTAGACGAGCTTGTGCGTTCCGCCCGGCAGCACTGTATTTGTCACATGGTGCGCAATCCAAGCAGCCGAACGCTTGGGCGAGATGCCCACCCATGAAGCAAGGTCTCGCAATTTCATCTTCAAGAGCTTCAAGGACACAACACCTACTGCAGACTGCAGCGCCAGGTTGACGATGTGAGCCAGACATTTGGTAGATGACATTATCGAATCATTTTTGCCAGTCATCGGTGGATTGGCAAGAATATGTTGTACATGATTGCAATAGATTGTCGCCGTCTTATGCTTTGCCACCTCCAGCGTCGTCTCCTCCAGCTGGGCGATGTAAAGGTCATTTGTCGCTTTGTTTGTCTCCATGATGAATCGCCATGTTTGGTAGCCTGCGTCCATTCAAAATCGACATGCCTTCAACGAGATCTTTACAATTGGAGAGCAGCATCGTGTTATCACCATGAAAATCAGCAGCTGCGCTGATAAAAAATGCGCATATCGTGAGCCATCACTTCACTCAAAATGCTTGCATATGCCTACTGCTCTCACCACACTAAAAATGCATCTTCTTCACCCTCTCCAGTCACCCTGCTCTGCTCTCTTGCCCTCACAATGCTTGCATATGCCTATTGTTCAATGTGTGCCTCACCAATTCATGCCCGTTTCACCCATTGTCATCCATTCCTATCTTTTCTCTCCACCCCAGGTTTCATCACCTATGCTCGTCGCCTCTTCTCCTCTACCCAAGTTGCCGACTGAATCTGTGCCTCGCCTTCACTTAGATGCTCCACCTCCCATCGCAGCCTGGGTGGCGTTATGGTATGTGTTGTTTGCCAAACAAGCTGTAGCAAGTAGAATAACTCTTGCCCAGTCCCACTCATCTCCCTGTCTCTCTTCCCTTGCACCGCTTTCAGAATCGCCAATCGTCGGCCATCACGCACCACGCCATTCCCCGTGAGTACAAATTCCAGGCGGACTCTACTTTCTCGTGCATTCACTTGTTACGCACTCGAGGTGTTCGTATTTCTGAACCTCACTATTTCGCTTACGTGACGAGAGCTATTGGGTATTGGTACAAGCTTTGTTGATTTAGGTCTGGTAACAACCTAATGAAATTCCTAAGGAGAAAGGCAATCTCGAGCAAGTTCAATCTACTCGGCTTGGAAGATCCTTGAGAAATTCCAGATCCCAAAAGTTCAAAAGGAGAAAGGCAGCCTCAAGCAAGTTCCATCTACTCTGCTCAGAAGCTATCAGATTGATCAGCTGGACTGTCATCAGCACGTTGGCTTGTCGTCACGGCGCAAGGCGATGATACGACTGACGACTTGCCTCGTCGTTGTATAGATGGCGATCCATGCCTTCCGGTCACCTTACATCCGTCGTCGCGCAATAGCCATCGCTCGCAGCGGAAGACCCCGCCTCGCGTCTCTTCGCGAACACCTCTCACCTTCGCAAGCTGCACCTCTCGCGTCGTCGCACGCCACCGATTCATTGTGCGCTAACATTTTCGCAGTTATGCCTTCGCGCCGTCATTCCAGCGCGTCTCATCCTCCCCCACCTTCATCGTTCTCACCGTATCCATCCCTGCGATTTAGGTAGTCACCGTAACCCCGCGCTGATCCGATTAGTCGCCACTCGCTTGTCACCGCAGCCTGTGTCTCCTAGCATCTGTCATCATCATTACCACAACAGCCGCACGCCGCTTGTTCATGGATACGGGCTCTCCGCTTTGTCTACTGTGCTTTCCTGAATTCTTCACTCTTCTTGAGCCGTCGCGGCCGCTGGATCGGAACCGCCGGTTGCCGGGGAGAGATCTGGACCGTCGGGCGAGAGAGCGGCTGGCGGGGAGGAAAGTGTGGGGGGTTTTCCTGTAAGCTATGACGCGACGGAAGCAGAGAGGGAGGAGGCGAAAATAAGAGGGAATTTCAATGACAGAAGGGAGGAGGGACGGGGAAGGGTTTGGGATAAGGTTCGGGAAGAGGATTGGAATGGTGAGGCGTGGGGAGGGGTGGATTGAGCGGAC
The DNA here is from genome assembly GCA_948144175.1 of Closterium sp. NIES-65. Classification (NCBI taxonomy): domain Eukaryota; kingdom Viridiplantae; phylum Streptophyta; class Zygnematophyceae; order Desmidiales; family Closteriaceae; genus Closterium; species Closterium sp. NIES-65. The sequence goes on from CANXME010002420.1 coordinate 1,455,349, forward strand.
GAGGAGAAGCAGGAAATGCGGACGAGACAGCGACGTGTTCGGGTGCGGGAAGAGGCAAGCGGCGAGGGGGCGACATGGGGAGGCACGGCGGAAGACGGATGATCAAGAGAAAGAATCCTTGGCAACACTGAGCAGGGTAGTCGTACCAATGAGGCTGTAATTACCGCGGAGTGTGTTAGTAACGCGGAGGCCAATAACGAGGACGACGATGACGACATGAGCGGGTACGGCGTGGCGTCGGAGGAGGATCTGCGCAACGCGAAGTAGATCGCGGACGTGATTCTCAGCGGGCAGTTCTTCATGGGGATGAGCCGCGGGAAACGACATTGGGCGAGGGACGACGCGGGGGAGGGCCGGAACGCGGGAGTAGAGGATGGGGGAGTGAGGGAACGCGGGAGGAGAGGGAAGGAGAGGTGCGGGGAAGGGCGTGGGGAGGTGGGGAGAGACCACGAGGATGAAGAGTAGCAAGAGAGAAAGAGAGAGTGAGAGAGAGAGAAAGAGAGAGAGAGAGAGAGAGAGAGAGAGAGAGAGAGAGAGAGAGAGAGAGAGAGAGAGAGTCAACCTCCAGCAGTAGAGTCCTCTACAGATGAATCGGCTGAGGAAGGGAGAGAGACCCCAGGGGTGTCGAGGCAAGGAAACGCAACACACCGCCGGACCGTGTCCGGCAACAATCAGGGGGGGAGAAATTTGTCAGGATCAATATTGACCGCACCAATATTTGTCGTAGAGGTGGGAAATTGGGACCTGACCCACCTCCGTGACAGTCGTCAGCCTCCGCTGGCAAGAAAATTACCAGCTGACATTCGCACACAGTTCGCCATGGCACTGCTGACACCCCTACTACACCTTGCGCGAAACCCAAACTCCGTAGTGGGTTGGCGCCTGTTACTCTTTGTCCCACGCTTAACTCTTCGCCAGCAGACTCCGAAGAAACTTGATTGGCTGGCGGTGAAGCTGTGGCTTTGCCAATTTCTCAGAGGAGAATGGGGGCCGCTCTATGAGGCCAGCGTAGCTGCCATATCCAACCAGCCACCACCACGTCACGAAGCAGACAACACGGGCACGAGAGCCAGAGCAGAGGGTCTGGCACGCAAAGGAAGTCTGCGGCGCACAATCCTGGCCCTCGAGTCAACTCCAGTCGCCACACCATCGCCTGAAGTGCTCGAGGCACTAAAATCAAAACACCCACCAGCACCACCGACTCCCACCAACTGGAACATCCCCGATACCACACCTTTCCCTGAAATCACAAAACCCGCCTTCACCAAGATAATCAACCGCTGTGAAAATGGAGTAGGAGGTGGGCCATCTGGGATAACCTTCGAACACCTTCGCGATGCTGCAATCACAAACGCCTCAGTCAACACCCACCTCCACGCCTTAGCGAATACCATCATGCGTGGCTCCCTCCCACCAGAGGTGTGCTCACTCCTCACATCGTCCCGCCTGATAGCGCTTACCAAGCCCGAGGGAGGCACAAGGCCCATAGCAGTAGGGGAATGCCTCCACCGCCTAGCCGCCAAATCCGCCTTAGCGACACTCTCAGAAGCAGTGCAGACTTTCTTCCTCCCGCTCCAGTTCTGCGTCGTGGTACAAGGAGGCAGCGAGGCCATAATACACACGGCATGGGCGTATATGAGCTTGCACCAGGACCCCGTAATTCTCCAAGCGGACCTATCAAACGCATTCAATAGCATTAGCAGGAACGCCATAGTCGAGACCCTCAAGGGATCAGCCCTTGAGAGCTTCCATGTACTTTATAGGCTCTTTATTCCAAAGTTCATCGTGATCCTGCACAGGTAACTTTCACCTCCGTACCATCAGCATCAATTATTAGACAGGCTCTGTGAAATCATCCCTTCCCTCATGCACCTGATCTCTATGCAGCATGCAAATTCAGCCTTGCACCAGCACCATTAAGAACCTCATTAAGCGACCAGACTGGATCTCTTGAATTTCAGCAAAGTATAATGGTGGGGAAAAGTGTGGATGGGTAGTAACTAATCGTATGCATGCCTCCACGCCTCTCCTATGTTTTCCGTACAGCCAGAGTCTAACTCTTCAACGAGCTCAGTTCCCTTCCAGCATCATGTTAAAACAGCTAGCATACGCTCAGAACTTAGGAGCCATAGCTAAGGTAGGAGACGAGAGTAAAGAGGGTAGGATCGAAGGAAGTTTGGCCAAAGAGGATGATTCAATATTGAGCAAGGGTACAAATAGGAAAGAACATGCAAGGAAAGAAGGTGCACGACCTAGAAAACATAATACCTACACTACAACTACAAGCAGTTATAAAAGATATGAAATATATTTTGACACGCCCCCATAATTGCTTGTAGGAAGAAGTGTAGTTACGCCCCCTGAAGGGGTACACCATGTAGAGTGCGCAGCGGAAGAAGGAGAGAAGAACCAAGGAGGAGGTGAATGAGGGATGAGGAGAGGAGGTGGGGGGGGGAGCCACGCGGCGAACCCCTCTTATGAACCCCCGTTTTACCAAGGGGGGGGGGGGGGAGAGAGGGATGAGGAGAGGAGGTGGGGGGAGCCACGCGGCGAACCCCTCTTACGAACCCCCGTTTTACAAAGGGGCGGTGAGAGGGGGATGAGGAGAGGAGGTGGGGGGAGCCACGCGGCGAACCCCTCTTACGAACCCCCAAGTCCACACCCCCTTTCAGCCACACCCCTAAACCACACCCCCTTTCAGCCAGCCCCTTAAACCTCACCCCTTTGTTCAGCCGCCACCCAGAACCGCACGCTTCCGCCACCCCCTCACCCTCCCCCCACAGCAGCACGTGCGGCCGTGAGAGAGAGAGGAGGAGGGGCGGCAGCAGGTTGCTCACACCCGCCACCCCCACACCCTCCACTGCTGCACGCGCAACAGGGAGAGGGAGGGGAAGGCGAGCGGTGGAATAGCGGTGTGACGCAGCAGCGCGCGGACCTGCGTCAACCACCCACGCCCCCCCCTTTCCCTTTTCCCCTCGCCACCTCCTCCCACAGCAGACGCCGCGGCGACGGGAACCAGGGAACCGAGCGTGACAGGACGCAGGGCGCCGCGGCGACGGAAAGCAGGGCACCGCGGCGACGGGAAGTAGGGCGCCCGCGAAGACGGGATGCAGGGCGCCAGCTGCGACGAGATGCAGGGCGCCCGCAGCTGTGGGAAGCGTGGCGGGGAGCAGGGCAGCAGCACGACGGGAAGCGGGGCGCCGTACGGGGCTCACCTTCACGGTCATCGCGGTCGTCAGGCTGAGCGCTTTGACGAGCGCCTCAACGGGCGCGACGGGTGCGGCGACGTGAAACGCGACGGGGAGCGCCATGGCTAGTGGTGGGCCCATGAAAAAGTAGGTCAAGGAGCTTACCGTAATCACCCGGACATAACACCCGGGGGTATTATGATAACCACAAGGAAAAAAGAGGGTGGGGGGGGGGGGTCCTCTCAACGGAAAATCCTATATAATTCCCGGGTGGTTATATATGGCAATTTTTAGTGTAAGAATTTTTTTTTTAGACAATTTGGGTGTTTCAATAGTCGTTTTAACATCACAGGTTGAGGCGAGGATTCGAGTTTTGGCAAGAATGTGAGTTTCACCTCTCGGGCCACGTGCAGCGGAAGATTCGCCAGCATGGCGACAGCGAGATTGTGGAAGGGAGGGAATCTTGGTAGATTCGAAGTGAAAGTGCACTCGAAATTTCATTCAGGAAGCGATTTTCGTCATATCCTCCCGAAAAAAATCTGACTCGATAACAGCTATAATAGGGTTTCGTAAGAAAAGGGGGGTGTTATAGAGAATCACCCCAAAATGGGGGGGTATAGTACAAACAAGGTCGGCTATAGCACCCCCCCCGCACAAGCTACCTGGGGGTGTACTATTACGGGGGGGTGCTTTGTCCGGGTGATTACGGTAGTTGCTCTGAAACCATGTTAAAACAGCTAGCATACGCTCAGAACTTAGGAGCCATAGCTAAGGTAGGAGACGAGAGTAACGAGGGTAGGATCGAAGGAAGTTTGGCCAAAGAGGATGATTCAATATTGAGCAAGGGTACAAATAGGAAAGAACATGCAAGGAAAGAAGGTGCACGACCTACAAAATATAATACCTACACTACAACTACAAGCAGTTATAAAAGATATAAAATATATTTTGACACATCACACCCTGCCAAACTACCCAGCTAACTGCCTCCAATTTCCACCTGGATGAAAGAGTTGTCTCAGGTTGGTGAGGCCAGCCAGCTGCTTTAGCCCATCATCCGTGACTCCCGTGCCATCCAGCCAAAGACTCAGAAGCCCTGTCAGCCTTTCCAGATGCACCATGCCAGCAGTCGTCACATCTTTGCATCCCGTAAGGCTCAAGATTCTGAGCGAAGGAAGGCGTGTCAAGAATGTCAGACCAGCATCGGTCACCTTGGTTCGATCAAGAAAGAGGCTTCTCAGATTGGTCAAGGACCCAATGCCTTCTAAGGCACTGACTGTTATGCTTGTGCCTCTGAGGTCTAGCTTCTCAAGCTGTGTCAGCCTGAAGAGGTGCGTGATGCCCTCTGCACTGAGGCCTGAGGACGACATCCACCAAAAGAAGCCTGGTTCGTAATGCAAGTCGATGCTCTTCAGATGCGTCATTTCAGCCACATGGTGAAGGATGCCGTCTGAGAGGCCGTTCAGATTGCCAAGGCTCAGATCAGTCGCGTGTGATGCTGCCTTGATTCGCTGGCGGGAGTGGATAGGGGAGGAATAGATTAAGGAGGGACGATAAAGAATAATTGAATAGTGCACGCCTTGTGAGACAATGGATGCCTTTTAGAACATATGCTTACCTCCCATGCAATCTTATGACTGCCACTACTCTGGCAATTTGCAGTTCAACATGCATCTTCTTCATCGCATCCTTCAGCCCCTTGATTGCACCCTTATGTTGAGCCAGCTCCCACTTCACTGCTCCCACTTCCCTCTCCATCTGTGACCCGGGATTCTTTCTGCACATGCCAGTACGTGGGAACACACACATGACAGCACACATGGAATGGGCAGACAGAAGGTTAGGGGGAGAAGATGAGAATGGGGCAATAGGAGGATGGGTAAGTCGAGAGGGGGGGCGTAGGTGGAAATAAGCTGAACGTCCTAACGATTGAGACATGCTGATGATAGTGTCAACCGTGTGGGAGAACGTGCAGATGTGAAGGCATACCTATGTTGGACATGTCGCTCTGAGGCTCTGACATCAAGCGTCAAGCGTCAAAACTCCAGTTGCTTGCCCCAACACTCTAGACGCACGTTCTGATGCTGGACGCTTGGAGAAAAACTTTTGGGCTGACCCAAATAAATCTGTTATAAGTTTGCAGGTCATAATCTCGGCCCCATATCTTAATCACAAAGGCAAATGTATAAGGCAGCCCCACCCAACCCATACCGACAACTCCCCAACCCACAACTGCAAACCAAACCAAAACCCAACCCAATCGCCGCCACGTTTAGCTCTAGCGCTCATCATTTAGGGTTTACAGTTTCTAAGCAAATAAATCTGATAGGTAGTTCCTAGACATACCTTACCAACACGTCCCCTCACCCAAAATACACGATGGCAGCGCCAAGGAGGAAAGCCAGCAGCAGCATGGCCACTGCAGTCCTCCGAGGCATGACTATGCAAGGCGTGCGGCTGCACATTGAGGTGCGGCAGGGCAAGTGCAAGGGAAGGGGGCAGCAGGACCAGGGGAAGGAGGGGGGAGGTGGCAGGAAATGTGAGACAGGTGCTGTACTGAGTGCACATGAGGAGACAGATGGAGCACATAGTCATGAAATTTGATTTGCAAGAACGACAATTGAAACAACAAGATGGTAGAAAGAATGTAAGGCAGCATGCAGACGGGGGGAGGGGGGGGACAAGCAGCAACATCAGGGACGGGTGGAACAAGCGGCAGCAAGGGGGGAAGGAAGGGGGAAGCGGCAGCTGCAGAGGCAGGTAGACATTTGCACACTGAGTGCACAGGAGGAGAAGAAGCGATGAAGAAAAATGGTGCATTCGGGCATGGGGGTCACGAGAATGCCGACAGGTAGTGAGAGAAGTAGGATCACATGAATGTCAACGTCCATTGCCTCACCTCATTCACCTCATTCTGCACAACCCACCTCTTCTCCATCACTGCTGCTGCCAGCTCCCCCTTTACTTCTGCCATCTTTTCCTTCACCTCTGCCACTTCCTCCTTCACCTCTTCCACCTCCCCCTTCACCTCTGCAACATCCCCCTCGATTTCTGCAACATCCCCCTTAACCTCTGCCACCTCCCCCTCAATTTCTGCAACCTTCCCCTTCACTGAGGCTAGTTCCCATCTCACTGCTGCAAACACCCCACTAACTGCCGTGCTATGCTCATTTGCCTCCCTTTTCACAGCCAGCCATCGTCTCGATGCACACTCAACCCACGAAACGTTCAGGCAAAGTAAGCCTTTATCCTGAAAAGTGGACATGAGTAAGGAAACAGTAGACTGGATGAAAGTGGAGGGAATAAAGACCCTAAGAAGCGGATGCATTTGAAAGCAAGATGCAGAAAGAAGGAGCAAATCGATAGGAGAGACAATATATGGTTATGCAAGAATGGCTATGTTATTCACATGATCAGTTAACCACGTAATAAGTTCACCACAGAATAGGTTAACTACAGAATAGATAGGTGAACTAAACAATAGGTTACCCACGTGATAGGTTAACCACGTAAAAGGTTAACCATGTGATAGGTTAACCGCGGGTGGGTTAACCACATGGTAGGTTAACCACATGGTAGGTTAACCACATGGTAGGTTAACCACATGGTAGGTTAACCACATGGTAGGCTAACCACATGGTAGGTTAACCACATGGTAGGTTAACCACATGGTAGGTTAACCGCATGGTAGGTTAACCCCATGGTAGGTTAACCGCATGGTAGGTTAACCACATGGTAGGCTAACCACATGGTAGGTTAACCACATGGTAGGTTAACCACATGGTAGGTTAACCACATGGTAGGTTAATCACAGTATAGGTCTACCAGGGGGGAGGTTCAACCCACGACGTCAGGGGAAGGAGGAACATTGCTTGGTTGGTGGGTCAAAGGGACACTTCCTGTCCAAAAGGGCACAGCTTTACTAACACGGCACAGCCCCAAGCACATTTGTCGTACTGTCCGCTCTAGTCGTAGAGAGACCAAGAAGGCACACGGAGCACGGAAGGACGACCGTCAAAGAGAAGTTATAGAACAGGCGAAGTAGGTGGTCAAGGAATCTCGTGGTCATGGATGGTCATGGAAGATTCGAAGGCCCTGGTTGGACCCAAGGGAGAATAACCCGCATCTCATATTACATTTATCTCAGTCAAGCATAATAGCTGTGAAAGAGGATAACCAGGAAACTATCGCCAAGAAGCTAGGGGACATATAGTTGCCCATTGATAAGCTGCAAAGCCACACAGGCTATTACATACAGTCGCTGGGGCGACAGAGAGATCAAACGCCTGAGATGCCCAGGCCACGTGCAACACCTCCAGGCTGCTTAGTGTCTAGGAAGGGCCCAAAGCATGCAAAGGAATACTTGGAAAAAAAAAAAAAAAAAAAATGACACCACAAACAAAAACCAAACTTGTTCATATCCAAGCTTAGGAACCGCTAACACAAGGTCCAAGCTTCCTCATTGCTCGCACGCCAACACGCCACCTGCTTCTATTCTCTACTTTTAACTAGCCGGCCTCATTCATCGCCCGTCTACATCCAGAGTGACTAAACTCCAAAGCCCTTTTCTTCGGTCGTCATTCTCCATCCGCCTCTCCCCTAAACCTCGGCATCTCACTATCCCTTAGTCTCCTCCCTTTCCTTCCCATTTTCTTACATCTCTAATGCACCGCCCTTTCCTATTCCCTCGTTCCTCGGCGCCCTTCTCCCTCTCACGTTCTCCAACCTTCTACCACCTTTGCCCTACCGCCGGTTCTCTCCCTCGAGCTCCGCCACTCTACCAAGACCTCCCCTTTTCCATGCACCAACGAAGGAGAGTGCTCATGAGGGAGCTAAGGATGGGATGCATCCTATAACCCAAGACACTGCTATTAGGATGACGCTGTCTCGTGTACTAGGAACGAGGAAAGGAAAACAGCGAAGACGGTTGTGCTTACAGTGAACGCGGCGAACGTGGAGGGACATCCGAAAAAAACAGGGGGGCAAATGTAGGTTCGAAGTAACTTGGAGAGTAACTTTGGGGTAAGGTTTCGGAAAGTATGTTCGAGGTTACGCCTCATTCTACTTTTCACGCAGACCGCGCGTTCAACTCTCCCAACACTTCAAGAACCAATCACCATAACAGTTTTGTTTGGCTCGGAAACTCAATCGATTGGTCAAGTGCTTGGAGAAATTCAGTTCGGAGATTGCTCTCATTGGTTATCGAGATGTGTAGGAATGAAAATCAATTGGCTCAGATTCGCGACACGTGCGTGTCAAACATTATATATGTTTATATTATGTAGGCTATAGTGGGTCTAGCCTTAGGGGGTACAACATTGTTAGGGCTGCCTACTTGTATCACCCTGCTGCCTAGTTTCATCGTTCTCGTTCACATCTAGATTCTAATATGGTATCCGACGCCTAGGTCAGGACCTAGGACCAACGTTGGTTTGGGCCCACCGTTCCGCCGCGCCGTCGAGCGCCCCTTCTTGCGCCGTCGAGCGCCCCTAATAGCGCCGTCGAGCGCCCCTACTAGCGCCGTCGAGTGCCCCTTCTTGTGCCGTCGAGCGCCCCTACTAGCGCCGTCGAGCGCCCCTTCTTGCGCGGTCGAGCGCCCCCTCTAGCGCCGTCGAGCGCCGCTTCTAGCACCGTCAAGCACCCCTACTAGCGCCGTCGTGCGCCCTAGGACAGCCGCGCGCGCCGCCTGTCAGCCGCACGCGCAGCTGGTCGCGCAGCCGCACGCGCAGCCGCCCGCACAGCCGCACGCGCAGCTGCCCCAGCCCGTCGCGTCGCCCTTGCGGGCTGCCCTAGCCTGTCGCGTCGCCCCTGCGGGCTGCTCTAGCTCGTCGCGTCGCCCTAGCGGGCTGCCCTAGCCCGTCGCGTTGCCCTAGCGAGCTGCCCTAGCCAGTCGCGTCGCCCCCGCGGGCTGCCTTAGCCCGTCGCGTCGCCCCTGCGGGCTGCCTTAGCAGGTCGCGTCGCCCTTCCGGGCTGCCCTAGCCCATCGCGTCGCCCCTACGGGCTGCCTTAGCCCGACGCGTCGCCCTTGCGGGCTGCTCTAGCCCGTCGCGTCGCCCATGCAGGCTGTCCCAGCCCGTCGCGTCGCCCTTGCGGGCTGCCCTATCCTGTCGCGTCGCCCCTGCGGGCTGCCTTAGCCCATTGCGTCGCCCCTGCAGGCCGCCTTAGCCCGTCGCGTCGCCCCTGCGGGCTGCCTTAGCCCGTCGCGTCGCCCTTGCGGGCTGCCCTAGCCCGTCGCGTCGCCCTAGCCCGTCGCGTCGCCCTTGCGGGCTGCCCCAGCCCATCGCGTCGCCCCAGCCGAGTCGCGCTGCTACTACTGTTCACTACTGCAGTCGCCTCTGCTCGCCGCGGCGCCCTGCCCTACCCCACGCCCGCCCTTGGGACGGCGGCCCCTGGCCCCTGGAGCAGCCGCCACTGCAGCGGCCGCCCCTGGCCCCTGGAGCAGCCGCACCTACAGCCGCCCCTGGACCCTGGAGCAACCGCCCCTACAGCAGCCGCCCCTGGCCACCTGGAGCAGCCGCCACTGCGGGAGCCGCCCCTGGCCCCTAGAGCAGCTGCCGTCGCGGCCCGGCCCCGCCCTGCAGCAGCTGCCGCGGAGCTCCCTGCCGCGGCCTGGCCCCGCCCTACAACTGTAGCGGCCCCGCTGTCGCCGCCGTCTTGCGCCTGCCCTTCCCACCACTGGTGAGCACTGCCCTGCTCGTACAGCTCCTGCTACTACTACTGCTCCTATTTTTACTGCTCCTGCTGCTACTGCCGCTACTACTGCTACTGCTGCTCCTGCTGCTCCTGGCGTAGCCAGATGCAGCCCCACGGTCATCAACGTGTGTCCCTCACGCCCCAGCAGCTTCGTGAGTGGTACGCCAGTTGGGGTTGTCGGGGTGGCAGTAGTGGGAGTCGTACTGGAGTAGGTAGTTCGGGAGCTTCTTGTAGTGGCCCGGTGCAGCAGCAGCGTCGTCCGCACGAGCCTCTTTCGCCCCAGCAGCTTCGTGAGTGGTACGCTCAGAGTAGAGGGTCGCTGAGTACTGCTCACTGCCCGTACGTTATTAGCACGGGTGCCCGGACTGGTCAGCCTTGCGGGACACGTGGTCACACAGAGTCCCACTGCTTCGCCCGTCTGAGCGACACTTGGCGTACAGAGTTTGGCAACGACGCTGAGCTCCCCTCCTGGCTGGAGCTGCTTAGGCAAACGGTAGATATCTATGCTCTTGACTATGTTGCTATCCTCAATGCCATGTATGCATTGTCTACTAGTGCTGAGAGTGCCTGTCACCTGTGTGTGCCGCCTGACCCCGGTATCCAGTCTGCTGCTCTAGGTACTGGTGAGGCTGCCGCACTAGGTGCTTATGTGTCTGTTGCCTCAGGTGCTGATGAGGCTGCCACTCTAGGTGCTAGTGCGTCTGTTGCCCCAGGTACTGGTGAGACTGCTGCTCTAGGTACTCGTGAGTCTGCGCCCTCTGGTACTGCGTCTACAGAGGCACTGCACACCTTCACACTGGACTCAGGTGCTTCCCGTTGTTTCTTTCGTGACCACACTGCCCTTGAGCAGCTTGCTCGGCCAATCGCAGTCTCCCTCGCTGACCCCTCTAAGGGTCCGGTCATTGCGACCTCCTCCACTGTCCTCCCTTGTCCTGCGTTCCCGTCGGGGACACTGTCAGGTCTCTACCTCCCCTCGTTCTCTACGAACTTGGTGGCGGGTAGTGCGCTCTAGGACGGGGGTGTCCACCAGTTCACCCCTGCCTATGAGGGCGTGACACACTGCACGTGCGCTCGGACGAATCGCCACCTGGCTACCTTCACTTGGCAGTCGGGGTCAAACCTGTACACACTGACCACTACGTCCCCTCAGGTAGCTGCGTCTGCGTCAGGTCAGCTGTCGGCCCCCTACTCGTGTCGCTCCCTGGCGCACAAGACCGTCCTCTGGCACCACCGCCTTGGTCACCCGTCAATGCAGCGCCTTCGTGGCATGCACTCCCGGTACCTTGTCCCTGGTCTTCCCAGGGTTCTCCCTCCCTTCCCACCCTCGCCTGCTCCTCCCTGTCTTCCCTGTGCCGAGGGGCAGCAGCGCGCCACTCCTCACTCCTCCTCGTTTCCCCCAACAAATGCTCCCCTGCAGACGCTCCACATGGACGTGTGGGGCCCAGCCCGCGTCCGTGGACAGGGTCACGAGAGGTACTTCTTGATAGTTGTTGATGACTACTCGCGCTACACCACAGTCTTCCCCTTGCGCACCAAGGGTGAAGTCCCTGATGTTTTGATCCCTTGGATCCGCGCTGCTCGTCTCCAGCTCAGCGAGAGGTTTCACTCGGACTTTCCTGTCCTGCGTCTGCACTCTGACAGAGGTGGGGAGTTTTCCTCCGACCTCTTGAGGGCCTTCTATCAGGGGGAGGGCATTGAGCAGTCGTTCACGCTTCCGGCCTCTCCACAGCAGAATGGGGTTGCTGAGCACCGCATTGGCTTGGTCATGGAGGTCGCTCGTACCTCCTTGATCCATGCGGCTGCCCCCCACTTTCTGTGGCCGTTTGCGGTCCGGTACGCCGCGCATCAGCTCCACCTCTGGCCCCGTGTCTCCTTGCCGGAGACCCCGCCCACACTGCTGTGGATGGAGAAGGTTGGCGATGCATCGCGTTTCCGGGTCTGGGGATCTCGTGCTTTTATCCGCGATACGTCCGCGGACAAGCTCTCCTCCCGCGCTGTTCCTTGTGTCTTCCTTGGCTTTGTCCCGGACGCGTCTGGTTGGTAGTTTTACCACGCCACCTCGCGCCGTGCCCTGCCCTCTCAGGATGTCACCTTCCAAGAGTCGGTTCCCTACTACCGCCTCTTCCCCTATCGCACTGCCCCGCTCCCCCCCCCCCCCCCCCCGCCTCTCTTCCTCGCACCAGGTGCTGCTGTGGTAGACCCCCTCCCCTCTCAGGGTGCCGCTCCCTCAGGTGTGTCCCAGGTAGACCCGGTTGAGCCTATCGAGGTAGCTGTTGACTCTCGTCCTGCTAGGGGTGCTGAGCCTGGGGGTGAGGAGTCTGGGGGTGCTGAGCCTGAGCTTGCGGAGCCTGGGGGTGCTGAGCCTGCGGGAACGGAGCCTGGGGGTGCGGATTCTGGGGGTGATGAGCTTGAGGTTGCTGAGTCTGGGGGTGCTGAGCGTGAGAGTGCTACGTCTGAGGGTACTGAGCTTGGGGGTGCTGCGACTGACCGTGCGGCGCCTGGAGGCGCTCCCTCTTCACAGCAGCTGCGTGAGTGGTACTCGCAGTACTGCAGCCTCAGGATGGGCGCTTCTGGGGCTAGGGATGCTGCTGGAGCTGGTGCTCGTGGTTCCCCGTCTAGGCGGGAGCCGCCCTCTCCCCAGCGGCTCCAAGAGTGGTACGCTCGGCGCTGCAGTCTCCGGAGTGGCGCTACTGGTGCTTTGGACCCTGGAGCAGGAGATGCTGCTGGTGGTGCTGCTGGTGGTGCTGCTTGTGCTGGAGCTACTGGAGGTGCTGCTGGTGCTGGAGCTAATGGAGGCGCTGCTGGTACTGGAGGTGCTGCTGGTGCTGCTGGAGGTGTTGCTAGTGCAGGTGCTGCTGGAGGTGCTACTGGTGCTGGAGCTACAGGAGGTCCTGCTGGTGCTGGAGCTGCTGGTTCTGGAGGTGCTCGTACTGGAGGTACTGGAGCTACTGGGACTGGAGCTGGTGCAGGGGTTGGAGCTGGAGGTACTGGAGCTGCTAGGGTTACTGGTGGTACTGCGGGAGTTGTCCCTGGAGACCCTGGGGCTGAGGGTGCTGGTGCTGTCTCTGCTGGTTCAGGAGGTGCTGAGCGGCCGCGGCCGTACTACGTTGCGCTCCTTCACCAGGTTCTTGACCTCCCGCCCTCTAATGGTCCTACTCCTCCCCTACTGAGTCCACCACCGGTCCAGTCGCAGTCACAGTTACAACCTGCCTCTCCGCTACCTGGTCCTTCTCCTTACGCTGGACCAACTAGAGGTCTTACGGAGCGTCGTGCATCTGAGTCTCGTCCTGAGTCGCCTGATTCTCATCCTGCGTCACCTGAGTTTCGTTCAGAGTCGCCTGTCCGTGCTCGTCGTCGTGTTGCGCGCGAGCGTCCTCTTACTGAACCTCGCACTCACTACATGACTTTGCGTCCATCCGCTGCTCCACAGCGTGTCCCTCTACCGTCTCCTCCAGCGTCCTCTCTTCTTGCTCTTGCTGACCCGGAGTCTGAATCCCTTCGTGCTGCCACTCCTTCTGTCACGTGTCTCTTCGCCACTGTTGTCACTGACCCTACCTTTGAGTCCTCTGCTGCGTCTGCTCTAGTCGCTGAGTTAGTTGACTCTGCTGCTGCCTGTCGTCTTGACTACGCCGCTAGCCTTCTTGCTGAGTCTGAGTCTGTCTGTCCTCCGTCCGTCGGGGGTGAGTGTTCTCTTGGCACGGACGTCCTTGAGGACAGGCAGGAGGAGTTTGAGTGCTTTGCCGCTGCTTTGCCTCATCTTGTGTCTATGCTGATTGCCCCTGAGGGAGACCCAGATGCACCAGACATCCCGACCCCACGCTCTTACGCAGAGGCGATGGAGGTTCCCTACTCCTCTTAGTGGCAGACAGCCATGGACGCAGAGATGGCCTCCTGGAAGTCCACAGGCACCTACGTCGACGAGGTTCCCCCACCTAGGGCGAACATCGTCAGTGGCATGTGGATTTTCAGGGTGAAGCGGCCGCCAGGTTCTCGGCCTGTCTTCAAGGCGCGTTACGTTGCACGAAACTTCAGTCAGCGAGAGGGAATTGACTTCTTCCAGACCTTCTCCCCGACCCCGAAGATGACCACTCTTCAGGTTCTGCTGCACGCCGCCGCTCAGCGTAACTACGAGCTCCACTCTCTTGGCTTCAGCACTGCTTTCCTACAGGGCAGCCTGCACGAGGAGGTCTGGCTGCGCCGCCCACTTGGCTTCACTGAGTCGTTCCCTCCTGGTACCCAGTGGAGCCTCCGGCGGCCAGTCTACGGTCTCCGCCAGGCACCCCGTGAGTGGCACGACACACTGAGGACTACTCTTGCTGCTCTTGGGTTTGCTCCTTCTACTGCTGACCTGTCGCTCTTTCTACGCACCGACACCACTCTGTCGCCGTTCTACGTTCTCGTTTACGTAGACGACTTGGTCTTTGCTACTGCTGACACTGAGGTACTCGCCTACGTGAAGTCGGGGCTGCAGAAGAAACATAGTGCACAGACCTGGGTGAACTGACAAGCGATCTTGGCTTGCGGATCACCCGGGACAGAGCACAGCGCACCATCACCTTGACTCAGTCACACATGGTGCAGCAGGTCCTTCAGCGCTTCCGCTTCACGTACTCCTCGCCTCAGGCCACTCCTCTGCCTACCGGTCACTCGCTCTCAGCTATGCCTTCGGATGAGTCCGTAGAGCCGAGTGGCCCGTATCGAGAGCTTGTGGGCTGCCTCATGTACCTGATGACCTGCACTCGACCTGACCTTGCATACCCTCTTAGCATCCTAGCACGCTATGTCTCTCTTGGCCGTCACCGGAAGGAGCACATGGATGCCGCTAAGAGGGTGTTGCGTTACTTGTGCAGTACGTCGGGCATGGGGCTCGTGCTTGGAGGACGGACTCGAGTTGTCCTCACTCGGCACTCAGACGCTTCTTGGGCTTTCGACCAGGCTACTCAGCGGTCGTCTCAGGGTTACACCTTCAGCCTTGGCTCAGGTTCAGTTTCTTGGCGTTCTACTCGCTCGTCTTCTGTTCTTAGCTCCAGTTGTGAGGCTGAGATCTACACCACAGCCATGGCTGCACAGGAGTTACGGTGGCTCACCTACCTGCTGACTGACCTGGGAGAGCGGCCTTGTTCTCCTCCAGTGCTGTACGTCGACAACAAGGCTACCATTGCCTTGTGTCAGGAGCACAGACTGGAGCACAGAACGAAGCATATCGCTCTACGCTACTTCCTTGCTCGAGAGCTGCAGCAGCGAGGTCAGCTTCGTCTTGCCTACGTGGCCACTCGGGCCAACACTGCTGATGTGTTCACCAAGGTGCTTCTACCTTGTGATTGTCAGCGTTTCTGTACTGCTCTAGGCCTTGTGCCTATTGTGCCTCACTTGCTTACTTCTTGACTCTGTTTGTACTGTGATCTCTATATATACATACCTGCATGCTTACACTTGCTAGGTTGTGATCACTGTACCTCTTGTTATATCATCAAAGTGCATGTGAACCGGTCTTGTGACCACTTGTTTGTGCTTGAGATCCACCCTGAGCTTGCTTTGCTTTGATTTGACTGGTCTTGTGACCATCTGGTTGTCTCCCACTTAGCCTATGGGGGTGTGTCAAACATTATATATGTTTTTATTGTTTAGGCTATAGTGGGTTTAGCCTTAGGGGGTACAACATTGTTAGGGTTGCCTACTTGTATCACCCTACTGCCTAGTTTCATCATTCTCGATCACATCTAGATTCTAATAGTGCGAACATTTCGCCCGATAAAAGTGATAAAAAAGACACTATAGCAATAATATACATATCTCGCAATACACTTATATTTACTTTTGCACTTTTGTATTCTTGCTACACCCAATAAATGGATAGAAAATCCATTCGGCTGTATTAATAAAAAATCTATATTTTGCACAATACTAGTCCTGAACAACAGTTTGTTTTTTACACTTTCTAGCTGTAAACTTCCTGCTTGACTACTGAATTAATCAACTCAAAATTTTAAATAAACCTACGCATTTGTTGAACTTCCGAATATAATGATTACAAACAACACAGGATGCTCTAAGTCTAGCACTAAGTAACTGTATTCGTTGATTGCCCAGGCCAACATTAGCACTAAGCAGCCTTGTAAAAACTAAGGAGATGACCTGCAAGAAAAAAACCAACGTGCAAGTTTAAAAAGCAGCACAAAAACTTGCAAGTCAAATGCCAGGCATACTTCGCCATGGCGACCACGCGGGATTCTGCATCTTGTTGGACGACAACGTGCCTGATAAAACAGAAACACACGCGAACAAGATAGCAATACGAGCATATCGAGGAAAGAAAGATTAAAAAAAAGGTACAAGACAAGCAGTAACAACACTCCAGCAGGTTTGTCAGAATATTATGCTCTAGCATGTAGCGGGGTGCTCTATAGCGAGTACAACCCTTCTAGGGTATGCTATTTGTATCCTCTTTTGCCTAAACTGTTTCTTGCCTAGCTAGGGCTTTCCTAGCTATGGCACCTACTTTCGCCTACTATCTTCACATGGTATCAGAGCGATATGCTCCTGGCCTGTGGGCCCCACCTCACTGCTTCCGCTGTTACTGCTACTCCCTGTTCGCCGTGTGCCCCGTGGTGCGCGGCGTCGAAATTAGGGTTTTCAGCCCGCCGTGCGCCCCGAGGCACGCGGCGGTTTTCTGCCCGCCATGCGCCCCGAGGCGCGCGGCAGTTTTCTGCCTGCCGTGCGCCCCGAGGCGCGCGACGGGTTTCTGCCCCGTCACTCGGCGCGTTGCCCCCAGGAGGCGCTGCGACGGGCGACGGGGACCCGCGCGTCGCCCTCCGTCGCGCGTCGTGGCCTGCGCGCGGCCCGTACAGGCTGCGTGCGGCTCGTACGGGCTGCGCCAGGCCCGGACGCGGCCCGTACGGGCTGCGCCAGGCCCGCGCGCGGCCCGTACGGGCTGCGCCAGGCCCGCGCGCGGCTCGGGCCGCCTGCGCGCGGTTCGGGCGGCTGTGCCAGGCCCGTGGGCGGCCCGTTCTTCGCTGCCCCTGCACTGCCCGCTGTCCCCCGTGCCTCTCATGGCGCCCCACCCCTGCTACTGCTTGTGCTCCTGCATTAGGGTTTGGGGGTGGAGCGTGTGGGGGTATGGGGGTGCAGTTTTTTAGCGGCGTCCCCTACTCCTCCTCCTCCTCCGTCTCCCGCTACTGCAGCTGCCGCTCAGGGGGGTGGGTGTGTGGGAGCCGAAGGAGTGGTGCTAGGGGGGTGACGTGGGAGTGGAGCTAGGGGTGAAGCAAGGGGTGTGTGTCAGGGGGGGTGGGACTGTTTGGGGAGGTTGCACGGAGGTTGCCGTCGTGTCGCCAGCAGCACCTGTAGTCCGGGGAGTTGCTCCGGTAGCCCAGTCGCAGCCACCTGTGCCAGTCGCTCTTGGGTCCGTTGCTCGTCTGCCGCTACTTTTAGCCGCGGGGCCAGTTACTCCAGTAGTCCGGAGCGCTGTTTCGGTAGCCACTGTGCCTGTGTGCCTCCTGTTGCCCGTGTGTCTGCAGCTTCAGTCGTCGCCTCCTATCTCCTCTCCTCTTACAGTCTCGCCTCCTCCTCCTCACTTGCCCTCTGCGATAGCCTCTAGCTTTGCTTACATTTGTGAACTTTAAACTGTTGCTTCTTGAACTTGTGCTCAGAATGTGTGGTGATATTGTGATCCACCCTGAGCTTGCTCTGCTTTGCTTGCTCTGCTGATTACACCCCACTTTGGCTATGGGGGTGTGTCAGAATGTTATTCTCTAGCCTGTTGTGTGGTGCTCTATAGCGAGTACAACCCTTCTAGGGTTTGCTATTTGTATCCTCTTTTGCCTAAACTGTTTCTTGCCTAGCTAGGGTTTTTCTAGCTATGGCACCTACTTCTGCCTACTATCTTCACAAGGTTGAGGACACCGAAGTGAATCGCTTACCTTTGCACGACGACCACGCTCGACATTGGGACATGGCTACGGGGAAAAAAGGCCTGGTAAAAAAGAAACACAGGTGAGCAGATACATTGAAACGGTCAAAACAGTTTCTCACACTAAAAGCTCCTGGTGAAATGACGAGCTGAGCTTCGGAATAGGCGCCGGACACGCCAAACGATCTGAAATGACCGCCGCACAAAGTCGAAGGAAAGAAATAAAAAAGAAGAAAAAAAATGGAAAATACAAGTGGTATCATCTTCGAGTGAGTGACGGTTTAGGACTGCAGCGGGAGGGAATAACAGTCACAAAAGTGACAATCATCGAGCATTAACAGAGCGTTGACGAGAAAAGACGGGAACTCGAATCAGAAGAAAACAGCCGCGAAACAAATAAGGGGGTAGCAGGAAGAGTGTATCTAGCTACAAAACCTGCGGTTGGCTTACCAGAGAGACTGCCAGTCACAAACTTGGGACCTAAGGAGACTGCAGTCACAAACTTAGAGCTGGTCTATGACAAATGACGAGTTAGGAATGACGAGGTAGGACCTCCGCTGCTCGTAAAAACGACTAGGGGCGATGACTAGGGGGTAGCTAGAAGTGTGGCGACAAAACCAGCGACGCTGCCAGCGTGGCGTTGAAGATGCTGATTCGGCCATTTTGTGTCTCAGCAGCGGCAAAGCGACCTTTGCGACTGATTTGACTGTTCAATAAGGAGCGCTGGCTCAAGCCTGAGCAGCGATTGGCTGGAAAAGGATTTGGGGCGCACAGCAGTGCGCTGCACGACTATCGCGCTGATCTGCGCTGCTGTCAACTCGACAAAAAGTAGAGAAGTTGTTACAGCGTGTCAATTTCTCGAACAAGCAATACACAGTTTTCCAGCCAAAGACCGATCCACTGACGGGTTCCGTTTTATGCAACCCAATTTCGAAAGTCCAAAATGACAGAAACAAATTGTCACAATTTATAACAAATATATACAATATCTGATCATATACGACAAGAAGTCCACGCATGGTGATGAATATGAATGAATTGTTAATAGTTTCTGGAACAAACAAATCACTCAATCAATTCAACCTAGCCTTAAAATTCTGAATTCACAATATACGTACAACTGATTGATTGGTCAACGCATAAAAACATAATTTTCAACATGAACTGTTGTTAATATATGCCTTTAGATTTGTGAATGATCTACAAACCAGGTACTCTCACCTTTATATATAGTAGAGGCTACTGGTCAAAATAATCGAGAGTTGCAAATATAAACAAGACACTATATTGATGATCGGCATGTACCGTATAGTTCCGGCTAGAAGACCTGAGGGACTCTCTACAAATGCTGGAAATTGTGCTTGGGTGGACATTATGGCGGCAGCAATATTTTAAGACCCGCGGTAACCTATTTGTCAATTTCTATCTAATATTTAGGGTGTACGACTCAATTTGGGGTGGGGGGGTCTTATATTCGTAACGAATTTGCGAAAATTTCACGCGTGCGGCGCGTCAGATCTGTGTCAGAATTCGAGTCTGCCACCTGCCACCTCCTGACGCCTCGCCCTTCCTTCGCCTCCCTCCAGTGCTCTCCGGTTCGGCGCCTCCACTGGAGTGCCTCGCCCGCTGCTTCCACTCAGCACATCTCACCTACTCCAGGTACTGTAATGGCTGGACTTGCACAGGGGTTAAAACGCACCCCTGCAACCTCTCAACTTCCCCTGACCCTGTTTTGGCCCAGTGGTCAGGGGCACGGGTGTTATAGGTGCGGTCACCCTGCCGTTCTTGGCTCCTCCTGTTCGTAGACCGCTTATGGAATCAATCTTATCTATTGCTCTATAAGGTTCTCGCCCTCTTCCTTCCTTCCATAAACTTTATAAGTCAACGCCCTTGTTTAGCTTACGCTTTCTCTCATCCTTTTCCAGTGCAGCTAAGATATAGCATGGCCACTCTGAACATTCTCGTTTCATCTCTCCTTTCAAACCATTTCTCCTTGCATGGTACCAAGTCACTTCGTGTCCTGCAACTTCTCCTCTCGCTTCCCCCTTCTCCTAGCTAGACCTCATGATGCAGCCATCCGAATCAAGTACGGGCATCTTACCGGGCCAGCCACTTATCTGTACTATCGGCCATTCCAATCAGACATGGGAAGCGTTTGTCGATTTACTGCAACGAAACCGGGTTGTCCGGGTAATTGATGTGAGAACTCTACCAGGGTCGCGCCATAATTCACAGATCAATAAAGAGGCTCTCGAGACATACTTACCTTCAGTTCACCTCTCTTATACGCATCGTCCGGGCCTTGGTGGCCGGCGCAAAGCACGGGCCGATTCTCCCAACACCGGTTGGCACCATCTTTCTTTTTGAGGTTACGCGGATTACATGCAATCGTCCGAGTTTGCCGAGAATGTTCAATGGCTCGTGGACTTAGCACGTACTGAGCGTTGTCTCTTGATGTGCGCTGAAGCAGTGCCCTGGCGCTGCCATCGCTCGATGATTGGCGACGCGCTTCTTGTGCGGGGCATTCGGGTCGAAGATATTATTGGGCTGAAAGAACGTAAACCACACGTTCTTACCTCCTTCGCCCGCGTCGACGGGATGCAAATCACTTATCCGCCAACATGAGCTTTAGCCGGCATTTCCCTAGCAGTGGCAGCAGCAGTGGCGGCAGCAGCACCGCCGGCGGCGGCCGAGGGTTGAGATCAGGGGTGAGATGTTTCTCGCATGGCTGTATAAGGGGAGCTGCATAAGAAATGCTTGGCTGTTTGGGTTCAGGGTGTACAAGTACCTTTACAGAGGAAAGGGTATTGTTCGTATGATGGAGCTTGTAATGCACTTCTTCTACTGCTGCAAGAGAACTAGGTGTGCAATGAGGATCTGCTCTAGCAGATAGGAGGGTAGAGGGGTAGGAAAGGAAGTGATGATGGGGGTCAGGGAGATAATTGATGCTGTTTAGGAGAGGCTTGTAGGCAAGAAGTGTGGATGGAGTGGAGTGGAGGTGTGTGCAAGTTGGTGGCTGGGGAAGGCTTTATCTATGCACAGTTGAGGGAAGGCTACCATGGTTGTTCTTTGACCTCAGTTTGTGTTATAGTCACAGTAGGCTCCAATGTGCCTAAAACGAAAGAAGGAGTGCACAGTCGGATTCTGCACAGCAGCTTCAAACGTTCATATCGTTCTGGTCACAGCTTCAAAACACTTGATTCAACCTGGATCTGGAGCATCTTATTGTTGCCTACAATAGGCAATTTAGATCGCACGATTTGACCAAGTATTGACGACACAGCGTTGGTTTGAACGAACGGCACTATGGCAGCCACTATAGTCTTAGATCACAAGATAGGAAGAGTTACGAGTTGGGAATGACTCCCAGCTCCTACAAACCCCAAGAGCCGAGGTACAGTGATGTGGAACAGTGCCACACTGTCCCCAACCACGAAGGGTCTCGAAACTACCCTTCACTAGGGCCTACACCAAGTGAAATGTTACACTACACAAAGTAATGTAACTATCTTCAATATCTTGAGGTGTACCCTTTTGGCGAGCTTTGAAATCACTTGAGGCTTGACACCAAGGCTCGGGCTCTTCGTCACAAACTTATCATTGAGTTCTTGATGGGTCTGCTGCACACACCTGCGACACACCGAACGTTCGACACAGGACAAAATAGAAACCGCGCACGACAAAATAGAAACCGCGCGCGAGACACAAACGACCGCGTAACACGCGTCTAGCGATAACTCGCTATTGACTCGACACATACACTCGACATCATGACTCAACATTCACACACAATTATAAGCATGAAATATATATTATCCCATGCCCTCATACCATTCCATACACACACACACACACATGCACGCACACGGACAACAAGCCAAGTGCAAACCATAGGGTTGGACCAACAAACTCCCCCTTGGATTGTTGCCCTTAGGATATGTTGCTCTGTCAGTTCAGAGCCATCCCAGCCAGCTTGAAACACTTCCAATGCTGCTGCTCCACCAGCCTCTTGGTCATCATGTCAGCCGGCTGCCCCGTGGTCTTCACGTAGCTCAACTCAACTTCACCCGCACTTACCATGCTCCTCGTCCAATGCCACTTCACCCTCATATGCTTTGTGAGTCCATGCAACACAGGGTTCTTAGCAAGAGCAATGGCACCCTGGCTGTCACAATACAGTGGGGTAGGTCCTTGCTGCTCCTCCCCCAATTCAGCTAACAAACGCCGCTGCCACACAATCTCCCGTACGGCACGGAAGAGTGCCATGTACTCGGACTCCACCGAGCTCAAAGCTTGGTCAACCTGCTTCTTGCTCTCCCAAGCAGTTGGGCCTCCACCAACACAGCATATGAAGCCTCCCACACTTGTCATGTCCTCTTGTTCTGATGCATATGAAGCATCTGAGTAGGCGGTGAGGAACAAACGCCCGGGTTCAACACCATCCGCGCCCTTTTGGCGCCTTTGTGCCGCCGCCGAGTATTGCAGCCCAACGGTCGGTGTTTGGCCAAGGTACTTGGCCACCCTCATTCCAGCTGCTACCTGCTCCTCATTAGGGCATTGCACAACCCTAGCCAGCTGCCCGGTAGCAAACGCGACGTCCGGTCGGGTGTTTACCGCCGCATACATGAGGCTGCCCACCAACGAGTGAAATCGGCGCTTATCCTCTTCTCCAACGCTCTCCTCCTCTGGCCCTTTCACACACTTGAACCCAGAGGGAAAGGGAGTAGCCACATAACCTTCACTCTGGCCGAAGTTGGCAGCCAACACCTCCAGGTACTTCCGTTGGTGCACTCGCATGCTCCGCTTCTCCACGTCTCGTTCGATGTGGAGCCCAAGGTAGAAGTTCACGTCACCAAGGGACTTGCACTTGAACTTGTCATGCAGCTTCAGCATCACCTCCTTCACAAGGTCAGAGGAGGGTGAGAATATGAGAATGTCATCCACATAAACCACCATGAAGCTCCTCTGCTCCCCCTCGCCAAGCATGAACAAGGAGTGATCGGCCGTTGAGGGAGTGAAGCCGATCTCCTCCAACACTTCACGCAGCTTCATGTACCATTGCCTAGGGGCCTGCTTCAGCCCATAGAGAGCCTTCTTCAGCTTCCACACTCTGCCACTACCATCATCAAACCCCTCTGGCTGCGCCATAAAAATCTCCTCCTCAAGGATGCCGTTAAGGAATGCCGTCACAATGTCCATTTGCTTCACCACCCATCCTTTGATGGCGGCTCCCGCGAATAGGGTTCGCAGCGTCGTCGGCTTCACCACAGGGGCAAACAGCTCCTTGAAGTCCACCTTCTCCTTCTGCTGGTACCCCTTGGCTATAAGCCTAGACTTGTAACGCTCGATCTTGCCGTCGGCAACCGACTTGATTTTGAAGAGTCACTTGGACATTATCGCCGTACGCCCCTCCGGTAGCTCCACCAATTCAAACGTGTCATTCTCCTTGATGCTCTTCAGCTCACTCTCCATGGCCTTCTTCCACTCCTCAGCATCACTACTCTCCAAAGCCTCCTTGAGAGTTGCTGGTTCTCTCGGCATCTCCACCGGAGAGAAGAACGCGAAGGCACACTTCTCGTAGTCACTCTCCTCATCGTCTCCGACCATCATTACCGCTCCGGCCAGGGCTGTCTTGCCTTGCTTTCCAAGTGCATCATAGGCCAGCCTATTAGGGGGTTGAACTCTCCTCTTCCCCCTTCCTTCCTCCTCAGCTGCAGGGACTTGAAGGCCTTGGCGATGCTGCAGTGTGGCTCGATTCCGTGGAGCACTCGTGGTACGGGAAGGGAGTGACGGTGCACGCTCGCTCACTTGCTGCACCTCCTCCTCTTCTTCCTCTGCATCAGTGGCCTCCTCTCCCCCATTCACAAGGGAGGATTGCCTCGTGGTTGTGCTGCCGCTGCTCAGCTCCAAAGGCAGCTCCACATGCTCCAAACCGGAACTCTTCACCTCCCCAAACCGCACGCCTATCTTCACCTCATTCTCCGCCTTCCAATCCTTGTACATGAAGTTCTCCATGAACTTGCAGTCCCTGCTCACCAAGAACTTCTTGGTGAATGGGTCCCGAAGAAGCCATCCCTTGCTGTTTTGAGCCATGCCCAAGTGCACGGCCCACACAGCCTTGGCACCAAGCTTGTTGTGCCGAAGATGCTTAGGCACAAGCGCCATGCACATGCACCCGAACACCCGAAGCATATCCACCTTTGGCTTCCTTCCTAGCCACTCCACAAAGGGCACCCATTTGTCTGCTCCCACATGAGTTAAGGCTCTGTTCTTGGCCACACATGCGCTCCGCACCGCATCAGGCCAGAAATAGTCGGGTAGCCCGGTTTCAATGAACAACCCGCGTGCCGCCTCCGTGATTGTGCGGTTCGCTCGCTCAGCGATGCCGTTCATTGCAGGGGAGTATGGCATGGTGAGGGAGTGCCGAATACCATTCTTCTTCAGCCACAACCCAAACTCCTTGCTCAGGAACTCTCCCCCTCGATCGGTACGGATTGACTTGACTAGACGGTCTTGTTGCCGCTCCACCATCGGGAACCAATCCGCCTTCAACGTTTCAGCCACGTCGCTCTTCTTGGCCAGCATGTACACCCAAGTCATACGGGTGTAGACGTCTACAATAGTGAGGAAGTACTCAGCTCCAGCAGCTCCAAGCTTCAGGGGGCCCACCACGTCCATCACCACCTCATCAAGTGGTGCCTTAGCCGTTGCCTCCGAACTAGAGAATGGGAAACGGGTGAACTTGGCTTGCATGCACGTCGGGCAGCCAAGTACCTCATCGGGCTCCCCCTTCACACGTATGCCAGCAACCATCTCATTCTTCACTAGCTGCTGCAAGATGGGCAGGGCCACATGCCCCATGCGCCGATGCAAGGTGAGCCAATCACACTCCCCCGTAGCCGAAGTTGGATCGGAGAATGCCGCGCTCGCAATAGCGCCCCACATACTCTCTCCGTAGTCCTCCTCCGCTGCTGCCTCAGGGTTCTCCTCACCCTTTCGCTGCTCCTTGGTTGCTGCACCACTCTCCTTAGGTTCACTGAACTTGCTGGTCCCTCCAGGTTTGCTCTTCTTGAGCTCATTCTCCTTAGCGCGACAGTTCGCGCCATCGTCGCTACCAACCGCTCCATCCTTGGTGCTGATGCTTGCTGCCACTTGCCTCTCCTTAGGCATAGGGACCACTGGGATCTGCCACATCTCGTTGTAGACATCTCTGTCCTCATGAAGGTCCTGGAGAATTCGATCGCCAAACCTTGCGGTGTAGGTCTTGGCTCCCTTCGAGTTCGTGTCCATGCCGGCCTTTGCCAACCGCCGCACGGAAATCAGGTTAGCAGCAAGGCTGGGCACCCAAATCACGTTCTTGAGGCCCACCATCTTCCCATCAGCACCCTTGAACATGGCCAACCCCATGCCTTTCATCTCAGCTCGCTGCCCCAAAGCCGATGTGACATGCTTCACCGGTGACGGCTCGAGTTCGCTGAGCAAGTCCGGGCGAGGTGTCATGCTATAGGTAGCGCCACTATCAATCACCCAGTAGTCCAGGGGGTGTAGGATCACCTTCCCCACAGCTGCTGGCTCCTTAAAGCCTTCATCCTTCTCTGGACCAGCCGGTGCTTGCGTCGACACGAAGTAGAATAGACCCGGGTATCGATCGTCGCTCGGGTCCTTGTCGTTGTCTCCGCTCTTCATGTTTGCAGCTCCGCCACCGCGACCGCCACGGCCTCCACGGCCTCGTCCTCTCCCTCCTCCTGCTCCTCTACCCTCTTGGCCTTGAGCAGGGGTCAAACCATCAGGGAGTTTGTAGCAGTCGCGCCACATGTGTCCGCTCTTGTGGCAATAGTGACACTCGCCGTCGAATCGGCCGCGACCGCGTCCGTAGCTCTTGTCGTCGCTGCCGTAACCGCCACTCCCGCGGCCTCCGCCGAAGTTGCTGCCACCAAACCTTCCTCCCCCTCGTCCTCTGCCTCTTCCTCGACCATATCCACGGCCGATGCTCGCTGCCCCAGCGCCATCCGCACTCGCCAACTCACGGCGGCGGAAATCCTCTTGAAGGATAGCTCGCTTCACGTCTTAAAGCGAGAGGCGGGGCAAGTCACGATTAAGGTTGATGATGAGCGAGGACCATGACTCCGGGAGTAGGGCCAGCAACTTGGTCTTCTTTTGGAGCTCACTATAGTTCAAATCAGCTCCCTCAAGCCGCGTCAACAAGTCGAAGAGTTTCTGCACCCCTTCTTCAACCGCTTCATCCTCTTCAATTCGTAACGTCGCCATTTGCCGTTCCAACACCACAGCTACCGTCGCTGTTGCAGGAGCGTGTACACCCTTGAGAGCAGCCCATGCTTTTGGTCCCTTCTCTGGTTCACGCTAGAAAGGCTTGATGTGACGGATTTGGCTGCTCCCCAACGCTTGCCCAAGTAGGAGGTAGCCTTGTGCGCTCTTCAGCACCCACGGGCACTTCTCCGAGTCGTTCTCGGGACGCTTATCCGTTCCTTCCATCACCTCCAGCAGGTCATAGTGGTCAAATGTGTTCTCCATTCTGAAGGACCACTCAGCAAAGTTGTCACCATTGAACTTGTCAAGGCAAAACACTCTAGGCACATCCTTAGATGGGCCAACACTTGGTTGCACGGGCGCCATGGCTGAGTCACGGGGTTGGCCTTGAGCTTGGGCTTCTCCTCTGCCACCAGCACCTCTGCCACCCCTTTCCTCAGGTCCAGCCATTGTCGAAACTGCTCCAAGGGGCTCTGATACCACTTGTTATAGTCACAGTAGGCTCCAATGTGCCTAAAACGAAAGATGGAGTGCACAGTCGGATTCTGCACAGCGGCTTCAAACGTTCATATCGTTCTAGTCACAGCTTCAAATGACTTGATTCAACCTGGATCTGGAGCATCTTATTGTCGCCTACAATAGGCAATTTAGAGCGCACGATTTGACCAAGTATTGACGACACAGCGTTGGTTTGAACGAACGGCACTATGGCAGCCACTATAGTCTTAGATCACAAGATAGGAAGAGTTAGGAAGAGTTACGAGTTGGGAATGACTCCCAGCTCCTACAAACCCCAAGAGCCGAGGTACAGTGATGTGGAACAGTGCCACACTGTCCCCAACCACGAAGGTTCTCGAAACTACCCTTCACTAGGGCCTACACCAAGTGAAATGTTACACTACACAGTAATGTAACTATCTTCAATATCTTGAGGTGTACCCTTTTGGCGAGCTTTGAAATCACTTGAGGCTTGACACCAAGGCTCGGGCTCTTCATCACAAACTTATCCTTGAGTTCTTGATGGGTCTGCTGCACACACCTGCGACACACCGAACGTTCGACACAGGACAAAATAGAAGCCGCGCACGACAAAATAGAAACCGCGCGCGAGACACAAACGACCGCGTAACACGCGTCTAGCGATAACTCGCTATTGACTCGACACATACACTTGACATCATGACTCAACATTCACACACAATTATAAGCATGAAATATATATTATCCCATGCCCTCATACCATTCCATACACACACACACATGCACGCACACGGACAACAAGCCGAGTGCAAACCATAGGGTTGCACCAACCGTTTGCAACGGTGTGTAAAAGTATGTAGTTAGCAAAAAAACAGTTGCATGCTGGTGGTGAGGTTCAGTTACTGATCTTGCTGTTCTGACATTGGGTGCAGATAAAACACGCTCCACTTGAGTCTGCTGTTACATTCGTCAGTGCCTCTGTATAAACAAGAAGTTCCATCACACTTGATTTGTATCAAAACGTAGTAATGTACGCATGTGCAGCAGCTTCGTGGCTAGCTAGGCAGCAGGGCATGATCCATGGGGTGGGAGTGGGACCAGGCCCTCAGATTCACTTTTAGGGACGTTGATGCATCAGGTTCCCTGTGAAAAAAAGCCTGAATTTTCAGGGTTCCTAAAAAAAAAACCTGAATTTTCAGGGTTCCGAAAAACAAAAGCCTGAACTCTCAATCACATCATGCAATTGTGCAAGAGAGTAGCCTTTACGAACATGGTAGTAGAACCGAAAACCTTACCAATCGGTATCTACTTCGCTAACCACTAAGCCAGTTCATCGAGTCAACGATCAGTATTTTTTACAACAGATTTTATTATGCGGAAATGTTGGTTGACTTATTGTCTCCGGTGTTTTTTCGAGAAGGATCTGGAATGTGCATTCAATGTACACTTTGATAAAAGTCTGAAACATTATTGTTAGCTATGAAGTAAAGGCTGAAAAAATCAGTGTCACAAAAATCTCAACACTGAAAATTCAGTGTAGGTACACAGAACTAGGCTGAAAATAAGGAATTTCAGGGAAAATTTCCTGATATCGTAGGGCCTGAGTGGGACTGAGGGAAGAGGTGAAGCAGGAGTGGGCCTGTGCATGCATGGGAAAGGGTACAAGTCACACATACTGCTGCATCACCCACCTGTAAAGCTCTTTTCTTTACTAGCACACAGTAGGCAAGTACCGGATATCAAAAGCATCATATCACATTCAACTGCTTCACTAGGCATCGCAAACAATTTGCCCTCCACGATGCATGGCTAGGTCAGCGAGTTACAGCCATGTATTCTGTTCCAGCATACTGGAAAGCAACAGAATCCCAATCGCTCCTACCTTGTTACCACAGCCACACTCCACCCACTCAATGCGCCCTCATGGCTGGTTATTCGTGTCTCGGCTTCAGCTGCTGTATGCAGGGCTGACGTTTCAAAAAACGCCTCCCTGTTTTTTACCCGCAATTTTTTTTTCTACTCTGACGGCACTTCGGCCGC
The DNA here is from genome assembly GCA_948144175.1 of Closterium sp. NIES-65. Classification (NCBI taxonomy): domain Eukaryota; kingdom Viridiplantae; phylum Streptophyta; class Zygnematophyceae; order Desmidiales; family Closteriaceae; genus Closterium; species Closterium sp. NIES-65. Next base: position 1,483,924 of record CANXME010002420.1, read on the forward strand.
AAAGTGGCCACTCTGAGTTTGTTAAAAGAAATCAGGGTTGAAAAAAACACAACTCTGGTCCTTCAGTGTTGGGGAAATGACTTCAGAGTCGCGGTTTTTTTTTGTTTTTTCCTTCTGGTTTGTCGGTGAGCTTCAAGGGCGAGAAGGACTGTTGCAACATTGGCTCGATTTGGCGCAACTTTGCAAGTGCCAACTGGGCAACCTGCCACGCAGCTGAGCTGGCACAAAACACAAACCACCACTTGGCGCGCGAGAATGTGCCGGTGCCTCCGCAACATAAATTTTCAACCTATGAATCAGGAACAATTTATTTCAAGTGCTGTGGTTCGGAGAAATTTTCGATTTCAGCACCAAAAAGTGCGATACATTACTTGTGGCAAGATATCCTCTCCCAGCGATTCGCCGATTTGTTGTGCTATCCGCTAAGACATCACTATTGGGCTTCTTTTTCTAGCCCGCTTCAACGGTTAACCCACTGTGGGACACAATTCAACCTACGTGATACTGCCACATATAGAGTGTATTCAGATATCGCAGCAGGTGCTGTGTGCTTTGCTCACGTGTTGGCATTCGCTGCCACCTCGGAGGTGGGTGTATTGAAAGGAAATTTTGAGGAAGCTTCCTCCCGATAAACTCGCATGCAGGGACCATAGAACGCATACTCTGTAGTGACAGACTCCAGAAATGACTAACACTTAGGCCTATTACACAGAATCAGGGGCCATACAACAATAACTCTGAGGCTCTCAGTGATGAAAATTTGACTACTCTGGAATTTCATTTTTCACAAACTCGATGGTCTGATCCGTCAGACTAATCAGACTATTTACTCTGATAGCATCAGCCATGGCTGTATGGCTTACCCCTCCGAGCTTAACAAGATTATGCTGCAAATGAGTGAAGGGAAAGCATGTGTGAGGGGCACACACGAGAGGGAAGGGACTGAGGAAAGCGAAAAGCATAGAAATGACAGTGCAAAGTGATGTGAGGTATGCAGTGAGCCAAAGAGGCCTGGAAAATGAGGGACGAGGTATGGGACTAGGTGTTTGAAACTGTGGTATCTAAGCCGGATCCTTCAAGATTGCCGACCTTGCTGGCCTTGCTGACCTTGCTGATTGTGTAATACCCACTAAACAGGGTCCTCCCTACACACCTGATATCTTTGGCTCAAGGAAAGCAAGGCAATGAGAGCAACTCCTGCAAGGCTGCTGGTGCAGCTGCTATTGCTGTCCTTGCTGATGCGATCGCTAGTCAGCACTAGCTGTCCACTCTCTCACCCCCATACGAAGCCCCACATTTTCTCAGTTTTCACAATTGGCTCACGAGTTGCAACAACAGATGCAGCACATCTCATCATGCCAACCATGACGCTCAACCCCGCCCACAGAAAACCACCCCCATGTACATTCACCTCAAGGCCCTCTCTGCTACAGCAACAGAGAGAAGAGACGTTACCTTATTGACACTCAGAGCAGATTTTTAGGAGCCTAAAAAGGGTAGAACCTGGCCTGGTCGGAGCTGATTCAGGTGCATGTGTTGAGAGATGGAGGGGAAGGAATGGGGAGGGGGCGGGGAGGAAAGTGGAGGGGAAGGGGAGAAAATGGGGAGAGAAAGGGGAGCAACATGGGAGGGGGAGGGGAAGGAAAGGGGAGAGGAAGGGGGGGGGAAAGGGAGGGAAAGAGGACAAGAGGAGGAGAGGAAGGTGGTCGTTGCTTGGTGTATGAAATGAAAGAAGGGTATCTCCCACTCAACCATGCACTGGTGCCATGTGGCACCACGCATGCCATGCACATGATCCACACATCATGCACATGATGCACATGCCATGCACATGATGCACATACCATGCATATGATGCACACACCATGCACATGATGCACACACCATGCACACGATGCACACACCATGCACATGATGCACACACCATGCACATGATGCACACACCACCATGCACACAACATGCACATGCACGCATCGCGGCCACCATCCACCCATCCACCTGGCTCACACTATTGGGGGTGCGCATCTTAAACAGTCCTTTGTGCCTCACATTCCTCAAAAAGTTGCTCTGCGTGCCGCCTCTGCTGCCCCCTTGGCTCGCCTCAGCTGCTCTTCCTACCTTAGTGCCTCCACACAGTCCCTCAGCGCTAACGCGCATGAACTGATCAGGAGAGGGAAGAGGGGAGGTGGGAAGTGTCAAACTATAATAGTTTTAGTTTGTTAGTTTAGTCTAGGTTTTACACTGAGTTATGCTGTAGAGGGTATTACCCCCGTAGGGTTTGCTATATGCTCCCTTGTACTGCTTGTTTCTACCCATTCATTCACTAGTTGTTATGACATGGTATAGAGCGATAAGATCCTATGGGCCCACTGCCCCGCACCCTGACCTAGCCCATAGCGCCTAGTCACCAGTAGCACCCCCCCCCCGTCGATCGCGTCAGCCCGCTAGCCCCGCCCGTCATCCATCACGACCTAGAACGGCCCCCGCTGGCCCACTAGATCGCGCGAGGAAAGGACCCCCGCGGGTCCCCCCCATGTCACGACCTAGAACGCCCCTCGCGGGCCCGTCAGGTCGCGCCCCCGTCGCCCCCCGACCCCTCCCCGTCACCCCCCGTCCCCTCCCCGTCGCGCCCTTGTCGCCTCCAGTCCCCTTCCCGTCACATTCCCATCACCTCCCGTCCCATCCCTGTTGCATCTCCGTAACCTCCCGTCCCCTCCCCGTCACGTCCCCGTAACATCCCGTCCCCTCCTCGTCGCGTCCCCGTCGCCCTCCGCGTCGCGTCCCCGTCGCCCTCCACGTCACGTCCTCATCACCTCCCATCCCCTCCCCGTCGCGTCCCCGTCGCCCTTCACGTCGCGTCCCCGTCGCCCTCGGGCTCGCGTCCCTGCCCCCATCCCGTTGCCTCCCCGCACCCTGTGCCCGCAGCTCCACCTGAAACCAGCCGCTAGAGACACCACCGCGCTAGCAGCGCCAGCAACTGCTAGGAACGCCCCAGCAGTGCCAGCAGCTACTAGAACGCGCCAGCAGCCCCACCTGTCCCGCCCCACCCTGGGCCCACCGGCCCATTTTGTACCCAATGCCCAAAACTGCCCAGAACCGCCCAGAACCGCCCAGGACCGCCCAGAACCGGCCAGAACCGTCCAGAACCGTCCAAAACCGTCCAAGACCAACCAAAACCGCCCTAACCCGCCCTGAACCGCCCATAACCGCCCAGGACCGCCCAGAACCGGCTAGAACCGTCCAAAACCGTCCAGAACCGCCCATAACCGCCCAGAACCGCCCAGAACCGCTCCCCACCGCTCTAGACCTACCAGAACCAGCAGCAGCTTGGACTGCCGCCAGAACTAGCAGCAGCATAGGCTGCCCCCAGCGGAACCAGCAGCAGCATTGACTGCCCCCAGCATCACCAACAGCAGCATAGGCTGCCCCCAGCAGAACCAGCAGTAGCATAGGTTGTAGCCAGCAGCCGCTCCTAGCCGCTCCCCACCACGCTCGGCCGTCTCTAGCGCCTACCGTGGCGTGTGCTAGAGTTCTGCAGCAGCAGCAGGGTCAGCCGCAGCGACAGCAGCTACAGTACTCCCGATAGTGGGGACCTAAGGGTCCTCGGAGTACCGGCCGGAGCAGCGGCTTAGCCAGTAGTGGGCGTGATGTTGGTCCCTACGGGTACCGTATCCTGACTGGCCCGCGTGCTGGCACCACCTGCTGGAGTCCTGACCACTCTGCGTCCCGCTGCTACCATCGCCTCGACGACCTCCACCGTGAGCGTTTTGGTCCTCACGCTATTACACCGCACTGGCCCTCGCGTCTTCGTTAGCGCACCCCTGCACCAGTTGAGTCTCACCTACCTGGTCTAGGACCTTTCCCGACTGCACGAGAAGAGACCTGCGTTTCCAGTCTTGGTGCGTGTGTTGTTTCCAGTCCAGGCGCCTCTAAGGGTCTTTGTGTAGGAGCTACAGCTACCATTAGTCTAGTACCAGCCTTTGTCGCTAGCTCGGGTGCGACCTCACAGCCTGCACACCTTTCCTTCACCTAAGCCTCTGGAGCGTCCAGCTATTTCTTTCGCGACTGTACTGGCCTCACGCCACTGCACACTCCCGTCACTGTCGCATTGGCTGACCCCTCCGTGGGACCTATCGTTGCCCACAGCACCATCACCCTCCCGTGTCCGGCAGCTCCTTTTGGGTTTCTGACAGGTTACTACACCCCCTCATTCTCCAGGAATCTGGTGGGTGTCAGTCACCTCGACGACCTAGGTGTAGTCACTATTTTCCTACAAGACGAGCCTATTGCCTCCTGCACAGTCGGTGTCACTGGGGCGCCTCTGGCCATTTTCAACAGGGAGCCGGGCTCTGGTCTGTACTCACTACACACTGGGTCCCACCACACTGGGTCAGGTCAGGTCAGGTCAGGTCAGGTAGCTGCTGTATCGTGTGACTGCCGGTCCCTCACCCAACCGTCGGTACTCTGGCACCACCGTCTAGGTCACCTGTTGTTCCCACGTCTCCGGAGGAAGGTACGTCACCATCTGGTCTCAGGTCTCCCAGAGTCGCTTGCCCTGCTTTCTCGCTCACTTGCGCCACCGTGCACTCCTTGCGTTGAGGGTCGACAGCACGCTGCCCCTCACTCCTCCTCGCTCCCCCCCCACCACGGCTCCCTTCCAGACCCTGCACTTGGACGTCTGGGGCTCCTCCCCGGACCTTGGCCCACGACAGGAGCTACTTCTTGATTGTGGTGGACGACTACTCTCGCTACACCACGGTTTTCCCCTTGCGACGGAATGCCGACATGCCTACCGCCGTGGCTACTAGCGTGGGGTGGCGCCCAAAGCCTGTGTGGGCTTCGCCTACACTCGGACCGTGGTGGTGAGTTTTCTTCCACTTGCCAGGAGACGTTCTGTCAGGGTCGAGGGATCATCCAGTCTTACACACTACCAGCCTCGCCGCAGAAGAACGGATTAGCCGAGCGTCACATTGGCCTGGTCATGGAGGTTGCCCGGACCTCCATGTGCCATGTCACTGCCCCCCAGTTCCTGTGGCCTCAGGCAGTCCGCTACGCCACGCAACAGCTGAACCTGTGGCCGAGTGACGACGGCCATGGGTAACGCTGGTCTTCCTTTGGACAGATTTTCCGAGCGTATCAGCTGACTTCTGCGTCTGGGGTTCTCTGGCTCACGTTCGCACCCCTGGAGCGAACAAGTTGTCTTCACGCACTCGTGCCTGCGTCTTTCTTGGCTTCCCTTTGGACGCCGCCGGCTGGGTATTCTACGACCCACTCACCTACAAGTTCTTCAGTTCCCAGAACGTCACGTTTGACGAGTCTGTGTGGTACTAAAGGAGTCGCCTGCACCGAAGTAGTGAGGTCTTTCCCCGCCAGCTGTTCCTCACCCTTGAGCACCCCCCAGTCGCCCTGGTAGCCCCCCCCTCCTCCTTCGCGTCTTGCCCTGTCAGGTGTGTCGCACGTCACTCCGCAGTCGCCCCCCCCGCAGTGTCCAGGCCCTGTCGTGTCTGGGGGTGCGGGAGGTGCAGTTGCGGAGGGTGAGGGTGCTGGGGCTGCTGGAGCTGGTGGTTTTGGTTCTGGGGGTGCAGGGGGTGTGAGCGTAGAGGTTACTCTAGTGGAGAGCACGGCAGCCTCGACTCGGCAGCCTCGCCCCGCGTCACCCCTGACTTCCCGTCCGTCCTGCAGTTCCCTCCTCGTTCTTCTCTATAGCCGCTTGCTATGGAGCCTGGGGTTGTTCCTGCGGGAGGTACGGGAGGCACCGAGGGTGTCGGTAGTGAAGGTGCTGGTTCTCGGGGTGCTGGAGTTGGAATCACTGGCACTGTGGCGCCTACACTGTGCACTGTACGTTTCCTGACCCGTGAGCAGCATCTCCTCCGGTTGGAGAGGGAGGAGCGTGAGCGGTTTGAGAAAGCACGGCAGTAGCAACAGCAGCAGGAGCAGTCTTAGTCACAGGTGCAGGAGAGCATAGAGGAGGATTCACCGCTGCAGCAGGTGAGGGTAGAGCACGAGTCCTGGTCGCAGCAGGAGTTGCAGTTACAGTCGTAGCAGGAGATAGTAGAGGAGGAGTCACGAGTGCAGCACCAGGTGCAGTTGCAATCGCAGGAGGAGAGCGTAGAGGAGGAGCCACCACCGCAACAGGAGAGGGTAGAGCACGCGTCCCGCCCGCAGCAGCAGGTGCAGTTGCAGACACAGCAGGAGAGAGTAGAGGAGGAGTCATGGCTGCAGCAGGAGAGGGTAGCGTAGGAGTCCCGATCGCAGCAGGAGGTGCAGCAGCAGCCGTAGTATGAGAGGGCAGAGGAGGAGCCACAGGAGCAGCAGCAAGGGCAGGTGCTGTCGCAGCGATCCCAGGGGAGGCGGAGCAGCAGCAACAGCGCGACTTGCCTATCCGTGCACCTGCACGCTTGGTTCGTGGTCGTCTACCGTCCCCTCCTGTTCCTCCTGTCGGGTCCCTTTCCTTGTACCCGTGGACTCGTCGTTCTCCCCTCAGTCGTGCTGTGTCTCTAGAGCCTCGTCGGTCCCGTTACTGTGCGAACGGGCCGTTTCACCTTGTTCTCTGCTCTCGTGTTCCACCTCCTCCTATCCTTCCACAGCCTCCTGAGTCGTCCCTTACTGTTTTTCACGACCCGTTGTCTGACTGCATCCGTGCCTCCCGTCCTGTCGTGTCCCGTGTTTTGTCCTCGTTGGTCACTCATCCGACTGCCCCCCCGTTGTCTGTCTCAGCTCTTGTTACCACTGTCGCTGGCTTTGCCTCTTCCCACCGCCTTGACTACGCCGCTCATCTGGTGAGTGGCCCTACTCGTTCTCCGTCCTCTAGGGGTGCTCTTGTCTTTCTCCTGGAGGTCTTGGAGGATAGGCAGTTCGAGCTTGGTTTCCTTGAGGCCGCTGCTCCTCATCTCTATGCCATGCTGCTTGCCCCTGAGGAGGATCAAACGCCCTTGGCATCCCGATCCCTCGCACTCACGCCAATGCGGTCTCGGGACCCTTGGCTTCATACTGGATAGCAGCTGAGGAGGCAGATATGGCATCTTATAGGTCCACAGGCACCTACCCGACGTCGTCCACCACCTGGGGCGAACGTTGTTAGTGATATGTGGCTCTACAAGGTGAAGCGACCTCCTGGATCACCACCGGTGTTCAAAGCGCGCTATGTGGCAAGAGGCTTCAGTCAGCACGAGGGGATTGACTTCTTCCAGACCTTCACTCCCACCTCGAAGATGACCACTCTTCGGGTGTTGCTGCATATAGCAGCTCAGCACGACTACGAGTTGCACTCCTTTGACTTCTCCACAACGTTCCTACAAGGGAGTCTGCACGAGCAAATCTGGTTGCGTCGTCCGCCTGTGTCGACCAGTCTACGGCCTACGCCAGGCTCCCTGCGAGTGGCACGAGATGCCACGTACGACTCTTGCAATGCTTGTCTTCTTTCCGTCGTCTGCTGACCTGTCGCTGTTCGTCCGCCGTGGCTCGACCCCGTTCTTTGTTCTGGTCTACGTTGACGACCTGGTCTTCGCCACTCCCAACCGATATGCACAGGCCTCCGTGAAGGAGGAACTACAGAGGAGACACACTTGCACTGACCTTGGTGAGCTGCAGCGCTATCTTGGTCTGCAGATCACCAGGGACAGGGCAGCTCGCACCATTACGCTGACGCAGCTGCATATGGTCGAGCAAATCTTTACGCGGTTTCGCTTCGTGTTCTCCAAGGTACAGCCAACCCCTCTTGCTGTGGATCATGGGCTCACGGCTCCACCTTTGGACGAGCCATTTGAGTCCAGTGGTCCATATCCTGAGCTGGTGGGTTGTCTCATGCACCTGATGACCTGTACTCACCCAGACCTAACTTACCCTCTTAGCATCCTTGCGCACTTTGGCCATGGCCGAGGTGTACGCTGCGCTGGCTGTCTTTCCCCCTTACTAACCTCGGTGAGAGGCCTCGCTCTCCCCCAGTCTTGTTTGCCGACAGCAGGTCTGCTATCTTGTTGTGCGAGGAGCCCCGACTGGTTGGGAAGGCGAAGCACATCTAGCTTCGTTACATCCTTCTGTGAGAGTTGCAGCAGCGTGGCCAGGCACTTGTGCGACGTGTGGACAGGCCTTGTGGCCCCTTGGTCCTATAGAGATGCTTGTCATGTACGTCTTGTACTCTTGTATTTCTTACATCTGCTATATCATTGCGTGTGGACTGGCCTTGTGGCCCCTTGCTTGTTCTCGGACTGTGTGGTGATCTTGAGATCCACCCCGAGAGTTGCTTTGTTCTTGTGAACTGGTCTTGTGACCGCTGCTTGTTCTTGCTGACGGGTCCTGTAACCCTTGCGCTTGCTTTTTACGGGACTACCGTCACCTAGACTATGGGGGTGTGTCAAACTATAATTGTTAGGTTAGTCTAGGTGTTATACTGAGTTATGCTGTAGAGGGTATAACCCCCTTAGGGTTTGTTATATGCTCCCTCAGTACCACTTGTTTCTACTCATTCATTCATTAGTTGTTACTTTGACAAGAAGGAAGAACTTGCAGGAGAAATGAAGGGGGCCGCAAGCAAGGCATCAAGGGACATAGGCATGAGTAACGAACAGATTGTGGCCGGATGGGACATTAAGGGACATTAGCTGCACTAAGGGGCATTAGCCGCGAGTGGGAGAGGGAGAAGGATGGGGAGGAAAGATGGGAAGGGGGAGGAGATGGGGGAGTGGAAAAGGTAAAATGGCAAGGGCAGCAATGGAGGCAGGCACGGGAGGCTATCAGCTTCGGATGAAGAGCGGAGGGGGAAGGGATCATAAACAATCACCCCACTACCCCATACACGTGATATGTCATGTAAACAACACATTGTAAGTGGCCACAGAATCTACATGGCACTTTTTCCAGCCTGACCTGGAATGGGTTGGCTTGCTGGACAGGTAGGCTAAGCTCGGCTGACTCAATGTCGGCCAGAAGTTTAGAGAATATCAGCCCCGCCCAGCACACGACCCTGGCCATGCTTTCTCATGCCTAGAGTCCCATACAGTACATGTTTTGAGCTCCCTCCGTCGTTTCCTGCACGTCCAAGCCACCACCACCTCGCTCTCTGCCGCCTCTTGCCCTGCCCACACCCATTTCTCCCCATAGCCTTCCTCGTCTCTCTGAAAATTGGGGGCAAGCGCATGTGAGACGCACCTGAAAGCCATGGCGTGCTGGAAGGCCGATGTGGAAATTGGAGTGGTAGCTGAGGAGCAGGAGTGCGGCCAGGATGCAGTGCAGGAGTTGGTGGGTCATGGTGTACGTATACCAATATCGGCTCCTGGTGTACGGGAAATGATGACCGGCGGTAAGAGGTGTTGGTGGGAGGGATGAAGCAAAGGGAAGACGGATGGAGAAGAAGCTTAGATTGAGGGGAGGGAGACGGGCTGGGAAAATGAGGTGGTGAAGGGATAAAGAGGGGGGGGGTTGAGGGTGAGAAACAGGAAACGGGTAAAGTGAGAAATGGCAAGGTGGGGGGGAGGCAGGGGGGGTTGGGTAGAGAGGGAGGGGAGGGGACGCAAATGGGGATGGGGAGGGGCAAGGCAAATCGCCTTGAATCTGTCATAGATGCCCAAGTCCTGCATCGTTTCTTGATAAAAATTCTCGGATCTCCCATGGATACCCTTGAATAGCACGTACTCCTGCAGGGCCACATGCAGCCTGCCCACTGCGTTGCTTGCCCACCGCACCACACCACTAGAACCACGCCACCACCATGTGCTTCGTTATAAGCTGACTTGATACACTCTGCTGTTGTGCCAGCTTGCGCCTACGACTGCGACTGCATCTGTGGCTCTCCCATGGGCAGGTGCTGTTGGTGAGGGCAGGTGCTGTTGGTGTGGGCAGAAGAAGCGTGCGAGGGGGAGAGAGGAGGTAAGACCATACTGACAAGCGACGAGAGGGATTCTCTGATGGCAATGAGCAGGAAAGCAGTGCTTCATTGTTGTGCTTGCTAGATTCATAGCGTGAGATGTTGCATCGCAGAACAAGGGTCTCGTTACCATGGTCTGGTTACCATCTACATTGCATGGCAATAGCCGTTACCTCGGTCGTCTCGCCAGCCTCATGCCCATCTCGGCTGCGGCGACCTCAACCCCCTCTATTTGTCAGCGAATCTATACCCACTGATGTAACTTCAACGCAGCTTTGACCTGGATAACGGATCGGGAACAACTAGACAAAGCAAGAAACCAAAACATTGATTTTGTCAATGCAGCGCCTTCCTGCTGCCCGCCTCCACCCAATCCCCCACTGACCGACATCACCGCCACTGCTGCTGCTCCTATGCTGCGAGGCTGCATGGCGTAGAGATGAGATGCGCCCCTTATGGTGAGTGCATACATGTACACAGGGCCGGTGCTGTTGATGTGGGAAGGAAAACGGAGCAGGGGGGGTAAAAGGGGACCGTGGGAAGGGAAAAGAGCAGAGGCTAAGGAAGGAGGGATTGACAAAAAGCTGATGATAGCATTGCACGCGGGAAAGCAATGCTCATACTCAGTCAGCCTTTCAAAAAAGCAGACGCAACATACTGTGCGCGTATGGGCTGGGCGTAGGTGCTGAGGGAGGGAGGCAGGGTTTGCGGCAATGATGGGATGGAAGTGGCAGAGAATCAAGAGGAAACATTCAAATCGCTCCATCATCATTCTTTTGAGCTGGGAGACGGTGCCGTCACGTCCTGCCCGCCTTCTCATATTTTTTGGAACATGACGGGGATGGGGAGCTGCCCTATCCACACGTCAGTAGCCATCACTCACTCTGATTTCCTTCAACCCTCCCCCATATCCGTTGTCCCTGCCACCGCCGCTTCCCCCTTCCGTCACCTACACGTCCGGTCAAGACTCCGCCAATCCGCGGGGAAGTTCCATTTGGTTGCGCGTGGGCGGACCTTCAAACAGCGTGTGGAACTGCACATCCGCATTCACCCCTTCCGCTCCTTGCTGCGCCCACAACCGTCATGCGCTTGGGCATAGCATTACAGATGTCGTCAGCTGAACAGCTGTCAGCTGAGACCATCAGCTGAACAGCCATCACCTGAGACCGTCAGCTGAACAGCCATCACCTGAGACCGTCAGCTGAACAGCCGTCACCTGAGGCCGTCAGCTGAACAACCGTCACCTGAGGCCGTCAGCTGAACAACCGTCACCTGAGGCCGTCAGCTGAACAGCCGTCACCTAAGGCCGTCAGCTTCGGACTGCACGTGCATTCATTCCACCATGACGCAGCCATTCACCACCCAAATCGCAAGTTGGGGGAGTCGGTGATTCGGGTTTGGACAGAACCAAGGTGGCTGGAATGGCCAGAATCATCATTGCAAGCCCAAAGACCTTCGCGATGTGTTTCAATGTGTCTTTGTGAAGTCCTAATGTCTTTGTGAGCCACATGAAGCTTTGTTTGTGTGTTTACTCTGGCCCACCATTGCCCCCAAGTTCATATGATATATTTGCATCCCTTTCACCTCCTCCTACTTGCCGCTTGCCTTGTTCCCCCCCCTTGCCGCACCTGCAATGTCTGTTGTTTGAACATGTGGTACGTGATATGGGGATCCCATTACTTGTTGTCAAAACGCAGCATTGGATTGACAACAGAAGTATTGTGGCTATCACATTGTAGGCTACACCTACAAACAGCCAGGAAACGGCCCCTTGCGTGAGCTCCTCCCCTTGCTTGAGCTCCCCTGTATACGTCTGCGTACATCACCATTGTCAAGGCGATTCCCCTCTGGCGTAAAGAGAGTTGTCAGCTTGGTCTGTGCAGTTAGCTGCTGCAACCCATCATCCGTGACCGCTGTGCCATACAACCAAAGAATCTCAAGCCCTGTCAGCCTCCCCACATGCACCATTCTGGCATTTGTCACACCCTCGCATTCACAAAGCCCCAGTGCTTTGAGAGACGAAAAGCGTGTCAAGTGTGGCAATCTCGCATTGGTCACCTTGGTATAATGGAGATAGAGCTCATTGAGCCTGGTCAAAGACCCAATGCCATCCAAGGCACTGTCTGAAACGCATGTTAGTTTAAGGTCTATAGTATCCAGTCGTGGCAGCCTGTAGAGGTGCTTGATGCCCTCTGCACTGAAGCGTGAGCTATGTTGCAAGTCAATGCTCTTCAATTGTGTCATTGTGGACACGTGGCCGAGGATGGTGTCTGAGAGGCCGTGGAGATCCGATAGACCTAGATCAGTTCCTCGTGATGCTGACTTGATTTGTTGGAGGTGACACAACAAGGAGTGACCATCTTGGCAGTAGCAAACAAGGCATGTCTTGTCAAATAGCTCACGCGGAACTCACCTCTCACGCCATCTTCTAGTCGCCTTCATTTTGCCAATTTGACTGCTCAACGTTCACCCATTTCCTACAGGCTGAAAAATCCTCCATGGCACATGGCCAACTCAGCTGCTGTACCTCCCTCCTCCTCTCCTCCTTCTCCCTTGCCAACTCCGCGCACAGTGCAGCCACAACCTTTCCAGCTTCCGCACATAGCTCTTTCAAATCCGCTTCACTTTGTCTTTCAGCCATACCCAGCTGCTCTTCCATCACATCCTTGTGTTCATCCAGCCCTTGCTTCACCCCAGCTAGCCCTTCTTTCACTGCAGCCAGCTCCCCTTGGGTGGCGGCCAACTCCCTCCTCGTTTCTTCCAGCTGCACGCAAAGCGCCCTCATTCTCGCCCCCATCTCACCTTTCACTAGAACCAACCCCCCTTTCACTGCATTCATCTCATCTTTCACTGCAACTAACCCCCCTTTCACTGTAGTCATCTCATCTTTCACTGCAACCAACCCCTCTTTCACTGTAGTCATCTCATATTTCAGTAAACCAACCCCCTTTTCACTGCATTCATCTCATCTTTCACTGCAACCAACCCCCCTTTCATTGCAGTCATCTCATCTTTTACTGCAACCAACCCCCCTTTCACTGCATTCATCTCATCTTTCACTGTAGCCAACCCCCCTTTCACTGCAGTAACCTCCCCTTTGGCTTCAGCCAATCCTATCCTTGTCTCTTCTAGCTGCACGCCAAGCGCTCTCATTCTCATCTCCATCCCCTCTTTCAACTCGAGTGTTCCGCCCATCCTCGCTATGGCAAACCTGACAGCGTCACCCACATCCTGCATCCCAAATCTGGCAAACATTTTAACATCGGCAGCAAAAGGGTGGGAGCATATGGGTAGGCATGGCAGTAGGCAAGGAAAGTCGAAGACGGAGAGGTTAGGATGGCTCCACATGAATTATTGGGGCAATATGAAGAATTCAGGATAAAAAATGGTGGAAACGAGCAAACATAGCATTTCATCAGGCATAATGATGCAAGCGAAGGTGCATCAAAGAGGAAACAGGAACCAGATATGGAAGATTTACAGGAAAGGCTTACAGGTGCGAAGGCAAGAACATGGGCGGAAGAGGTTTAGGAAGTACAAGGACACAGGGAGAACGATTTGTGGGTAGAAAGTAAGACGCATGGGCATCTGATGCAGGCATAAGGTCAATACTGAAACTAGATACAAAGCACACTCAAGTCTACACTGGCACATATTTCTTGTTTATTGGGTGGGTGTGAAGTGATCTCACTAACACATGACAGGAGGACCAGATTGAGCGATGGGGAGGTTCGACATGCTCACATGTGGCTGTGGAGCAGAGAGAAGTTTCCACATGGCTACATCATCGTCAAGGCAAGAAAGGGAGTCGAAGAGAGAGAAGGATGAGAGACGGGAGAGGGACGTGCAGCAGCAAGGGAAACATGAGTGAGAACACGAAAGATTCAAATAACAGAGATGAGAAAGCATGAGGAGCAGGGCTCTGAATATCAGACGAATTTCGTCTGATGGTCTGATTTTCAGATACGATTTTTAGTGTTCGTATGATTTTTCAGACCAGTAATTTATGTTCATATGATCTCTCAGATAAAGCATTTTGGTTCATCTAAAAAATAAGACTAAGTGCTTTTAAATCGTCTGAGTACTCAGACAGCAAGTATGTTTCAGTCTGAAACAGACAAGTACCGAAGCGGGATGGCAGCTGGAGTACCAAGCCAGATGTGGTGAGTTTTCGCTTGATATGGGTCAATCCTTTGCTAGTTTCACGTTGTAGTACGGGGCTGGGTTCAATTCCTGTTGCTTAAAGACAGTTGTGGCGGTGCATTCTGTGTAAACTCCTGGAAATCCGGGGGAATCTTTGTTAGGAAAGATTCGGTTTCAGTGTAGCTCTATCATTGCCTGGTCTAGTCAGGGAAAAAAATCGCGTACACTATTTTCCGAAGGGTGAAAAAAAAACACTCTTTTCGAGAAACGTTAACAATCCGGTTATAGTACTGGATCAAGGTAAGCAAAAGAGATGGCTAATAAAAAGGGTATTTTACCCCGTTATTCTAGGCCCTGGTTCTACACTTGTCTAGACATTTTCCTATGGCTCAATCTCAGTTGAAGAGTAATATAGCATTTAGAGACAGAATAAACATATATACCATACCTACCTAATCACTAAACAAATACCTAAATTTCTAGTTTCGAGCTAAATAGCACACACCCAAAGTCAGGACTCTTTGGTTGGCTATAATTGCAGCCACTTATTGATGGTGTCGCTAAACATGAATGAGTTGGCACCGGTCCGTGAGCCATAAGACCTTTCAGACTCCCTCCCACCATCTCCAGAAAACATTCAGTTCTTTGTTGCTTGCACTCTCTTCTTTCGCGACACTCTCCCACTCATCCTCCTTGTCGGGACAGTGTTTGTCAATAAGGGTACTGAGGCAGTATGCCACATCCTTCATGGTGGGTTGCCTTGTGCCGGGAGACTTGATGCAGTCCAAAGCCAGGTCTAGAAAATCCACTATGGCCTCATCACTTACTAGCGGCATCTTGCCATCCCTCAACTCCTCCACCTCATATGCCTTCACCAGCTTCATTGCCTGGAGGGCATACACACAAGCAAGGATGATGATGGTAGAAGAGGTGCAATGCAGCATGAAAGCCGGTGGAAGGCAGCATGAAAGGGAATGATGGATAAACTTGCGACCTTAAAATGATGAACGGGGTTCGCTTTTATGGGCATAGCCATTGCATTTTTATGCATTTTTTGAGTTGGATAAGAAATTTGGGTTTCATACTAGATGCTCATACCCATTTTTTAATGTGCATTTCCGTGTCGACTAGCGGTGACTTTCCACTCAGCAACTAAAGAAGCATGATTCCAAAGCTGCAAGCAATAATGCAAATGGACAGAGAGGAGAAAAAAATGAAAGATATGAGGTAGAGATAGCAGCACCCACTACAGTTACAATTCAACACACCGACAGGTTATATTAAAAGAGGTACACAAGTTTATTGTGCTATGCAACTGAACAAATCTGTAGACCTGAAGACATCACTCTTTGCAGTAATGACGTGAGGTACAGGGCACAAGTATTTAACATAAACTGGAACACAAGAAACCGAAACAAGTTCAGCGTGTTGTGCGTGCGAACCTGAACACGTCACTCTTTGAAGTCATGATGCTTGTGCGGTTGTAGTCCAGATCCACGTAGCCCGGAGTGCCGATCACTCGTGTGGCATCAGCATCGCCGTGAGAGAGGCGCTTGAGCAGCCCAAAGTCAGCCACCTTGGCGTGCATGTCAGCAGTCACGAGGATGTTGGCCGGCTTGATGTCGCGGTGAACGATGGTTGTGTCGAACCCATGCAGGTACGCCAGGCCCTCTGCTGTTCCCAGTACTATGCGCAGCCTCTGGCGCATAGAGAGCGGACCTAGGGCACGAAACACGTGTATGGAGGAGAATATGCAGTTATATGAGAGACGGTGTCATGCTTTGTGCAAAACAAAGAAATGTGTATATATGCAAGCAGTCGTGCCAGTGCAACTCACGCGAGCAGAAACAAAAACCAATGCAACCATTTCACCATCGTGCCAGTGCAACTCACGCCAGCCAGCTCAACTCACGCTTGGAGGCATGGATGGGGTACTGGAGGTCCCTGTTGCCTATGAACTCGTACACGAGGATCTGTTCGTGCCTGCCCGTCTCCACATTCTGGTCCAGGCAGAAGCCCAGCAGGCACACCAGATGCACGTGGTGGAGAGACGCCATGGCTCGCACCTGCAACATGCAGGGCGATGCAGAGGGAAATGGGAAGGCGAGCACGGAATCAGTAAATAAGCATTTTGAACAACAAAGAGTAGCCGTTATATTTCTGCGCTCTGTGGGCGGAAAGCAGGGAGGTAATAGAGGGATGCCTGACCTCCGTCTCAAAGTCGTTGGTCATGATGGTGGAGCGCTTGATGGCCCACAGCTGCCCTTGCTGCGAGCAGCCTTTGTACACAATGCCAAAGCCACCCTTGCCCAACACATTGTCCTCCGACCAGTTGTTGGTGGCCTTGAGCATCTACTGCAGCGAGAACTGCTCACACACATCCAACCCCTCCCACTTCTCTGTGCACACAACAGGTAAAAGGGGAGAGAGAGAGCGACCAAACGAAATGAGTGACCGAGTGTGTGGATGAGTGGAGAGAGCACGAGGGCAGTGGAAAGGCAGAGTTGTAATGCAGGAAAAACGGCAGGGAAATCGAGCTGAATAAGGGTGGAGGGGCTTACTTGGTCCGCGGGGCCACAGCAACCATAGGACCACAGCTGCTAGCAGCATGAAGCCAGCAAAGCAGCCCACCGCAATGCCCACTATGGCACCCGTGGAGAGAGAGGCCACTGCCAAGGCAGGGGAGGTCAAGAGAAAGAGGGCGGTGGTTAGCGGGAGCTGTAGAGGGACAGAAAAGAGTGATACGAGATGGTTAAGAGGACGTTCATTACTTGGTTATGGGGGGAAGGTGGGGGGCCAAGGGTGGGAAGGAGGGGGTGACGAGCGGGGAAAGGGGGGCAACACGGTGGAAAAGGGGGCAACACGGTGGAAAAGGGGGCAACACGGTGGAAAAGGGGGCAACACTCAAGCCATTGATTCAACATACCGGAAGGGGGCGGCAGCTGGCAAGTGGTGGTATTGGCAGAGCCGGCAGCAGTGACATCAACGTAGCCACTGGCACATGAGCATCAGAGGGACGGTGGCCAACCGCTCTACACCACACACTGCCCCGCACCCGCACCCCCACACGGACCCTGCCCTGACTCTATCCCACACACCGCCGCACACTCTGTCAGCCCCCGCTGCTGCCCCACCCCCTCACTCCCCAAACAATTCCCTTCCACAGTCAGCCATGCCACTGCGCTGCTATTCCCCCCCCCCCCCCCCCCCCCCCTCTCCCCTCGTGCTCCAGTTCCCCCCTGCTGCCCCCCCTGCCATACCCACACCCACTCAGAGATCGTTGCATCCTGGGCTGCCCAGGGGCGGAGGGACTGGGGTTGGGGGGTCGCTGGGAGGACGAGAGAGGGGAAGGGTGGGGTTGGGGAGGAGGAGAAGAGGAGAGGCTGATGTTGGGGGAGGGGGAGAGGGAGCCGTAGAGGTAGTAGCCACTGAGGTTCAGGCTGATGGGCGGCATGTTTTGGAAGGTTGCGGCATCCATGAAGAGGAGATTATTGCTGACGTCACTGGGAGACAGGTGCAGAGCAAAGGGAAGCAGGGGTTGAAGGGGAGAGGAGAGGTCAGGAGCGGAGATGGCCTGTAAGGTACAAGGTTGAAAGCGAAATTCGCAGCACGATTTGTGGTCGATGGTTACAAACAAGAGTGCGACAAAAAGAGCAGCGGAGAGAAAGAGGAATGAGAACAACGTCAGGGTGATGAGCCGAGGGGCAAAACTGAAGGGCGAAGGTTGAAAGGGCAAACGGACATGAGTTGGAGGGAGGAGAGGAAGGGCAGGCACTGGGGGAGGGCCCCCCAGAAGGCGTTGCTGCTAAGGAGCCTGCAGGTGGACGGGCGGGCAGGTGGAAGGACGGGCAGATGGAAGGATGGGCAGGTAGAAGGACGGGCAGGTGGAAGGGCAGGTGGAAGGGCGGGCAGGTGGAAGGGTGGGCAGGTGGAAGGGCGGGCAGGTGGAAGGGCGGGCAGGTGGGCCCATGGGAAGGTGGGCATCTGCGCATTACACTATGTAAACATTGCACGGTGAGCACGTTGCATAGTGTGGATGGTGCACCGAGTGGTTGTTACAGCATGTGGGTGTTACAACATGTGGACGTTACAGCATGTGAGCGTTACATGATCTGCAGCACGGATTGGCAGAGGAACTCGGGAATGGGGCGTGAGAGCTGGTTGTGGTGCGCCGCCCTGCACGGATGGGCAGACGAGAAGCAAGAGGGGGGGGGAGACGGGAAGCAGGGGTGGGGGGGGGGGATGGGAAGCAGGGGAGGGGATGGGAAGCAGGGGGGGGGGGGGGGGGGGAGGGGGGGACGGGAAGCAGGGGGGGGGGGGGGGCAAAAGTGCGGACGGGAAGCAGGGATGGGCGGCCGGGAAGCAGGAGGGGATTGGGGGCTGGGCGGGAAGGAAAGCAAGAGGGCGCATGGGGGATGGACGAGGGGCAGGGGGGAGGAATGGGGAGCGGGTGGGCGAGAAGCAAGGAAAGGCATGCGCGATGTCTGGGCAGGGGACGCTAGCCAAGGAAGAAGAGCACAAAGGACTCAAAGACAGCACGAGCAGCGAAGCCGGGCTCACGAGAGTAAGAGAAACGACATGTGGTGGCACTCACAGCATGGCCCCACACTCACAGCATGGCCCCACACTCACAGCGAGGCCCCACACTCATAGCGAGGCCCCACCCTCTCAGCATGCGCCCATACTCACAGCAAGGCCAAACCCTCACAGCATGCGCCCACACTCACAGCAAGGCCCCACACTCACAACATGACCAGGCGCTTGAGATTGATATGAGGGCTCTCCAGCGACCCTAAGAGCATGTTGAGTGAGAGGTCACTGCGGCAATGGGAGCGTGTTGAATACATGTTGAGTGTGTCGATGGAGATATGGGAGAGAGGCATGGATGGGAGTTGAAGGGGGAGAGAGGCATGGATGGGAGTTGAAAGGGGAGAGAGGCATGAATGGGAGTTGAACAGGGAGAGAGGCATGGATGGGAGTTGAAGGGGGAGTGAGGCATGGATGGGGTATAAGGGAGAGAGTAACACATGGGTGGGCGGAAATGGGAGAAGAAAAAGTCACTGATGAGAGAACACGCACTAGGAAAGAGAGGGTGCAGGAGGGAAAGGGGAGGGGAAGAAGGAAGGGGATAGGAGTTTTTACTCCCAAGATTCAAATGCGATGGTTACGAGGGATCTCGCAGTTACCAGAGCTCTCATGGTTACTAGGGCATATGCACATGACGAGAGCTGGGCTGGCAGCAGCGTTGGGCAGCGGGCCTGAGAGGCGGTTGCGAGACAAGTTGCTGGGATTGTGAGTTGTGTGGCAGGGGACAGGGGGAGAGAGGGCAGAGGGGCAGATGAGAGACGACGTGAGGACGGATGGTGAGGATGAATGAAATTTAAATAAATGGCTGGTTGCTAGAAGCTGCTGTTCTGATTCCGGAAATTACTGATGGGTGGTATAGATAGGGAAGTTGACTAACAGGTGGGAGAGCTGTCGCAGGTTGAAAATGGAGGGAGGTAGCGAGCCTGAGAGCAGGTTCATAGCCATGTCCCTGCCATGGCGTTGCGTGGCTTGGCATGGGGAAGAATAGGGGGTAGACATGACATGGCCTGGCGTGGCGTGGTATGGGGATGACGTGGCACGGGCAATGGTAAGGGGTGGGCATGTGATTGCCTCGTTGTGGTTCATGGGACCATGGGCGGTTTATGTACATACACAACAATGGCATTGGCAAGGACAATGGGATGGATGCTCATGTGTCTCTACTGTGGGTCTTGGGTGGGTGGCTCATGCTGACATCAGATGTCATGACGTGGCATGCTGACATGTCAAGACACGGCATGCTCCACGGGAAATAATATAGTGGTTCACATAGAGGCATGCGAAGTCCATATAGGAACTATACATGCATGTAGGCATGTCGTGGCCATACAGGTGGGTCATGTCATACAGGTGGGTCATGCCATACAGGTGGGTCATGCCATACAGGTGAGTCATGGCATACAGGTGAGTCATGGCATACAGGTGAGTCATGGCATACAGGTGAGTCATGGCATACAGGTGAGTCATGGCATACAGGTGAGTCATGGCATACAGGTGAGTCATGTTGGGCATGCGGCCGAAAAAGGGCGAAGTCAACAAGCTCAGCAACTAAGGCAGACTTAGCAGCATACTCAAATGAAGGGTCAGTCACAACTATGGCAAGGAGACGAGTGACAGTCGGACTGGCAGCACGGACAAGGTCTGACTCAAGGTCAGGAACGTGAGGAAGAGAAGACATAGGAGGAGAAGGCAGGACAACACGCTGTGGAACAGAGGAAGGACGAAGTGCCATACGGTGAGTGCCTGACACAGCTGGAGCACGAGGACGGACAACACGACAACCACGAACAGGAGTGGAAGCACGAGTCTCATGATCACGACGCTCAGGAGTGGAAGCACAAGTCTCAGGCTCACGACGCGCATTCAGGGACGCAGGGACCTGAGTGTGAGGTGAAGGAGCAGGCAGCGGGGAGCGAGGCAGTAGCTGTGGCTGAGACTGGTCAATCGATGGGAACAGTAACGGAGGAGTAGAACCAAGAACCGGGAACTCAGTAGCAGCAGGCGGAAGACTAAGAAGGCGACGAAGCGCAGACGGTTGCGGTTGAGTAGTCGCACCCCTAGAACCTCCCGCTCCAGGAGCAACAGCACCCCTAGAACCAGTGCCTCCAGCTCCAGTACCAGCAGCACCCCCAGAACCAGTGCCCTCACCTCCACCACCGGGACTGCCCCAACGAACAGCCCACTCGCGAAGCTGGAGCGGCGAGAGCGACTCCTGCCGACTAGCACCACTAACTCCATTACCCCCAATAGCACTTCCAATAGTACCTCCAGTGCCAGCACCTCCAGCACCTCCAGTACCTCCAGCTCTAGGAGAGCGAGCACGGCTAGCTCCACCACCAGGGCTGCCCAACTGTACGGCCCACTCGCAAAACCACACCGGCGAGAGAGTCGCCCGCTGACGTGCAGCAATGCCACCAGTACAAGCAGCCACAGCACCACCAGTAGCAGAACCTCCAGCTCCAGCAGTGCCAGCACCACCAGCTCTAAGACGGCTAGCTCCACCACCAGGGCTGCTCCATTGGACAGCCCACTCGCGTAGCCGCTCTGGCGAGAGAGCCTTCTGCCGACTCGTAGAAGGACCACCAGCACCAGTACCTCTAGTACCTCCTATACCCAGAGGACACTCAGCACCCCCAGAACCAGCACCCCCTGTGGTACCACCTCCTGTAGCACCACAGTCCACAGCGACAGGCTGCAGCGGCGGTGAGGACGATCGAGGCGGAAACCCAGGAGGGACAGCCAAGCGTGCAGAGCGGCAAGAGGTCACTGTGGCAGCAGGAGTCAGGTCACCCCCCTCAGTTGGGCCAGAGGTGTCTGAGGAGACCTCTAAAGGCTCAACCAAGGGGGGTGGGTCTACCTAAGACACACTTGAGGGAGCGGAACCGTGAGGAGGGAGGGGAGCTATCGAGTAGGGGTTGTCCACCAGGGCGAGAGGCGGGAGGGGTATCGGGGAACTGCGGTGGGGGTGAGGACGGTAGAAGCAGACGGACTCGTCAAAGCTGACGCCGCGGGAGGAGAGTACACGATGAGAGCCCGGGTGGTAAAACTGCCAGGGTGGTGCGTCGGTGGGAAAGCCAAGGAAAACTCACTGAAGAGTGCGTGGAGAGAGCTTGCCCGCAGGTAAATCGCGGACAAGAGAGAGGGAACCTTAGACCCGAAACGCCGACGCATCACCAACCTCGCCTGTCCACCGCAAAGTGGGGGAAGTCTCTGTTAGAGGGCCCTACGACAGCAAGGGCCCTCGATGACCTTTGACTTGGCAGGTCGGCGCCTAACGACTGAGTCTACTCGGCACCGACGCACGAGTTCGGTGGCGGTCATTAGTGACTACGGGTGACTATGATCTACTGCAGCGAACTCGGCGGAGTCGGTGCTAGGAATGACGAGTCTTGGGGGTCGTAGGTGCCTTGCTTATGAGGCACACTGCTCACTTGCTGTGTTGGCAGTAGTAGCGTGCACGGTGAGACATTCCGGTGCCGAGTTGGGTTGGAAATGTGCGGGGCGCGTTCACACACCTGCACAGCACTTTCGTGTGGGTTGGGTTACTCGCAGCGCCACGCAACAATTGTGCAACTCTTGCTTGCCTATATATGTTTGTGTTTGCTTGTGTGTTTGATACTTAATATTGAAATTCTACTTGGCCCAAATGCTACTTCAATTCTCACAAAGTCCTTAGAGGCAAACGCTACCAAAACTCTACCAAGTTGCTGGCGCAACATCATTCCCATAGCAGATACTCTCTCGCTATCGCTACGCTCTCTAATTTATTCCTTCAGTCTCCGGGTGGGAGACACGGGGCCAGAGGTTGAGCTGCTCAGCGGCGTATCGGACCGCTAACGGCCACAGAAAATGGGGAGCAGCCACATGGATCCATGGAGGTGCGAGCAACCTCCATGACAAGACCAATGCGGCGCTCAGCAACCCCATTCTACTGTGGAGAGGGCGGAAGCGTGTACGACTGGATGATGCCCTCAGCACCACAGAAGTCCTCAAGGAGGTGAGAGAAAAACTCACCTCCTCGGTCAGAGTGCAGCCGCAGGACAGGGAGGTCCTGCTGGAACCGAGCGCGAAGCTGGAGACGAATAGCGCGGATCTAGCGGATCAAGATACCGCAGACATCCGCCTAACTCTGCAAGGGGAAGACCATAGTGTAGCGCGTGTAGTTGTCGACAACCAGCAAAAATTATCGCTCGCCACCCTATCCACTGACGTGGGCGGGGCCCCACACGTTCATGTGCAGGGTCTGCAGAGGAGCAGTGGTAGGAGGAAACGAGGAGGAGTGAGGAGCGGCGCCTTGCCGCCCCTCGATGCAGAGAAGTCGGGGCGGTGCAAGAGACCTCGGGAGCGGGGGGAGGGACCTGGGGAGACCAGACACAAGGAGACGCGAGTGCATGCCACGCAGGCATGGCAGGGAGGGGTGGCCAAGACCGTGGTGCCAGAGGAGAGTCTGGTGCGTGAGGAGACGACACGAACAAGACGAGGCAACCTCAACCGACGCAGCTACATGACCTGACTCAGCTACCAGTGCAGACTCAGTGGACAGTGTGTACAGGCCAGACCTAGGCCTCCGAGTGAACGTGGCGAGGTGTTCACCAGTGCGCGAGTCCATACAGATCGCCACTAGCTCGCCTCCAGGTTGGGTGACAGTGACCTACTGGTCCTGGAGGACAGAGGTAGCCACCAAGTTCTTAGCGAACGAGGGGAGGTGGAGACCTGTGAGGAGGCCGGAAGGGGCCGCCGGACAAGGGAGAACAGTGGCACTACGCGCGACTACCGGACCCCCAGAGGGGTCGGCCAGTGTGACAGGGACAGGGACTGTGAGCGGTGTGACTGTGGTGTGTCGTGGAAGAAGCAACGAGACGCGCCTGAGTCAAGAGTAAAAGTGTGCAAGGCCTCCTCAGGCTTTGCACCTATGCTAGCCGAGTCAAAAGTACTGTCGGAACCTCGCCACCTCCCTGCTGCTCTCTCTGTCTGACTCCTGACTCCTACCTTGCTGGTCTCTCCTCACTTATCTCCCAGGACTGCACTTGTTGGATCTCACCCCTTCCTTCCACTCTTAGCCGGAACCTTTCCTGCACTCGTCAGCCTTACTGATTTATCTCCTCCTGTGACCTCGGCCTGCACTCTCCCTTCCCCCTTCTCCCTCTTCTCTAGTACTGCTCCTTTTACTGAACTCACTCTGTGATAAGCCCTCAGCTCCTTCACATAACGCACTACTCTAACTGCTATTTACATCTTAGCTTGCAATATCTACTTCCCTTCACCACTTGCGCTATAGGATGCAAGAATATCGTGTTACAAAGGAAACACACAAGCATTGAGGATAGCTACCACAAGGTACCTCCTATCTACTAGATCGGCCTCCGCCTCGCTTGTCCTGCCTACCCTTGCCTGTCCTCAGAAGCTAACGCGACCTTGGAGCAGGCTTGCAACCATCCTGCCAACAGCCTCTGCTGCCCGCATCCTGCTTCTTTCCCTCCAGCTGCCACTGTGCTGTTCTAGCTGGCTCCTTGGAGCACACCTGCACACATACGAAAGCAAACACACATGCATGCGAGCACCCATCCAAGCTGATGTGGTGATCTGCTGGCCCTGCCGCTGCCAAGCGCTGTAGTTTCAGCCCTAGCCCACCTCCCACTTACGTAAGTCCCGCCCTGTTCGCTTCCCATGCATTTCCCCAACTCTTCGCTTCGGCAAACGTCAACCTCCCTCGCACCCACTTGTCTCCCTGCAAACCTCAGACCCCCACTTTGACCCTTCGCATCCCATCCTCGACACTGCCCTCCTCGCTATGTACAGTATATACAATTTATACACCTCCCAATCTCTCCTCACTATCCCGCTCACATTCACATAAATGTGACAGTTGTCGGAACCTCGCCACCTCCCTGCTGCTCTCTCTCTCTCTCTCTCTCTCTCTGACTCCTGACTCCTGCCTTGCTGATCTCTCCTCACTTATCTCCCAGGACTGCACTTGTTGGATCTCACCCCTTCCTTCCACTCTTAACCGGAACCTCTCCTGCACTCGTCAGCCTTACCGATTTATCTCCTCCTGTGACCTCGGCCTGCCCTCTCCCTTCCCCCTTCTCCCTCTTCTCTATAACTGCTCCTTTTACTGAACTCACTCTTGCCCCCTCCCATGACCTGCTGCCGACGTCCTCGCCCTGGTCATGGGACCTGAGTACTGCTTCCCCTGTTTTGCCTTCCCCGCCAATGCTACAATTGTCACATGATCCATGACCCGCTTTCCTCCTTCTGCCTCTAGCACCAACACTCCCGAGTCCCGCACCTCCTTCACTGTCCACCTCTGCTGCGACACCCCTAAATCCAGCCCATCTCGCTTAGCTCGCTTCACATACACTTCCTGCCCTTCCCCAACGGGCTGCTCGGCTCCCTGCATCTTTGCCAGCTGCCGCTGCCTGTAGCGGTGGATGTCTCGCAGCTGGGCCACCTTCAGGCTCTCCATAGCTGCCGGCAGCATCTTCCTGAGATATGCCGCTCTTGCGTCAGCTATTGCCACCCACTTCTCTGCCGTTCCTGCCGACACGCTTTCAGTCAGCAGCCTGGGTGTTCCCACAGGCAAGATCGGCTGCTTTCCGAACAGCAAGTAGTAAGGTGACACGTCCTTCAGGGCCGCCTGTTTATTGAACCTGTAGCCCGCCATCACCCATGCTAGCTTCTTATCCCAGTCCCCCTTGTGCGCCTCTCTGTACACGCGTAGGCCTCTCTTCACGGTCTGCACCAGCCTCTCCGTCAGTCCATCTGTCAGGGGGTGGTAGCGTGAGGTAGTGCGATGCTGGATTCCGCTGGACACTAGCAGCTCCTTGAACTCTCCCTCAAATTCCGTCCCCTGGTCCGTCAAGACCTCCCCACACGCTCCGAATCGCGTGATCACCATTTCCTCGAATGCTTCTGCCACTACTGCCGCCGTCTTGTTCACCACTGGTTGCGCTTCTGCCCCTTTTCTCACGTGCTCAATCATGAGCACGATGTACCTCCTCCCCCTCCTCGACAGTGGCAGCTCCCCCTCAATGTCCAAGGACCAACGGTATCCAAGCTCCACGATCGCCAAAGGCTGCAGTTCCGCCTGGCTCCTCAGCAGCGTTGCCTTATTCCTGCAGCACAGCTCACACTTCTCCACCCACTCCTTCACTTCCTTCCTCATTCTTGCCCACCACCACCCTGTCTGCAGCAGCTGAATCATGCGAAGCGGTCCGTAGTGGCCTAGCTTCTTGTGTACTTCCTTGATTATAGCCTCTCGCGCTGCTGGCTCCGGTACGCGCTTCCATCCGTCCTTGGTCTGCAGCTGCACCTGCCCCTGGTACCACCTGTAGTGCTGTCCCCTAGCTCTCGCCCTGTTGCCGAGTCCTCCATCCTTTGCTGTTTCTCCCTTTATCCATGCCATCGTTGCTGCATCTTGCCACACATCCGCTGCTCCCTGCTTGCCCCCTTCTCCTTGACCATGGCCGTCAGCGCTGCCACCGGCTGCCCCGTGTCCGTGTCTCCATTCTCTTCATCCTCATGCTCCCGCGGCGGGTTCCTCAAGAGCCCGTCCACGTGTTGCATGGTTCGCCCCGGGCGGTGCTACAATGTAAAGTCATATTCGTGTAGTTTCATAGCCCATCGCGCGTTTCGCCCTGTCAGTGTCTGGGTCTGCATCAGCCACAGTAGGGGCTGGTGATCCGTCACCAGCATGAAGTGCCTTCCTTGTAGGTACACTCGAAAGTGTCCCACTGCACACACTGCCGCCAGCCCCTCTCCTTCATATGACGAGTAATTTGCCTCCGCCGGATTGCAGGTTCTGCTCGCAAACGCGACTACCTTCTCTTGTCCTCCTTCCATCTGACTCAGCACTGCCCCCATGCCTATGCTACTCCAGTCCGTATAGAGCACAAAAGGCGCCTTCACGTCCGGCAGTTTCAGTACAGCTCCGCTCTTCACCGCCTCCATCAGCCTCCTCAAGGCTCCTTCCTGTGGCTCCTCCCACTGCCACTTCTGATCCTCCCTCAATAACTTGTTCAGCAATGCTTGCTGAAGTCAGGAATGAACTTCCTGTAGTAGTTCAGGAATCCCAAGAGCACTTGCAACCCACTCCTGTCCTTTGGTCGCCCCACCCTGTCTAACACCTCCACTTTGGCCTTTTGGATGCTCAGCTCACCATCCGCAACCTCGAACCCCAGGTAGGCCACACTGCTGTGACCAAAACGGCATTTGCCTGGGTGGCATGTCAGTCCCGCTGCTTGGATGGCGGCTAGAGTCGCCTCTATGTCCTCCACATGTCTATCACTGTCCGGGCTGAAGATGATGACGTCATCTATGTAGCAGGCCGCTCCCTTGACATCTCTCTTGTCCATCACCCGCTGGAAGACCGCAAAGGCGTTGTGCAGCCCGAATGGCATAAAATTCCATTCGTATAAGCCGTCGGGCCCATGGAACGCCGTCTTCCGCTTATCCTCCTCCGCTATCGGGATTTGGTTGAAGCCTTGCCGCAGATCCAAGGTTGAAAACACCCAGCTTCTATGCAGCTGATTGAAGATTTCCTCCGCCATGGGCATAGGGTATCGGTCAGTGGCTGTCACCTTATTTAAGCCCTTGTAGTCCCCACACATTCTCCTTGACAAGACTGCTCCAGTCAAATCTGTCCTGGCGGCTACTACTGTGGCAGCTGCGTAGTCCGAAGATGATCGGCGGATCAGTCCTGTCGCTAGTAGCTCCTGACACTTCGCGGTGCAGACCTCAATGTCCTGCGGACTCATCCTTCGCCTTCTCTGATACACCGGCACCTCGCTGGTCAGGGGCAGGTGCATGACAATCAGTGTGCACTTCCCCAACTCCTGCAGGTTATGAGCGAACACAGTGGCGTGCTGCCGCAGTACTGCTTCCAGCCTGATTGCCGCCGTTCCTTGTAGTGCCGTGCCTACGTTCCACTGGTGCTCCCTCTCCATCACTTCCCCTATCACCTGCCCCTCCGTGCTCGTGGTGACCTGAGGTGCTGGCTCTCCTTCACCCTTCATCACTCTCTCTACTTCGCTTTGCCTCCCTTCTTCCGCATCTTGTGTCCGCCCTTCTCCGCTGTCACTGCTCAGCACCATGTATGCTCTACTTGGGCCCAGGAATACTTCATCAGGGTCAGGGATCCATGCATCTGTTGGGTCCTCTCGTTCTTCGCTATCCCAATCCATTTCAGGCTCCCCCCATTCTTCTCCATCCTCCTCCTCCTCATTCTGGTCCGGGTATCTCCCAGGTACTTCGTCCCGGTCATTGAGACTTCCAGTCCTTCTCTCCACTAGCACCCCTTTCTGCCGTTCATCGCTTGCTTCCTCCTTCAGTGTGAGAGTACGACGGCTTATGCCAGCTATGTTTGCTTGCCTTTACTTTATTATGCTATTTCTAGCATAGGATGATTGTATGCATGCATGAATTGCTTGATTTCCTAGGCTAGGTGCTTTCCTATATTTTATTATAGTTATAGCACCGAGCTAGGTTGCGTGCACCGAATTCTGGCTGTTCGGTTGCCACCAAATTGCCTCCTACCGAATTTGGTAAGGATCTGTTCGGGACGCTTCGCGACCCGCGGAACCTTCGCGTAACACCTGGTTATGGGGCCTTGTGTCGAGCCTATATATAGCCTCGTGTTGTACCCAGGTGATTCATTCAATTCATATTCTCTTTTCTGAGCTTGATCCTAGATCCTCACACTTGGTAATCAGAGCCCGTTTACAAGCGAAGTTCTTTCGACCGCTAAAACCAGTCTTCAAAAAACCGCGGGGGCGACGCAGTCAAACATCGATTTCGGGTACGTAAAACCGGTTCCGTGTTTTTCGCTCCCCCTCGATTCGGTTTTTCGGACGCGTTGATGTCAGGCATGGAGGGCCAAGGCGACAACTACGCGACTGCGAGTGACATTGCGAGCCTCCGCACCGACATGGAGCAGACGCAGGCGACACTTCGTCGACTCGAGGCTTTTCTGACAAGCCAACCAGGGTTTGCCACCGCAGCAGCAGCGACTGCAGCACCGACAACTCCAGCAGCAGTGGCGACACCGACATTTCACGGACCAATGGCACCACTGTCGCCGAACCTCGAAGTAGCACGACCGAGGCTCCTGGAGGCGTTCAATCCAAGCGCGAAGGGATCCGACGTCCGGCGATTCGTGGCCACCCTCGAATTTTACTTCGAGGTCATTGGTTGTTCGACCCCGCAACACGACGCAGCAAGGATTCGGCTCGCAGCGATACTATTACGTGGACCGGCTCTCGAATGGATTTACTACACCGACGTAGCCCGCGGGGAGAAAACGTGGCAGCAGTTTCGGGCAGATTTAATCGAGCGCTTTGAACGAATTGATACGACCTACATTGCATGGCAGCAGATACACCAACACAAGCAATACAGCAGCGTAGCACAGTACATGCAGCAGATGGAGTTACTGTTCAACCGCATCACCGACCTGACCGAAGGCAAAAAAATCCAGGCGTACACCGAAGGGTTAAAAATGGAGATTCGGCGGCAGGTGATTGCGGCGAGTTACAACAGCTACAGAGACTCGTGCGTGCTGTCGAGCGATACGACGCGCTGACTCGAGGTCAACCCGAAACACGACGCTTCACGCCGAACCGTACATTCAGCACGGAGCGATCGGCACCACCCACGTTCGTCGAACCGATGGATATCGACAAATACGACACGAAGCAGCAACCGACAAAATGCGAATTTTGCGGCGCAGCACGGCATTAGTTTTTGTCGTGCTACAAAATGAAGAAAGCATGTGCGGCACTGCGGGACGGAAACAGTGGAGCACCCCCGAAGTCAAAAAACGGGAATCGCTTGTAGCCGCGGATCGACCTGGCGATCGCGTAAAGATCCGAAAAGCAGAAAAAGGCGACGACGTGGCGACTTCGGAGCGGGTGAAAAAAGGAGAAAGTGATGGCGCGAATCTAAAACATCACGACCGGCCGGCATCAGGGGAAATCGCCGAGGCGAATGGAGGCTCCGCGAAAAAAGACTCTGCACCGACCGGGAAACTCCAGCCGAACACCCACGAAAGTAAGAACTCATTAAAAGTATCCTATAAAGATACTCTAACGAAGAATATTGCTTCTCGTGGTTTTCAAGCCTTTGAAAAAATCAGGGGAGGTTTAGAGGCCAAGAAAAAGCCTTTAGAAATTATTCAGGTACCTGAGAAGTTGGGCAAAGTACTACGGAGCGTAGATAAGGGTCGTGTGTTCCGTGGAGTTAATATTCTCTCCCGGCAGCACAGTGTTAAGGCTCCCTGTTGCTCACAGGTGAAGCCTACACAGCTGCCAAGGATTAGAGGAGACATCCAGGCTCAAGAGAAATTATACAAGCCTCGGAAAAATCCTCCTACCCCCCAGGTGAAGTTGGAGAGCGCTGAGTCAAGTATAGGAAATAGGGAAGGTATTAAGTTTGATGTACCCTATGATCCTATTAATGAGACCCTCTTTGGGTACTCAGCGCAGCAGACACCACTACTCCTCGAGGTGTTATGCAATGGGCGACGCCTCCAGGCACTGGTGGACAGCGGTGCATCTCACTCGGTGTGTGACCGCGGAGCATTGGAGAAAATTGGAGAGAAGGCGGAAGAGACCCAGTTTTCAGCAACCATGGTGGACGGTACGAAGCTTCCTATCCATGGCGAAGCATCACTGCAGCTGCATATAGGTGCGTTGAGGTGGAAGCTGAAGCTATCAGTCACCTGTCAGACACTATATGTGTTGTTGTTGTGTAGGCTATAGTGGGTTAGCCTTTAGGGGGTACACAAAACTAGGGTTTGCTACTTGTACTCCAACTTTTCATAGTTCACACACTTCTTGTTTCTTACATGGTATCAGAGCTATAGGTTCTAGACCTAAGGGCCCACCGTTCCGCTAGTGGTGCCCTCGTGCGCCCTTTTTTTTTAGCGCCCTCGTGCGCCCTCGTGCACTCTCCTCTCATGCTGCCCGTGTGTAGCCCGCTAGCAGCCCGAGCGCGGCCCCGCCATTTTAGCGCGCGTAGGAAAACCACCGCCTAAGGCGGCTCAATTTTTTCTCGCGAGCCCCAGCAGGCCGCCGCCCGTAGGCCCCGCCAGCCCCTAGGCCGACGCGCGACCCACAGCCGCCCGCCCGTAGGCCCCGCGGCGATCGCGCGCCGGCTGCTGCAGCCCGCGCTAGAACGCAGCCGCGGCCCGCGCGCTTAGCCGCCGCTAGACGCAGCCGCGGCCCGCGCGCTTAGCTGCCACTAGACGCAGCCGCGGCCCGCGCGCAGCCGCATCCTAGGCGCCGCCGCGCACCGAGCATAGGCCCGACGTCGCGCCGCTCTACCCACCCGAGTCGCGCCGCCCTACCTGCTCCTACTGCTACTACTGTTGCTTCTGCTACTGCTGTTGCTACTGCTACTACTGCTACTGCCACTACTGCTACCTGCTACTACCATTATGGCCAGTCCCACTGTTCTCACCTTTGACGCCGACGGCCGCCCGATTAAGTTCGATGTCTGGCTAGATGACCTGAACCTGTACATCCAGATCACTGCCAAGGATGATGTTTCCCTCTATGACCACACGTCAGGCGCTGCTCCCGCACCTCCCGCTACTGCTGACAGTACTGCTCGCTCCCAGTGGCAGACCCGTGATGCACACGCTCGCCTAGCCGTTCGCAGTCACCTACCGTTAGATAAGTGTGAGCACTTCGGACAGCATAAGACCGCCAAGGAGCTGTACGACGCAGTAGTCGCGCGCCACTCCTCTCCTGCCACAGCTGCCATAGGCCGTTTCTCATTG
The DNA here is from genome assembly GCA_948144175.1 of Closterium sp. NIES-65. NCBI lineage: Eukaryota > Viridiplantae > Streptophyta > Zygnematophyceae > Desmidiales > Closteriaceae > Closterium > Closterium sp. NIES-65. Next base: position 1,515,295 of record CANXME010002420.1, read on the forward strand.
CCCTACCTCTTCCCCGACCTGTCCGCCTTTGCCACTGTAGCTGACCTCATCACCCACCTCCGTACCAGTGACCTCCGCTACCGTGCAGCGCTCCCCCCCGATTTCCTCGCCAAGAACCCCCCCCCCCCCCGATGTACCTCAGATTGTACCACCTTGTCACCCGCCTCCCTGACTCCCTTCGCACTGTCTGGGACCAGTTTCTCGCCCTCTCCACCACTGACCTCACTGCCGACCTCCTCGAGAAGGAGCTCCTAGTAGCAGAGAAGAGCATTGTCGCTGTAGGAGCCTCTCGTGGTGACCCCCGCACCCCCTTCTTCGAGAGGTGCTCCCCCTCCCCCCTCCTCCCCTCCACTGCATCTGCTGCTGCTGTCGACTTCCTCGGAGCTGAGAGAGTCGGGGCCGCATCTGCTCCTAGTGGGAGACGCAAGGGAGGCAGGGGTGGTGGAGGTGGAGGAGGGGGCGGCGGCGGTGGAGGAGGTGGGGGGGGCGGGGGTGGTGGCGGGAGTGGGAGTGGCGCGGGTGGTGGGGGGGTCAGTGGCGGCACCGGGGGTGGTGGCGGCGGCGACAGTGGTGAGGGTGGTGGAGGTGGTGCTGGCAGTTGTGGCGGCGGTGGAGTGGGTGGCGGGCGCGGTGGAGCGGTGCAGTGTGGGGGGTTTGTCGGTGGCCCGAGGCAGCAGCAGTAGCGCCCCGGCGAGGCTCCCTCGCCCCAGCAGCTCTGTGAGTGGTACTCTCAGCGTGGGGGGTCTGGGGGAGGGGGCACCTGCCCGTATGTCATCCGCACAGGTGACCGCACTGGCCAGACTTATGGGCAGTTTCACACTGCGCAGCGCGGTTTCTTTCGCCTCGACGACACCTGGCGCGAGCAGTTTCCTGACGCCTCTGAGCTGCCCCGCTGGGCTGATCTGCTTAAAAAGGGAATTGATATCTTTGCTCTTGACTATGATGCTATTCTTGCTGCTATGTATGCATTGACTATAAGTGCTGAGGGTGACTCTTACCTGAGTGTTCCGCCTGACCCGGGGATTGGGACCAGTGAGGCTGCAGCTCTAGGTGCTAGCGCGTCTGTTGCTCTAGGTCCTGGTGAGGCTGCTGCCCTAGGTGCTAGTGCGTCTGCGTCTGCTGGTACCGCACCTACTGAGGCACTGCACACCTTCACACTGGACTCAGGTGCTTCTCGCTGTTTCTTTCGTGATTGCACTGCCCTAGAGCAGCTTCCTAGACCGGTTGCTGTCTCTCTGGCTGACCCCTCAGGGGGTCCGGTCCTTGCGACCTCCACTACTGCCCTCCCTTATCCCGCTATCCCGTCTGGCACGCTGTCGGGCCTCTACCTCCCCTTGTTCTCTACGAACTTGGTGGCGGGTTCCGCGCTCCAGGACGCGGGTGTTCACCAGTTCACCCCGGCCTATGAGCGTGTGACACATTGTACGTGTGCGCGGACGGGACGTCACCTAGCTACCTTTACTCGGCAGCCGGGGTCGGACTTGTACACACTGACCACTGAGTCTCCTCAGGTAGCTGCGTTTGCGTCTGCGTCAGGTCAGCTGTCGGCCCCTGGCTCTTGTCGCTCTCTGTCACACAGGATTGTCCTCTGGCACCACCGCCTTGGTCACCCGTCAGTGCAGCGCCTTTGCGGCATGCACTCCAGGTACCTTGTCTCTGGTCTTCTCAGGGTTCTCCCTCCCCTCCCACCCTCGCCTGCTCCTCCCTGTCTTCCCTGTGTCGAGGGGCGGCAGCGCTCCGCTCCTCACTCCTCCTCGTTCCCTCCCACAGAGGCTCCCCTGCAGACTCTCCACCTGGACGTGTGGGGCCCCGCCCGCGTCCGGGGACAGGGCCACGAGCGGTACTTTCTGCTGGTCGTCGACGACTACACACGCTACACCACGGTCTTCCCCTTGCGTACCAGGGGTGAGGTCCCTGATGTCTTGATCCCCTGGATCCGCGCTGCTCGTCTCCAGCTCCGCTAGAGGTTCCAGTCGGACTTTCCAGTCCTGCGTCTGCACTCTGACAGAGGTGGCGAGTTTCCCTCTCACCTCTTAGCAGCCTACTGTGCGGAGCACGGCATCACCCAGTCGTTCACACTCCCGGCCTCTCCACAGCAGAATGGGATTGCTGAGCGCCGCATTGGTCTTGTCATGGAGGTCGCTCGTACCTCCATGATCCATGCGGCTGCCCCCCATTTCCTGTGGCCATTTGCAGTGCAGTACGCCGCGCATCATCTCAACCTCTGGCCCCGTGTCTCTGTTCCGGAGACCTCGCCTACCCTGCGTTGGACGGGGGAGGTTGGCGATGCGTCGGTGTTCCGAGTCTGGGGATGTCGAGCCTTTGTCCGCGATACGTCCGCGGACAAGCTCTCCTCCCGTGCCGTTCCTTGTGTCTTCCTTGGCTTTGTCCCTGACGCGCCTGGCTGGCAGTTTTACCACCCCAACTCGCGCCGGGTCTTCGCCTCTCAGGACGTCACCTTTGACGAGTTGGTACCCTTTTACTGTCTCTTCCCCTACCGCACTGCCCCGCTCCCCCCTCCGCCGCTCTTCCTCATGCCAGGTGCTGCTTTGGTAGACCCCAGGGTGCTGCTCCCTCAGGTGTTTCCCAGGTAGACCCGGTCAAGCCTATCGAGGTAGCTGTTGACTGTGGTCCTGTGCGAGGTACTGAGCGTGCTGCGCCTAGTGGTGCAGGGCCTGGGGGCGCTGAGCCTGGGGGTGCTGGGTCTCGTGGCGCTGAGCCCGGGGGTGCTGAGACTGCGCGTGCGGAGACTGTGGGTGCTGAGCCTGGAGGTGCTGCGACTGGGGGTGTTGCGCCTAGAGGGACTGAGGCTGCGGGCTTTCAGACTTACCGTGCTGCGCCTGCTGGCGCTCCCTCTTCACAGCAGCTGCGTGAGTGGTACTCCCAGCGCTGCGGCCTTCGTCGTGGGGCTCCTGGAGCTAGGGGGTCTACTGGAGTTGGGACTAGTCGTCCTGCGGGTGCCGTGTCGCAGCCGGAGCCTCCCTCCCCTCAGCGACTGCGTGAGTGGTACGCTCGGCGCTGCAGCCTCCGGAGTGGAGCTCCTGGTGTTGAGGTACCGCCCGCTGGAGACGCTACCGCTGCTGGAGGTCATGGAGCTCCTGGTGGTGCTACTGGAGGTGCTGGAGGTGCTGCTGGAGCTGCTGGAGGTACTGGAGGTACTGGAGGTGCTGCTGGAGCTGCTGGAGGCACTGGAGGTGCTGGAGGTGCTGCTGGAGCTGCTGGAGGTTCTGCTGGAGCTACTAGAGGTACTGGAGGTGCTGGAGGTGCTGCTGGAACTGCTGGAGGTTCTTGTGCTGTCTCTACTGCTGCTGGGGGCGCTTCACGGCCGCGGCCGTACTTCGTTCCACTCCTTCAGCAGGTTCTTGGTCAGCTGCCTCCTCCTAGTCCTCCCCCCTCCGTAGAGTGTCCTCCGCCTGTCCAGTCGCAGTCACAGCTACCGCCTGCCTCGCCGCTCCCTGGTCCTCCTCCCTACACTGGTCCGACAAGCGGTCTTATAGAGCGTCATGAGCCTGAGTCTCGTCCTGTATCGCCTGTGTCCCATCCGGTGTCACCTGTTCGTATTGCTTGTGCTAGTCGCCGTGTACCACGTGAGCGTCCGCCACCTGTCCTTGGCACACACCAGATGTCACTGCGTCCCTCCACTGCTCCACAGCGTGTCCCTCTGCCGTCTCCTCCTCCGTCCTCTCTCCGTTCGTGCTGCCAGTCCTACTGTCACGCGTCTCCTAGCCACTGCTGTCACTGACCCTTCCTTTGAGTCCACTGCTGCGTCTGCCCTAGTTGCTGAGCTTGTCGACTTTGCTGCTCGCTGTCGTCTAGACTACGCTGCCAGTCTTGTTGCTGAGTCTGAGTCTGTCTGTCCTCCATCCGTCGGGGGTGAGTGTGCTCTAGGCACAAACGTCCTTTAGGACAGACAGGAGGACCTTGAGTGTCTTGCAGCCGCTGCGCCCCATCTCGTGTCCATGCTGATTGCCCCTGAGGGAGACCCGGATGCATCAGACATCCCGACTCCTCGATTGTACGCTGAGGCGATCAAGGGTCCCTACTCCTCACAGTGGCAGTCAGCCATGGACGCACAGATGGCTTCCTTGAAGTCCACAAGCACCTACGTCGACGAGGTTCCCCCACCTGGGGCGAAAATCGTCAGTGGCATGTGGATTTTGAGGGTGAAGCGGCCGCCGGGTTCTCCGCCTGTCTTCAAGGCTCGTTACGTTGCTCGAGGCTTCAGTCAGCGAGAGGGAGTAGACTTCTTTCAGACCTTCTCCCCCACCCCGAAGATGACCACTCTTCGGGTACTACTGCACGTTGCTGCTCAGCGTGACTATGAGCTTCACTCTCTTGACTTCAGCACAGCTTTCTTGAAAGGCAGTCTGCACGAGGAGATCTGGCTGTGCCGCCCTCCTGGCTTCACTGGGTCGTTTCCTCCTGGTACCCAGTGGAGTCTCCGGCGGCCGGTCTACGGTCTCCGCCAGGCGCCACGTGAGTGGCACGACACACTGAGGACTACTCTTGCGGCACTTGGGTTCGCTCCTTCTACTGCTGACCCGTCGCTGTTTCTACGCACCGACACTTTGCTGCCGCCGTTCTACATCCTCGTGTACGTCGACGACTTGGTCTTTGCCACTGCTGACACTGAGGCTCTCGCCCACGTGAAGTCGGAGCTGCAGAAGAGACACACGTGCACAAACCTAGGTGAACTGCGCAGCTACCTTGGCTTGCAGATCACCCGGGACAGAGCACACCGCACCATTACCCTGACTCAGTCACACATGGTGCAGCAGGTCCTTCAGCGCTTCGGCTTCACCTGGTCCTCAGCACAGGCCACTCCTCTGGCTGTAGGTCACTCCCTCTCAGCTCTGCCTTCGGATGAGTCCGTGGAGTCGAGTGGTCCTTACCCAGAGCTAGTTGGTTGCCTCATGTACCTGATGACTTGCACTCGTCCTGACCTAGCATACCCTCTTGGCCTTCTGGCCCGCTACGTAGCTCCTGGCAGGCATCGAAAGATGCACTGGGATGCTGCAAAGAGGGTGTTGCGCTATTTGTGCAGTACATCGGGCATGGGGCTCGTGCTTGGAGGAGGGAGCCCAGTTGTTCTCACTGGGCACTCAGACGCTTCTTGGGTTGACGACCAGGCTACTCAGCGGTCATCACAGGGTTACACCTTCAACCTTGGTTCTGGTTCAGTTTCGTGGCACTCTACGCGTTCGTCTTCAGTTCTCAACTCCAGTTGTGAGGCTGAGATCTACGCCATAGCCATGGCTGCACAGGAGTTGCGCTGGCTCACCTACTTGCTGACCGACCTTGGAGAGAGGCCTAGTTCTCCTCGAGTGCTGTACGTCGACAACAAGGCTGCCATTGCCTTGTGTGAGGAGCACAGACTGGAGCACAGAACGAAGCACATCGCTCTCCGTTACTTTCTTGCTGGAGAGCTGCAGCAGCATGGTCAGCTTCGTCTGCGTTACGTGGCCTCTCAGGCCAACACCGCTGATATATTCACCAAGGAACTTCAGCCTGGTGATCATCAGCGCTTCTGTACTCTGTTGGGGCTGGTGCCCACTTTTCCTCACTTGTTGTAGACTTTGCGTGTACTGTGATCTCTATATATATATTCCTGCCTGTCTGCTGTGCTAGGTTGAGATCACCCTTGTTGTTTGTGCTGCATATATACTTCTGCATGTGAACTGGCCATGTGGCCCTTTGCTTGTGCTCGGAAAGTGTGGTGACGTCGTGATCCACCCTGAGCTTGCTTGCCTTTCCTGACTGGTCTTGTGACCCCTTGCTCTCCCCCACGTTGCCTATGGGGGTGTGTCAAACACTAAATGTGTTGTTGTTGTGTAGGCTATAGTAGGTTAGCCTTTAGGGGGTACACAAAACTAGGGTTTCCTGCTTGTACTCCAACTTTTCATTGTTCACACACTTCTTGTTTCTGACATCACCAACATCAAAGGGTTAGATTTTATCTTTGGGCGAGATTTTCTGAAGCGGTTCAACCCCGAGATCGATTAGGTCAACAGCAAGGTGTGCATCTATAACAATGGGAAGCGGATAGCACTGCGAAGCTGGACGGATACAGGGGATGTACCTAAAACGACACTGGCACGGTTCGAACAGATGGTGAACGAGAGTAACAAGGGTTACCTAGCACTGGTCATGGCAGCAGCAGAGGAGGAGAAGCCGAGTTCCGAGCTCCCTGCAGTAGTAAAGGAGGTCTTGGAGCAATCCAAGTATATAATGCCCGAAGACCTACCTGCAGGCGTACCTCCAGCACGCACCCACGAGCATGAGATCGTGGAGGAACCAGGTGCGAAACCCGTCTCACGTACACCATACCGAGTGAGTCCGACCGGACTGACAGACACGAAGAAACAGATAGAGTATCTACTGGACAGACAACTGATCTGCCCATCCACCTCTCCCTACGGTGCACCAGTTCTCTTCACTCCAAAACCAGACGGCAGTTTACGGATGTGCATCGACTACCGTGCACTGAACAAACAGACAGTTAAAAACAAATACCCCATACCGCGCATCGACGACTTACTGGACCAACTGCGTGGTGCAACAGTCTTCTCGAAGCTGGATCTACGATCGGGTTACTGGCAGATCAAGATGGCGGATAACTCGATCCACAAGAGGGCGTTCCGTACTCGATACGGCTCCTACAAAGACTTGGTGATGCCGTTCGGACTCTGCAACGCACCAGCAGCGTTCCAGGCGGAAATGAACCATATTCTCTGGCCCCTGCTGGACGAGTGCGAAGTGGTGTATCTGGACGATATCCTCATCTACTCCAAGAACATGAAGGAGCACGTGGAGCATCTACGGAAGGTGTTCGAGTTTCTGCGGAAGAATAAGTTCTACGTGAAACTGTCGAAGAGCGACTTCGCACTAAAGAAGGTGCAATTTCTTGGGCACATGGTGAGTGCCGAGAGCGTACACGTGGACCCGCGGAAGATCGACGCCGTTAAAAAGTGGAAAATACCAGAGAACGTAAAGGAGTTGCAGCAGTTCCTAGGCTTCGCCAACTACTACAACAGGTTCGTGCCCCAGTATGCTAAGATAGCAGCGCCACTGACCGACCTACTGAAAAAGGATACGCCCTTCAAATGGGATACTCCTCATCAGCAAGCCATGGAGCAGCTACAGATAGCACTGACTACAACGCCAGTACTCATCTTGCCGGATCCAGATTAGGACTACGTGGTGGAAGAAAACGCTAGTGACCAAGCAGTCAGAGCAGTACTGATGCAGGATCACGGATGCAGTTTGCAGCCCATCGCCTACCTCACTAAGAAGCTACACGGAGCAGAACTAAACTACCCCATTCACGACAAGGAAGCCCTAGCGATAGTCGTAGCCTTCGAAGCGTGGAGGTGTTACCTAGAGGGAGCGAGGACCACAGTCTATACTGACCACTGCAGCCTCAACTACCTGAAGTAATAGCCAACGCTCTCCCGACGACAGGTGCGGTGGATGGATTTCTTAGAGACCCACTTCCACAACGACATCATCTACAAGCCTAGGCTACACAACAAAGCAGACGCGTTGAGCCGCCGAGGTCATGTAGCAGGCATCCAGCTCGACGGAATGAACCCTCTACTCAAGGGTCTATTCCAACATGGGTACTCCGTGGACGACGAGATAGCAACGGCAGAGAAACAGAAGCTATTACAGTGGGAGAAAGACTTAGCGATAAGGAAGGGTTCAGGAAAGATTTGGGTACCGAATTACACCTCGCTACGGCAGATCCTATTGGAGGAATTTCACGACGTACCATACGCGGGACATTTTGGGAGCAACAAGACGTTAGCGGGATTAGCAAAGTATTACTACTGGCCTCGGATGGCAGCAGACGTGCAGCAGTTCTCCACCTCCTGCGACACGTGCCAGCGGATGAAGAGCAGCAAACAGAAAAAAGCAGGATTACTTCAGCCTCTACCCGTACCGGAGCAGCCATGGCAGGTCGTTAGTCTCGACTTCATCACAGGACTTCCCTCGACCTCACAGGGATATGATTCCATCCTCGTAGTGATCAATAAGTTCTCCAAAATGGGTCACTTCATACCGACCAACGCCACCGCCACAGCTGAAGCAACCGCTCGTCTCTTCTTCAACCGCATAATCACCATCCACGGCATCCCCGCTACACTCATCTCAGACAGAGACCCCAAATTTACGAGTAAGTTTTGGAAGGAACTCATGGGATTATTAGGGACTAAACTTGCGATGTCTTCAGCATACCACCCACAGACTGACGGACGGACCGAGCGACTCAATAAGGTGGTTGAACAGTTACTACGCACAGCTTGCAAAGACGGCGTCAGCCACTGGGACACACAGTTACTGACCCTAGAGTTCGCTTACAACAACGCGTCACATGCGACCACAGGGAAAACTCCTTTCTTCCTGTGTTACGGACGAGAACCACTCACACCACAGCAGCCAACTACACCGGCACACGTCCAAGCCGCACATGACTTCGTCACCACCATGCAGCAGCTATGGGAGAAGACTCAGCGACGTCTCACTACGATGCAGAACTCCCTGAAGCAATATGCCGATCGTCAGCGACGAGATCACTCGGTAGCAGTCGAAGATCAGGTGCTTCTTGACACACGCAACTTGAACCTGTCTCACCTCCCATCCAAACTCCGGCCTCGCTTCTGTGGTCCGTTTCTCGTGGAGGCACAGGTGACACCAGCTACATTCCGCTTGCGCTTACCAGATACATGGAAGCTTCACAACGCTTTCCATATCCAGCTACTGAAGCCCTACAAGGACCCCAACCAATAGTTCCAGGGACGGCAGCTACCGCCACCTCCACCTGTTCTTGTGCAGGATGAACCCGAGTACGAGATTGAGCGCGTTCTCTCTCATCGGCGCCGTGGCGGCAAGACCCTCGAGTTCCTTATACGCTGGAAGGGATACGACCCCACTGAGGACAGTTGGGTTGCAGAAGCTGATATGGGCAACGCACGCCGTGCTCTCAAGGACTATCTTGTCAAGCAGGGTGTATCTCACGCCACCCAGCTTTGAGGGGGGGACGTGTGAGAGTACGACGGCTTATGCCAGCTATGCTTGCTTGCCTTTACTTTTATCATGCTATTTCTAGCATAGGATAATTATATGCATGCATGAATTGCTTGATTTCCTAGGCTAGGTGCTTTCCTATATTTCATTTTAGTTATAGCACCGAGCTAGGTTGCGTGCACCGAATTCTGGCTTTTCGGTTGCCACCGAATTGCCTCCTACCGAATTCGGCAAGGATCTGTTCCGGATGCTTCGCGACCCGCGGAACCTTCGCGTAACATCTGGTTACGGGGCCTTGTGTCGAGCCTATATATAGTCTCGTGTTGTACCCAGGTGATTCATTCAATTCATATTCTCTTTTTTGAGCTCGATCCTAGATCCTCACATCCAGCAATTCCAGGAACCGCTCTGCTTCCCACTGCTTTGTGTCATCCAGCTCAGTCCTTGGGTTCACATTCACTGCGTGATCTCTCCTCCTCTCTAGCCACTTCTTCTCAAGGTGCCTCTGCATGACTCCCAACAGCCAGTGTAATGCGTTCATGTCCATGGCGTTCCCCAGTGCTCTCTTCCTCTCCTGCTCCGTCACGTCTCCGTTTGCTGTAGCTCCCGCCATGAACCCCATCGCCAGCTCCCGCTCCAAAGCTGTCGGCTCCTCCCACACCCCCTTCAATCTATCGTACACCATCCATGGGCCCTCTCTATCACCTTCCATTTTGAACCCCCTTGCCTGATCGTGTGCCACCAGGGTGGGCCATGCCTGGCGAGGCCTGCCCACTGTGTTGCACGGAAATTGACTTTCGTGGTCAGGATGCCTCACGGGTGCTGGTACTCTTCCAGGCTCGAGTATATCCTGGACCAAGCGCACACGGGGCCGCTCCATCATTGACAGCTCGTACAATAATGCCGCCTCCGGCACGACGTTCTGCCAGTAACTGCGAGGCCTGTGTGCTCTGCTGCCATTCTGCGCCGCGTCCCATGCCACTCCTACCCCCAACTCTGCGCGAATTTCTTCCTCTGCCCTTTTCACCGCTTCTCTCATGTCGTCTCGAGTGTCCACATTCTCCACGATGTATGCCACCTCCCCTTACTTCCTCTTGATCATTTTCAGCACTCGCACTAGCTTTCGGAACAGCCCACTTCTTGGGTCTTCTAGTCCCCTTCCTTCTCCTGCCCGTGACAAACCCTGACACTCCCATCTCGCGACTACCAGATCCACGTGCCCCCAGTGGGTCAGCGCGTCTTCCTTCACATCCTCCACCCTATGGCACACCCATTATCCCTTTTTACTACGCCTGCATACAGCTGCGAGGGATATCGCTCTTCCAGTTTCTTGATGTGGTGCCAAGCCATGCAGTTGACCGCATCATTGTTTTCCACGTAGATGTATTTTTCCACCCTTAGTCCCGCCTTCAGTACTGCTGCTAGCCCTGTGCAGATGCCCGAGAACAACTCCAGCAATACTATGGGTTTATGGAACACCCCCCCATCCAGGTGCAGCTCCCTTAGTCTTCCACTCTCACCCCACTGCTGTCGGTGCCTATCTGGCTGCCTTCGTTCCTCATCCATCCTTTCCCAGCTGAGAATACCCAGCTCTTCCTCTACCATCCTGACCTTTGCCTGATACGCCTCTCGTGGTTCTCGGCGGATGAATCGGACTGGCAGTTCCGCCACTGGCTGATTCTTCTCCCAATACACAACTCGGTATGTGAGTTTCTCCTCCCACATGCATACGGTGGCGCCGATGCTGTATAGAAACTCCACACCCAGTAGTAGGTCATAGTCTTTCGAGGGTGAGATTCCGCACTGTAGCTTGACCGAAGACTCCTCTGGGCTCCCTTGGCGAATGTAGATCTCAACCGTACTCCTCGTCTTCGGCATCCATTTGGTGCCTCCTCCCTCAGCCGTCATCAGCAGCAAGCCTTCTTCTATCTGTCGCTCCGGCCGATCCAGCTGCAGCTGCTGCGCGAGTCTCTTCCCGATCAGTACTGGGTGGGCTCCGGTGTCTATGATGGCCTGTTTCACTGACACTCCTCCCACCGTTATGTATCCCTTCTCTGCTACCAGCACAGATGCGGCGCAGCTGAGCCTCTCTAATGGGTGGCGGCGTGGCGGATGCAGGTCTTCTTCTGCTGTTGTTGCTCTGCGCCAAGGTCCCTCCTCCCTCCTTCTGTTCGTGGCCTGAGATTCCTCTCCCGCACCCTCAGGCCCAACTCTTCGCGATCCCTAGCAGGCCATGCCATTAGGCAGAAGTCCTCTTCACTGCTCTCCTCCTCTTCCCTCCTTGCCACCATTGCCGACTTCTTCTCCTCTCCTGGTTCTCGTCCCTCTAGCTGGGCTTTCAGCCTCTCGATTTCCGCTCGCATTTCTGCCACTTCGCTCCTATCACGGTTGTCTCCCCGCCCTTCTCCCCTTTTCGAGTAGCAGTCCCTCTCCACGTGCCCACGTCACCCGCATTTCCCACACACCGGGGCTTCGGGGCAGTCGCGCCTCTGGTGCTCCTCCCATCCACAGATGGAACATGCTGGCGGGTTTCTGCAGTCCCGCTCAAGTGTCCCGGCTGCCCGTAGTTGTGGCACTTGCGTGGGTCCCCCGGACCTCTCGGCGGCCGCTCTCGATCCACTGGAGCTGCGCTCCACGCGGGCCTCCTGCGCTCCATCGCTCGTTCTGCTGTGCGCTCCACCTCGAACAGCCGTCTTCCAGTCTCCACTCTCTTCGCCGTTTCGTACGCCCCACCCAGCATTGCCGTCACTCCCAACTCGAAGATCTTCACCTGTACATCCCGTTGCAGCTCGTAGTTTAGTCCATTCAGAAATTTGCTGACGAGCCTTTCTTGATCCACGCAATTCATGTCTTCGGCCAGCTCCACCAGCCGGCCGTAGTAAGCCAGCAGGGATTCACCCGTCCTCCGTTTGAACTCGCGGAATTCAACCACCCGCTACGGCGTCTGCAGCGGAAACTGTTCCCGCAACATCTCTTAGAAGCGCTTCGTGGGATCCCTCTCCCCAGCTGGAGCCTGTGCTGCCCAATCCAACAATTCGCACCTGCAGATGCGGTAGTAAGTCTCCGCTTCTCTTGTCACTGTATTCGCCAGCCCTCTGAAGAACTCGTCCGCGTCCAATCGGTCACGCTCCCATCGCGTGCGCAGATTTTCCAACTGCATCAGATAATTCTTCAGCGACGGTCCTCGCCTGACTTCCCCCGAAAAGCGCTCCGGCACTTCCACCCTCGGTAGCATGGTGTATCGCCAGCGCTTTGACGCCGCCTCTTCCTCAAAGCCCTGCCAGGACGCACTGCGGCGATACTGTCTCTCACTATCCCGGCCCGCTCGTGTCGTCGTCGCCGTCTCTCTAATCGGCAGCCCCTCCTTTTTCTCCTCTGATCTCTCCTTCTCAGTGCGGTGCTGCTCCTCGCGCTCCTGTTCGGAGCCCGTGGCTCCGCCCGGTCTCTGCTCACCCATTCCTTCAGCGCCGTGCGCATTCTTTTCTGTCCAAGGCTCTTGCCAGTTCCCTTCTGCACCTTCCGTCATCTCGCCTTCCTTCTTCAGATCCCTCACAGCCCGAGATCCCCAGACCCGAAACGCAGACGCATCGCCAACCTTGCCCGTCCACCGCAGGGTGGGGGAGGTCTCTTGTAAGGAGACCCGGGGCTAAAGGTTGAGCTGATGCGCCGCGTACTTACCGCAAACGGCCACAGAAAATGTGGGGCAGCCCGAGGATCCTGGACGTACGAGCGACGTCCATGACCATACCGATGCGGCGCTCAGCAATCCCATTTTGCTGTGGAGAGGCCGGAAGCGTGAAGGTCTGGCGGATGCCCTGTGCTCAACAGAAGGCTCCCAGACGGGCAGAGGAAAACTCCCCGCCTCTGTCAAAGTGCAGACGCAGAACAGGAAAGTCTGAGCCGAAACTCTCTCTGAGCTGGAGACGAGCTGTGCGGATCCAGTCGATCAACACCTCAGAGACGTCACCCTTGCTGCGCAAGGGGAACACCGTGGTGTAACGCGAGTAGTCGTCAACCACCAACAGGAAGTAACGCTCGTGCCCCTGGCCACGGACGCGGGCGGGGCCCCACACGTCCATGTGAAGAGTCTGTTGCGGAGCCTCTGTCGAAGGAAACTCGGAGGAGTGAGGGGCGGCGCGCTGTCGCCCCTCGACGCAGGGGACGCAGGTAGGGGCAGGCCCTGGAGGTAGGGGAGGGAGAGACCGGGGGAGACCAAAGACAAGGACATGGGAGGCCATGCCTCGGAGACGAGGCAGGGAGGGGTGACCAAGACGGTGGTGCCAAAGGAGAGTCTGGTGAGACAGGAGACGACACGAGCAGGGAGCAGACTCAGGACCAGACCTGGACGCTGCAGCAAACACCTGACTCGACGCAGCTACCTGACCAGACTGAGCAGCTGGAGGAGACTCAGTACTGAGGGTGTACAGGCTCGACCCCGGCCGACGGGTGAACGTGGCCAAGTGTCGGCCTGTCCGAGCACATGTACAGTGGGTCACCCGCTGACTCGCAGGAGTGAACTGGTCAGCCCCCCTATCCTGTAGATCAGCTCCACTCACCAAGTTCGTAGAGAACGAGGGGAGGTAGAGACCTGACAGGGTGCCAGAGGGGGCTGCCGGACACGGTAAGACAGTGGAGAAGCGAGCAAGGACAGGGCCCCCAAAGGGGTCCGCCAGGGAGACCGCAACCGGCCGACTAAGCGGCGTAAGCGTGGTGCGGTCTCGAAAGAAGGAGCGGGAAGCACCCGAGTCAAGGGCGAAGGTGTGTAAGGCCTGAGCCGACGTAGTACCTGAGAGAGCAGACTCACCAGCACTTGGGGCAGCAGTCGCACTAGCACCTAGAGCAGCAGCCTCACCAATACCTAGAGCAGCAGTTTCAATGCCCGGGTTAGGCGGAACACACAGGTGTTAGTCACCCTCATCACTATCAGACAAAGCATACATGGCAGCAAGAATAGCATCAAAATCAAGATCAAAGATAGCAACCCCCGCCCTAGACAGCTCTGCCCAGCGAGGGACCTCAGAGGCCTCAGGGAACTGGTGACGCCACGCGTCCGTCAGGCGGCCGAAGGAGCGCTGCGTGGAGTGCGGGCCCCCGCACTGCTCACCAGCGCGGTCGCCGGTACGGAGAACGTAGGTGCAGGGACCAGTATCCCCATCGCGCTGACGCGCGGCGTACCACTCACGAAGCTGTTGAGGGGACAGGGTCTCACGACTGCGCTGCTGCTGCTGGCGCGGACCACCTCCGGAGCCACTCCTCTGCGCAGAGCCGCGACCAGGGCCACCGCTGCCGCCGCCGCCTCCGCCACCTCCGCCGCCTCCGCCGCCTCCACCACCTCCGCCGCCTCCGCTCCCTCCGCCACCGCCGCCACCTCCTCCGCCTCCACTGCTGCCACTGACACCTCCACCCCCGCCACCACTCCCACCACCACCCCCACCCCCTCCACTGCCTCCACCACCACCTCCACCGCCCCCGCCAGCCCCTCCAGCGCCCTTGTCCCCCTTGCCCTTGCCGGTGCGGCGTCTCCCGCTTGGGGGAGACGCAGCGCCGACCGACTCGAAACCAACGAGGTCGGCCGCAGCAGCAGAAGCAACAGAGGGCAAGAGGGGGGATGGAGAACACCCCTCAAAGACGGGGGTGCGAGGGTCGCCACGAGAGGCTCCTACAGCGACTATGCTCTTCTCTGCTGCTAGGAGGCGCTCCTCGAGGAGGTTGACGGTTAGAGTGGTGGGGCAAACTAAGAGGAAGTGGTCCCTGACAAAGCGAAGGGAGTCAGGGAGGCGGGTGACTATGTAGTAGAGGGTGATGTACATGGGGGGGTTGGTTCTTGGCATAGAACTCAGCAGGAAGCGCAGCGCGGTAGCGAATGTCACTAGTGCGAAGGTGAGTAATGAGGTCAGCGACTGTGGGAAAGGCAGCAAGGTCAGGGAATAGGTACGGCAGCATGAGGCAACTAAGAGCAGCAGTGGCAGGGGAGGAGTAGCGTGCAACTACAGCGTCGTACAAGGTCTTAGCACTCTTGTACTGGCTAAAGTGCGCACGCTCAGCGCTCGGTAAGTGGCGACGCACAGCAAGGCGAGCAGCAGCATCGCGTGTGGCCCACTGTGAGCGAACAGTGCTGTCAGCAGTAGCAGGCGGGGCGGGAGAGACACCAGAGGTGAGATCGAACAGAGAGAGTCCGTCTGCCCTATCGCACTGGAGAAACAGCTGGAGGTCATCG
Organism: Closterium sp. NIES-65; assembly: GCA_948144175.1. Lineage (NCBI taxonomy): Eukaryota > Viridiplantae > Streptophyta > Zygnematophyceae > Desmidiales > Closteriaceae > Closterium > Closterium sp. NIES-65. The sequence continues at coordinate 1,530,539 of CANXME010002420.1, forward strand.
ACCCAGACCTCAAAGTCAACGGCACGGCCCTCAGCATCAAAGGTAAGGACACTGGGGGTAGCCATGACTGCAGTGGTCTAGTAGGGAGTGATCTCACCAGTCCGAGTAAGTAGGGCCGGGGCGCACCGCTGGAACGGTAGCGGCTCGACAGTAGGGCGGCTCGGCGGCTCGGCTGCTGGGCGGCTCGGCTGCAGGGCGGTTCGGCAGCTCGGCGGCTCGGCTGCTCGGCGGCTCGGCTGCAGGGCGGCTCAGGTGCTGGGCGGCTCGGCTGCTAGGCGGCTCGGCGGCTCGGCTGGTGGGCGGCTCGGCTGCTGGGCGGCTTGGCGGCTCGGTCGCTGGGCGGCTGAGCGGTGACGGGGCCGGTAGAGGCGGTGACGTGGCCACCAGGGGAGGTGACGTGGCCGCTAAGGGCGGCGAGGCGGTCGCAAAGGGCGGCGACGGGGCCTCCAGGGGAGGGCGACGGGGCCGCAGGTGACGGCGACGGGGCCGCAGGGGGCGGCGACGGGGCCGCAGGTGGCGGCGGCGGGGCCGCAGGTGGCGGCAACGGGGCCGCAGAGGGGCCGCAAGGGGTCTAGACGGGGCCGCAGAGGGGCCGCAAGGGGCTCAGACGGGGCGGCGACGGGGCCGTAAGGGGCCGTAAGGGCGCCGCGAGGGGCCGGAAGGGGCCGCGCGAGGGCCGTAAGGGCGGCGTGAGGGGCCGTAAGGGGCCACTAAGGGCGGCGCAAGGGGCCGACGGGCGGTGCAAGGGGCCGTAAGGGGCCGTAAGGGCAGCGCGAGGGGCCGTGAGAGGGGCCGCTAAAGGCGACGCGAAGGGGCCGTGAGAGGGCGCGACGGTAGGGAGGGCACACAGAGCGCGACTTGGGCAGGAGCGAAGCGCGCTCCAGGCAGGAAAAAAAAATTATTGTGGTGGGCCCTAGGAAGTGTTCCCACTAGGGAACCTGCTCGATACCATGATAAGAAACGAGGAATGGTTGCATTGAGCAAGATGAGGAGTACAAGTAGGAAACCCTAAAGTGTTGTACCCCATATGAACTACCCCACTACAGCCTACACAGACTATAGCATATAAGCGTGACAGTTACTTTGAAGTTACCTCGAGCTAACCACAGGGTAGGTAACCTCGAGGTGCTTTACAAAGTCAGCACGAAGGTATCGTCTAGGCTGCAAAGAGTGTGCGTGGGTGACTTTCGGTTCGACATACAAAGTCACCTCAAAATCACCGCAAAATCGGACTCAACACATGGGTGCACCCAGTGAGGGGAGCTGAGCCCCCCATGAGTGATTTCAAGTGCACCCAGTGAGGGGAGCTGAGCCCCCCATGTGTGCAAGTGCACCCAGTGATGGGAGCTGAGCCCCCCATGTGTGCAAGTGCATCCAGTGAGGGGAGCTGAGCCCCCCATGTGTGCAAATGCACCCAGTGATGGAAGCTGAGCCACCCATGTGTGATTTCAGGTTCCACCCTCCATCCTTACATAGGAACTCTGTGCGGGGAGAAGAACCCATCCCCCCCTTGTCTGAATATGAACCCCTTGAGAGAGGAAGCGGCTCTTTACTGACCGCATATGCGTTATATGAGGGGGTAAGATGTTCCACTCAGAGGCTTCCTCCTACGTCATCATTACATATACACTCTGTGAGGGAAACTACCTCTCCCCATTGCCTAAATTCATATACACTCAGTGAGATAAGTTGTGAGTACATCTTGCATGACCTAAAATGCAAGCAGGGATGGGATATGACTGACCCGCTTGCACTTTTCTGGACCCTTAAGTGAGGGGATAGTCGAGGGGCTGCAGGCACTGGGCGTGCACAGGTGCAAGCATCAAGCTGAGGCAATATGTGCTCTCCACCCATCCCCCCCATGCATTCCCCACCCCTCCACACCCATCCCCACCCCTCCCAATCCCTCTCATCCCCTCCTCACCCCTCCCACTCTGCCAACATCAGATCTGTGGAGCTCGGAGGACTACCAAGCAATAGAGGGGCTGCAGGCTATGGGCGTGCACCTGTGCAAGCTCATGATGTATAAATATGTGTTCTCCACCAGTCCCCACCCATTACTACCCCTTCTCACCGCCCCTCACCCCTTTCCACCCCTCCCCACCCCGATCCACCACTACGAACAACATCAGACCTGTGGAGTTCCGAAGACTATAAGGAAATAGAGGAGCTGCAGGCGCTGGGCGTGCACCAGTGCAAGCTCATGGATATTGCAAATGCAACCCATGGCTTCAAGATGCTCCTGGGGGATGGTGGATATGGACAGGTGTGATGTGGGGGGCGCCGCGGGTGTATGTGTGAGGGGGAGGGGGGTGCTTGTGCACGATCATGGAGATAGCAGACCGTGGCGCATGGGCCAGGGGATCAAGACGATGTTGGGGGAGGTTGCATATCGACAAGTGTGCTGTGGGGCAGGTATATACCTGGAGAGAGGGAGGATACGGTACGGTGCATCAGTGAGGGGTTGCCGCATGTGGGGCAGGTATATCAGTGAGGGGACGGATATGGTAGCACTTTTCCCTTCTCTCTCCCTTGCCTCAGAGGCAGCAGCACAGCAATTCTCTGCCTTCATCTCGTCTTCATTGTCTCCCCGTGTCTGACCCGGTCAGCAGTGTACTGCGGAGTGCTGGAATCAGGGGATGTGGTGGCAGTGAAACGAGGAAGGGGCATGTCAAGGTACGGCATCCACACTCCCAGTTGGATCTTCTAGTAGATTTTAAGGTGGATCTTTGGTAGAGTGACATCTGATTGCAGGGTGTCTAGAGAGTACACGGTGAAGTCACGTTTCAACAACAAATCTGCGTATGAGCCTAATGTTGAGAATTATCAAAAGGGGTGTATAAAGTAGGCTTCAACATGTCAGAAGCTCATATTAATGCAGGTCAATTATGCTGGGGACTGCTCCCATGGGCACTGTGAGAGTACGACGGCTTATGCCAGCTATGCTTGCTTGCCTTTACTTTATCATGCTATTTCTAGCATAGGATGATTATATGCATGCATGAATTGCTTGATTTCCTAGGCTAGGTGCTTTCCAATATTTTATTATAATTATAGCACCGAGCTAGGTTGCACGCACCGAATTCTGGCTTTTCGGTTGCCACCGAATTGCCTTCTACCGAATTCAGGAAGGATCTTTTCGGGACGCTTCGCAACCCGCGGAACCTTCGCGTAACACATGGTTACGAGGCCTTGTGTCGAGCCTATATATAGCCTCGTGTTGTACCCAGGTGATGATTCAATTCGATTCAATCCACATTCTCTTTTCTGAGCTCGATCCTCGCTCCTCACACTTGGTAATCAGAGCCTGTTTAGAAGCGAAGTTTTTCGACCGCTAAAACCTAGCTATTAAAACCGCGGGGGCGACGAAGGAAAGCGCCGATTTCGGGTACGTAAACCAGTTCCGCGCTATTTTCTAACGTCCCCCTCGAACCGTGTCTGACCCGGTCAGCAGTGTACTGCGGAGTGCTGGAATCAGGGGATGTGGTGGCAGTGAAACGAGGAAGGGGCATGTCAAGGTACGGCATCCACACTCCCAGTTGGATCTTCTAGTAGATTTTAAGGTGGATCTTTGGTAGAGTGACATCTGATTGCAGGGTGTCTAGAGAGTACACGGTGAAGTCACGTTTCAACAACAAATCTGCGTATGAGCCTAATGTTGAGAATTATCAAAAGGGGTGTATAAAGTAGGCTTCAACATGTCAGAAGCTCATATTAATGCAGGTCAATTATGCTGGGGACTGCTCCCATGGGCACTGTGAGAGTACGACGGCTTATGCCAGCTATGCTTGCTTGCCTTTACTTTATCATGCTATTTCTAGCATAGGATGATTATATGCATGCATGAATTGCTTGATTTCCTAGGCTAGGTGCTTTCCAATATTTTATTATAATTATAGCACCGAGCTAGGTTGCACGCACCGAATTCTGGCTTTTCGGTTGCCACCGAATTGCCTTCTACCGAATTCAGGAAGGATCTTTTCGGGACGCTTCGCAACCCGCGGAACCTTCGCGTAACACATGGTTACGAGGCCTTGTGTCGAGCCTATATATAGCCTCGTGTTGTACCCAGGTGATGATTCAATTCGATTCAATCCACATTCTCTTTTCTGAGCTCGATCCTCGCTCCTCACACTTGGTAATCAGAGCCTGTTTAGAAGCGAAGTTTTTCGACCGCTAAAACCTAGCTATTAAAACCGCGGGGGCGACGAAGGAAAGCGCCGATTTCGGGTACGTAAACCAGTTCCGCGCTATTTTCTAACGTCCCCCTCGAACCGGTTTTTCGAACACTCCTCAAGTCCAGTGGCGAAAAAGTTGGAATTTCGACCGTCGGATTGATTCGAAAAAAACGGCCCTGGGAATTTCGCCCAAACAAGTTGGAATTAGAAGCGTCAGATGGAATGTCTTCTCAACGGCCGAGATCGGACACGAATTTCGACTAAGGGAGAATCACGCGACCTACATAATTAGCGCTCGTCAATTCTACTGTCGATTCGACTCACAGTAAGATGACCAGCGCCTAAAATTCAATTATTTTCGTCGCACATTTTCCTGTAAATCGCCAAATGGAGGAAAACGGTGATAATTCCATACGAAAAATCACGGAGTTACACACCGGCTTGGACCAGACGCGAGCGGCACTCCAGCGAATAGAGGAGCTTCTCGCGAACCAGTTGGTAGCCGCCACGGCAGCAGCGAACGAAGCAGCGAATGCATCAGCGACGGCAGCAGCAGCAGCGGCGACACCGACACTTCACCCGGCAGCAGCGGCAGTGGCTACAGTGAATCTTGAGGCGGCACGTCCGAGGCTACCGGAGACGTTCAATCCGAATGCGAGAGACACTGACGTTCGTCGATTCATTGCGACCGTCGAAATATACTTCGAGGCCGTTTGCTGTACGACCCCGACACACGATGCAATGCGGATTCGGCTCGCATCGACACTGTTACAAGGCCCGGCGCTCGAGTGGATTTACAATAGCAATAAGATCCGAGGCGAGGGGTCATGGACGCAGTTTCGGGAAGCTTTAATTCAACGTTTCGAACCAGTCAACTCCAGCTACATGGCGCGGCAGCAGATTCATCGGCATAAACAGTTCGGCAGTGTAACACAGTACATGCAGCAGATGGAGAACCTCTTCAACCGAATTACCGACCTGACCGAAGGAGAAAAAATCCAAGCGTATACTGAGGGGCTAAAAATGGAAGTCCGGCGACAGGTGATTGCCGCGAACTACAACAACTACCGCGACATGGTGTCTGCAGCAGAGAGATTTGATGCGCTGATACGATGTGAACCCGAGACACGACGTCACGTGCCGAACCGATCATTTGGCACGAAGCGATCGGCACCACCCACGACCGCCGACCCGATGGATATCGACAAGATCGACGCGAAGCAGCGGCCGACAAAATATGAGAATTGCGAATTTTGTGGCGCAGCAGGACATCGACTCTTGGCGTGTTGGAAAATGAAAAAGGCACGAGCAGAGCTGCAGGGCAACAACAGTGCGACATCTACAATGGCGAAAAAAGGAGGATACGATGGCGCAAATTTTAAACGCCACGACCGGCCGGCAACATGGGAAATCGCCGAGACAAATGGAGGCTCCGCGAAACAAGACTCTGCAGCGACCGGGAAACTCCAGCCGAACACCCCCGAGAGTAAGAACATTTTCTCTCGAGGTTTTCAAGCCTTTAAAAAATTCAGGGGAGATTCCAAGGCCAAGAAAAGGCATTCAGACATTATTCAGGTACCTGAGAAGTTGGGCAAAGCACTCCAGAGCGTTGAAAAGTGTCGTGCGTTCCAAGGGTTTCATATTCTCTCCCCGCAGCATAGTGTTAAGGCCCCCCATTGCCCACAGGAAAAGCCTACACAGCTGCAAAGGCTTAAGAGAAGGTTCCAGGCCAAGACGAAGCTGAATCGGCCTCGAATAAATCCTTCTAACCCTGCTCAGTTGGAAACTGAAACGGAATCAGCAGCTTCGAGCGCAGGACCGAGGGATGATCTATTCGACGTACCCTACGATCCTATACGCGAGACCAGCTAGGGTTACTTGGAGTGGCAACAACCACTATTACTCGAGGTGATCTGCAACGGGCGACGCCTCAAGGCACTGGTGGACAGCGGTGCGTCTCACTCGGTGTGCGACCGCGGGACGTTGGAGAAAATTGGAGAATTTTCGGAGGAGACCAAATTCTCGGCAACAATGGTGGACGGTACGAATCTTCCCATCCACGGCGAAGCATCACTCCAGCTGTACATAGGGGCGCTGAGGTGGAAGCCGACGTTGCCGATCACGAACATCAAGGGTTTAGATTTCATCTTGGGGCAAGATTTCCTGAAGCGGTTCAACCCCGAGATCGATTGGGTCAACAGGAAGGCGCGCATCTACAACAACGGGAAACGAGTGGAGCTGCGAAGCTGGACGGATACAGGGAGCGTTCCTGAAACGACATTGGCACGGTTCGAACGGATTTTGAACGAGAGTAACACGGGATACTTCGCACTGGTTATGGCAGCAGCAGAGGAGGAGAATCCGAGTTCGGAGCTACCTGCAGCAGTGAAGGAGGTCTTGGAGCAGTACAAGGATATAATGCCCAACGACCTACCCGCAGGCGTACCTCCACCACGCACCCACGAGCATGAGATCGTGGAGGAACCAGGTGCGAAACCCGTCTCACGTGTACCATACCGACTAAGTCCGACCGAACTGACAGACATGAAGAAACAGATAGAATATCTACTCGACAGACAACTGATCCGCCCATCCACCTCTTCCTACGGTGCACCAGTCCTCTTCACTCCAAAACCAGACGGCAGTCTAAGGATGTGCATCGACTACCGCGCACTGAACGAACAGACAGTCAAAAACAAATATCCCATACCGCGCATAGACGACCTACTGGATCAACTGCGTGGAGCAACAGTATTCTCGAAGCTGGACCTACGATCGGGTTACTGGCGGATCAAGATGGCAGACAGCTCGGTCTGTACCAGATACGGCTCCTACGAATACTTGGTGATGCCGTTCGGACTTTGCAATGCACCAGCAACGTTTCAGGCGGAGATGAATCACATCTTACGACCCCTACTGGACGAGTGCGTAGTGGTGTACATGGACGACATTCTTATCTACTCCAAGAATATGAAGGAGCACGTGGAGCATCTGCGGAAGGTGTTCGAGATCCTGCGGAAAAACAAGTTCTACGTGAAGCTCTCGAAGAGCGACTTCGCCCTGAAGAAGATGCAGTTTCTCGGGCACATGGTGAGTGTCGAGGGCGTACACGTGGACGCGCAGAAAATCGAAGCCGTTAAATAGTGGAAAGTTCCGGAGAACATGAAGGAGTTGCAACAGTTCGTAGGCTTCGCTTACTACTACAACAGGTTCGTGCCGTAGTATGCTAAGATAGCAGCGCCACTGACCGACCTACTGAAAAAGGATACGCCCTACAAAAGGGATATTCCTCATCAGCAAGCCATGGAGCAGCTACACACAGCACTGACCACAGCCCCAGTACTCATCCTACCGGACCCCGAGAAGGACTACGTGGTTGAAGCAGATGCTAGTGACCAGGCAGTCGGAGCAGTACTGATGCAGGATCACGGGAACGGTTTACAGCCTATCGCCTACCTCAGTAAAAAACTGCACGGAGCAGAACTGAATTACCCCATTCACGACAAGCCATAGTCGTCGCCTTCAAGGCGTGGAGGTGTTACCTCGAGGGAGCCAAGACTATAGTCTATACTGACCACTGCAGTCTCAAATACCTGAAGTCACAGCCAACACTCTCGCGGCGACAGGTGCGGTGGATGGACTTCCTGGAAACTCACTTCCACTACGACATCATCTACAAGCCCAAGCTACACAACAAAGCCGAGGCGTTGAGCCGCCCAGGTCATGTAGCAGGCATCCAACTCGACGGGATGAACCCTCTGCTCAAGGGTCTATTCCAGCATGGGTACTCCGTGGACGGCGAGATAGCAACGGCAGAGAAACAGAAGCTGTTACAGTGGGAGAAAGACCTAGCGGTAAGGAAGGGTTCAGGAAAGATTTGGGTACCGAATTACGCCCCGCTACGGCAGATCCTATTAGAGGAGTTCCATGACGTACCATACGCGGGACATTTCGGGAGCAACAAGACGTTAAAGGGAATAGCGAAGTATTACTACTGGCCCCGGATGGCAGCAGACGTGTAGCAATTTGTCATCTCGTGCGACACCTGCTAGCGGATGAAGAGCAGCAAGCAGAAAAAAGCAGGGTTACCTCAGCCTCTACCTGTACCGGAGCAGCCATGGCAGGTCGTTAGCCTCGACTTCATCACAGGACTTCCTTCGACCTCACGGGGACATGATTCCATCCTCGTAGTCATCGATAAGTTCTCTAAAATGGGTCACTTAATACCAACCAACGCCACAGCTACAGCTGAAGCAACTGCTCGCCTCTTCTTCGACCGCATCATCACCATCCACGGCATCCCCGCTACACTCATCTCAGACAGAGACCCCGAATTCACGAGTAAGTTCTGGAAGGAGCTCATGGCACTATTGGGGACCAAACTTGCGATGTCCTCAGCATACCACCCACAGACTGACAGACAGACAGAGCGACTCAATCAAGTGGTTGAACAGTTACTGCGCACGGCTTGCAAGGACGACGTAGCCACTGGGACACATAGTTACCGACCCTAGAGTTCGCTTACAACAACGCGTCACATGCGGCCACAGGGAAAACTCCTTTCTTCCTGTGTTACGGACGGGAACCACTCACACCACAGCAGCCAACCACACCGGCACACGTCCAGGCCGCACATGACTTCGTCACCACCATGCAGCAGCTATGGGAGAAGACTCAGCGACGACTCACCACGATGCAGACCTCCCAGAAGCAGTATGCCGATCGTTAGCGACGTGATCACTCAGTAGCAGTCGGAGATCAGATGCTTCTTGACACGCGCAACTTGAACCTGTCTCACCTCCCATCCAAACTCCGGCCTCGCTTCTGTGGTCCTTTTCTCGTTGAAGCACAGGTGACACCAGTCACATTCCGCTTGCGCTTACCAGATATGTGGAAGCTTCACAATGCTTTCCATGTGCAGCTACTGAAACCCTACAAGGACCCCAACCAAAAGTTCCAGGGACGGCAGCTTCCGCCACCACCACCGGTTCTCGTACAGGATGAACCAAATGTACGAAGTGGAGCGCGTTCTCACTCATCGGCGCCGCGGCGGCAAGACCCTTGAGTTCCTGATACGCTGGAAGGGATACGACCCCACTGAGGACAGTTGGGTTGCAGAAGCTGATATGGGCAACGCACGCCGTGCTCTCAAGGACTATCTTGTCAAGCAGGGTGTATCTCACGCCACCCAGCTTTGAGGGGGGGACGTGTGAGAGTACGACGGCTTATGCCAGCTATGCTTGCTTGCCTTTAATTTATCATGCTATTTCTAGAATAGGATAATTATATGCATGCATGAATTGCTTGATTTCCTAGGCTATGTGCTTTCCTATATTTTATGATAGTTATAGCACCGAGCTAGGTTGCGCGCACCGAATTCTGGCTTTTCGGTTGCCACTGAATTGCCTTATACCGAATTCGGGAAGGATCTGTTCGGGACGCTTCGCGACCCACGGAACCTTCGCGTAACACCTGGTTACGGGGCCTTGTGTCAAGCCTATATATAGCCTCGTGTTGTACCCAGGTGATGATTCAATTCGATTCAATTCACATTCTCTTTTCTGAGCTCGATCCTCGATCCTCACAGGCACGTGAGCTCGCAGGCCACAGGTTGTAAGAATTATAACGAGAATGAATGAACTATGAAAGAGTTGGGTACAAGTGCTAACCCTAATTGGGTTGTACCCCTTATAGGCTACCCCACTACAGCCTACACAAATGTATAAGCTATAATGTTCAGACACACCCCCATAGGCAAAGTGGGGGAGAACAAGGGGTCACAAGACACAGGTGTGCTAAGGGGGGCTATTGTTTTTCTTCCTCTTCTCACCATCTATCCCCCATTTCTTCGTGCACTCTTTAGTTGACTGGATGATCAACTAAAGAATGGGCTGGCTAGTTAAAAGGCTCCTGTAAGTCTATCCAAAACGCCGTCGCTCTCCCCCATTCCCCAAACCCACTGTGCTTACATACCCCACTAGCGTTCCGTGACTACTAGCGTTCTCAAACTATGCGCTCTAGGACAGAGATCACACGGAACAGAACAGATGTCTGGCACACGGAGCCCCACAGCAAAAGCCAGCTGCTGACAGCAGTGTGCCGTCGCAACCTGGTGGCTCTCATGGGCTTCTATGCCTGTCTGAGAGGTGTCTCCTCCCCACATATGCCCTTGCACATCCCCCACACACCAGCTCGATGGCACAGAGTTCTGCAACAACATCCAGTTGATGTCAGCTGTGCGCCACCGCAACCTGGTGACTCTCTCAGGTGGTTGTGCATCTCTCCCGACAACAGGTGGTTGCCAACACAGACATGAGGGACTAACTTGGGAAAGGCGGATAGCGTATTGGCGACATAGAGCTATGCAGTACCGTACACTCCGACGTTCTCACGGGTCGTATATTTCCGTATATATGTTCCCGTAACGGGGTGGTACGACACCGTCGTTTTTGCTAACTCATCCTGTATTATGCATGATAAAATTGAAGCTCAGAGTTTTATGAAATTAATATTTAGGTGACAGCAGTTCTAGTATTCACTTTCAATAATCTGAATTGATTATGCATGGAAGCAGCATCTATAGCGGACAACATAGTATCTATACAGTTTTCTTACAAATAAGTATGCATCAGGAAACGATTCAAAGGCTACTAAAGCGAATGAGCAGCGAGACCTGCTAGACTCGTTTTCGAACTAAACCCTATTGTTACTTCGTGGGGCGATGAGCTAACATTCCCGCAAGTTCGAATGCATACGCGTAGGAGACCTTGTAGGTTACATCGAGCCAAGTTGCACCAACGCTCTGTTGAGATAGTAAGAGTAGGGCCTAGGCTTAGTAGCCTAGGCCAAAGGGAGTCGAGAGAGTTTAGGCAAAGAGTTGGGAGTTCACTATTGAGCGAGGTACAAATAGCAAACAAAGCATGCAAAGAAGGTGCACCACCAACAAGTTTATAATAACTACACTAACTACAGCTACAGGCAGTTACATATATATTCTAACACTCCCCCATAACTGCCTGCAGCAGAAGCTAATGCAGAGACACCCCTTGAAGGGGTACACCAAGCGCAGCAGAAGGAGAGGGCAAGTGAGGAGGAGGGACTATATGAGGAGAAGCTGCTGGCTCCAAGGCGGCTGCTTCCTGGAACCTTCCTTAGTCCTCCAAATCCCCCTTCCACACTCCTCGACAACCCTACCACCTCTCCCCCAGCTCCCCCACACCCTCACACCCACCCCCCCCCCCCCCCCAGCGGCAGCTGCAGCAGTGGGAGAGAAAGGAGGAGGAGGGGAAGGGGATCACACACACCCATCACCCCCATATCCGCCACCCCCATAGCCTCCGTTCCACGGCTGCACGCGCAGCAGGGAGACGAAGAAGGGGGAGGGGGAAGAGCAGGGGCAGCATAGGCACGGGCAGGGCAGCCGCGCGTGCAGGGCAACAGCGCGGAGCAGGGCAGGGCAGCCGCGCATGCAGGGCAACAGCGCGGAGCAGAGCAGGGGCAGCAACAGACGGCGACGGGCAGCACAGGCACGGGCAGCAACGGGCGGCAACGCGCAGCACAAGCACGGGCAGCAACGGGCGGCAACGGGCAGCACAGGCACGGGCAGCAACGGGCGGCAACGGGCAGCACAGGCACGGGCAGAAACGGGCGGCAACAGGCAGCACAGGCACGGGCAGCAACAGGCGGCAACGGGCAGCATAGGCACAGGCAGCAACGGACGGCAACAGGCAGCACAGGCACTGGCAGCAATAGGCAGCACAGGGAGGCAGCCGTACCGAGTCCAGGAGCGGCGGCGCATGCAGCTGCAGGGTCGGCGCCGTGGGCTGCTGCTGGGGCGGCTCGCGGGGTCCCTGGGGTGGCATTGCGGGCTGCTGCAGGGTCGGAGCCGCGGGGTCCTGGGGTGGCTACTGAGGTCTAGGGGCGGCTTCACTAGGGGCAGCTGCTCCAGGGGCCAGGGGCGGCTGCAACAGGGGCGGCTGCACCAGGGGCCAAGGGCGGCTGCGGAGGTCCAGGGGCAGCTGCACCGGGGGCGGCTGCTCCAGGGGCCAAGGGCGGCTGCTCTGGGTCCAGGGGCGGCTGCAACAAGGGCGGCTGCACCAGGGGCCAAGGGCAGCTGCGGAGGTCCAGGGTCCAGGGGCAGCTGCTCCAGGGGCGGCGCTGGTGCATGGCAAAGGCGGTGGCCAGGGGGGAGGGCGCCGCGACGAGCAGGGACGGCGCCCAAGGGGCGTCGCGACGAGCAGGGACGGCGCCCAAGGGGCGCCGCGACGAGCAAGGGCGACGCCCCAGGGGCGCCGCGACGAGCAGGGGCGGCGTCCAGGGGGCGCCGCGACGAGCAGGGACGGCGCCCAAGGGGCGTCGTGACGAGCAAGGGCGACGCCCCAGGGGCGCCGCGACGAGCAGGGGCGGCGTCCAGGGGGCGCCGCGACGAGCAGTGGCGACGCCCCGCGGGTCCCGCAGGGGCGTCGCGACGAGCAGGAGCGGCGACGCCCGGGTCCCGCAGGTGCGTCACGACGAGCAGGAGCGGCGCCTCGCAGGGCACCGCGAAGTGGAGGGTACGGGCGGGCAAAACAGGCCCGCGCGTGGACGTGAGGCAGGCGCGCAGGCGGCGTGAAAGCAGGCCGCGCGCGGGGCAGGAAGACGCCGCGCGCCCAGGGCGCACGGCGGGCAGAAAACCGCCGTGCGCCCCGAGCACACGGCGAGAAAAATACGCCGCGCGCCCGAGGCGCACAGCAGGACGATAGGCAGCGGAAGCACATTGGTGGGCCCGTTAGGAAGGCAGCAGGAAGGTACCTGATCTGAATACCATGTTGAGATAGTAAGAGTAGGGCCTAGGCTTAGTAGCCTAGGCCAAAGGGAGTCGAGAGGGTTTAGGCAAAGAGTTGGGAGTTCACTATTGAGTGAGGTACAAATAGCAAACAAAGCATGCAAAGAAGGTGCACCACCAGCAAGTTTATAATAACTACACTAACTACAGCTACAAGCAGTTACAGATATATTCTAACACGCTCAAATTCAGGCACTTCATTTTTTGGGACGGATTCTTGGCGAGGCATCGTTTGTAAACCGGCCCCGCGAACTCATCCATTCCTTAGATGGAGGACCCAATGCATATCGCAACGACTCCAAGTGCCTATCCATATGTCCAAGTGGCTGGCATCGGCAGGAGCATGAAAACGGATGAACGGCGAGGATGCGCCAGCTCGAAAGTGCAGGCGTTGAGCGGAATACACTTGATGCGTTTTGCGAGGAACACACGAGCAACGAGAAGCGGAAGTCACAAAGCGAATGGGTGGGAATGGGTTCCGAAGAACGTACGACCTAAATTTCTCTCCTATATATGAATGAGGCTAAACGAACAATGACTACCGGTACTCAATTCAATCCCGCCGACATCCCCCGTGCCGCTGCACCTTGTCTCGCACCTAGTTTTGCTCCACCATCAACGGGCTGTGTCCCCTTGGTCGTCGCTCTCAACCGTACCCGTAACCCCCGCTGTAGGTGAGCGAGCGGTGTGAGTTCCCGCTGGAGCTGGACTTGGACAAGGACGGGGGCAAGTACCTCACCACGGACTTGGACAGGAGCGTCTGCAACCTTTACCTGCTGCACAGGTGATGATGAATCTGATGGACTTAACGCTAACGATTGACTTATGTAAACAATCGTAAATGTAGGTTCTTTTTTTCTGTTTAACGGCTGTCTAATGTAGGAGTCATGTTCTCATCTACAAAATTGTTATGAGACTGCCCAAATTTGTAGTTCCAACAAATGAAGCACCCTAAGGCCGTTTTTGTCACCCTCCCCGCATGCATGGCTGTCCTTCCTCCCATTCATTCTTACATGCAGTGTTATGGCCCACGTGGGTGGAGTTGATGATGGCCATTGCTACGCCTTGATTCGTCCAGACCTTGAAACCCGATGGTACGATACCAGCCTAGTGCTGAATCTAGTGCTGCTCTTTCCACACGCCTCGCCTCGCTTTGTCTATTTTTGTTGCCCGGCTTTCTTTGCGCATTCAATTTACTTAACATCTTTGAATTCCTGATCTTGGCTAAGCTCGTTGCCGTCATGGACCGTTGTTATTACTTGGTGCCCATCTATCCCTAGATTCTTCCCCGTCCACGCCACTCCCTTTTCCCTATCAGGTACAAGTTCGTGAATGAAGAAGTGACCAACCATCAGCTCAATGGCGAGGAGGAGGTATGTTTAGTTGTGAAGGGGTAGGGATGGGTGAGTTCTTGCATGACAAGGTGAAGTGAAACAAGTGATGCTTAACCCCATTTCATGTTAGTGGACGACCTGAATTGAAGTGCTTTCAATTGCAATTATCCCTTGTCTCCCCCTTTTCCCCACCATTCCACCTTCCACTCTCGTTCTGGCTTTAACAACACTCCCTTCAACTTGACGTAGTACTGCAACGCCTACATGCTGGTCTACATTCGCTAATCTGACCACGAGAAGATTCTCTGCAGCAACATGGATGCACAGGGCATCGCTCAACCATTGCAAGTAAGATTCTTTCCATGTCCCTTAATTACATCAGTGTTTTGTTGTTATCCTGCTTAGTCTTTTTGTGCCCCAGCCTTTGCTTCCTCTTTTGCTCACCTTGTGGGCGCCATCTTTGCTTCTTGCCTTCGCCTTGAACACATTGCTGTTCCACTTCCCATTGCTCGTGATGCACGCTCGGTTGAAGCGGGAGAGGGAGGAGGACGACCAATGTGCAGTGATCAAGGTGGCTCGGGACGAGGACTTGCAGCAGCAGATTGGCCGAAACGTCTAACTCAATCTGGCGGACCATGGGCTAGTGAGGAGTTTTCGAGTGCAGAAGCAGATGCGATTCACAGACTTCAAAAAGGAGGTGGAGAAGGAGATGACAATTCCGGTCGACAGGCAGCGGTTCTGGGTGTGGGGCAAGAGGCGGAGCGATATGGATCGCCCAAGCCAGCGACTCAGTGCGGAGGAGGAGGTTATGACGGTGAGTAGGGAAGATGGGGATGGATCGGACAGCATGCGGGCGGGAAACGTATGGACGAAGACTGCAGTGCGATGCGTATCTAGTTAAAGGGACGAGAGTTTGCGGAAGGGCTCTGATGGTGACGTGGGTGCAGTCTCCGCGTGGAGGAGACGACAAGCGGGAGAAGAGATGAGCCATGTAGCCCTTGAGATAACAGCTTTTTGGTTGGAGGGTTAAGGGTCTATTGTGGAACTTTTGTAACTTCCTCACTTATGTGTCTGTTGTGCCCAAACCAGGTGGGAACGTTGAAGGGGAACACCCCAGACCTCCGCCTGTTTCTGGAAGACACTCTCCCTCCCACCCCTGTAAGTCAACTACATACTGCTGCCACTAACTCTCATCCATCAATTGATAAACGTCTCAACCGCACTGTGTTGTGGGCCAATGAGCCACTGTAACCGTGTGGATGAAGCCACTGCTTTATGTTGGTCAAAAATATTTATGACCACCGATTTTCCCATATTCATCAGTCAGGGTGTCTTACCGCTGTCCTTTTAAACCTTCATCCCTATCCACGTTTTGCTCATTCTAACGTGCTTTGTCAACCAATTATCGTTGTTTCAAAAATCTCTAGCCGGACGGAACCCCCATTCTCTTTTACCCAGTTAACTTAACGGAAGCGACCTCTTGGTTCGTGGTCTTCGCTTCTTATTAAAATGGTCTATGGTTTTTTGGGCGTCTTTAAGTTCGATGCTATTGCACAAGTGGGCCAATCTTTTCTTTTCTCTTCCCCTTGAACGGGCATGGGCAGGACTTGCCCGAGAGGGCCAAGGATGACATTCTTCTCTTCGTCAAGCTTTACGATCCGTCGCACGACACCATTAGGTGCTGATTGGGAGGCATAAAGATGCGTCTTGTTCTCTTTCTCTCTCTACTCCCTTGGCTTGTCCTTGTCCCAAGTCCCCCCTTTCCCCCCCCCCCCCCCCCCCCCCCTCCCCTTTGCTCCTTCGTCCCCCACATCCTTTTTTTTTTAACAGCCCACTTGGTCACTTTCTTCATCTCTCCCTCTCCCTCCCCCCTTCCCATCTCCCACCCCCCTGTTCCCATCTCCCCATCTTCCCCTCTCCCCCTCTCTCAACCTTCCCTCATCTGTACCCTTGACAACTTCATAGTGCCCCTCTGTTTTCCTTCTCCCTGTTCCCACCGTCCCAGGTATGCATGCCATCTGTTAGTGAAGCCTGTCAACAACTAAGTTGGATATTACGCTTACGTTTACGTACGTTTTACGTTTACGTTTACGTACGTTTTACGTTACACGCGGGGTGCAGGAGTGAGTTTACGTTTGCGGGCAGATTTTGTTTTTCGTTACCTGCCCGGCTGAAGTAAACTTTTCAAGGAAATTCCGAAATGGCAACATCACTATAACAGATAAATCTATAAACACAAAAAAATCTCGTGCATCACAAGGTGAGGCGTGTTACTTTTCGCGAGGTGTACAAACCAGCACGCGCTTTGCCCCAATTTCACGCTATATCGCACAAAGCAACGCGTCCCCCAATCCGTTACTCCGAGTCACTTACCCTTCCACTCCCACGACGTACGCGAGACTCAGAAGGCTGCGACCGATGCTAGTGCGTTTAGATTGACGACCTAATGCTACTTCGTAGATCGACCTACTATGAAGAGCTAAGATCTAGAACCCCTACCCCACTCTATAATTTCTAGTTACGGCCTAACATAACATCTTACCATCTTGACAGGCTGTATCCGCAGCCCTGTACGGTTCCGTAGAATCATTCCGCCAAAAGTAAAGACCAAGCAAACAGTTCTTCCGTTTTTTTTTTTTTCACTGATTTTTTTTACCTGCCCGGACTTAACTTACGCGTATTTACGCGTACGTAAACGTAAACGTAATGTTACGCATAACATTACGTTTAGGTAGGTTCAGGGACATACAGACCCATCTTGTTGACAACAAGCCCGTCGATGTGCTCGAGAGGATAAAAAAGGCGTGCGGCCTTGCTGCCAACCAGGACATTCAACTATTTGAGGTCTGTACCCTGGCAACGAGGATCTTCTGGGCAAAGAGAGAGGTGTTGAAAGCCAGTACCATGCAATCTCTCATCTCACCACGTGCCCTCTCATCCAACTATTTTCCACTTTTCCTTGTCCCCTCTCTTCTGCTGTCGTTCAAAATATGAGGGTGTGAACCTATCGACAAGCTGATAACTATTCCACCCCCTCTTCCCCTTCCCCTCCACTTCTCCATTCTCCAGGAGAAGAACTTCGACACGTGTGTGGCCGTCAGCAAGACAGCAACGTTCAAACACCTTCATTTGGAGGATGGCAGCATTCTGTGTGTGCAGAAGACACTCACAGCAGCACAGAAGAGAAGTTTGAGGCACCCTAACGTGCCCTCCTTCCTGCAGTATGTGCGCGGCCGCCAGGTGGTGCGTTTTTGGCGCTTGGAGCAGCCCAAGGAAGATGTGTTCTGCCTGCTGCTGTATGTTTGCTGCCCAACCAAAGCTGTCAATTGGTTTCTTCAAACCTGTCACATAGTCGTTCGTTCGTATCCTCCTTATCTGGTTGGTTGGCAGTGAGTTAGATTGCCCTGACCCAACCTGTTTCTGCTGCTTTCTCTGGTGTGGCTCGCTTAGGTCCAAGCACGACATGTACAACAATGTGGTGCAGAGGCTGGCAGAGAAGCTTCGGCTGGGCGACCCTTCCGGAATTCGGCTCACGATGCACAGCTGTTACTCACAGCAGCCAAAGCCAGTGCCCACCAAGTACCGTGGGGCGCTTTCTCTTAATGATATGCTTGTCCACAACGATCAGGTGAGTACAGAGGCTTGCTGCCATGTTACACCTTGCGAATATGCGGATGCACGTATTCTACGTAACCAGAATAGAGAGGCATCCGCAACCTCTTGATAGAATGTACAGTTGAGGTACTTACAGTTGTGTTATTTCCATGCTGCCCTCTGCTAATGCAGACAACGGACATCCTCTACTTTTATACGCTAGACACTCCATTGCCAGAGCTGGAGAAACCCTCGACTCTCAACATCACGTTCCACAACAGCATGACAAGTCAGGTGCGTGCAAGCAGACGTAGGTATACTACAAGGCAGAGGGCACACACGGGTGTATGTTTAGATTTGCCCTTTTGCATGATGTAGCATGTACAGAATTTGAAATGGGGATTGGCACGAGAGAACCTCTATTTTGTGTAGCATCGCTCACCTTCATATGCTCACCACCCTTTTCTAAATTGATTGTTGTCATGTTTCAGGTGTCAATGCACAATATTCGACTTGGCAAGCAAATGACGGTGGCTGATGTGCTTGCAGATTTGAAGACCAAGGTAATGGCGGTAGAATTACTCCTCCAAGACGCACTTAGAAACACTGGGCGTACAGACACACTTACTCAATTTCAGTCCTCACAATGTGTCCTCCGTGCCGTCCTGTGTCACGGAGTGCCCAACTCCATGCCATCCGACCACTCTGGCTCTCGGTGTCACTGCTGGCAGGTTGAGCTCTCTCAGCCTAGGGCACAGCTGCGGCTGTTCGGGATGTGCCCCGACAAGATATGCACAATCTTGCCGCTCACTGAGAAGATTGTGAACATCGACACCCAGAATTGGGCCATTCATGCTGAAGAGGTGAGCAGGATCATTCATGCTAGGTTCTTGTCTAAATCTTCATGGGCTCCGTCTTCAAGCCTCAATGTTCATGATAAGTTTCACCTCCACACTACCTTCCACTCATCCCCACGTTATGAGTTTAAAGTCACACGGTTCTTCATTAGGTTTGTTTGCAAGCAGCAAGTTGTGACTCAATAGGTATCACAGCAAAAAGCTGGTATGCCTTTAGTGTGAGGCATCCATTTCACAGCTAGGATTGTCTACACATGGTGAGAGTCCAGCTCAATGAGCGTAACATCAGGGTCCCGTGATTTCAAATTCACGGATCACAAGACCATAGCGGGTAGTTGACTGTTGCTGGTCTGTTGTGTCTGTCGGACTGAACTTAGCTGCTCCTCATTTTCGCAAGGTGCATAGTGTGTATGGGCAGGACAGGACAGTGAAGGTTGAAGGCTGTGAAAGCTGAAGGTTGGTGCCGCTTTGGGGATGAAGGTGACAAAATATTAGCATGCATTATAGATAAATTTCCTTGCATAATGCATCCTAGGGTGTACTGATAAATTTCCCTACTAGAGGGGTGTCAGTCCCCTGCATAATGCATCCTAAGGTATATTGATTAATTTCCCCACTAGAGTGGTGTCTGTCTGGTTATTTCGAGGGTGTAAACGTAAACCTGTGAATGTTATGGTAGTTGCTAACATCAATGACGTGCCTTGTTGATGACAGACATGACACTACTCTGACTGACGGTAAATGTAAACTTTTAGAAGTGTGGAGCACTTTTCAAAAATTGTGTATTGCGAAAGAGGGGGTTGAGGCCATTTGGCCTCACCCACTTTCTTCTTTTCAATTTCGAAGTTTGAGTTTCCCACCAGGGCTATTTTTTGGTTTTGGCCAACCCTTACGATCAGTGTTGCATGTCATCAAAATCCTTATTATCAGAGTATCCCTCAGTGAAAATCCTGATCTGTCAGGGTTTCTGCAGATCCTGAAAATTCTACCTTGGGTCATCAGTGTATTTTAACTTGGTAAATTGGCGTTGCCTCGAATGCAACTGTATTACCGGCCAATGATGGCCCACTTCGTGCCAGCATACGTAATGTCGTGCCGAAATTTACAGTTACGACCGTTGGCAAAGGGGATTCCCAGGTTACGGGGTATTGGGGGTTAGGGGAAGGTTGGGGGGGGTCGGGGGTTGGCTCGAACTCGCTTCAGGGTAAAACTCGATAAGTGGATCGGCAATCCTGAGGCGACAATGTAGCTTAATCGTAAACCCTGGCACATCAGGGAAAATGAAGGTCCTAAAAATTTTACCCTACCGCATCAGTGTTGCCCCCTAAAAACCACCCTGTTCATCAGGGCATCAGGGTGATTTACCCTGATAATATAGGCCCTGTTTCCCATCCTCCCACCCATGTATGGTAATTGTCTCTAAGATTCTTGCTGTAATCGTAGTTATCATTGAACAAGATTGATGTACTCATACCCATATGACATGAAGCACGATGCCTTTACAAATTGCAGAAAGCAAGCTTTCACAATAATTGGGGTATAACAGTACCACGCAGAAGATCACTGCTCACTGACATGCCGGGAAGAGCAGCCTTCAGCCATTCTTGCAGCCCCTTCTGGTCTGTTCTGGCGAGCATCAGAAGAGGCAGGACCTTTAACAAGTTGGAGGAGACACTGCTGGCCGGGGGGTTCAAGAAGAGCGAGTGTGATCACAGCCTGTTCCTGCTGCAAGAGAAGGAGCAGTTTCTCATGCTCCTGGTGTACGTGGACGACATCCTGCTCTTCTCTGAGTCGTCTGCGATGATTGAACGTGTGGAGGAGATGCTGGAAATGAAGTTCAAGTGCTCCAAGATGGGAGATGTGAAGTACTACCTTGGGATGCACGTGGAGAGGGACCTTGACAAGGGAGTGTTGAGGTTGCACCAGAGGAAGTATTGTGAGGGGCTGGCTGAGAAGTATGGGCTGCAAGATGCAGGAAAGCCAGCCACCCCGCTGCCTTCGGGGTTCACTGTGGAGCCCTGTGCTGATGAGGAGGTGGTGGGGGAGAGTGACAGGAAGTTGTTTCACTCCATGGTGGGGGCACTCAACTATGCGGCTAACTACACGCGGCCTGACATTGACTTTGCTACATCCAGGCTTGCGAGTGTGGTTTCATGCCCAAGTCATGAGCAGCTGGAAGCGGCCAAGAGGTTGGTCCGCTATGTGAGCGCTACAGCATCAGTGGGCTTGGAGTACAGTGCTGTGCGACAGAGGCTACAGAGGGGTGCAGCTGATTTGAGCAAGGGGGAGATGCGCTTGACTTGCTACACCGACGCTAGCTTCAACTCAGTGAAGACGGATGGCACCAGCATTGGAGGCTATGTGTGCCTCTTTGGAGGTGGTGCAGTGAGCTGGCGCAGCAAGAAGCAGAACGAGGTGGGGTTGTCCTCGTGTGAGACAGAGTACATGGCCCTGCATCATGGGGCAAAGGAGGTGGTGTGGCTGAGGCGTTTGTTGGAGGAAATCGGAGTGTGTCAGAGGGAGCCGACTGTGATTTTCTGTGACAATGAGTCGGCGGTGAAGCTTGCGAAGAATGCCTGTCTTCATGGCATGACAAAGCACATCAGGCCAAAGTGGCATTGGACAAGGAGGCTCCTGAACAAGGAGGTACGGCTGGAGATTGTGAAGACCCATTCGCAGGCGGCTGACATTCTCAGCAAGCGCCTGGCAGAACCTGAGCATTAGAAGGGCATGAAGCTTGCGGGAATAAGTGTGCATTGAGGGTGCATGCTTGAGTTATGGCATGTGGGATGATGGTTGGCAGCCAGAGGGGGAGTTTGTTGTGTGATGCAACCATATGCATTCACGTCTGTCTGCCTCCCATCATGTGTTTGTGCGTTGCATGCGTGGTGTGAGCATGTGCAAGAAATTTGTGTCTTGTGTGGTTTGGATTTTCTGTGTGTGTGTGTGTGTGTGTGTGTGTGTGTGTGTGTGTGTGTGTGTGTGTGTGTGTGTGTGTGTATGTGTGTGTGTGTGTGTGTGTGTGTGTGTGTGTGTGTGTGTGTGTGTGTGTGTGTGTGTGTGTGTGTGTGTGTGTGTGTGTGTGTGTGTGTGTGTGTGTGTGTGTGTGTGTGTGTGTGTGTGTGTGTGTGTGTGTGTGTGTGTGTGTGTGTGTGTGTGTGTGTGTGTGTGTGTGTGTGTGTGTGTGTGTGTGTGTGTGTGTGTGTGTGTGTGTGTGTGTGTGTGTGTGTGTGTGTGTGTGTGTGTGTGTGTGTGTGTGTGTGTGTGTGTGTGTGTGTGTGTGTGTGTGTATGTTATTTGGCTTGAGCAGATATCTGAAGTGATTCCTCTACTCAAGAGCTTTCCGACGAACCATGAATCGTCGCGATCGGAGCACAACCAAGAAAGTTACGAACATTGGAGTTCGTATGCTTATATATTTTGGTTGCAGCTACTTTGGGAAGTTGTGGCATTGACTCAATATGGGGTACAGACTTGTGGGGGTTGGGAAATTCGAACCCATCACTGTAGATGCTGCCAAGAGGTTGGGTGAAGCCAAACCAGGTTGGTAAGTGTGGCCAAGTCGAGGTGAGGTGGATGGCATGGGTTGGAAAGTGACAAAGGTCAAAGTTTGTCGCCTATGGGGAAGGGAATTGTGTGGCATGGGGTTTCCTTGGTTGGGGACTCTCTCTTGGGACCTTCCCTCTCGTCCTCCTCTTCCCCTCCTACCAGGTTTAGTGCTCCTCTAATGTTCTTTTGTGGGACTTCTGAGTTAATTGTGATTGATTTAATTGTGATTGAGCTCGTCCTCCTGCGCAACACCAGCAAAATCAAGGACCACAATCAGGAGCTCCCAGGAATGTCATCGCAAACATGGCGACACGACGCCGGCGCACCACTGAACCTGACGAGGAGAACGAAGTCCAAGGAAGACTTCTGGAACCAGAAGAGGGATGGAATAATCCCTTCACCAAGGATCACCACTACCTGCACGACGAAAACGAGCAGGACTGGAACCTTCCAATCACGCTGCGAGAAAGCCCGCCTCACGAAAATCAGCACTACGTACCAGTGGGCTGGAAGGAGGACGAAGATCCTCACTTCCACAGGCGCTTCAAGACCACCCTGGTAACTCCACGATTGGCGCTGCTGCTGCGCCGTAACAACATTGACAATTACAACACCTGGTACCTGGACAGCTGCTGCAGCCAGCACATGGTGGGGTCCACGCGCTATGTCTCTAACCTAAGTCGCGCCCCTGCAACTTATGTCACCGTCGCCAACAACGAGCAGCTGCGCGCCAACTCACAAGGACTTGTCGTCCTGCAAGCACGAGATAGCAACACGCACATCTCGTTCAACGACGTACTCTACGTCCCGAACCTGCGCTTCAACCTGCTCTCCGCCGGACAGCTCCGCGATTGCGGCGTCATCATTCACACGGACCTCGCGACGCGCGATCTCATCCTCACCTGCGCTCCCCCGGACACTCCTCCTGAGGCATTTAAGTACCTCGGACGAGCTCGCTCCATCAATGGGATCTATATCCTAGACTTCGACATACCTCCCTGTCAAGCCTCGTCGGACGAGCTCGTGGATCTTGTCCCCCTCGAGTTCGCTTTCATGAACAAGGAGTCTTGGGAGCATCCGGATGGAAGACCGTGGGTTCGCCGAAGCCCTCACCCGCGTGAAATCAATCTTCACGAACCTGACGCCCACGGACTGTGCACCACTTGTCACACACCAACCGCAAGTCGAACGGAGCAAGTGGAAAAGGAGCAAGCGGCAATTCAGGAAGCAGAAAGCGCTGAGACAGAACCAACAGGCATGACTGAAGAAGAACTCGCCATATCATCACACCGCATATTCGGTGAGCCAAGCAAGTAATTCGGCCAAGAACAGCAGGAAAGACCAAGGCCTTACTCGGACACCCTACGATTCGTCCTCGAAGCCAACGCGCGCACTCTCGACGAAGAAGGACGTCCGCGCCCGTACACTCGAGAAGTCTACCGCCGCGAGATTGACCCTGCCTAGAAAGATCCTGACGCACCAGAGGAGCTGAGCGTCAAAGAAGAACAGGAGAAGGCCCAAGCGGAGAAGCGGCAAAAGCTGTATGAGGAGCGCATCGCGGCAGGATGGGACCCAGACTCTGCGCGCGGAGGATGGGGCAACGAGCCCGCTGATCCAGAAGAAGGCGCAACCTGGGGTTCCGCAACTGGAGCATGGGGAACCGGCACGGTCACCACAGGAGGATGGGGAAACAACGAGCCTGACGAAGGGGAGCTCACGCAAGAGGAATTGGAGGAAGCTGAACAAGAAATACAAGCTGAGCGCGGCAAAGCATCACCTCGAGTAACCATTCCCCTCGGTCGACCCCCTCGCACTGACGAACCACCTCGCTCACCTCATCACTGGCGTGATCCCTGGTCGGAGATTGAGGAGGGGAATGTACCGCCAACACCTCCGCGAGACTCACTCGGTCCAATCTCCCGCCCAGATCCGTACGCCCGCTTCATCGAAGGCACCACGACCCCGCTCACGATCATTCCCGATCGCGAATTTCTCGCCCTGTATTCTCAACGGCACCTGCAGAAGGGGAAGCAACGGCAGAAGCAGAAGCACAGGAGGAGAACAACGAAGCAGAACCAGGAGAAGAGGAAGAACCCCCACTCCAGATCCCAAAACTCACAGCGGAGGAGGCAGCAGAGTACCACACCCGCTACAAGCACACCTCCGGCATCCGTGCCGAGGATGACCTCTGGCACCAGCGGATGGGACACCCCTCGCGCCAGACACTCGCCAATTGCCTCCGTGCAAAAGTTTTTCCGCTAGGAGCACTGCTGCGCCCCGACGGGACGGAGTTACAACACACCACCCCCCATCCAACCACTTGCACTGTCTGCCCCACAGCCGCACTCTCTCACATTGCCTATCCCTCTCTGGAGCCAAGCACCAACCGCTACAAGAAATTGGAAAAGGTGTACAGCGATTTCATTGTACTCACCTGCGACGGACTCAACGGCGAAAAGTACACGCTGACCTTCATCGACGCCTACTCACGCCACGTGTGGGTTGCCAATGTTGACGCCCGCTCCAAAGCCCCGGAGGTGTTCCGTATCTTCCTCGCGCACGCGCAGCGACAGTCGGGAAGGAAACTGAAGATCTGGCAGAGTGATGGGGCAAAAGAATTTCGCAGCCATGAACTGGAGAGCGTGCTCACCGAGAAGGGGATTAAGCATAAGATTTCCCTTCCCTATGCTCACCAGCAGCAAGGCGTTGCTGAGCGGGTCAATCGGACCCTCATGACTAAAGTTCGCGCCATCATGAACCAGTCCGGCCTGCCAAAGAAATTTTGGCCGTACGCCATGAATCACGCGGTGCGCCTGCACAACCTCCTCTCCACCACCGCCAACAGGGATAACCTGTCACCCCACATGAAGTGGACCGGTTCAAGGGGAGATCCCTCCATGCTGAGGGTTTGGGGGTGCATGGTGTAGTATCGGCCCACTTCGGCCACAATCGGCAAGTTCGTTCATCGTGCGCGCTGGGGAGTTCATCTAGGACCCAGCCACGAGCACAAAGGATGGCTCATCCTTGACATGGACAACCAGGAAATTGTCCCTGCGCGTGACATTCTTTTCTACGAACGGCTCACCTTGACGCAGTGGATCGAGGACGAACGCCGTAACCAGGCATGCGGCTACGCCAACAGCGGCCGCAGCTTCGCGACCCCTGAAGATGAAGCAGCAGCAGCAGTTCTGGACCGCGATGACACCGACGAACATCCCAGCATCCCCCCTCGCCCGCGCGACGACGATGACGATGACAGCGATGACGACCCCACGCCAGGACCATCACGGCGCCAGACAGAACCAAGCACCGCACCACGCGGCTACGAGAGCGGAGATGACGACGTGATTGAAGTCCCCAACAACGCAAACACCACCAACGTGTCAGGCCTTCAACTTCTTGGCCTGCACACGTCCGTCTCTACTCTCGCTCGGACCGTGGAACCTAAGAACCCTCGCCAGGCCCTAACCGGCCCTCACGCGAAGGAGTGGCGTGCTGCGATGGATGCGGAACTGAAAGCACTGGAATCGCGCGACACTTGGGTCCTAGTCGATCGTGCAGCAGTGAAGGGGAGGAGGGTGCTCAGCGGGAAATGGGTTTTTCGTCTCAAAACTAAAGCTGACGGTACTATTGAGCGCTTCAAAGCACGTTGGGTCGTACGCGGGTATGACCAGCGTCACGGCATAGACTTCGATCAGACCTTCGCTCCCGTCAGTCGCCATACCTCGGTCCGGATTCTACTCGCTATTGCCGCCGCGAAGCACCTACCACTGCGACAGATCGACGTGAAGAACGCGTTTCTATACGCGTTGGTGGATGCCACCATCTTTGTGGAGCAGCCGCACACCTACGGAGAAGGTGATCCCAGGGTCTGTCAACTGAAGAAGTCACTCTACGGGATCAAACAGGCGCCACGACTCTAGCAGCAGCATCTGCACAAAATCCTCCTCGAAATCGGCTTCAAACAACTCCCACACGACCCGGGAATGTATCGCCTCCACTTCAGCGGCGATTACATCCTCCTGACAGTCTACGTAGACGACCTGCTGTATACGGGGACCTGCAACAAACTCCTCGACCAGTTTCAGGAGAACCTGGCGCAGCGCGTGGACATCACCATCAACCTCGAAGTAAAGCAGTTTTTGGGGTTAAACATCACTTACACGCCAGAAGCAATTCATCTGTCAGCCTCCAAGTACGCAGAGCAGCTGGGGGAACGCTTCAACATCTCACCCGCACCACTCTCAACTCCCTACCGCAGCCCGAGCACCGACTACAAACCAGACAACAAACCTCTGTCGCCCGCAGGACTCCAAATGTACCAGCAGAAGTTGGGGTGCCTGCTATTCGCCTGTGTGACCTGCCGACCCGACCTTTTGTACATCGCTAGCCAACTGGCGCAGTACTCTCGCAAGCCAGTAGCTGAGAACCAGCCTGGAGCGTGCCCTGCAGTACTTCATCTCCACACCTGACATCGGGCTCTCCTACTCCACGCTGACGACGACCTCCTTCAACCTCAACGGCTACGTGGACGCAGACCACGCAGTTGATCCTGCAAATCGACGGTCCCGAACCGGCTTCGTTTTTCGCCTGGAACCAACTGGACCAATCTCCTGGAACTCCCAGAAGCAGGAGCTGGTTGCCCGGTCATTGGCTGAAGCAGAATACATCGCCGCGACAGCAGCAATTCGCGAAGGCATGTACATGCAGGAGCTGCTGCAGGAGGCGAAAATTCCAACCTCGCCTACCTTTCGCCTTCACTGCGACAACCAGAGTGCCATCAAAATCGCGAACAAGCCAGGATTCGTGAACCGCACGAAGCACATCGCGCTTCGGTATTTTTTCGTCAAGGACGAAATTGACCAAGGCAAAGTGGACCTCGCTTACTGCCCGACCACTGAGATGGCAGCAGACTTCCTCACCAAGCGCCTGCCACGTCAGCAGTATAAGCACTGCTCTGATCTCACCGGAGTAGTCAAGTGAGTCAGCTCCACCCGCGCCCAGGAATGAAGGGGAGTGTTACGATGTGAAGTTTTATGAGAAGGCATTCTTGTATGCTGCAGGAGCCGACTCTACCAAGTACGAAGTTGAGGAGTCAGAAGAGCCGAAGCGATGCAGCAACCGTCAGACCAAGACCGATGCAGGCAGAAACATTTGAAGTGAAAAGAGCGGGAACAGGTTTTGAACGGGTTCCCACGCCGCACTGTTTTTGAATTCAGTTGTAATAAGGGAATGTACCCCTTAGAGTACATGGCTAGTCTAGGTCCTTTCGTATTCCCTTGTACTCTTATATAAACTCGATGTATGCATGCTATTATCAACTCAGTCATTTACATTCACTCTGACCTGAGATTCAAACTTCCGCTGCAACACTACTTCGCAATCAACCTTGAGCGATCCTTTGCTAAGTCCCACTTGGGATTGTAACACGTGTCAATGTATGCTTGTTGATTCCTTTTTCCAAGTGAATCTCTTGTCGATCGTCTCCACGAAACGCTACGTTTTGTAGAAGCATATGCAAGACTACGATGACCTCGTACTTGACTCTCCGCAACGTAGCACTTTGTGCATGGTTGTTATTTGGGCACGTCTTTGATCTTTGAGAGATAAATTCTGTAATTAGCCATTTTCAAGACCGTAGATATGTTCTACTTCCCAAACCCCCCCAATCCCCCCTCCCCACCCTCCCCAAACATGATGATTTTTTGGCTAATACCGTAGTTATCTGTTTTTGTCCTCAGGAAAAACCAGGCCACGTACTTCCTTAGAGCGCTTCAAGGCAGGGTCACGTAAAACTTGGATGCAGCTGGGCCAAGAATACACAGACCCTGACAGTAGCCGAGGTGGCCAAAACAATACCCTATTTTGTAGGGTAAACTGGGTACAAAACCCTACAAAGAATATGCCTGGTTGGGGAAAACGTTTGTTTTTTTGGCATTCCAAGCGTCACAATTCTACCAGCGAGAGTCGCCACCATGAATTGACGAGTGCTTGGCATGGTCGCTGAAATCTGGGTAGTTTTTGCAAACCAGCCCGAGTTTCGCGGCACTTCGCAATATCGGAGTAACATCATCCCATGTTTCGGCTCGGCCAACCTGTTTCGCAAGGAACCCCACGCCCATCGCCTCCAAACCAGTGAAATTGCCGAAACGGTTTCCGTCACTCGCAACTGTCGCCTTCACAGTGCGCTCCGTCCAGTTCGATGGCTCACCTGTGGGGAGCAGAGCTGACGATTCAAGGGCAAATGCCCTTAATGCCCTGAACATTAAGGGCTGGGTTCGGCCCAGCTTCCGAAGTTTAAGGGTTGGGTTTGAGGGCAGCCCGTCCCCGCAAAGTGCTGGTTGTGGGCCTAACTCGGATTTCAAGTGCCGATCCCCCGGTTAGCCCTTATCGTCCCACACTATACCTCCCTCCCTCCCATTCCCTCACCAGTCCCCCGCCTCTCCCAGCTACTCCACTACTTCCTTTTCCCATCCCCGTCAAATCCATCGACATGGTTCGTACCTCAGCCTATTGCCTAGCTGGCTCTTAGTAGGTTGCCTAGGATAACGGACCCGAATAGATGTAGGTTTTCCTTAGCGAAAGTGCAAAAAACTTGGTAGCCCCGATTTCAAGTGCCAGGTTTGCTCTCAGCCCGTAAAGTTCAGGGCAGCTTTTGGGGCACCTCAGCCTCTCAAGTTCTGGCTCCAAACCAATCGACAGCCCTGGTGGGGAGCGTCGACGGAAGCAGAATCGGTTCTTGCTGGCTTCCAGCAGAAAGCAATTTTGACGGTAGATCCACGAAATTATCTTGCTGATCACAGGAGACTCTTCTTCTGGGCGCTCTCGTCGCAACGTAGTAAACTCGTCTGCTCCTCAGCTCCGCAACAACCAATTCTGAGGCTTCTCTGGAAGCATCGATGGTCCACAGCAGCCTCGCACATGTCGGCTGGAAAGACCCACTTTAGTGTAGTATGCACATGATACTTACTGGTTTTATTCATACCGTTAAAACCGGAGTTTCAAACAGCCCCAAAGTGCCTCTCCAGTAGAAGCCATGCCGCCTTTTACGACCCCGAGGGCCGACGCGCGTCGCCATCAGCAGCTACAGCAGCGGCAGCGGAGTCGCGCGCCGTGGCTCGCCGGCTGGAATCGCCAGTGCTTCGCTGCGATCAATCTAGACGTCGCCTGGGCGCGCTTCGTCAAGGCAGTCGGCCGGCGGTTAGAGTCCCCAAACCGGCCGGCCAAGTTCGGTTACTATGCCGGCTGTTACGGCTGCCTAGCCGGCGTGGCGCTAGTCTGCGCGCTTCTCGTCGTCCTCCCGCTCATTCTCCAGCGCCGCGCGTTTCTCTCCCCTTCCGCCTTGCGCGCCGCGTCATCCATCGACCGCGAGGCTCTGGCGCTGGCGGTGGAGCGGCGCGGGCCGTACATCGACTCCGCTGACATCAGCGCCGCATCCGCGTGGCCCTCCGCGCTTGACGACCTGCCGCCTCCCCGCGATGCTTCCGCGCGCGAGTCAGTCGCGCGCGGCGAGGGGGGTGCGGGTGGCGAGGTGGTGACAGGGGGGAAAGGGGAGGGTGAAACGCGGGAGGAGGAGGGGGGGTTTCTAGGGGGGAAACAGCAGGGGACAGGGGAGCGGAGAAGGGGAGGGGAAGCGGAGGGGGGCGCGGAGGCAGCGTGTGCGACAGGAGGTGCGGGGTGCCCGTACCCCGACATTGTCGTGCGCGCCAAGGTAGGGGCCTTCCAGGGTAGGGGCCTTCCAGGGTAGGGGCCTTCCAGGGTAGGGGATGTAGCCGTTTGAGGCAGGGCGGGGTTTCAGACAGGTGAGCTTCTTACTACCAGGGTGGGCGTGTGGGCGTGCAGTGGAGTGTGCAGTAGCGTGTGTGCTCGCACGCATGACATCCCACGGCACTGCACGCTGCATTGCAGAGCCCTTTCCTTCCCATGCACTGCACCACTCATCGCCCGCGTGAAGCTGCTCCTCCTCTGCACGCCCCCGCTTACACCCCCCCTTCGCCTCCCCTCCCCACACACTCCCCCCCCCCTTCGTTCTCTCCCCTTTTTCCTCCACTTTCCCCCTTCCCCCTCCCCTGGGTCCACTGCGTGCGCGCATGGAGGTGGTGTGTGCAGACGACGCCATCACACAGCTGCTTCGCTTCCCTCTCCTATCCACTTTTCCCAACACCCCTCGCCTTTCAGCAGCCATCACGCAGCTGATCTCTAAACACCCCTCCCCTTCTCCGTTTCCCTCAACTCGCCTCCCTTGCCCTCCCCTTCCCTGCCCTCCTCGCGCCAGGGTCCACTGCATGCGCGCATGGAGGCGGTGTGTGCGGGGTACGCCATCACGCAGCTGCTCGCCATGAAGCTCTCCCCGCCCGTCGTTGACGCCGTCGGTGTCCCCCACCCCCACGGCCCCCATGCTGGTTCCGCTGGCGCTACTGGCGCTGCGGGTATGGATGCTGCCACTGCTGCTGCTGGCAGCAGTGGGGGCAGCAGCAGCAGCGGGGTGGTGGAGGGGCCAGGGGTGGGAGAGGAGGGGGTGAGGCAGCTACGGCTGGCGGTGCTGTGGCAGCCGGACAGCGGTGTGTGGGACGCGCACTTCCACCACCTCTTCCACCCGCTGCCGCTCTCGCCCTCCCTGCCTGACGACCACGACGCACCGCTCAACGGGTCACACAACGACTCACGCACTGCGGGTGCAGCGACGGTGACGGTGCTGCATGAGAAGCCGCTGTGGCTGCACTCGCCACACTACGCTGAAGGAGTGAGTCGCGCTTGCTGTCGTGGGGTGGGGTAGTTAGGTGATAGGCTTGCTTCAGCACCGACACTGCCTGCCTATCATTGCCTCTCTATGCTGATGGTGAAAGCTGGTTTATCTGAACGGGAGGGAAGCTTGAGCAGGTGCGTTGCGTTGCAGCACCTGAGCCTCATCCCTCTGCTGCCTGCCTGTCCTCTTTGCCGCTGCAATTCTGTCACTCTCCTTAGGACAAAGGTCAGGCCCTTGAGACATCCTTCTCCCTCTCACCCTCCGTCTCACTCCCCACCCGTCATCCCACCTGTGCCACGTCAGAGGCTCGACCTGGACATCGTGCCAGCTCCAGCACAGTCACCGCCACGTCAGCAGCCACCTCAGCAACCACAGCCGCAGCCGCAGCCACAACCACAGCCAGGCCATCCGCAGCCGCAGCACAACCCGCACGGGGCACAGCAGGCGCCGTGGCTGGTGGAGCAGCCGCCCATCCCCTTCCCCACCCAACCTCACTCTACTCGCCGCCGCCTGCTGGGCACTGGGGCCAACAGGGTGGGCACTGGCACCGGCACTGGCAGGGCGCGCTCCTCCCAGCAGCTCAGCAGCGGCCGCCTGGCCTCTGCCCGCCTGCTCTTCTCGCCTCCTGGGTCCTCCCCTTCCGGAGATGAGCCTGGCACGCAGATCAGTGGCGGGCAGAGCAGTGCTGGTCAGAGCACTGGATGGGGGCAGAGCACGTCACGAAGGCGACTGGCAGAAGCGGCAGGAGGCAACACAGGAAGCTCAGGAAGCACAGGTGGTAGCAGTGGTGGCGGTGGCAACACAGTGTCTGTGAGCCTGCATCTGCTCTCGTCCCTGCGCAGTGCTGCTACAAGCATGGAGGTGGTGAGTGCATGGGGTGTAGCAACGGTGGTCCACTGCTGCAGTGCAGTGCAGTGCAGGCATGTAGCCCTGAGAAAGGCCAATGGGTGCCACCCATCCGTGCTTCATATCGCTCTACCCTGTCGTCTCTGGTCGTCACTGACTCACCACCCTCTCTGCACCACCCTCGCATAGCTGCATGCTCTCCCTACCTCACTGCTCTCCCTACCTCACTGCTCTCTCCGCCTCACTGCTCTCCTCTCTCCCACTGCAGGCACCAGGCTCAGAGGAGGCGATGGAGCTGCAGGCGTCCATGGTGGAGTGCTATGGCATGCTGCAGCCCTCGCCTGCCGTGCACGAGATAGTGGCACGGGAGAACCTCACTCACGTGCGCCACAGCACCGCCGTCTACATGGAGGTATGCTGCCAGAGGCCGTGATGCACGCAGATTACCCACAGGGTGTCAACAGGCATGGCGCCTGAAGCGTGCATAGGGAGGTACCTAGCTGGTATGTCTTCTGTGAGCCGTCTCCCCACACTGTACCGTCTCTCACACTGTGAGTCATGCTCCGCCTGTGTGCCCCCGTTGTTGTGTCCCTTCCACTTTCTCCTCATCCTTTCCTGACCCCACCCCAGCCAGTGCTATCAGGGTGCACGGGCTGTGATGTCAAGCAGTTGGTCAACTGCACGGCGCGGCGCCTCATGTGGCTCTTCCTCGCGCACCCCGCCACCGCCACCACGCTCGCCGCCTTCTGGCCCTCGCAGGCCCTCGCCGTCGCCCACACCTTCCACCCCGCGCGCCAGCCGCACCTCCTCCGCACCACTCTGCACCGCTCTGAACAGTGCCGGCCGAACCCCCAGCGTGGGGAGATGGCACCACCGCCCATCGTGCCGCACCCATGGACGCCCAAGCAGATCGCGGAGAAGCGGCACCGCGCTGACATGGCCAAGAACGTGAGCCGCGCCGACGCTGCTGCTGCTGACGTGGCGATGAGTGTGGCGAGCAGGAAGGAGCGCAAGGAGTGGCTGGATAAGGCGGTGCAGGAGCAGCTGCAGGCGGAGAAGCGGAGCGCGCGAGGCACGGGCGAGGGCGGAGGGGAGGAGGGGAGCGGGGCAGGAGCAGGAGAGGAAGGAGCGGGGGGAGGGGAGGGAGGGAGTGCGAGCTTGATTGCAGGTATGGACGGGCCAGATGGAGGGGGAGAGGCAGGCGGGATGGACGCGAAGGGCGATGCACGGAGGGAGCGAGTGCTGGAGTTCTTGCAGAAGATGTACGGGCCGGGCATGGGGGCAAGGCAGATGGGGAAGACGGAGGGCGAGCAGCGGCGGCAGATCAGGGCAATGCTGAAGGAGCTCATGGGGCGGGACTGGAAGACGGTGCTGGAGGGGGAGGAGGAGGGCGAGAAGGAGGGCGATGGGGATGGGGAGGGGGCGGGGGAGGGGGAGGGCAAGCCAAATGTTTTCAGTATGGTGCGATTGCGGCGGTTGCTGCAGTCTAAGGCGGGGGAGGATGGTGAAGAGCTGGGGGAGGTGAATGAGTCACAGCAGGAGGAAGGGAGAAAGAAGGTGAAGCAGCGTGAGCAGCAGCAAGGCGAGACACGGGAGCAGCAGCAAGGCGAGACACGGGAGCAGCTGAGGCAACACATGGAGCTGGCGGAGAGAGAAATGGCTGAGAGGGAATCGAGGGAGAGGGAGTTAGTGCAGAGGGAGTGGGAGGGGCTGGACGCGAAGCAGCGGTCCATCCGGTGCTCCCAGCTGGAGGCGGCGGAGCTGTTCGCGCTCTCCCACGCGCCGCGCCTCATCCACCTCCAACACTCCCCCCAGGCCGACTTCCTGCACGCGCAGGCCATGGCCAGACGCGCCCAGGAGGCTTCACGGGCTGCGAGTGGGGCTGCGGGGAGGGGGGAGCGGGGCGGCGGGGGGTGGGTGGGGGCGATGGCGGAGGGCGTGGAGCGCGGCGAGGAGGTGGCGCTGGTGCGCGAGGAGGCTGTTTGCCAGGCACCGTCAAGCAAGCCCATCACGAAGCACCGCATCGGGCACCAGCTGATCGTGGATGGTGAGGGCTGGGTGGGAGGGGGGGTGGGTGGTTGGGATGAATGGTTGCAAGGGATGAATGGGAATGAGATGTGTATGGTTTGCAGTGGATTCTGCTTGTGCTGTGTGTATGTAGATATATGACTTAGTGCAAGTGCTCACTACAAGACTGTTTGTGAAACAGGCATGAGCAAGCTGGCATACATGGATGTCATCGCCCTCCTCACCTCACCTCACCTCACCTCACCTCACCTCACCTCACCTCACCTCACCTCATGTCAGGCGAGCGGACATCCTCTCCCTCCCGCCTCCCTGCACGTGTCAGCATCACCTTTCCTGCACGTGTCAGCATCACCTTTCCTGCACGTGTCAGCATCACCTTTCCTGCACGTGTCAGCATCACCTTTCCTGCACGTGTCAGCATCACCTTTCCTGCACGTGTCAGCATCACCTTTCCTGCACGTGTCAGCATCACCTTTCCTGCACGTGTCAGCATCACCTTTCCTGCACGTGTCAGCATCACCTTTCCTGCACGTGTCAGCATCACCTTTCCTGCACGTGTCAGCATCACCTTTCCTGCACGTGTCAGCATCACCTTTCCTGCACGTGTCAGCATCACCTTTCCTGCACGTGTCAGCATCACCTTTCCTGCACGTGTCAGCATCACCTTTCCTGCACGTGTCAGCATCACCTTTCCTGCACGTGTCAGCATCACCTTTCCTGCACGTGTCAGCATCACCTTTCCTGCACGTGTCAGCATCACCTTTCCTGCACGTGTCAGCATCACCTTTCCTGCACGTGTCAGCATCACCTTTCCTTCGTGCCTCTCCTCACACCCCTCCCCTCTGCGCCCCTGTCCCATGGACCCCCACCAGAGGGCATAGGGTTGCTGTACTGCTGGGTGCCCAAGGTGGCGTGCACGAGCTGGAAGGTGTGGATCCGCCAGCAGCACCACGACAGCCACAGCAACGACCTGCTGTCAACGCACCGCCCCTTCGCCTCCAACATCACGGAGCTCTGGTACGCGCTGTCGGAGCCGGCAGCCATCCGCGCCGTGACGCGCCCCGACCTGCTGCGCTTTGTGTTCGTGCGGCAGCCCTTCGAGCGCATTGTGTCCGCCTACCTCAACAAGCACGTGGCGGGCGGCGGGCCCGACGGATGGGGGCGCAAGTTCTGGAATCTGGTGAGTTGGGGTCGCCTGCTGTTTGGGTGCTTCTGTGGTTGGATGATGGGGAGACAAAGGCAGTGGAGAGTGTGTGAGGGGTGCTGGTACAGGCCAAATCCCAGTCTAGAGGCACTGGTCGCTCATACGTGGGGCAGAGGGGTGCTGTTCATGTAATGACGCTCTTGTTGTTCACCGTGGGCGCGATTCAGGGTTAAGGTTCAGCGACTGATGGTTGTGGTATGTGCCTTTCAAGCCCTGCCTCTAATGCATCTACACCCCTACTTGGCCCTCCTCTTCCTTTCTCTCTCTCCTTCCTTGCATCCCCATCCACTGCGTCTCCCCCCGTTGCAGAACTTTTTCGGGCATCTGGCGTACTTCAGGCAGATGAACAACCGCACGGGCGGCAACTTCACGTTCCCGGAGTTCGTGCGCCTGGTGGAGTACGGCATGCGCTTCGACAGGCGCAAGAACATGGACAACCACCTCGCCCCGCAGGTGGGATGCACGCACAGCAAAACCACCTGGCGACTGGCGACTAGAACTCTTTCAAAGCGCAAGGGACGGTACCTCTCTTGACCGTGTAGCAGCTGTTGACCACCCCTGTATATGAAAACACGTTCTCTCCCAAGTCCTCATTAAAATGTTTCTATGCATCCATGTTTTTTCCCTCCCACTGGCTTGTCCCTACCACTCTCTCCCATGTGACCAAGACTGCATGCGTTGTAACTTGTGTGGGCCGTGTGGAAATCCCCATGTTATCTGGAAAGTCTTAGAGCGCCTCATGTCACCCCCCTCCCTTGATTGCATGCACACTTCACCTTCTCGCCACCTTTCCCCCTCTCTGCACCACACATCCATCACATCCACACATCCATCACTCCCTCTCTGCACCTTGCCCACACAAAGTACGTTCGTGCCGGCTTCCACAGTGCACAACAACGCTAGGCCCTTTCGTCTATGTTCTTGAAACCCTGAACCCGCGCTATGGTCCCTTGCTCCCGCACCCACCCCCTCCCGCCAGTCGCTGCTGTGCGGGCTGGACCGAATAAGGTACGACCTGGTGGGGCGGTTTGAGCGCATGGAGGAAGACGTCAAGGCCGTCATGACGCGCCTGGGCCGCCAGCCGGGCGATGCGTTTGACTTTGGCAAGAAGATCCACCCCACCAAGTCCAGAGACCAGCTGCTGCAGCTCTATAGTGACGCTGTGAGTGCCCCCGCAGTCCCCCGAGTGCCCTCTCATGCCCACTGCTTTGCTGCTTCCAGGTTGCTTCCAGGTTGCTTCCCAATTGCTTTCGTGTTGCTTCCACCGAAGGTGCCACGTTAAAGCATTGCTGTGTGTGATCGTGCTCTCTGCTGTGCTCTGCCCGCACGCCGTCACTGCCATCACCCACCTTGGGATCCCCCATGCCTCCTCCACCTGTCACCATGTGTGCATCGCCCATGCAGGCCACATACTTGAAGGTGAAGAGCACGTATCAAGCGGACATGGACGAGGCTTTAACGCCGTCCACCCCTCCTCCCCTTCCCCTTCCCCTCCCCCCACTACCATGCAGGCGACATACTTGAAGGTGAAGAGCACATACCAGGCGGACATGGAGGAGCCGTTCAACGCCATCCACTTCGACCCGCCGCCTGAGCTGCGCGAAAAGTTTGAACCAAAGCCAAGTCAATACAGGGCCGTATGACATAAAGCACCTGTTCATTCGCTCGAGCAGTAGCCACCCCTCATTCAAATTGTAATGTACAAAAGATGTATGGTAACTTTCCTTGCCATTAAGTATTTTTTCTTTGAGAAAATCCTTGTGGGGTGCATAGACGGCAAAAGCACGTTGAGCTCATCACTTGGAGTGAATCAGTCTGGGGGTGATCCTGAAAGATGGGCTTGGTGGCTAGAAAAGTCGGAGATCTCAGACTACTCATGCTACATACAACTACGGTACCGTATAAGATCAGCCTAGGCTCGCCGTTATACACAGCAGCATCTCATATTTCCATGGAAGCCATTCGGCATCGTACCACATCAAAGACAATACTGCATTCTATCCAGGAAGCAAAGGTGACAATGATATCAGTCCAAGCAGCGCATGTGCGCTGTCAGCTGCTTGCACCTGCACCCCGTGTCAGCTGCTTGCACCTGCACCCCGTGTGTGCTGTCAGCTACGTGCACCTGCACCCCGTGTGCGTGTCACCATCTCCACTCTGCTCTTCACAGCCCTCGCTGCTCGCTCCCACGCACCCAGTAAACCATTCACCTCCCCCTCTCCTGCACGTGTGACCCTGCCATTGGCAGTTGAACCACCCAGCACACCCCCATTGCTGCTGCCACCCTCTGGCCCACCTGCTGCTGTCTGCCTGCTGCCGCTGCCGCTGCCGCTGCCACCAGCAGTGCCGACACTCTTCTCCCCGCCCTCTCTGCCATCCCCTCCCCCTTTCACCCCCCCAATCCCCACCTCCTTTCTCCTCCCAGCCCTTGGCTTCACCAGTCCGCCCTCCCACCCCTCTCCACCGCTCCCCATCCCCCCCGCCTCCCCAGCACCACCCCTGGGCGACTCCAAGTACGACACACCGCTGCGCCACGCCACAGCGGCGCCTCCGCCCTCACGAGGCAGCCCCGTGGCGCTCACCACGTTCGACAGCGCCTCGCCCTCCCCCCACTCCCCGTCACCCCCCTCGCCCGCCCCCCTGCCCGCCCCTGCCAGCGCGGCAGCCACGGCCTGCTGGGCCAGCTTCGCCCCCGGGCTCCTCTCCACCTCCACGCCCCCCATGCCCGCCCTCGCCCCCACTACCCCCGCGTCTGCGCTGCCCCTGCGCCCCCCAGCAGCAGCGGCAGCAGCAGCGGCGTGGCGCCGGTGCAGGGCGGAGCGCAGGAGGGCGCGCTGGGCGCGGCGGTCGAGCAGGGGCAGCGGGATGGCGGAGAGGGAGCGCGCGAGCAGCGCCTGGGAGAAGGCCGCGCTGCACTGCTGCTGCGCATGCTCCTCACAGGCCGCCTGTGGGCGTGCATGGGGGTACACGGGGTTGAGAAGACAAGAAGCATTCAAATGGAGGGACCACGAGGGGAGGAGGGGGTAATGGAAGGGGGCCAGGGGGCATCAGTGCGAGCAAAGGGGCCAAATGGATGCAAAGAGGACACTTGAGCGGAGCACGGAGGGATGATGGAAGGCGAGGCATGGCGTGGTGAGCGACCTGTGCGGTGGCGAGGCACGCCATCATCTCCCGCTCCTCACACGCCTCGCGCTCCTTCTCCTCCTCCTCGCTGCCCCTGCCCGCCCCTCCTCCCACCCCCAGCAGCTCCATGACTCCCAGGAAGCCGCCCCCCGCGCCCCTCAGCCCCCATGGCCGCGCTGCCTGGCACCGCTCACTGGCGCGCACTGCACACCCCATGCGCGCGCCCACCTGAGGGGGAGGGGGGAAGGGGGAGGAAGGTCAGGGGAGGAGGGGGAGAGATAGGGGGTGGGAGGGGAGAGATTAATTAACGTGGACGTGGGGGAGGGGGAAGGAAAGTTGTGAGAAAGGGGGGGTGAGGGTGGAGCAGGAGAAAGGAGGAAGGAAGAGGAGGGCGGGGAGAATGGGAGGTGAGTGAGAGCCTTGCTAACGACGAAGAATGCATTCAGCGTGAGCCCGCTCCCACGCTCACCTCGCACTGTTCCGCTATCTTGCGCTCGCAAGCCCCCCACGCGCTGCGCCAGCTGGACTCGTCTTGGAACGCCAGCACCCACGCGCCGCGCTCGGGGCTGTCAGCGGGACCCGCGCGCACGGGCACGCGCAGCGGCGGCAGCGGCGCGGGCGAGAAGGCGACGGTGGTGACGGCGGGCGCCAGCTCCACGTCCGCCGCGTCCAGCCCCCCGTACGCCCCGCCGTCCATGCCGCCTGGCGGGGAGGCGTAAAGGGAGGTGCGAGAGGAAGGGGGAGTGGCGTTGGCAGAGTTAAGTGTCAAGGGAAGGGAGTGCAATGGGCACACGCCCCTCCCCCGCAGGAGCGGGAGGGGAGATCGGTGGAGAACGATAGAGGGTGGTGAGAATGGGAGTGGAGTGGAGGAGCGCGGGTGAGAGGGGAGGCGCGGGCCCAAGAGAGGGGGTGCGTGGTGACAAAAATGTGTTAGGAGCGGCGGCGATGGGCGACGCACCCGAAGGCGCGAGGGGGCCGCTGATGGTGCCTCCCGCGCCGCCCTCCATGCTGCTGCTCCTCCCGCCGATCGCCCGCTGCCGCGGCGGAGTGGTGGCGCGGAGGGATACGGTGGTGGGCGCGGCGTTGCGCAGGTGGGCGACGGGGGGCGTTGAGCGCAGGACACGCGGAGATGAGGGTTGGTCCCACAGAAGCTGTCAACCTTGCCGTGGCTCGTCTGCCTCGCGTCAACGCGGGTCACCGTCGTCACCCGCTGTCGTCCTTGTCCGAATGATCGCACGCGACTAGGCGTAATCAATCTGTTCACACAACAGCGTAGCTAGTGTTTCACTTTCCTGTTTGTCGATGTACCGTTACAAGAGCTATCGAATGATCCGATAACAGAAAATAATTTTAATGCTTGTTACCAAATCGGTTTAGGTGGTTCGATATGGTTGTTCTAGTGAAGATCAGCCTGCTAGATACGTGCGGTTTATAAAATTTGTGTGTCCGGCTGAATTTCATACAAAATCCTTCTGTAAGTGTACTAATCCCCTGAAACTATTTTAGCAGATACTAAATTAAATATGTTGGCACCCAGGGGAACCCCCATCGTCCACCAGAGCCTGCGGCTGGAGTGCATCCCCCCTTCGATCAAAAGCAAGCCAAGGCGCCTTCCTCCCCTCGCACATCCGCCAATGGCGTCGCTCGCGCGCAAGCTCGCCGTTCTCCCCGCAGCTCGCCTCACCGCCCGTCCCCGCTGCTCCTCGTCGCACCTTCCCGTGCCGCGCTCCCGCCATCCTCTTGCGCCTCGCGGAGTCGCTCCGCTTCCCGCCTCCCTGCGTTGCCGCGCAGCCTCGCCGCTGATTTCATCCTGCCCGTCCGTCGCAGCTCTCTCCGCCGTCCCTTGGTTCTCCGCCGCGGCGGGGCGACGGAGCGTGGCGTCGAGCGCGTCGGCGGGAGGCGGGGGACGGGGCGCGCGGGAGGCGGAGGAGGAGTGGGACCGCGAGGTGCTGGTGCAGCACCTGGTGGTGGGCGCGGACCAGCTGCCGCTGCTGCTGGAGCTGCAACGCCGCATCATGGCGGGTGAGAGGAACACGTGTGTTTGATTTTGTTGCGCCATGCGGCATGCATGACTGTTGCGTGAAGGACGCGCTTGCTCAGGCGGTCATTCCAGGCGTGCATTCACATTCACCATCCCAACCACCTTCACTTGCACCCCACCCCTCACCTCCCGGGTGCGCGCAGAGGGCGTGGATCGAGCGACCTGGCGGGCAACCCCGCCTCAACCAAATCTCCTCCCCGCCCCCCCCTCCCGCCCCCCGCGCGCGCAGACGAATCGGATCTGAGCGACCTGGCGGCGGAGCACTCGCTGTGCGCGTCGAGGGCCAAGGGCGGCATGGTCGGGTGGATCTCCAAAGGCTCCACTGTCAGTCGTCCCTCCCACCTGCCCCCATCGCTCATTCCCCGCCCCTCCCACCTGCCCTCACCACCATGCTCGCCTCATCGCGCTCCCCTACCTCGAAGCTTGCACATGCTGGTGGCATCATTGCCTGCACCACCCATGTGACCCATCCACGCGCCCACCACGCGGTGATACTCCTTACCACTCCCGCGCTCCATGGCATGGAATGTCACCGCATGGCATGATGTGTGGCGTGGCGTGGTGTGGTGTGGCGTGGCGTGGTGTGGCGTTGCGTGGCGTTGCGTGTCGTGTCGTGGCGTGGCGTGGCGTGGCGTGGCGTGGCGTGGTGTGGCGTGGCGTGGTGTGGCGTGGCATGGCATCAGGAGCCGGAGTTTGAGGAGGCGGCATTCAAGGCGAGGCCAGGGGACGTGGTGCGGTGCAAGACCAAGCACGGATGGCACCTGCTGCAGGTGCTGGGGGACAGGTGAGCCTCCCCTTGCATGTTGTGTGTTCTTCTGCTGCCCCTCTCTCACTGTACTCGTCGCATGTCCCATGCTCCCTCTCCCTTCTCCCATCTGCGCCCGAGCGTCCCGACCTCTTCTCTTCCTCCACTCCCCCACCCATCCCCTGTCCCTCGCCCGGGCGGCATGGCGCCATCAGGCACGCGGCGTTGTTGGACCAGGTGACGGTGGAGGAGTTCGCCAGGCGCCTCAGCGAGGAGTACGTGCTGCCGCCGCCACAGGGGGGTGCAGCGGGCAGGGGGGGCGCGGACAGCAAGGGGCGGTCGCTGGAGGCAGAGCTGGCGGAGGTGCAGGCGGAGAGTGAGGGGAGGCGCGCCGTGCAACTGGTGGACGTGCGCGAGGAGAGGGAAGTGTGCGTGCATGCCTTCCCTCTGCTCATCCCCATGCCCTGCCATGCTGTGCCACACCATGCCATGCCCTGCCATGCTGCCATGTTTGGTTTGCCCATCTGGCATTGATGCTTCCCTTCCTGCTGCCTTCGTCGCCCCCCCTGACTTGCGTTGCTTCATCCTCCCACTCTTCTCACTCCCCATCCCCAAATGAACCACGCCCTCTCTCCCTTTCTCTCCTCCCCCTCCTCAAATCTGCCACCTCTGCTGCCCTGTCATGCTGTGTTGTGCCCTGTTGTGCTGTGCGGTGCTGTGCGGTGAAGCGCAGGGAGATGGCAGCCATCCGCGGGTTCACAGTGCTGCCGCTGAGCCAGTTCGGCCAGTGGGGGCCGTCCATCGCTGACACACTCGACCCTCACACTGACACCTACCTCCTGGTATCACACACAACCACACAGGACCGTGCTGCCTGCTACCCACCCATTCTCACCATGTTATCACCTTTGCCATCTCCCCTCACATGACGTACATCTCACCTCACGTATGATGCATCTCACCTCACGTATTATGCATCTTTCCTCATCCTTGCAGTGCCATCCTATGTCCTATTTCCCCCCTATCATCCCTCCTGTCCCCGCTCGTATCTCATCGCCTGCTCATCTAATGTTCTCTCCTCCTTTTTCATCCCATGTGACCCATCACATGCCATTCAAACCCAACCATGCGCCACCCCCCCTGCCTGCAGTGCCATCATGGCATTCGCTCGCAGCAGATGGCCCACTGGCTCCAATCCCAGGTCGCGCCGCCGCCCACCCTCGCTCTCTTCCACCCTTGCTCTTCCCTCCTCTCTCTCCCTTCCTCGTATCCCTTCCTCCGGTCCACATCTTCCGTCATCCCTCCGTCTCCCTCCCTCACCACTACACCCTCTCCCTTCCCTCACTCTTGCTGTTCTGTTCCACCTGCTTCTTCTTCTCCTCCGCGTGTTGGTGCTCATGTCTCAACAGAACTATTCGATTGACCATTGTTGAGTTCCTCACAGCCACCTGCTCACCCCTCTCCTAGTCCGTCTCTTGTTTTCTCTCTTCCCCACTCCTTCTCTACCCCTCTCCTCTCTCTCCCCTGCGTCTCTCACTATACCCTCTTCTCCCATCACTACACTTGGTGCACATTCCACAGCACTGCCACTCATGGGCTTTGCTGCATGCAGCTCCACCCACAACAATGCGACTTACTAGTCTGCCACTTCATCCCCCACTCCTCCAATGTGCTCCCTCCCACCGTGCCTCCAGGGCTTCACGCGCCTGTTCAACATTGCTGGGGGCATCGATGCATACTCGCTCAGGGTCGACCCCTCCATCCCCCGTTACTAGCAGCTCCGCGTGTTTCTCCCAGTACTGCACGATGCAAAAAAAGGGGCGCTGTTTAGAGCGCAACAGGATGTCACGATATGGCATGCAGCCGTAAAAAACATATTTCTTGCTTTGTTGTTTTTGTTGACTGGTCTTGTCACCAGGG
This sequence comes from Closterium sp. NIES-65, assembly GCA_948144175.1. NCBI lineage: Eukaryota > Viridiplantae > Streptophyta > Zygnematophyceae > Desmidiales > Closteriaceae > Closterium > Closterium sp. NIES-65. The sequence goes on from CANXME010002420.1 coordinate 1,573,528, forward strand.
CCCAAATTTCAAGGGTAAAATACCCTTTTTGCCGTTTTTGCCCAAATTTCAAAGGTAAAATACACTTTTTGGCAGTTACCCTTGTGAAATCATCACAAAACCCCCCTATTATATTGGTCAATTATTGCTCCAACTTCGGTGTTTCCATCCAAAATTGGACTATTAATGGTCTCATTGTTTGGTACAATATTGGTATAGTTGCTAAGATGAACTTTGGGCTATGTTTGGCCAAAGTTTAGGTGATTCTGATGACCATTTTTTCTCCAAGCCTACTCTCAACTTTATCCCAAGTTGAACCAAGTATGGTCCCAATTTAGAGTCTCCTGTGTCTTGGGTTGGCCCTATACCAAACTGTCATTTGCATGAAATTTCTGTTTGAAATATTTTTTTATTGCAAAATCAAAATACAGCATAGTCTAGATACAGCAAAACAATACATTACAACTGTACTGCTCCTACACTACACTGATTAAAGGTTACTAAATCCTTCTGCTAAAGCTACTGCTGGCTGCTACTGCCACTGCTATGCTCCTCCGCACCTGTCTCCCCGTTGCTGCTACTGGTTGCTACTGCCACTGCTATGCTCCTCCGCACCTGTCCCCCTGCTGGCCCTGCTGCTCCGCACCTGTCCCCCCTGCTGCTGCTACTAGTTGCTACTGCCACTGCTACGCCCCTCTGCACCTGTCTCCCTGCTGCTCCTGCAGGTTTCTAATGCCGCTGCTACTCCCCTCTGCACCTGTCTCCCTGCTGCTCCTGCAGGTTGCTAATGCTGCTGCTACGCCCCTCTGCACCTGTCTCCTTGCTGCTCCTGCAGGTTACTAATGCCGCTGCTACGCCCCTCTGCACCTGTCTCCCTGCTGCTCCTGCAGGTTGCTAATGCCGCTGCTACGCCCCTCTGCACCTGTCTCCCTGCTGCTCCTGCAGGTTGCTACTGCCGCTGCTACGCCCCTCCGCACCTGCAGATTGCTACTGCCTTTGCTATGCCCCTCGTTTTCCTGTCATCCTGCTGTTCCTGCAGATTGCTGCTGCCACTAATGTGCCCTTCCGCACGTGTCCCCCTGCTGCTGTCTCAGATTGCTGCATTTTTTGCTATGCCCCTCGTTTTCCCGTCCCGTTGCTGTTCCTGCTGATTGCTACTTTCACTGATGCGCCCTTCTGCACTTGTCCCCCTGCTGCTGTTGCAAATTGCTGCATCCACTGATATGCCCCTCGTTTTCTGTCCTCCTGCTCCTGCAGATTTCTACAGCCACTGAAATGCCCCTCTGCACAGTTCCCCCTGCTCCTGCTGCAGATTGCTACTGCCTCTGCTTAGCCCCTCTGCACCTGACCCCCTGCTGATGTTGCAGATTGCTACTGCCACTGCGAAGCCCCTCCGCACCGATCCCCCTGCTGCTGCTGCAGATTGCTACTGCCACTACTAAGCCCCTCCGCACATGTCCCCCTAGTGCTGCTGTAGATCTCTGTGATCACGGGTTGGGGGTGACAACCCGGGCTGGTGCAGGTCGTGCTGCCTGCGCAAAGAGGCATGGGGGACGGAAGGAAGGGGACAGTAGAGACGGGAGGAAGGGGACGGAAGAGATGGGAGGAAGGGGAAGGGGACGGAAGAGATGGGAGGAAGGGGAAGGGGACGGAAGAGATGGTGAGTGATGCAACAAAGCTGGTGCCACATGAGCATTGTGTTGGAGCCATCTCAGCAAGGTTTTGGTCCTATGGATGACTTACCTGCACCCTGCTGACAAGGGTCTCCATGTCAGACGCGTCGATGTAGACGCCGTTGGGGAAGTTGAATGTGTTCTTGTTGCTGGCGTATGGGACACCATGGTCCATGACAGCGATCTCGACCTCCTGCTTCACACGGGTGCACATCTCCTCGTACTGGATCCGATTGTACTCCCACTTGCCGCTCCACTTCCCATCGGGCGCATTGTTAAGGATTGGCCACTCGAACTGTAGGAATATGGTGGGGATGAGGTGGGGATGTAGTGGAATAGATGAACAGACAAGGGTTAACACATGAAAACACTAGATGGCTCATCGCATACGTGGCATCAAACATAGCAACATGTCCATAAACTCACTGCATATAAGATCCAGCCCAGCTGGCGGGTCTTAATCTTCTCGGTATTGACCCCACGGCGCGCCAAAGCCAACTTGATGGACACTGAGAAGATGAGGCTGCCGAACGGGATGAGGAGCTCACGGTGCCAAGCCAGTCCCCTCGCCCCTGTAATGGGATTGTGTGGTGATTGGAAACAAAGGGATGAAAATTGCTGACTCTATGGTGAATAGGGGGCAACCGAAAGTGGAAAGGAGGAACGAAATCATACATATACATATGATTGCAACACACATAACAGCAACTATGGGATCAAAGGCTGCATACAAACTCACCATCCTTGTAACGCTCAATGAGTTCCTCATCCGTGTAGAACTCGAGTGGTGCAAGTAGATCTGCTGGTAACCTCCCAATGTAACACCTGTTCGCCTGTCGACCCAACGCCGTGAGCGCCACCTTTCTCATCCAGCCGTTGATAGTAGTCCTAGTTGAAGACAGCTGGTAAAAAAAACCCCTCTGGTGCTGGCATCATTGTGCTGAAAGAGCACACGCAACGAGGCAAGAACCTGCGGCGACACAAACTCGCTAAACCCATGATCTAAGGCCTCCTCCGCAGATGGGTAGAACTGAATCATTGAGGCTTCAATGTTGAAGAAAAGATGTGTTGCTACACGCCTAGCAAGTTCCTGCAGAGTGGAGGGGGATGGGTGGCAGATATGCAAACAAGAGGTAAGGGTTTGCAAGTGGGGTTTAGTGTTGAGGGTAAGGTGGGCAGATAGTTGGAGCATGCGTCTAGGTTTAGGGAAAGCTTCAGCTCCCTAGATTTGGATGGGGGAGCAAGTGGGGTTTAGAGTTGAGGGTAGAAGGGACAGACTGTTGGAGCATGAGTCAAGGTTTAGAAGCTCCATCTCCCAGTTCTTGGCTGGGTAAGCAAGAGATGTTTAGGGTTGAGGAGAGAGGGGGCAGATTGACAAAGCATAAGTCATGGTTTAGGGTTGATGGTAGTGGGTGCAGATAGTCAAAGCAGAAGTCATGGTTAGGTAAAGCCTCAACTCCCTATACGTGGATGGGGAAGCAGGTGGGGTTTAAGGTTAAAGGGAGAGGGGCAGGCAGGCAGAGGGGAGTCAAGGTTTAGGTAAATCGTCACCTCACTAGACCTGGATGGGGAAGCAAGCGGGGTTTAGGGTTGAAGGGAGAGGGGTGGGCAGGCAGAAGGGAGTCAGGGTTTAGGTATTGCCTCACCCCCTGAGACCTGGATGGGGAAGCAAGTGGGGTTTAGGGTTGATGGTAGTGGGGGCAGACAATCAACGCAAAAGTCATGGTTAGGTAAAGCCTCAACTCCCTATACCTGGATGGGGAAGCAGGTGGGTTTAAGGTTGAAGGGAGAGGGGCAGGTAGGCAGAGGGGAGTCAAGGTTTAGGTAAATCGTCACCTCACTAGACCTGGATGGGGAAGCAAGCGGGGTTTAGGGTTGAAGGGAGAGGGGCAGGCAAGCAGAAGGGAGTCAGGGTTTAGATATTGCCTCACCCCCTGAGACCTGGATGGGGAAGCAAGTGGGGTTTAGGGTTGATGATAGTGGGGGCAGACAGTCAAAGCAGAAGTCATGGTTAGGTAAAGCCTCAACTCCCTATACCTGGATGGGGAAGCAGGTGGGTTTAAGGTTGAAGGGAGAGGGGCAGGCAGGCAGAGGGGAGTCAGGGTTTAGGTATTGCCTCACTCCCTTAGACCTGGACAGGGAAGCAAGTGGGGTTTAGGGTTGAGGGTAGGAGGGATGGACTGGCACAGCGTGAGTCAGTGTTTAGGAAAAGCTTCAACTCCCTAGTTCTGGTTGGGGAAGCAAGTGGGGTTTAGGGTTGATGATAGTGGGGGCAGACAGTCAAAGCAGAAGTCATGGTTAGGTAAAGCCTCAACTCCCTATACCTGGATGGGGAAGCAGGTGGGTTTAAGGTTGAAGGGAGAGGGGCAGGCAGGCAGAGGGGAGTCAGGGTTTAGGTATTGCCTCACTCCCTTAGACCTGGACAGGGAAGCAAGTGGGGTTTAGGGTTGAGGGTAGGAGGGATGGACTGGCACAGCGTGAGTCAGTGTTTAGGAAAAGCTTCAACTCCCTAGTTCTGGTTGGGGACGCAATTGGGGTTTAGGGTCGAGGGGTGAGGGTGCAGACTGGTCGAGTAGGAGTCTAGGAAACGCATACGCAGTGTATCACAGGCAACACACCTTGAAGTCGACTACGGCTTTGTAGACGATTTCGCGGTGGTTTGCCAGGGGACTATTGCCAGAGGGAAGGCCTTCCGACAAGCTGGTGCTCGGGCCAGAATGGGGAGGTGTTGTTGCAGGCGCTCCGATTGGGAGGGATTGGCCAGCACCCCGACCCATGGCCGACAACATTTCGGCAAACTTCGCCATCACGCGTCGCTCGAATTGGTCAAGGTCCGCGTTTGTTACACCACCACGCTCCCGGCGGCGATCGCCGGATGCCGCCACAAACGGGGTTTTCTTGGCGGGTACGAGATTGAAACGCTTGGTGGCTAGGCTGAGAACCTTCACTGGTGGCGCAGCTCCGAAATCCTTGGGTGCTGCTGGGAGGAACGTGACGGAAGGGATGGGAGTTGGGTGACGGGAGGGATGGGAGATGGGTGACGGGAGGGATGGGAGGAAGGTAGACAGAAGGGATGGGCTGATTGGTTTACGGCAGGGATAGGTCGAGAGCTGACGGTAGGGATAGGACTGCAGGGATGGGAGGATAGGGTACGGCAAGGATAGGGACAACAGGGATGGGACTACAAAGAAAGGATGGGACAGTGCCTTGGGACATCAACAAACATGCCACAAATAGAAAGGCCACATAAGGGCAATAGCCCTAGTTCACTGAAACATGCACCTTAACGAGGCAACGTTCTCACCATCGGTTTTGGTGTTGCCCTTCTTAGCGGTCACTTTAGCCCCATCGCCTGCTTTAGCCTTTACCCCTCTTGCCCCAGCGCCTGCTGCCTTTGGAGTTGCCTTCGTTTTGCCCGTGGTGTTCCGCTTTTTTTATGCAACTTCAACCACCAAGGCGGACTCCTCCCGTTTTGTCTTTCCACCAGGGCTACTCTCTTTCGCCACCACTTTCTCCACCACTTTCTCCACCACTTTCTCCTTACTTTTAGCCATGGCGACAGCATGTCTCCCTGGAGGTGGCTTAGCCAGAACCTTAGTGGGTCCTGAACGCGACTGTGCTTTCGCACCCTTTCCAGCGAGCTTCGAGCTGACAACGGGTTCCTGGATCTCATCAAGTGCCTTCAGCTTCCCAAGCAGCAAAGCTCGTTCCTCTGCCACAGCCTCATCCTCCACGGCATCACCTTCACTGTCATCCTGCTCTTCCAACATCTCGTCAAAGCTTGTTTTTTTCGTGACCTCAGGCTTATGAACATCCGCGCAGGCAGGCACTTCCGCCGTACCGTTTTTCTCATTCCTCTCCATTGCCTCCTCCTGATCCTCCTGCTCATCGTCCGACTCTCCACCCTCCTCGTCCGACGGCTCGTCCTCGGACTCATCTTCCGACTCATTGCCGGACTCCCCACCCTCTTCGTCCTCCGCCTCCCCATCTTCCTCTTCCTCTGCCTCTTCCTCCGCCTCTTCCTCCGCCTCTTCCTCCGCCTCTTCCTCTGCCTCTTCCTCCGCCTCTTCCTCCACCTTTTCCTCCTCATCTTCCTCCGCATATTTGTCGGCCTCTTCTTCCGCCTCCTCCTCCGCCTCGTGTGGAGCCTCGTGCTCAGCCTCGTGCTCAGCCTCGTCCTCAGCCTCATCCTCAGCCTCGGCCTCGTCTCCCGACTTGCCATTGGCCTCTGCCTCGTCCAAATCGTCGCCCTGTCGTTTGTTCCGTGCAGCTGTAACAGGTCAGCGTCTTCTTCGGTAGCATCCGCACCTTCTGCGTACCACAATCTCGCCTTTCGAGGGCGGTTGGACTTGCGAATATCGCCCCCAGGTGGGCCCTCACCGCTAGATGACCTGGATTTCGGTGGACCGACAGTTCCCTTCTTCTTCGTAGTCTGCTTGACCTTGCTGGGAGATCGTGCCGAGACACCTTTGGCAGAGTTTTTCTTCCCAGACTTCGAGACCTGCAGTTTAGTCGACATTATGCAGACAGGGCCAGAGAAAATCGGGAAACGCTGGGAGACTCTAACGTAACAAAGTATATCGGTTTGCACTGTGGATTGGTAAGTGCTACTAGTGTCGAAACATGTCTTCGGAAACATTCAGGAGATGCAGAAATGAGCCATCATTTAGGAACCGAAAACGTACAGCGTGTTCCGGTCGCGGTCACTTGACGGGTCGGGTACTCAGAGTTTGAAGCAGCCCGATTCGGGAATGGGCGCTTTCTACGCGACCTGCTTATAACGATTTGGTATGGACTTTCAGCCGGCGCGGCTTGACTCTCGGAAAGAAACTGGACGTGGGTGATACTAAGGAGGCCCTAGAAGCTACTATGTTCGCAGAGGGTAAGGCAGTACGTGGCGCTATGATACGTGCCATTCTGAGAGGCCGTGAAAAACGGACGGAACAGGATATCTTGGAAGCGCGAGGTCGATTATGTTTGCATAGGAGAGTCGCGTGGGTCACGGTTCGACCATGTCAGAGGTAAGTTGCTGGGGAAAGCGGGGGAAAAACTGTCTTGCGGTGCCGAAGGAAAGACGCCCTCGTGAAGGTGTTGGTCTTTCAGCGTCGTGACTGCTATCGCGAACCGTAGCATAGGACCAGAGAGTTGTGAGAGACGATGGTGGCAGAGGAACTGCTAGGCGTGACCGTGGGCTGGGGTTCGAGGCGGTTGATGATCATGTTGGTTTGATACAGTACAAAACGACGACAGTGGCCAGCACCACATGGCAGAATTGTGGTTTGCGTGGCAGCTTTGTGGTTTGTGCGGCAGGGCAGCTCTGAAGTTTTCATGGCAGCTTTGTGGGTGCTTGGCAATGTGGCAGTACAGTGCAGAACAGTAAAGTTCCGAACTGACCCTAGGAGCAGTGGTAGGAATTTCGCAACGGTCCACTGACCCTATCAAGGTAGAACTACTTCTCGTCGCATCCCATCACTTAGCCTGCAATTGGCAATCGGCGCACCTGGAGATGACCCTTTGGTAAACCGGAAACCTGGAGATTCTGACAACCAGATGTCACAGGCCTTGATACGACCAGCAGACATAACCCCGTGCCCAGCGATCCAAAAATTGCTGCCAGAATCTGCTCTGATTCTGATTCGGCTCTGCACAATGGCCACTAGCAGCATTTCAACGGGTTCTCTTAGACAGTTCGGTGTGAAAGTTTAGAAGAAAGAAGAGGGTTGCACTAGCAAGAATGAGGATACAAATAGCAAACCCTAGAAGGGTTGTACTCGCTATAGAGCACCCCACTACAAGCTAGAGCATAATATTCTGACACACCCCCATAGCCGAAGTGGGGTGTAATCAGCAGAGCAAGCAAAGCAGTACAAGCTCAGGGTGGATCACAATGTCACCACACATTCTGAGCACAAGTTGAAGAAGCAATAGTTTAAAGTTCACAATTATGAGCAACGCTAGAGGCTATCGCAGAGGGCTAGTGTGGAGGAGGGACTATGAGAGGAGAGGAGGTAGTGGGCGGTAGCTGAAGCTGCTGGCACACGGCGCAACTGGAGCAACTGGCACACGGGCAACTGGAGCAACTGGCACACTGGCAACTGGAGCAACTGGCACACGGGCTACTGGAGTAACTGGCTCCGCGGCTAACAGTAGCGGCAGACGAGCAACGGACTCACGGGCGACTGGAGCAACGGGCTCACGGGCGACTCGCGCAACGGAGTCACGGGCGACTGGCGCAACGGTCTCACGGGCGACTGGAGCTGCTGGCTTCTCGGCGGCCACCCCCTTCAACCTCCCCAAACTATCCCACTCCCATTCCACACACCCCCTACTGCACCCCTAGGGTCACTCACACCCCACCCCCTAGCACGACTCCGTCGACTCCCACACACCCACCCCCCTCAGCGGTAGCTGCAGCAGTGGGAGACAGAGGAGGAGGAGCAGGGGAGACCACACACCCGCCACCCCCCAGGTCGCCCCTCAGGTCGCCCCTCAGGTCGCCTCGACAGGCGACGGGAAAAGGGGGGGGGGGAGGCGGTGCCGTAGGTAGGGCGACGGGGCCGGGGCTGAGGTGCAGGTAGGGCGACGGGGCCGGAGCACAGGTAGGGCGACGGGGCCGGGGCCGGGGCGCAGGTAGGGCGACGGGGCCGCAGGTAGGGCGGCGGGACGACGGGGCCGCTGGCGGCGGTTAGGGGCCGATAGGAGTGGCGACGGGGGGCGACGTGCGGGCCCCCTGTCGCCCGTCGCAGCGCCTCTCGGGGGCGACGCGCCGAGTGACGGGGCAGAAACCCGTCGCGCGCCTCGGGGCGCACGGCGCGCAGAAAACCGCCGCGCGCCTCGGGGCGCACGGCGGGCAGAAAACCGCCGTGCGCCTCGGGGCGCACGGCGGAAAGAAAAAACTGCCGCACGCCACTGGGTGTGGACCTTTCACCCCATTTGGCGAGTAGGAAATCGCATAAAAATCAACTAAACTAGCTCATCTTCCAAACAACCAACCTAGAGTGCTCCGCAGGAGCTGAAAATGGGGACACCGGTCCACAACACTACTTAGAGTCACCACACAAAGAATCAGCTCGATCCAATATGTGGCCGGCAGATAATCATGCATTGCCCCATAAGGCAGCAGAAATCGCAGCCATCTCAGCTATACTAGCTCATCTTCGAAACCACCATTCTAGAATGTTCCGCGGCAGCTGAAAATGGGGTGAAAGGTCCTTTCACCCGCCAAATGGGGTGAAAGGTCCACGCCCAGTGGCATGCGGCAGTTTTGGCGCCAAATATTGTATTCTGTGGACCTTTCACCCCATTTGGCGGGTGAAAGGACCTTTCACCCCATTTTCAGCTGCTGCGGAACATTCTAGAATGGTGGTTTGGAAGATGAGCTCGTATAGCTGAGATGGCTGCGATTTCCGCTGCCTTATGGGGCAAGGCATGATTATCTGTCGGCCACATATTGGATCGAGCTGATTCTTTGTGTGGTGACTCTAAGTAGTGTTGTGGACCGGTGTCCCCATTTTCAGCTCCTGCGGAGCACTCTAGGTTGGTTGTTTGGAAGATGAGCTAGTTTAGTTGATTTTTATGCGATTTCCGCTGCCTTTTAGGGCAAGGCACGATTACCTGCCGGCCACATATTGGATTGAGCTGATTCTTTGTGTGGTGACTCTAGTTAGTTCTATGAACCTCTCATCCCATTCTCAGCTCCTGCGGATCACCCTAGGTTGGTTGTTTGGAAGATGAGCTAGTTTAGCTGATTTTGCTGCGATTTCCGCTGCCTTATGGGGCAAGGCATGATTACCTGCGAGAGTTTACTGGATCGAGCTGATTCTTTGTGTGGTGACTCTAAGTAGTGCTGTGGACCTTCCATCCAATTTTCAGCTCCTGCGGAGCACTCTAGATTGGTTGTTTGGAAGATGAGCTAGTTTAGTTGATTTTTATGCGATTTCTGCCGCCTTTTGGGGCAAGGCACGATTACCTGCCGACCACATATTGGATTGAGCTGATTCTTTGTGTGGTGACTCTAGTTAGTTATATGAACCTCTCATCCCATTCTCAGCTCCTGCAGATCACCCTAGGCTGGTTGTTTGGAAGATGAGCTAGTTTAGCTGATTTTGCTGCGATTTCCGCTGCCTTATGGGGCAAGGCATGATTACCTGCAAGAGTTTATTGGATCGAGCTGACTATTTGTGTGGTGACTCTAGGTAGTGCTGTGGACCTTCCATCAAATTTTCAGGTCCTGCGGAGCACTCTAGGTTGGTTCTTTGGAAGATGAGCTAGTTTAGTTGATTTTTATGCGATTTCCGCTGCTTTTTGGGGCAAGGCACGATTACTTACCAGCCAAAGATTGGATTGGACTGATTCTTTGTATGGTGACTCTAAGTAGTGCTGTGGACCTTCCATCTAATTTTCGTCTACTCGGAGTGTTATAGTCAAGAGTCCACTTAGAGGTCGCGGATGCCCATGAAACCCCCTAAGCAGAATCTGACGCCTTCAAACTGCCTCTGTTCAAAACGCCGTCACGATCAGCTCCGATAACAAATGAGACTGAAACTTGGACAGCGGTTAGACTTAGGTGTCTGCTTTCCAACGGTGTATTATTTGCTATTATCACAGGTGTGTGCACTACGCAGTGAACGAAAACGTAAGCTCGGCTGAAAAACGTGTAGTCTCATTGATGCAAGGAAGAGGTGAGTACAACATTGCCTAGGGGACTCATAAGGGGTTGGGTCATCCTGGGAACTCAGAGAATGTTGAGTCCTAGGGGAGAAAGGCTAGAGAAGGATGGGAAACGTCCTAGCTAGGTCAGCAAAGCCAACCACACATGGATGTTCAGAGCTGTACTCAAGGCAACCAATTGTGAGTTAAGCCAACCATGAGTCAGCTTGTCTTCCCACTAGCACCCTCTTGCAAGCTGGTTCCAGGAAGACCACACTTCTCAAAAGGAGGGCTGTAGAGTCCCACTTGACCACCTGTACTTCTTGTCTCATTCTCTGTCCCTGCACCATTGGCATGACAACAATGAAAGGGTGGCAAGGGAAATGCTGCCAACAGTGCACCATGACTACGGAACAGTGCATTTCGGCAGCTGTCACGCAATGCTCACATGTTGGATCGTTCTGAAACTTGGTGAACACCTGCACAGCGGGGAATAAAACTGCCAGACCGAATTTCAGACCAATCAGAGCTTGGTAGACGAGTCAGCAGCCGAAATGGTGAACTCCGGTGTTACCAAAAAGGAGTAACACACACTTCCGGGATGCCATAAGTCTTGAAACATAAAATGTTGTCACGCCTTGGTAACTGCTTAAAAAAACTCTGAAACTTTGAGGGTTTGAAGAACACATGTTGAACAACCTCCCCACAAAATTCCAGAAGCTGAGCAGGCTTGTAGGCCGAATGGGAGTGCGATGACCGTGCCACTGTAATGTGTTGGCACAACACGGAGCACTCTAGGTTGGTTGTTTGGAAGATGACATAACACGCCGGATTTTACTGCGATTCAGGCCGTTGTATGGGGCAAGGCCTGATTTCCTATCCTAGACGATATTAGTCCAATAGTCAGTAGTCAGTAGGTTTGGTTTTTTGAAACCATGGTTACAAATTTCTTGATCGTAGGTTCAGTTAATATTTTTGTTCAATTCTATAAATGGCACATTTTGTCATGCATACGTCTTATCACTTATGTGTACACCAGGGCTCGTATACAGTGTTGTGTCTAAAATGTGAATAGCATCGCATTTGACTTTCGAGAGTTTGAAGTTGTGGTATGAGGCACAGGGAATCAGGCACTGCACGCACACACCAACCCTATCCTGAAGGCTGCAAACCTAATTTCATCAAGGTTCCTGATCCGCCTCATCGCGATTCGTGTATTGCATCTCATATCGTGCCCCCAGGTCGCGCCGTCAGCGACTCGTCGTAATCACATGGCTGTCGCGCCTCTAGCTAGCTCACACTGTAGCGTTATTCCCCGTCACGATGTCCATCCGCTACCTTATACTGAATGGCCTTCTCGCTATTCATCGACTCTTTGTAGCGGGTGCGTATTTAAATGCCACGGCGATATGCAGAGGCAAAGGAACGACGGACTAATGTCACGCTGCCATGGATCGCTCTAGTCCTGTTTGGTGTGCACACTGTGAACGGAAGTTTTTAGACTGTTTTGCGCTAGGAAGGCACTGGGCTGGCAACACACCCTGCAACCCCAACTCTGCAGAGCATCGCGCAGGCAGTGGTCCTAGGCGCCCTAACATAGCCTACATTGTGCCTGCATCACTCCCGCGCTTCGTCAGACATGGCAGTTCCGCGCCTCAAGATGCAACTCAGGAGACACTGCCAGCCTCGTCTAGTGGCGTGGGCTGTGAGAGTCGTGTTGATCCTGAGGGATCTTCTCCACATCCCTCAACGCCCCAGCCGTCCAGCCAAGGGGCGGAGCAGCCCCCAACCACATGTCCAGATAATCCTGAATCCGATTCTGCTGCCAGGCCTTCGTTTCCCGATGGCAGCAACATCCATCCCGCTCTGATACACCTGTTGGAGCAACTCGATTTGCTGAATGGCGGCATGGGCTTATCGAACATGGATACTAACAAGGTGCTGCAACTAATTATCCATCCAGAGTTGGCCCCGCTGCTGGTAGAGGGGAATGTCCGTAGCTTCCGGGATGTGGAGAGGCTACAGAAGGAATATCTGGCTGACACGGGACGTGGATTCGAGTCGACCACATTTTATGTGGAGGGCTTTCCACCGCAAGTGATGCTTCACCGCAATCCACTGAGGGTGAGTTTGCTGACGTAGTTTCGGGTACCCAGGATGAAACTGAAGGGCATTGGCTTGACAGTATGTCCTAGCGGCATCGTGCGTCACTCTCATACTGTGTAGGGTGCTAACCGGCCTGTGTACGTGCTGTATATGATATTGCAGGCCCTGGCGGATATGTTTTGGCACAAGCACAATGCGCCTGGGTTCAGAATGGGACCGAGGAGAGACAAGGACACCGAGGGTGGGCATCGGGCATATTCCACTGCAGAAACTGGCACATGGTGGCAAGAAGCACAGGTGAGTGCTATTGATAGCTATTTGCAGTTGCAAGAGATGGTGAGTGATGAGAGGGGAGGTGTAGAGATTGTGAGTGATGGGACGGGAGGTGCAGAGATTGTGAGTGCAAGGTGATGGGTAGTTTACACTCCCCTCACATCACTCGCACCTTGCATATGTTCCAAACCTACCACTCACCATGCACGGTCCCGGCTTTCAGTTGGTGTGCCCTTTTCGAGTCAGCAATGTTTACCGCCCAGAGACATTGCCTTTCCCCTCGACCCAATCTATCCATTCTTTGCTTTATGTGCAGGAATTCATTGGCATGGACAAGATTGTTGCGGCGCTGATACTGTACAGTGATGTCACGCACTTGAGCAACAATGGAAGGAAGAATGCGCACCCGGTCATGATGACACTGGGGAATATTGCATTCCCAAAACGCTGGGGGCGGCATGGGCACTCCCTGCTGGCGCTGTTACCCATCCCACCCTCGAATATGCCGTCGCACTTGAAGGTGGAGCTCTACAACGCGTGTATTGCTAAGCTACTTGAGCCACTTCTCCGCCTTAAAGACAAGTGAGTGGTGCAAATGCTGGTCTTTATCGAAACTTTATCTATTTGGTGAATCATGCCCCATAAAAGGAGTGCGGCACTTGGAAGTAATGAATATTGTTAACCTGCATGTGTTTTCACCCTGTGTCATGGCTGCCCGAAAACTGTGCAGTGGTGTCATGCTGCTGGACTCAGAAGGCATCGAGCGATGGGTTGTTCCTTTGCTTTACGCTTGGGCTTGTGACTATCCCGAGTCCGGGAAACTGACATACACCAAATCTGGCCAGGGCTGCATGAAGCCGTGCAGCCTCTGCTATGTCGACAGGGTACGTCAACATGTACACTCTGGGTGGGGATAAGCTAGGATGGGAGGTGCTGGGATGGGGATGGTGAGTGATAGTATGGTGAGTGATGGGATGGTGAGTGCTGGGATGGTGAGTGCTGGGACGGTGAGTGCTCGGATGCTGAGTGATAGTATGGTAAGTGATGGGATGGTTAGGGCTGGTATGCTGAGTGCAAGGATGGTGAGGGATGGGATGGTTAGTGCTGGGATGGTGAGTGCCCGGATGGTGAGTGCTGGGATGGTGAGTGCTGGGATGGTTAGTGCTGGGATGGTGAGTGCTGGGGTGGTTAGTGCTGGGATGGTGAGTGCTGGGATGGTGAGTGCTGGGATGGTGAGTGATGGGATGGTGAGTGCTGGGATGGTGAGTGCTGGGAGGGTGAGTGCTGGGATGGTGAGTGATGGGATGGTTAGTGCTGGGATGGTGAGTGCTGGGATGGTGAGTGCTGGGACGGTGAGTGCTCGGATGCTGAGTGATAGTATGGTAAGTGATGGGATGGTTAGGGCTGGTATGCTGAGTGCAAGGATGGTGAGGGATGGGATGGTTAGTGCTGGGATGGTGAGTGCCCGGATGGTGAGTGCTGGGATGGTGAGTGCTGGGATGGTTAGTGCTGGGATGGTGAGTGCTGGGGTGGTTAGTGCTGGGATGGTGAGTGCTGGGATGGTGAGTGCTGGGATGGTGAGTGATGGGATGGTGAGTGCTGGGATGGTGAGTGCTGGGAGGGTGAGTGCTGGGATGGTGAGTGATGGGATGGTTAGTGCTGGGATGGTGAGTGCTGGGATGGTGAGTGCTGGGATGGTGAGTGCTCGGATGCTGAGTGATAGTATGATGAGTGATGGGATGGTTAGGGCTGGGATGGTGAGTGCTAGGATGGTGAGGGATGGGATGGTTAGTGCTGGGATGGTGAGTGCTAGGATGGTGAGGGATGGGATGGTTAGTGCTGGGATGGTGAGTGCCCGGATGGTGAGTGCTGGGATGGTGAGTGCTGGGATGGTGAGTGCTGGGATGGTTAGTGCTGGGATGGTGAGTGCTGGGATGGTGAGTGCTGGGATGGTGAGTGATGGGATGGTGAGTGCTGGGATGGTGAGTGCTGGGAGGGTGAGTGCTGGGATGGTTAGTGATGGGATGGTTAGTGCTGGGATGGTGAGTGCTGGGATGGTGAGTGCTGGGACGGTGAGTGCTCGGATGCTGAGTGATAGTATGATGAGTGATGGGATGGTTAGGGCTGGGATGGTGAGTGCTAGGATGGTGAGGGATGGGATGGTTAGTGCTGGGATGGTGAGTGCTAGGATGGTGAGGGATGGGATGGTTAGTGCTGGGATGGTGAGTGCCCGGATGGTGAGTGCTGGGATGGTGAGTGCTGGGATGGTGAGTGCTGGGATGGTTAGTGCTGGGATGGTGAGTGCTGGGATGGTGAGTGCTGGGATGGTGAGTGATGGGATGGTGAGTGCTGGGATGGTGAGTGCTGGGATGGTGAGTGATGGGATGGTGAGTGCTGGGATGGTGAGTGCTGGGAGGGTGAGTGCTGGGATGGTTAGTGATGGGATGGTTAGTGCTGGGATGGTGAGTGCTGGGATGGTGAGTGCTGGGACGGTGAGTGCTCGGATGCTGAGTGATAGTATGATGAGTGATGGGATGGTTAGGGCTGGGATGGTGAGTGCTAGGATGGTGAGGGATGGGATGGTTAGTGCTGGGATGGTGAGTGCTAGGATGGTGAGGGATGGGATGGTTAGTGCTGGGATGGTGAGTGCCCGGATGGTGAGTGCTGGGATGGTGAGTGCTGGGATGGTGAGTGCTGGGATGGTTAGTGCTGGGATGGTGAGTGCTGGGGTGGTTGGTGCTGGGATGGTGAGTGCTGGGATGGTGAGTGCTGGGATGGTGAGTGATGGGATGGTTAGTGCTGGGATGGTGAGTGCTGGGATGGTGAGTGCTGGGATGGTGAGTGCTGGGATGGTTAGTGCTGGGATGGTGAGTGATGGGATAGTGAGTGCTGGGATGGTGAGTGCGGGTATGGTGAGTGATGGGATGGTTAGTGCTGGGATGGTGAGTGCTGGGATGGTGAGTGCTGGGAGGGTGAGTGCTGGGATGGTGAGTGATGGGATGGTTAGTGCTGGGATGGTGAGTGCTGGGATGGTGAGTGCTGGGACGGTGAGTGCTCGGATGCTGAGTGCTAGGATGGTGAGTGATGGGATGGTTAGGGCTGGGATGGTGAGTGCTAGGATGGTGAGGGATGGGATGGTTAGTGCTGGGATGGTGAGTGCCCGGATGGTGAGTGCTGGGATGGTGAGTGCTGGGATGGTTAGTGCTGGGATGGTGAGTGCTGGGGTGGTTAGTGCTGGGATGGTGAGTGCTGGGATGGTGAGTGCTGGGATGGTGAGTGATGGGATGGTTAGTGCTGGGATGGTGAGTGCTGGGATGGTGAGTGCTGGGAGGGTGAGTGCTGGGATGGTGAGTGCTGTGATGGTGAGTGATGGGATGGTGAGTGCCCGGATGGTGAGTGCTGGGATGGTGAGTGATGGGATGGTGAGTGCCCGGATGGGGAGGGAGGGAGGTGGTGTGGTGGGGAGACGTAGGGCTGGGAAGTGCTGGGATTAGGAGTGCAAGCCTCGAACCCTCTGCGATGTCGACCGGGCATATAATCATGCCCCATCTGCAATCTTGGCTGTGAACATTTCATCTCTGTATATGTGTGTGTCTAACGGTCTCTCTTGCACGTCCCCTTTATGCTAAAAATTCCAACGCCCACCACAGGAAAGACTGTCATCTCTGGAGCTACCCAACAACGTTCGCACACCCGCACAACAGCAGTGGGTTAGAGACGAGGCAGCTGGAGTCCGTGCCGGAGCGGATGACAATCCGCTGAAGTTGTACTCAACGTTCGACATCGACGTAAGTATTTGATCCCATGGCAGCTGGAGTCGCCCAGTAGGCTCATAGACACAGCAACCTCTGGTGTCTATTGGTGTCGTGTGTTTCCCTAACCATTGCATTCCCTGCTGCGCTGTACCACCTGCACAGTGTGCTTTATGGAAGTGGCAGGTTGGTTCATTGCCGTGGGGAAATCCAATCCTAGCTGTCATGGCGGACATCATGCACCAGGCAGACCTGGGGATGCTGGACCACATCGTGCAATGCATCCGCACCCAATACCCAACGATGATGAAAATTCTGGATTTGTGAGTGCCCCTTGGACCACCCGCCTGGACATGCACGATGCTCTATTCAATAAACCATGGTTACAATGTTGGCATGTCAAGCCCACATTTGTGAGCACATGGTAGTGTGTCAGCTCAACTTATTCCATCCTGATCTGCTGCCCCCCACATCCGAAATCTTTCCATCCCACCATACGTAGGCGTCTTCTACGGCTCACCCTGAAAACACGGATCAACTCTTTGCGTTTTCCGAAGAGCGAATACTTCAAAACCGGGGCACAAGTCGCAGCTTTTGAACATCGATCGGTCATGCAGGTATGATGCTTTGAGGCCTAAACCATGGAGTGGTGGAAGGGGGAGGGTGGGAAGAGTGGGGCGAGCTGGGCAGGGACGGAAGAAGAAGGGGAGAGAAGATGGGCTGGTGGAGAGGGCACTGCTATGTTGATTCATGCAAATGTAGTGATGTGTTGGTCTGTTGTCAAGCTCGTCTGTAAACTCGCTTGAAGTCATTCATGGGAAGAAGATCCTTCAATCTTTTCTCTCACCTTTCCTACTCACCATGCTGCATGCATCCAGGTGATGATCTTTTTGGTGGCTGATGTTGTCGGCTCGCCCCAGCTGGAGGCCATCAGAGCATACCTTGACTAGTATCTCTACTGCAACGCCGCCTCTCACACCAAGAGAAGTCTTTCCGAACTACAAGCCAAATCAACAAGGTACCTCACCAAACGATACAACCTAAACCATCTAACTCCCCTAGCGATTCCATCCCTAACACATTGAACGCTTATCCATATACTCCTTCATTTATTCATGCTCCCACCCATCCCAGGCTCGTGAAACTACTCACGACTGCCTTCCCCGAGCAGAAATCAAAGTGAAACCTCATCAAAACACACTTGATGACTCATTTCATCCCTGGAATTCGACGAGCTGGGAATGTGCAAGAGTACAGCAGTAACCTCTTCGAACACCTGCATAGCACCCTGCTGAAGCAAATCTACAGGAGATCGAATAAGCGGAAAGTGGACACGCAGATCATGAAGCACCACGAGATGAAGCTTGACTCCATCAGCAACGTGGCCACCGACCAAGGCGTACAAACGGCTATGCAAAAGGTAGGTTATGTGAGAGGAGGTGCTGAGATGGCGAGTGCGGTGATGGGAGGGTGAGTGCTGAGATGGTGAGTGCGGTGATGGGAGGGTGAGTACTGAGATGGTGAGTGCGGTGATGGGAGGGTGAGTGCTGAGATGGTGAGTGCGGTGATGGGAGGGTGAGTGCTGAGATGGTGAGTGCGGTGATGGGAGGGTGAGTGCAGAGAAGGTGAGTGCGGTGATGGGAGGGTGAGTGCGGTGATGGGAGGGTGAGTGCTGAGATGGTGAGTGCGGTGATGGGAGGGTGAGTGCTGAGATGGTGAGTGCGGTGATGGGAGGGTGAGTGCTGAGATGGTGAGTGCAGCGATGGGAGGGTGAGTGCTGAGATGGTGAGTGCGGTGATGGGAGGGTGAGTGCTGAGATGGTGAGTGCGGTGATGGGAGGGTGAGTGCAGAGAAGGTGAGTGCGGTGAGTAGGAGTGCCTGGCGGGACAGCTCGGGTTGAGTGGCAAGGAAAGTTTGCCGGCAGGTCCTTGGTGGGTAGCAGGGAAAGAGTTAGCTCAAGGCAGGAGAGGGGGCAGTGAAATGAGGAAGTGCAGGGCAGAGAGTGGAGCAGGGGAAGGGGGAGAATGGTGTGCTCGTTGCTGCTGGTTGCTGTGATTCAGAGATTTGTTTCCAATCTCTGCCTTTTCTGACATGTGTCAGGCCATCGAGGATGGAGCTCGAGTGATGGTGAAGGAGTCCTACTTCTTCCCCGTGAAACCCGATGACGTCACTCCCATTGCCAACTGGTTTGTCCGTGAGTGGGCGAAGCTCCACAGCGAGGCACACCATGCCTTTGCGGGTGCATTGCTTCGACGCTAGCTGAGGCCAACAAAAGTTCGTGTAAGTTGTGACAATGGTGACATCAAGCAGATACCATATGTAACTGAATGTTATTTGTACTGATTTGTGTCTCTTACTGGTTGCAGGCTCACACAACACTTGCCATCCCTGCTGCAGAAGATGCGAGTTTCGCCCGTGTAGCACATTTCGTGAAAGCGACCCCGCTGTCTCACTCTAGGCCGTGGTTCTCTGATGTTGCCATCGTGGGAACAACAGCGACTAGTGCAGAGACAGAGTGGTACCGAAGGCTCTTGTTGCTTTTCCATACGAAAGAGAGGGGGTGCACGAAGGAGTGGGCATATGTAAAGTACTGGTCAAGCGCAGGTGAGGATGCGAAAACAGGGTGCAAACGTCTTAGGTGGGCAACTGGGGTATCGCGCTACTCAGTGATTGACACTGAAAGCATACTACGCCAGGTGCACATTATCAAGTCTTACCACAGCGACAATGCATTCTATCTTAACAAGTACCTGCTAAATTAGAAATAAATCATAAGCGCATCTGTACTTTTTTCATATACAACCAAACTGGTTTTGTAATAAGAGGCAAGATTACATGCAATAACAACTTATGACTTTACAGGTTATATATTTACATGCACATGTGATTGTTTAACCAGCAGCCTTTCAATATTATAAGACGGAATAATGACTTCATGTAAATTTTGTTTAAAATAAACACTGTAGGCTTATCTTGGTCCATAATTACTCCTATCCGAAACCAATTTTGCAGGGCCCAAACGCGCCCTATCGCCACGTCTGGTCGTGCGCCAAGCAAAGTTGTGGCTCGGTGACCCAGAAATGTTTGCGGGAAACCAACGCACCCCATTCTCGAAACTGCTATTTCAACCTGATCAAAAGAGTACTGTACACCTGACATTGACCGAAATTGGGCCAATTTCACTTCGCCGAGGCGCACAATGTCTCGCGAGTCGGTTCGGATGCGCGAAAGCAGATCGAAATTTGAGAACGACATATTTTCGCTGGTGGTTGGGCGAAAAAAGTTGGACAACCCACGCAACCCAACTTCTGAAACCAATTCGACCCGTTTCCAAGCGATTCAAAAGCGAGGGGTTTTTGTGATGATCAGGCTATGAAGATTTTTACCCTAGTGACATCAGGATTCGTTGTAAACTACTATGGTAACAATTCTGGCTACACTGGCAGTATCAGGGTACGGGCCCAATTACACTTCTACCGGACCTTTTTTTTAAACCGATGATTCCGCCACAGTGCGCGCCACCAAGACAAAATTCACCACGGTCCTATTGGACCATTTGTATAGGCCCACTGGCGCGCCAACGTAGAAGCAGCGCGGCTGCATACGCACTGGTACGATTGGTCTGTTGAGCAACTTTTGTGCCAACGCTCCCGGGTTTAGGGCATTCCCGAAGCATCGCTCACTGCCAGCGGTGCCAAACAGCGTGCCAGGTGGGTTTCGTGTTGTCGTTTGCACCACATGGCAGTCATTGTTGTGTTGGAGCCAGGCCTGTCAAAGTTCCTAGGACCCATACTTGCGCTCCCCAGCTCCTCCCCATCTGACCCTGTTTTTGGTGTAGCTGAGCGTTTGGGCGCCCTTAACGGTCACGGGCGCACCCCAAAGTGAAAACTTAAAATCCGGGCCTGTGAAGAGTTTGCACTTAGACGCGAAGGGAAATTTTGGGTGCTCTAAAGCTGACTTTCAAACACGGGATGGCTAGAAAACGCTAAGGGAAAAATCCACTCCTCTCGTGCATCCTCAGGAGAAAGGGGGGGGGGGGGGGGGGGGGGGGGGATTAAAGACGCTAAGGGAAAATTCGGGTGCTCCAAGCTTACTTAGACACTTTACTAATGCAGGATGGCTAGAAAATGTTAGGGGAAAAATCCACTCCTCTCGTGCAACCTAAGGAGAAAGGGGGGGGGCGGGGGGGGACACTCAGACGCTAAGGGGATATTCGGGTGCTCCAAGCTGGCTTAGAAAACGCTAAGGGAAAATCCACTCCTCTCGTGCAACCCCAGGAAGAAAGGGGGGGGGGGGACACTTAGACAATAAGGGACAATTCGGGTGCTCCAAGCTGGCTTAGACGCTTTACAAACACAGGATTGGCTAGAAAACGCTAAGGGAAAAATCCACTCCTCTCGTGCAACCTAAGGAGAAAGTGGGTGAGGTTAGGCAAATTTGGGGGGGTAGTGGGTCCTACAACCAGAAACCAAAACTTCGAGACAGGGGAAGGCCTGGTTTGGGCCCTTAACGCATCCGGGGAAGGGTCGAGCGCGGCACTTAGTGGCACGGGTGCAGTGCGAATCTAGCACTTTTGGCAGTCGAGCTGGAGCAAAAGTAGCCCGGAATGTTCAGGGCATTAAGGGCATATGCCCTTGAATCGACAGGCCTGGTTGGAGCCTTTGCAATGTAGTTCCCGTGGTGCGTGGAGACCGTGCAGCTTGAGGCTTCTTTGTCTTTGTGATTTCCAAGGGGTCTCTCAGCATCTCGCCATTCTCTCACTTTTCTCACATTCGTCGTTCTCACACATTTTAATGTGCACGGACTGCTTGCAGAATACAAAATTTTGTGAAAGGAACAGTGTATTGGAAAAAATACCCTGCTGAATTCAGTGTACCAGAAATTTTACCGGTAGGCTGCTGTAAACAGTGTACGGAAAAAATTCCCCTAACAGTCAGGGTATGGGGGGCCAGCAACCCTGATTTGAAAGCGTGACCCTAAACCTATTTTGGGCCCTACTTGTCACCACGTGTCTCTGTTAAGAACTAAGGCAAGAATGATGAGATTAGGTCAAGGTTGGGGTACAAAGCTAGAGTATCGAGAAAGTTTATGTACCCCCTAAGGCTAGCCCCAATATAGCCTAGATAATGATATGCATATGTTTTGACACACCCCCATAGGCGAAATGAAGGATAGCCAGAGCAAGCAATGGTCACAAGACCAGTCAAGAGAAGAAACAAAACACAGCTCAGGGTGGATCACAACGTCACCACACACACTGAGCACAAGCAAACGGCCACAAGGCCAGTCCACATGCAGAGGTATATAAGCAACAAGAACAGCACAGTGATCTCTAGCTAGCAAGAGCAAGCATGCAGGTATATATATATAGATCAGAGTACAAGTAGAGACTACAGCAAGTGTGGAAACGTACGCACAAGGCCCAACAAAGTACAAAAGCGCAGATGGTCACCAGACGGAAGTGCCTTGGTGAATACATCAGCAGTGTTGGCCCGAGTGGCCACGTGAGCAAGGCGAATCTGACCCTGCTATTGCAAATCTCGAGCCAAGAAGTAACGCAGAGCGATGTGCTTCATTCTGTGCTCCAGTCTGTGCTCCTGACACAAGGTAATGGCGGCCTTGTTGTCTACGTACCAAACTGGAGGAGAACGAGGCCGCTCTCCCAAGTCAGTCAGCAGGTAGGTGAGCCAGCGTAACTCCTGTGCAGCCATGGCGGTGGCGTAGATCTCAGCCTCACAACTAGAGCTGAGAACATGTTGTGCCAACACATTACAGTGGCACGGTCATCGCACTCCCATTCGGCCTACAAGCCTGCTCAGCTTCTGGAATTTTGTGGGGAGGTTTTTCAACATGTGTTCTTCAAACCCTCAAAGTTTCAGAGTTTTTGAAGCAGTTACCAAGGCGTGACAACATTTTATGTTTCAAGACTTATGGCATCCCGGAAGTGTGTGTTACTCCTTTTTGGTAACACCCGAGTTCACCATTTCGGCTGCTGACTCGTCTACCAAGCTCTGATTGGTCGGAAATTCGGTCTGGCAGTTTTATTCCCCGCTGTGCAGGTGTTCACCAAGTTTCAGAACGATCCAACATGTGAGCATTGCGTGACAGCTGCCGAAATGCACTGTTCCGTAGTCATGGTGCACTGTTGGCAGCATTTCCCTTGCCACCCTTTCATTGTTGTCATGCCAATGGTGCAGGGACAGAGAATGAGACAAGAAGTACAGGTGGTCAAGTGGGACTCTACAGCCCTCCTTTTGAGAAGTGTGGTCTTCATGGAACCAGCTTGCAAGAGGGTGCAAGTGGGAAGACAAGCTGACTCATGGTTGGCTTAACTCACAATTGGTTGCCTTGAGTACAGCTCTGAACATCCATGTGTGGTTGGATTTGCTGACCTAGCTAGGACGTTTCCCATCCTTCTCTAGCCTTTCTCCCCTAGGACTCAACGTTCTCTGAGTTCCCAGGATGACCCAACCCCTTATGAGTCCCCTAGGCAATGTTGTACTCACCTCTTCCTTGCATCAATGAGACTACACGTTTTGTTTTCAGCCGAGCTTACGTTTTCGTTCACTGCGTAGTGCACATACCTCTGATAATAGCAAGTTATATACCGTTGGAAAGCAGACACCTAAGGCTAACCGCTGTCAAAGTTTCAGCCTCGTATGGTTTTGGAGCTGATCGTGATGGCGTTTTGAACAGAGGCGGTTTGAAGACGTCAGATTCTGCTTAGGGGGTTTCATGGGCATCCGCGACCTCTAAGTGGACTCTTGACTATAACAAGTGGTATCAGAGCTGTTCTACTCTGTTCTTGGGTGAATATGGAGGCTGAAGGTTCTGCTCCAGCTGGTCCCAGTGGCAGTGGTGGCGTGAGAGGCGCTGGGGAAGCGGGAAGAGGCGTTGCTGGCGGATCTGCACCAATGGCTTCCGTTTCAACATCAGCTAAGGATGATGTGAAGGAATTCAACCTGGAGAAGTTCTCTGGGGAGGATTGGGCATCATGGAGCTTCAGGATGGAGCTCCTCTTCAACCATTATGGGCTGCTTGAAGTGATGGATGGAGAATTGAAGAGGCCTGCGAGCGAAGGAGCGACCAAAGAATGGGATCGCCGGTCCAAGGATGGATTCTTCCTTCTCTCCCAATGCCTCTCATCCAACCAGCTGCACCACATCAAGCATCTCATCAAGGAAGTTGAGTGTGGTCCTAAGGCATGGAAGATATTGAAGGATGTCCATGCCCCCAGCAGCGAAGCTATGGTGGTGGTGCTCGAGCGACAACTCCATGCGGTGAAGATCAACGAGGGTGATGCCGTACAAGGAGCGTTCGATCAACTCAGGGACCTCTATGTGAAGCTCTCTGCTGCTGGTGTGGACTACCCTGAAAAAATCAAGTGCTACAAGGCTCTCTCCCTGCTGCCGGAGTCGTGGGGGCCCTTGGTGGTCAACCTTAATGGCATGAAGGACTCGTGGTCCCTTGAGTGGATTCGCGCGCAAGTTCTTCAAGAGGAGTTTCGGAGGAAGGAGCCGACCGCCGCTGCCGGTGAAGGTGGAGGTTCAGCCTACGGCATGAAGGGCTTCAAGGGGCGTGGCAGCAAGAAAGGCAAGGCCAAGGAAGGCTCTGGAGGGGAGCAGCATTTGGGAGGGAAGCGTGGCAACAAGGGAGGCAAGCGGTGTGGCGGCAAGTGTTGGTATTGCCATGTGGAAGGGCACCCATGGTTCAAGTGCCGCAAGCTACCTGACGGCTGGAGGCCTGGTCAGCCATCAATTGAGGGCTCCAAGGGTGTTCATGGAGCTATGGGAGAAGGCGTGGGCAGTGAGGAGGGCGATGGAGGTGCTGGCGGATACGGCGGCATGTTCTACCATGTAGGAGAGGCGTGCTCCGAGGACATGGTTGTGCCGGCCAGCAAGGTTGCTCTTCACCGCTCCTCCCATTGGGTCATCGACACGGGAGCCTTCATGACCATGACCAACCGAGAGGATCTACTGGATGAAGTTAGGCCATCAAAGGCAGCCACTGTCGTTTCAGCCACCGGCCAAGTTGTACCCGTGCGTGGCGAGGGGAGAGCCATGTTCATGGGTGCGGATGGGAGGCTTGTGGGGCTGAAGCGTGTTCTCCTTGTTCCTGGATTGTGTGCCAACCTCCTCTCTACCAAGGCCCTAAGTGAGGCAGGGATGAAGATGGAGATGTTGGGCACAAAGGTTTTCAAGGCAACTCTGGATGGGCGCGTGTTGTGGGACCTCCGAGGCGGCAAGGACATGCACCGGTCCATGTGGGAGATACCGGTGCTGCCATGGAAGGAGGCGGCTGCGCGCTTGGCTGCTGGAGGTGTGAGAGGAGGGCGTGTTAACCACGTGGACAATGGAGGAGGTGGTGATGATAGTGATGGTGGGCTCCTTGGGCATGGAAGGGCTGAGTTACCAAGTGTAACTCCTAGCACGGGTGAGACGGATTGGCTCACTGCACACCGTCGCTTTGGCCACGTGGCGCTACCTCAGTTGCAGCAGCTGTTCAAGGAGGAAAGAGTCAAGGGGCTGATGATAAAGGGGGAGCCCAAGGAGGTGGGATCTTGTGAGACTTGCTTGACCAACAAGTTTTCACGGTTTCCCTTCCATTCGGTGGAGGGGAAGTCGAGTGACCCAGTGGAGCTCGTGCATGTGGATCTCGTGGGACCCATGAAGGTGAAGGGAGATGGTGGGGCCCTGTATTCCATGACCATGGTGGATGATAACACAAGGCTCACCTGGTCCTTTCCACTTGCAAAGAAAAGTGATGCTGCAAGGATCATCATTGAAGAGTGGCTGCCCTTGGTGGAGCGAGAGAGCGGCAAGCGGGTGAAGGCGATTCGTAGCGACCGTGGTGGGGAGTTCTTGGGAGCGGAGTTCCGGAGCTGGCTGAAGCGGCACGGCATCAAACAGCAGCTCACCACGGCCTACACTCCTCAATCCAATGGCGTGGCAGAGAGAGCGAACCGGACCATCATGGAGGGTGGGAGAACGATGTTGGTAGACTCGGGTCTACCCTTACGATTCTGGCCCCTCGCTATTCGCCATGCCACCGTCATCAAGAACCGAGTATTGACTCATGTGGGAGGGCAGCATTGGGTCCCTATGGAGAAGTGGAGAGGCAAGAAGCCCCTGGTGGATATGCTTCGAGTCTTCGGGTGCATGGGACTCGTGCACGTCCCTAAGGAGAAGCGTGACAAGCTTCAAGCGGCGGCGGTGTGGGCTGTTCATTTGGGACTTGCACAAGGGAGCAAAGGGTGGCTCATGTGGGACCCAAAAGCCAACACCATCTTCACCACCAGAGATGCCAAGTTCATGGAGGGGCTCATGTTCAAGGAGTGGTTGGAGCGAGGGAGGAGCAAGGTCACCATTCCGCTCGGAATAGAGGTGGGAACGAACGATCCACTCCTCATTCCCATCGAGTTGTCTTCATCTTCAGAGGTAACGGAGAGTCACATGACTTGGGAGGTGCTGAAGGGGAGGCAACAGAGGTGGAAGGAGTGTTGCAGCAAGAGGAGGCCCCTGTAGCTGAGAGATGTGATGCCGGGGAGGAGGTGCAGCAGCCAACATCATCCCCTTCACTTCCATCAAGGCGGACAACCCAAGGGAAGCGTGGTGCTGTCCGCGGTGGAGTTAAGGAGGGTGCAGCCAAGGAGAGGCCCAAGAGAGCTGCTCACCCAAGGGATTTTCTCAAGTATGAAAGGCTTGGGGGTCCTAAGGCATTGCTGGTCCAGGGGGAGGAAGATGATGAGGAGAAGGGAGCCGAGGGAGAGATGGAGCAGATTTGTTGCTTCGGTGTCAACTTACCTCATGAACCGGCTTCAATGGAGGAAGCACTTGCTGGAGATGATCGAGAGGCTTGGTTGGCTTCAAGGGAGGATGAGTTTCAGAGCCTCATGGAGAATGGAACATGGACCCTCACTGATCTGCCCCCTGGAAGAAAGGCATTGGATTGCACGTGGATATTACGTGTGAAGACCGATGCGGAGGGGAAGTTGGAGAGGCGCAAAACAAGACTTGTGATCAAGGGCTTCCAGCAGAGGGAGGGGGTTGACTTCAAGGAGGTGTTTGCTCCTGTTGCTAAGGCTCCTACGCTCCGGGTGTTGCTAGCAGCAGCTGCTGTTTGTGGTTGGAAGGTGGAGCAAATGGATGTGAAGACGGCTTTCCTCTATGGCGTGGTAGATGAGGAGATCTACATGAAGCAACCAGAGGGGTATGACGATGGGAGCGGACGTGTTTGCAGGCTCAACAAGGCCCTCTATGGCCTCAAACAAGCTCCAAGGTGCTGGTATGCAAGGCTGATGGAGGCGTTGGAGGCTCTTGGCTTCAAAGTCAGCGGGTGCGATGAGAGTCTCTTCATGACCAAGGGGGAGGAGGAGAAGGTGTTTCTCCTTGTCTATGTCGATGACATTCTCCTCTTCTCTCCATCTCTAGAGAGGATCAAGGAGGTGCAAGGGAAGCTGAAGGAGACCTTTCAATGCAAGGCCCTTGGACCGGTGGGGTATTACCTTGGTCTTCACGTGGAGAGGGACGAGGTGAAGGGATGGTTGAGGCTTCACCAACACAAGTAACTTGCAGCCATGGGGGAGAGGTATGGGCTGGAGGAAGGGAGGAGTGTGAAGACTCCTCTGCCCTCAGGGTTTCAGCTACACCTTGATGAAGAGGAGGGTGAGGTGTTGGAGCCCGAGTTGCAGCGTCGGTTCCAGTCAATGGTGGGGAGCTTGATGTATGCTTCGGTCAACACTCGCCCCGATATTTCATTCGCGGTTTCGCAGCTGGCTCGTGTGGTGTCTAGGCCCCTTCAAGAGCACCTTGATGCAGCAGAGAGGCTGGTGAGGTACTGCATGGCAACCTCAAGGGTGGGGCTGCAATATTCAGTGCATGGGCAGCTGAAGCAAAAGGGAGTGGAGGAGGTGAGCACGAAGACCGGTGCACCTGCAAGGCGTGGACACTTGTACCTCTCGTGCTTCACCGACGCTACATGAGCAAGTGACATTAGTGATGTAACATCCCATGGTGGCTATGTATGCTGTGTTGGAGGGAGTCCAGTGAGCTGGAAGTCTAAGAAGCAAGGGGAGATAGCTCACTCATCAACGGAGAGCGAGTACATGGCGTTGTTTCATGGGGTGAAGGAGGTGATTTGGATGAGGAGGTTGCTTGAGGAGTTGGGGCAGGAGCAAGAGGGTCCTACACCTGTGTTTTGTGACAGCCAAGGAGCAATTGCAATGGCTCGCAATGCTGTGCTCCATGGGCTGAACAAGCACATGCATATCAAATGGCATTGGGTGAGGAAGGAGGTGAAGAAGGGCACGGTCTCCTTGCACTACATCAACACTACCAAGCAACCTGCAGATTTTTTGACGAAGCGGCTTGCAGAGCATCAGCATTGGACCTGCGCCAACTTGTGTGGCATGTCCTTCAACTAAGGGAGGCAACTTCAGGGAGCAGCTAAGGGATGAATGAGAGCACGATGAGGGGGAGTTTGTTGTGCCAACACATTACAGTGGCACGGTCATCGCACTCCCATTCGGCCTACAAGCCTGCTCAGCTTCTGGAATTTTGTGGGGAGGTTTTTCAACACGTGTTCTTCAAACCCTCAAAGTTTCAGAGTTTTTGAAGCAGTTACCAAGGCGTGACAACATTTTATGTTTCAAGACTTATGGCATCCCGGAAGTGTGTGTTACTCCTTTTTGGTAACACCCGAGTTCACCATTTCGGCTGCTGACTCGTCTACCAAGCTCTGATTGGTCGGAAATTCGGTCTGGCAGTTTTATTCCCCGCTGTGCAGGTGTTCACCAAGTTTCAGAACGATCCAACATGTGAGCATTGCGTGACAGCTGCCGAAATGCACTGTTCCATAGTCATGGTGCACTGTTGGCAACATTTCCCTTGCCACCCTTTCATTGTTGTCATGCCAATGGTGCAGGGACAGAGAATGAGACAAGAAGTACAGGTGGTCAAGTGGGACTCTACAGCCCTCCTTTTGAGAAGTGTGCTCTTGCTGGAACCAGCTTGCAAGAGGGTGCAAGTGGGAAGACAAGCTGACTCATGGTTGGCTTAACTCACAATTGGTTGCCTTGAGTACAGCTCTGAACATCCATGTGTGGCTGGCTTTGCTGACCTAGCTAGGACGTTTCCCATCCTTCTCTAGCCTTTCTCCCCTAGGACTCAACATTCTCTGAGTTCCCAGGATGATCCAACCCCTTATGAGTCCCCTAGGCAATGTTGTACTCACCTCTTCCTTGCATCAATGAGACTACACATTTTTCAGCCGAGCTTACGTTTTCGTTCACTGCGTAGTGCACACACCTCTGATAATAGCAAATAATATACCGTTGGAAAGCAGACACCTAAGGCTAACCGCTGTCCAAGTTTTAGCCTCGTATGGTTTTGGAGCTGATCGTGACGGCGTTTTGAACAGAGGCGGTTTGAAGACGTCAGATTCTGCTTAGGGGGTTTCATGGGCATCCGCGACCTCTAAGTGGACTCTTGACTATAACAGAACAGAAGACGAACGTGTAGACCGCCAAGAAACAGAGCCGGAGCCAAGGCTGAACGTGTAACCCTGTGACGACTGCTGAGTAACCTGGTCATCAACCCAAGAAGCACCTGAGTGCCCACTGAGGACAACTGGACTCCGCCCTCCAAGCACGAGCCCCATGCCTGATGTACTGCACAAGTAGCGCAGTACCCTCTTAGCAACATCCATGTGCACCTTTCGGTGCCGACTAGGAGCCACGTAGCGAGCGAGAAGGCCAAAAGGGTACGCAAGGTCAGGACGAGTGCAGGTCATCAGGTACATGAGGTAGCCCACTAGCTCTGGGTAAGGACCACTCGGCTCTACGGACTCGTCCGAAGGTGGAGCTGAGAGCAAGTGACCTGTAGCCAGAGGAGTATGCTGTGCTGACGACTAGGTAAAGCCAAAGCGCTGAAGGACCTACTGTACCATGTGTGACTGAGTTAGTGTGATGGTGCGGCGTGCTCTGTCCCGGGTGATCTGCAAGCCAAGGTAGCTGCTCAGCTCACCCATGTCTGTGTACGTGTGTCTCTTCTGCAGCTCCGACTTCACCAGGGCTAGAGCCTCAGTGTCAGCAGTGGCAACGACCAAGTCGTCGACGTACACGAGGATGTAGAACAGCGGAAGCGAAGTGTTAGTTCGCAGAAACAGCGACGGGTCAGCAATCGAAGGAGCAAACCCAAGAGCTGCAAGTGTAGTCCTCAGTGTGTCGTGCCACTCACGTGGCGCCTGGCAGAGACCGTAGACCGGCCGCTGGAGGCTCCACTGGGTACCAGGAGGGAACGACCCAGTGAAGCCGGGTGGGCGGCGCAGCCAGATCTCCTCGTGCACGCTGCCCTATAAGAAAGCTGTGCTGAAGTCAAGCAAGTGAAGCTTGTAGTCATGCTGAGCGGCAACGTGCAGCAGCACCCGAAGAGTGGTCATCTTTGGGGTGGGGGAGAAAGTCTGGAAGAAGTCAACCTCCTCTCGGTTACTGAAACCACGAGCAACGTAACGAGCCTTGAAGACAGGTGGAGAACCTGACGGCCGCTTTACCCTGAAAATCCACATGCCACTGACGATGTTCGCCCTAGGGGGGGGAACCTCGTCAACGTAGGTGCATGTGGACTTCCAGGATGCCATCTTTGCGTCCATGGCTGTCTGCCATTGAGAGGAGTACTCACCCGTGATCGCCTGAGCGTAAGAGCGCGGGGTCGGGATGTCTGGTGCATCCGGGTCTCCCTCAGGGGCAAGCAGCATGGCCACGAGATGAGGCATAGCGGCGGCAAGACACTCAAGGTTCTCTTGCCTGTCCTCAAGGACGTCCGTGCCAAGAGCACACGCACCCCCGACGGACGGAGGATAGACAGACTCAGACTCAGCAACAAGATTAGCAGTGTAGTCTTGACGACAGGCAGCAGCAAAGTGAACCAGCTCAGCGACAAAGGTAGACGCAGAAGTAGACTCAAGCGACGGGTCAGTGACAACTGTGGCTAGCAGACGCGTGACAGTAGGGTGCTCAGCACGAAACTGGTCAGACTCAGGGTCCGTAACGACAGGCAGAGAAGACGCAGGAGGAGACGGCAGAGGAGAACGCTGCCGAGGAGAGGACGGACGACGGACTACAAGGGAAGGGCCGGGGACAGCCGGCTGACGCTGACGAGGAACACGACGACTGGAACGACCAGAACGGACAGGTGAGACAGGACGCGACGCAGGCTCACGATGCTCAGCAAGGCCCCCTGTCTGCTCAGTGGTGAGCCAGGAGAAGGAGCTGCCAGAGGTGAGCCAGGCTGTAACGGAAGACCAGTAGACGACGGGAGGCTAAGAACCTGGCGAAGTACGGAGTAAGGCGGTGGCAGAGACGATGGAGACGGCGGAGCAAAGAACAGGCGTGGCTGTGCAGTGCCACCAGCACCAGCTGCTCCAGCACCCTCAGCAGCTCCAGCACCTCCAAGAGCTCCAGCACCCTCAGCAGCTCCAGCACCTCCAGCAGGTCCAGTACCCTCAGCAGCTCCAGTACCTCGAGCAGCTCCTGCGTCCTCAGCAGCTCCAGCACCTCCAGCAGCTCCAGTACCCTCAGCAGCTCTAGTACCTCCAGCAGTTCCAGCACCCTTAGTAGCTCCAGCCCCTCGTGGTTCAGCACCCCCAGAACCGGCACCTCCAGGCCCAGGGTCTCCAGCCGCAGTGCCACCAGCTGCAGTACCCTCAGACACACCACCGCTAGCCCCAGCAGCTCTAGTACCTCCAGTACGAGCACCTCCAGGACCAGCGACACTAGCACCTCCAGCAGGCAAAGGACCAGCACCACTCCCAGCTCCAGTGACTCCACGAGAAGAACCCCCAGCAGTAGAGCCCTGAGGTGCAGAAGCGCGACGCTGACGGCGACCGTACCAGTCGTGCAGCTGCTGGGAGGTGAGAGGCACATGCGGACGAAGACGGCTACTCCAAGGAGACCGCGTAACAGCAGTCTCAGAACCTTCAGGTGACTCACCCCAGACTCTGTACCCCCAGGCGTAGCACCCCCAGACGCAGCACCCCTAGGCTTAGGACCTCCAGGCTCCTCACGCGTAGGCTTAGCACCTCTAGGGTGCGCACCCTCAGGCTCCTCACGCTCAGCACCCCCAGACTCAGCACCCCCGCGCTGCGCACCCCCAAGCTCCGCACCCCCAGGGACAGCACCACTCCCAGCAGAACCGGAGACACCAGTGACCTCAACAGGCGCAGGGACGGGAGGGTCTACCTGAGAAACACCTCAAGGAGCAGGGCCTGGCACAGGGAGGGGGTCTACCTGGGGAGGACCTGGGGCAAGAAAGAGCGGCGGGAGCGGGCAAGGAGCAGTGCGATAGGGGAAGAGGCGGTAAAAGGAGACCGACTCGTCAAAGGTGACGTCCTGAGACACAAAGACACGGCGCGAGGCGAGGTCGTAGAACTGCCAACCAGGTGCGTCACGGACAAAGCCAAGGAAGACGCAAGGAATGACGCGAGGGGAGAGTTTGTCCGCAGCGGCATCGCGGACAAAAGCACGAGCACCCCAGACCCGGAAACGCGACGCGTCGCCAACCTTCCCCGTCCACAGCAGTGTGGGCGAGGTCTCCAGCAAGGAGACAAGGGGCCAAAGGTTGAGCTGATGCGCGGCGTACCGGACCCTAAACATTGCACCCATAATAGTACAAGCTCCCGCAAACGGCCACAAAAAATGGGGGGCAGCCGCATGGATCATGGAGGTACGAGCGACCTCCATGACTAAGCCAATGCGGCGCTCAGCAACCCCATTCTGCTGTGGAGAGGCCGGAAGCGTGAAAGTCTGGCAGATGCCGTGCTCCGCACAGAAGGCCGCCAGGAGGTCTGAGGAGAACTCACCACCTCTGTCAGAGTGCAGACGCAGGACAGGAAAGTCCAACTGGAACCGCTTGCGGAGTTGGAGACGAGCAGCGCGGATCAAGGGGATCAAAACATCAGGGACATCCCCCTTGCGCTGCAAGGGGAAGACCGTGGTGTAACGCGTGTAGTCGTCGACAACCAGCAGGAAGTACTGCTCGTGGCCCTGTCCACGGACGCGGGCTGGGCCCCACACGTCCAGGTGGAGAGTCTGGAGTGGAGCCTCTGTGGGAGGGAACGAGGAGGAGTGAGGAGCAGCGCGCTGCCGCCCCTCGACGCAAGGAATGCAGGGCGGCGCAGGTGAGGGAGGGAGGGCAAGCAAAGACCTGGGAAGACCAGAGACTAGGAAGCGAGAGTGCATGCTACGCAGGCGAGGCAAGGAGGGGTGACCAAGGCGGTGGTGCCACAAGAGAGTGTCGTGCGTAGGCCGGCGACACTCACACTGGGTAGCTAGAGCAGACGCGTGTAACTGGGGAGACAAAGGGGCGGAGCGCGACGCAGTGGTGAGGGTGTACAGATTGGACCCTTGCGCACGAGTGAACGTGACCAGGTGGCGGCCGGTCTGGGAGCACGTGCAGATCGCCACACGCTGCCGGCCAGGGGTGAAGGTGTCAACCCCTGCATCCTAGAGGACAGCGTTGCTCACCAAGTTCGTAGAGAACGAGGGGAGGTGGAGACCAGACAGCTCACCAGACAGGACCGATGGACACGGAAGCATGGTGGAAGACCGTGCAAGCACTGGGCCCCCAGAGGGGTCAGCCAGTGAAACAGGAACAGGTGCAGGAAGGGTAGTGACTGTGGTACTGTCGCGAAAGAAACAGCGGGAAGCACTAGAGTCAGGTGTAAAAGTGTGCAAGGCCTGTGCAGGCGCAGTACCAAGGGGAGCAGACTTAGAACCACCTAGTGCTGCAGGCGCTATACCAGGGGCTATACCAGGATCCGGCGGCACACACAAGTAGCAGTCACCCTCAGCACTAACAGACAATGCATACATAGCAGCAAGAATAGCCTCATAGTCAAGATCAAATATAGGTGCATCACGCCTAAGCAGCTCTGCCCATTTGGGGAACTCAGGAGCATAAAAAAACTTGGCGCGCCAGGCGTCGCTAAGCCGAGCGAAGCAGCGCTCCTCAGTGTGAAACCCTGTGTACTGGCGACCAGTGCGGGGACGTGTGCGAATGATATAGGGGCAGCCACCAGGACCCCTAGAAGCCCCACGTCCGCCATACCAGTAAAGAAGCTGCTGGGAAGTGGGGGTCTGGCGCTGACGCTGCTGCTGTTGCTGCTGCGGCTGTGACTGCTGCTGGCCCTGACCACCACTGCCACCACCGCTACCTCCTCCCCCACCGCCGCTCCCTCCTCCCCCACCGCCACTGCTACCGCCTCCACCGCTCCCAGTGCCTCCGCCGACCCCACCACCACCTCCACCACCTCCACCCCCACGACCACCTCCACCACCTCCACCTCCCCCGCCGCCTGCACCACCGCCACCTCCACCGCTACCCCCACCCCCCCTGCCACCCTTGCCGCCCCTGCCGCTGCGACGCTTCCCACTAGGAGCGGAAGCAGCCCCGACCTCCTCAGCACCAAGGTAGTCGTGAGCAGCAGCTGCAGAGGCATAGGAGGGGGTGAGAGGGGAGGGGGAGCACCCCTCAAAGAGGGGAGAGCGAGGAGTGCCACGAGCAGCACCTATAGCGAGGATGTTCTTCTCTGCTGTGAGGAGGTGCTTCTCGAAGTCGTCGACAGTGAGAGTGGGGGGGTCTAGCGCGAGGAAGTAGTCCCTGACTAAGCCAAGAGTGTCAGGGAGGCGGGTGACAAGGAAATAGAGAGTGAAGTACATCGGGGGGGGGGGGGGGGGGGTTGCGGCGCGGAACTCGGCTGAAAGGGCGGCACGAAAGCGAGTGACAGTAGCGCGTAGGTGGGAAATGAGGCCCTCAGCAGTGGTGAACGAGGAAAGGTCGGGGAACAGGTAGGGTAGCATGAGCCGACCTATGGCTGCAGTGGCCGGGGAGGAGTAGCGCGCAACTACAACGTCGTACAGCGTCTTAGCAGTTTTGTGCTGGCTGAAATGCGCACGCTCAGTAATCGGCAGATGGTTCCTAATAGCTAGGCGTGAAGCAGCATCGCGAGTCTGCCACTGGGAGCGTTCGAGAGCAGGAGCATCGGCAGCAGGAGTAACGGCAGTGCCAGACACGTAATCGAACAGTGAAACGCCCTCTTTGGCATCGGTCAGGAGCAAGAGTTGGAGATCATCTAACCACACAGCGAACTCTATGGGACGACCGCCAGGCTCGAACGCGAGAACGTTAGGCCCCGTCATAATGGCAGCACGCAGAGGCAGGAGGTGTTAGTAGATCTGCACTGTGGATGCCCGATTGATCCTGGAGAGGGTTACAGGCGCGTTCGCCTGCGGGGTTATGGGCGCACTGATCCGCTACTGAAACAAGCCCTTTTATCCCAATGGTCTAGTGGTTGGGATTCTGTCATGGTATCAGAGCAGCCTCGGGTTCGATTCCTGGTGTATGCACATGTAGGCCGTTGCCGCTGTGCTTAGTCCTGGGCCTCCCTGTGTGGGGGGGGTGTCTGTAGATCTGCACTGTGGATGCCCGATTGATCCTGGAGAGGGTTACAGGCGCGTTCGCCTGGGGGGTTATGGGCGCACTGACCCGCTACTGAAACAAGCCCTTTTATCCCAATGGTCTAGTGGTTAGGATTCTGACAAAGGAACAGGCAATTTTCATAAGGAAGCTGTTTATCATCTATGGCGTGGATGCGGGGCAGCCAAGGGAGTAGAGTTAGAGATTAGATTGTTGTACTTGTGATAAGATAGGTTCCACATTGTGCGAAAGAATGAGGAATGAATGAACTAGCAAGCAGGTGGGTATCGAGCAGGTTCCCCTATGGGAACTGTTCCTAGGGCCCACCATTTTTTTTTTCCTGCCCGGAGCGCGCTCTACTCTGCCCGAGTCGCGCTCCCCTCTTTCGAACCTGTCGAGCCACCTTAGCGGCCTCGTCGCATCGCCCTCGCGGCCCCGTCACGTCGCGCCGCCCTCGCGGCTCCATCGCGTCGCGTTGCCCTCCCGGCCTGTTCGCGCCGCCCTCGCGGCCCTTTCGTGCCGCCCTCGCGGCTTCTTTAAGCCGCCCTCGCGACCCCCCCAACGCCGCCTCTGCTGGCCCCGTTGCCTACCCTGCTAGCCCCGTCGCCTACCCTACGGCCCCGTCGCCTACCCTGTGGCCCCGTCGCCTACCCTGCTGGCCCCGGCGCCTACCCTATGGCCCCGGCGCCTACCCTACGGCCCCAGCGCCTACCATGCGGCCCCGTCGCCTACCCTGCTGGCCCCGGCGCCTACCCTGCGGCCCCGGCGCCTACCCTGCGACCCCGTCGCCGACCCTGCTGGCCCCGTCACCTACCCTGCAGCCCCGGCGCCTACCCTCCGACCCCGTCGCCTACCCCTGCAGCCCCGGCGCCTCTACTACATAGTCACCTGGCTCCCTGACTCTCTCCGCGTAGGTAGAGACCACTTCCTCTCAGTTTGCCCCACCACTCTCACCGTTGACCTCCTCGAGAAGGCCCTCCTAGCGGCAGAGAAGAGCATAGTCGCTGTAGGAGCCTCTCGTGGTGACCCTCGCACCCCTGTCTTTGAGGGGTGTTCCCCCTCCCCCCTTTTGCCCTCTGTTGCCTCTGCTGCTGCGGCCGACCTCGTTGGTCTCCAGTCGGTCGGTGCTGCGTCTGCCCCGAGCGGGAGACGCCGCACCGGCAAGGGCAAGGGGGGAAAGGGCGCTGGAGGGGGTGGCGGGGGGGGTGGAGGTGGCGGTGGCAGCAGTGGAGGGGGTGGGGGTGGTGGTGGGAGTGGTGGCGGGGGTGGAGGTGTCGGTGGCGGCAGTGGAGGCGGAGGCGGAGGCGGCGGTGGCGGTGGGGGCGGAGGTAGCGGGGGTGGCGGCGGAGGAGGAGGCGGCGGCGGAGGAGGCGGAGCTGATCGGGGTGGCGCTGCGTAGAGGGTCGGCTCCGGCGGTGGTCCGCGACAGCAGTAGTAGCAGCAGCGCTCTCGTGACATCCCCCCCCTCAGCAGCTCCGTGAGTGGTACGCTGCACGCCAGCGGGGTGGGGGTACTGGTCCGTGCACCTACGTCCTACGCACCGGCGACCGCGCGGGTGAGCAGTGCGGGGTTGCGCACTCCACCTAGCGTTGCTTTGGCCGCCTGACGGACGCTTGGCGTCACCAGTTCCCTGAGGCCACTTAGATCCCTCGCAGGGGTGAGATGTCTAGGGCGGGAGTAGCTATCTTTGACCTTGACTTTGATGCTATTCTTGCTGCTATGTATAGTGTAACAATTAGTGATGAGCGTGACTGTTACTGGTGTTTTCCGCCCGACCCGGGCATTGAGACTGCTGCTCTCGGTACTGTTGAGGCTGCTGCTCAAGGTGCTAGCGAGGCTGCTGCTCTAGGTGCTGGTGAGGGTGTTGCTCTAGGTACCGATGAGTCTGCCCTCTCAGGTACAGCGTCGGCTTCGGCCTCCCACACCTTCACCCTTGACTCGGGGGCTTCTCGCTCCTTCTTTCGAGACCGCACCACACTCACGCCGCTTGGTCAGCCAGTTGCAGTCTCTCTGGCAGACCCCTCTGGGGGTCCTGTCCTTGCGCACTTCTCCACTGTCCTCCCGTGTCCGGCGGCCCCCTCTGGCACCCTGTCTGGTCTTTACCTCCCCTCGTTCTCTACGAGCTTGGTGAGTGGTGCTGACCTGCAGGATGCGGGGGTTCATCAGTTCACTCCCGCGAGTTAGCGGGTGACCCACTGCACGGACGCTCGCACAAGCCGACACCTGGCCACGTTTACACGTCAGCCGGGGTCGAGCCTGTACAGACTGACTACTGAGTCTCCACTAGTCACTGCGTCCGGTCAGGTAGCTGCGTCGGGTCAGGTGTTTGCTGCAGCGTCCAAGTCTGGTCCTGAGTCTGCCCCCTGTTCGTGTCGCCTCCTGTCTCACGAGACTCTCCTCTGGCACCACCGCCTTGGTCACCCCTCCCTGCCTTGTCTCCGAAGCATGGCCTCCCGTGTCCTTGTCTCTGGTCTTCCCCGGTCCCTCCCTCCCCTTCCTCCGGGGCCTGGCCCTACCTGCGTCCCCTGTGTCGAGGGGCGGCAGCGGGCTGCCCCTCACTCCTCCCGGTTTCCTCCGACAGAGGCCCCGCTGCAGACGCTTCACATGGACGTGTGGGGGCCCAGCCCGCGTGTGTGGACAGGGTCACGAGCGCTACTTCCTGCTGGTGGTTGACGACTACTCGCGTTACACCACAGTCTTCCCCTTGCGCAGCAAGGGTGATGTCACTGAGGTGTTGATCGACTAGATCCGCGCAGCTCGTCTCTAGCTCAGGCAAAGCTTTGGCTCGGACTTTCCTGTTCTACGTCTGCACTCTGACAGAGGCAGAGAGTTCTCCTCTGGCCTTCTGTGCCAGAGGAGACTACTGCCGTGCACGAGGCATCCGCCAGACCTTCACGCTCCCGGACTCTCCACACCAAAATGGGATCGCTGAGCGCCGCATTGGCATGGTCATGGACGTCGCTCGTACGTCCATGATGCATGCGGCTTTCCCCCATTTTCTGTGGCCGTTTGCGGTTCGGTACGCGGCGCATCAGCTCAACCTTCACCCCAGGGTCTTCATGCCGGAGACCTCCCCAACTTTGCTGTGGACAGGGAAGGTTGGCGATGCGTCTGCGTTTCGTGTCTAGGGATCTTGGGCGTTTGTCTGCGACTTGTCTGCGGACAAGCTGTCCCCTCGTGCGGCTCCTTGCATCTTCCTTGGCTTCCCCCCGGACGCGCCAGGGTGGCAGTTCTACCACCCCACCTCTCAACGTGTTCTGTCCTCCCAGGACGTCACGTTCGACGAGTCGGTCCCCTACTACCGTCTCTTCCTCTACCGCACTCCGTCCCTCCCCCCCCCACCGCTCTTCCTTGTGCCAGGTCCCCCCCCGGTAGACCCCCTTCCCCCTCATGGTCCTGCCCTTTCAGGTGTGTCCCACGTAGACGCAGTTGGGCCTCTCGAGGTCGTTGGTGACTCTGGAGCTGCTTAGGGTGCTGAGCTTGGGGGTGCTGACTCTGGGGGTGCTGAGCCTGGGGGTGCTGAGCTTAGGGGTACTGAGTCTGGGGGTGCTGAGTCTGGGGGTGCTGAGCCTGGGGGTGCTGAGCCTGGGGGTGCTACGCCTGGAGGTGCTGAGCTTGGGGGTGCGGAGCATGAGGGAGGTGGGCCTGCTCGTGTAGCGTCTGGTGGTGCTGTACCTGCGAGAGCCACTCTCTCCACAAGAGTTGCGCGAGTGGTTTTCCCGGCGCTGGAGGCGTGCTGCTGGAGCTAGAGTTTCTTCGGCTGCTGAGGGTGCAGGTGCCACGGGTCCCGGAGGTGCTCGTACCGGGAGTATGGGAGCTGCTGGGCCTGCGGGTTCTTCTGGAGCTGGAGCTGTTGAGGGTGCTGGCGCTGAGGCCACTGTTGTCGACCCTGGAGGCGGTCCTGCTGGGGGTGGTACTAGTGCTGCTGGAGGTCCTGGAGCTGGAGTTGCTGCTGGCGCTGGTGCTACCACTGGGGGTACTGGTGTTGTTCCTGCTGTGTCTGGAGTCGTCGCGCGGCCTCGGCCGTACTTCGTTCCACTCTTTCAGTAGGTTCTTGGTCTCCAGCCTTCTACTGGTCCTCCTCCTCCCTTAGAGTGTCCACAGCCTGTCCCGTCACAGTTACAATTACAGCCGGCTTCCCCACTGCCTGCTATTTCTCCCTACATTGGTCCTACTGGAGGTCTTGCTGAGCGTCGTGAGCCTGCGTCTCGCCCTGCGTCGCCTGTCCGTGCTGCTTGCACTAGTGGTCGTGGTTCGCGTCAGTGTCCTCCTCCTATCGCTGGCACGCACCTGATGTCTCTGCGTCCGTCCACTGCTCCTCTGCGTGCCCCTTTGCCTTCTCCTCCTGAGTCTTCTCTTCTTGCTGTTGCCGACCTTGAGCCGGACTCTCTTTGTGCTGCCAGTCCTACTGTCACGCGTCTCCTTACCACTGTTGTCAGTGACCCTTCCTTTGATTCCACTGCTGCGTGTACCCTAGTCGCTGAGCTCGTCGACTTTGATGCTCGCTGTCGCCTAGACTACGCTACTAGTCTTGTTGCTGAGTCTGAGTCTGTCTGTCCTCCGTCCGTCGGGGGTGAGTGTGCCCTTGGGACGGATGTCCTTGAGGACAGGCAGGAGGAGTTCCAGTGCTTGGCTGCTGCTTCACCTCATCTTGTGTCCGTAGTGATTACCCCTGAGGGAGACCCGGATGCACTTGACATCCCGACT
This sequence comes from Closterium sp. NIES-65, assembly GCA_948144175.1. Classification (NCBI taxonomy): domain Eukaryota; kingdom Viridiplantae; phylum Streptophyta; class Zygnematophyceae; order Desmidiales; family Closteriaceae; genus Closterium; species Closterium sp. NIES-65. Next base: position 1,613,137 of record CANXME010002420.1, read on the forward strand.
CCGCGCTCTTACGCGGAGGGGATAGAGGGTCCCTACTCCTCTTAGTAGCAGGCAGCTATGGACGTAGAGATGGCTTCGTGGAAGTCCACGGGCACCTACGTTGACGACGTTCCCCCTTCTGGGGCGAACATCGTCAGTGGCATGTGGATTTTCAGGGTGAAGCGACCGCCGGGTTCTCCGCCTGTCTTCAAGGCGCGTTACGTGGCTCATGGCTTCAGTCAGCAGCAGGGGGTTGACTACTTTCATACCTTCTCTCCCACCCCGAAGATGACCACTCTTCGGGTGCTGCTGCACATAGCTGCTTACCGAGACAACAAGCTACACTCTCTTGACTTCAGCACTGCTTTCTTGCAGGGCAGCTTGCACGACGAGATCTGGCTGCGCCGCCCACCTGGCTTCATTGGGACTTTTCCTCCTGGCACCCAGTGGAGCCTCCGGCGGCCAGTCTACGGTCTCCGCCAAGCACCGTGTGAGTGGCACGACACATTGAGGACTACACTTGCGGCTCTTGGGTTTGCTCCCTCTACTGCTGACCCGTCGCTGTTTCTGCGCACCGACACCTCTTTGCCGCCGTTCTACATCCTCGTGTACGTCGACAACTTTGTCTTTGCCACTGCTGACATTGCTAGACTCGCCCACGTGAAGTTCGAGCTGCAGAAGAGACATACGTGCACAGACCTGGGTGAACTGCGCAGCTACCTTGGCTTGCAGATCACCCGGGACAGAGCACGCCACACCATTACCCTGATTCAGTCACACATGGTGCAGCAGGTCCTTCAGCGCTTCGGCTTCACGTAATCCTCGCCTCAGGCCACTCCTCTGCCTACTCGCCACTCGCTCTCAGCTCTGCCTTCGGATGAGTCCGTAGAGTCGAGTGGCCCGTACCCAGAGCTTGTTGGCTGCCTCATGTACCTGATGAGCTGCACACGAGCTGACCTTGCATACCCTCTTAGCATTCTCGCACGCTATGTTGCTCATGGGAGACATTGACCAGAGCACATGGCTGCAGCGAAGAGGGTGTTGCGCTACTTGTGCAGTACGTTGGGCATGGGGCTAGTGCTTCTTGGGCTGACGACCAGGCTACGCAGCGGTTGTCACAGGGCTACACCTTCAGTCTTGGTTCCGGCTCTGTTTCGTGGCGGGCTACCCGCTCGTCTTCTGTTCTCGGCTCCAGCTGTGAGGCTGAGATCTACGCCGGAGCCATGGCTCCACTGGAGCTTCGCTGTCTCACCTACCTGCTGACTGACCTAGGAGAGCCGCCTCGTTCTCCTCCAGTGCTGTACGTAGACAACAAGGCCATGCTGGCCTTGTGTCGGGAGCAGAGACTGGAGCACAGAACGAAGCACATTGCTCTCCGCTACTTTCTTGCTCGTGAGTTGCAGTAGCGTGGTCAGCTGCGTCTTGCGTACGTGGCCTCTGAGGCCAACACTGTTGATATCTTCACCAAGGCACTTGCGCCTTTTGATCATCAGCGCTCCTGTACTCAGCTGGGTCTTGCGCCTGACTTGCCTCACTTGCTCACCTCTTGACCTTGTTTGTACTGTTACATATATACATATACACTGCTCTTGGTTGTCTAGCCTTTTATATATATGTACTCCTGCATGTGAACTAGCCTTTTGGCCTTGAACTTCTGCTCGGAATGTGTGGTGACTTTGTGATCCACCATGAGTTTGCTTTGTTTTGCTTGACTGGTCTTGTGACCCCTTGTTCTCCCCCACTTTGCCTATGAGGGTGTGTCAGATTTATGACATAGCTGCTGTAGGCTATAGTGGGGTAGCACATATGGGGTACAGCTTTCTAGGTTTTCTACTTGTATCCAACTCTTTTATAGTTCACTCATTCTCGTTCATTTTCTTAGGAGGTAGCAGGTAGCAGACAAGAGGCAGCAGACACCAGGCCACAGGCAAAGACAGAGGCAGCAGGCAGCAGGTAGGAGACAGCGGGCAGCAGGCAGGAGCGGCCGCACGCAAGCTCCTAAAGCAGCAGCGGGCTGCGCAGGCAGCCGACGCGACGCGCGGCGCAGTGGCGGGCCGCGCTAGCAAGAGATGCGGGGCGCGGGGCGACGGCGGGCTGTACGCGACGGCGGGCTGTACGCGACGGCGGGCTGCGCGCGGCGGCGGGCTGCGTGGGCTCTACGCGGGCTGCGTGGGCGACGCGGGCCGGCGCATGGCACTGCAGCAGTGGCGCACGCTAAAAACAGTGACGCGCGCGCTAGCTGTTAGGGCGCGCGCGAAAAAAAAAGGTGACGCGCGCTGCAGCCGAGGCGCGCGCGGGCAGTAGGCAAGGCACGCATGCAGTAGTTGGGGAAACACAGTTAGGTGGGCCCGATTCTTAGGTCCTAGAGACCTCCTGCTCTAGTTACCATGTTAAGAACTAAGGCAAGAATGATGAGATTAGGTCAAGGTTGGGGTACAAGGCTAGAGTGTTGAGAAAGTTTCTGTATCCCCTAAGGCTAGCCCCAATATAGCCTAGATAATAGTATGCATATGTTTTGACAGTCTCAATGGTTGGACTAGTCACTAGTTGATCCGCTCTAAGTTGCGTTTTCTTGTGTGGTGCCCCTCACCTGCCTATGAGGGTGTGTGTCATACTATATAAATCCATGAGTTTGTTAGGCCTCTGTGAGGTGCTCTTTAGAGAGTGTACAACCTTTTTAGGGTTGCAACTTGCATCCTCGTTAGTCATCACTTCCGCTTGCACAAGGAACATCCATGCATGCTGCTGCTGGTGCTACCTGTCCCCACAGGGCTTCTCTCATTGGGTTTTCAGAGGCGCGGTCACGGTGGCACGGCCGCACGCTGCTCAATGACAGTTGTGGTCAAGCCTCTTGTTATGACACCATTTTGGTATGATGGTCTGATTTTTCGACTTGACTTTTTTGGATTCATCTGATTTTCCAGTCAGCATCAGACGAAACCATGTCTAAACCCTAGCTATGGCTACTAAGTTCTAGCTAGGCTTCTGACATAAGTGCCTGGTCGAAACCACACCCCAGCCAGGCGGTTGAAGAAACGGAGCCGCGCTAGGGCTCGTACGGAGCAAAGGTTGGTTGCTGCTGTTGATTTCCACGTGTGTAGGATGAACCGTCAAGGCTCATTGGAGTCACGTCGTTGTTGTTGTTGTTGTGTGACTGCGCAGGTACCGATTGCTGGTGTTGCTCGTAGAAGGACATGAAGGAGAAAAACTTCTCCATCATGCTCTGGTCGAAGCCTGCAGGTTGATTTGTGGGAGTCTCGGTTGATGTTGCCCTGGGTCTTGTTGACGCACCCTCCTCTTTCTATAGGCCAAAGGCAGGAGGTGGAGTAGGAGTAGTGCCAGGAGAACCAACAGAGGAACTCCTTTCCTTCTGAGTAGCCATGTCTTCTGATGTTGTAGGTGCTTTGATAGTTGAATTCCCCCTGACAGCTCTCATACCATGTTGGGCTGAGAAATAGCCCTTAGGATCTTTGCAGGGGTGAACTCTGGGTAGGACTGATGTAATAGCGGAAGATTTAATTAAGTAGTTGAACCACCTTGCGCTAGTATGTGAGGGCTAAGTAGATTAATTAAAACAGAGAGATAGAAGCTTATATATAAGAGTACAAGGAATATGAAGGGGTACAGTTATAACTATTTTACTGTTGCTGTTGCGGTTCGATACAGTGACGACTCGGGCAACTGCTCTGTAGCGAGTCAGTTGTGTGTCCTTGCTGTCGTGGTATACTCTGTCAGGTCAAAGGTCGCTGACCTTTGACTTTCGCGTAACCTCCAACAGTTACTTTCAACCTCCGAGGGTTGACTCGCCGGTGCTTCGATATGCTTCGCTTCGTTTGTGCCTTAGTGTTTCGACACAACAGAGGCGCTTAAGATCGATTGTTTCCAACAAAAAACTGTCCCGAAAGACAATTTCGAGACCAAGTCAAAAGTGACCCCAAACCATCCGCAGGAATGTCCCCCAAGAGTCTCTCGGGACAGTTTCGGGTTGCATGCGGGACAGTTACGGGACAGTTGTGAAGACCTTTCCAGGACAATTCTGGGTTTGTTTAGGGTACAATTGGGTCTCTTGATTGTGGCTTTAAGATAAATTGCATAGCATATTGCTCTCTATAAACACATACATCCAACACGCTACAACAGCCTACACTATCTGGACCATGGTTGATATAAGTTTATGTATCTTCCAAAATGATAGACTGTATAATATATCTGGCATAATACATGAAACAAAAACAAGTTCTAATTAGTGAACGACACTGGTAAGGTGATAACAAACATACTGCAGCAATACATTAGTAATGTTTTGTTGAGATACTAGCGTGACTTATGAGCCATGGCTAGTGAGAGTCTTAGTAGCTTAGGTTTGGGGTTGATGAATGTCAAGGAAGTTGAAAGGAGAATGAGTGGTTTCACTAGCAAGAGTTGGGATACAAGTACAACACCCTAAATTGGGTTATACTCATTACAGAGTACCCCAGTGCAGGCTAGACAGCAAATACATTCTAACACACCCCCATAGCCAAAGTGGGGTGTAATCAGTACAATGAGCAAGCATAGAGCAAGAGTTCACAATAGGTAAGTAAGGCTAGAGCTAATCACAGAGTGCAAGTGAGGAGGAGGAGAGACTGTGGGGGAGAGAAGATGGGAGGCGACTGCTGACGCTGCAGACAGACAGACGAGCTGCTGGCTCAGTGGCTACCGGAACAGCGCTCCGGGCTACTGGAGTAACTGGCCCCGCGGCTAAAAGTAGCGGCAGACGAGCAACGGACCCACGGGCGACTGGCGACTACCAGAGATTGTAGCCTCCGGACTGCTGCTGCTGCTGACGACAAGAGTGCTGCCTCCACTCAACCTCCCCCAGCTGCCCAACACCCCTCTCACACACCCCCTGCTCAAACCCTAGCCCTACACCCACAGCACCCTCTTAAACCTGAAACCCCAGACTCCCACACATCCACCCCCCTCAGCGAGAGCTGCAGCAGTGGGAGACGAAGGAGGAGGAGGAGGAGGGGACGGCACGCACAACCGACACCCCCACAACCATCACCCCCACACCCACCCCCCCACGGCTGCACCGGGTCCAGGAGCGGCTGCTGCAGGGGCCAGGGGCGGCTGCTGCTGCGGCGGTTGCTCCAGGGGCTGCTGCTGCTGGGGCGGCTGCTCCAGTGGCTGCTGCTGCTGGGGCTGCTGCTCCAGGGGCTGCTGCTGGGGCGGCTCCTCCCGGGGCTGCTGCTGCTAGGGCGGCTGCTCCAGGGGCTGCTTCTGCTGAGGCGGCTGCTCCAGGGGTTGCTGCTGCTGGGGCGGCTGCTCCAGGGGCTGCTGCTGCTGGGGCGGCAGCTGTAGTAGCGGCGGCTCTAGGGGCTGCTGCTGCTGGGGCGGCTGCTCCAGGGGCTGCTGCTGCTGGGGCGGCTGCTCTAGTGGTTGCTGCTGCTGGGGCGGCTGCTCCAGGGGCTGCTGCTGCTGGGACGGCTGCTCCAGTGGCTGCTGCTGCTGGGGCTGCTACTCCGGGGGCTGCTGCTGGGGCGGCTGCTCCCGGGGCTGCTGCTGCTGGGGCGGCTGCTCCAGGGGCTGCTGTTGCTGTGGCGGCTGCTCTAGGGGCTGCTGCTGGGGCGGCTGCTCCCGGGGCTGCTGCTGCTGGGGCAGCTGCTCCAGGGGCTGCTGTTGCTGGGGCAGCTGCTCCAGGGGCTGCTGCTGGGGCAGCTGCTCCCGGGGCTGCTGCTGCTGGGGCGGGTGCTCCAGGGGCTGCTGCTGCTGGGGCGGCTGCTGCAGTAGCGGTGGCTCCAGGGGCTGCCGCTGCTGGGGCGGCTGCTCCAGGGGCTGCTGCTGCAGCGGCGAGTAGGAGGGAGGGGAGGGGAAGGGCGCGTCCCCCATTGTGCCCTGACGGGCGACGTGCTAGGGAGCCGCGCAGGTCCCCGAAAGTGCCTCGACGGGCGACGAGAGGGGACCGTCGCAGGCCCCTAAGGCGCCGCGACGAGGCAACGGGAGGGGCCGGCTCGCGGGCCCCGAAAGTGCCGCGACGAGGCGACAGGAGGGACGTGTGTGCGGGCCCCCAAAACGCCGCGACTAGGCGATGGTCGGGGCCAGTGCGCGGGCCCCCAAGACGCCGCGACGAGGTAGGAACCCGCCGCGCGCCTCGGGGCGCACGGCGGGCAGAAAACCGCCGTGCACCCCGAGCACACGGCGGACAGAAAATCGCCGTGCGCCAGAGGCGCGCGGCAGGAGGATAGGCAGCGGAAGCAAGAAGGCAGCAGGGAGGTACCTGCTCTGAATACCATGTTGAGATACTAGCGTGACTTATGAGCCATGGCTAGTGAGAGTCTTAGTAGCTTAGGTTTAGGGTTGATGAATGTCGAGAAAGTTGAAAGGAAGTGAGTGGTGTTGAACAAGAATGAATGAACTAACAGTGAAATGAGTACAAGTATGAAAAACTAGGAATGTGTACCCCCTATAGGCTAACCCACTGTAGCCTAAACAACTACAACAACATATATAATGTTTGACAAGTGGTTTCACTAGTAAGAGTTGGGATACAAGTACAACACCCTAAATTGGGTTGTACTCATTACAGAGTACCCCACTGCAGGCTAGACAGCAAATACATTCTGACATGTTTAGCCTTCAACCGGCACAGTTCTGTGCAGAAGACGACGACAAGAATGAGAGATACAAATATCCCGTTTATGTTAAAATTGTACCTGCCAATTGGCAAATGCTGCAAAAAAACATTGCATGCATAAATTGCGATTACACAAAAAAGGGGCGAAAGGCGTAGGGAGCCACTAACCGACAAATAATATATTGACATGCCTTTTCTTCAATTTTTGTTCAGGGGTTTCTTCAAAAAACGAAGCGAGGAAAAGCCGGTTAAAAAACATGAAAAGAATGACTGCGTTCATTAAAACGGATTTGCATGACGAATTTCAAGGCAGCCATAATAACACATAGAAGCATGATGAATGTTGGGTTACGAGATACCGTGCATCGTTTCAGAAAAGACTTGCTGTCGTGATTCACTACCACGGAAAGGAACATAGAAGGGAAGACCGCATTAACATTATAAGGGACGTTAACGGTGAAGAGAGATAAGAGAGTTCATAAGAAACTAACAAACGCTAATCGAAATGCTGGCTATGGTACATATAGCGATTCAGAGAGAATGGTGTTCAACGGGATTAACTAGTCCAGCTAAGTTACTGGCATACATAAGAATCGAACAGCTAAAGTTCGACCCGAAGGACACACGCTCTAAAGATGAGGTGAAGAAATGAGAGGTGAATGTCAGAAACAAGAAGTGATTGAAATATCAAACATTGGAGTACAAGTATGAAACCCTAGAGTTGTGTACCCCCTAAATGCTAACCCACTATAGCCTACACAGCAATAACATATATATAATGTTTGACACACCCCCATAGGCAAAGTGGGGGAGAGCAAGGGGTCATAAGACCAGTCAAGAAAGTCAAAGCAAGCTCAGCGTGGATCACAACGTCAACACACACTCTGAGCACCAGAAAAGGGCCACAAGGCCAGTTCACATGCAGAGGCATGTATGCAACACAAACAGCAAGGTGATCTCAACCTAGCAAAGCAAACAAGAAGGTATATATATATAGACATCACAGTACAGACAAAGCCTATAGCAAGTGAGGAAAAGTGGGCACAAGCCCCAGCAGAGTGCAGAAGCGCTGATGATCACTAGGCTGAAGTGCCTTGGTGAATATATCAGAGATGTTGGCCTGAGTGGCCAAGTAACGCAGACGAAGCTGACAGCACTGCTGCAGCTTTCGAGCCAAGAAGTAACGGAGAGCGATGTGCTTCGTTCTGTGCTCCAGTCTGTGCTCCTCACACAAGGCAATGGCAGCTATGTTGTCGACGTGCAGCACTAGAGGAGAACTAGGCCGCTCTCCCAAGTCGGTCAGCAGGTAGGTCAGCCAGCGTAGCTCCTGTGCAGCCATGGCTGTGGCGTAGATCTCAGTCTCACAATTGGAACTGAAAAATGAAGACGAGCGAGTAGAACTCCAAGACACTGAACCAGAGCCAAGGCAAAAGGTGTAACCCTGTGACGACCGCTGAGTAGCCTGGTCGTCAACCCAAGAAGCGTCTGAGTGCCCAGTGAGGACAACTAGGCTCTTCCCTCCAAGCACGAGCCTCATGCCTGATGTACTGCACAAGTAGCGCAGTACCCTCTTAGTGGCAGCCATGTGCGCAAGTCGGTGCCGACCAGGAGCCACATAGCGAGCCAGCAGACCAAGAGGGTACGCGAGGTCAAGACGAGTGCAAGTCATCAGGAACATGAGGAAACCAACTAGCTCTGGGTAAGGAACACTTGGCTCTACGGACTCGTCCGAAGGTGGAGTTGAGAGCGAGTTACCTGTAGCCAGAGGAGTGGCCTGTGCCGAGGACCAGGTGAAGCCGAAGCACTGAAAGGACCTGCTACACCATGTGTGACTGAGTCACTATGATGGTGCGGCATGCTCTGTCCCGGGTGATCCGCAAGCCAAGATAGCTTGTCAGCTCACCCAGGTCTGTGCACTTGTGTCTGTTCTGCAGCTCCGACTTCATGTGGGCGAGAGCCTCAGTGTCAGCAGTGGCAAAGACCAAGTCGTCGACGTACACGAGGATGTAGAACAGCGCCAGTGAAGTGTCGGTGCGCAGAAACAGCGACAGGTCGGTAGTAGAAGGCGAGAACCCAAGAGTCGCAAGTGTAGTCCTCAGTGTGTCGTGCTACTCACGTGGCGCCTGGCGGAGACCGTAGATCCGCCGCTGGAGGCTCCACTGGGTACAAGGAGGAAACGACCCAGTGAAGCCAGGAGGGCAGCGCAGCCAGATCTCCTCGTGTAGGCTGCCCTACAAGAAAGCTGTGTTGAAGTCAAGAGAGTGAAGCTCGTAGTCACGCTGAGCAGCAACATGCAGCAGTACCCGAAGAGTGGTCATCTTTGGGGTGGGGGAGAAGGTCTGGAAGAAGTCTACTCCCTCTCGCTGACTGAAGCCTCGAGCAACGTACCGAGCCTTGAAGACAAGCGGAGAACTCGGCGGCCGCTTCACCCTGAAAATCCACATGCCACTGACAATGTTTGCCCCAGGAAGGGGAACATCGTTGACGTAAGTGCCAATGGACTTCCAGGATGCCATCTCTGCATCCATGGCTGTCTGCCACTGAGAGGAGTACTCACCCGCGAGAGCGTAAGAGCGCGTGGTCGGGATGTCTGGAGCATCCGGGTCTCCCTCAAGTGCAATCAGCATGGACACGAGATGAGGTACAATGGCGGCAAAGCACTCAAACTCCTCCTGCCTGTCCTTAAAGACGTCCATGCCAAGAGCACACTCACCCCCGACGGACGGAGGACAGACAGAATCAGACTCAGAAACAAGACTGGCAGCGTAGTCTAGACGACAGTGAGAAGCAAAGTCGACAAGCTCAGCAACTAAGGCAGACGCAGCAGCTGACTCAAAGGAAGGGTCAGTGACAACTGTGGCCAGGAGATGCGTGATAGTAGGACTAGCAGCACGAAGAGAGTCAGACTCCAGGTCAGCAAGGGCAGGAAGGGAGGACGTAGGAGGAGAAGGCAGAGGGACACGCTGTGGAGCAGTGGAAAGACGAAGCGACATCTGGTGAGTGCTGGGGACAACAGGAGGACGCTGACGCGGGACACGACGACCAAGGCGAGCAGCACTAACAGGTGACGCAGAACGAGACTCAGGCGATACAGGTTGAGACTCAGGCTCACGTTGCTCCGTAAGACCTCTTGTTGGACCAGTGTAGGGAGAAGGACCAGGAAGTGGCGAGGCAGGATGCAACTGTGACTGTGACTGTACAGGTGGAGGACACTCTAAGGAGGGAGCAGGACAAGGAGGAGGTGGCTGACCAAGAACCTGATGAAGGAGCGGAACAAAGTACGGCCGCGGCCGTGACGTGCCCCCAGAACCAGCAGAGACAGCACCAGAACCCCCAGCAGCAGCTTCACCTCCCGCAGCACCAGCAACACCTCTAGGAGGGTCAACGCCAGTACCTCCAGTAGCACCAGCTCCTGCAGCACCACCAGTCCCAGGACAAGGAGCACCACCAGTAGCTCCAACAGCTCCAGTTCCTCCAGCAGCACCAACAGCACCGCCAGCAGCTCCAGGACCTCCAGCAGCACCAGCAGCACCTCCAGCAGGACCGGTACTAGCAGCACCTCCAGCAGGTCCAGTACCTCCAGCAGCACCAGCAGCACCTCTAGTAGCAGCAGGGCCTCCAGTAGGCGGCACCTCAAAACTAGGAGCTCCACTCTGGAGGCTGCAGCGACGAGCGTACCCTCACGTAGCCGCTGAGGGGAGGGAGGCTCCGGCCGCGACACAGTACCCGCAGCTCAAGTAGCCCCACGCCGGAGGCCGCAACGCTAAGAGTACCACTCACGCAGCTGCTGTGAAGAGGGAGCGCCACCAGGCTCAGCACCCCCAGGCTCAGCACCCCCAGGCTTAGCACCCCTAGGCTCAGCACCCCTAAGCTCAGCACCCCAACTCTCAGCACCCCCAGGCTCAGCACCCTCAGTCTCAGCACCCCCAGGCTCAGCACCCCCAGTCTCAGCACCCACAGGCTCAGCACCTCCAGTCTCAGCACCCCCAGTCTCAGCACCCTCAGGCTCATTACCGCTGGCCTGAGCACCCCCAAGATCAGTACCCCTCTCAAAACCAGAGTCAACAGCTACCTCGACAGGCTCGACTGCGTCTACCTGGGAAACACCTGAGGGAGCAGGACCCTGGGGAGGGAGGGGGTCTACCGAAGGGGCACTTGGGGTGAGGAAGAGAGGCGGGGGAGGGAGCGGAGCAGTGCGGTAGGGGAACAGACGGTAAAAGGGTACCGACTCGTCAAAGGTGACGTCCTGAGAGGGGAAGACACGGCGCGAGGCGGGGTGGTAAAACTGCCAACCAGGCACGTCGGGGGCAAAGCCAAGGAAGACACAGGGCACAGCGCGGGCGGAGAGCTTGTCCGCAGTGGTATCGCGGACAAAGGCACGAGCACCCTAGACCCAGAAACGCGACGCATCGCCAACCTGCCCCATCCACAACAGTGTGGGCGAGGTCTCTAGAGCATAGACACGGGGCCAGAGGTTGAGCTGATGCGCAGCGTACTGGACTGCAAACGGCCATAGGAAATGGGGGGCAGCCGCATGGAACAAGGAGGTACGAGCGATCTCCATGACTAAGCCAATGCGGCGCTCAGCAACCCCATTCTGCTGTGGAGAGGCCGGAAGCGTGAACGTCTAGCGGATGCCGTGCTCCGCACAGTAGGCTGCCAAGAGGTCGGAGGAAAACTCACCACCTCGGTCAGAGTGCAGACGCAGGACGGGAAAGTCCGACTGGAACCGCTCGCGGAGGTGGAGACGAGCAGCGCGGATCCAAGGGATCAAAACACCAGGGACCTCACCCTTGGTACGCAAGGGGAAGACCGTGGTGTAGCGCGTGTAGTCGTCGACAACCAGCACGAAGTACCGCTCGTGGCCCTGTCCACAGACGCGGGCTGGGCCCCACACGTCCAGGTGGAGTGTCTGCAAGGGAGCCTCTGTGGGAGGGAAGGAGGAGGAGTGAGGAGCGGCGCGCTGCCGCCCCTCAACACAGGGAAGACAGGGAGGAGCACGCGAGGGCGGGAGGGGAGGGAGAACCCTGGGAAGACCAGAGACAAGGTACCTGGAGTGCATGCCTTGAAGGCGCTGCACTGACGGGTGACCAAGACGGTGGTGCCAGAGAACTGTCTGGTGCGACAGGGAGCGACATGAGCAGGGGGCCGACAGCTGACCTGACGCAGACGCAGACGCAACTACCTGAGGGGACTCAGTGGTCAGTGTGTACAGGTCCGACCCCGGCTGCCGAGTGAAGGTAGCTAGGTGGCGACCTATCCTAGCACACGTACAGTGGGTCACACGCTCATAGGCAGGGGTGAACTGGTGAACACCCCAGTCCTGAAGAGCAGAGCCCGCCACGAATTTCGTAGAGAACGAGAAGAGGTACAGACCCGACAAGGTGCCGGACGGGACCGCAGGACAAGGGAGGACAGTGGAGGAGGTCGCAAGGACCGGGCCCCCAGAGGGGTCAGCAAGGGAGACAGCAACTGGCCGAGCATGCTGCTCAAGGGCAGTGCGGTCATGGAAGAAACAGCGGGAAGCACCCGAGTCGAGTGTGAAGGTGTGCAGTGCCTCAATAGACACAGTACCAGCAAGCGCAGACGCACTAGCACCTGGGGGAGCAGACTCACTAGCACCAAGAGCAGCAGCCTCACCTGAACCTAGGGCAGCAGGCGCACAAGCACCAAGAGCAGCAGCCTCACCAAGACCTAGGGCAGCAGACGCACTAGCACCTGGAGGAGCTGTCTCACTGGTCCCAATGCCCGGGTCGGACGGTACACTCAGGTAACAGTCACCCTCAACACTAATAGTCAATGCATACATGGCACCAAGGATAGCATCAAAGTCAAGAGCAAAGATATCAATGTTCTCCCTAAGCAGATCAGCCCACCGGGGCAGCTCGGTTGCGTCAAGAAACTGCTCATGCCAGGCGTTGTCGAGATGAAAGAAGCAGCGCTGCGCCGTGTGGAACCTCCCACAGGTCTGGCCTGTGCGGTCACCTGTGCGGATGATGTACGGGCAGGTACCTCCACCCCTAGACCCCCCACGCTGAGAGTACCAGTCACGGAGCTACTGGGGCGAGGGAGTCTAGCCGGGACGCTGCTACTGCTGCCTCTGGCCACCGCCGAACCCCCCACGCTGCAGCGCTCCACCGCGCCCGCCACCCGGGCCACCGTCGCCACCACTGCCACCACCGCCCCCACGACCCCCACCACCGCCGCCGCCACCACCCCCTGTGCCGCCACTGACCCCCCCACCACCCGCGCCACTCCCACCTCCGCCACCACCCCCCCCCCCCCCCCCCCCCCCCCCCCCTCCCTCCACCGCCACCGCCCCCGCCTCCACCTCCACCACCCTTGCTCCCCTTGCCCCTGCCGCCCTTGCACCTTCCACTAGGAGCAGACGCGACCCCGACCCCCTCAGTGCCGAGGTAGTCGATAGCAGCAGCAGATGCAATGGAGGGGAGGAGGGGGGAGGGGGAGCACCCCTCAAAAAAGGGGGAGCGGGGGTCACCACGATAGGCACCTACACCTACAATGCTCTTCTCAGCTGATAGGAGTTCCTTCTCGAGGAGGCCGACAGTGAGGTCAGTGGAGGAGAGGGCGAGAAACTAGTCCCTGATAGTGCAAAGGGAGTCAAGGAGGCGGGTGACAAGGTGGTACAGTGTGAGGTACATCAGGGGGGGGGGGGGTTCTTGGCAAGGAAATCGGGGGGGAGCGCGGCACGGTAGCGGAGGTCATTGGTACGGAGGTGGGTGATAAGATCAGCTACAGTGGCAAAGGCGGACAGGTCAGGGAAGAGGTAGGGTAGTGAGAGACGGCCTATAGCAGTAGTGGCAGGGGAGGAGTAGCACGCGACTACTGCGTTGTACAGCTCCTTAGCGGTCTTATGCTGGCCGAAGTGCTCGCGCTCATCTAACGGCAGGTGGTTGCGAACGGCTAGGCGAGCGTAAGCATCACGGGCCTGCCGCTGGGAGCGAGCAGTACTGTGAGCAGTAGTGGTAGGTGCGCGAGCGGCGCCTGACGTGTGGTCATATATGGAGACATCGTCCTTGGCAGTGATCTGGAGGAACAGGTGGAGGTCATCTAACCAAACCTCAAACTTAATCGGGCGGCCCTCACCGTCAAAGTTGAGAACAAAGGGAGTGGCCATAGTGGCAGTAGTAGCAGTAGGAACAGTAGCAATAGTAGCAGTAGCAGTAACATTGGCAGCTGAAGCAGTAGTACGGCAGGAACAGGAGCAGGTGTTGCTGCAGGTGGGGCACAGTAGGGCGGCGCGGCTCGGTTCGGGTGGCGCGGCTCGGTTCGGGCGGCGTGGATCGGCTCGGGCTGGGCTACGCAGCAGTGCAAGACGGGGGGCATGTGCGTGGGTGGCTGTAGCGGGCGGGCCGTGGCTGTGCGTGGGCCTGAGTAGCGCGCGGGCGGCGTCCTAGAGGGGCGTCGAGGCGGCCTACGGGCGGGGCTGCAACGCTCTGGGCGGCAGTCGACGAGCGGCTAGGGGCTGCTCGTGGGCAGCGCCGGTCGCGCGGGCGGCTAGGGGTCGGCGCGCGCTCACAAAAGGCCGCGCGCGGGCTACGCGCGCGCTAAAAAAAAGGGCTTTTGCTTTGCTTGACTGGTCTTGTGGCACTAGCGAGCTGCACACGGGCAACAGGAGGAAGAGAGGCGCACGAGGGCGCACTAGGAGAGAGGCGCTCGAGGGCGCTAAGTAGATACGGCGCTCGAGGGCGCTTCTAGCGGTGGGCCCTTACGTAGGCGGTCCTAGGACTAGGTTCTAAGCTCTTAATACCATGTCAGAAACAAGAAGTGATTGAACTATCAAACATTGGAGTACAAATGTGAAACCCTAGAGTTGTGTACCCCTTAAAGGCTAACCCACTATAGCCTACACAACAATAACATATATATAATGTTTGACAACACCCTTACGTGGCGAAGAGGGACTCATCCCCATCGGTTCACACTAGTAGTACTACATGAGAACGTACCTCCTCGGAAGTGCTTTGCAAATGTACACAAGAATCCGAACTTCTTTGGTGACGATGTTTTGCCCTACGAGCCCCCTCCCCCCTCCCCCACCCCTCCCCCCCCCCCCTCCCCTGTTGTAGGTTTACAGACAATCGTTAGCAAGGTCCTTCACGCTGCGAAGGAATATTTGAGGATGTAGAACAGCGCCAGTGAAGTGTCGGTGCGCAGAAACAGCGACAGGTCGGCAGTAGAAGGCGACAACCCAAGAGCCGCAAGTGTAGTCCTCAGTGTGTCGTGCTACTCACGTGGCGCCTGGCGGAGACCGTAGATCGGCCGCTGGAGGCTTCACTGGGTACAAGGAGGAAACGACCCAGTGAAGCCAGGAGGGCAGCGCAGCCAGATCTCCTCGTGCAGGCTGCCCTGCAAGAAAGCTGTGCTGAAGTCAAGAGAGTGAAGCTCGTAGTCACGCTGAGCAGCAACATGCAGCAGTACCCGAAGAGTGGTCATCTTTGGGGTGGGGGAGAAGGTCTGGAAGAAGTCTACTCCCTCTCGCTGACTGAAGCCTCGAGCAACGTACCGAGCCTTGAAGACAAGCGCAGAACTCGGCGGCCGCTTCACCCTGAAAATCCACATGCCACTGACGATGTTTGCCCCAGGAGGGGGAACATCGTTGACGTAAGTGCCAATGGACTTCCAGGATGCCATCTCTGCATCCATGGCTGTCTGCCACTGAGAGGAGTACTCACCCGCGAGAGCGTAAGAGCGCGTGGTCGGGATGTCTGGAGCATCCGGGTCTCCCTCAAGTGCAATCAGCATGGACACGAGATGAGGTACAACGGCGGCAAAGCACTCAAACTCCTCCTGCCTGTCCTTAAAGACGTCCGTGCCAATAGCACACTCACGCGAACAGGAGGACGCTGACGCGAACCGCGACCACTAGCGCGAGCAGCATGAACAGGCGACGCAGGACGAGACGCAGGCTAACGACGCTCAGCAAGACCTCCAGTAGGGACAGTGTAGGGAGAAGGAGTAGGTAGCGAGGAGGCAGGCTGTTACTGTGATTGAGACTGGACAGGCTGTGGACACTCTAAGGGAGGAGTAGGACCAGGAGAGGGCGGGAGACCAAGAACCTGCTCAAGGAGCGGAACGAAGTACGGCCTCGGCCGCTCAGCGCCTCAAGAACCAGCAAGGACGGCACCAGTGGCCCCAGCTGAAGCACCAGCGCCAGCAGCACCTCCAGCTCCAACAGCGCCAACTCTAGCACCCTCAGAAGCACCTGCGCCAGCAGCACCGCCAGTGCCAACACCCCCAACAGCTCCAGCAGCACCAACTCCAGTAGGACCGTCAGCACCAGCAGCCTCATCAGCACCCCGAGACGCACCAGCACCAGTAGAAACACCAGTGCCAACACCCCCAGCAGCTCCACCTCTAGCAGCACCAGAACCGACAGCACCTCCAGCAGGACCAACTCCAGTAGCTCTAGCAGCACCCCCAGACTCAGCAGCACGTCTCCAGTGGCGGGCAAACCACTCGCGCAGCTCCTGTGGAAAGAGCGGCTCCCGCCTCGACGAAGCACCGCCGGTGGCCACACGAGCAAACCCAGCACCCCCAGGCTCTGCACCCCCAGGCTCCGCACCCCCAAGCTCAGCACCCCCAGACTCAGCACCCCCAGACTCAGCACCCCAAGACTCAGCACCCACAGACCCGGCACCCGTAGGCTCAGCACCTATAGCAACACCAGAGTCAACAGCTACCTCGACAGGCTCGACAAGCGTGAAGGTCTAGCGGATGCCCTGTGCACGACAGAAGGCTCCCAGACGGGCAGAGGAAAATTCACCGCGTCTGTCCGAGTGCAGATGAAGAACAGGAAAGTCCGAGCCGAAACTCTCTCTGAGCTGGAGACGAGCTGCGCGGATCCAGTGGATCAACACCTCAGTGACGTCATCCTTGCTGCGCAAGGGGAAGACTGTGGTGTAACGCGAATAGTCGTCAACGACCAGCAGAAAGTACCGCTCTCGCCCCTGCCCACTAACGCGGGCTGGGCCCCACACGTCCCTGTGAAGAGTCTGCAGCGGAGCCTCTGTTGGAGGAAAATCGGAGGAGTGAGAGGCGGCGCGCTGTCGCCCCTCGACGCAGGGGACGCAGGTAGGGCCAGGCCCCAGAGGAAGGGGAGGGAGAGACCGAGGGAGACCAGAGACAAGGACACGGGAGGCCATGCCTCGGAGACGAGGCAAGGAGGGGTGACCAAGGCGGTGGTGCCAAAGGAGAGTCTGGTGGGACAACAGACGACACGAGCAGGGGGCAGACTCAGGACCAGACCTGGACGCCGCAGCGAACACCTGACTGGACGCAGCTACCTGGGCAGACTCAGCAGCAGGAGGAGACTCAGCAGTAAGGGTGTACAGGCTCGACCCTGACCGACGGGTAAACATGGCCAAGTGTCGGCTTGTCCGAGCACACATGCAATGGGTCACTCGCTGACTCGCAGGAGTGAACTGGTCGACCCCTCGATCCTGTAGGTCCGCTCCACTCACCAAGTTTGTAGAGAACGAGGGGAGGTAGAGACCTGACAGGGTGCCAGAGGGGGCTGCAGGGCACGGTAGGATAGTGGAGAAGCTAGCAAGGACAGGACCCCCAGAGGGGTCTGCCACGGAGACTGCAACCGGTCGACTGAGCGGCGTAAGAGTGGTGCGGTCTCAAAAGGAGCGGGACGCACCCGAGTCCAGGGTGAAGGTGTGGAAGGCCTGAGCCGACGTAGTACCTGAGAGAGCAGACTCACCAGCACCTGGGGCGGCAGACTCACTAGCACTTGGGGCAGCAGACGCACGAGTACCTAGAGCAGCAGCCTCAATGCCCGGGTCAGGCGGTACACACAGGTAAAAGTTACCAGCAACACTAGAATCAACAGCATACATGGCAGCAAGGATAGCATCAAAGTCAAGATCAAAGATAGCAACCCCGGCTTAGCCAGATCTCCCCAGCAAGGGATCTCTGACGCCTCACGGAACTGGCGACGCCACGCGTCCGTCAGGCGACCAAAGCAGCGCTGGGTGGAGTGCGGGCCTCCGCACTGCTCACCAGCGCGGTCGCCGGTACGGAGGACGTAAGCGCAGGGACCAAAACCCCCACCGCGCTGATGGGCAGTGTACCACTCACGAAGCTACTGAGGGGACAGGGTCACACCACTCTGCTGCTGCTGCTAGCGCGGACCACCAGTGGCGCCACTCCTCTGCGCAGAGTCGTGACTCGCTCCACCACCGCCGCCTTCGCCGCCACCGCCGCCTCCGCCGCCTTCTCCACCTCCGCCTCCTCCACTACCTCCGCCGCCTCCGCTCCCTCCGCCACCTCTACCGCCTCCGCCGCCTCCACTGCTGCCGCCGCCGCCGCCTCCCCCAGCACCACTCCCATCACCACCCCCACTCCCTCCACTGCCTCCACTACCACCTCCACCGCCTCCTCCAGCCCCTCCAGCGCCCTTGCCCCCCTTGCCCTTGCTGGTGCCGCGTCTCCCACTCGGGGCAGACGCAGCGCCGACCGACTCGAAACCAACGAGGTCGGCCGCAGCAGCACTGGCAATAGAGGGCAAGAGGGGGGAGGGAGAACACCCCTCAAAGACGGGGGTGCGAGGGTCACCACGAGAGGCTCCTACAGCGACTATGCTCTTCTCTATCGCTAGGAGGGCCTTCTCGAGGAGGTCAACGGTGAGAGTAGTGGGGCAAACTGAGAGGAAGTGGTCCCTGACTAGGCGGAGAGAGTCAGGGAGGCGGGTGACTATGTAGTAGAGGGTGATGTACATGGGGGGGGGGTTCTTGGCGCAGAACTCAGGAGGAAGCGCAGCGCGGTAGCGAGTGTCACTAGCGCGGAGGTGCGTAATGAGGTCAGCTACTGTGGGAAAGGCAGCAAGGTCAGGGAAGAGGTACGGTAGCACGAGGCAGCTCAGTGCAGCAGTGGCAGGGGAAGAGTAGCGTGCAACTACAGCGTCGTACAAGGTTTGAGCACTCTTGTACTGGCTAAAGTGTGCACGCTCAGTGGTCGGTAAGTGGCCGCGCACTGCAAGGCGAGCAACAGCGTCGTGCTTGGCCCAGTGTGAGCGAACAGTGGCGTCAGCATCAGCAGTAGGGGCAGGAGAGGCACCAGAAGTGAGGTCAAACAGGGAGAGACCGTCTGCCCTATCACAGTGAAGAAACAGCTGGAGGTCATCGACCCAGACCTCAAAGTCAACGGCACGGCCCTCAGCATCAAAAGTGAGGACACTGGGGGTAGCCATGAGTGCAGTGGTCTAGGAGGAAGGGAGCTCACCAGTCAGAGGAAGGAGGGGCCGGGGAGCACCGGGAGGAACAACAGCTACTAGACAGGAGGGCGGCTCGGCGGCTCGGCGGCAGGGCGGCTCGGCTGCAGGGCGGCTCGGCTGCTGGGCGGCTACGCGGCAGGGCGGCTCGGCTGTTGGGCGGCTCGGCTGCTGGGCGGCTCGGCGGCTCGGCGGCAGGGCGTCTCGGTTGCAGGGCGGCTCAGCTGCTCGGCGGGCGGGCGGCTCGGCTGCTGTGCTGCTCGGCCGCTAGGGTAGGGCGACGAGGTCAGGGGTGGCGGCGGGGCCGCAGGTGGCGGTGGGGCCGCAGGTGGCGGTGGGGCCGCAGGTGACGACGGGGCCGCAGGTGGCGGCTGGGCCGCAGGTGTCGGCGGGGCCGTAGGTGGCGACGGGGCCGTAGGTGGCGACGAGGTCGCAAAGGGGGCCGTAGCGGGGCCGTAAAGGGGGCCACACAGGGTCGTAGCGGGGCCGTAAAGGGGCCAGATAGGGCCGTAAAGGGGCTAGACGGGGCTGCGGAGGGGCCTAGGCGGGGCCGCAAAGGGGCCGTAAGGGGCCAGACGGGGCCGCGGAGGAGCCTAGGCGGGGCCGCGGAGGGGTCGTATGGGGCCTAGGCGAGGCCGTTAGGGGCCAGACGTGGCCTAGGCGGGGCGGTGGAGGGGCCGTAAAGGGGCCTAGGCGGGGCCGTAAGGGGCACGACGGGGCCGTGGAGGGGCCTAGGCGGGTCCGCGATGGGGCCGTAAGGGGCCAGACGGGGCCACGGAGGGGCCTAGGCGAGGTCGCAACGGGGCCATAAGAGGCCTAAGCGAGGCCGCTAAGGGGCCGTAAGGGGCCTAGGCGGGGCCGTAAGAGGCATGACGGGGCCGCGGAGGGGCCTAGGCGGGGCTGCGACGGGGCCGTAAGTGGCCAAACGGGGCCGCGGAGGGGCCGTAAGGGCGGCTCGAGGTGCTACTCGGGTAGGAGCGAAGCGCGCTCCGGGCAAGGAAGGAAAAAAAAGTTTGTGGTGGGCCCTAGGCAGTATTCCCATTCGGGAACCTGCTCGATACCATGACGAGAAGTGAGAATGGATGAATGAACTATGAAACAGTTCGGTACAAGTACTAACCCTAATTGGGTTGTACCCCTTATGGGCTACCCCACTACAGCCTACAGAAATGCATAAGCTATAATGTTCTGACAGCCTGTTCTCGAGCCCCCCCCCCCCCCCCCCCCCCCCGCCCGCCCCTTTTTCACTCACACAACGCACATGACAGTCATTTCCAGTGCCCCTCTTCCCTCCCCCCCCCTCCCAACGATGTGCTGTCAGTCAGTCAGCTTCACATCGCGCCGTTTCGCTTCTCCTGTGAATCACTCGCCCTCGAGTGAGTCAAACAAAGTAAAAACGGATCTGAACTCGCTGCAAAAAGGGAAATCGTTACTGTTTTAATCAGGATTTAATAGTAGATTATTTTTGCGCTTATAATAAGTCAAGTTTTTACAGAGGGTGCGCTTATAATCGAGGATCGGCCATAAGCGCATTGCTCCAAATATAAGCGCATGCGCTTAACATAGGTCTGCGCTTATATTTTGGGTGATACGGTATGTACATTTTTTTGACAGTAAAGAGAGCAAAACGCTCTTTTGCAGCAACACGATTGGGTTTAGGGTGAGTTGTGGATGGGTTTCAGTAGTTTCGCAGCGGTTTAGAGTGCGGGACCGTAGTAACAGATACATTTCGGTAACATTGAGTGATTATGATTACCACCAGTTTTTTTTTTAATCATTTTTTTTACTTTCCCATTACAGCACATAAACTGAAAAAAAAAAACGCAAAAAAGGCCGGAATAGTTACACGTGAAACCGTAAGAAGTTCTGGTGTAGTTATATTTCGTAATGAAATTGTTCCAGAAGGGTACCACAAGAACGAAAAACATAAACAAAATCTACGCTCAACGGTATGGAACTGACATCGACGAGCATCGAACCTGAGTCTGATCGCGTTGCAATAAAAACCTTCCGGGACAGATTCCAGCACAAATCACTTTCGGGACATGTTAAATTGTAGCGCAAAAGCGCTTGTAGACGAAAATGTCCCGAAAGTGTATTTCAAGATAGTTTCGGGACAGATTTGTGTCGGTTCTGGGACAGAATGGTTTCGGGACAGATTGGGGTGTCAGAATGTTATTGTTCTCTAGCCTGCAGTGGGGTACTCTATAGCGAGTACAATCCCTTAGGGTTTCCTATATGTATCCTGCTGCTTTCTAGTGAATAGCCTCCTTTGCTCATTCTCTCTTGCCTAGCTAGGGCTTACCTAGCTATGGCTCCTAACCATTCCTCATTTCTTCACATGGGGACCACACAATTTTGCGGATGCCGCTACTGCAGAATCTGAGTACGAAGCGGTGAAGAGTACGTTTGACACGCAGTGGGCAGGTAAATTTGAATGGCTACGCCTCAATTGCATGGCTAATGGTAGGCGTAAAGCAATTGACATGTGACCTGGTCACCATTTTGGCAGCGTAGAGAAGACGCAGCTGTCGGCGTTCATTGTGAACCACCAGCCAAAGGAGAAGAGAGAGATGCGAGCGGAGGGGGTTGACAATGACGGGAATCCCGTCTCCTTCGTCTTCACCCTCCATGAGCGGCCACTGCCTGGACATGACACGGACGACGACGTGACCGCGTGCGTCGAGCTGTCTTTGAAGTTCATCCGTGCCGTCGACACCGAGTTGGAGTGGCGGATGCGCGACCTGAACCTGCTGGAAGGTTCAAAGCTGTTTCGTACAGCTTCGTACGTTCCAGACGAGAGCAAGCGCGTAGAGACATTTAAGAAGTGGCTAGGCCAGTTGCACAAGCTCTACCAAAGCAAGCTCCCAGGTGAGTTGATGCGTTGTTTGCATCTGAATCTGCATTTATGAGTTTATATGGTAGTTGCTTTGCGTTATGTCTCATTATCTGTGCCACTAAGTTTTTCCCTGCATGTCGACAACATGTGTTCTTGTTGGACTAATGCTCCCCACTCCTATCTGTGTCTGTGAGCATAGCCTAAGTATCAACCCCGTCTCTCCCCATAACAGGGTTCAACTTTCAGCGGGCGGGTCAGGAATTGTGGATGTTCACATCCACGACGTTCTTCCAGCACAACAACAAAGAGTTTCATCAGGCGCTGGGGAACATGTTGCGGGACGATGCTTGGCAACAATCATTCCCCAATATAATGCGTATGTGGCAGTCTGTCGCCGTGCCGCCTTTGAGCACGGTTGAATGCGAGAGTGGATTTGGAAAGCAGAATTTGATAAAGACCTGGGGACGCGGCAGCATCGGCGATACAAGTCCGGAGCACCTAATGCGCTGTTCCCTGATGCAGTACGACATCGGCTGGTACAAGGTGGTCGCCATTTTTCGCGGAGAGGAGCTCAGACGCTCCACCAGAGACTTTGATGGGAGCAAGGCCAGCGAGGCTCAGTTTGTAGCTGAAGAAGTGGTTGTTAGTGTGCCAGACTCTGAGTAGATGCAAGGTTAGAGGTTATTTAATAATGTGGACTGTTACATATGAGTTAGAAAAAATACAGTGCAAACAGCCTAACTGAATCAGTGTATGGATGTTGTTAGGCTGTTTCCAGCAGGGTACGAAAAACATTACCCTAGGGGTCAAGGTACGGGCACCATGAACCCTCATTTGTCAAGGTGCGCCAGAACCAACTTTGGGCCCTGCCGGGAAGCTTGTATTGTTAACCTAAGTTAACCTACCGGTACTGCCTATTCAATGACGCGACGGTGAAGGAAAACGAAGGTTTTTGTTTGAAGGTAATTTGTACTGCGTGAGATGTGTATTTGTGTGCTTTACATGTATGTGTTTACGGTTTATGAACCACCTCTCATCGGTTCATGAGTTGTGTTTTGTTTTGGTAATGTTTGTTTGTTTGTTTGTTTGTTTGTTTGTATTTTTATTTTTTATTTTAATATGTTCACTATACACTCGTGATACAAGCGTATACGCTGAGCATGAGAGGCCGGAACAATGGTAACGATCTCAGAGGCAGCGTCTAAGGGAGATGCAGAGCCCCCCGCGCAAAATTCTACAGAGCGCCAAAATTCCGGGTCCACTTCCAACCCTTCTCTTCCATGCATCGGATACGTCCAAGCAAACTGTCCTCTTGTTCCACCAGCGCATATGCCTTCCCGTGTCGTTTCGAACCACCACCCCTCTCCATCTTTTTCCCCATTGCGCGGGTGTACATCTTCAGATGCAGCCGAAAGGCTGCCTCGATACGCCTGAGGACGTGCCGAGCCCGAAATTTCTTCTCACACACTCGCATCTTTCTGCCCAGATCTGGTGCACCGCAATGGCAGCCAGCGAGGCTTCTGGAAAGGTTGAGGTGGACGCTGCCTTGCCAAACAGTAAATCGTCCAGGTCCACCACTTGCCTCGCCCGGTGAAGCATGCGCATGGCACGCCTGACTGCCACCACCACACGTTGAATGCGCGAGCAGGTGAAAAGGCAGTGCTCCAAAGTTTCAAACTCCCTGCGGTGTGGGCAGATCGGTTTGCCGCTTAGGAAAGAGAGCCTTTCCCCCACTTGCAAATTGAGTCTGTGAATTATCAACAACACATCGCGCGGCCTGTTCGAGGTTACCAGAGAGTCGCGGATTTTAGTCACCTCCTTCCAATTTATTTCTCCGGCCCATCTGCCCACCCACAGTTCCCTCTTGGCGGATTGATGCTTTCTCTGCTGCCAGTTAACCTTCAGTTCCCTGTCCATCGTCAGCTGCCCACCGCTGAGCACCGGGATTCTCTGGAGAGGGACCCTCAGGGGCAGACGGGGCTCCTGCCTTTGCTCAGCATGCAGGAGAAGCAGCTTCCAGTTCTGCGGTACAGCTTCCCAGGCCCGTAGTGCTAGCTTCGCTTGCTTGGTACCGCCAAGCTCCTTCACCACATATTTTACGTCTTTTGCGCGCCGGCCCCCCACGTCGTCCGGGCACAGCAGGTCCCCCAGCCGGACTTCCCATACCTTCGCCGCCACCTTCTGCCCTCCTACTGGGGTTTTTGTGTTCAGCAAAGTATGGCGATCAAAGATGATTCTCTCCCTCTCTACCTCCTCCCGCGATGAAGTCGGCGATGTGTCACCCAGCGGTGATTGCATGAAGTTCCCACATGCCAACTTCCATCTCTCACTCTTCCTGCGCCAGCACTTTAGGAGCTTGACATGCGAGACAAAGGTGTCCAGCCCCAGCGGCAGGTCAGCGGCCTTGAGTATCATGTCCCGCTTCAGCTCATTCGTCTTGGTGAGGAGCGATCCGATGCGTCTCTCTGTGAGGTAGGTGAGGGGGATCTCCGGATCATTCCCTCGAACACCCCCGTCCTCCCTTGCCATGTACAGCAACTCTTTACTCCACAAAATGAAGCCCTTGTCCATGGAAGCTCGGTTTCCTGACATAAAGTTATGTGTCAGCTTCAGGATTCTTTCCCATATGTCCACCGGAGGAGGGTACACATGCGCCTGGAAGAAAATAATTGGCGAGATGTAGCAGTTGATCACCACTGCTCTCGCGCTAGTTGTCAGATGTTGCGCCTCCCACTATCTCATCTTCTCTTTTATGCGTGCGAAAGCCTTTTCCCAGGTGGGCGTACAACAGCCGGCCAGTGACACCCACACTCCCAACAATCTTTCCGCTTTGTCCGCCTTCACCCATTTGAAGCCGTCCGTCTTGCAGGTCTGCTTGTTCAGGTTACATCCCAGAGGTAAGACTGCCGACTTTGTTTTGTTCGTAGCCAGCCCCGAGTCCCTTTCAAAGTCATCTAATAGCTGCTCTGCCTCCGCGATTTGTTCCTCCCCTTGCAGGAAAAGCGCCGTATGATTGGCATACCCCAGGTACGCTAGCCGCTGATCACCATCAGTGAGCCCCAGATTCTGGTTTGCGGCCTCTTGCGCCGGAGGCTCCACTGCGCACAGAAAGAGGTAAGGCGCAAGGGGACAGCCCTGCCGTACCCCCGACACCACCTCCACTGCTTCCCCCATCCAGCTGTTGACTAACAGCCTCGTCTGCGTGTCTTCATGCAGGCCCCTGATCCAGCTGACAAGCTGCTGGGGAAGCCCATCTTTTCCACCACCGTGGACAGATAGCTCCTCAAGACCGAGTCGAAGGCCTTTTTGAAATCCACCAGCAGGAGATACCAGTCCGCAAATTTTTTTTTTTTTTTTTTTTGCAGCCTCAATCACATCCGCGACCAGCCCCACTGTATCAGACAGCCTCTGGTCCGGCAGGAACCCGTATTGCTCCGGTGAGATCACTTCGTGAAAAACCCCTTTCATCCTGTCCGCGACCACCTGCGCCAACACCTTGTAAGTGAAGCTTAGTAGCGTGATGCGTTGCGGCCTCCCTTCATGTGCAACAGTATAGTGACAACGTCTTTTGTGCTTGCAGGGAGCGTCGCCGATTCCGTGAAACACCCCACCAAGTTCATGAAATGCTTTCCCAAGACGTCCCAGTGTTCCTCGAACAGCTCTTTCGGCAGCCCATCTCTCCTCGGGGCCTTATGTTTTGCCATCGAGTGAAAAGCATCCTTCACCTCCTTCTCCGTCCAGACTGCCGTCAACCGCTCCAAAGATGTTGGCGACAGAATTCTCCCAGCGGCGAGTATTCCACCAGATTAAAGTCCCCCAGAATGAGCAGGTGTGCAACCGGCTGCACTGAGTCGATCACTGGGCCCAGCGTCATGCGGATAAAGGCCTTCCTTTCAGCTGCATCCACTGGGAAGTATACGACTATCAAGGTGATGTAGAAAGAATCTAGGTGAATCTCTGCTGCAATGAGTCTACCAGACGGGTAGATGAGAGAGTTGTGTAGTGAGAGACCATGTCTGTGACAGATCAGTGCCACCCCTCCGGCCTTTGTGGTAGGTGAGGCGACAATGATGTTGGGTAGTCTTAAAGAATTCCAGTATGAGTGGTCGTCTGTGAGCCTGGCGTCAGCAAGTACAATGACATCGGCAGCTTGTTTTATCCAAGATTTTGTGCACCGGTGCTTGTTTCTGTCCCCCAGGCTGTTGACGTTCAGGCCTGCAAATGATATAAGACTTTTTGTACTTATTTAACCACTGTTGAAAAGCCCCATAGCATCCACGGGATGGTGATACCGACTACAACTACTCGAGAGCAAACAATCGCAACCACTGCACAACTCTGCTTCAGGTATGAGAGCGAAGGTCTCAAATCTTGTAGTCCTTGCGAATGAGATGCAGGTTCAGCTTCTCCAGGGAACTGAGGGTGGTCGCACCCAGCTTCTCCAGACCCAGCAAGTGACTTGCCGAGGTGATGTGGTCCGCAGCGGACATGAACGACTTGCCGTGCGTTTTCCCGCAACTATTCAGTGTGCACAGCCATTCCTCCCTGTTGCTCCCAGTGGAGATCTGCACAAACGCCGCATCCAGGAGGAGTGGGGTGACTAGCGGGGAAGCGTGGAGGGAAGCAGCTACGAGGGACAAGCAACATCTCAGCAACTGATGAGGGTGACGTAAAGCAACAACAGCCACAAAGTCACAGTTACCATTAATCCTATGCACCTGGCCCACTGTTAAACTCCACTTCCCTATGTTATTCTGACGCTCCGTGATGTAGGCATTATGATATTTGTCATAATGGGTACCACCACAGAGCGAGCAGGATAGCAGAGGGTAGTGGGCCAACAAGTCCGTCCCTCCAAGCAGCTGGTGGCGGAACTCATGACGCCAACGGTGCTTGTCGCTAGTATGCTTGGCCACCAACCCTTTGATTTTGTCCGTATCAGCTCCGGTGACCGGGTGAAGCACGCGGTGGAAGCAGTGGCCTTCAGCAAACGCGGACTGCTTCCGGACTTTGAGTGAGTGAGTTACCATGACCTCCTTAACCAGCTCAGACGGGATGTCGCCATGAATGTTCTTAAAGTAGACCTCCAACAGCTGCGGGCTCGAAGCTTTCTTGCGGACGTAAATAGCATCCTCCTGGTGAAGCCAGAAACAGTGGATCGTCGAGCCATTCGAGAGTTTGTGGTCCACCATTGTCTGCTTGATGTTCACAGCGTCAGCCTTGTGCATGAAAGAGACCTGGAGACGGCTGTAGCGAGTCTTCATGACGAAAGTAGGGAGCAGCTCCTGAAACTTCACCGAAGAGAGAACATCATCAGTAAGGATGTTCGACCAGACACGCTCATCAGTGTTCTCATGGTTAAGATAACAAAAGCGACTTCCGGAGACGGAATGACCAGGAAAATCAGGATTACAGTGAAGCGCAAATGCGGGTAAGAGCTCTTAGCCATATCAATCTCGAGCTCTTCATCAGAATCATCCTCGATGAAATCATCGTCTGCAGCAACTGTCGCGAGCGCTTTTAGCTTATCTTCAATCGAGAGACCAGATCCACCAGCCGTCACTTCAGCTTCCGATGGAAGGTTGTTAACGCCGTTTGATTGCTTGCTTGGTGCTGTTTTGCCTGCAGGATCTGGTCCACCAGGAGGACCGTCAGGAACAGCCTCAACCAGAGCCTTAATGTGCGAGCCTTTTGGAGGCATGGTGCGATGATAACAGTGAGCCGGCAGAAGCTCCAATGATAAGAGCTGATAAGACTGATGAGCCGGATATCTGAGCACTTCATTGTTAAGTACGCTGGTGGTACCAGTAGAAGACCAATGCTCTTAGGAGGGATGTTGTGAAACCGAGGATAACACTTCGGGATCATCCCGTTGCACAGAATTATAGTGACCAATAATAGTCAGCGGAGGTGGCTCCTTAGAGTTAGTTTGAAGCCTTGGGAGGCACGTGATATCCTTGGACTTAGCTTCTTGACACAACACATTGCACCTTTGAAAAAACGATATAATGTTCGCCTATTGAACACAAAAGTTATGTAGTCTTCTACATGAAGATGTAACGAATCCAATGATGTGGAAATTAAAGCCAAATGATAAATAGGCTTCACGCAATGTCACTATCAGGCAACTGTCAGGAAGCCATGGTGGAGAGCTCAGAGTTGCTGTTTGTTCGACGCATTCATTTTGGTGATGTTGCATTCATGAGTGTGTGTTTCGTTTTACCATGATTTTCGTGAACTTTAAGTTGGTTTTGTGTACCGGCCCTGAACTTTCAACGTTATATATTTTACGACACAGAATTTCCTTTTTTTTTTTGGTTTTTTTTTTGCAGCTCTGAATTTTCAGAGTTTAGGGTTCTATGTATGTACTGTAATCCCCCTAGATATAAGACTCCTGTGAAGTACTGAACAGTGGGGTAGGAGTTCAGTTACTAGATGATACGGTCTGATGCGTCCACCTGCTCCTCGGTGGGATTTTGCACCACCCTGGCCAGCTGCCCCACAGCAAAGGAGATGTCCGGCCTGGTGTGTACTGCTGCATAGAGCAAGCTCCCCACCATGGACTGAAAACGAGCCTGCTCCTGCTGATCCACTCCTTCGTTCTCACTAGCTTTGATAAGTTTAAATCCACATGGAAGAGGTGTGGTGATCTTCCTTCCGACCTCTATCTCATACTTGCTCCCCATGTCATTGATGTACTTCTCCTGGTGCAATTTCACCCATCCATTGCTGACATCCCTCTCGATGTGCATTCCTAGGTAGTAGTTCGCCTCCCCCAGGGTCTTGCATTTGAAGTTTTGCATCAGCTTATGCTGCACCTTCATTACCTCCTGCTTGCTGCTCCTAAACAAGAGGATGTCGTCCACGTATACCAGGAACATGACGAGGCTCTCCTTCTCCCCCATGAGGAAAAGGTCCTCGTCACATGCACTCGCCCTGAACCCTATCTCCTCTAGAAACGAAGACAACTTCCTGTACCAGCAGCGTGGTGCTTGTTTGAGGCCATAGATGGCCTTCTTCAGCTTGCACACACGCCCGGTGCCATCCTCATAACCTGGCGGCTGTGACATGAACACCTCCACATCTATCAGTCCATAGAGGAAGGCTGTGGTGATGTCCATCTGCACTATCACCCACCCACACATAGCTGCACCGGCGAGGAGAACACACAATGTTGGTGACTTGGCAGTTGTAGCAAATGTCTCCTTGAAGTCCTCCCTTTCTTTCTGTTGATAACCCCTTGCCACCAGCCTGCTCTTATAAACTGACACGGCTCCTTTGTTGTCAGTTTTAATCCTTGGAATCCAGCCACAGCTTATGGCTTTCTTCCCCTCCGGTAGTGGCACCATCTCCCATGTCCCATTCTCCATTTGGCTGTTATATTCAACATCTCTTGATGCCAGCCACTTGTCCCGGTCTGGTCCCTTAAGGGCTTCATCCATGGTCAGTGGCTACGTTGGTGCAAGTGCCATGAAACAGTATACCTCCTCCTCTCCTTCCCCACCAGGATCACGGCTGCTCTCCAGCACCAGCAGTGCATCAAGTTGTTGTTGCTCTCCCCTTGTTCCTCCGTAATCCCTCAGCTTCAACGCGGCTGCTCGCATCTGCCTCTCGACAATGGGTGAGAGAAAACGGCCTGTGGGAAGGGATTTGGTTTGGGTCCTTCTTGAGGGAAGGGTGGGGGGTTTCACACGTGTTATGGGGTGAGGTTCTTCAGGTGCACCCGTTGGCTCCACGCCCTTGACCACGGGAAGCTCTGCTGCACCCTCCTCCTCATGTGGCGTTGCGGTCTCCTCCCCAACCCACTCCTCCTCAACCTCAAACTCCATGGTTGCCTGCTGCAATTGCTGCACGATCTGCTCCTTTGGCTGCCTGGACTAGCTCCCGTAGGTGATATCTTCCATAAACTTGACATCCCTACTGTCAAACATGACTCCCTTGCTCGGCTCCCACAGCAGCCACCCCTTGCTTTCAGCTGCTAGCCCCAAATGCACACACCATACAGCCGTTGCACCCAACTTGTTGCGATGTGCCTTGGGGATGTGAGCCACAACCATGCAGCCAAACACACGCAAAATGTCAATTGGCGGCTTCCTCCCAAGCCACCTCTCCATGGGGACCCATGACTCACCACCGACGTTGGTGAACACCCTGTTCTTAACCACCGAGGCGTGGCGCATAGCATGTGGCCACCTTGGGTTCCCTAACCCCGATTCGATGAGAAGTGCCCGTGCCGTTTCTAACACCGTGCGGTTTGCCCGTTCCGCTATGCCGTTGGACTGTGGAGTGTAAGAGGTGGTGAGTTCTCGAATGATGCCCTGCTTCTTCAGCCATGCAGTCGACTCCTCCCCAAGGAACTCCCCACCCCTATCAGTCCTGATCCGCTTCACCTTTTGCCCAGACTGTTTCTCCACGAATGGCAGCCATTCATCACGTATGGTGGACGGCACATGGTCCTTCTTCTTGATGGGGTATGCCCAGGTAACTCGGCTCCAATCATCCACTATGGTGAGAAAGTACTTCTCACCACGCTCCCCCACAACCGGTAGCGGCCCCACCACATCCATGTGCACTAGTTCCAACAGTTTCTTACCGCCACCCTCGGTTGCATGGAACGGGAACCGAGTAAACTTGCTTAGCAAGCAAGTTTCACACTTGTGGGTTGTTGCTGCACCTGTCAGCTTTAGTCCCTTAACCCCTTCCTCCTTGTGCAGTTGCTGCAGTGCGGGCATATCAATATGCCCGAGGTGGCGGTGAGCTGTCATCCAGTAAGTTTCTCTACCCTTTGCCGAAACCTTCAGCTCCTTTGCAGCTACAGCATTGCACTCCCCCTGAGTTTCTCCCTCCTTGCTCCATGGCACAACCGGCAGCTGCCACATAGACTTGCAGATGTCACGGCTCTCGTGAAGGTCCCACAACACCCGCTGTCCCAGCTGCCCCGTGTATGTCTTGGCACCATCGGTGTTGGTGTTGACCCCGCACTTTCCTAGCTTCTTGAGGAAGATAAGGTTAGCTTTGAGATCACAGACTAGAAGCACATCACTTAGCACCACTGGTTTGCCATCAGCTCCCTTGAATTGAGCACGTCCCGCCCCCGTCACCTTGCGAGCGTGCCCGGATGCCGACTTCACCTCCGCAATCGGTGCAGTCCCCACTTCTTCAAGGAGGTCAGCCCTTGGAGTCATGGTCCATGCTGCCCCCGTGTCCAAGATCCACGTGTTGAGCGGATGCAGTGCAGCTCCAGCGTGTGCGGCCACAGCGTCCTCTCCCGGCTCTTCAACGTGGAAGAATTGTCCGGCTTCCCTTTCTTTGTGTTCAGCCGCTCCCATCTTGTGACCTGTTGGAGGGGGTCCACCAACAGGGTTTAGTTCTGCATTTAAACCACGGATAACCCACTTTCTCACAATACCAGCACTTGCCCTCCATTCTACCGGGTCCCCTTCCTCCCCCTCTGCCTCCTCGGCCTCCATCACGTCCTGCTCCTCTATCGCCTTGCTGGTTGGAGGGCTCCTCCTCCTTAGAAGCTCGTCTCCCAGCCCCTTGCCATTTCTTGCCTCTGCCCCTCTTTCCTCCTTGCATGGCGTAGCTGCTGCTCCCCTCTTCTCCTCCCCTCAGTTGGCGCCTCCGAAAGTCCTCCTCGATAATCGTCCTGCGGATCCACTCCAAGGTCCAGGAGCTCTGGTTTTGAGGGAGACTCAGGCCACTTGTGAATATCATTCATGACTCCGGCAGCAGCGACAACATCTTCATACACTTGGTTTGTTCGGGGTAGAAAATTCCAGCGATGGCGAGCTTGGCGTAGAGGTCTCTCAGCTTGTCTAGGACGGGTTGGACGGGTTCTTCTTCACTGAGACGAAGGTTGGAGAGCTCCCTCTACAACATGAGGGTAGCTACAAATGATGTGGGGGCGTGCAGTTCCTTGAGCAGTCTCCATGCCTTGGGTCCACACTTTTCTTCCGGGAGGAGGTGCATGATGTGTTGGCGTTGGGCGAGATCCAAACTTTGGGACAGGATGTAGTACCCGGTGGATGAGCGCTCGTTCCACTCGTTTTGCAGCTCCGGGGTACTGGGTCATTCCTCGGTGCCTATTAACAGCTTTATAAGGCCTATCTGCCAAAAGTACAGCTGCATCTTCCAGGACCAGTCGTCATAACCTTCTCCACAGAACTTGTCGACTGAGAAGTTCTTCAGCACTTCTCTTAGTAGCGGGCCCTGGTTCGTCCGGGCTGTCCTTGGCGCGGAGACACCAGATTCCTGGCTGCCGCTACTTGCGGGGGGTGAGTTCCCTTCTTCTCCAGGCAACCCCATCGATGGATACGTTGAGAATGACTAAGGACCACCTTTGATACCACGTGTTAACTTCAAGTACTATGCGGAAGCGATTAACTCAGTACCACAAACAAAAACTAGGCAACACTTAACATCACTTGTGAACCAAGTGAGTAGTTATGCCAAGCTTAGCTTGTAGAGTGAGTGTTCTGGTTGAGCAGAGTTTTGGCAGCACTTCGTTGTGTATCTACATTCGTCAATACGTAGTAGTAGATTGTATGCTTGAACTCATCAAAACATCGTTGAATCAAACAGAAATACAAGCACACATATATGAGAGGTCCTAGGCACACAAAGGAAACACACAAGGCAGTTGTCTAACTGTCGTCCAGGTCTTCGCCTTGCTGTCATTGAAAACGGTTGTTTAACTGCCCTTGAATTTGTCAAACATTATATGTGTTACTGTTCTGTAGGCTACAGTGGGTTTAGCCTTAGGGGGTACAATATTCTTGGATTTCCTACTAGGACTCCCAATCTTGTTAGTCAAATCACTTCTCTCATTCTGACATGGTATTACAAGCCTAGGTTAGGAACCTAGGACCTAAAGTTCCTAAGGGCCCACCGTTCCGCTAGTGGCGCCCTCGTGCGCCTTCTCTTACTTGCGCCCTCGTGCGCCTCGCTCCTAGTGCGCCCTCGAGCGCCCCGCTTTTCGGTCGCGTCGCCCGCTAGCCACCCGCGCGCGGCCCGTTTTTTGCCCGCGCAGCCCGCTAGCCACCCGCGCGCAGCCCGTTTCTAGTGTGCGCGACCCTGTAGTCGCCCACGCCGTCGACGCCGCCCCTGCATAGCCCACCCTGGCCTTGCGTGGCCCCTAGAGCAGCTTGCGTGCTGCCCGTCGACCGGCGCGTAGGCCGCCACCTCGCCCACGAAAGCCGCCGCCCGCGCGTAGGTTGCCACCAGCATATAGGCCGTCGCCGCCGCGTAGGCAACCGCCCCCCTCACGTAGGCCGCCGCCTCGAACCGCGCATAGGCCCGCCGTTGCGCCGCCCTACCTGCCCGAGCAGCGCCGCCCGAGTCGCGCCGCCCAAGTCGCGCCGCCCTAATCGAACCGTGCCGCCCCACGTGCAGCAACTGCTGTTCTTGTTCATGCTGTTACAGCTGTTCTAACTGCCACAGCTGCTACTGCAACTGCTCTTCCTGCTACTACTGCTACTGCTACTGCTGCTACTGCCACTATGGCCAGTCCTACTGTTCTCACTTTTGACGCTGAGGGCCGTCTGATTAAGTTTCATGTTTGGCTCGATGACCTGCACCTGTTCCTCCAGATCACTGTCAAGGACGATGTTTCCCTGTATGACAACACGTCAGGCGCCGCTCCCGCACCTGCTACTACTGCTGACAGTACTGCTCGCTCACAGTGGCAGACCCGTGATGCTCACGCTCGCCTAGCCGTTCGCAGCCACCTGTCGTTAGATGAGCGCGAGCACTTCGGCCAGCATAAGACCACTAAGGAGCTGTACGATGCGGTAGTTGTGCGCTACTCCTCCCCTGCCACTGCTGCGATAGGCCGTCTCTCGCTGCCCTACCTCTTCCCCGACCTGTCTGCCTTTGCCACTGTAGCTGACCTCCGTACTAGTGATCTCCGCTACCGTGCCGCGCTTCCCCCCGATTTCCTAGCCAAGAACCCTCCCCCGATGTACCTCACACTGTACCACCTAGTCACCCGCCTCCTTGACTCCCTTCGCACTGTCAGGGACCACTTTCTCGCCCTCTCCCCCACCGACCTCACTGGCGACCTGCTCGAGAAGGAACTCCTAGCAGCTGAGAAGAGCATTGTAGCTGTAGGTGCCTCTCGCAGGGACCCTCGCTCTCCCTTCTTTGAGGGGTGCTCCCCCTCCCCCCTCCTCCCCTCCATTGCATCTGCTGCTACTGTCGACTACCTCGGTGCTGAGGGGGTCGGGGCTGCGTCTGCTCCTAATGGGAGGCGTAAGGGCGGCACGGGCAAGGGGGGCAGGAGGGGCGGAGGTGGCGGAGGGGGCGGCAGCGGAGGTGGACGGGGTGGAGGGGGCGGGGGTGGTAGCGGTGGTGGGAGTGGTGCTGGTGGGGGGGGGGGGGTCAGTGGCGGAGCAGGGGGTGGTGGCGGCGGCGGTGGTGGGGGTGGGGGTGGGGGTGGTGGTGGCAGTGGTGGCGGTAGTGGAGCTGGTGGCGGGCGTGGTGGAGCGGTGCAGCGTGGGGGGTTCGGCGGTGGCAGGAGGCAGCAGCAGCAGCGTCCTGGCGAGGCTCCCTTGCCCCAGCAGCTTCGTGAGTGGTACTCTCAGCGCGGGGGATCTGGGGGTGGAGGTACCTCCATGTACGTCATCCGCACATGTGATCGCACTGGCCAGACCTGCACACGGCGCAGCGCTGCTTCTTTCGTCTCAACGACGCCTGGCGCGAGCAGTTTCCTGACGCCGCTGAGCTGCCCTGTTGGGCTGATCTGCTTAGGGAGAACATTGATATCTTTGCTCTTGATTTTGATGCTATTCTTGGTGCCATGTATGCATCGACTATTAGTGTTGAAGGTGACTGTTACCCGAGTGTACCGCCCCCGGGCATTGGGACCACTGAGACAGCTGCTCTAGGTGATAGTGCATCTACTGCCCTAGGTCCCGGTGAGGCTGCTGCCCTTGGTGCTAGTGAGTCTGCTCCCCCAGGTGCTAGTGCGTCTGCGCTTGCTGGTCCTGTGTCTACTAAGGCACTGCACACTTTCACACTGGACTCGGGTGCTTCCCGTTGTTTCTTCCGTGACCGCACTGCCCTTGAGCAGCTAGCTCGGCCAGTTGCTGTCTCCCTCGCTGACCCCTCTGGGGGCCCGGTCCTTGCGACCTCCTCCACTGTCCTCCCTTGTCCTGCGGTCTTGTCCGGCACCCTGTCGGGTCCTTGCCTCCCCTCGTTCTCTACGAACTTGGTGGCAGGCTCTTCTCTTCAGGACGGGGGTGTTCACCAGTTCACTCCTGCCTATGAGCGTGTGACCCACTGTACGTGTGCTCGAACGGGTCGTTACCTAGCTACCTTCACTCGGCAGCCGGGGTCGGACCTGTACACACTGACCACTGAGTCACGTCAGGTAGCTGCATCTGCGTCTGCATCTGCGTCAGGTCAGCTGTCAGCCCCCTGCTCGTGTCGCTCCCTGTCGCACCAGACAGTTCTCTGGCACCACCGTCTTGGTCACCCGTCAGTGCAGCGCCTTCGTGGCATGCACTCCCGATACCTTGTCTCTGGTCTTCCCAGGGTTCTCCCTCCCCTCCCGCCCTCGCCTGCTCCTCCCTGTCTTCCCTGCGTCGAGGGGCGGCAGCGCGCCGCTCCTCACTCCTCCTCGTTCCCTCCCACAGAGGCTCCCCTGTACACGCTCCACCTGGACGTGTGGGGCCCAGCCCGCGTCCGTGGACAAGGCCACGAGCGGTACTTCCTACTGGCTGTCGACGACTATACGCGCTACACCACGGTCTTCCCCTTGCGCACCAAGGGTGAGGTCCCTGATGTTTTGATCCCTTGGATCCACGCTGCTTGTCTCTAGCTCCGTGAGCGGTTCCAGTCGGACATTCCCCTCTTGCGTCTGCACTCTGACAGAGGTGGTGAGTTTTCCTCTGACCTCTTGGTAGCCTACTGTGCGGAGCACAGCATCCGCCAGACGTTCACGCTTTCGGCCTCTCCACAGAAGAATGGGGTTGCTGAGCGCCCCATTGGATTAGTCATGGAGATCGCTCGTACCTCTTTGATCCATGCGGCTGCCCCCCATTTCCTGTGGTCGTTTGCAGTCCGGTACGCTGCGCATCAGCTCAACTTCTGGCCCCGTGCCTCTGCTCCAGAGACCTCGCCCACACTGATGTGGACGGGGCAGGTTGGCGACGCGTCGCGTTTCCGGGTCTGGGGTGCTCGTGCCTTTGTCCGCGATACCACTGCGGACAAGCTCTCCACCCGTGCTGTGCCCTGTGTCTTTCTTGGCTTTGTCCCGATGCGCCTGGCTGGCAGTTTTACCACCCCACCTCGCGCCGTGTCTTCCCCTCTCAGGACGTCACTTTTGACGAGTCGGTACCCTTTTAACGTCTGTTCCCCTACCGCACTGCTCTGCTCCCTCCCCCGCCCCTCTTCCGCACCCCAGGTGCCCCTTCGGTAGACCCCCTTCCTCCCCAGGGTCGTGCTCTCTCAGGTGTTTCCCAGGTAGACGCAGTCAAGCCTGTCGAGGTAGCTGTCGACTCTGGTCCTGCGAGGGGTATAGAGCCTGGGAGTGCTGAGCCTGAGGGTGCTGAGACTGGGGTGGCTAAGCCTGGGGGTGCTGAGACTAGGGGTACTGAGCTTGGGGGTGCTGAGACTAGGGGTGCTGAGCCTGGGGATGCTGAGTCTGGGGGTGCTGAGCCTGGGGGTGCTGAGCCTGAGGGTCCTGAGCCTGCTGGTGCTGAGTCTGGGGGTGCTGAGCCTGTGGGAGCTGAGACTGACCGTGTAGTGCCTGGTGGCGCTCCCTCTTCATAGCAGCTGCGTGAGTCGTACTCTCAGCGTTGCAGCCTCCGGCGTGGGGCTACTGGAGCTGGTGGTGCTGCGGGTACTGTGTCCCTGCTGGAGCCTCCCTCCCCACAGCGGCTGCGTGAGGGGTACGCTTGGCGCTGCGGTCTCCGGAGCGGCGCTCCTAGCGTTGGTGTGCCGCCAACTGCTGGTGCTGGAGCTGCTGGAGGTGCTGCTGTTCCTGGAGTTGGAGCAACAGGTGCGGAAGCTGCTGGACCTACCGGTGGAGCTGAGACTGCTGGGCCTGCTGGGGCTGGTGTAGCTGATGACCCTGGGGTTGGTGCTGCAAGGGGTGGAGCTGGGAGTGCTGCCGCTCATCCTCCTGCAGGTACCGGAGCCGACGGTGCAGCTGGAGCTGGTGCTGCTGGAGGTACTAGAGTTGACACTACTGGAGCTGGTGGTGGTGCTGCGGGAGTTGGAGCTGCTGCTGGGGGTTCTGGTGCTGTCTCTGCAGGTTCTGGGGGCACGCCACGGCCGCGGCCGTACTTCGTTCCGCTCCTTCAGCAGGTTCTTGGTCAGCCGCCTCCTCCCGCTCCTGCTCCCTCCGTAGAGTGTCCTCCGCCTGTCCACTCACAGTCACAATTACAGCCTACCTCGCCTCTTCCTGGTCCTTCTCCCTACACTGGTCTGACGGGAGGTCTTACGGAGCGTCGAGAGCCTGAGTCTCGTCCTGTGTCGCCTGAGTCTCGTCGAGCGTCGCCTGTTCGTGTTGCTCGCACTGGTCATCGTGCTACGCGTGAGCATCCTCCGCGTGTCCCTGGCACACACTATATGACTCTGCGTCCTTCCACTGCTCCACAGCGTGTCCCTTTGCCGTCTCCTCCTGCATCCTCTCTTCCTACTCTTGCTAACCTGGAGTCTGACTCCCTTCGTGCTGCTAGTCCTACTGTCACGCGTCTCCTGGCCACTGTTGTCACTGACCCTTCCTTTGAGTCCACTGCTGCGTCTGCCTTAGTTGCTGAGCTTGTCGACTTTGCTGCTCACTGTCGTCTAGACTACGCTGCGAGTCTTGTTGCTGAGTCTGAGTCTATCTGTCCTCCGTCCATCGGGGGTGAGTGTGCTCTTGGCACTGACATCCTTGAGTACAGGCAGGAAGAGTTTGAGTGCTTTGCCACTGCTGTACCTCATCTGGTGGCCATGCTGCTTGCACCTGAGGGAGACCCGGATGCTCCAGACATCCCGACCCCGCGCTCTTATGCTGAGGCAATCGCGGGTGAGTACTCCTCTTACTGGCAGACAGCCATGGACGCAGAGATAGCATCCTAGAAGTCCACTGGCACTTACGTCGACGACGTTCCCCCTTCTGGGGCGAACATCGTCAGTGGCATGTGGATTTTCAGGGTGAAGCGGCCGCCAGGTTCTGCGCCTGTCTTCAAGGCTCGTTACGTTGCTCGAGGCTTCAGTCCGCGAGAGGGAGTAGACTTCTTCCATACCTTCTCCCCTACCCTAAAGATGACCACTCTTCGGATGCTGCTGCACGTTGCCGCTCAGCGTGACTACAAGCTCCACTCTCTTGTCTTCAGCACAGCTTTCTGGCAGGGCAGCCTGCACGAGAAGATCTGGCTACGCCGCCCTTATGGCTTCACTAGGTCGTTTCCTCCTGGTACCCAGTGGAGCCTCTGGCTGCCGGTCTACGGTCTCCGCCACGCGCAACGTGAGTGGCACGACACACTGAGGACTACACTTGCGGCTCTTGGGTTCGCGCCTTCTACTGCTGACCCGTCGCTGTTTCTGCGCACCGACACTTCACTACCGCCGTTCTACATCCTCGTGTACGTTGAAGACTTGGTCTTTGCCACTGCTCACACTGAGGCTCTCGCCCACGTGAAGTCGGAGCTGTAGAAGAGACACACGTGTACAGACATGGGTGAGCTGACAAGCTATCTTGGCTTGCGGATCACGCAGGACAAAGCACGCCGCACCATCACCCTGACTCAGTCACACATGGTGCAGCAGGTCCTTCAGCGCTTCGGCTTCACCTTGTCCTTGGAACAGGCCACTCCTCTGGCTACAGGTCACTCGCTCTCAGCTCCACCTTCAGACGAGTCCGTAGAGCCGAGTGGTCCTTACCCAGAGCTAGTTGGCTGCCTCATGTACCGGATAACTTGCACTCGTCCTGACCTCACGTACCCTCTTAGCCTTCTGGCTCGCTACGTGGCTCCTGGTTGGCACCGAAAGGTGCACATGGATGCTGCTAAGAGGGTACTGCACTACTTGTGCAGTACATCAGGCATGGGGCTCGTGCTTGGAGGGAGGAGCTCAGTTGAGTTCCCTGGGCACTCAGACGCTTCTCGGGTTGACGTATAGGCTACTCAGCGGTCGTCTCAGGGTTACAACTTCGGCCTTGGCTCTGGTTCAGTTTCTTGGCGTTCTACACGCTCGTTCAGTTCTCAGCTCCAGTTGTGAGGCTGAGATCTACGCCACAGCCATGGCTGCTCAGGAGTTACGCTGGCTCACCTACCTGCTGACCGACTTGGGAGAGCCGCCTCGTTCTCCTCCAGTGCTGTACGTCGACAACAAGGCTGCCATTGCCTTATTTGAGGAGCACAGACTGGAGCATAGAACAAAGCACATCGCTCTGCGTTACTTCCTGGCTCGAGATTTGCAGCAGCGTGGCCAGCTTTGTCTGCGTTACGTGGCCACTCGGGCCAACACTGCTGATATATTCACCAAGGCACTTCAGTCTGGTGATCATCAACGTTTCTCCACTATACTAGGGCTTGTGCCCACTTTTCCTCACTTGCTATAGGCTTTGCCTGTACTGTGATCTCTATATATAGATACTTGCTTGTTTGCTTTGCTAGGTCGAGATCACTGTGTTGTTTGTGTTGCATATATGCCTCTCTATGTGAACTGGCCTTGTGGCCCTTTGCTTGTGCTCAGAGTGTGTGGTGACGTTGTGATCCACCCTCAGCTTGCTTTGCCTCTCTTGACTGGTCCTGTGACCCCTTGCTTGTCAGAAGAATGGTCAGGAATGAATTAAGTATGAAAGAGTTGGGTACAAATAAGAAACCCTAGAAGGGGCTGTACCCCATATTGGCTACCCCACTACAGCCTAAACATATATGGCATATATACAATTTGACACACCCCCATAGGCAAAGTGGAGGAGAACAAGGGGTCACAAGACCAGTCAAGAGAAGCAAAGCAAGCTCAGGGTGGATCACAACGTCACCACACAATCAGAGCACAAGCAAAGGGCCATGAGACCAGTCCACATGCAGAGGTATATGAATGCAAAGGCAACAGCACAGTGATCACTACCTAACAAGTGCAGGTATACAATATAGATCACAGTACAGGCAAGGTAAAGAAGTAAGTGAGAAGACATAGGAACAAGGCCAAGTGCAGTACAAAAGCGCTGATGGTTACGAGGCGGAAGTGCCTTGGTGAACACATCAGCAGTGTTGGCCTGAGAGGCCACGTAGGCAAGACGAAGCCGACCACGCTGCTGCAGCTCCCTAGCAAGGAAGTAGCGAAGGGCGATGTGCTTCGTTCTGTGCTCCAAAGGTCTGTTCGCGACACAAGGCAAGCATTGCCTTGTTATCGACGTACAGAACTGGAGGAGAACGAGGCGCCTCGCCCAGGTCGGTCAGCAGGTAGGTGAGCCAACGCAGCTCCTGTGCAGCCATGGCCCCTGCGTAGATCTCAGCCTCACAACTGGAGCTGAGAACAGAAGAAGAGCGGGTAGACCGCCAAGAGACAGAACCGGAGCCAAGGCTGAAGGTGTAACCCTGTGACGACCGCTGCGTAGACAAGTCGTCAACCCAAGAAGCGTCTGCATGACCAGTGAGGACAACTGGACCCCGTCGTCCAAGCACAAGCCCCATGCCTGACGTACTGCACAAGTAACGCATCACCCTCTTAGCTGCCATCCAGTGCTCTGGAAGGTGTCTCCTGGGCGCAACGTAGCGTGCAAGGATGCTAAGATGGTAAGCGAGGTCAGGGCGAGTGCAGGTCATCAGGTACATGAGGCAGCCCACAAGCTCTGGATACGGGCCACTCGGCTCTACAGACTCATCCGAAGGCAGAGCTGAGAGCGAGTGACCAGTAGGTAGAGGAGTGGACTGTTGCGAGGAGAACTGGAAGTCGAAGCGCTGAAGGACCTGCTGCACCATGTGTGACTGGGTCAGAGTGACGGTGTGCCATGCTGTGTCCCCAGTGATCTGCAAGCCAAGATAGCTGCGCAGCTCACCCGGGTCTGTGCACGTGTGTCTCTTCTGCAGCTCCGACTTCACTAGAGTCAGTGCCTCAGTCTCAGCAGTAGCAAAGATCAAGTCGTCAACGTACACAAGGATGTAGAACGGCGACATCGAAGTGTCGGTGCGTAGAAACAGCGACGGCTCTGCAGTGGAAGGAGCAAACCCAAGAGCCGCAACTGTAGTCCTCAGTGTGTCGTGCCACTCACGAGGTGCCTGGCGGAGACTGTAGACTGGCCGCCGGAGGCTCCACTGGGTACCAAGGGGAAACGACCCAGTGAAGCCAGGTGGGCGGCGCAGCCAGATCTCCTCGTGCAGGCTGCCCTGCAAGAAAGCTGTGCTGAAGTCAAGGGAGTGAAGCTCATAGTCACGCTGAGCAACGACGTGTAGTAGTACCCGAAGAGTGGTCATCTTCGGGGTGGGAGAGGAGGTCTGAAAGTAGTCAACTCCCTGTCGCTGACTGAAACCACGAGCCACGTAACGCGCATTGAAGACAGGCTGAGAGCCCGGCGGCCGCTTCACCCTGAAGATCCACATGCCACTGACGATGTTCGCCCCAGAAGGGGGAACCTCGTCGACGTAGGTGCCTGTGCATTTCCAGGAAGCCATCTCTGCATCCATGGCTGCCTGTTACTGAGAGGAGTAGGGACCCTCAACCGCCTCTGCCTAAGAGTGCGGAGTCGAGATGTCAAGTGCATCTGGGTCTCCCTCAGGGGCAAGCAGCATGGACACGAGATGAGGTGAAGCAGCAGCAAAACACTGGAACTCCTCCTGCCTGTCCTCAGGGACGTCCGTGCCAAGGGCACACTCACCCCTGATGGACGGAGGATAGACAGACTCAGACTCAGCAACAAGCCTAGCAGCGTAGTCTAGACGACAACGAGCAGCAAAGTCTACAAGCTCGGCAACTAGCGCAGACGCAGCAGCAGACTCAAAGGAAGGGTCACTGACAACAGTAGCCAGGAGACGCGTGACAGTGGGACTAGCAGCACGAAGGGAGTCAGACTCTGGGTCAGCAAGGGTAGGAAGAGAGTACTCAGGTGGAGACGGCAGAGGGACATGCCGCGGAGCAACAGAAGGACGCAGAGACATCCGGTGCGTAGAGGGGACAGAAGGAGAACGCTGACGCGAACCACGAGCACCAGAGCGAGCAACACGAACAGGCGACGCAGGATGAGACGCAGGCTCACGACGCTTAGTAAGATCTCTAGTTGGACTAGCGTAAGGAGACGGAGCAGGCAGTGGGGAGGTGGGCTGGAGCTGTGACGGGGAGAGGACAGGCGGTGGACACTCTAAGGAAGGGGGAGGAGTAGGAGAAGGCGGGAGGCCAAGAACCTGCTCAAGGAGCAGAACGAAGTACGGTCGTGGCCGCTCAGCACCCCGAGAGCCAACAGCAGCACCACCAGCAGCTCCAGCAGCTCGAGCACCCCCAGAGCCAGCAGTACCACCACCAGCAGCTCCAGCAGCTCCACCAGCTCTTGCAGCACCAACAGTAGCACCACCAGCTCCACCGGCAGCTCCAGCAGCACCTCCAGCAGCTCTAGCACCCCCAGAGCCAGCAGCACCACCACCAGTAGCTCTAGTAGCACCACCAGCTCCAGTAGCACCCCCAGAAGCACCAACAGTAGCACTAGTGTCTCCAGCACCAACTGCAGTACCGCCAACTCTAGGACGCCTCCGCAGTCGTTGACGAACCGCAAACCACTCTCGCAGCTCCGCTGGTGTAAGGGGCCGGCGAGTAACTGGTCCATCACCTTCAGGCTTAGCGCGCCCAGACTCTGCACCCTCTAGGACCTCTCGCACCGGCACAGCACCCTCAGGCTCCGCGCTCTCTAGCACCTCACGCACCGGCTCAGCACCTCCAGGCCGCACCCTCCAGCTCCTCACGCACCGGCTCAGCACCCCCAGGCTCTGCACCCTCCAGCACCTCACGCACCGGCTCAGCACCCTCAGGCACCTCACCCTCCAGCACCTCACAACGTGGCTCAGCACCTCCAGACGCAGCACCTCGAGCAGTACCACCCCCAGCAGCACCTAAGATGCTACTGACCTCGACAGGCTCAGCTAAGAGGGGCGGGTCTACCTGAGACACACCTGAAGGAGCAGGACCCTAGGGGGGAAGGGGGTCTACTGGTGGGGGACCTGGAGCAAGGAAGAGAGGCGGGGGAGGGAGAGAAGCACTGCGGTAAGGAAAGAGGCGGTAGAACGGGACTGACTCGTCAAAAGTGACGTCCTGAGAAGACAGGACAGTGCGCGAGGCGGGGTGGTAAAACTGCCAGCCAGGCGCGTCAGTCGGAAAGCCGAGGAAGACACAGGGAAGGGTGCGGGAGGAGAGCTTGTCCGCGGACGTATCGCGAACAAGAGCACGGGCACCCCAGACTCGGAACACCGACGCATCTCCAACCTCCCCCGTCCACCGCAGTGTGGGCGAAGTCTTCGGAACGGAGACACGGGGCCAGAGGTTGAGCTGCTGTGCGGCGTACCTGACCGCAAACGGCCACAGAAAATGGGGAGCCGCCGCATGGATCAAGGAGGTACGAGCGATCTCCATGACCAGGCCAATGCGGCGCTCAGCAACCCCATTTTGCTGCGGTGAGCCCAGAAGCATGTAAAATTGGGTGATGCCCTCCTCTTGACAGAAGCCGCGCAAGAGGTCGGAGGCAAATTCTCCGCCCCTGTCAGAGTGCAGACGCAGAACAGGGAGGTCGGTCTGAAACCTTCTGCGCAGCTGAAGACGAACTGCTCGGATCCAAGGGATCAGGACAGCAAGGACCTCACCCTTGGTGCGCAAGGGGAAGACTGTGGTGTAGCGCGAGTAGTCATCA
Source organism: Closterium sp. NIES-65 (assembly GCA_948144175.1). Lineage (NCBI taxonomy): Eukaryota > Viridiplantae > Streptophyta > Zygnematophyceae > Desmidiales > Closteriaceae > Closterium > Closterium sp. NIES-65. Next base: position 1,656,638 of record CANXME010002420.1, read on the forward strand.
ACGACCAGCAGGAAGTACCGCTCTCCACCCCGTCCGCTGACACGGGCGAGGCCCCACACGTCCATGTGGAGAGTTTGCAGCAGAGCCTCTGTCGGAGGAAACGAGGAGAAGTGAGGAGCGGCGCGCTGCCGCCCCTCGACGCAAGGAAGGCAGGCAGGGGCAAGCGAAGCAGGGAGGAGAGGAAAGGTCCGGGGAAGACCAGACACAAGGATGCAACGGTGCATGTCGCGAAGACGGGGCAGGGAGGGGTGGCCCAGACGGTGGTGCCAGAGAACGGTCTGGTGTGACAGGGAGCGACACAAGCAAGGGGAGTCTAGCTGACCTGACGCGGACACGTGACCGACAACAGCGACCTGGGGAGACACAGTGGTCAGTGTGTAAAGGCTCGACCCTGGCACACGCGTGAACGTGGCCAGGTGTCGCCCGGTCCTGGAGCACGTACAGATCGCCACACGCCGTCCTCCAGGGGTGAAGGTATCAACCCAGTGGTCCTGAAGGACAGTGTTGCTCACCAAGTTCGTAGAGAACGAGGGGAGGTGGAGACCTGACAGCGATCCAGACGTGTCACAGGATCGAATTCTCAATCGAAACTTGTCACTAAAACTGAATACAAGGCCTATTTATACTCGGAAAGTACAAGGATAAACGAGATAAAACGAACCTTCGGGAACACACCCTTCCCGATACTACAATCACAAGTGCGCATAAGCACGCAAGTCTATTGGCACTTGGGATTACGCCCAGATTACACCGTATACACCACTTTCGGCGCTGTCGGTGCCGTATAATAGGTATGTCGGTGGGAAAAGTAGGAAATAAGAGAAATAAATAGAAGGCTCTAGAAAATAGAATAGTAGGCCGATTGAGATGAGATAAAGACCAAAATAAAGAGGAGAAAAGGGAGAATAGGATAACGGAAAAATATAATAGTGAGATAATATTATAACGGGGACGTCCTCTCACACTTCCCCCCCTCAAAGCTGGGTGGTAGAAGTAACACCCTGCTTGACAAGGTAGTCCGGTAGAGGACGGCGGGCGTTATCCATGTCGTGTTCAGGTACCCAGGTATCCTCGGAAGGATCATAGCCTTTCCAACGAATCAAGAGCTCCAAGGTGCCGCTACGTCGTCGTCGGTGCGCCAGAACGGCTTCGACTTCGTACTCGGGTTCCCCATTAACGATCACTGGCAGTGGCGGCGGCGGCTGGCGACCTTTGAAGACCGTGTTTGGGTCCCGATAGGGCTTGAGAAGTTGAACATGGAAGGCATTGTGAATCCTCCAGGTAGCTGGTAAACGCAAGCGGAAGGTTACTGGAGTGACCTGCGCCTCGACGAGAAAACGTCCGCAGAAGCGAGGTCGGAGCTTAGACGGAAGATGGCTAATGTCGAGATTGCGTGTATCCAGAAGCACCTGATCGCCAATCTGGATGGAATGATCGTTGCGACTCCGATCAGCGAGCTTCTTTTGTTGCTGCTGGATAGTCAGAAGACGTTTATGCGTGCGCTCCCACAATTGGTGCATAGTGGAAATGAAGTCATGTGCGGGTTGCACCGTGGCGGGTACTGTTGGTTTCTGAGGCGTGAGTGGGTTGCGACCGTAACAGAGGAAAAAAGGAGTTTGCCCTGTTGCGGCGTGCGTGGCGTTGTTATCCGCAAACTCGAGAATCGGCAGATGTGCATCCCATTTAGAGATATCGTCCTTACACGCTGCTCGCAGAAGCTGTTCGACAATCTGGTTGAGGCGCTCTGTCTGACCATCCGTTTGGGGATGATAGGCTGATGACATGGCGAGTTTGGTCCCCATGAGCGACATGAGCTCCTTCCAGAATTTACTCGTGAATTTCGGGTCTCTGTCGGAGATCAGCGTGGTTGGAATGCCATGTTGCGAGATGACGTAGCGGAAGAATATTTGCGCTGTCTCCTCGACGCGAGCCGTTGTGTGTGTCGGAATGAAGTGTCCCATTTTGGAGAATTTGTCGATGACGACTAGAATGGCGTCGTAACCAGCTTTGGTAGGTGGTAACCCGGTGATGAAGTCGAGGCTAACCACTTGCCAAGGCTGTTCAGGGACTGGAAGAGGCTGTAGTAATCCTGCTTTCTTCTGTTTGCTACTCTTCATCCGTTGGCATGTGTCGCACGAGGTGACGAATTTTTGTACGTCATCCGCCATGTGGGGCCAATAATAATGCTTCGCAATACCGGCAAGCGTCTTGTTACTACCGAAGTGGCCCGCGTAGAGAACATCATGATATTCTTCGAGCAGTAACTGGCGTAAGAGAGGGTAATTAGGTACCCATATTTTTGTGGAGCCCTTGCGGTATGCGATGTCTTGATCCCAATGTAGAAGATGGCGCTTTTCTGCTACAGAGACTTCGGGGTCGATGGTGTATCCATGCGTGAAGAGTCCCTTCAGAAGTGGGTTCATGCCATCGATTTGTAAGGCGGCAACGTGTGCAGGGCGACTCAGTGCGTCTGCCTTGTTCTTGTGCCCCGGCTTATACACGATGTCGTAATGGAAGTGGGTTTCGAGAAATTCAATCCACCGGACCAGCCGCCTGGAGAGTGTTGGTTGGGTCTTCAGGTACTTGAGGCTGCAGTGGTCGGTGTAGACAGTCGTTTTTCTTCCTTCGAGATAACACCTCCATGCCTTAAATGTGTTGACGATGGCGAGGGCCTCTTTGTCATGGATGGGGTAATTGAGTTCTGCCCCGTGAAGTTTTTTACTGAGGTATGCAATGGGTTGTAGTCCCTTCCCTTGATCCTGCATGAGTACTGCGCCCACTGCTTGATCGCTAGCATCGGCCTCGATGACATAGTCAAGTTCAGTGTCTGGCAGGATAAGAACAGGTGCGGACGTGAGTGCAGTTTTAAGTTGTTCCACGGCTTCCTGGTGCTTCGCCTCCCATTGATATGGTGTATTCTTCTTCAACAGGTTCGTTAATGGTGCGGCAATCTTGGCGTAGTTCGGTACGAACCGGTTGTAGTAGTTGGCGAATCCAAGGAACTGTTGTAACTCCTTCACGTTCTCAGGGGTCTTCCACGTTCGCACTGCTTCGATCTTCTTAGGATCCACGTGAACTCCTTGAGCGCTCACCATATGTCCAAGGAACTGGACTTTTTTCAACGCAAACTCGCTCTTGGATAGTTTCACGTAGAAGCGTTCTCGTCGAAGAATTTCAAACACCCGTCGTAGATGCTCAACGTGCTGCTTCATATCTTTCGAGTAGATCAGGATATCGTCCAAATATACCACCACGCACTCGTCCAGAAGGGGCCGAAGGATGTGGTTCATTTCCGCCTGAAATGTGGCTGGTGCGTTAGTGAGTCCGAATGGCATCACGAGATACTCGTATGACCCGTACCGAGTTCGAAAAGCGGTTTTGTGGATAGAGTTGTCCGCCATACGAATTTGCCAGTATCCCGATCTGAGGTCGAGCTTGGAGAATACCGTAGCACCGCGAAGTTGATCGAGTAAGTCGTCGATCCGTGGTATCGGGTATTTATTTTTTACAGTCTGCTTGTTCAAGGCTCGGTAGTCGATGCACATTCGCAGACTTCCGTCTGGCTTCGGAGCGAAGAGAACTGGAGCTCCGTACGGCGAAGTCAAAGGTCGAATCAGCCCTTTCTCCAGGAGATACTCTATTTGTTTTTTCATATCGGCAAGCTCTGTCGGGCTCAGCCGGTATGGTGCTCGAAATGTTGGCTTGGACCCCGGCTCTTCTACGATCTCGTGTTGATGTGTCCGGTATGGCGGTAGTTGATCAGGTAAATCGTCGGGGAGAACGTCCTGGAACTCTTCAAGAATTTTCTTGACTGCTGGAGGAAGTTCCTGGGTCTGCTTCTCTCCGTTGTCTGCCTCGTTGACTATCGCCATGAATCCCGCCGTGGTCCGTTTGACGTTCTTTTCAAAGCGTGCAAGTGTCTCGACTGGAATATTTCCCGTGTCGTCCCATTTGGGAAGGCTGATTTTCCTCCCGTTGTTGTTGATGTTGGCCGTCTGGTTAACCCGGTTGATCTCGGGGTTGAACTTTTTAAGAAAGTCTCTCCCGAAGATTACGTCGAGTCCTTTGATATTTGTGACGGGGAGAGCAGGCTTCCATCGAAGGGGTCCAATCTGGAGTAGCAACCGTGTTTCCCCGTAGATAGGTAGCTTACTGCCATCCACCATCGTTGCAGAGAAGCTTGAGGACTTGATGTCACTTCCGAGTCGATCGATTGCCATTTTGTCATAGACGCTGTGCGACGCCCCGCTGTCCACGAGTGCTTGGAGGCGCTGTCCGTTGCAGATCACCTTGAGCAGGAGTGGTGAGCTTTGCTCGGAGTACCCAAAAATAGTCTCATTAATAGGATCATAGGGTACATCCCAATATTCAGTACACACCGTGGTTCCACTGCTTTCTTCTGGACAACTAGCTGGCCTGGGCTGCGTGGAGAAAGGCTCTTCTCCAACGCCAGGAGTAGAGGTAGTAACCGTACAAGTTGACCCTGAGGGGGTGGATCCGGTCGATGCCTGCGATCCACTGGATGCATCCTGGAGGGGTTTTCGGAGTTTCTGCAGCTTCTTTTGAACTCCCAGCTGCCTCTTCAGCTGCTTCAGCTCCGTAGACTTCTTCCCTGGGGAGTGGAGAGTCGTCTTGGGCTGGTTCCGGGAGAGGACGTTGACGCCGTGAAAAGGTCTACTCCTTTCCACACTCCTTAATTTTTTCCCCAGCTCCGTAGGCACCGGTACCACTTCTTTAATTGTTTGCTTCCTCTGGAGTTCTTCCCGGAATTTGTTTATGGCTCCGGACCCGCGAAAATCGCCAGTCTTCATTAAAGCATCTTTGAAAGATAACTTTAACGAATTCTGTTTTTTTCCGGGGTCGAATTGGAGAGTTCCCGTCTTGGTCGAGTCTGTTTTCGCGGAGGTTTTCTTTTCCTCGGCGAATTCCTCTGACAAATTTCGGTCAAGGGGCTTGGGATTTCGCCCTTGATTCTCCAAATCTCGCGCCCAATGCTGTCCTTCAATTTCGATTCGGTCCAGATTGCGCTGACGCTTTCGGATCTGTTTTTTCTCGCCAGCACGATCCGCAATCACTGGCGAGATCCGTTTTTTGACTTTTTGTCTTTAGTTTCGCCACTCCCACGAGCTCGGAATGCCGCACGTGCTGATTTCATGTGAATACAGTCGACAATGCGATGTCCGTTTCCGCCGCAAAATTCGCAAAGTGTTTTGTTTTGCAGGACGTGAACTCGCGTCGAATTTGTCGACTTCCATGGGGTCGGCGAACGTGGTTGAAGCCGAGCGATCCCCTTGTCGTGATCCGACGACGTGGGGTCGTCGTGTCCCGGAGTTGACCAAGTCAAAACGCTCCGCGGCCGATACGATTTCGCTGTAGCTGCTGCAATTCGCTGCTGCAACCTGGCCCCGAATGTCGGTTTTTAGCCCCGCGATGTAGGACTGAATTTTTTCGCCCTCGGTAATGTCGGGAATGCGATTATAAAATTCCTCCATCTGCTGCGTGTATTGCGCGACACTCCCGTATTGCCTATGGTGATGTAATTTTTCGCGTGCAATATACGTGGAATTAATCGGCTCAAAACGTTTGAGAAGGTCTGCCCGGAACTGCTGCCACGTGGCTTCGCCCTGGAAAATGCTACTGTTGCTTCCGAGCCACTCGAGAGCTGGACCGCGCATCAACGTTGTCGCGAGACGAATTTTCTCGCCGTCGTACTCCGTCGTCGTCCATCCGATCGCCGCGAAATAAATTTCCATCGTCGCGAGCCACCGCATGACGTCGGATTTTCGATCGCTAGGGTCGAACGATTCCGGCGAGCGAAGTTTCGGAACCTCGAACTGACGCTGCGACTGCTGCGAAGTCGTCGAAGCAGGAATGTTCATGGTCGAGAGGAGCCGCGTAACGCGCTGCAGTTCGTTTCGCATCTGCTCGTTCTCCAATCGCGACCGTTCAGTCGTCGCTCGCATCTCCGCTTCCATCTTGGCGATTTGCGCGAAGAGCTGCTGCGTAACGTCGTTGGTCGCCGGCGAACCCATCCTGTTCAAAAACCACGCGAGGGGGTTAATTCGAAAAGCGCGGAACTGGTACTTACCAGAAATCGGCGTCGAATTGGTCGCCCCCGGCGGTTTTTCGAGGCGATTTTTTCCGCGACCGCTGCTTAGCCGAGAGTTGTCGAGTGAGAACGGCTCTGATTACCAAGTGTCACAGGATCGAATTCTCAATCGAAACTTGTCACTAAAACTGAATACAAGGCCTATTTATACTCGGAAAGTACAAGGATAAACGAGATAAAACGAACCTTCGGGAACACACCCTTCCCGATACTACAATCACAAGTGCGCATAAGCACGCAAGTCTATTGGCACTTGGGATTACGCCAAGATTACACCGTATACACCACTGTCGGCGCTGTCGGTGCCGTATAATAGGTATGTCGGTGGGAAAAGTAGGAAATAAGAGAAATAAATAGAAGGCTCTAGAAAATAGAATAGTAGGCCGATTGAGATGAGATAAAGACCAAAATAAAGAGGAGAAAAGGGAGAATAGGATAACGGAAAAATATAATAGTGAGAAAATATTATAACGGGGACGTCCTCTCACAAGACGGGACCGACGGGCAAGGAAGCACAGTGGTAGACTGTGCAAGAACTGGACCCCCCAAGGGGCCATCCAGGGAGACTGCAACAGGTGCAGGGAGTGGTGTGAGGGTTGTGCTGTCACGGAAGAAACACCTAGAAGCACCTGAGTCAAGAGTGAAGGTGTGCAAGGCAGTAGGAGGCGCGGTACCTGACACCGCAGACTCACCCGCACCTAAGGCAGCAGACGTGGTACCTGAAAGCGCAGACTCGCAAGCACCAAGAGCTGCTGGCTCTATACCTGGATCAGGCGGCAGACACAGGTAGCAGTCACCCTCAGCACTAACAGACAATGCATACATGGCAGCAAGAATAGCATCATAGTCAAGAGCAAAGATGTCTACACCCTTCTTAAGCAGATCAAACCAGCGAGGGGTCTCAACCTCTGCACCCATCTCCTCACGCCAGGCATCGTCAAGGCGGGAGAAGCAACGCTGCTGGGGGTGGGGCTTGCCGCATGTCTGACCAGCACGCTCACCGGTGCAAATGACATACGGACAGCGAGTACCCCTTGACGTACCCCTCTGAGCCAACCACTCACGAAGCTGCTGAGGTGTAAGGGACCGCTGCTGCTGCTGTCGCAGACCAGTGCCTCCACCACGACCGCCACCACCTCCATTGCCTCCACCACTGCCACTACTGCCACCACCGCCACTCCCACCGCCGCCGCCACCACCACCACCTCCACCACCGCTGCTGCCACTCCCACCAGTACTCCCGGCGCCACCGCCTCCACTCCCACCGCCACCCCCACCTCCTCCACCTCCTCCTCCGCTGCCACCTCCACCACCGCCCTTGCCCCCCTTGCCCTTGCCGGTGCGGCGCCGCCCGGTAGAAGTAGAGGCAGCACCAACCGAGTCGGCTCCAAGGAAGTCTACAGCGGCAGCAGTGGCGTAGGACGGGGCAAGAGGGGAAGAAGCGCACCCCTCAAAGATGGGGGTGCGAGGAGCGCCACGAGCAGCAGCCACGCTCACAATGCTACTCTCAACGGCTAAGAGGTGCTCCTCTAGGAGGTCTATGGTGCGGTCAGAGGGACAGCGCGCTAGGAAGTGGTCCCTGACTGAGCGAAGGGTGTCAGGGAGGCGGGTCACTATAAAGTGGAGCGTCCAGTACATCGGAGGGGGGTGCTGAGCAACAAACTCCTTGCGGAGTGTGGCACGGACACGAGCGTCACTAGAGCGAAGGTGGGTGATGAGGTCAGCTACAGTGGCAAAGCTCGACAGGTCGGGGAACAGGTACGGCTGTCACAATAGTAGCTGGAACAAAGGAGCCATAGCTAGGGTTTACCTAGCTAGGCAAGAGAGAATTGGGCAAAAGAGAGGAAGGAGGTTCACTAGAAAGCAGCAGGATACATACAAGAAACCCTAAAGGGGTTGTGCTCGCTATAGAGTACCCCACTGCAGGCTAGAGAACAATAACATTCTGACACACCCCGATAGTCAAAGTGGGGTGTAATCAGCAGAGCAAGCAAAGCAGAACAAGCTCAGGGTGGATCACAATGTCACCACAAATTTTGAGCACAAGTACAAGAAGAAATAGTTTAAAGTTCACAATTATGAGCAAAGCTAGTGGTAGTCACAACGGGCAAGGGAGGAGGAGGGACTGTAAGAGGAGAGGAGATAGGAGGCGACGGCTGAAGCTGCAGACACACGGGCAACAGGAGTCACATTGGCACAGCGGCTACTGGAACAACGCTCCGGACTACTGGAGTAACTGGCCCCGCGGCTAAAAGTAGCGGCAGACGAGCAACGGACCCACAGGCGACTGGCACATCTGGCTGCGACTGGGCTACCGGAGCAACTCCCCGGACTACAGGTGGTGCTGGCGACACGACGGCAACCTCCGTGCAACCTCCCCAAACAGTCCCACCCCCCCTGACACATACCCCCTGCTTCACCCCTAACTCCACTCCCACAGCACCCCCCTAGCACCACTCCTTCGGCTTCCACACACCCACCCCCCTCAGCGGCAGCTGCAGCAGTGGGAGACGGAGGAGGAGGAGAAGCAGGTGACGGCTCACACACCCGCCAACCCCATACCCGTCACCCTCATACCCTGAGTGTGCAGTAAGCGACCTCACGTGTGCGCGAATCGTGCACAAGTGTGTAGGAAGCGAACTCGGATGTGCGGTAAGCGAACTCAGGTGTGCGGGGAGGGGGGGCGGCAGGGCGACACGTGGGTCCACGAGGCGGCGCACGGGTCCCACAGGGTGGCGCGCTGGGATGGCGGGGGCCGCGCGCGGGTCCCTAGGGCGACACAACGGGATCGGGGGGGGGTGCGCGCAGGTCCCCAGGGGCGACGCGACGGTCGACAGGGTGGACGCGCGGTTCTCCGGGGGCGGTGCGACGGTCGACGACGAGGGACGCGCGGATCCCTGGGGTGACACGAAGGTCGACAAGGAGGGACCCGCGGATCCTCGGGGTGACGCGTGAGGCAGAAAACCGCCGCGCGCCCCGAGCGCGGTGGGCAGAAAACTGCCATGCGCTTCGAGCACGTGGCGGGAAGAAAATAAACGTCGCACGCCACGGGGCGCGCGACAGACAGGATAGCAGCGGAAGCAGGTGGGCCCACAGGCCAGGAGCGTACTAGCTCTGATAGCATGTCACAATAGTAGCTAGAACAAAGGAGCCATAGCTAGGGTTTACCTAGCTAGGCAAGAGAGAATTGGGCAAAAGAGAGGAAGGAGGTTCACTAGAAAGCAGCAGGATACATATAAGAATCCCTAAAGGGGTTGTGCTCGCTATAGAGTACCCCACTGCAGGCTAGAGAACAATAACATTCTGACAACGGCAGCATGAGACGGCTGAGCGCAGCAGTGGCAGGGGAGGAGTAGCGAGCAACTACAGCGTCGTATAGGGCCTTAGCGGTTTTGTGCTTGCCAAAGTGCTTGAGTTCCGGTAGCGGCAAGTGGTTGCGAATAGCTAGGCGGGCAGCAACATCGCGCGTCAGCCACTGAGAGCGCTCGCTAAGGGCAGCTGTGTCAGCAGGAGCGGCTAGGGCACCAGAGGTGTGGTCAAAGAGGGAGATCTCGTCTTTGCTGGTGCTAATGAGGTAGAGCAGCAAGTCATCGAGCCAGGCGTCAAACTCTACAGGGCGGCCCTCAGTGTCGAAGGAAAGAAACCGAAGGGTGGCCATAGTGCGAGGCGGTGACGAGCAGCAGGGCATGCGGGCGGCGGTGTAGAGCGCGGGCGGCGCAGCAGGGCACGGGCGGCGCAGTAGGGCGCGGCGCGCAGGCAGGGCAGGGCGCGCGGCGGCGTGGCGCGCAGGCAGGGAAGGGCGCGCAGACAGAGCAGGGCGCGCGGCGGTGCGGCGCACAGGCAGGGTAGGGTGCGCGGCGGCGCGGCGCGCAGGCAGTGTCAGAATGTTATCTTATGTTCTAGCCTGTAGTGGGGTGCTCTATAGCGAGTACAACCCTTCTAGGGTTTGCTATTTGTATCCCCATTTCTGCTAGTTCATTCCTCTTTCTTTCTTCTAATTTTGTCAGGCATGGCAGGGCGCGCGGCGGCACGGCGCGCAAGCAGGGCAGGGCAAGAGGCGGCGCGGCGCGCAGGTAGGGCAGGGCGCGCGGCGGCGCGGCGCGCAGGTAGGGCAGGGCGCGCGGCGGCGCGACGCGCAGGCAGGGCAGGGCGCGCGACTCAGGAGGGCGCGCTGCAGCAGGTGGCGCGATCACAGTGGCGCGACGGGTGGGGTAGCGCTACTCGGTGGGCCCTAAGAAATCGGTCCTAGGCTAGGACCTGCTCTGATACCATGTCAGAAGAATGATCAGGAATGAATGAACTATGAAAGAGTTGGGTACAAATAAGAAACCCTATGGGGGTGTGTCAAACATTATATGTGTTACTGTTCTGTAGGCTACAGTGGGTTTAGCCTTAGGGGGTACAATATTCTAGGGTTTCCTACTTGTACTCCAAATCTTGTTAGTCAAATCACTTGTCTCATTCTGACACAATTTGGCTTGATCTGCCACTGTAGAAAAATTGTCTTCCACTGCACTACTGCCAATTCTCCTGCTGACTCCCCTCATGAACATTCATGATCGCGCATGTACAAATTTTGAACACTCGTGTGGGTTTCCCGTTTTTGAGTTACAAAACAGGCTTTACCGTTTTGTGCCACTGTTGAAATAATGACGCAAAGCAGCGCGAATTTCTGGCGAATTTTCATGCACGCCAAGTCAGCGCGAAATCCCGTTAGTCAACTGTAAAATCCCGAGTGCCCCCCGTGCCCCACATGCCCCTCATCACGACCAAGATATTTCTCGGTCGTGCAAGACAAGACGTTCGCTGACGTGATCGTGCGTTGTCCTGCGCGTGATGGAGCGATCATTCGCTCCGTTCTGTAGCGACCGTGCGCACAGTGCACGATCGAAATAGTAATGACACAGGCGCATGTTCTGACGGGCCACACGCTTGTGTCAAGACCCCACGCGCGGATCCTGACATCGCGCACTTTTTATTGACCAGCCAACATGAGGTAAGTCATCAGGTACATGAGGCAGCCAACTAGCTCTGGGTAAGGACCACTCGGCTCTACGGACTCGTCCAAAGGTGGAGCTGAGAGCGAGTGACCTGTAGCCAAAGGAGTGGCCTGTGCCGAGGACCAGGTGAAGCGGAAGCGCTGAAGGACCTGCTGCACCATGTGTGACTAAGTCAGTATGATGGTGCGGCGTGCTCTGTCCCGGGTGATCTGCAAGCCAAGGTAGCTGCGCAGTTCACCCAGGTCTGTGCACGTGTGTCTCTTTTGCAGCTCTGACTTCACCAAGGCGAGACCCTCAGTGCCAGCAGTGGCAAAGACCAAGTCGTCGATGTATACGGGGATGTAGAGCGGCGGCACCGAAGTGTCGGTGCGCAGAAACAGCGACGGGTCAGCAGTAGAAGGGGCGAACCCAAGAGCCACCAGTGTAGTCCTCACTGTGCCGTGCCACTCATGTGGCGCTTGGCGGAGACCGTAGACCGGCCGCCGGAGGCTCCACTGGGTTCCAGGAGGGAACGACCCAGTGAAGCCAGGAGGGCGGCGCAGCCAGATCTCCTCGTGCAGGCTGCCCTGCAAGAAAGCTGTGCTGAAGTCAAGAGAGTGAAGCTCGTAGTCACGCTGAGCGGCAACGTGCAGTAGCACCCAAAGAGTGGTTATCTTTGGGGTGGGGGAGAAGGTCTGGACCTCTCGCTGACTGAATCCTCGAGCAACATAACGAGCCTTGAAGACAGGTGGAGAACCTGGCGGCTGCTTCACCCTGAAAATCCACATGCCATTGACGATGTTCGCCCCAGGAGGGGGAACGTCGTCGACGTAAGTGCCAGTGGACTTCGAGGATGCCATCTCTGTGTCCATGGCTGTCTGCCACTGAGACGTGTACTCACCCGCGATCGCCTCATCATAAGAGCACGGGGTTGGGATGTTTGGTGTATCTGGGTCTCCCCTCAGGTGCAATCAGCATGGACACGAGATGAGGTACAGAAGTGGCAAAGCACTCAAACTCCTCCTGCCTATCCTCTAGGACGTCCGTGCCAAGAGCACACTCACCCCCGACGGACGGAGGACAGACAGACTCAGACTCAGCAACAAGTCTAGCAGCGTAGTCTAGACGACAGTGAGCAGCAAAGTCGACAAGCTCAGCAAATAAGGCAGACGCAGCAGTGGACTCAAAGGAAGGGTCAGTGACAAAAGTGGCTAGGAAACGTGTGACAGTAGGACCGGCAGCACGAAGGGAGTCAGACTCCGGGTCCGGACCGTCATGAAGAGAGGACGCAGGAGGAGACGGCAGAGGGACACGCAGTGGAGCAGCGGAAGGACATAGAGTCATATAGTGAGTGCCAAGGACAGGATGAGGACGCTCACGCGGAACACGACGACGAGTGCGAGCAGTACAAACAGGCGACGCAGGACGAGACTCAGGCAACGCAGGACGAGGATAGGGTCACGACGCTCCGTAAGACCTCCAGTCGGACCAGTGTAGGGAGCAGGACCAGGGAGTGGCGAGGAAGGCTGTAACTGTGACTGTGACTGGACAGGCGGAGGACACTCTAAGGAGGCAGCAGGACAAGGAGGAGACGGCTGACCAAGAACCTGCTGAAGGAGCGGAACGAAGTACGGCCACAGCCGTGAAGTGCCCCCAGAACCAGCAGAAACAGCACTAGAACCCCCAGAAGCAGCTCCAACTCCTGCAGCACCACCACCAGCTCCAGTAGTGCCAACTCCAGTACCCCTAGTAGTACCAGCTCCAGCCGCACCGTCGGCTCCAGCACGTGTAGGAGGACAAGCATCAACACCTCCAGCTCCAGCCCCTACAGCACCACTAGCCCCAGTACCAGCAGCACCTCCAGCAGCTCCAGTAGCACCTCCAGTCCCAGCAGCTCCAGTACCGCCAGTAGGAGCACCTCCAGGACCAGTGGCTCCAGCACCTCCAGCGCCAACCTCAGGGTCAACAGCTACACCAACTCCAGTAGGCCCAGCGCCCTTAGCTCCAGCTCCAGTAGCACCTCCAGCTCCCAAAGCACCAAGGGGGTGGCGACAGTACCGAGAGTACCACTCACGCAGCTGCTGGGAAGAGAGAGTGCCCCCAGGTGCAGTACCCCCAGGCTTAGGAGCTCCAGCCTCAGCACCCCCAGGCACAGCACCCCCAGGCTCAGCACCCGCAGTCCCCGCACCCCCAGGCTCAGCATACCCAGTCTCCGCACCCCCAGTCTCAGCACCCCCAGTCTCCGCACCCCCAGGCTCAGCACCCCCAATCTCATTAACCCCAGACCCAGCACCACCAGGCTCTGCACGCTCAGGCTCAGCACGCGCAGTACCTCACGCAGGACCAGAGTCTACAGCTGCCTTGATAGGCTCGACCGGGTTTACCAGGGAAACACCTGAGGGAGCAAGACCCTAGGGAGGCAGGGGGTCTACCGTAGCAGCACATGGCATGAGGAAGAGCGGCGAAGGGGGGAGCGGGGAAGTGCGATAGGGGAAGAGACAGTAAAAGGGGACCGACTTGTCAAACGTGACGTCCTGAGAGGGGAAGACACGGCGCGAGGTGGGGTGGTAAAACTGCCAGCCAGGCGCGTCAGGGACAAAGCCCAGGAAGACACAAGGAACAGCGCGGGAGGAGAGCTTGTCCGCGGACGTATCGCGGACAAAGGCACGAGATCCCAAGACCCGGAACACCGAGGCATCGCCAATCTCTCTCGTCCAACGCAGTTTCGGCGAGGTCTCCGCAACCGAGACACGGGGCCAGAGGCTGAGCTGATGCGCGGCGTACCGGACCGCAAACGGCCACAGAAAATGGGGGGCAGTCGCATGGATCAAGGAGGTGCGAGCGACCTCCATGACCAAGCCAATGCGGCGCTCAGCAACCCCATTCTGCTGCGGAGAGGCCGGAAGCGTGAACTTCTGGCAAATGCCCTCTTTCTGACAGAAGGCCTCCAAGAGGCCGGAAGAAAACTCACCACCTCTGTCAGAGTGCAGTTGCAGGACGGGAAGGTCCGTGTGAAAGCGCCTCTCTAGCTGGAGACGAGTAGCGCGGATCCAAGGGATCAAGACAGCAGGGACCTCTCCCTTGGCGCGCAAGGGGAAGACCGTGGTGTAACGTGTGTAGTCGTCAAGTACCAGCAAGAAGTAGCGCTCTGTGCCCTGTCTACGGACGTGGGCTGGGCCCCACACGTCCATGTGCAGGGTCTGCAGAGGAGCCTCCGTCAGGGGGAACTCAGAGGAGTGAGGGGTTGCACGCTGCCGCCCCTCGAAACAGGGAAGGCAAGGAAGTGCAGGGGATGGTGGCAGGGGAGGCAGTGACCTGGGGAGACCAGAGATAAGGAAGCGAGAGTGCATGCCACGAAGGCGCTGCATCGAAGGGTGACCAAGGTGGTGGTGCCAGAGGACCGTCTGGCACGACAGGGTGCGACACGAGCTGGGGGCATACAACTGACCTGACGGAGACGCAGACGCCGCTACCTGAGGACCGTCTGACGCAGACGCAGACGCCGCTACCTGTCTCTAGCTTCAACTCATGCATGACCGACAAACGAGAAGACATGAACATAATTCGTTGCCTGAAGTGAGACAAGAAGAAGAAGAAGAAGAAGAAGAAGAAGAAGAAGAAGAAGAAGAAGAAGAAGAAGAAGAAGAAGAAGAAGAAGAAGAAGAAGAAGAAGAAGAAGAAGAAGAAGAAGAAGAAGAAGAAGAAGAAGAAAAAAAAGGAGTAGCAACAGATACATGTTCCTTGAGAACTGAAAGTTCCTTGAGAACCGAAAGCATCTCCTCGTTGGATGCACAACTCTTTGTAAGATTAGCAACTTCCTCATTTTTGTCCGAAATACTCTTTTTTTTTTTGCGCTCCAGATACTTTTGAGTAACTTTAAGTCTTGTTTTTAAGTGCAGAACACAACCAAGCCACGAATAAGAATGTGTTCATAAAAGAAGAGACGGATCACGGCATTTCATACATACCTTTTCCACCTCCGAGGTAGCACATTGCAAGGACGCCATTGAGGCATCCAAGGATCGCTCGAGCTCCTTCACCTTTTCATCACGGTCCATGCATTTGTCAACAAGGCCTTTGGCCTTTTCTTTAGCATCACTGCTTCTCTTAGCAAGCTGAATCTTTTCCGCTTCCACCTTCAGACAGGCTTCCCTTAACTATGATTCTGAAATTTCACGAACGGATGGACGGAGCTAGAGAAGCTGTCAGTGGTGAAGCATCAATTTGCAAACTTTACCCTTGTCCTAAACACCGCGATTTGTTTTCTTAGCATCTTCCAGTTTAGCCTGCAATTCCTTGTTAGAAGCCATTAGCGTCTCTGTCTCTAACTTCAACACCTGCATGATCGACAAACGAGAAGACATGAACATAACTCGTTGCATAAGGTGGGACAAGACAAAGCACAAGGCGTTGCATGGTACTCTCATTGTCAAGCTTGGCATCTGCGATGTAAGTAAGACAGAATGAATACCACTAGTAGCGCATTTACCACAATAGCTTTCGAATGGATGCTTACCTGCGGCCAGTATCGGAGCGTACAACTTGAGAGCGTTTTGAAGGGATACCCATATATCATGAGCATATTGTTTATGAGCGTTTTGAAGGGATACCCATATCTGCAAGACACAACATAGGGACGTGTCACAAAATTGTACATGTCAAATTACATTTCTATGACTGTAGGCTGTAGTGGGGTAGCTCACATGGAGTACAACCCTTCTTGGGTTTCACTACTTGTACTGGTCATTCCTTCTACTGAACTCATTCTTGCACAGTGATTCTGACATGGTATTCTGAGTAGGAAACCTGTTAGGTTTTTAAGGCCCACCGATCGTTCCGCTAGTTCCTGCTCGAAGCGTGTCAGATTATCATAGCTGATGCATGTTTGTAGGCTATAGTGGGGTAGCACATATGGGGTACAGCTTTCTAGGGTTGTATTTGTACCCAACTCTGACTTAGTCATTTCATTTCCTGTTTTCCTTACTTCACATGGTATCAGAGCGGGTCCTGCCTTAGGACCGTTTTTTTAGGGCCCACCGAAGCGCGCCCCGAGGCGCGCCCTTTTTTTTTAGCGACCCCTCGGGTCGCCTTTTCCCTCACGGCCCCGCTGTCCCTCAGACGCGGCCCCGCCACCTCTCCTGATCGCGGCCCCGCCGCCTGCTTGATCGCGGCCCCGCCGCCTGCTTGACGCGGCCCCGCCGCCTCCCCTGACGCGGCCCCGCCGCCTCCCCTGAAGCGGCCCCGCCGCCTCCCCTGACGCGGCCCCGCCGCCTCCCCTGACGCGGCCCCGCCTCTACTGCCGCGGCCCCGCCGCCGCCTCTGACGGCCCCGCCGCTGCACCCTACGGCCCGCCGCTGCACCCTATGGCCCGCCGCCTCTGACGGCCCCGCCGCTGCACCCTCGGCCCGCCGCTGCTCCTGCCGGCCCGCCGCCTCACCTGACGGCCCCGCCGCTGCTCCTGCCGGCTCGCCGCTGCTCCTGCCGGCCCGCCGCCTCACCTGACGGCCCCGCCGCTGCTCCTGCCGGCCCGCCGCTGCTCCTGCCGGCCCGCCGCTGCACCTGCCGGCCCGCCGCTGCACCCAGCGGCCCGCCGCTTCACCTGACGGCCCCGCCGCTGCACCTGCCGGCCTGCCGCTGCACCCTACGGCCCGCCGCCTGCACCTGCCGGCCCGCCGCTGCACCTGCCGGCCCGCCGCTGCACCTGCCGGCCCGCCACTGCACCGGTCGACCCGCCGCTGCACCTGACGGCCCCGCCCCTGCATCTCCCGGCCGAGCCGCCCCAGCAGCCGAACCGCCCGGGAGCCGAGCCGCCCAACGCCGAGCCGCCCGGGACCCGAGCCGCCCTGCCGCCGAGCCGCCCGGGAGCCGAGCCGCCCTGCACCCGAGCCGCCCAGCCACCGAGCCGCCCGGGAGCCGAGCCGCCCTGCGCCCGAGCCGCCCAGCCGCTGAGCCGCCCGGGAGCCGAGCCGCTGTGCACCCGAGCCGCCCGGTCGCTGAGCCGCCTTTCTGCATAGCTGCACGACCTGCCCTGCCTGGTGAGCACAGTCCCACTGACACTGCGAGCTCTTTCCCTACTGCTTGCACTGCGTCGCTGTCGCCGCCATGGCTACCCCTAGTGTCCTAGCTTTTGACGCTGAGGGTCGCGCCATTGATTTTGAGGTCTGGTTAGACGACCTGCAGCTGTTCTTACAGTGCGACAGGGCTGACGACCTTTCTCTCTTTGACCTCACCTCTGGCGCCTCTCCTGCCCCTGCTGCTGATGCTGATCCCGCTGTCCGCTCTAAGTGGGCCACCCGCGATGCTGCTGCACGTCTTGCTGTGCGTCGCCACCTCCCTACCTCTGAGCGTGCGCACTTTAGTCAGTACAAGAGTGCTCAGACCTTGTACGACGCTGTAGTTGCGCGCTACTCCTCCCCTGCCACTGCTGCACTGAGCCGTCTCATGCTTCCCTACCTCTTTCCTGACCTCTCTGCCTTTCCCACTGTCGCTGACCTCATTACACACCTCCGCACTAGTGACACTCGCTACCGCGCCGCCCTTCCTGCTGAGATCTGCGCTAAGAACCCCCCCCCCCATGTACATCGCTCTCTACTACGTAGTCGCGCGCCTCCCTGACTCCCTTCGCGTCGTCAGGGACCACTTTCTTGCAGTCTGTCCCACCACCCTCACCGTCGACCTCCTCGAGAAGGCCCTCCTCGCAGCGGAGAAGAGCATAGTCGCTGTAGGTGCTTCTCGTGGTGACCCTCGCACCCCCATCTTTGAGGGGTGCTCTCCTTCCCCCTTGCTGCCCTCTGTTGCCTCTGCTGCTGCTGCCGACCTGCTTGGTCTTGAGTCGGTCGGCGCGGCGTCTGCCCCTAGTGGGAGACGTCGCTCCAGCAAGGGCAAGGGGGGCAAGGGCGCGGGTGGAGCTGGAGGGGGCGGTGGCGGTGGCGGCGGTGGCGGCGGAGGGAGTGGGGGTGGCGGCGGGACTAGTGGCGGAGGTGGTGGTGGTGGTGGCAGCAGTGGCGGAGACGGTGGTGGTGGTGCCAGCGGTGGTGGTGGAGGCAGCGGCGGTGGTGGAGGCGGCGGAGGTGGAGGCGGTGGTGGCGGTAGCGGAGGAGGCGGTGGTGGTGGTGGAGGTGGAGCTGGTCGAGGTGGTACCCAGCAGCGTAGCGGCGGTGGTGGTGGCCAGCGCTCGCAGCGGCAGCAGCAGCAGCGCTCGCGGGACATCCCTCCGCCTCAGCAGCTTCGTGAGTGGTATGCTGGGCGTCAGAGGGGTGGGGGTACTGGTCCCTGCACCTACGTTCTTCGTTCCGGCGACCGCGCGGGTGAGCAGTGTGGGGGTGCCCACGCCACCCAGCGCTGCTTTGGCCGCCTGACGGACGCTTGGCGTCAGCAGTTCCCTGGGGCTAGTGAGATCCCTCGCTGGGATGAGCTTCTCAGGGCTGGTGTAGCGATCTTTGATCTTGATTTTGATGCTATCCTTGCTGCTATGTATGTTGTGGATTATAGTGAGGAGAATGAGGGTTACCGTTGTTTCCAGCCCGACCCGGGCATTGGTACTGCTGCGCTAGGTGCTTGTGAGGCTACTGCTCTAGGTGCCAGTGCATCTGTGCTCTCAGGTACTGGTGAGACTGCGCTCTCAGGTACTGCGTCGTCCTCGTCCTCCCTCACTTTCACACTTGACTCCGAAGCTTCTCGCTCCTTCTTTCGAGACCGCACTACCCTTACGCCGCTCGGCCGGCCGGTTGCGGTCTCCCTTGCTGACCCCTCTGGGGGTCCTGTCCTGTCTCACTTCTCCACTGTCCTCCCGTGTCCGGCTGCCCCTTCGGGCACCCTGTTGGGTCTGTACCTTCCCTCGTTCTCTACGAACTTGGTGAGTGGCGCGGACCTGCAGGATGTGGGGGTTCACCAGTTCACTCCTGCGAGTCAGCGGGTGACCCACTGCACGGAGGCACGCACAGGCCGACACCTGGCCACGTTCTCGCGTCGGCCGGGGTCGAGTCTCTACACCCTGACCGTTGAGTCTCCTCCTGTCCCTGCGTCTGGTCAGGTGGCTGCGTCGGGTCAGGTGCTTGCTGCTGCGTCCCGGTCAGGTCCTCAGTCTGCCCCCTGTTCTTGTCGCCTCCTGTCTCACGAGACTCTCCTGTGGCACCACCGTCTTGGCCACCCCTCCTTGCCCCGTCTTCGGAGCATGGCTTCCCGTGTCCTTGTCTCTGGTCTTCCCCAGTCTCTCCCTCCTCTCCCCTCCGGGCCGGGACCTTCCTGTGTCCCCTGTGTCGAGGGTCGCCTCCGGGCTACTCCTCACTCCTCCCACTTCCCCCCGACAGAGGCTCCCCCTCAGACGCTTCACATGGATGTGTGGGGCCCAGGCCCCGTCCGTGGGCAGGGTTACGAGCGCTACTTCCTGTTGGTGGTTGACGACTACTCGCGTTACACCACAGTCCTCCCCTTGCGCAGCAAGGGTGCGGTCACTGAGGTACTGATCGACTGGATCCGCGAGGCTCGTCTCCAGCTCAAGAAGAGCTTCGGCTCGGACTTTCCTGTTCTGCGTCTGCACTCTGACAGAGGCGGAGAGTTCTCTTCTCGCCTTCTGCGGGACTACTGTCGTGCACGGGGGATCCGCCAGACCTTCACGCTTCCGGACTCACCACAGCAAAATGGGATTGCTGAGCGCCGCATTGGCATGGTCATGGATGTCGCTCGTACGTCCATGATGCATGCGGCTGCCCCCCATTTTCTGTGGCCGTTTGCGGTGAGGTACGCGGCGCATCAGCTTAACCTTCACCCCCGGGTCTCTCGGCCTGCGATGTCCCCAGCCTTGCTGTGGACGGGGAAGGTTGGCGATGCGTCTGTGTTCCGTGTCTGGGGATCTCGGGCGTTTGTCCGCGACTTGTCTGCGGACAAGCTGTCCCCTCGTGCTGCTCCCTGTGTCTTCCTTGGCTTCCCCACTGACGCCCCAGGGTGGCAGTTTTACCACCCCTCCTCTCGTCGTGTTCTGTCCTCCCAGGACGTCATGTTCGACGAGTCAGTCCCCTTCTACCGTCTCTTCCCCTACCGCACTCCTTCCCTCCCCCCTCCCCCGGACTTCCTTGTGCCGGTTCCCCCCCCGGTAGACCCCCTCCCCCCTCAGGTTCCTGCCCCCTCAGGTGTGTCCCAGGTAGACGCCGTTGACCCGGTCGAGGTTACTGGTGACTCTGGTGCTGCTGCGGGTGCTGAGCCTGGGGGTGCTGACTCTGGGGGTGCTGTGCGCGGGGGTGCTGAGCCTGGGGGTGCTACTGCTGGGGGTGCTGGGCCTGAGGGTGCTACTGCGGAGGGTGCGGAGCCTGGGGGTGCTGAGCCGGGGGGTGCTGTGTCGGGAGCTGCTGAGCCTGGGGGTGCTGAGCTGGGAGCTGCTGAGCCTGGGGGTGCTACGTCTGGAGCTGCTGAGCCTGGGGTTTCTCCTGCTGCTACGTCTCGCCGGGAGCCCCTCTCTCCACAGGAGCTGCGCGAGTGGTTCGCTCGCCGCTGGAGGCGTGATGCTGAGTCTAGAGGTGCTGCTGGAGCTGGAGCTGGAGCTTCTTCGACCGTCGAGGGTGCGGGTGCTGCCGGTCCCGGAGCTGCTGGACCTGCGGGTCCTCCTGGAGCTGGAGCTGCTGAGGGCGCTGGTGCTGAGCCTACTGCTGTTGGTCCTGCCGCTGGAGGTGTGGGTGGCGCTGGTGCTGTCGCTGAGGGTGCTGGTGCTGTCCCTGCTGCGTCTGGAGCTGCCGCGCGGCCTCGGCCGTACTTCGTTCCGCTCCTGCAGCAGGTTCTTGGTCTTTCTCCTCCAGTAGAGGGTCCACCGCCTGTCCAGTCGCAGTCCCTGCTGGAGCCTTCCTCTCCCCTGCCTGCTCCCTCTCCTTACACTGGTCCTACTGGAGGTCTTGCTGAGCGTCGTGAGCCTGCGTCTCGTCCCGCGTCGCCTGTTCGTGCTGCTCGCGCTAGTGGTCGCAGTTCGCGTCAGCGTCCTCCTCCTGTCCCTGGCACGCACCGGATGTCTTTGCGTCCGTCCACTGCTCCTCTGCGTGCCCCTTTGCCTTCTCCTCCGGAGTCCTCTCTTCCTGCGCTTGCCGACCCTGAGTCGGACTCTCTTCGTGCTGCCAGTCCTACTGTCACGTGTCTGCTTGCTACTGTCGTCACTGACCCCTCTTTTGAGTCCACTGCTGCGTCTGCTCTAGTCGCTGAGCTCGTCGACTTTGCTGCTCGCTGTCGTCTCGACTACGCTGCTAGTCTTGTTGCTGAGTCTGCGTCTGTCTGTCCTCCGTCCGTCGGGGGTGAGTGTGCTCTTGGCACGGACGTCCTAGAGGACAGACAGGAGGAGTTACAGTGTCTAGCGACTGCTTCACCTCATCTCGCGTCTCTACTGCTTGCCCCTGAGTGAGACCCGGATGCACTAGACATCCCGACTCCGCGGTCTTACGCGGAGGCCGTAGAGGGTCCCTACTCCTCTCAGTGGCAGGCAGCTATGGATGCAGAGATGGCTTCCTGGAAGTCCACAGGCACCTACGTTGACGCGGTTCCCCCTCCTAGGGCGAACATCGTCAGTGGCATGTGGATCTTCAGGGTGAAGCGGCCGCCGGGCTCTCCACCTGTCTTCAAGGCGCGGTACGTTGCTCGTGGCTTCAGTCAGCGGCAGGGAGTTGACTACTTTCAGACCTTCTCTCCCACCCCGAAGATGACCACTCTTCGGGTGCTGCTGCACATTGCCGCTCAGCGCGACTACGAGCTTCACTCTCTCGACTTCAGCACTGCGTTCCTGCAGGGTAGCCTGCACGAGGAGATCTGGCTGCGCCGTCCACCTGGCTTCACTGGGACTTTCCCTCCTGGCACCCAGTGGAGCCTCCGACGGCCAGTCTACGGTCTCCGCCAGGCACCGCGTGAGTGGCACGACACACTGAGGACTACGCTTGCGGCTCTTGGGTTTGCTCCTTCTACTGCTGACCCGTCGCTGTTTCTTCGCACCGACACTTCCCTGCCGCCGTTCTACATCCTCGTGTACGTCGACGACTTGGTCTTTGCCACAGCGGACACTGCTGGACTCGCCTACGTGAAGTCCGAGCTGCTGAAGAGACACACGTGCACAGACCTGGGTGAACTGCGCAGCTACCTTGGCTTGCAGATCACTCGGGACAGAGCACGCCGCACCATTACCTTGACTCAGTCACACATGGTGCAGCAGGTCCTTCAGCGCTTCGGCTTCACGTACTCCTCGCCTCAGGCCACTCCTCTGCCTACTCGCCATTCACTCTCAGCTCTGCCTTCGGATGAGTCCGTAGAGTCGAGTGGTCCGTATGCAGAGCTTGTTGGCTGCCTCATGTACCTGATGACCTGCACACGACCTGACCTTGCATACCCTCTGAGCATTCTTGCACGCTATGTTGCTCCTGGGAGACACAGACCAGAGCACATGGCTGCAGCGAAGAGTGTATTGCGCTACCTGTGCAGTACGTCGGGCATGGGGCTAGTGCTTGGAGGGCGGAGTCCAGTGGTCCTTACCGGCCACGCGGACGCTTCTTGGGCTGACGACCAGGCTACGCAGCGGTCGTCACAGGGTTACACCTTCAGCCTTGGTTCCGGCTCTGTCTCGTGGCGGTCTACTCGCTCGTCTTCGGTTCTCGGCTCCAGTTGTGAGGCTGAGATCTACGCCGGGGCCATGGCTGCACAGGAGCTTCGCTGGCTCACCTACCTGCTGACTGACCTTGGAGAGGCACCTCGTTCTCCTCCAGTGCTGTACGTAGACAACAAGGCCATGCTGGCCTTGTGTCGAGAACAGCGCTTGGAGCACAGAACGAAACACATTGCTCTCCGCTACTTCCTTGCTCGTGAGCTGCAGCAGCGTGGTCAGTTGCGACTTGCGTACGTGGCCTCTGAGGCCAACACTGCTGATGTGTTCACCAAGGCACTCGCGCCTTGTGACCATCAGCGCTTTTGCACCCAGCTGGGTCTTGTGCCTGTCTTGCCTCACTTGCTCTCCTCTTGACTTCACTTGTACTGTGACATATATATATACCTGCTCTTGCTTGTCTAGTTTTATATATATGTCTGTACTCCTGCATGTGAACTGGCCTCTGGCCCTGCTCTTGTGCTCGGACTGTGTGGTGACTTTGTGATCCACCCTGAGCTTGCTTTGCTTGACTGGTCTTGTGACCCCTTGTTCTCCCCCACTTTGCCTATGGGGGTGTGTCAGATTATCATAGCTGATGCATGTTTGTAGGCTATAGTGGGGTAGCACATATGGGGTACAGCTTTCTAGGGTTGTATTTGTACCCAACTCTGACTTAGTCATTTCATTTCCTGTTTTCCTTACTTCACAAAGCGCCCTTGCGCTGTCTGGCCCTCTCGCACAGTATCACGCTGCCCTGCAGCTACTCGCACTGCCTGACCTAGCGCGCTGCCCTGCTGTCACGCGCGCCCATGCTACCTAGCGAGCAGCCTCTGCCCCGCGCGTCACTGCTGCCCGCGAGCAGCCCCTGCCTCGAGCGCCACTCCTGCCCGCGAGCAGCCCCTGCCTCGAGCGCCACTACTGCCTGCGAGCAGCCCCTGCCTCGAGCGCCCCTGCTGCCCGCGACCAGCCCCTGCCTCGAGCGCCACTACCGCCCGCGAGCAGCCCCTGCCTTGAGCGCCACTGCTGCCCGCGAGCAGCCCCTGCCCCGAGCGCACTTGCTGCCCGCGAGCAGCTCCTGCCTTGCGCGCCCCTTCTGCCTGCGAGCAGCCCCGCAGCCCAGCGCGCCCCACAGCCCTAAACACGCCAGTGCGCCCCGCTGCTAAACGCGCCAGCGCGCCCTGCAGCCCACTGCGCCAGCGCGCCCCGCTGCTAAGCACGCCAGCGTGCCCCGCAGCCTAGCACGCTAGTGCGCCCCGCAACCCAGCGCGCCAGCGCGCCCCGCAGCCCAGCGCGCCCCACTGCGAAGCGCGCCAGCGCGCCCCACTGCAAAGCGCGCTAGCGCGCCCCACAACCCTAAATAATAATAATAGTGAATAATAATTAATAATAAAAAAAAATGCCCTGCTGCCCAGCACGCTGCTGCTGCACACGCAGCTAGTGCTGCGCTGTGCCGTGCTGAGCAGCGCCACCCAGCCCGAGCCGCCCTCTTGCTACTACTGCTGCTGCTACTGCTCGTGCTACCGCTGCTGCTGGTGGAGGTGCTGCTGGAAGTGCTGGAGGTGCTGGAGGCGCGGCTGGGAATACTGGAGGTGCTGCTGGTGCTGGAGGTGCTGGACCTACTACTATCCGTCACTGCCTGTCATGGCCACTATCGCGGCGGTTGCAGCGGCTAGGGGTGGACAGCAGCGGTCCCTGCCTCTCCCGGACGACCCCACCCCTCAGCAGCTTCGTGGGTGTGTTATTCGGCGAGCTCGTCCAGGTGGTGGAGGTTTTGGTTTCATGTGGCCTCAGCGACCTCCCGACTGTGCTTCTCAGCGATGCGTCCCTGGTCATGTAGAGGCTGCTGCTCTCGGTTCTAGTGAATCTGCTGACGCTCCAGGTGCTGGTGAGTCTGCTACAGCTCTAGGTGCTCGTGATTTTGCCGAGGCTCTAGGTGCTAGTGCATCTACTGCCACAAGTCCTGCCTCAGCTGAGGCCTTGCACACTTTCACGCTTGACTCAGGAGCATTACATTGTTTGTTTCGTGATTGCACCGCAGTCACACCACTCGCAACACTTGTCCCAATCTCACTGGCTAACCTCACTGGGGGCCCAGTAGTTGCGCGAACCTCCACTGTCCTCCCGTGTCCGGCAGTCCCCTCCGGCTCTCTGTTTGGTCTCCACCTCCCCACGTTCTCGACAAACTTGGTGAGCAACGTTGCCGTTCAGGATGTCTGGGGTTGATACATTTATTCCTGGAGGGCAGCGTATGGCGATCTGTACGTGCTCCCGGACTGGCCGTCACCTAGCTACGTTCACTCGACGGCCTGGGTCTAGTCTGTACACACTGACCACTGCATTGCACAGGTGGCTGAGTCAAGTCAGGTGTCTGCGCCGGGCTAGCTTGCAGCGTCTTGCTCGTGTCGAGTACTCTCCCACCAGACTCTCCTCTGGCACCACCGCCTCGGTCACCCCTCACTGCCGCGTCTCCGCAGCATGCACTCCTGTCTCCTTGTCTCTGGCCTTCCCAGGTCCTTGCCCTCCCTCCCGCGCTTGCCTGCGCCGCCATGCCTTCCCTGCATCGAGGGGCGGCAGCGCGCCGCTCCTCACTCCTCCGAGTTTCCTCCGACCATTGCTCCTCTGCAGACTCTCCACATGGACGTGTGGGGCCCGGCCCTTGTCGGTGGAACGGACTAGGAGCACTACTTCCTACTGGATGTTGACGACTACACACGCTAAACAACTGTCTTCCCGTTGCGACGCAAGGCGGACGTTAGCGGTGTTTTGATCCCCTGGTTCCGTGCTACTTGTCGCCAGCTGCGCGAGCGGTTTCGTCGGGACTTGCCAGTCCTGCGTCTGCACTCTGACCGGGGCGGTGAGTTCTCTTCCGGCCTCCTTGAGGAGTTCTGTTGAGACGAGGGCATCCGCCAGACATTCACGCTTCCGGCCTCTCCTCAGCAAAATGGGATTGCTGAGCGTCGCATTGGCTTGATCATGGAGGTTGCTCGTACCTCCATGATCCATGCGGCTGCTCCCCATTTTCTGTGGCCGTTTGCGGTCCGATACGCTGCACATCAACTCAACCTCTGGCCCTCTGTCTCTGAGCCAGAGACCTCGCCCACACTCCGGTGGACGGGGAAGGTTGGCGATGCGTCGACGTTTCGGGTCTGGGGCGCGCTCTCCCTTGTTCGCGATGCCAAAGCGAGCAAGCTCTCCTCTCGCACTCTCCGATGCGTCTTCCTTGGCTTTCCCACCGACGCCCCACCGTGGCAGTTCTACTACCCGCGCTCGCGTCGAGTCTTCTCCTCCGAAGACGTCACCTTTGACGAGTCTTTCTGTTTCTATAGGCTACACCCGCACGCGTCCCACCCGGTCCCCCTCGCGCCTCTCTTCTTGGTACCAGTCCCCCCCACGGTAGACCCCCTCCCCCCACAGGGTCCTGCTCCCTCAAGTGTGTCTCAAGTAGACCCACCCCTTTTGGTTGAGCCTTTGGAGATCTCTTCTGACTCCTCTGGCCCAGCTGAGGGGGGTGACCCCACCGCTAATGACACGGCGGCCACTCGCCGCTCTCCACGCTCTGAGACCCCCCCTTGTTTTTCCGCCTCGGCCGTCTTCACCGCCTCCGCAGCCTGCTGCTGTAGACTCTAGAGCTGAGACTGCTGGTGCTGAGCCTGGGGTTGGTGAGACAGAGGGTGCTGGTTCTGGGGGTGCTGCGACTGGGGGTGCTGACTTAGGGGGTGCTGCGAGTCCTAGTGGCGGTGGAGCTGTGGGTGACCCTGTTGGAGGTCCTGGAGCTGGACAGCCACCGCAGCCTGATCTACTTGAGACGCTCTTGCCGCACGCGATTCGTGCGTGGATCGTTCGGCGAGGCACTCCTGGTGGTGGAGGGTACGGTCCTACTGGTGCTGGAGCTGCTAAATCTGGAGGTGCTGGAGGTACTCCTAGAGGTACTGGAGGTGCTGCTGGTGCTGGAGGTGCCAGAGCTACTCGTCCTGGAGGTACTACTGGTGTTGGAGGTGCTGGACCTACTAGTCCTGAAGGTACAGGTGGTGCTGGAGGTGCTGGAGTTGCTGGCACTGGAGGTGCTGGTGCTGCTGGAGCTAGAGGTACTGGAGGTGATGGAGCTGCTCGTACAGGAGGTGCTGGAGCTACCGGAGCTGGTGGTACTGCTAGTGCAAGAGGTGCTGGGGGTACTAGAGATGCTGGCACTAGAGGTGCTGGTGCTACTGGTGCTGGAGTTGCGGGAGCTGCTGGTCCTAGAGGTGCTCGTACTAGAGGTACTGGAGCTGGCAGAGCTGGTGGTGCTGCTCGTGCTGGAGGTGCTACTGGAGCTGTTGGCACTGGAGGTGCTGGTGCTGCTGGTGCTGGAGGCGCTGGAGCTGGAGGTACTGGAGGTGCTGGAGCTGCTGGTCCTGGAGGTGCTCGTACTAGAGGTGTTGGAGCTGCTGGAGCAGGTGGTGCTACTGGAGCTGCTGGCACTAGAGTCGCTGGAGGTACTGCTGGTGCTGGAGGCGCTGGAGCTGGAGGTACTGGAGGTACTAGAGGTGCTGGAGGTGCTGGAGCTGCTGGTCCTGGAGGTGCTCGTGCTAGAGGTGTTGGAGCTGCTGCAGCAGGGGGTGCTGCTGGTGCTCGAGGTGCTGGAGGTGCTACGGAGCTGCTGGTGCTGGAGGTGCTGGTGCTGCTGGTGCTTGTGGAGCTGGAGCTACTGGTGCTGGAGGTGCTGCTGGCGTTGGACCTGCTAGTGCGCTTTGCCACCTTCTCGGTCTTCCGCCAGCTCCTACTGAGTTCCCAGTCGCTGGTACTACTCCTCTGTTACTGTTCCCACAGCTACTGCCTCACTCCCCACTGCCTGCTCCTGCTCCTTACACTGCTGTGACAGAGTCCCTGACTGAGCGTCGAGAGCCTGAGACACGTGCTTCCACTCCTGAGTGTCAAGAGCTTGAGACTAGAGCTTCCGTTCCTACTCGTGTTCGTCATGTGCGTCGTCGTCATGCCCGGCTGTCCCAGGCACTCACGATATGACACTCCGTCCTTCCTCTGTTCCACACCGTGTTGTCCTACCGTCACCTCCTGCGTCTTCTCTTCCTGACGTTGCTGACCCTCCGTCTGACCTTGCTCGTGCTTCCAGCCCGAGTGTCACTCGTTTCCTTGCTACAGTTGTGACGGACCCTACGTTCTCATCTCCTGCTGCGTAGTGGTAAAAAAGGCATTCAGACGTTGGCGCAGTGACATGTTGCGCACAGGCCTATCCTCGCACAGATTCAGGCCAGCAAACGCACAAACATGCGCCACGAGCTGCGTAGTTGTGCTATCGATATCAAATCAGTTCCTATGGCTAGGTAATAGGATGTAGTAGAGAACTGTGCAAAAAAATAGTGGTAAAAAAGGCATTCAGATGGTGGCGCAGTGACATGTTGCGCAGAGGCCTATCCTCGCACAGATTCAGGCCAGCAAACGCACAAACATGCGCCACAAGCTGCGTAGTTGTGCTAACGATATCAAATCAGTTCCCATAGCTAGGTAATAGAATGTAGTAGAGAACTGTGTAAAGAAATAGTGGTAAAAAAGGCATTCAGATGGTGGCGCGGTGACATGTTGCGTACAGGCCTATCCTTGCACAGATTCAACCCAGCAAACCCACAAACATGCGCCACGAGCTGCGTAGTTGTGCTAACGATATCAAATCAGTTCATATGGCTAAGTGATAGGATGTAGTAGAGAATTTTGTGAAGAAATAGTAGTAAAAAAGGCATTCGGACGTTGGCGCAATGACATGTTTGTGAAAGTTTAGAAGAAAGAAGAGGGGTTGAACTAGCAGGAATGAGGATACAAATAGCAAACCATAGAAGGGTTGTACTCGCTATAGAGCACCCCACTACAGGCTAGAGCATAAGATAACATTCTGACACACCCCCATAGCCGAAGTGGGGTGTAATCAGCAGAGCAAGCAAAGCACTACAAGCTCAGGGTGGATCACAATGTCACCACACATTCTGAGCACAAGTTCAAGAAGCAATAGTTTAAGTTCACAATTATGAGCAAAGCTAGGGGCTATCGCATAGGGCAAGTGAGGAGGAGGAGAGAGAGTGAGAGGAGAGAAGATAGGAGGCGGCGGCTGAAGCTGCAGACACACGGGCAACAGGAGGCACACTGGCACAGCGGCTACCGGAACAACGCTCCGGAATACTGGAGTAACTGGCCCCGCGGCTAAAGTAGCGGCAGACGAGCAATGGACCCACGGGCGACTGGCACAGCTGGCTACGACTGGGCTACCAGACGAATTCCCCGGAATACAGGTGCTGCTGGCGACACGACGGCAACCTCCGTGCAACTTCCCAAACAGTCCCACCCCCCTAACACACACCCGCTGCTACACCCCTAGCTCCACTCCCACCCCACCCCCTAGCACCACTCCGTCGAATCCCACACACCCACCCCCCTCAGCGGAAGCTGCAGCAGTGGGATTCAGAGGAGGAGGAGGAGTAGGGGAGACCACACACCCGCCCCCGAAGGAGCCGCGACGGGCGACGGGAAAAGAGGGAGGGGGGGGGGGGGGGGGGGGGGGGAGGCGGTGTCGAGGAAGGGGCCCACCACGGGCCT
This sequence comes from Closterium sp. NIES-65, assembly GCA_948144175.1. Classification (NCBI taxonomy): domain Eukaryota; kingdom Viridiplantae; phylum Streptophyta; class Zygnematophyceae; order Desmidiales; family Closteriaceae; genus Closterium; species Closterium sp. NIES-65. Next base: position 1,685,907 of record CANXME010002420.1, read on the forward strand.
GGTAGGGTCGCCCGAGCCACGCGCAGGCGGCCCGAGTCGCGCGCGGGCCTGGCGCTGCCCGTACGGGCTGCGCGCGGGCCTCGCGCAGCCCGTACGGGCCGCGCGTAGGCCACGACGGGCGACGGGGGGCGACGACCGGGTCCCCGTCGCCCGTCGCGGCGCCTCCCGAGGGCGACGCGCCGGTCGACGGGGCCGAAGCCCGCCGCGCGCCTCGGGGCGCACAGCGGGCAGAGAACCGCCGCGCGCCTCGGGGCGCACGGCGAGCAGAAAACCGCCGCGCGCCTCGGGGCGCACAGCGGGAAGAAAACCGCCGCGCGCCTCGGGGCGCACGGCGGGAAAAAAAACTGCCACATGCCAGGGGGCGTGCGGCACCGAGTGTAGTGATAGTAGTTGCAGCGGAAGCAAGGGGGTGGTAAGCCCACCCACAGGATCGATCCAAGGGGATCGACCTGCTCTGATAGCATGTGAAAGTTTAGAAGAAAGAAGAGGGGTTGAACTAGCAGGAATGAGGATACAAATAGCAAACCCTAGAAGGGTTGTACTCGCTATAGAGCACCCCACTACAGGCTAGAACATAAGATAACATTCTGACAATGTTGCGCACAGGCCTATCCTCGCACAGATTCAGGCCAGCAAACGCACAAACATGCGCCACGAGCTGCGTAGTTGTGCTAACGAGATCAAATCAGTCCCTATGGCTAGGTAATAGGATGTAGTAGAGAATTGTATGAAGAAATTGTGGTAAAAAAGGCATTCAAACGTTGGCGTAGTGACATGTTGCGCACAGGCCTATCCTCGTACAGATTCACCATGAAACGCACAAACATGCGCCACATGCTGCGTAATTGTGCGAACTAGCTCAAACTAATTCCTACGGATAGGGAATTGGATGTAGTAGGGAAATGTGTGAAAAAATAGTTGTAATATAATGAAACACTTGCGTCAGGCCTATCCTTGGACGGTAGAATCAATTGTCGGGCTGTGCATCACCATGTGAAACAGTTCACTAACCACATATCTACAGCCCTATCAACCTGAACTAGATGTACAGCCCGCTTGATGCTATGTATCTCAATCACCTCCCGCATAGAAGCATACCTTTGAATATTTGTCTATAGTCTGGTTTAGGGTTTAGGGTGAATATAGTTGCCCGCATAGCAGGCAAACATTGAATATGGCTGCTCGGATCAGCGCTGATGCGCGCCGAGCTGATCGGAACTGGGGTTTTCACGAATTTGAGGCTAGTAACAAATCGAAACCAGGGTCTATGCTTGGCCGGGCTGTGTGGCGAAAAAGCTAGGCTCTTACGGGTCACACAACACAGGTCGGGCCAGACCAGGTTCGGCTCTCTAGAGGCGCTACTTTGTGACTGGATGGTCGAGGGGTGGGGTTTGAGGGCGATGACATGCGAAGTGCAATTCGCTAGATGAGTTCGTTTTTGCCAGCTCCAATAACGACAAACGCAGCTCATCGTCAAAACCCTCGCCAAGACCCCTTCCCTTCCCTTCTCAGCTTATGTCCGCGTGTACATGAGAAAGGAGGACCGGCTGTAAATGGATGTCGGAAGGCATGATGGGGGGGAATCACACATCCCATTCCCCCCCAGCCTCGTTGTCTCTCGCTTCTCATGCACTGCTCCTTAGCTGGAGTTCATGACATGATGCTTTTCCTTTGTCCGGCGCGCTAGAGCGAATGCTTGAACGCAATATCTAGGCAATGAGAAACTACATCAGAAGAATGTGAAACTGCCGAGTATGTGGGGGGGGAGGGGAGGGGGTATTTTTCGTGTAAGATGCTGATGGTTTTCCATGGTTGATAAGGTGAATTTCCCCTCCCCCCCCCCCCCAGTTTTTCCGGCAGTTTACCATCGCATGCGCTAGGTTTATTCCTGCAGATTGTTGTTGGCTCGTCTATTCGTTTATGACCAACCCGATTCATCACAGATTTTCACTGTTTACCTAGCTTTGCTAATGCGCACTGTTCATGTGGACGACAATTGGTGGTTCTTGGGTGGTTTACTTTGTGTTTGTGTTTGTGGGCTTTCGAGCATGTTCATTAGTCAACTTTTCCAGACAGATATGGCGATAGATTGGAAAATGTGCGGGGTGTGTTGCCAACCAACACCTCGCACGGAGATTCTCCTTCGCGTGGAACTGTTGGTTGGTTCATGCCACGTCACCCCGTTTCGGTAACTATTTATGTAACCAATTAGCAGACATGCCATTTCGTTTGGTTTAAAGGTTTAGTTTAGCATGTGCATTGTTTTTGTTATGTTATTTGTTTATTGTAAATTATTGAGTTAGACACGTGAAGAAATAACGAATGAGAAGAAGAGAGAGGTTCACTTGCAAACATTTGGATACATATAGCAAACCCTAAAAGGGTTGTACTCACTATAGAGTACCCCACTACAGACTAGAGAAACATAATATTCTGACACACCCCCATAGTCAAAGTGGGGTGTAATCAGCACAACAAGCAAAGCAGAACAAGCTTAGGGTGGATCACAACGTCACCACACATTCTGAGCACAAGTACAAGAAGCAACAGTTTAAAGTTCACAAATGTAAGCAAAGCTAGAGGCTATCGCAGAGGGCAAGTGTGGATGAGGAGGAACTATGAGAGGAGAGGAGGTAGTGGGCGGCAGCTGAAGATGCTGGCACACGGCGCAACTGGAGCAACTGGCACACGGGCAACTAGAGCAACTGGCACACTGGCAACTGGAGCAACTGGCACACGGGCTACTGGAGTAACTGGCTCCGCGGCTAACTCTGAGTGGCAGGAGCAACGGACTCACGGGCGACTGAACCAACGGGCTAATAGATGACTGGCGCAACGGGCTCACGGGCGACTAGCGCAACGGTCTCACGGGGGACTAGAGCTGCGGGCTTCACGGTGGCCACCCCCTTCAACCTCCCCAAACTATCCCACCCCCGTTTCACACACCCCCTACTGCACCCCTAGGTTCACTCACACCCCACCCCCTAGCACCACTCCGTCGACTCCCACACACCCACCCCCCTCAGCGGCAGCTGCAGCAGTGGGAGAAAGAGGAGGAGGAGGAGCAGGGGAGACCACACACCCGCCACCCGCCACCCCTAGACCCTAACACAGGGCAGGGCGGGACGGCGGGTAGGGAGGTTACGAGGGGGGGGGGGGCGATGGGCAGCCTCCTAGGGCGCCAAAACAGGCGGCAGAAGGGGCGGCGCTCGCCCCCCCCCCCCCCCCCCCCCCCCCCCGAGCGGCCCTCTCAAGTCGCCTCGACAGACGACGGGAAAAGAGGGGGGAGGGGGGGGGCGGTGCACGGGCCCCCAGTGCGCCGCGACAGGCGACGGAGCATGGCCAGGGCGGGGCCGGGGCAGGGTCGATAGGGGCGGCGACGGGGCCGCTAGGGGCGGCGATGGGGCCGCTAGGGGCGGCGACGGGGCTGCTGGAGGCGGCGACGGACCGATAGGGGCGGCGACGGGGCCGGGAAGGGGCCGCGAGGGGCCTGGAAGGGCAGCGACGGGCCGCTAGGGGCGGCGACGGGGCCGCGAAGGGGCCGCGAGGGGCCTGAAAGGTCAGCGACGGGGCCGCTAGGGGCGGCGACGGGGCCGCGAAGGGGCCGCGAGGGGCCTGGAAGGGCGGCAACAGAGCCACTAGGGGCGGAGACGGGACCGCGTAGGGGCCTCGAGGGGCCTGGAAGGGCAGTGACGGGGCCGCTAAGGGTGGCGCGAGGGGAAGAAAAAAATTGTCGCACGCAACGTGGCGTGAAACGCACATAGTAGCAACGGAAGCAGTTAGGTGGGCCCACAGGCCAGGAGCGTAGTCGCTGTGATACCATGTGAAGAAATAAGGAATGAGAAGAAGAGAGAGGTTCACTAGCAAAAATTTGGATACATATAGCAAACCCTAAAAGGGTTGTACTCACTATAGAGTACCCCACTCCAGACTAGAGAAACATAATATTCTGACACACCCCCATAGTCAAAGTGGGGTGTAATCAGCACAACAAGCAAAGCAAAACAAGCTCAGGGTGGATCACAATGTCACCACACATTCTGAGCACAAGTACAAGAAGCAACAGTTTAAAGTTCACAAATGTAAGCAAAGCTAGAGGCTATCGCAGAGGGCAAGTGTGGAGGAGGAGGGACTATGAGAGGAGAGGGGGTAGTGGGCGGCAGCTGAAGATGCTGGCACACGGCGCAACTGGAGCAACTGGCACACGGGCAACTAGAGCAACTGGCACACTGGCAACTGGAGCAACTGGCACACGGGCTACTGGAGTAACTGGCTCCGCGGCTAACTCTGAGTGGCAGGAGCAACGGACTCACGGGCGACTGGAGCAACTGGCTCACGGGCGACTGGCACAACGGGCTCACGGGCGACTGGAGCAATGGTCTCACGGGCGACTGGAGCTGCGGGCTTCACGGCGGCCACCCCCTTCAACCTCCCCAAACTATCCCACCCCCATTTCACACACCCCCTACTGCACCCCTAGGTTCACTCATACCCCACCCCCTAGCACTACGCCTTTGGCTCCCACACATCCACCCCCCTCAGCGGCAGCTGCAGCAGTGGGAGACAGAGGAGGAGGAGCAGGGGAGACCACACACCCACCACCCCCCACTCGCCACCCCTAGACCCTAACACAGGGCAGGGCGGGACAGCGGGTAGGGAGGTTACGGGGGGGGGGGGGCGACGCGCGGTTTCCTAGGGCGCCAAAACAGGCGGCAGAAAGGGCGGCGCTCGCCCCCTTAGGTCGCCTCGACAGGCGACGGGAAAAGAGGGGGGGGGGCAGTGCACGGGCCCCCGCTGCGCCGCGACAGGCGACGGAGCATGGCCGGGGCGGGGCCGGGGCAGGGTCGAGGCAGGGCCGAAAGGGGCGGCGACGGGGCCGCAAGGGGCGGCAACAAGGCCGCTGGAGGCGGCGACGGGGCCAATAGGGGCGGCGACGGCGCCGCTAGGGGCGGCGACGGGGCCGCTGGAGGCGGCGACGGGGCCGATAGGGCCGGCGACGGGGCCATGAGGGGCCTGGAAGGGCGGCGACGGGCCGCTAGGGGCGGCGACGGGGCCGCGAAGGGGCCGCGAGGGGCCTGAAAGGTCGGCGACAGGGCCGCTAGGGGCGGCGACGGGGCCGCGAAGGGGCCGCGAGGGGCCTGGAAGGGCAGCAACGGAGCCGCTAGGGGCGGCGATGGGGCCGCGAAGGGGCCTCGAGGGGCCTAGAAGGGCGGCGACGGGGCCGCTAAGGGTGGCGCAAGGGGAAGAAAAAATTCGTCGCACGCAACGTGGCGTGAAACGCACAGAGTAGTAGCGGAAGCAGTTAGGTGGGCCCACAGTCCCGGAGCGTAGTCGCTCTGATAGCATGTGAAGAAAATGAGGAATGGAAGAAGAGGGGTTCACTAGCAAACATTGGGATACATATAGCAAACCCTAAAAGGGTTGTACTCACTATAGAGTACCCCACTGCAGACTAGAGAAACATAATATTCTGACAGAAAGAAGGATTTTTCCACTGTGGGAGTCGGTGGATGAGTCGTCGTAGAGGCGAGTGGCTGTGGGATGGTTGTGCGAGTCACTGGAGGTAGCTGATGGGCAGGTCAAGTGAGTTGTGAAGGTGGTTGTAACCAAGGTGAGATTCGTTCCCCCATCCCCAACTACCTCTCCTCCCCTCCCGATTCCTGAATCTATTCTTGATTTCCTCTCCCCACCCAGCCCCCATTCGCATCCTCCCCACCCCCCACCCCCATCCCATCTGGATGGAAATTTGGATTGTGTTCCCACACCACACCGCATTGTGACCTCTTGCATCTGTCCCTACCGCACATGCGCATCACTAACCAAGTCATTGCCGTCCCCCTCCCCTTTCCCCTTCCCATTGACCGCTTTCCCCTTTTCTCCCCTTTCTCCCACCGCCTCCTCCCCCCCCCCCGCAGCTCCGCTGATTTTGCACCACAAACACAAAGACTCACGCTGTTTTATCAACGCACTGTTTCCCTCATTTTGCCCCCCTTCCCCTCCCGGCTCTATACCTGCTTCTCCCTCACCGAGCTAGTTGACTTTGCTGCTGCTCACCCCCTGGACTACCTTGCGAGTCTTGTTTTTGACCCTGACCCTGCCTGTCCTCCGTCCGTCAGGGGTGAGGTTGCCCTTGGCTGTGACGTTCTTAAGGACAGAAAGGAGGAGCTGGAGTGTCTTGCGGCCGCTACACCTCATCTCGCGACCATGCTGCTTGCCCCTGAGGGAGACTTGGATGCACTTGACATCCCCACCCTGTGCTCTTACAGAGATGCGATCTCGGGTGAGTACTCCTCTCAGTGGCAGACAGCCATGGACGCAGAGATGGCTTCATGGAATTCCACACGCACCTACGTCGACCTGGTTCCCCCACCTAGGGCGAACATTGTCAGTGGCATGTGGATTTTCAGGGTGAAGCGGCCGCCGGGTTCTCCGCCTGCCTTCAAGGCACGTTACGTTGCTCGAGGCTTCAGTCAGCGTGCGGGGGTCGATTCTTTCAGACCTTCTCCCCCACCCCGAAGATGACCACTCTTCGGGTGTTGCTACACGTTGCAGCTCAGCGTGACTACGAGCTGCACTCCCTCGACTTCTCAACAGCTTTCTTGCAGGGTAGCCTTCACAAGGCCATCTGGTTGCGCCGTCCAGAGGGCTTCGCTTGGTCGTTTCCTGAGTGTACCCAGTGGAGCCTAAGGCGACCAGTCTACGGCCTACGTCAGGCGCCCCGCGAGTGGCACGACACACTCAGGACGACACTTGCAGCTCTTGGTTTTGCTCCCTTGTCAGCTGACCCATCGCTGTTTCTGCGCACTGACACTACCCTGCCGACGTTCTACATCCTCGTGTACGTCAACGACTTGGTCTTTGCTACTGCTGACACTGAGGCACTCGCCCTAGTGAAGGCGGAGCTGCAGGAGAGACACACCTGCACTGACCTGGGTGAGCTGCGGAGCTATCTTGGCTTGCAGATTACCCGGGACAGAGCACGGCGCACCATCACTCTGACTAAATCACACATGGTGCACTAGGTCTTTCGGCTCTTCGGCTTCACGTGGTCCTCGCCACAGCCCACTCCTCTGTCTACCGGCCACTCGCTCTCAGCTCCACCTTCGGACAAGTCCGTAGAGTTGAGTGGTCCGTACTCAGAGCTTGTGGGTTGCCTCATGTACCTGATGACATGCACACGACCTGACCTCACGTACCCTCTCATCTACGTGGCACCCGGTAGACACCAAAAGGTGCACTTTGATGCTGCAAAGCGGGTACTACGTTACTTGTGCAGTACATCGGGCATGGGGCTCGTGCTTGGAGGACGGGTTTCAGTGACCCTCACAGAACACTCTGATGCTTCTTGGGTCGACGACCAGGCGACTCACCGTTTGTCACAGGGCTACACCTTCAGTCTAGGCTCTGGTTCTGTCTCATGGAGGTCCACTCGTTCTTCTTCTGTGCTTGGCTCCAGCTGCGAGGCCGAGATCTACGCATGGCTGCACAGGAGCTACGCTGGGTGACCTACGTGCTGACCGACTTGGGGGAGCGGCCTCTTTCTCCTCCAGTTTTGTACGTAAACAACAAGGCAATGCTTGCCTTATGTCACGAGCAGAGACTGGAGCACCGAACGAAGCACATTGCTCTTTGCTACTTCCTTGTGCGTGAGCTGCAGCAGCGTGGTCAGCTGCGCCTTGCTTACGTGGCCTCTCGGGCCAACACTGCTGATGTGTTCACCAAGGCCCTTGGGTCTGGTGATCATCAGCGTTTCTGCACTGCTCTTGGGCTTGTGCCCACTCTGCCTCACCTGCTGGTTGCTTGACTTGCTCTGGTGGTACACTCATATATATCTTTATACCTGCTTGTTTACTCTTGCTATGTTGTGATCAGTATACTGCCTTGCTATTATATCTTTGCATGTGAACTGGCCTTGTGGCCGCTTGCTTGTGCTCAGAATGCGTGGTGATCTTGAGATCCACCCTTAGCTTTGCTTTGCTTTGTTCTCTTGCTTGACTGGTCTTGTGACCGTACGTTGTGTTTGCTATCCCCCACTTTGCCTTTGGGGGTGTGTCAAATTACATTTCTATGACTGTAGTGTCAACGGGAGTTGTGTGTTGGCCCCGTCCACGCTTGGGCGGAGCCGACTTCGTGGTGGGGTGTACGGAAGGTACAGCCGACTTGCAGTAGTGGGCGACGCCGACTTGGACGAGCTGGTCGACGGGGTTGGTCGACTTGCAGGGGGCCACTGCAATGCCGCCGACTTGGGAAGCCGGCGGCCGACTTCAACTGGTGGTCGGCGATGTGGCACGTCGACCTGGAAGTCGGCGCCGACTTGCCAGGTCACCGACTTGCAAAGTCACCGACTTGAAAGGTCACCGACTTGCAAGGTCACCGACTTTGCAAGTCGGCGCCGACTTGCAAGGTCGCCGACTTGGGAGGTCGCCGACTTCAAGAGGTCAGTCTGGAAGTCGGCGCCGACGTAGAAGGGGCGTTGACCTGGTGACGCCGACTTTGGGTAGCCGACTTGGGTGGTCGGCTGACAGCTGCACTGGTCGACCAGGAGTGACGTCGACCTGGAGCTGGTCGACCAGAGGAGTGGTCGACCTGGTGAGGTCAACTTGGTGTGGTTGTCGACTTGGGAGGTCGACGAGCACATACAGGAGCAGCTGGTCGACATAGTTGCCCGGTCGACCAGGATACCTGGGTGACGAGGTTCTGCGAAGGAGTGCGACGGTCGCCCAGGCAACGTTGGCGAGTCCGACCTCGGTGGTGGTATCCCAAGGTCGACGTGGCGGATCAGGTGGAGCCGTCAGCACGAAGATGACTTGGTGCGTGCGCTGTTCAGGTGACAAGGCTTAGCCCTCCAATCATCAACGAGCACCTGCAAAGTAGGTGCGCTGCTGTTCTACGGGAGCAACACTGGCACGCCGTCAACCTGCAGCGTTGGCACGCTGTCGACTTTGCACTGCTGGAGCGCGGTCGACCAAGTCATGCTGGAACGCGGTCGACCAAGTCATGCTGGAACGCGGTCGACCATGCTGTGCTGGCAGTCGACCGACCTGAATGCTAGCTCTGATGTAGTCTTGCCATGCCAACTTGATTGTACTATTTTTTGTTGTCAACTTTCTCTAGTGAAACTCTTGCCAAATTGCTCCGTGAACTAGCAAGCAGTGTGAGCACTAGGAAAACGCCTAAGAACCAACGAACGCAGAGATCACACGATCACCCGTGCCTAGCCCGTAGTCTAGCTCCCGTTGTAGTAGTTATCTCCTCATGTAGGTTGCAGTGGGGTAGCTTACATAGAGTACAACCCTTCTAGGGTTTCACTACTTGTACTGGTCATTCCTTCTACTGAACTCTTTTCTTCACAGTGATTCTGACAATGAACCCTATACACATTGAATGGTTTACAAGAGTAGGCAGAAATTATGTCTCTTACCTCAGAACTCTCTCTTCCAAACTTCGGATGGTCTTGATATAGGACTTTCATTCCGTTATCATGATACTTCTTACAATTATCCAAAGAGATAGCTGAAGGGTCCGACGCATTTGGTGGTTCCTTAATGGACAAAATTCGTATTGAGCTAACCACCATCCAAATGACCCTACCAAAAGATCCCCGCGGTACGGAAAATGAGCGACTACCTACTACCATTACTAGCGTCCTACCGAGGTCGGGGACTGCCGTGACGGTGCTGGCGTTGTGCTGCACGTCGTTGTTGGAGATACTGATATTTTGCTAAAAGATTCAAGTTCTTGCTTCTTCTGCTGTTGTATCTTCGACATGTTCTCCTTATCCTGCAGGTCAGCACTCTTGACACGTTCAGCGACAGATCCACCAGAATTTCCACAAGAATCTCCATTTTCCTTGATCTAATCTTAGCAGCTAAGAGCCACTCATTGTACCAGTCAAACTGAATATGGAATCTGATATGTTCACTCATGGACTTCTGAACTGAGGTATGAAGCATTTATGCTAAAAGTAGTTTGGCGGGATTGCCTGGTTGACGCAGATGCGCTTTCCCTAGTTACCTTGGAAATTATCCGGATGTCAGATCATGGGAATGTCAGTCTCCTTCCTTCCCTGGTTGGTTGTTTTTAGGCCGGAGGCAGTTTCAAGGAGTGGGGAGATGTTTGAAATGCGCAGGAAATTCTCGCATGTGTCAGGGTGGATCATCCTCAGCCACAGCTCAGGTCAATTCTGGTCATGGTAATTGTGAACCATGATGGCCATTGGCCAGCGAGCAACTGAATGCAAAAACCGTTTATTATAGAAACGCCCTACAGTATCTATGATGCGAAATCGAATCCCCTCTGGCAAAATAGAGCACTTCTCCCCGAATGGGAGAAGGGAAGGATAATTGTGAAAGCAGCTGAAGCGAACTTGTCTTTGGTTCGGAACCAGCAGGCCATATGTCCATCTGGCTTGGAATGGAACCCCAACTTGTCGCTAGTTTGCTGGTCTTGATTCTCTACTCGATAACAGATATAGCAAACCATGCATTATTGCAACATACATGCTTAGAAGAAATACTATCACCCCGCTAAGGCTGGGAAGGGAACCATGCATTGTTATCTTGGTTGCTTGGAAACACTCCCAAGGAGAAACACTGCCCGAAGTGAGGGGAGAATCCGTGCTCGGAAGCAATTAGGAGGATGTCATTAGCACATGGGCATTGCGTCACGGCGCCAAGCAATGATCCGCCTGACGACTTGCCGCGTCGTCGTATAGATGGCAAGCCATGCCTTCGGATCGCCCTCCGCACGTCGTCGCGTCATAGTGGTCGCTCGCAGCGAGAGACTCGGCGACTCTTTCAGCATAACATCTCTTCGCGAACAACTCGCACCTTCGCCAGCAGCAGCTCTCGCATCGTCGCACGGATCGCCATCCACGGATTTGTCGCGCGCTAACAATTCCCCAGATACGCCTTCGCGCTGCCATTCCAGCGCGACCCATCCTCCCCCGCCTTCATTCTTCCCCAGCGCATCTCACCATAACCATCCCAGCGATTCCGGTAGTCCCGCGTTGATCTGATCAATTGCCATTCGCTCGTCACCGCAACCTACGTCGTCTAGCAGCAGTCATCATCATTACTACAGTAGCCTCACTCTTGTTCCTTGGCATAGTCATGTATCCGTATTCCCCGCTTCGTCCTCTCTGCTTTCCTGGCTTCTTCACTCTTATCCAGCCGTCGCGGCCGTTGGATCGGAGCCGCCAGTTGCCAGGGAGAGATCTGGACCGTCGGGCGAGAGAGTGGATGGCGGGGAGGAGAGTGCGGGGGATGTGCGTGTGAGCTATGGCACGATGTTGGCGGAAGTAGAGGATGAGGAGGGAGAAGGAAGAGGGAATTTTGATGACGGGAGGGAGGAGGAAGGGGGAAGGGTTTAGGATGAGGTTCGGGAAGAGGATCTGAAAGCTGAGGCGGAAAGAGGGGTGGCTTTAGCGGACGGGGAGAAGAAGGAATTGCGGACGAGACAGCGACATGTTCAAATGCGGGAGGAGGCAGGCGGGGAGGGGGTTAGCAGGGGGAGGGACACCGAAAGAAGGACAATCAAGAGAGGAAAGCCTTCGCAACACCGAGCAGGGCAGTCGTACCAATGAGGCTGTAATTACCGCGGAGGGTGTTAGTAATGCGGAGGCCAATAACGGAACAACAGTGGCGGTAACGGTGACGAGGACGACATGACCGGGTACGACGTGGCGTTTGAGGAGGACCTGCGCAACGCGAAGCAGATCGCGGACGCGATTCTCAGCGGGCGGTTCTTCGCGGGGATGAGCCGCGGGAAACGGCACTGGGCAGGGGACGACGCGGGGGAGAGCGGGAACGCTGGGAGTAGCTGGCAGGAGTCCTCTTTGCCCTATTCCCCCATGTCCCTAGGACCTGTAGGGGCCCCTTCCATGGAGTGGAGAGGTGGCAGAGCAAGGCGGCACGATTATCGCGGTGATGCACAGGTCGTACGAAAGGGAGGCAATATCTGTCGTCGCAGCAATCGCAGATAGCGGACGCATCCCCGGAGGAGGGAGGGGGAGAGCGAGGAGGGGGAGGGGGAGGGGAAGGGGGGAGAGAGGGTGAGGTGGAGCGCCTAACGTTACTGTGCGGGTTACCATTGCAAAGATGGGGGGACAACCGAAGCTGGAGATTGACTAGCTGTAGGACGGTAGGTAACAGTTGGCTCGTTGGGGACTGCGTCTTGACTGGAGGACCCCCGCGTGTCTGCATTTCCTAAAAACATGTCTGATAGACGCAAATAGGGAAACGGGGATTCGATGTGGCGAACATGGTAGACGAGCTGATAAACGAAACGAAATGACATTTTCGCCAACATATCGTTGGTATTGTCGTTGAATTTGAAGTATTCTCGCCTTAAATGGAGGGATAGTCACTTGGCGAATTCGTGCACTGCATGTTACGGCACCGTGCTCGTCATGTATATTCGAGTCACCTAAATCAAAATAAAAAGCAGCAATCACAAAGAGACGGGGAATGTACATGAAGCAATGTCATGCCTGAAATAACCTTGAGAAACGCGACGCCCGTAGGCCCTGCCTCAGCCCGTCGCGACGCCCGTAGGCCCTGCCTCAGCCCGTCGCGACGCCCGTAGGCCCTGCCTCAGCCCGTTGCGACGCCCGTAGGCCCTGCCTCAGCCTGTCGCGACGCCCGTAGGCCCTGCCCCAGCCCGTTGCGGCGCCCGTGCGCCCTGCCCCTAGCCAGCACGTAGCCCGTAGGCGCTGCCCTAGCTCGACGCGGCGCCCCTACTGTTGAATAGTGCTAGTAAGAGTTAGGCTTAGGAGCCATAACTTAGGAGTCTTGGTTGAGTTCGAGTAGTTGAGTTAGGAGAGTCGAGAAAGTTGAAAAAAGAGAAGAGGGGTTTCACTATAGGTTCAAGGGTGCAAATAGGCAAGAATGAAGAAAGGCAAATGGTACACCACCTAGCAGGAAACTAAGATAACTACACTAGGCTACTGTAGGCATTTATATGAAAGTATACAAATACATTTCAACACACCCCCTAAATGCCTACAGTGGAAAACCCGTGTGTAGCACAAAGTCTGCAGGGGTACAAGGTGCAATGGAAGAAACAGAAACAAGCAAGAGCAGTAGTAGCTGGAAGTGTAAAACGCCCACGCTTGGTCACCGACACCATCCCCTCACCCTCCCCCTCCCCCTCCCCCTCCACACTGCTGCAGGAGCAGCAGAGGGGGGGCAAACGGAGGAGGATGGGGCCGTAGGGCCAGGGGACCACACATCACCCCCACACCCGCCACCCCCAGTCCCTCCCCGGGCTCCCCACACTCTCACACCCTCCCCCCCAGCGGCAGCTGCAGCAGAGGGAACAAAAGGAGGAGGAGAAAGGGGGGGGGAAGGGGGGGGGGGGGGGGGGGGGGGGGGGCGACGCACGGCCTCCCCGGGCGCCAAAGCAAGCGGCAGAGGGGGCGACGACTCCCCCCCCTTTCAGGTCGCGGCCCCCGAAGGAGCCGCGACGGGTGACGGGAAAAGGGGGGGGGGGGGGCGGTGCACGTGCCCCTGGTGTGCCGCGGCTGGCGACAGGGCATGGCCGGGGCGGGGTCGGGGCCGCAGGTGGCATCGGGGCCTGGGGCGGGTACCGCACGGGCGGTGACGGGCCGGGACGGGCGGTGACGGGCCGGTACGGGCGGCGACGGGACCGCAGCGGACGGCGGCGCGTCGTACGGGCGGCACGTGACGCCGCAAAGGGCGGCGACGGGCTGGTACGGGCGGCGAGGCCGCTAAAGCAGGGCGGCGAGGCCGCGACAGGAGGGCGGCGGGGCCGCGACAGTAGGGCGGCGGGGCCGCGACAGCAGAGAGGCGGCGAGGCCGCGACAGTAGGGCGGCGGGGCCGCTTAAGAAGGGCGGCGGGGCCGCGACAGTAGGGCACACCACGGGGCGTGCAGTACACTCAGTAGCAGCGGAAGCAGGAGTCCAGGAGCGGAACACGCTCTGATACCATGTTGAATAGTGCTAGTAAGAGTTAGGCTTAGGAGCCATAACTTAGGAGTCTTGGTTGAGTTCGAGTAGTTGAGTTAGGAGAGTCGAGAAAGTTGAAAAAAGAGAAGAGGGGTTTCACTATAGGTTCAAGGGTACAAATAGGCAAGAATGAAGAAAGGCAAATGGTACACCACCTAGCAGGAAACTAAGATAACTACACTAGGCTACTGTAGGCATTTATATGAAAGTATACAAATACATTTCAACACCTACGCCCTGCCCCTCGCCCTCCGTGCCTAGCCCGTTGCCCACGCCCCAGTCCTATACCGTCGCGCCCTCCCCCCGCCCTTTCTCACCGTCAAAACAGCCCTCCTTGCCCATTCCCACCGTCAAACCGCCCTCCCCGCCCATTCCCACCGTTAAAACCGCCCTCCCGCCCATTCCCACCGTCAAAACCGCCCTCTCGCCCATTCCCATCGTCAAAACCGCCCTCCCGCCCATTCCCACCGTCAGCATCACCCTAGCCCGCCCGATCCGCACCTACCCTCGGCACGTGACCGTTTTTTTCACCCCTCCTCCGCCCTGTTTCCCGGGCCCTCCCCATTCTCCCGGTCACTGGCCTTCACCTCAGTGGCTGGCAGCCGCTCATACCTCCGGTAGCTTGCCGTAGCGCCGAATCCTCCCTAGCTCCTAGTCGCTCCGTCCCTGGCGTCCCTAGCCGTTCTCCGCCTCACCTCGTTTGCTCCTTCCGCTATCGGTTCACTCGTAGCGTCCCACCTGGCGTCTCTCGCCCTTAGTAGCCGTCCTCCTTGTTCTTATCTCAGCCTCCGCCGTGCTCCAGCCGCCTCGAGCATGTCTTCCGTTATGGAGTCTCGTCGCCTCCGTTTCGACGCGGAGGGACGCCCTGTAGAGTTCGGCACCTGGCAGCGCCAGACCACGTGCTTCCTCACCAGCCAGCGACAGGACGGCGCTACTCTGTGGGCTCACCCGTCTGGTGCCCTACAGGCCCCCCCGTCCCCCGCCGCCCTACCTACCACCCCAGAGCCGACCCCTACGGCCCAGGCGGAGTACGACCGTCGGGTCCTGGCCAGGGACGTGTGGCTCTCGCGTGACGCTGCCGCCGCTCTCACACTGTCGGAGCTTCTCCCCCCGACTGAGGCCGCCCACTTTGACCAGGTGGAGACAGCCCAGGGGGTGTGGGATGCTATTGTTGCCCGCTACTCCACCCCCTCCTGTGCCTCCCTCAGTCGCCTCCTCATGCCATTTGTGTTTCTCGACCTAGGCTCGTTTGCGACTGTTTCCGATCTCGTGACTCACCTCCGCTCGCTTGACGCCGGTTTCCGTGCTGCCTGTACCGACGCACAGCTCCTTGTTGCCCCCCCCCCCCATGTGGCTCACTGTGCACTAGTTAGTTACCCGCCTCCTTGACTGCCTTGCCACTGCCCGCGACGCGCTTCTTCAGAAGCACCCCACTGAGCTCACTATCGACCTCCTAGCGGCTACTCTAGGGACCATCGAGAGCAGTCTCCTCACCGTTGCCTCCGCCACTGATGCGGTGGCCCCCCGTCTCTTTGTGGGGTGTGCCGCCCCTCAGCTTCCCACTTTCACCGCTACCTGCGCTTCTGCTGCTGTGTCGGTCTCTGAGGACACCGCTTCCGTTTCTGCCGCAGACTGGCAGAAATGGGGCAAGAGTGGCAAGAAGGGCGGGAAGGGGGGAGGTGGAGGCGGTGGAGGCGGCGGTGGAGGTGGCGGTGGAGGTGGGAGCGCCGGTGGTGGCGGAGGCGGCGGCGGCGGCGGCGCACCTGGGGGAGGGGGGCTTGGAGGAGGTGCTGGACAAACAGGCCCACCCACAGGTGGTGGCCCGACCGGTGGGGGCGTTCACCCCCAGCAGCACCTGCCACAGCAGGGACAGCAGCAGCAGCAGGGACAGCAGCACCAGCAAGCGCCGCAGCAATTCCAGCAGTGGGGGCCCCCGTTGCAGTGGGGTCCGCAGCAGCACTGGGGTCCCCCGCCGCAGTGGGGTCCGGGAGGCCCTAGGAGCACCAGCCGCAGCAGCAGTACTTCCAGCTGGGCCCCTCGTCCCCCTCGCCGTGACGTTGGCCCGTGCACCCACTGGTGCGTCACCGAGCCGGGTAGCCCCTGTCTCTGTGGTCACGACGACCACTCTGCCGCGCGGTGCTTCCGCCGCCTCGACGACCTCTACCGGGCTCGTTGGGGCCCTCTGGCGGTCACGCCTCGCTGGTCTCGTCTGTTAGCCCGTAAGATTGATGTACTTGCTTTGTCCATGGACGATGCGCGTCAGCATGCTTTGTATGTTGATGCTGACTTTAGTGCTGATGGATCTGGGTGCTCGCGTGTTCGTAGGTTAGCCTGGTCTTGCTTTGGGGCAGGGCTGGGGTAGGGCCTACGTCCAGTTTGACGAGTCCGTGTCCTTCTACACCCGATACCCCTGTCGAGGTCTCCTGGTACCCCCTCCCCCTCTTTTCCTCGCACCTTCTCCTCCTCCTGCTCCCGCTCCTCCGGTACCCCGACCCCCCCCTGGTCCTGCCCTGTCTGGTGTGTCCCACGCTACCCCTCTCCCCTCGGTCGTGCGTCAGGTAGTGTCTCCCTCTCCGCAGTCCTCCTCACAGTCCCCTCAGCAGCCTTCGGCAATTCCGCGACACGTTACTGTGGACTCTGTTGGTGTTGGAGCTGGAGGTGCAGCCGCTGGGGGTGCTCGCTCGCGGGGTACTGGAGCTGGAGGTGCTGGCGCAGGTGGCGCTAGCTCTGGGGGTGCTGGAGCTGGGGGTGCTGGCGCAGGTGGCGCTAGTTCTGGGGGTGCTGGAGTTGGAGGTGCTGGCACTGGCGGAGCTAGTTCTGGGGGTGCTGAAGTTGGAGGTCCTGGCACTGGCGGTGCTGGTCCTGGGGGTGCTGAGTCTATGGAGGCTGGAGCTGGAAACCCTGGTTCTGCGGAGTCCACTCCGCCTCCCCACCGCCACGACATGCGTCTCCAGGCTGCCCGTCAGCGTCAGCGTGAGGAGCAGGAGCGGTTGGAGAGGGAGCGGCAGGAGCTGCGGGTGCTGGACCTTCTGGAGCAGCAGCAGCAGCCGCAGCCGCCGCCGCAGCTGCAGCAGCCGCAGCCGTCGCCGCAGCCGCAGTAGCGGCAGCCGCAGCCGCCCCCGCAGCTTCCTCTAGAGTGGCAGTTGTTCCCACCTGTGAGTGGCCTGCGGGCCCTTGGCCTTTCCTCCTCTCCTTCTGTCCGCTCCCCGTCTCCTCCTGTGTTTGTTCCTCCGTTGCCTCCTCCTGACGACCGTCCGGCGGTCTGGTCTTCTCCTCCTCCTCAGTCTCCTCCTCCTACTGTCCGTCGCGACTTGATCACCCGTTGTCCTCCGCGTGCTCGTCACTCGTCCCCTGTTACTGACCTCCACACTGCCCTCCTTTGTTCGTCTCGTCGTCGTTCTCCTTCTCATGTGTCCGTTCTCCCGTCTCCTCCTCCGTCCTCTATCACAGCCCCCCTCACTCCTATCTCTGACTACTACCGCACTGTTCGTCCTGTTGCCGCACGTGTCCTCGCCACTCTTGTCACCGACTCTCGTTTCCCTCCGTCGTCTGCCTCGGCTCTCACTGCCGCTGTCGCTGAGTTTGCTGCCGCCGGTCGCCTTGACTACGCCACCCGTGTGGTGCCAGCTCCTCCCTACCGTCCTCTGTCCGTCGGGGGTGGGTTTGCCCTTGGCTGTGACGCCCTAGAGGATAGAGAGTCTGAGCTCGAGTACTGGGCAGCCGCTTCTCCCTCTGTGTGTGCCATGCTGCTCTCCCCTGAGGGAGACCCCGACGCCCTTGACATACCGACTGCTCGCACTTATCGTGAGGCAGTGTCAGGGGCGTGGGCCTCTCAGTGGAAAGCGGCTATGGACTCAGAGTTGGCATCTTGGAGGTCCACAGGCTCCTACGTCGACGCAGTTCCCCCTCCCAGGGCGAACGTAGTTGGTGGCATGTGGCTCTTCAAGGTGAAGCGGCCGCCTGGAGCACTGCCGGTGTTCAAGGCGCGCTACGTGGCTAGGGGCTTCAGTCAGCGTGAGGGAGTTGACTTCTTCCAGACCTTCGCCCCGACCCCGAAGATGACTACTCTTCGGGTGTTACTCCACATAGCAGCGCAGCGAGACTATGAGCTGCACTCCCTCGACTTCTCCACTGCGTTCCTCCAGGGCCAACTGCACGAGGAGATCTGGCTGCGCCGTCCTCCTGGCTTCACTGACACCTTCCCACTTGGGACCCAGTGGAGCCTGAGGCGACCAGTCTACGGTCTCCGACAGTCACCCCGTGAGTGGCACGACACTCTTTGCTCCACGCTTCGTGACCTTGGGTTCAGCCCGTCCTCCGCCGACCCGTCGCTGTTTGTTCGAGCGGGTTCTACTCCTTTCTTTATCCTTGTCTACGTCGCTGACTTGGTGTTTGCTACAGCAGACACAACAGCCCTGGCTCAGGTGAAGTCCGAACTGCACAAGAGACACAAGTGCACTGACCTGGGTGAGCTGCAGCGTTACCTTGGCTTGCAGATCACCCGGGACAGAGCCGCTCGCACCATCACACTGACGCAGTCACACATGGTGCAGCAGGTCATTCGGCGGTTCGACTTCCAGTTCTCCACCACACAGCCCACTCCTCTTGCTTTTGACCACGGACTCACGGGCCCCTTTCCGAACAAGCCCTTTGAGTCCAGTGGACCCTACGCAGAGCTGGTGGGCTGCCTCATGTACCTGATGACTTGTACTCGACCAGACCTCGCCTTTCCCCCCAGCATCCTTTCTCGCTTTGTTGCGACTGGGAGACACCGCCCTGTCCATTGGACAGCTGCTGTGAGGGTGGCGAAGTACCTGGCGACTACATCAGGTATGGGGTTTGTGCTTGGAGGAACTCAGCCAGTGGTGTTGACTGGTCACTATGACTCTTCCTACGCTGACGACGTAGAGACTCAGCGCTCGACTCAGGGTTACTGCTTCAGTCTAGGAGCTGGTGTTGTGTCGTGGAGGTCTACACGGTCGTCGTCTGTGGCTACTTCCAGTGCAGAGGCAGAGATCTACGCGGGTGCCATGGCGGCACAGGAGCTTCGCTGGTTGACCTTCTTGCTCGCAGACCTTGGTGAGCGGCCTCTCTCTGCACCGACCTTGTACGCTGACAACAAGGCCATGATCCTCCTGTGTCGAGAGCCTCGACTGGAGAGCAGAGTGAAGCATATTGACGTGAGGTACTTCCTCCTGCGAGAGCTGCAGCGACGCTGTCAGGCACGCCTGGACTTTGTGGCCTTAGAGGCCAACACTGCAGATGTCTTCACCAAGGCCTTGGCTCTTGGTGACCACCACAGGTTCTGTATGCAGTTGGGGCTTGTTGAGGTAGGCCCTCGGTTGCTGTAGTCCTGCTGCTTGCTCTGCTCGTTGTGCTTTGTATTTATATCCTAGTGAACTCTTGAACTGGCCTTGTGGCCGCTTGCTTGCGCTCGGAATTTGTGTGGTGTCCTTGAGATCCACCCTGAGCTTGCCTTGGTTCTTGCTTTGACTGGTCTTGTGACCGTTTGTTCACCTTGCTTGCTTTGATGCCCCTCACTTAGCCTATGGGGGTGTGTCAAATGTTGCACATTGATGTGATAGGCTGTAGTGAGGTGCACTCTAGGGGGTACAGCTTCTAGGGTTGCTTATTTGTACCCCATTCGTTTCTATTCCAACCATTCCGTTGCGTTCACTATTTGAGAGGTATGCACGCTCAAACCAACGTTCGTACAACAGGGTACTTCCGTGTGAATGTCTCCACCCAATCATCGAGCGTCTTGAGCTGCTTCTCGGTCAACACCTCCAGCAACACGCCGACGTCATCCATGGTCATGGTCGCGAGCGACCGGCTCGCATCCTTGCCTACGAATATCGAGTACGGACCATCGGGGACCGTAGAACGAGCTCGCTGACGTGACGTCGTATATCACGTGCTTCAGCGACACGAGAATGGGCTTGGAGTCGGAGCCATTATACTCGGCTAGCATGTCAGCGGTGATCCCGCCAAGCTGAAATGTCGACTGGGGACTGGCGTCGGCCATGGCTCGTTGCACGGTGAGAACACACGTAAAATCAACGAGGGTAGTCGCTCCTGGAGATGGAAGGAGAACGACGACAGGCAATGACGGTGTGTGACGTGACGAGAAGTCACGGACCAGAGTACGGTAATTACCGGAAAGCTGGATCTTGGTTGAACGATATGGAAGTATCGAACGCGGATTTGCTGGTGCCATGGATTTTGTCTTGGAAGAAAACGAATGCAGTGGTGGGATGATTGGTTGATGGCCCGGCTCCAGCTGCTTCAAAGAACAGGTTTAGAATGTTTCAGAAATTCAGAGTTATAACGGAGTTTTGAAGAAGTTATATCCATAATTTGTTCCAACACAATAAAGAACAAAGGTAACCTGTCAATTTCAATCCACGGTACATTCATAAGAGCGAGCTGAAAATGGCGCCTCTTGGCGAAACGGGGAAAATTCGCCTGTTACAGCTAATTGTGGTGCCTTATTCAGCTAATCTCTTCACATGAGACCGTGCCATCCTGATTACGGTGCCTAATTCAACTAATTGCGGTCCACTCTCACTTGCAAAATGAGATGAACTGGACCGCCAAGGATGTTCTGAAGCTGATACCGTGCCTCTCTGCCAATGGAACTGAATCACCAACACAACAGGAAAGAGCAGCAGATCAAACGCACACACAAAAATGCAGCACAAGGCAAGATAGACGGACAAGCTACACCAACGAAGCTGAAATCTCACATACAACGATAGCATGAATGAACACACCACATCATGCCTACACCACACCTCACAAGAGTGGGACTTACCGCACGTCCTGACCTGCCTTGCCAACGAGCATGGCCCTCTGTGCATTAGACTGCACAAGCAGCAGCTTAGCTGCTCTATGCGCAGACCCGTCCCTGAGCACAGAGCACGACCACACCATAACACAGCAGGACTCACCGCACGACCTGTCCTGCCTTGCCAACGAGCATGGCTCTCTGTGCATTGGACTGCACGAGCAGCAGCTGCTCTATGCGCAGCGACCCATCCCTGAGCACAGAGCACGACTCGTGGCGGTGCTCTATGGCGTATGGCACCTCCTGTGGGGATGAGAGAGGGAGGGAAGAAGGAGGAAGAGAGAGAGAGAGAGGGAGAGAGAGAGAGAGAGAGAGAGAGAGAGAGAGAGAGAGAGAGAGAGAGAGAGAGAGAGAGAGAGAGAGGAGAGCATGGAGAGCAAGGGTAGATAAGGAGTGCTTGGGGACGTCTCAGGCGATGAGATGCCTCACACACACCCCACTGTGTGTAACGAGCGAGCAAGCAAGCAAGCCACCCACCTGGTGCATGTGGTGCAGCAGCAGTTCCCTCACGATCTGCATGGCCAGCTGTGCATACACCCACCTCACATACGCTCCACAGCCTGTAATGAGCAAGCGAGTGAGCAAGCAAGCCACGCACAGCCCAGCCCACCTGGTGCATGCGGTGCAGCAGCAGCTCGCGCACGATCTGCATGGCCAGCTGCTCAGGCGACTGGTCCGTGCACAGACGAGGGTCCTCCTCCCATGCCGCCTGCACCGCCTGGTGTGTGTGTGACAGGAGGATGGGTATTGACCGGGGTGTGTGGGAGGGAGGGAGAGAGAAAGCGAGATGGCACATATTGGAACAACATGACGGATGCAAGATGGAAGGGGGCGTGACTTAACGTGGTGCCACTTTTGAGAAGTCTCAAAAACAGGAGGGGATGTTTTTGCACGTAACACGAGTAGACATCGGGTGAAAACGAGAAAACAACAACGAGAGGTGGAAGGGAGAGTGGACAATTAGCCTCATGGCATAAGCTCCAACCCAAGGCATGGCCCGACTTTATGGCATAGTAGCATGGCATGTGAGAGGTGAGGGCAGGGCATGCTTTTTGAGAATTCTTGAGAAGCACGCACATGGTCAAAGAGATACTCCTCCAGCAGGTTCACGCCCTTGTCCTGCAGCGCTGATACCATGAACACCCTGCACGCAGGGGCGGGGTGGGGTGGGGTGGGGTGGGGTGGGGTGGGGTGGGGTGGGGTGACGATGGGTGAGGGCATGGACGGCAGTATGGGGCTGAGAGTACCCAGGGCGTAAGCATGGTGAAGGCAGTGCTAGAATCTACCAGAATCGAATACAGGGTGGTTCAGCACTGCTATGCACTCAGCCTGGACCGTCAACCTTGGACCCTCATACATCTCAAACGGCCACTCCTACACCACCCTCAACCCCCCATTCCCCCACTCCACCACCTCCCCCCATGCACCCAGCTCCCCCACCCCACCCAATCCCCTCCCACCTCTCCCCTCCACTCCCCCCACCTCTCAATGGAGTGGAAGGAGCTGAGCTCCTGTGCGAGCGGTAGCAGCAGGCGCTTGTCCTTCACCAGATCCACCTTGTTCAGCACCGCTACGCGCTGCTGCCCCTCCCTCCGCTCCGCCCCCACCACCCCCACCATCCTCCGCACCCGCGGGTCCGGCCTGCAGGGGTGGAGTGCGGTGGGAAGGGATGGGGTTGTATGAGATGGGTTTGTGAGATGGAGTGAATTAGTGGGATGATTGGTTTGGATTGAGATGGGGTGGAGAGAGAGAGGGAACATTCTGGGATAAGATGGTACCCTCTCTTTTCCAGGAGCAGGTGGGGGAAGTCTTGGTCCTGGACGAGAGGGAAGGACTGTGAGTGAGGAACAAGGGGAGAACAAGAGCAACCGAGACAGGGGGATGACAGACAAACAAAGCCCCACGGCCAATGCTTCAGCTACAGCCCTTCTCACCACACCCTACCACCACAAGCACCCTCGTACCTCCGGATCTGCCGGTCGGCATCAATGACGAGCGCCACCACATGGCAATGCAAGGCAGCGGACGAGGCGAGCAGCGACCCCTGGCGCTGCGACGCTGACAGTGGCTGCGATGGTAGCGCCACTATCAGCCCTGGCGTATCGTGAAACACCTAGAGGTCAGGAAGAAGGGGAAAGGGAGGGGGTTAGCGGGGGAAGGAAGGGAGGAGGCTGAAGAGGAGGGACCCCTAAGTGGGTTGCGCTCACCAGTTTTTCACCGTCAGGCGCATCAACCGTCAAAGCTCACCAGCTGTGTGGGGCGTGCGCTCTGCTCACCAACAGTGTTAAGGCGTGTGAAAACTCGAAGCTCACCAGCTGCGTGGGCCCGATGGTGCGGATGCCCACCACCTCCCTTTGCGTTGTGTTGGTCTTGCGCGATACCGCTGATACCTTCACGCCCACCTGCACGCACGGCAAACAGGTGAGGAGAAGGCAGGGCGGGGAGGGGAAAGGAGGTGAGTGAAAGGAGGGGAAAGGAGGGAGGCAGATGTGACAGAAGAGGGAGTGGGAAGAGGGGGACAAGTGGATGAGAGGGAGATCCCAAATGTGAAGGAAGGAACCGGTGAGGGGTTGAGACAGCAAAGAAGGAGTGCAATGTAGCGTGCCAAAACTCGCAACTAACTAAACCCCGCATCTGCTCTTTCTTACCCCCCTCCCCAACCTTACTCCAGTTAAACGCTTCCCCTATCGCTTCTGCTCTTCCGGCCTTCCAATCAAAGTCCCTCACCCATTCCCCCCACTTCCACCCTCTCTCACTCTTTCCTCTTGCTCACCCTCCCTCCTCACCCCTTCCCTCCCACTCTAACCCCTCTCTCTCTATCTCTCTCTCTCTCTCTCTCTCTCTCTCTCTCTCTCTCTCTCTCTCTCTCTCTCTCTCTCTCTCTCTCTCTCTCTCATTTCCCCCCACCAGTCTGTTCATCAGGGCGGACTTCCCTGCGTTGGGCGCGCCCACCAGCGCCACGCGCGCAAACCGCTGCTTCTCCACCGCCACCTGCCCCTCCGCCTCCGCCTGTCCCCCGCCCGCCTCCCCCAACCAGTCCCCTAAACCCCTGAACCCCGGCCGCCACCCCCTCTCGCGGAAACTCCTCCGCCACTCCTCTTCCTCCTCGCCGTCTCCCCCCACCTCCCCGCGCCCTTCCCCGCGCCTCTCCTTCCCTCTCCTCCCGCGTTCCCTCACTCCCCCATCCTCTCCTCCAGCGTTCCCGCTCTCCCCCACGTCGTCCCCCGCCCAGTGCTGTTTCCCGCGGCTCATCCCCGCGAAGAACCGCCCGCTGAGAATCGCGTCCGCGATCTGCTTTGCGTTGCGCAGATCCTCCTCCGACGCCACGCCGTACCCGCTCATGTCGTCACCGTCGTCCTCGTTATTGGCCTCCGCGTTACTAACGCCCTCCGCGGTAATTACAGCCTCATTGGTACGACTACCCTGCTCGGTGTTGCCAAGGCTTTCCTCTCTTGATCGTCCTTCTTCCGCCGTCCCTCCCCCTACCGCCGCCTCGCCGCCTGCCTCCTCCCGCACCCGAATCGATCGCTGTCTCGTCTGCATTTCCTGCTTCTCCCCGTCCGCTAAATCCACCCATCCCCGCGCCTCAACATTCCGATCCTCTTCTTGAACCTCATCCCAAACCCTTCCCCGTCCCTCCTCCCTTGCATCATTGAAATTCCCTCTTCTTTCCGCCTCCTCCCCCTCTGCTTCCGTCGCGCCATAGCTCACACGCAAATCCCCCACACTCTCCTCCCCGCCAGCCGCTCTCTCGCCCGACGGTCCAGATCTCTCCCCGGCAACCGGCGGCTCCGATCCAACGGCCGCGACGGCTCGAGAAGAGTGAAGAAGCCGGGAAAGCAGAGCAGACGAAGCGGAGAGCCCGCATCCATGAACAAGCAGCGTGCAACTGTTGTGGTAATGATGATGACAGATCCTAGGAGACACAGGCTGCGGTGACGAACGAGTGGCGACTAATCGGATTAGTGCGGGGTTACGGTGACAACATAAATCGCAGGGATGGTTACGGTGAGACGCGCTGAGGAACGATGAAGGTGGGGGAGGATGAAACGCGCTGGAATGACGGCGCGGAGGCGTATCTGCGAAAATGTTAGGGCGCGATGAATCGGTGGCGTGCGACGATGCGAGAGGTGCAGCTAGCGAAGGTGAGAAGTGTTCGCGAAGAGATGCAAGGCGGAGTCTTCCGCTGCGAGCAACGGTTATTGCACGACGATGGCTTGCCATCTATAGAAGGGACAGAGGAGTTTGCACGGGAGGAGGAGAGGGGGAGGGAGGTGCAGGGAAAAGGAGAAAGGTAAAAAGAACAGAGGGAGAGGGGGCGTGGTCAGCACACGAACAAGACCAATTACACGGGATTGAGGAAAGAGGCAGTGATGGGAGAAAGTGAGCAGACATGGAACAGAGAAAGAGGGAGACTTGATGACAAACGTGGAAACAGGGGCTGTTGAAAAGGGGCACTGCAGATATTGCAGCAAGGCAGGAACAAATGCAGTCGATGAAGGGTGGTGAGCTGGAGAGTGCATAGGGTGTTCACGTAGAAGCGCTTCGCGGAATCCAGGCCAAACATAGGAGGAGAAAGCAGAGACAGGCAGAGATTCGCTAAAAGACTCAAGAAGAAGCACAACAACAAACGAAACGCGATAGGAACCAGAGAAGGCGGACCAGGTTGGAGGGGTACATAGAGGGGGCTGATACGCAGGGGGGGTAGCATCAATCAAACGGAGTGAGCTGAATGGGCCGAGCAGCAAGACGGTGCTAGATACAATGGTGGTGAGAGAAGGTGGTTTCGGACAAGACAATCGTAGGGTGAGAGAAAGAAGACAGCTGATTTTGAAGTATTTCGAGTTTTGATTGTAACAGATGCAAGTGCGGGGGGCTGCCGGGCCAACCCCATCTCAGCAAGCTAGCTGTTGGTGGTTGGCTTGAGAGACGACGGGGCTGGTCGGAAACCAGTGCACCATTTACCCAAATCAGATTTCGCCCCTTTTTACCTGATAATTCCTCATTCTCCTCTCAGGCTATGTCAGTCACAGGATAGGTAAGTCAAACCCTTACTCAGTGAGAGAGAGCTTAGGTATGTGACAGCATTGTGAATGTGCCAAGGAGAAGAGAAAGCAGCACGGGAAGGGCCAAGCAGGCCAACAATGCGTCGAGGGGCGACGATGTGCCTTGGCGTTGTTCTAGATTCGTAAGGCCATCCACTAACAAAGTTACATATTGGGGCTATGATACATGTATGAGCACCACCGTAGCCTTGCAGAGGAAGAGAGAGACTGGGAAGACAGTGGAGAAGCTGATGTATTCACTAGTCCAAATACTTACCTTTATTTAGGTTTTTTTTTAACTGTCGTGTTTTCGTGGTGGCGTGGAGTGAAATGAAACAGCAGCTGCAGCGTGGAGTCGGTCAATCCGATGGCGGGGCTTGGCGATTCTGAAAGTGGTGCGAGGGAAGGGAGGCAGGGAGACGAGTGGGACAGGGCAAGTACTCAACGCGAGTAATACTCGCTGCACATTTGTAGTAGGGTAACTTGTGTAGCAAGGCAAAAAAAAACGCCAGTCAGGTTGAAGCTGCAGCTAAGATGCAACGAGGATAGATGATGAAACAAGGGGTGGAAAAATGCGAACGGATGACGTCGGGTGGAGCCTGCATGAATTGGTGAACAGGCGAGTATTGTGAGGCGAGAGAGCAGAGCAGGGTGATGGAAGAGGATGACGGAGATGCAAGCTGAGTGAGGTCAGGTGAGGAGTGGAGGAAGATATGCACATCCCACTCCCACAATGGCCACCAAAATAGCCGATCTGCGCGAGTTTTCGGAAATAAACCACCGATCCGCGCGGATCGACGGTCGGAATGCGCCAATCTGCGCAGATTGACGGTCAACATTGCCAATCCGCGGAAAGCGGTGGGCTAAATTGCCGATTCCCACGGATGTAACGGCGGGGATTTAAACGAGGACATAGAAAAGGCAGGGATGTGTGATGGCGAAACTTGCAACAACTGCGAGGCCGCATAGTCACTGTGTCTTGGCAATGCAGCCTGACTGTGTACGCGAATAACGTTATTTTGCCCCAATAAGAGCATGAATGGTCACACAATCATTGTTTCTCAGCCTTTATGAATGATTAGTTAAAATCATCAGGTAAGGAGAAGCATGATAGAATGCGGGTAGGGATGGTGCGCGAGCCGAAATGAATGGAGTGACGGGACGGGACCGGCGTTACCTCAGGCCTGTTGTTAGGGTTTCGAAGATAGTAGAAGCGACGTGCTGAGAGACTCGCGCACACAGTTGGATCTGAGCTCCGCAATAGGCGCCGGCACGCAACGATATAATAACCGCAGTTGTCATCTCACTCGAGAAAAGGGCTTGAGGTTCTAGAAGCTAGGGCAGAGGTGAAACGAGCAAGATATCGTGAGGAAAGTGCAGAGGAATACTAGTGGTGCTCAGCGCTTCTGTGAAGCGAAGGTGGTTTTGAGCAGAAGAGCGTGTTCAGTACTCCATCAGAATGTCACCATTCGCACTCTTGCTCGTTGGGGTCATTCTGGGTTACCATACCCACCTCGTTCATTTTGTTGTACGAAACATCCGGGTGCCCATAAAGGCAGTAACCTGGATTTTGCACATCTCGTCATAAAAAACGATATATGGCGCTTCTGCAACAGTGTGGTAACTGCGACTGCCTTTGTGGAGTCTTGAAAGCAATGCAGTCTCTGGACGGGGTGCTAATACATAAAAAACACCTGCTCGATAACCAATATTACCGACGGAGCTACCTATGTCCTCCACAAAATCATTCCCGATTTAGTACCTAGCCCTTATTCGCCAACAGCTAGATGTGCGCCACCAAGCATGGGTGTCGCTGTCCACGTATAGTGCCGTCTCCCACAATCGCGCTTCAGCTGTAAACGGCGATGCCGCCACACGCTCCCAGAACTCGCCGTTTAGTTATTGGCCGCCATGCGCGAGCGAGGTCGGGATGCAGGCGATCGACGGGTGAGGCGAGCTGAAGTCGGAGGGAGCGAAGAGAGGTCGATGGGGCCGTGCGAGATCGGGATGCAGGCAATACGTGTCGCAACACCATTGGAAAGCCGTTTGCTCATGATCTAGTCGATGCGTGTATGTGTTTTGCCCTAGTGGCGGATTGAGCAACGGGATTGCGCGTCATCAGAGCATGACCTCCGGCGGTCGAATTGAGTGAAACGAAGGGTGAATGTCTGAACGGGGAAGCCTCTCTGCGATAGCGTGCTGATGGGATGCCATTCGCGAATGGATGACTACATGCTCGAGTCCACGTGTCCATGCACGGATCTTCATGTGGCAGTCCGCAGCAAAGGATGGCGTAGCGTGCCGTAGTATGCGTTGCTGTTTCTATTTGGGTGCAAGTTGCACGTTACGGAACGCGGGGATTTAGAATAGATCCGTGTTCTATTTGGCACTCCTCCAAGAGTCCTCGTTGGGCCAATATCAAATTTTGGATCTCACCGCTCTTCGGGAAGGCATTTTTTGCGCAGAGGGCGGCTCTTGAGCGATGTGCAGCAGGGCGATGGTGGTGGCAATGCGGAGGCAAGAGGAGGCGAGTGGGATGTGATGGCACCGTCGCCATCATGCCCCGCCGTAGTGGTGAGGAATGTGAGTCAAACAACAGGCAGTCGCAGGCAGCTTTGACGACTGCAGTAGGCTTCCCTCGGTCCCATCTCTCGTCGTCCCTTTGCGCCTCCGCCTATCCACGCCCTGCTGCGCCTATCCGTCCTGCTGCATTGCTGCCTGCTGCTGAACATGCTCCCTCCCTTTGCGCCTCCGCCTATCCGCGGCCTATTTCTGGCGCTAGTTGTTGTTGTCAAGCCAAAAAGTGAGCGTTCTTTCCCCATGCGCAATGCCATCAGCTGTCGTCCAAAACTGCCCCCCGTTTTCCCCCCCACCCACCACCCTCACTCCCCCTCCCAAAGGGTCCCTCGCAGCACGAATGCAGTGGTGGATCTAACTGCTTTATTCGCCGTCGGTGATGGCACTGCTACGGTGTGGCAGTGGCTGGCAGTACTGGTTGGAATGCGTGCGGCGTCGCAGCTGACGGCAGCAGGGCGATGGTGGTGGCAACACAGAGGTGAGACAAGCCAAGCGGATAGAAGCCAGCTGTCTTCCACCTCCACCTCCTCGCTCTGCAGATTGCTGCAACCTACTTCTCCCTCTTTCCCCCACTCCTTTCCCCTTCCCACACCAACAGCACCGTGCCTTAGTTAGCTGTCCACTGCATGCTGGTTAGGCAAGGCGTTAGGCCTGTGATACCATTGTCCCTCTCATCCCGCATTCCCTGTTTCCCCACCTTCTCGTTCCGGCTGACATTCAATATCGCAGAGATCAAGAGACAGAAACGAGTCTTTCATTTTGCAAGGCAAATGAACCTAGGTGGATTTGACGAGGAGCGTGACATGACATGACAGTGAATTTACGTGCCACTGCAATTTCAGAAGTTGCTGGCTCGCGCTGTCTCTTTGGGCAGACACACCAATGCATCGTGGAAGCAGGTGGAATCTATGTGGGCGTCTTCTCAATTGACCACCTCTGATGGCCTCTAGAGTGATGGCAGGAGGGCGCAAGGGGTAAGAGAAGCTGAACTGGATGTAAATTCACCATCACTCAGCACCACCCAAATAGTGGATGAATCTTTATTGCCGCTGATCTTAGTCCTGCCGCGCTCCTACCTACCTCACTTCTCCATCCGCTGCTGGCTGATGGGTCTGCATTCCTCCCTTTGCATCGCAGCCTATCCGCATCCAGTGTGGCACCTCTGGCGCTGGTTCGCTGACAAGGCAGAATATGTGTGAGTACTGATTTTCTGTGTGTCATCAGCTGTTTTACATCTCCGTTCTCCTTGTTCTTCAAATGCCCCTACCTTCTGCGCTCTCTCCTCCCCCCACAGCTCCCGCCCCACACCAGCAGCACAGCACCTGCCCTGCAATAGCCATGGGTCGCTCAACCCATGGCTGCAGCACACAGCCTGACACACAGCTACGGGCCAAGCAGTAGCAGCAGTGGTGGCGGCGAGAAAAGCCAGTCGCAGGGAGGGGAGTGGGTGGAGGGAGGTGAGGAGTCGTGGCGAGGACAAGCGAGACAGCCGATGCCGTTTGTTGATTTGACAACATGGGCGTTAGCTCATGCTGGTCGCGTGGCACTTTTGCGTGTAAGGTCCACATCACATCACACATGAAGAGGTGCAAACGTTGCACCTGAGGGCACATACATGCCATGTCTGAAGGTTTGTGTATCCCTATGCTGCTCCATTTGTAGAAAGAGTCACCCACCCAGCTAGTGTGGGCTGACGAGTAAAAACATACGGTACCGTATTCTCCCGGACATAACACCCTAGGGTATAGCTAAAAATACAGGGAAAAAATGGGGGGGGTCTCCTCATAGGAAAAAAATGCATACCGTCACCCCCCGGATATAAGCGCCACCCTAGGATAAGCGCCTGGCGCTTCTAATTGGCATATGGCGCTTATATCCCCTCCTCGATTATAAGCGCACCCCCTGAAAAAACTAGTTTTATTATAAGCGCACGTAAACTTTAAAATTTGAAATGTGTACAAAACGTTGTAATGATTTTTACTTTAGCAGGCAGATATGTTGCAGATTCGGTTCCCTTCACATTCGGACCCTGCACTGGATGCGGGTCCAGTCAGCAGGAGCTGTCAGGAGCTGGATGTGAGTCAGATTGGGTGTGTCTCCCAGCGCGCGCGAGAATTTCACAGACGACCCCATGTAAATTCGACTCGATTGAAAGGGCAAGCACGAGACCTACAGTTTGGTGTTAAAAAATATAAAAAATATGAATGTCATTTTATAAACGCCGGCGCTTATAAATTTACTCGATTATAAGCCCACCCCCTTGAAAAAACCTGTTTTATTATTGCCCCCCATGGGGGTATATCCGGGGGGTGACGGTAATACCCGGGTCCTTACATATGGCATATTTTAGTGTTGGTGTTTTTTTAATTAGTCAATGTGGGTGTTTTGCTGGTCCTTTTAGCATCACTGCCTGAGGCGCGAATGTGAGTTTCGGCCTCGAACTTCATCGCCCTCACGAAAATGCCATGTGGCACCTCTCTTGCCACTTGCAACGGAAGATTCACCTGCACGTGGCAACAGAGAAATAGTGGGAGGGGGCAAATCTCGGCAGATTGCCTTTGGATGTACCGCGAAATTTCCTTGAGGGAGATATTCACACGATATTCTTCCGTATTGTAGCTACTCGTTAACGATTATAATAATGAATATGTAAGAAAAGGGGGGTGTTGTAGAAAATCAGCCAAAAAGGGGGGTATAGTAGAAACGAGGTCTATCATAACACCCACCCCGCACAAGCTACCCGGGGGTGTACAATTATGGGGGGGTGTTTTGTCCGGGAGTATACGGTATTTGAAGCCTAGTTTGGAATTAAAAAACTGGGCTAGATAAGGGATCATTACATGCCATGCTGTATTTGAAGGTGTGGTTTTGCCTGTGCTGCTCTATCTACAGGAAAAGCCACCCAGATACCGTGGTTTAATCTGATTTGATGAGTACAATTTGTCGAGCCTCAAACCAGGCCATATGATATCAGGGGTAAGGGGAGGAGAAGGCCTAAGGACGCAGCATTAAGGAAAGGGGCCGAGTTGGGAAGAACGGCCACGAGGAGAGAGATTCCGACAGCTGTCATGCTTTTAATTGCAGAACAGAACATACCGTAATCTCCCGGATAGTAGACCCTAGGGTCTTGTGTAAAATTCATAAAAAAATAGGGGGGGGTCTTGTCAACGGCACAAGATTGTTTAGTATCCGGGTCTTATTAAATTGATATGATTTTTAAAGGTGTAATCGAGTGCCTCATTGATGAGGATGCTTGACATTTTTTCCCCTGTTGTTTGGGCCGCACATGTGTGCGACTTCTGCGATGTAGCCATATCACACAGGGGAATCAGCTTGTGGGCTTCTCATTGGCCGAAATCGCACGTTACCACATTCCAGCATTGAGATTCGCTTTGTGGCTCGTCAGCGTGCCATCCCACCTCGACACCCTGACACATGCACGGCTCGAGCGCAGGGGCTGCACGATGGCCTGTGCAGCAACCCCTACTGTTCAACGGGAGGCACGTCAATCCTTTCACCCATCACAATCCTTCTCCTCCGCCTGTTTCTTCATCCACGCACGAAACTGATTTCTGCTCGGCAGAGTGGTGCGCTTAGGGCCCGTAGCTCTAGGATGGTCGTCTTAAGATGGCTGGAGGAAGTACTTCGAGCAGTAGCTAGAGGTGTAAGCTATCATTCACGATGGTGACGTCTCCAGATTCAGGGATGTCACACGCAAGGCGCCCTCGTCCCACTAACGTTAATCGAGCATCGCAATTACGAGTTTCACCCCGGCCCGTTTTGCCAACAACTTCACCTTCCTCCAGCGACCCTAGCGACAGTTCCCATGGCATTCGCCGACCGCCGCTTCCTAGAGTCGTGATCCCTACCTTTCCGGAGTCTAGTCGCCCGCAAGGCATGAAACGAAGGATTCTAGATGCTGCGCCTCCTTCCCCTCGTCATAGGATGACGAAACGCTCTCGTAACGCGTTCACTGCCAAGGAGAAATTGCACTGGCTGGCCATGTTGGAGTCACAGCCTGACCTCAGCATCCGTGGCTTGGCGAAGCTCGCCAAGGTGCAGCCCAAGCAAATCCGCGAGTGGAGGCGACTCAAGGAGCGTCTCGAGGTCGCCGCTGGTTGTCGCTGACGTCTTAACGGTGGAGGGCGTAGGGCGAAGTGGCCCCTGATGGAGAAAGCGGTTTACCGCCAATTCTTGGCGCACCGTGCCAAAGGATTGGCGGTGTCGGTGAGCCTTCTCCGCAAATGGGCAACTCAGTACATGAAGCACCGTCAGCCTACCGCCGATTTTCGCGCATCGGCACGTTGGACCTTTCGCTACCGCGTGCGGTGGTCATTAGCGCAACGCGTGAAGACAAAGATGGGGCAAAAACTAGCCGCCGGTGAGCAAGTTGCATGTCACCCCCCCTTGCCGTAACGGTTTACGTAAAATGCTATCTAACACATGTGTCGTTGTGTGTTTAACAGATTGCAAGGGAAAGGTGGAGTCCTTCTGGGAATTCGTCCGCCAGATGCGCATGGTTCATCGCTTTCCCCTCAACCTCATCGTGAACGCTGACCAGACCCCGCTCTGGTTGGAGATGCCGGCAGAACGCACCCTCGAAATGAAAGGCGCCCGCACGGTGCATGTCAGGACGGCGGGGTACGAGAAGGAGCGTGTCACTGTCATGTTGGCAGTGACGGCTGACGGCCTGAAGCTTCCCCCGTATGTCATCTTCAAGCGGAAGACGGTGCCACGAATCGTGGTGCCACCAGGTGAGCCCGATGTGTTTCTGTCGTTGATTCCTTCTGTTCCTCTTGTTTCTCCATTACTGATTTCCAGTTGTGGCGTGTGCAGGTATCGTCATCTGCGCCCAAGAGAAGGGTTGGATGGACGAGCGCCTTGTCCAGGATTGGACAACACAGGTGCTCGTCCCCTTCTTGAAGCCGTTGCGGGACGAGGGCGGGCGGCGCAAGCAAGCGCTCCTTGTCTTCGACTCGTACAAGGGGCACCTGACGGAATCTGTGGGGCAAACTCTGAAGATGTTTAAGGTGACGCGTGACGTCATCCCTGGCGGTTGCACCCCCCTGGTGCAACCGCTTGACGTCTCCATCAACCGCAGTTTCAAGTGCGGTGTTCGCCACCGCTACATCACGTGGTTTTAGGAGGTCGGGATCGGCCAAACAACACGTGTAGGTGAGTCGTGGTCGATTTGTGAGCTTTAAGATGACTAGTCAGCATTAACTCCACTGCCTTTACATCTCTGCTGTGCATTCTTCTTGTGAACTCCAGGGAACTTGAAGAAGCCCCCCCCTGAAGTGATCCTGAAGTGGATCGTCGAGTCATGGGCTGATGTGCCAGAGGAGCTGGTGAAGAAAGCTTTCCTCACCTGCGGCATCTCCAGTGCCGAAGACGGGAGCGAGGATCATCTGATCCTGGCTCACCTGCGGGACAAGGCGGAAGTGGAGGTGCTGGAGGATGTGCTGGACGAGGGGGAGGACGGGGTGAACCCCAACCCGTTCTACGAAGACCCCTCGCACGCCCCTGAGCCCGCCGCTACCAAGGACGATGAGGCAGAGGACGAGGAGGAAGGGCTTGCAGGGGAGGAGGATGTGGTGGATGCTGTTGCCGAGGAAGGGGATGTGATGGCTCCGGAGGAGGAGGGGGATGAGGCAGATGCAGAGATGGGAGGTGCGGACGAGTGGAGTGAGGATGGAGACGACTGGTGGGCAGCAGGCCGCTATGAGGGAGAGGAAGTGGAGGAGTGGGTTGCAGGCGAGGATGAGTGACTATTTTTATGTTGTTCTCACCCCTTGTTGCCCCCTAAATCTCTGAAATGCAAACCGTGAATAGGTTGCATTGGTGTCAAGCTTTTCTTGCTAGTGAAGCAATTGAAAAGACATCTTATTTCCATTATAAACTAGTGACAACCATGAAGGGGGTCTAGTAATGTTTACCCCTCTAGGGGGGGGTATAGTGAAAACCTGCCAAAATAAAAGACCCACCCCCGTAATACAGACCCGGGGGTCTTGTATTCCGGGGGGTCTATTATCCGGGAGCTTACGGTAGGAAGTAACAATATAAAAGCAAGACAAAGTACAGTAGTTAGTAGTGTTATGTAGCTGCAGGCGGGAATCTACCGTCATACCCCGGATATACCCCCATGGGGGGCACTAATAAAACGTGTTTTTTTTAGGGGGTGGGCTTATAATATAGTAATTTTATAAGCGCCGGGGCTTATACAATGACATTATGAAATCTAGCGGTTTTCACTTCAAAATGTTGATCTTGTCATTGCGATTTCAATCAAGTCAAGATCATAGTGGGTGTGAAGAAGAATCTCGCGTAAGTTTGCAAACTGCCAACACACACAGTCAGAATGAGTCATTTCGCCCCATGACAGCTCATTCTGACTGGACGCGCAGTCAATTGAGTCGCGCGAGGGTGGGGCAGTGAGTCGCGCGAGGGTGGGGCAGTGAGTCGCGCGAGGGTGAAGGGTCGAAATTTTATCAAGTGAGGATGCAAATAGTGTGTTTCGCTACAGATATTCTAGTAACTTTATAAAAACTAATACAAATGGTGGCTCCTATAATACGTAAGCCTTCAGGGGGTGCGCTTATAATCGAGCACCGGATATAAGCGCCACACGCCAATTAAAAGCGCCAGGCTCTTATCCGCGGGTGGCGCTTATATCCGGGGTATGAAGGTACATGGTCAAGGGCAAGGAATGAAGCCGAATCAGCGAAAAGTAAACGTCCGTTGAATTAGGCAAGCAACAGAGTAGGGCCAAATTGCTTGCTTGTATGTTTCCACGCTAAGCAAAGACTTGTTCCTAGTAACCTCTAGAGCTGCGCCAGTGGAGGAGCCAACCCTTGCAAGCCCACGGAGTGTTTCAGACTGTTGCATCCTGCAGTCAGCTGAGTTAGGTTTTCCTAGCAGAGTTCTCTTGGCTAGGAACTTACAACCCGTATGGCCCCGGATATAAGCGCAGGCCTATTAAAGGCGCATGCGCTTGTATCTGGAGCAATGCGCTTATGGCCGATCCTCAATTATAAGCGCACCCCCTGTAAAACCTTGATTTATTATAAGCGCATGTACAATTTTTATTTTAAATCATGATTAAAACGGTAACGATTCCCTATTTTGCAGCGAGTCCACCCACATCCATTTCTACCGTACTTCGGTTGACTCTCTTGAGCACGGGCGATTCGATCAGGAAAGGCGGAACCTTGCGAAGCCGTTGACTGACAGCCCTTTCGGGGCGAAGGGGGGGGGGGGGGGGGGTGGGTGGAAAAAGTGACTGTGCCTGTGCGCTGCGAGCGAGCAACTGCACGCGAGTGGCTCATATGCTGGCCTGGGGCGAAGCTGACTGACAGCACAGCCGTGGGTGCTGTACACTGAGCGAGCGACTGTGATTGGCTCATACACTGGGCCGGGGCAAGCTTGACGTGTCCTTGCCCCTGTGCGCCGGCAGAAAATCGCCCTCGCGAGATTCTGATGCCCATTTCGATTTGATAAAAAATGCAACTGTACTGGGATGCACAATTTGGTGCCTTAAATCATAATTATGTATTTGCCATTATATAAGGGCATGCGCTTATAAATTTGACTCAATTATAAGCGCACCCCCCTAAAAAACACTGTTTGATTATAAGTGCAGGTGCGCTTATATCCGGGGTAATACGGGTACAAGCAAGGAAAGCGACCCGCTGTCGCAAGGAGCTAGTATGAACGATAGGTTTAAACTAAGATCCCGACAGAGATATCGTAGAGAAGATATTTTAGCAGAGCCGAGCTGGCGCGCCGCTGCGACGATTGCCTCTGACGGAGCGGCCGCGATCGAGACAGCGCACTCGCCGGTCCCGGAAACCGTAGCGTACCGAACCCCGCATCAACGAGAACGCGAACGGCGAGGAGAAATGGACCCACCCCGTAACATTGCGTCAGACCCAGAAGAGACGCCGCATGATCTGCGATGGGCCAGGGAAGCGAGAGCTCGGTGGGAAGGACGACCAGCAAATACTTCCCCGAGGACGATGCCAGGGATGGAATCGGACCGAGTGCAAGCGCCTACGGTATGGCTGCGCCGCCGGACGGAGGGAGACTTCCAGACACCAACTAACTGGGAGATCGTGTCAAGCCAGACAGCGGAGTTACCATCGGCCGGCGCCCTACTTGACTAGCCGAACGAGAAGAGATGGCAGAGTGGAGCTCTCCCGAAGCTCGAAGTGGCTGAGCACTTCACTGGTATCCTAGGAGTGGGTCCCACCTTGAAAAACTATCTGATGCAGTTGGAGACCGTGCAGTACTGCTGGGAGCGGGACAGGCTGGACCCGGCGGAGTTCTTCCGCCGAATGGTAGTAACCTTGGCGGGCGAGGCGGAGACTTTCTACCGAATGACACAGAGCAAAGTGCTCGAGGAGCTGGCATGTGGAGAGATAGAAAACCCGACTGCTCTTTTTGTCGAGTTACTGAAGAAGGAGTTTCTGGGGCACACCAAGGCGAGGGTAGAAGAATTTCACGAGTTCCGCCGGGGAAAGGACGAATCACTGCTGGCCTATTACTGCAGGCTGAGGGAGCTCGCCGACGATCTGGAGAGTCGAGACGAAAGGCTGCTAGTACGCAAGTTCGTAAGAGGCCTGGAGGAAGATCTGCGGAATGTGGTGCAAAACACGGTGTACGGAGTGGGTGCGGATATCACGCTGAAGGAAGTGTACGGACTGGCAAAACGGACGGAGCACGCGCAAAGGATGTTGGACCTGGAGGACGGAGAGGTGCGGCCCAAAGCGAAGTCCTCATGGGCGGCAGCAGCTCTGGTGGAGACGCCGCAAGGGGGACTGACGCGGACGGAAGCGCGTCGATGTCACGAATGCGGGGAGCTAGGCCACCTCAAGCGCGACTGCCCGAAGTTTCCGGTGTGTGGGAACTGCGGACGGAAGGGGCATAAGGACGAAGCATGCCATAGCCGCCGCCGACCAGAAGAGAACCCTAGCCAAGAGGAGCTACAGGCGGAGATTAAGAAGCTACAGCTAAAGCTGGAGGCGAAGTCGAGAGCCGAGCCGAAAGCCCGCGCAATGCTAGAATATGAAGAGATCGAAGGAGAGGAAGAAAGCGAAGGCGAGTTTCTGCGCGCGGGCGGCTTTTATGGCGTTCTCAAGAGAGAGGGGAAATCAACCTCCGGCCCCGAGGGAGTCAGTCGTCCGAGAGCCGCACGAGTCGAGTGAGGGGGCCGAGGGGCAACTTCCACGAGGGGAGTAGTACATCAGAGCTGCGTCAACACCCCAACGAGAGGCTGGTGTGCCAGGCGTCCGTCCTGATAGCAGAAAAGGGGAGCATGACGGTGGGGAGGTTGCCGGTAGGGCAAGCGATCATAGACACCGGCGCTCACCACGTACTGATTGGAAAGGGATTGGCACGGCAGCTGAAGCTGGATATGCCGGGAAGGATGGTACAGAGGGGGATCCTGCTCATGACAGCCGAAGGGGGCGATCCTAAATGGATGCCGCGGACCCTACAGCCTATCGAGATCGCACTGCTCCCAGGAACAGAGAAGGAATGTTGCATTCGAGTGACATGTGGGGTGTCAGAGTCGGAAGACTATGACGTGTTGGTAGGCATGGAGCTGTTGTACTGGGTCGGCGCCACCATTTGCACCTGGCAAGAGAAAGTGCTGTACCGCGTGCACTACTGGGACCTGGAAAGGTCGGTCGGCACGCTTCCCGTGAAGTTCGTCAGGCAAGAACCGTGGGAAGCCTACGGGGCCCGTCAAGCTGACCTGGGCCCTGAACTAGATGACTGGAGCTGGGAGAGATACGCGGAAGAGTACGAACAGAGGATAGAAAGGAGGAGGCAAGGGAGAGAACCGCAATCGCTGAAGGAGAGGGTGACCAGACTATGGACCCTCGAAGGGGCAGTGTGCGTTATGGAGCTGTATGGAGGCATAGGCATGGGACTGGCAGCGGTGTTGCGAGCGGGCTGCAGAGTGCGGAAGTGGATCCACGTCGAGAGAGACCCTGTGGTTCGACGGATAGCCCAGCATCACGCTAGGCTGTTGCTAGAGGAATACCCGGACCAGCTCGCAGAGTCAGCCTTACCCGCCGAGGAAGAGGAGGTGGTGGATGACGTGCGAGATATTACGGAGGAGAAATTGGAGAAATGGGGACAGATTGATGTAATCATAGCTGGGTGGGAATGTCAGGGGTACTCCCGCGCGGGAGAAGGGATGGGGATGGAAGACATCAGAGGGGCCTCCTTCAGGGACTTAAAGCGAGTGCTGGAGATGGTCCAAAAGAAACAAGGGGAGGTGCTTTACATCCTGGAAAACGTGGACTTCGCCGAGGATCGCAGGGAACCCGTGCGGAGAGCATTCGCTGAGGTGGAGGCAGCCGTAGGCAGGGGGCAGGCCGCGGATGCGGCGCAGCTGGGGTCCAGGGCACACTAGCCTAGGAGGTACTGGCAGAACGGGACCTCTGAAGTGAGCCTACGTCACGCTCTGGCTCAAATGCAGCGGCCGGAACCCAGGTTGGTCAGTGATATCCTGGGCCCCAACCAACTGCCCGCGCCCATCACGTCGCATGACTATCCGTCGCAATACTAGTGCAACATGCCTGGGAAGCCGAGGCAAGCGCTGCCAACGCTCGTGTCATACGTGGACGCATATGGGTTCGTGATGGAGGGAGACCTGCCCGGGCCAGGGATGATCTACGACGTCATAGGGAAGAAGTGGTAGCAACCCACTGCAGAAGAACGAGAGCTAGCCATGGGACACCGACTGGGAGCCACCGCTCACCCACGCGTGACAGAGCCTCAGAGGCGAGCCGCGCTGGGCAGGGCCATGGATCTGAACGTTATGACGTGGCTGGTGGAGACCATCCGCATGCATCTGAAGAGGAAGGAACTCCAACGCGACATAGAGATCAGCGATCTTTACCAAGAAGACGAGGAAGCCGAGATGAGGAGGCGCCAGCTGAGGACGATAGAGGAACAGCAGGAGTCGCGCATCTTGGAAGGGTGGGCTTATATGGCGGTGGAAGTGAGGGAGGGGGCAGCCGAGCAAGGGGAGAAGAGCATACCAGCAGATAGGGAGAAGAGCATACTAGCAGAGAAACAGAGCCAGGAATGGGGCCCCGAAGATGACTTGCCCATAGGCACTGGAATGGGGGCAGAAGCGGCACGGGCATTGCAGGAGGTTCTGAAGCAGCACCGGAAGACTTTCGCCTATACGCTGCAAGAGTTGGGTCAATGCAACTCGCACTAGATGCACGTGAAGCTGACTACCGAGGTGCCCATATACCAGCGGAAAAGGAGAATGAGCCCAGGCGACCTAGATATCTGTCAGGAGAAGTGTGCCGAGCTGCTAGCAGCGGGCCTCATTCAGATCTCAGACAGTGACTACGCGGCAGCGACCGTGGTGGCCGCGCGGAAGGATCTCACTGGGGAAGTGTTGGCGAGGAGGATGTGTGGGGACTACCGGGGATTTAACAAGGTGACCGTGGCGGACCGGTACCCCATGCAATCAGCGGAGGAGATATTTGACCGTCTGCAGGGAGCGGTGGTGTTCAGCACACTAGATCTCAGACATGGATTTAATAAGATACCTATCAAGGAGGAGGACCGGAAGAAGACAGCCTTTCACGGGCCTGACGGGTTGTACGAGTGGAAGTTCATGCCCTTCGGCATGAAGAACGCGCCTGCCCTGTTCCAGCGGGTGATGGACTCGGTGCTGAGGAACGTACCAGCTGAAGCCTGCTACATCGACGATGTAGTAGTGTTCAGTGCCTCGGCCGAGCAACACGTGCAAGACGTGAGCGCCACTCTGGCAGCCATATGAGACGCAGGGCTGACTTGCCATCCGAAGAAATGCAGTTTTGGGAATAGTACAGTGAAATATATGGGTTTTGAAGTGCAAGGGGGGCAGCTGAGCATCCAGCTGGCAAAAGTGGAGGTGCTGGACCACGTCCCTGCCCCCAAGGACCGCAGCATGCTGAGGGCAGTGTTAGGTTTCCTCAATTACTACCGAAAGTTCGTACCCAACTTCAGCCGCACTGCCTCAGTACTGAACAGGCTGTTGAGAGAGGAGTAGGCGTGGCAATGGGGAGAGGCAGAACAGGGGGCATTCAAAGCCCTACTCAAGGCCATGAAGACAGGGACGGTCCTCACCCTGCCCAGCAAGGAGGACCCCTTCGTACTCTACACTGACTGGAGGAGTGCAGACATGGGCGGCATCTTATGTCAAGAAAGGGAGGGATAGGAGATGGTCGTGGCTTTCGCGAGCAGGAGGTGCAACCCCGCAGAAGCCAATTACAGCTCATATGAGGGAGAAGGGCTAGGAGCAGTGTAGGCTATCACTCATTTCCACGTGTACCTACAAGGGAGGCCATTCGTATAAGTCACAGACCATCAGCCTCTGTCATGGCTAATGACCAACCAAGCTCTGACGGGCAGGAACGCCAGGTGGGCGATGCGGCTGCAGGAATATGAGTTCACGATAAGGCACAGGGCAGGGAAGACACTGCAGCACGTGGATGGGCTCTCGTGTAACCCTCCACCTACGAGTCCAGAGGCGTGTTTGGTGGCATTGGCAAGGGAGATAGATGGGGAAGGAGCGAAGCAGAGGGCACAGAAGGGAGCTGAAGACATCTGGGAGGACACGAAGATTTTGCGCTCGATCCAAGGAAAGACCTCGGAGGCGGAGCCAGTGAGTGAACGGGCCAGGGCCAGGGGGCTACATTACAGGTGGTACCAAGTTCAGCTGCAGAAAACCACCAAGGAAGGGTGGAAGCTAGTACCCAAGCAAGAAGAGCGAGAAGTGTTAATAGCTTGAGGACAAGCCAGCTAATAGAGACGGGCTGGTGGTGGGCGGGGATGAGGGGAGACATCAAAGAGTGGGTAGGCACCTGCGAGCTGTGCAGCAGGAACAAAGCGGAGCTAGAGAGAGGGAGAGACGAGCTGCAGTCCTTGCCCATCAGAGGGATAGGGTTCCGTTGGTCACTAAACTTAGCAGGAGAGATGCCGCTTAGTCGGAGGGGAAAGAGATTTATCCTGATCATGATTGAGCACGGCAGCAAATGGGTAGAGGTCAAAGCGCTGCCTAGTAAGAGCTCGGGAAAGATCGCCGAGGCATTCGAAGACCAAGTGCTGACTCGTTTCGGAGCATGCGGAGAATTGTTAACGGACCAAGGTACCGAGTTCTTGGGAGAGTTCGAGAAGCTGCTGAAGGCGAGCGGCATTACACATCGTCGGACGTCTCGGTACCATGCGCAGAGTGACGGGCTGACTGAGAGGTTCGTGCAGACAGTGAAAAGGGGGTTAAGGGCTTACGGGGAGCGGTTCAAGAGGGATTGGGACGCGCGACTACCTTGGGTGGTCGCAGGCTATCAATTCAGCAAGCAGGCTGCCTTAAAGGACTTCTCCCCATATTATTTGCTGCTGGGGAGGGAACCTATCCTGCCCGTAGACGCGCAGCGGCTACTGACCGATGTAGTCATGGCCAGCTCGGAAGAAGCATGGGTGGGGCTGGCAGAATCGCGGGCAGGGTATCTGAGAGAAATGCTGCCAGCGGCATTAAAGAACCTGCAAGTGGCGCAGCTCACAGATGCACAGAGATACAAACGACGGCAAGAAGGATAGGCAGAGCAGAAGGGGCAGCAGTTGGGAGTGGGGGAAGAAGTGTATGTCAAGAAGGCGAGGAAGGATATGCTGGACATAGGGCTAAGCACAGAACGATGGAGGGTGAAGGAAGTCAAGGATTCCGGTGTGGTGGTGTTGGTGGGAGAGAAGGGTCAAGAGAAGACAGATCACCAGACGAACGTGGCAAGGGCCCGGCCCCAGAGAGCAACCCCAGAGCCAGGAAGGAGCGCAGAGCATTCGACTGAGGAACAGCCTTTCGACCAGGAAGTCCATCGGCGGCAGAAAGCAGAGCGGGCGCCGAGGAGGGGGCAAGTGGGAAAGGCAGGGCCAGAGACCCAAGGCATGAAGAGGGAACTGAGGAACTTGATGGAGTGAAAGGGGTAAGGGGAGGAGAAGGCCTAAGGACGCAGCATTAAGGAAAGGGGCCGAGTTGGGAAGAATGGCCACGAGGAGAGAGAGATTCCGACAAGGTGTGGTTTTGCCTGTGCTGCTCCATCTACAGGAAAAGCCACCCAGATAGTTTAATCTGATTTGATGAGTACAATTTGTCGAGCCTCAAACCAGGCCATATGATATCACGAATTGTACCCTGAAATTCCTGATTTTCAGGGAGGTTTTGTGTACCTACACTGATATTTCAGTGTTCAGCTTTTTGTGGTGCTGGTTTTTCAGCCTTATTTAGCCAGATGACCCTAAACTTTCAGGATATTTTTTTTAGGCACACTGATTCTACTACGTTGTAACAAAACTGACACTGAATGCGATTCCTAACCGTTCCGAGTGGATTTGCCCGGAAGTATAGGGAATCTCAGATTCCCCTAGTGTCAGCACCGCGTGGCGGTGAATACCAGACAAATTCGCCCCGTGTTATTCACTTTGAGGGCTGTTTTGTTGGCGCGAGTGGTCAGATCATTGGCAAGTTTTGCAGCATCATACTGCTATGGGTTGACCAATCAGAAGGTTGCAACACAGCGATGCTGGCAAATTGCAATGCGAGGGTTCTGTCTTGTTGCTTGCACCTGTGGCGCGTCTTGCTTCCTAGTGCTATCTTATTTAAAGAACTTTAATATCAGCCTTGGCTAAAAGGGAACACTGATGCATCAGACTTTTTTTAAAGGTAACACTAAATTTTCAGGCTTTTGTTTTAGGGGACACGATCGATCAGGGATTCTACACAGAGAGACCTTGATGTCAAATTATAATTGTATGCTCTAGGCTGTAGTGGGGCATACTCTAGTGAATATAACCCCTTAGGGTTTCCTACTTGTATTGACAACCCTAATCAATCAACACTTCACTTCTTAACATGGTTTCAGAGTAGGTCCCGGTCAGGGCCGTTTTTTTCAGGGCCCACCGTCGTTTCGGCTTGTTCCTGCCCTGCCCGAAGAAAGTCGCGCTGCCTTGCTGCCACGCGCTCTGCCTGCCCTAGTGCGCTGCCTGCTGCACGCGTTGCTTGCTTTAGCGCGTCGCGCTGACCTGCTCGCCCTGCCTGTAAGTGCGTTGCCCGTGCTCGCTGCGCGCCCTGCCTGCTCGCTGCGCCTGCTGCTCACGCGCTGCCCCTGCCG
Source organism: Closterium sp. NIES-65 (assembly GCA_948144175.1). Lineage (NCBI taxonomy): Eukaryota > Viridiplantae > Streptophyta > Zygnematophyceae > Desmidiales > Closteriaceae > Closterium > Closterium sp. NIES-65. The sequence goes on from CANXME010002420.1 coordinate 1,729,516, forward strand.
CTCGCGCACTGCATTTGCTGCCTGCGCGCTCCATGCCCTGCCCGCGAACTGCCCGCGCGCTGCTGCGCCTGAGCCACTGCTGGCGCTCATGCTGCTGCGCTGTGCCCTGCCAACCGTGCTACCCCGCGCTGCTGCTACTGTTGCTGCATACGCTGCTGCTACTGCGTAGCTCCTGCCCACCGCGCTGCTGCTACGCCTGAGCTGCTACTGCGCCTTCGCTGCTGCTGCTGCTGCACGCGCTGCTTCACTGAGCCGTGTTATAGTCACAATAGGCTTCAATGTGCCTAAAACGAAAGATAGAGTGCACAGTCGGATTTTTGCACAGCGGCTTTAAACGTTCATAGCGTTCTGGTCACAGCTCTAAATGATCTGAATCAAATTGAAACTGGAGCGTCTTAACGTCATCTACAATAGGCAATTTAGATCGCACGATTTGACCAAGTATTGACGAGACAGCGTTGGTTTGAACGAACGGCACTATGGCAGCCACTGTAGTCTTAGAACACAAGATAGGAAGAGTTACGAGTTGGGATTGACTCCCAGCTCCTACAAACCCCAAGATCCGAGGTACAGTGATCTGGAACAGTGCCACACTATCCCCAACCAAGAAGGGTCTCGAAACTACCCACCGCAAGGGCCTACACCAACTGAAATGTTACACTACACAAAGTAATATAACTATTTGCATTATCTTGAGGTGTACCCTTTTTTGCGGGCTTCGAGATCACTTGAGTCTTGACACCAAGGCTCGGGTTCTTCATCACAAACTCATCCTTGAGTTCTTGATGGATCTGCTGCACACAACTGCGACACGCTGAACGTTCGACACAGGACAAAATAGGAACCGCGCGAGACACACAAACGACGAAATAGAAACCGCGCGGGACACAGAAAATGGCCGCGTAACACGCGACTAGTGATAACTCGCTATTGATTCGACACACACACACACTCGACACCATGACTCATCATTCACACACTATTATAAGCATGAAATATATATTATCCCATGCCCTCATACCATTCCATGCACACACACACGCACGCAGACGGACAACAAGCCGAGTGCAAACCATAGGATTGCACCAACAAACTCCCCCTCGGATTGTTGGCCTCACGATCTTGCTCTCTCAGTTCAGAGCCATCCCAGCCAGCTTGCAACACTTCCAATGCTGTCAAACTTATATCATTTAGCTTGTCTAGGCTATAGTGGGGTAGACACTATGGGGTACAGTTTCCTAGGGTTTCCTACTTGTACCCAACCTTGTGCTAGTTCATTCATTCCTCGTTTCTCATCATGGTATCGAGCAGGTTCCCTAGTGGGAACGCTCCTTAGGGCCCACCACGATATTTTTTCCTGCCCGGAGCGCGCTTCGCTCCTACCCAAGTCGCGCCCCGTGTGCCCTCCCTACCGTCGCGCCCTCTCACGGCCCCTCACGGCCCCTTCGCGTCGCCCTTAGCGGCCCCTCTCACGGCCCCTTGCGCCGCCCTTACGGCCCCTTGCGCCACCCTTACGGCCCCTCGCACCGCCCTTACGGCCCCTTACGGCCCCTCGCGCCACCCTTACGGACCCTTATGGCCCCTCGCGCCGCCCGTCGGCCCTTCGCTCCGCCCTTACGGCACCTCACGCTGCCCGTCGGCCCCTTGCGCCGCCCTTGCGGCTCCTTACGGCCCCTCGCGCCGCCCTTACGGCCCCTCGCGCGGCCCCTTCCGGCCCCCTGCGGCGCCCTTACGGCCCCTTCCAGCCCCTCGCGCCGCACTTCGCGGCCCCTCGCGGCCTCTTTACGGCCCGTCGCCGCCCTCCGCGGCACCTCGCGCCGCCCTTCACGGCCCCTTTGCCGCCCTTCGCGGCCTCTTGCGGCCCTGTCGCCGCCCCTACAACAGTAGCTGAGCCGCCTCACAGCCGAGCCGCCGAGCCGCCCAGCCGCCGAGCCGCCCAGCAACCGAGCCGCCGAGCCGCCCAGCAGCCGAGCCGCTGTGTCGCCGAGCCGCCCTGCCGTCGAGCTCCTACTGTTCCTACCGGCGCGCCCCGGACCTACTTACTCGGACTGGTGAGATCACTCCCTACTAGACCACTGCAGTCATGGCTACCCCCAGTGTCCTTACCTTTGATGCTCAGGGTCGTGCTGTTGACTTTGAGGTCTGGGTCGATGACCTCCAGCTGTTCCTCCAGTCGGATAGGGTAGACGGACTCTCCCTGTTCGATCTCACCTCTGGTGCCTCTCCTGCCCCGCCTGCTACTACTGACAGCACTGTTCGCTCACAGTGGGCCACACGCGATGCTGCTGCCCGCCTTGATGTGCGTCGCCACTTACCGACCACTGAGCGTGCGCACTTTAGCCAGTACAAGAGTGCTCAGACCTTGTACGACGCTGTAGTTGCACGCTACTCCTCCCCTGCCACTGCTGCGCTTAGCCGCCTCATGCTGCCGTACCTGTTCCCTGACCTTGCTGCCTTTCCCATTGTCGCTGACCTCATTACGCACCTTCGCACTAGTGACACTCGCTACCTCGCTGCGCCTCCTGCTGAGTTCTGTGCCAAGAACCCCCCCCCCCCCCATGTACATCACCCTCTACTACGTAGTCACCCGGCTCCCTGACTCCCTTCGCTTAGTCAGGGACCACTTCCTCTTAGTTTGCCCCACCACACTCACCGTTGACCTCCTCAAGGAGCGCCTCCTAGCAGCAAAGAAGAGCATAGTCGCTGTAGGAGCCTCTCGTGGTGACCCTCGCACCCCCGTCTTTCAGGGGTGTTCCCCCTCCCCCCTCTTTCCCTCTGTTGCTTCTGCTGCTGCGGCCGACCTCGTTGGTTTCGAGTCGGTCGGCGCTGCGTCTGCCCCTAGCGAGAGACGCCGCACCGGCAACGGCAAGGGGGGCAAGGGCGCTGGAGGGGCTGGCGGAGGCAGTGGAGGTGGTGGTGGAGGCAGTGGAGGGGGTGGGGGTGGTGGTGGGAGTGGTGGCGGGGGTGGAGGTGTCGGTGGCAGCATTAGAGGCGGAGGAGGCGGCGGCGGTTGCGGAGGGAGCGGAGGCGGCGGAGGTGGCAGAGGCGGCGGAGGTGGTGGAGGTGTCGGAGGTGGCGGAGGCGGCAGCGGCAGCGGTGGAGCTGGTCGCGGCTCTGCGTAGAGGAGTGGGTCCGGTGGTGGTCCGCGCCAGCAGCAGCAGCGCAGTCGTGAGACCCTATCCCCTCAGCAGCTTCGTGAATGGTACGCTGCACGTCAGCGCGGTGGGGGTACTCGTCCCTATACCTTCGTCCTCCGTACCGGCGTCTGCGCTGGTGAGCAGTGCGGGGGCCCGCACTCCACTTAGCACTGCTTTGGCCGCCTGACGGACACGTGGCGTCACCAGTTCCCTGACGCCACTGAGATCCCTCGCTGGGGAGAGCTGTCTAGGGCGGGGGTTGCTAACTTTGATCTTGATTATGATGCTATTCTTGCTGCCATATATGCTGTGTCTGATAGTGTTGAGGGTGACTGTTACCTGTGTGTTCCGCTTGACCCGGGCATTAAGGCTGCTGCTCTAGTTGCTGGTGAGGCTACTGCTCTAGGTGTTTGTGCGTCTGCTGTCCCAGGTGCTGGTGAGTCTTCTCTCTCAAGTACGACGTCGGCTCAGGCCTTAAACACCTTCACCCTTGACTCGGGTGCTTCCCGCTCCTTCTTACGCCGCTTAGTCGGCCAGTTGCGGTCACCCTGGCGGACCCCTCTGGGGGTCCTCTCCTTGCTAGCTTCTCCACTGTCTTACCGTGCCCGTTTGCCCCCTCTGGCACCCTATCAGGTCTCTACCTCCCCTCATTCTCTACGAACTTGGTGAGTGGAGCTGATCTACAGGATAGGGGGGTTGACCAGTTCACTCCTGCGAGTCAGCGGGTGACCCACTGCATCTGTGCTTGGACAGGCCGACACTTGGCCACGTTCACCCGTCGGCCGGGGTCGAGCCTGTACACACTTACTACTGAGTCTCCTCCGGTTGCAGAGTCTGGTCAGGTAGCTGCGCCGAGTCAGGTGTTTGCTACAGCGTCCAGGTCTGGTCCAAAGTCTGCTCCCTGCTCGTGTCATCTCCTGTCCCACCAGACTCTCCTTTGGCACCTTGGTCACCCCTCCCTGCCTCGTCTCCGAGGCATGGCCTCCCGTGTCCTTGTCTCTGGTCTCCACCTGTCTCTCCCTCCCCTACCTCCGGGGCCTGCCCCTACCTGTGTCCCCTTCGTCGAGGGGCGACAGCGCGCCGCCCCTCACTCCTCCGAGTTTCCTCCGACAGAGGCTCCGCTGCAGACTCCTCACATGGACGTGTGGGGCCCCACCCGCGTCTGTGGCCAGGGGCACGAGCGTTACTTCCTGTTGGTGGTTGAGGACTACTCGCGTTACACCACAGTCTTCCCCTTGCGCAGCAAGGGTGACGTCACTGAGGTGTTGATCGACTGGATCCGCGCAGCTCGTCTCCAAAACAGAGAGAGTTTCGGCTCGGACTTTCCTGTTCTGCGTCTGCACTCTGACAGAGGCGGGGAGTTTTCCTCTGCCCGTCTGGGAGCCTTCTTTCGAGCACAGGGCATCCGCCAGACCTTCACGCTTCCGGCCTCTCCACAGCAAAATGGGAATCCTGAGCGCCGCATTGGCATGGTCATGGACGTCGCTCGTACGTCCATGATCCATGCGGCTGCCCCCCGTTTTCTGTGGCCGTTTGCGGTTCAGTACGCAGCGCATCAGCTCAATTTTCAGCCCCGGGTCTCCTTGCGAGAGACCTCCTTCACCTTGCGGTGGACGGGGAAGGTTGGCGATGCGTCTGCGTTTCGGGTCTGGGGATCTCGGGCATTTGTCCGCGACTTGTCTGCGGACAAGCTGTCCCCCGGTGCTGTTTCCTGCGTCTTCCTTGGCTTCCCCCCTGACGCGCCTGGGTGGCAGTTTTATCACCCCACCTCGCGCCGTGTTCTGTCCTCCCAGGATGTCACCTTTGACGAGTCGGTGCCTTACTACCGTCTCTTCCCCTACCGCACTGCGCCCCTCCCCCCGCCGCCGCTCTTCCTTGCGCCAGGTCCTCCCCCGGTAGACCCCCTCCCCCCTCAGGGTCCTGCCCCTTCAGGTGTGTCCCAGGTAGACGCAGTCGAGCCTGTCGAGGTAGCTGTTGACTCTGGTGCTGCTAGAGGTGCTGCGCCTGCGGGTGCCAGGTCTGGAGGTGCTGAGCCTGAGGGTGTGGGGCCTAGAGGTGCTGAGTCCAGGGGTGCGGGGCCTGGGGGTGCTGAGCGTGGGGGTGCTGAGTCTGGGGGTGCTGAGCCTGGGGGTGCTGAGTCTGGAGGTGCTGAGCCTGGGGGTGCGGAGCCTGGGGGTGCTGGGTCTGCTCGTGTGGCCTCTTGCGGTGCTTCGTCGAGGCGGGAGCCACTCTCCCCGCAGGAGCTGCGCGAGTGGTTTGCCCGGCGTTGGAGCCGTGCTGCTGGAGCGGAAGGCACTACTGTTGCTGCTGGTCCCGGAGGTGCTCGTACTGGCGGTACTGGAGCTGCTGGGACTGGGGGTGCTGCTGGGGCTGCTAGAGTTAGTCTTGCTGGAGCTGCTGGCGGTACTGGAGCTGCCGGTCCTCCTGGAGTTGGTGCTGCTGGAGCTGGAGCTGCTGGGGGTGTTGGCACTGGTGGTTCTGCTGGCGGTGGTGCTTTTGAGGGTGCTGGAGTTGGTGCTGTTGGAGCTGGAGGTGCTACTGGCGCTGGTGCTGCCGCTGGGAGTACTGGTGCTGTCCATGCTGGTTCTGGAGGCGCTGTGCGGCCGAGCCGTACTTCGTTCCGCTCCTTGAGCAGGTTCTTGGTCTCCCGCCCTCTACTGGTCCTGTTTCTTGCTTAGAGTTTCCACTGCCTGTCCAGTCGCAGTCACAGTTACAGCCCGACTCCCCTCTACCTGCTCCTTCTCCCTACACTCGTCCTACTGGAGGAATTGCTGAGCGTTGTGAGCCTGCGTCTCGTCCTCTGTCGCCTGTTCGTGCTGCTCGCACTAGTAGTCGTGCTCCGCGTCCGCGTCCTCCTGCGGTCCCAGGCACACACCAGATGGCATTGCGTCCTTCCACTGCTCCTCTGCGTGTCCCGTTGCTGTCTCCTCTAGAGTCCTCTCTTCCTGTTCTTGCTGACCCGGAGTCAGACTCTCTTCGTGCTGCCAGTCCTACTGTCACGCGTCTCCTGGCCCCTGTTGTCACTGACCCTTCCTTTGAGTCCACTACTGCGTCGGCCCTAGTTGCTGAGCTTGTCGACTTTGCTGCTCGCTGTCGTCTAGACTACGCTGCTAGTCTTATTGCTGAGTCTTGTTTTCGTCAAGAGTCCACTTAGAGGTCGCGGATGCCCATGAAACCGCCTAAGCAGAATCTGACGTCTTAAAACCGCCTCTGTTCAAAACGCCGTCACGATCAGCTCCAATAACACATGAAGTTGAAACTTCGACAGCAGTTAGCCTCAAGTGTCTGCTTTCCAACGGTGTATTTTTTGCTTTCACCAGAGGTGTATGAGCTACGCTGTGAACGAAAACGTAAGCTCGGCTGAAAAACGTGTATTCTCTTTGATGCAAGGAAGAGGTGAGTACAACATTGCCTAGGGGACTCTTAAGGGGTTGGGATCATCCTGGGAACTCAGAGAAGGTTGAGTCCTAGGGGAGAAAGGCTAGAGAAGGATGGGAAACGTCCTAGCTAGTTCAGCAAATCCAACCACACATGGATGTTCAGAGCTGTACTCAAGGCAACCAATTGTGAGTTAAGCCAACCATGAGTCAGCTTGTCTTCCCACTTGCACCCTCTTGCAAGCTGCTTCCAGGAAGACCACACTTCTCAAAACGAGGGTTGTAGAGTCCCACTTGACCACCTGTACTTCTTGTCTCATTCTCTGTCCCTGCACCATTGGCATGACAACAATGAAAGGGTGGCAAGGGAAATGCTGCCAACAGTGCACCATGACTACGGAACAGTGAATTTCGGCAGCTGTCACGCAATACTCAGATGTTGGATCGTTCTGAAACTTTGTGACCACCTGCATAGCAGGGTAAAGGACTGCAAGACTGAATTTCAGACCAATCAGAGCTTGGTAGACGAGTCAGCAGCCGAAATGGTGAACTCGGGTGTTACCAAAAAGGAGTAACACACACTTCTAGGATGCCATAAGTCTTGAAACATAAAATGTTGTCATGCCTTGGTAACTGCTTCAAAAACTCTGAAACTTTGAGGGTTTGAAGAGCACATGTTGAACAACCGCCTCACAAAATTCCAGAATCTGAGCAGGCTTGTAGGCCGAATGGGAGTGCGATGACCGTGCCACTGTAATGTGTTGGCACAACAAACTCCCCCTCATCGTGCTCTCATTCATCCCTTAGCTGCTCCCTGATGCTGCCTCCCTTAGTTGAAGGACATGCCACACAAGGTGGCACAGGTCCAATGCTGATGCTCTGCAAGCCGCTTGGTCAAGAAATCTGCAGGTTGCTTGGTAGTGTTGATGTAGTGCAAGGAGACCGTGCTCTTCTTCACCTCCTTCCTCACCCAATGCCATTTGATATGCATGTGCTTGTTCAGCCCATGGAGAGACTCTCGTTGCACCCGCTGACTTTGAAGCCAAGAGCCTCCAAAGCCTCTACCAGCCTTGCATACCAGCACCTTGGAGCTTGTTTGAGGCCATAGAGGGCCTTTTTGAGCCTGCAAACACGTCCGCTCCCATCGTCATACCCCTCTGGCTGCTTCATGTAGATCTCCTCATCTACCACGCCATAGAGGAAAGCCGTCTTCACATCCGTTTGCTCCACCTTCCAACCACAAACGGCAGCTGCTGCCAGCAACACCCGGAGCGTAGGAGCCTTGGCAACAGGAGCAAACACCTCCTTAAAGTCAACCCCCTCCCTCTGCTGGAAGCCCTTGATCACAAGTCTTGTTTTGCGCCTCTCCAACTTCCCCTCCGCATCGGTCTTTACACGTAATATCCATGTGCAATCCAATGCCTTTCTTCCCGGGGGCAGATCTGTGAGGGTCCATGTTCCATTCTCCATGAGGCTCTGAAACTCATCCTCCCTTGAAGCCAACCAAGCCTCTCGATCATCTCCAGCAAGTGCTTCCTCCATTGAAGCCGGTTCATGAGGTAAGTTGACATTGAAGCAACAAATCTGCTCCATCTCTCCCTCGGCTCCCTTCTCCTCATCATCTTCCTCCCCTTGGACCGGCAATGCCTTAGGAACCCCAAGCCTTTCATACTTGAGGAAATCCCTTGGGTGAGCAGCGCTCTTGGGCCTCTCCTTGGCTGCACCCTCCTTAGCTCCACTGCGGACAGCACCACACTTCCCTTGGATTGTCCGCCTTGGTGGAAGCGAAGGGGATGATGTTGGCTGCTGCACCTCCTCCCCGGCATCACCTCTCTCAACTACAGGGGCCTCCTCTTGCTGCAACACTCCCTCCACCTCTGCTGCCTCTCCTTCAGCACCTCCCAAGTCATGTGAGACCTCCGTTACCTCTGAAGATGAAGACAACTCGATGGGAATGAGGAGTGGGTCATTCGTTCCCACCTCTATTCCGAGCGGAATGGTGACCTTGCTCCTCCCTCGCTCCAACCACTCCTTGAACATGAGCCCCTCCATGAACTTGGCATCTCTGGTGGTGAAGATGGTGTTGGCTTTTGGGTCCCACATGAGCCACCTCTTGCTCCCTTGTGCAAGTCCCAAATGAACAGCCCACACCGCCGCCGCTTGAAGCTTGTCACGCTTCTCCGTAGGGACGTGCACGAGTCCCATGCACCCAAAGACTCGAAGCATATCCACCAGGGGCTTCTTGCCTCTCCACTTCTCCATAGGGACCCAATGCTGCCCTCCCACATGAGTCAATACTCGGTTCTTGATGACGGTGGCATGGCGAATAGCGAGGGGCCAGAATCGTAAGGGTAGACCCGAGTCTACCAACATCGTTCTCCCACCCTCCATGATGGTCCGGTTCGCTCTCTCTGCCACGCCATTGGATTGAGGAGTGTAGGCCGTGGTGAGCTGCTGCTTGATGCCGTGCCGCTTCAGCCAGCTCCGGAACTCCGCTCCCAAGAACTCCCCACCACGGTCGCTACGAATCGCCTTCACCCGATTGCCGCTCTCTTGCTCCACCAAGGGCAGCCACTCTTCAATGATGATCCTTGCAGCATCACTTTTCTTTGCAAGTGGAAAGGACTAGGTGAGCCTTGTGTTATCATCCACCATGGTCATGGAATACAGGGCCCCACCATCTCCCTTCACCTTCATGGGTCCCACGAGATCCACATGCACGAGCTCCACTGGGTCACTCGACTTCCCCTCCACCGAATGGAAGGGAAACCGTGAAAACTTGCTGGTCAAGCAAGTCTCACAAGATCCCACCTCCTTGGGCTCCCCCTTTATCATCAGCCCTTTGACTCTTTCCTCCTTGAACAGCTGCTGCAACTGAGGTAGCGCCACGTGGCCAAAGCGACGGTGTGCGGTGAGCCAATCCGTCTCACCCGTGCTAGGAGTTACACTTGGTAACTCAGCCCTTCCATGCCCAAGGAGCCCACCATCACTATCATCACCACCTCCTCCATTGTCCACGTGGTTAACACGCCCTCCTCTCACACCTCCAGCAGCCAAGCGCGCAGCCGCCTCCTTCCATGGCAGCACCGGTATCTCCCACATGGACCGGTGCATGTCCTTGCCACCTCGGAGGTCCCACAACACGCGCCCATCCAGAGTTGCCTTGAAAACCTTTGTGCCCAACATCTCCATCTTCATCCCTGCCTCACTTAGGGCCTTGGTAGAGAGGAGGTTGGCACACAATCCAGGAACAAGGAGAACACGCTTCAGCCCCACAAGCCTCCCATCCGCACCCATGAACATGGCTCTCCCCTCGCCACGCACGGGTACAACTTGGCCGGTGGCTGAAACGACAGTGGCTGCCTTTGATGGCCTAACTTCATCCAGTAGATCCTCTCGGTTGGTCATGGTCATGAAGGCTCCCGTGTCAATGACCCAATGGGAGGAGCGGTGAAGAGCAACCTTGCTGGCCGGCACAACCATGTCCTCGGAGCACGCCTCTCCTACATGGTAGAACATGCCGCCGTATCCGCCAGCACCTCCATCGCCCTCCTCACTGCCCACGCCTTCTCCCATAGCTCCATGAACACCCTTGGAGCCCTCAATTGATGGCTGACCAGGCCTCCAGCCGTCAGGTAGCTTGCGGCACTTGAACCATGGGTGCCCTTCCACATGGCAATACCAACACTTGCCACCACACCGCTTGCCTCCCTTGTTGCCACGCTTCCCTCCCAAATGCTGCTCCCCTCCAAAGCCTTCCTTGGCCTTGCCTTTCTTGCTGCCACGCCCCTTGAAGCCCTTCATGCCGTAGGCTGAACCTCCACCTTCACCGGCAGCGGCGGTCAGCTCCTTCCTCCGAAACTCCTCTTGAAGAACTTGCGCGCGAATCCACTCAAGGGACCACGAGTCCTTCATGCCATTAAGGTTGACCACCAAGGGCCCCCACGACTCCGGCAGCAGGGAGAGAGCCTTGTAGCACTTGATTTTTTCAGGGTAGTCCACACCAGCAGCAGAGAGCTTCACATAGAGGTCCCTGAGTTGATCGAACGCTCCTTGTACGGCATCACCCTCGTTGATCTTCACCGCATGGAGTTGTCGCTCGAGCACCACCACCATAGCTTCGCTGCTGGGGGCATGGACATCCTTCAATATCTTCCATGCCTTAGGACCACACTCAACTTCCTTGATGAGATGCTTGATGTGGTGCAGCTGGTTGGATGAGAGGCATTGGGAGAGAAGGAAGAATCCATCCTTGGACCGGCGATCCCATTCTTTGGTCGCTCCTTCGCTCGCAAGCCTCTTCAATTCTCCATCCATCACTTCAAGCAGCCCATAATGGTTGAAGAGGAGCTCCATCCTGAAGCTCCATGATGCCCAATCCTCCCCAGAGAACTTCTCCAGGTTGAATGCCTTCACATCATCTTTAGCTGATGTTGAAACGGAAGCCATTGGAGCAGATCCGCCTGCAACGCCTCTTCCCGCTTCCCCAGCGCCTCTCACGCCACCACTGCCACTGAGACCAGCTGGAGCAGAACCTTCAGCCTCCATATTCACCCACGAACAGAGTATAAAAGCTCTGATACCACTTGTTATAGTCAAGAGTCCACTTAGAGGACGCGGATGCCCATGAAACTGCCTAAGCAGAATCTGACGTCTTCAAACCGCCTCTGTTCAAAACGCCGTCACTATCAGCCCTGATAACACATGAGCCTGAAACTTCGACAGCACTTAGCCTTAAGTGTCTGCTTTCCAATGGTGTATTGTTTGCTTTCACCAGAAGTGTATGAGCTACGCTGTGAACAAAAACGTAAGCTCGGCTGAAAACGTGTATTCTCATTGATGCAAGGAAGAGGTGAGTACAACATTGCCTAGGGGACTCTTAAGGGGTTGGGATCATCCTGGGAACTCAGAGAAGGTTGAGTCCTAGGGGAGAAAGGCTAGAGAAGGATGGGAAACGTCCTAGCTAGGTCAGCAAAGCCAACCACACATGGATGTTCAGAGCTGTACTCAAGGCAACCAATTGTGAGTTAAGCCAACCATGAGTCAGCTTGTCTTCCCACTTGCACCCTCTTGCAAGCTGCTTCCAGGAAGACCACACTTCTCAAAAGGAGGGCTGTATAGTCCCACTTGACCACCTGTACTTCTTGTCTCATTCTCTGTCCCTGCACCATTGGCATGACAACAATGAAAGGGTGGCAAGGGAAATGCTGCCAACAGTGCACCATGACTACGGAACAGTGAATTTCGGCAGCTGTCACGCAATGCTCAGAAGTTGGATCGTTCTGAACCTTGATGACCATCTGCACAGTGGGGCAAAGGACTGGCAGACCGAATTTCAGACCAATCCGAGCTTGCTAGACGAGTCAGCAGCCGAAATGGTGAACTCGGGTGTTACCAAAAAGGAGTAACACACACTTCTGGGATGCCATAAGTCTTGAAACATAAAATGTTGTCATGCCTTGGTAACTGCTTCAAAAACTCTGAAACTTTGAGGGTTTGAAGAACACATTTTGAACAACCTCCCCACAAAATACCAGAAGCTGAGCAGGCTTGTAGGCCGAATGGGAGTGCGATGACCGTGCCACTGTAATGTGTGGGCACAACAAGTCTGAGTCTGTCTGTCCTTCGTCCGTCGAGGGTGAGTGTGCTCTTAGCACGGACGTCCTTGAGGACAGGCAGGAGGAGTTCCAGTGTTTTGCTGCTGCTTTGCCTCATCTCGTGTCCACGCTGATTGCCCCTGAGGGAGACCCGGATGCACCAGACATCCCGACTCCTCGATTGTACGCTGAGGCGATCGAGGGTCCCTACTCCTCTCAGTGGCAGTCAGCCATGGACGCAGAATGGCTTCCTGAAAGTCCACAGGCACCTACGTCGACGAGGTTCCCCCACTTGGGGCGAACATCGTCAGTGGCATGTGGATTTTCAGGGTGAAGCGGCCGCCGGGTTCTCCGCCTGTCTTCAAGGCGCGTTACGTGGCTCGAGGCTTCAGTCAGCGGCAGGGAGTTCACTACTTTAAGACCTTCTCTCCCACCCTGAAGATGACAACTCTTTGGGTGCTGCTGCACATAGCCGCTCAGCGCGACTACGCGCTTCACTCTCTTGACTTCAGCACAGCTTTCCTGCAGGGCAGCCTGCACGAGGAGATCTGGCTGCGCCGCCCACCTGGCTTCACTGGGTCGTTTCCTCCTGGTACCCAGTGGAGCCTCCGGCGGCCAGTCTACGGTCTCCGCCAGGCGCCCCGTGAGTGGCACGACACACTGAGAACTACACTGGCGGCTCTTGGGTTTGCTCCTTCTACTGCTAACCCGTCGCTGTTTCTACGCACCGACACCTCTTTGCTGCCGTTCTACATCCTCGTGTACGTCGACGACTTGGTCTTTGCTACTTCTGACACTGCTGGACTCACCCACGTAAAGTCCAAGCTGCAGAAGAGACACACGTGCACAGACCTGGGTGAACTGCGTAGCTACCTTGGCTTGCAGATCACCCGGGACACAGCACAGCGCACCATTACCCTAACTCAGTCACACATGGTGCAGCAGGTCCTTCAGCGCTTCGACTTCACGTACTCCTCGTCTCAGGCCACTCCTCTGTCTATTCGCCACTCGCTCTCAGCTCTGCCTTCGGATGAGTCCGTAGAGCCGAGTGGCCCGTACCCAGAGCTTGTTGGCTGCCTCATGTACCTGATGACCTGCGCACGACCTGACCTTGCATACCCTCTTAGCATCTTGGCACGCTATGTTGCTCCTAGGAGACACCGACCAGAGCACATGGCTGCAGCGAAGAGGGTGTCACGCTACTTGTGCAGTACGTCAGGCATGGGGCTAGTGCTTGGAGGACGACGTCGAGTGGTCCTCACAGGTCACACAGACGCTTCTTGGGCTGATGACCAGGCTACGCAGCGGTCGTCATAGGGTTACACCTTCAGCCTTGGCTCTGGCTTTGTCTCGAGGCGGTCTACCCGCTCGTCTTCTGTTCTCGGCTCTAGCTGTGAGGCTGAGATCTACGCGGGGGCCATGGCTGCACAGGAGCTTCGCTGGCTCACCTATCTGCTGATTGACCTAGGAGAGCCGCCTCGTTCTCCTCGAGTTCTGTACGTAGACAACAAGTCCATGCTGGCCTTGTGTTGGGAGCACAGACTGGAGCACAGAACAAAGCACATTGCTCTCCGCTACTTCCTTGCTCGTGAGCTGCAGCAGAGTGGTCAGCTGCGCCTTGCTTACGTTGCCTCTGAGGCCAACACTGCTGATATCTTTACCAAGGCACTTCCGCGTGGTGATCATCAGCGCTTCTGTACTATGCTAGGTCTTGTGCCTACTTGGCCTCACTTGCTCACTTCTTGACCTTGCTTGTACTGTGATCTTTCTATACCTGCACTTTCCTATTTACTTTTATATATGATCTTGCATGTGAACTGGCCTTGTGGCCTTGCTCTTGTGCTTGGATTGTGTGGTGACGTTGTGATCCACCCTGAGCTTGCTTTGCTCTGCTTGACTGGTCTTGTGGCCTCTTGTTTTCCCCCACTTTGCCTATGGGGGTGTGTCAAACTTATATCATATAGCTTGTCTAGGCTATAGTGGGGTAGACACTATGTGGTACAGTTTCCTAGGGTTTCCTACTTGTACCCAACCTTGTGCTAGTTCATTCATTCCTCGTTTTTCATCAAATGCTGCTGCTCCACCAGCCTCTTGGTCATCATGTCAGCCGGCTGCCCCGTCGTCTTCACATAGCGCAACTCAACCTCACCCGTGGCTACCATGCTCCTCGTCCAATGCCATTTTACCCTCATGTGCTTGGTAAGGCCGTGCAATACAAGGTTCTTAGCAAGTGCAATAGCACCCTGGCTGTCACAGTAGAGTGGGGTAGGTCCTATCTGCTCCTCCCCATATTCAGCCAACAAACGCCGCTGCCACACAATCTCCCGTACGGGACGGAAGAGTGCCATGTACTCAGACTCCACCCAGCTCAATGCTTGGTCCACCTGCTTCTTGCTTTCCCAAGCAGTTGGGCCTCCACAAACACAGCAAATGAACCCTCCAACACTTGTCATGTCCTCTGGTTCCGATGCATATGAAGCATCCGAGTAGGCGGTGAGGAACAAACGCCCAGGCTCAACACCATCCGCGCCCTTTTGGCGCCTTTGCGCCGCCGCCGAGTATTGCAGCCCAACGGTCGGTGTTTGGCCAAGATACTTGGCCACCCTCATTCCAGCTGCTACCTGCTCCTTATTAGGGCATTGCACAACCCTAGCCAGCTGCCCGATAGCAAAGGCCACGTCCGGCCGAGTGTTTTCCGCCGCATATATGAGGCTGCCCACCAACGAATGAAAACGGTGCCTCTCCTCTTCACCAGCGCTCTCCTCCTCTGGTCCCTTCACACACTTGAACTCAGAGGGAAAGGGTGTAGCCACATGACCTTCACTCTGGCCAAAGTTGGCAGCCAACGCCTCCAGGTACTTCCGTTGGTGCACCCGCGTGCACCGCTTCTCCACGTCGCGTTCGATGTGGAGCCCGAGGTAGAAGTTCACGTCGCCAAGAGCCTTGCACTTGAACTTGTCCTGAAGCTTCAGCATCACCTCCTTCACAAGGTCAGAGGAGGGTGAGAAGATGAGGATGTCATCCACGTACACCACCATGAAGCTCCTTTGATCCCTCTCGCCAAGCATGAACAAGGAGTGATCGGCCGTTGAGGGAGTGAAGTCAATCTCCTCCAACACTTCACGCAGCTTCAAGTACCACTGCCTAGGGGCCTGCTTCAGCCCATAGAGGGCCTTCTTCAACTTCAGAACTCTGCCACTACCATCATCAAACCCCTCTGGCTACGCCAAGAAAATCTCTTCTTCAAGGATGCCGTTGAGGAACGCGGTTGTCACGTCCATTTGTTTCACCACCCATCCTTTGATGGCAGCTCCCGCGAGTAGGGTATGCAGCATCGTCGGCTTCACCACAGGGGCAAACAGCTCCTTGAAGTCCACCTTCTCCTTCTGCTGGTACCCCTTGGCCACCAGCCTAGACTTGTATCGCTCGATCTTGCCGTCGGCGTCGGACTTGATCTTGAAGAGCCACTTGGACGTAATCGCCTTACGTCCCTCCGGTAACTCCACCAATTTCCATGTGTTGTTCTCCTCAATGCTCTTCAGCTCACTCTCCATGGCCTTCTTCCACTCCTCTGCATCACTACTCTCTAAGGCCTCCTTGAGAGTTGCTGGTTCCCCCGACATCTCCACTGGAGAGAAGAATACGAACGCACACTCCTCGTAGTCACTCTCCTCGTCGTCTCCGACCATCATTGCCGCTCCGGCCAAGGCTGTCTTGCCTTGCTTTCCTGGTGCATCATAGGTCAGCCTATTAGGGGCTTGAACTCTCCTCTTGCCCCTTCCTTCCTCCTCAGCTGCAGGGACTTGAAGGCCTTGGCGTTGCTGTGGGATGACTCGGATCCGTGGAGCACTTGTAGCGCGTGAAGGAAGTGTCGGTGCACGCTCGCTCACTTGCTGCACCTCCTCCTCTTCTTCCTCTGCATCCTTGGCCTCCTCTCCTCCATTCACATGGGAAGAATGCCTTGTGGTAGTGCTGCCGCTGCTCAGCTCCAAAGGCAGCTCCATGTGCTCCAGGCCGGAACTCTTCACCTCCCCAAACCGTATGCCTATCTTTGCCTCGTTCTCCGCCTTCCAATCCCTGTACATGAGGTTTTCCATGAACTTGCAGTCCCTGCTCACCATGAAATTCTTGGTGAATGGGTCCCAAAGAAGCCACCCCTTGCTGTTTTGAGTCATGCCCAAGTGCACGGCCCATATCGCCTTGGTACCAAGCTTGTTGTGCCGAAGATGCTTAGGTACGAGCGCCATGCACATGCACCCGAACACCCGAAGCATATCCACCTTTGGCTTTCTTCCAATCCACTCCACATAGGGCACCCATTTGTCTGCTCCCACATGAGTCAAAGCTCTGTTCTTGCCAACACATGCACTCCGCACCGCATCAGGCCAGAAATAGTCGGGTAGCCCAGCTTCTATGATTGTGCGGTTCGCTCGCTCGGCGATGCCGTTCATTGCACGGAAGTAGGGCATGGTAAGGGAGTGCCTTATCCCATTCTTCTTCAGCCACAATCCGAACTACTCGCTCAGGAACTCTCCCCCTCGATCGGTGCGAATTGACTTGACTAGCCGGTCTTGTTGCCGCTCCACCATCGGGAACCAATCCGCCTTCAACGTTTCAGCCACGTCGCTCTTCTTGGCCAGCACGTACACCCAAGTCATGCAGGTGTAGACGTCGACAATGGTGAGGAAATACTCAGCTCCAGAAGCTCCAAGCTTCAGGGGACACACCACGTCCTTCACCACCTCATCAAATGGTGCCTTAGCCATTGCCTCCGAATTCGAGAATGGGAAACGGGTGAACTTGGCTTGCATGCACGTCGGGCAGCCAAGTACCTCTTCGGGCTCCCCCTTCACACGTATGCCAGCAACCATCTCATTCTTCACTAGCTGCTGCAAGATGGGCAGGGCCACATGCCCCATGCGCCGATGCAAGGTGAGCCAATCACACTCCCCCGTAGCCAAAGTTGGATTGGAGAATGCCGCGCTCGCAATAGCGCCCCACATACTCTCTCCGTAGTCCTTCTCCGCTGCTGCCTTGGGGTTCTCCTCACCCTTGTGCTGCTCCTTGGCTGCTGCACCACTCTTCTTGAGTTCACACAACTTGCTGGTCCCTCCAAGATTGCACTTGTTGGATTCGTTCTCCTTAGCGCGACCGTTCGCGCCATCTCCGCTACCAATCGCTTCACACTTGGTGCTGGCGCTTGCTGCCACTTGCCTCTCCTTAGGCATGGGGACCACTTGGATCTGCCACATCTCGTTGTAGATATCCCTATCCTCATGGAGGTCCCAAAGAATCCGCTCGCCAAGCCTTGCGGTGTAGGTCTTGGCTCCCTTCGAGTTCGTGTCCATACCGGACTTTGCCAATCGCCGCACGGAAATCAGGTTTGCAGCAAGGCTGGGCACCGAAAGCACGTTCTTGAGGCCCACAATCTTCCCATCAGCACCCTTGAACATGGCCTTGCCCATGCCTTTCCCCTCTGCTTGCTGCCCCAAAGCCGAAGTGACATGCTTCACCGGTGACGGTTCGAGTCCGGTGAGCAAGTCCGCGCGAGGTGTCATGGTATAGGTAGCGCCGCTATCGATCACCCAATAGTCCAAGGGGTGTAGGGTGACCTTTCCCACAGCTTCATGCTCTTCAAAGTCTTCATCCTTCTCTAGTCCAGCCGGTGCTTGCGTTGACACAAAGTAGAATTGACCCGGGTACCGATCGCCGCTCGGATCCATCTCGTTATCTCCACTCCGCATGTTTGCAGCTCCACTTCCGCGACCACCACGGCCTCCATGACCTCTTCCTCTCCCTCCTGCTGCTCCTCCACCCTCTTGGCCTTGAGCAGGGGTCCAACCATCAGGGAGTTTGTAGCAGTCGCGCCACATGTGTCCGCTCTTTTGGCAAAAGTGGCACTCGCCGTCGAATCGGCCGCGATCGCGTCCATAGCTCTTGTTGTCGCTGCCGTAACTGTCAAAATCAAAGAACAGGAATTAAGAGTTAAGATTAACTAGGGCCTAGGCTTAGTAGCCTAGGCTCAACTAGAGTGTCGAGCGGGTTTCTCCTAGGGTGAGTATCGAGAGAGTTGGAAGAGAAGTTGGGAGAATGTGTGTTTCACTATAGGGTTCGAAGTACATATAGCAAAGGAAACACATAAGGTGCACCACCAAACAAAGTTTAAATAACTACACTAACTACAACTACAGGCAGTTACAAATATAAGTTTTGACAGTAACCGCCACTCCCGCGGCCTCTATTGAAGTTGTTGTTGCCAAATCTGCCTCCCCCTCGTCCTCTTCCTCTTCCACGGCTGTACCCCCGGCCGATGCTTGCTGCCCCGGCGCCATCCACACTCGCCAACTCACGACGGCGGAAATCCTCTTGAAGGATTGCTCGCTTCACATCTTCGAGCGAGAGGCGGGGCAGATCTCAGTTGAGGTTGATGATGAGCGAGGACCATGACTCTGGGAGTAAGGCCAGCAACTTGGTCTTCTTCTGGAGCTCACTGTAGTTCAAATCAGCTCCCTCAAGCCGCGTCAACAAGTCGAAGAATTTCTGCACCCCTTCTTCAACAGCTTCATCCTCGTCAATTCTTAGTGTCGCCATTTGCCGTTCCAACACCACTGCTACCGCCGCTGTTGCAGGAGCGTGTACACCCTTGAGAGCAGCCCATGCTTTTGGTCCCTTCTCTGGTTAATGCTGGAATGGCTTGATGTGACGGATTTTGCTGCTCCCCAACGCTTGCCAAAGTAGGAGGTAGCCTTGTGCGCTCTTCCGTACCCACGGGCTCTTCTCCGGGTCGTTCTCGGGGCGCTTCTCCATTCCTTCCATCACCTCCAGCAGGTCATAGTGGTCAAACACAATCTCCATTCTGAAGGACCACTCAACAAAGTTGTCACCGTTGAACTTGTCAAGCCCGAACACTCTTGGTTGATTCCTAGAAGGTCCAAGAGTATGTTGCACGGGCCCCATGGCTGAATCATGGGGTTGACCTTGTGCTTGGGGTCCTCCACTACCTCCAGCACCTCTGTCACCCCTTTCTTCAGGTCCAGCCATCATCGTAGCTGCTCCAAGGAGCTCTAATAACACTTGTTATAGTCACAATAGGCTTCAATGTGCCTAAAACGAAAGATAGAGTGCACAGTCGGATTTCTGCACAGCGGCTTTAAACGTTCATAGCGTTCTGGTCACAGCTCCAAATGATCTGAGTCAATTTGGATCTGGAGCGTCTTAACGTCGCCTACAATTGGCAATTTACATCGCACGATTTCACCTAGTATTGACGAGATAGCGTTGGTTTGAACGAATGGCACTATGGCAGCCACTATAGTCTTAGAACACAAGATAGGAAGACTTACGAGTTGGAAATGACTCCCAGCTCCTACAAACCCCACGATCCGAGGTAAATTGATGTGGAACAGTGCCAAACTGTCCCCAACCAAGAGGGGTCTCGAAACTACCCACCACAAGGGCCTACACCAAATGAAATGTTACACTACACAATGTAATGTAACTATTTGCATTATCTTGAGGTGTAGCCTTTTTTGCGGGCTTCAAGATCACTTGAGTCTTGACACCAAGGCTCGGGTTCTTCATCACAAACTCATCCTTGAGTTCTTGATGGGTCTGCTGCACACACCTGCGACACGCCGAACGTGATCCATGCTGGCATGTATGCGATGTATGCTGCTTCTGCTAGTGTTGAGGAGGACTGTTACTTGTGCGTGCCTAGAGTTGCTAGGGTAGAGGGTGCTAGTCTTGGTACTGTCACATTTATGTGAATGTGAGCGGGATAGTGAGGAGAGATTGGGAGGTGTATAAATTGTATATACTGTACATAGCGAGGAGGGCAGTGTCGAGGATGGGATGCGAAGGGTCAAAGTGGGGGTCTGAGGTTTGCAGGGAGACAAGTGGGTGTGAGGGAGGTTGACGTTTGCCGAAGCGAAGGGTTGGGGAAATGCATGGGAAGCGAACAGGGCGGGACTTACGTAAGTGGGAGTTGGGCTAGGGCTGAAACTACAGCGCTTGGCAGCGGCAGGGCCAGCAGGTTACCACATCAGCTTGGATGGGTGCTCGCATGCATGTGTGTTTGCTTTTGTATGTGTGCAGGTGTGCTCCAAGGAGCCAGCTGGAACAGCACAGTGGCAGCTGGAGGGAAAGAAGCAGAAGGTAGGCAATAGAGGCTGTTGGCAGGATGGCTGCAAGCCTGCTCCAAGGTCGCGTTAGCTTCTGAGGACAGGCAAGGGTAGGCAGGACAAGCGAGGCGGAGGCCGATCTGGTACATAGGAGGTACTTTGTGGTAGATATCCTCAATGCTTGTATGTTTCCTTGCATCCTATAGCGCAAGTGGTGAAGGGAAGGAGATATTGCAAGCTAAGATGTAAATAGCAGTTAGAGTAGTGTGTTATGTGAAGGAGCTGAGGGCTTATCACATACAAGCATTCTTGGATGCACACTCGATCGGGACTAGACTTTGCGTTTGTCCGCGACTTGTCTGCGGACAAGCTGTCCCCCCGTGCTGTTCCCTGCGTCTTCCTTGGCTTCCCCCCTGACGCACCTGGTTGGCAGTTTTACCACCCCACCTTGCGCCGTGTTCCGTCCTCCCAGGACGTCACCTTTGACGAGTTGGTGCCTTACTACCGTCTCTTTCCCTACCGCGCTGTGCCCCTTCCCCCGCCGCCGCTCTTCTTTGTGCCAGGTCCTCCCCCGTTAGACGCCCTCCCCCCTCAGGGTCCTGCCCCGTCAGGTGTGTCCCAGGTAGACGCAGTCGAGCCTGTCGAGGTAGCTGTTGACTCTGGTGCTGCTAGAGGTGCTGATCCTGCGGGTGCCGGGTCTGGAGGTGCTCAGCCTGGGGGTGCTGAGTCTGGGGGTGCTGAGCCTGGGGGTGCTGAGTCTAGGGGTACTGAGCCTGGGGGTGCTGAGTCTGGAGGTGCTGAGCCTGGGGGTGCTGAGCCTGGGGGTGCTGAGTCTGGAGGTGCTGAGCCTGGGGGTGCTGAGCCTGGGGGTGCGGAGCCTGGGGGTGCAGGGTCTGCTCGTGTGGCCTCTCGCAGTGCTTCGTCGAGGCGGGAGCCACTCTCTCCGCAGGAGCTACGCGAGTGGTTTGCCCGCCGCTGGAGCCGTGCTGCTGGAGCTGGAGTTTCTACTATTGCCGCTGGTCGTGGAGGTGCTCGTACTGGTGGTACTGGAGTTGCTGGGACTGGGGGTGCTGCTGGGGCTGCTGGGGCTAGTTCTGCTGGTTGTACTGCTGGAGCTGCTGGCGGTCCTGGAGCTGACGGTCCTGCTGGAGTTGGTGCCGCTGGAGCTGGAGCTGCTGGGGCTGCTGGAGCTGGAGCTGCTGGGGGTGTTGCCGCGGGTGGTGCTACTAGTGCTGGTTCTTTTGAGGGTGCTTGAGTTGGCGCTGTTGGAGCTGGAGGTGGTGCTGGTGCTGGTACTGCCGCTGGGGGTACTGGTGCTGTCCTTGCTGGTTCTGGTGGTGCTGCGCGGCCGAGGCCGTACTTCGTTCCCCTTCTTGAGCAGGTTCTTGGTGTACCGCCCTCTACTGATGCTGCTCCTCCTTTAGAGTGTCCACAGCCTGTCCAGTCGCAGTCACAGTTACAGCCTGCCTCCCCCCTGCGTGCTCCTTGTCCCTACACTGGTCCTACTGCAGGTCTTGCTGAGAGTCGTGAGCCTGCGTCTCGTCCTGCGTCGCCTGTTCGTGCTGCTCGCACCAGTCGTCGTGCTCCTCGTCCGCGTCCTCCTGCGGTCCCAGGCACACACCAGATGGCACTACGTCCTTCCACTGCTCCTCTGCGTGTCCCGTTGCCGTCTCCTCCAGAGTCCTCTCTTCCTGTTCTTGCTGACCCTGAGTCTGACTCTCTTCGTGCTGCCAGTCCTACTTCCACGAGTCTCCTGGCTACTGTTGTCAATGACCCTTCCTTTGAGTCCACTACTGCGTCTGCCCTAGTTGCTGAGCTTGTCGACTTAGGTGCTCGCTGTCGTCTAGACTACGCTACTAGTCTTGTTGCTGAGTCTCTCTGTCCTCCGTCCGTCGGGGGTGAGTGTGCTCTTAGCACGGACGTCCTTCAGGAGACGCAGGAGGAGTTCCAGTGTTTTGCTGCTGCTTTGCCTCATCTCGTGTCCACGCTGATTGCCCCTGAGGGAGACCCGGATGCACCAGAAATCCCGACTCCTCGATCGTACGCTGAGGCGATCGAGTTTCTAAACTCCTCACAGTGGCAGTCAGCCATGGACGCAGAGATGGCTTCCTGGAAGTCCACAGGCACCTACGTCGACGAGGTTCCCCCACTTGGGGCGAACATCGTCAGTGGCATGTGGATTTTCAGGATGAAGCGGCCGCCGGGTTCTCCGCCTGTCTTCAAGGCGCGTTACGTGGCTCGAGGCTTCAGTCAGCGGCAGGGAGTTGACTACTTTCAGACCTTCTCTCCCACCCCGAATATGACCACTCTTCGGGTGCTGCTGCACATAGCCGCTCAGCGCGACTACGAGCTTCACTCTCTTGACTTCAGCACAGCTTTCCTGCACAGTAGCATGCAGGAGGAGATCTGGCTGCGCCGCCCACCTGGCTTCACTGGTTCGTTTCCTCCTGGTACCCAGTGGAGCCTTCGGTCACAAGATCAGTCAAGCAAAGCAAAGCAAGCTCAGGGTGGATCACAAAGTCACCACACATTCCGAGCACAAGTTCAAGGCCACAAGGCCAGTTCATATGCAGGAGTACATATATATATAAAAGGCTAGACAAGCAAGAGCAGGTGTATATATATATATATATGTAACAGTACAAACAAGGTCAAGAGGTGAGCAAGTGAGGCAAGGCAGGCAGAAGACCCAGCTAAGTACATAGGCGCTGATGATCACAAGGCGCAAGCGCCTTGGTGAAGATATCAGCAGTGTTGGCCTCAGAGGCCACGTACGCAAGACGCAGCTAACCACGCTGCTGCAGCTCACGAGCAAGAAAGTAGCGGAGAGCAATGTGCTTCGTTCTGTGCTCCACTCGCTGCTCCCGGCACAAGGCCAGCATGGCCTTGTTGTCTACGTATAGCACTGGAGGAGAACGAGGCGGCTCTCCGAGGTCAGTCAGCAGGTAGGTGAGCCAGCGAAGCTCCTGTGCAGCCATGGCTCCTGCGTAGATCTCAGCCTCACAACTGGAGCCGAGAACAGAAGACGAGCAAGTAGCCTGCCACGAAACAGAGCCGGAACCAAGGCTGAAGGTGTAACCCTGTGACGACCGCTGAGTAACCTGGTCATCAGCCCAAGAAGCGTCTGCGTGCCCAGTGAGGACCACTAGACTCTTCCCTCCAAGCACAAGCCCCATGCCCAACGTACTGCACAAGTAGTGCAACACCCTCTTCGCTGCAGCCATGTGCTCTGGTCTGTGTCTCCCAGGAGCAACATAGCGTGCGAGAATGCTAAGAGGGTATGCAAGGTCAGGTCGTGTGCAGGTCATCAGGTACATGAGGCGGCCAACAAGCTCTAGGTACGGTCCACTCGACTCTACGGACTCATCTGAAGGCAGAGCTGAGAGCGAGTGGCGAGTAGGCAGAGGAGTGGCCTGAGGCGAGGAGTACGTGAAGCCAAAGCGCTGAAGGACCTGCTGCACCATGTGTGACTGAGTCAGGGTAATGGTGCGGCGTGCTCTGTCCCGGGTGATCTGCAAGCCAAGGTAGCTGCGCAGTTCACCCAAGTCAGTGCACGTGTGTCTCTTCTGCAGCTGGGACTTCACGTGGGCGAGCCCAGCAGTGTCAGCTGTGGCAAAGACCAAGTCGTCGACGTACACGAGGATGTAGAACGGCGGCAAAGAAGTGTCGGTGCGCAGAAACAGCCAAGCGTCGGCAGTAGAGGGAGCAAACCCAAGAGCCGCAACTGTAGTCCTCAGTGTGTCGTGCCACTCACGCGGTGCCTGGTGGAGACTCT
Organism: Closterium sp. NIES-65; assembly: GCA_948144175.1. NCBI lineage: Eukaryota > Viridiplantae > Streptophyta > Zygnematophyceae > Desmidiales > Closteriaceae > Closterium > Closterium sp. NIES-65. Next base: position 1,753,522 of record CANXME010002420.1, read on the forward strand.
AGACTGGCCGCCGGAGGCTCCACTGGGTGCCAGGAGGAAAAGTCCCAGTGAAGCTAAGTGGGCGGCGCAGCCAGATCTCCTCGTGCAGGCTGCCCTGCAAGAAAGCAGTGCTGAAGTCAAGAGAGTGTAGCTCGTAGTCACGGTCAGCAGCTACGTGCAGCAGTACCCGAAGAGTGCTCATCTTCGGGGTGGGAGAGAAGGTCTGAAAGTAGTCAACTCCCTGCCGCTGACTGAAGCCACGAGCCACGTAACGTGCCTTGAAGACAGGCGGAGAACCCGGCGGCCGCTTCATCCTGAAAATCCAGATGTTTGCCCACGGAGGGGGAACGTCGTCAACGTAGGTGCTTGTAGACTTCCAGGAATCCATCTCTGCGTCCATAGCTGCCTGCCACTGAGAGGAGTAGGGACCCTCTATCGCCTCCGCGTAAGAGCGCGGAGTCGGGATGTCAAGTGCATCCGGGTCTCCCTCAGGGGTAAGCAGTACGGACACGAGATGAGGTGAAGTAGCAGCCAAGCACTGGAACTCCTCCTGCCTGTCCTCAACGACGTCCGTGCCAAGGGCACACTCACCCTCGACAGACGGAGGAGAGACAGACTCAGACTCAGCAACAAGACTGGCGGCGTAGTCTAGACGACAGCGAGCAGCAAAGTCGACGAGCTCAGCAACTAGGGCAGACGCAGCAGTGGACTCAAAGGAAGGGTCAGTGACAACAGTAGCAAGGAGACGTGTGACTGTAGGACTGGCAGCACGAAGAAAGTCCGACTCCGGGTCAGCAAGAGCAGGAATAGAAGACTCAGGAGGAGAAGGCAAAGGGGCACGCAGAGGAGCAGTGGACGGACGCAGAGACATCCGGTGCGTGCCAGGGACAGGAGGAGGACGCTGACGCGAACCGCGACCACTAGTGCGAGCAGCACGGACAGGCGACGCAGGGCGAGACGCAGGCTCACGACGCTCAGCAAGACCTCCAGTAGGACCAATGTAGGGAGACGGAGCAGGCAGTGGGGAGGCCGGCTATAACTGTAACTGTGACGGGACAGGCTGTGGACACTCTAAGGGAGGAGGAGGACCAGTAGAAGGCGGGAGACCAAGAACCTGCTGAAGGAGCGGAATGAAGTACGGCCGAGGCCGCGCGGCGACTCCAGACACAGCAGGGACAGCACCTGTACCCCCAGCGGCAGCACCAGCACCAGCAGCACCTCCAGCTCCAGTATCTCCAGCAGCACCAGTAGCACCCCCAGCAGGACCGCCTCCAGGACCGACAGCAGTAGCCTCCGTGCCAACACCCGCAGCAGCTCCAGCTCCACAAGTACCCGCAGGCCCAGCAGCTCCAATACTCCCAGTACGAGCACCTCCGGGACCCGCAGCACCAGCACCCTCAGCAGCAGCAGAACCTCCAGTACCCGCAGCACCTCAAGCTCCAGCAGCTCGCCTCCAGCGCCGGGCAAACCACTCACGCAGCTCCTGTGGAGAGAGTGGCTCCTGGCGAGACGAAGCACCCAGAGAACCGCCAGGCACAACACCGCTAGACGCCACACGAGCAGGCCCAGCTCCCTCAGGCTCCGCAACCCCAGGCTCAGCACCTCCAGGTGTAGCACCCCCAGGCTCAGCACCCCCAGGCGTAGCACCCCCAGGCTCAGCACCCCCAGACTCAGCACCCCCAGGCTCAGCACCCCCTGTTGTAGTACCCTCAGGCTCAGCACCCCCACGCGTAGCACCCACACGCTCAGCACCCCCAGAGTCAGCATCCTCAGGCTCAGCACCCTCAGCAGCAACAGAGTCACTAGCAACCTCGACAGGCTCAACAGCGTCTACCTGGGACACACGTGAAGGGGCAGGACCCTGAGGGGGGAGGGGGTCTACCGGGGGGGGACCTGGCACAAGGAAGAGCAGTGGCGGGGGGAGGGACGGAGTGCGGTAGGGGAAGAGACGGTAGTAGGGGACCGACTCGTTGAACGTGACGTCCTGGGAGGACAGAACACGGCGAGAGGTGGGGTGGTAGAACAGCCACCCTGGCGCGTCATAGTGGAAACCTAGGAAGACGCAAGGAGCAGCACGAGGGACAGCTTCTCCGCAGACAAGTCGCGGACAAACGCCCGAGATCCCCAGACACGGAACGCAGACGCATCGCCAACCTTCCTCGTCCACAGCAATGCTGGGGAGATCTCTGGCATGGAGACCCTGGGCTGAAGGTTGATCTGATGCGCCGCGTACCGGACCGCAAACGGCCACAGAAAATGGGGGGCAGCCGCATGCATCATGGACGTACGGGCGACGTCCATGACCATACCAATGCGGCGCTCAGCAATCCCATTTTGGTGTGGAGAGTCCGGAAGCGTGAAGGTCTGGCAGATGCCTCGTGCACGACAGTAGGCTCACAGAAGGCCAGAGGAGAACTCTCCGCCTCTGTCAGAGTGCAGACGCAGAACAGGGAAGTCCGAGCCGAAGCTCCGCCTGAGCTGGAGACGAGCTGCGCGGATCCAGTCGATCAACACCTCAGTGACATCACCCTTGCTGCGCAAGGGGAAGACTGTGGTGTAACGCGAGTAGTCGTCAACCACCAGCAGGAAGTAGCGCTCGTGACTTTGTCCACGGACGCGGGCCGGGCCCCACACGTCCATGTGAAGCGTCTACAGCGGGGCCTCTGTCGGAGGAAGCTGGGAGGAGTGAGGGGCAGCCCGCTGCCGCCCCTCGACACAGGGGACGCAGGTAGGGCCAGGCCCCGGAGGAAGGGGAGGGAGGGGCCGGGGAAGACCAGAGACAAGGAGACGGGAGACCATGCTTCGAAGACGAAGCAGGGAGGGGTGCCAGAGGAGAGTCTCGTGAGACAGGAGGCGACACGAGCACGGGGCGGACTCAGGACCAGACCTGGACGCTACAGCAAACACCTGACCCGACGCAGCTTCCTGACCACCCGCAATGACTGGAGGAGACGCAGTGGTCAGTGTGTACAGGCTCGACCCCGGCCGATGTGTAAACGTGGCCAGGTGTTGGCCAGTCCGAGCGTCCGTGCAATGGGTCACCCGCTGACTCGCAGGAGTGAACTGGTGAACCCCCGCATCCTGTAGGTCAGCACCACTCACCAAGCTCGTAGAGAACGAGGGGAGGTAAAGACCAGACAGGGTGCTAGAGGGGGCCGCTGGACACGGGAGGACAATGGAGAAGTGAGCAAGGACAGGACCCCCAGAGGGGTCTGCGAGAGAGACTGCAACTGGCCGACCAAGCGCCGTAAGTGTGGTGCAGTCTCGAAAGAAGGAGCGAGAAGCCCCCGAGTCAAGTGTGAAGGTGTGGGAGGCTGAAGCCGACACAGTACCTGAGAGCGCAGACTCACCAGCACCTAGAGCAGCAGCCTCGCTAGCACCTAGAGCAGTAGCCTCACCAGCACCTAGAGCAGCAGTCTCAATGCCCGGGTCGGGCGGAAAACACCGGTAACAGTCACCCTCATCACTAACAGGCACAGCAAACATGGCAGCAAGAACAGCATCAAAGTCAAGGTCAAAGACAGCTACTCCCGCCCTAGACAGCTCGCCCCAGCGAGGGATCTCAATGGCCTGAGGGAACTTGTGACGCCAAGCGTCCGTCAGGCGGCCAAAGCAGCGCTGGGTGGGGTGCGCACCCCCGCACTGCTCACCCGCGCGGTCGCCGGTGCGTAGGACGTAGGTGCACGGACCAGTACCCCCACCCCGCTGGCGTGCAGCGTACCACTCACGGAGCTGCTGAGGGGGGGGGATGTCACGCGTTGCGCTGCTCCTGCTGCTGCTGCTGCTGCTGCTGGCGCTTACCACCACTGGAGCCGACCCTCTGCGCAGCGCCGCCCCGACCAGGTCCACCTCCTCCGCCGCCGCCTCCTCCACCTCCGCCACCTCCGCCACCTCCGCTCCCACCGCCACCGCCGCCGCCGCCTCCGCCTTCACTGCCGCCACCGACACCTCCACCCCCGATACCACTCCCACTACCACCCCCACCTCCTCCACCGCCTCCACCGCCACCTCTGCCACCCCCGCCAGCCCCTCCAGAGCCCTTGCCCCCCTTGCCCTTGCCGGTGCGGTGTCTCCCGCTCGGGGCAGACGCAGCGCCGACCGGCTCGAAACCAACGAGGTCGGTCTCAGCAGCAGAGGCAAGAGAGGGCAGGAGGGGGGAGGGGGAACACTCCTCAAAGACGGGGGTGCGAGGGTCATCACGAGAGGCTCCTACAACGACTATGCTCTTCTCTGCTGCTAGGAGGGCCTTCTCAAGGAGGTCAACGGTGAGAGTGGTGGGGCAAACTGAGAGGAAGTGGTCCCTGAATACGCGCAGAGAGTCAGGGAGCCGCGTGACTATGTAGTAGAGGGTGATGTACATGGGGGGGGGGGGTTCTTGGCGCTGAAATCAGCAGGAAGCGCAACGCGGTAGCGAGTGTCACTAGTGCGGAGGTGCGTAATGAGGTCAGCGACTGTGGGGAAGGCAGCAAGGTCAGGGAAGAGGTACGGTAGCATGAGGCGGCTCAGTGTAGCAGTGGCAGGGGAGGAGTAGCGTGCAACTACAGCGTCGTACAAGGTCTGAGCACTCTTGTACTGGCTAAAGTGCGCACGCTCAGAGGTAGGCAGGTGGCGACGCACAGCAAGACGTGCAGCAGCATTGCGTGTGGCCCACTGTGAGCAAACAGTGGGGTCAGCACCAGCAGTAGGGGCAGGAGAGGCGCCAGAGGTAAGGTCAAAGAGGGAGAGACCGTCTGCCCTATCGCACTGTAGGAAAAGGTGCAGATCATCTAGCCAGACGTCACAGTCAATAGCGCGACCCTTAGCGTCAAAAGCGAGGACATTAGGGGTAGCCATGACTGTAGTAGACTAGCAGCGCGAATAGTAGGGTAGGGGCAGTGCAGTGATAGAGGCGCTGCTCTTACCGGACAGGGCGGCTCGGGCGGCTCGGCGGCTTGGCAACAACTGCGGCTCGGCGACTCGGCGGCACAGGCGGCTCGGCGGCTCGGGCGGCTCGGGCGGCTCGGCGGCTCGGGCGACTCGGCGGCTCGGGCGGCTCGGCGAGGTGCGGCGGCTCGGGCGGCTCGGGTGGCGGGCGGCTCGGCAGCAGGCGGCGGCCCCGGCGGCTCGGTGGTGACGGCGGGGCCGCGTGGGGTCGGCGGCGAGGCCGGCAGAGGCGGCGCCGGGGCCGCAAGGTAGGCGACGGGGCCGGGAAGGGCAGCGCCAGGGCCGCAGGTAGGCGACGGGGCCAGCAGAGGCGGGGCCGGGTCGGGAAGGGCGGCGTCTGGGCCGCGGGGTAGGCGACGGAGCCGCAGGGCGGCGCCAGGGCCGCGGGGTAGGCGACGGGGTCGCAGGGCGGCGGATCGGGGCCGGGAAGGGCGGCGCCAGGGCCGCGGGGTAGGCGACGGAGTCGCAGGGGATCGGGGCCGGGAAGGGCGGCGCCGGGGTCGGGAAGGGCAGCGTCGGGGCCGGGAATGGCGGCGCCGGGGCCGCGGGGTAGGCGACGGAGCCGCTAGGGCGGCGGATCGGGGCCGGGAAGGGCGGCGCCGGGGCCGTAGAGGTAGGCGACGGGGCCGCTAGGGCGGCGGATCGGGGCCGCAAGGGCGGCGCGACGGGATCGAGAGAGGGGAGCGCGACTCGGGCAAGGGGTGAGCGCGCTCCGGGCAGGAAAAAAATCGAATCGGTGGGCCCTAGAAACAGTTCCCACGAGGGAACGTGCTCGATACCATGAGAAAACTAGAACGACAATGAATGAACTATGAAAGAGTTGGGTACAAGGACTACCCCTAATTGGGTTGTACCCCTTATGGGCTACCCCACTATAGCCTACACAAAATGCATAAGCTATGATGTTCTGACATATATGTCAACCGTAACAGTAGAAATTGAAGGAGCTCGACGGGAGACAACTCGATATACCATTGTAGAATTAAAAAGAAAGTGTTACGTAACTCAAAATATCAGCCAAGTTAAGGCCCTAAAAATAATATACGATTCTCGACGGAAGGGGTATTTCCGTCGAAAATGTGCAGACATTTTGTTCTCGACGGAAGGGGTATTTCCGTCGAAAATGTGTCAATTCTCGAAGGAAGGGCGTTAATACTTCAGTTCTGTCTTCGACAGAGCCCTGGTTGGCATTAAAAGGGTGTATCGCCTTCGACAACATTTCAAATTTGCGACAAATATTTATTCTTCGACGAAAACTCAAATGTGATGTTCGACAAGAGGTGCTCCCGGGATGTTCGACAGTACTTAGGGATTCCGCTAAACGTTTCGACAAAGCACATTGAAAAACTTTGCCCCTACACTTTCACATTTTTGTCAAAACAGTACTGCATTACTTTCTGTCGAACAGGGAAACTCATTCGATAAGGTTCCGATTTCACAGTCGGGAAAACAAAACTTCCGAGACGTTGTTCGATGAAATTGATTATCGACAGCAGAAGCCGTTTCTAGATTTTGGCAAGTCAGCATCTGCATTCGACGCGGAAATTGTCGAGTTGCGCATTATCCCCATTCGTCAAAACGAAAGATTTCGACAGACAGAGCAAAACGGTCAAGAAGTTTATTTCAATCGACCAAGCATATCTATCGCCGCCAGCACCCTGTTTCACTTCTCTTTGTAGCATCGAGACTCACAATCACATAACTAATCAACAATGCTCGAGTATTACTATACGCTAATACTTATTGTGAATGTGGACAATCGACACAAGCAATGTTATTGTGTCAGAACATTATAGCTCATGCATATTGTGTAGGCTATAGTGGGGTAGCCCATAAGGGGTACAACCCAATTAGGGTTAGTACTTGTACCCAATTCATTCATAGTTCATTCATTCTCGTTACTTCTCATGGTATCGAGCAGGTTCCCGAACGGGAACGATTCCTAGGGCCCACCACTACGATTTTTTTTTTCCTGCCCGGAGCGCGCTCCGCTTAGGCCCGAGTCGCGCCTCGTATGCTTTCCTTACCGTCGCGCCCTCGCTAGGCCCCTCACGGCTCCGTCGCGTCGCCCTTAGCGGCCCCTCGCGGCCTCGTCGCGCTGCCCTAGCGGTCGCGTCGCGCCGCCCTAACGGCCGCGTCGCGCCGCCCTAGCCGCCCTCACGGCCCCCTAGCGGCCTCTTGCGGCCCCGATCCGCCGCCCTTGTGGCCCCGATCCGCCGCCCTTCGCGGCCCGTCGCCGCTCTCCCCCTGTGGCCCCCCTCGCCGCCCTTTCAAGGGCGGCCCCGTCGCCGCCCTTGCACGGCCGTGCCGCCGCTCTCCCTGCGGCTCTGTCGCCGCCCTCTTCAGCGGCCCGTCGCCGCCCTTTTCAGCGGCCCCACCGTCTCCTTTCAGCGACCCCGCCACTACTCCTGCCGCGGCCTCGTCGCCGCCCTTTCAGCGGCCCCGCCGCCTCCTTTAAGCGGCCCTGCCGCCTCCTCTCGGCGGCCCCGCCGCCTCCTCTCCGCGGCCCCGCCGCCTCCTCTCCGCGGCCCCGCCGCCTCCTCTCCGGGGCGCCGCCGCCTCCTCTCGGCGGCCCAGCCGCCTCCTCTCAGTGGCCCCGGATGCCGCCCTCTCAGCGGCCCATCCGCCGCCTCCTTTGCGGCCCCACCGAGCAGCCCAGCAGCAGAGCCGCCGAGCCGCCCAGCAGCCGAGCCCCCGAGCCGCCCACCCGCCGAGCCCCCGAGCCGCCCTACCGCCGAGCCGCCCAGCAGCCGAGCCGCTGAGCCGCCCAGCAGCCGAGCCGCCGAGCCGCCGAGCCGCCCAGCAGCCGTGCCGCCGAGCCGCCCAGCAGCCGAGCCGCCGGGCCGCCGAGCCGCCCTGCAGCCGAGCCGCCGAGCCGCCAAGCAGCCGAGCCGCCGAGCCGCCCAGCAGCCGAGCCGCCGAGCCACCCAGCAGCCGAGTCTCCGAGCAGCCCAGCTGCCGAGCCGCCTACCGCCCAGCTGCCGAGCCGCCGAGTCGCCCTGCAGCCAAGCCGCCCGTGCCGCCCTGTCTGGTAAGAGCAGCGCCTCTGTCACTGCACTGCCCTCACCCTACTGCTCGCACTGCTAGTCTACTGCTGTCATGGCTACCCCTAGTGTCCTCGCTTTTGACGCTGAGGGTCGGGCCATTGACTTTGAGGTCTGGATAGATGACCTGCAGCTTTTCTTACAGTGCAATAGGGCGGACGGTCTTTCTCTCTTTGACCTCACCTCTGGTGCCTCTCCTGCCCCTGCTGCTTATGCTGACGCCACTGTCCGCTCACAGTGGGCCACGCGCGATGCTGCTGCACGTCTTGCTCTGCGTCGCCACCTGCCTACCTCTGAGCGTGCGCACTTTAGCCAGTACAAGAGCGCTCAGACCTTGTACGCCGCTGTAGTTGCTCGCTACTCCTCCCCTGCCACTGCTGCACTGAGCCGCCTCATGCTACCGTACCTCTTCCCTGACCTTGCTGCCTTTCCCACAGTCGCTGACCTCATTACGCATCTCCGAACTAGTGACACTCGCTACCGCGATGCGCTTCCTGCTGAGTTCTGCGCCAAGAACCCCCCCCCCCCCCCCCCATGTACATCACTCTCTACTACATAGTCACTCGCCTCCGTGACTCCCTTCGCGTAGTCAGGGACCACTTTCTCTCAGTTTGTCCCACCACTCTCACTGTTGACCTCCTCGAGAAGGCCCTCCTAGCAGCGGAGAAGAGCATAGTAGCTGTAGGAGCCTCTCGTGGTGACCCTCGCACCCCCATCTTTGAGGGGTGTTCCCCCTCCCCTCTTTTGCCCTCTGTTGCCTCTGCTGCTGCGCCCGACCTCGTTGGTCTGGAGTCGGTCGGTGCGGCGTCTACCCCTAGTGGGAAGCGCCGCTCTTGCAGGGGCAAGGGGGGCAGGGGCGCTGGAGGAGCTAGCGGGGGCGGTGGAGGCGGCGGTGGAGGAAGTGGAGGGGGTGGGGGTGGTGGTGGGAGTGGTGGCGGGGGTGGAGGTGTCGGCGGTGGCAGTGGAGGCGGAGGCGGCGGCGGCGGTGGCGGTGGGAGCGGAGGTGGTGAAGGTGGCGGAGGTGGAGGAGGCGGTGGCGGAGGAGGAGGAGGAGGAGGAGGAGGAGGAGGAGGAGGAGGAGGAGGAGGAGGAGGAGGAGGAGGAGGAGGAGGAGGAGGAGGAGGAGGTCGTGGCTCTTCGCAGAGGAGTGGCTCCGATGGTGGTCAGCGCCAGCAGCACCAGTGCAGTCAGGAGACCCTGTCCCCTCAGCAGCTCCGTGAGTGGTACGCTGCACGCCAGCGGGGTGGGGGTACTGGTCCGTGCACCTACGTCCTACGCACCGGCGACCGTGCGGGTGAGCAGTGTGGGGGTGCGCACCCCACCAAGCGCTGCTTTGGCCGCCTGACGGACGCTTGGCGTCACCAGTTCCCTGAGGCCACTGAGATCCCTCGCTCAGGCGAGCTGTCTAGGGCAGGGGTAGCTATCTTTGACCTTGACTTTGATGCTATTCTTGCTGCTATGTATACTGTGTCTATTACTGAGGAGGGTGACTGTTACCGGTGTTTCCCGCCCGACCTGGGCATTGAGACTGCTGCTCTAGGTGCTGGTGAGGCTGCTGCTCTTGGTGCTAGCAAGGCTGCTTCTCTAGGTGCTAGTGCGTCTGCTTCCTCCGGTACTGGTGAGTCTGCGCTCTCTGGTACTGCGTCGGCTTCGGCCTCCCACACCTTCACACTTGACTCGGGGGCTTCTCGCTCCTTCTTTCGAGGCCGCACCACACTCACGCCACTTGGTTGGCCAGTTGCAGTCTCCCTGGCAGACCCCTCTGGGGGTCCTGTTCTTGCTCACTTCTCTACTGTCCTCCAGTGTCCGGCGGCCCCCTCTGGCACCCTGTCTGGTCTTTACCTCCCCTTGTTCTCTACGAACTTGGTGAGTGGTGCTGACCTACAGGATGCGGGGGTTCACCAGTTCACTCCTGCGAGTCAGCGGGTGACCCACTGCACGGACGCTCGGACAGGCCGACACCTGGCCACGTTTAAACGTCGACCGGGGTCGAGCCTGGACACACTGACCACTGCGTCTCCTCCAGTCCCTGCGTCTGGTCAGGTAGCTGCGTCGGGTCAGGTGTTAGCTGCTGCGTCCAGGTCTGGTCCTAAGTCTGCCCCCTGCTCGTGTCGCCTCCTGTCTCACGAGACTCTCCTCTGGCACCACCGCCTTGGTCTCCGAAGCATGGCCTCCCGTGTTCTTGTCTCTAGTCTTCCTTGGTCCCTCCCTCCCCTTCCTCCGGGGCCTGGCCCTACCTGCATCCCCTGTGTCAAGGGGCGGCAGCGGGCTGCCCCTCACTCCTCCTAGTTTCCTCCGACAGATGCCCCGCTGCAAACGCTTCACATGGACGTGTGGGGCCCAGCCCGCGTCCGTGGACAGGGTCACGAGCGCTACTTCCTGCTGGTGGTTGACGACTACTCGCGTTACACCACAGTCTTCCCCTTGCGCAGCAAGGGTGATGTCACTGAGGTGTTGATCGACTGGATCCGCGCAGCTCGTCTCCAGCTCAGGCGGAGCTTCGGCTCGGACTTTCCTATTCTGCGTCTGCACTCTGACAGAGGCGGAGAGTTCTCCTCTGGCCTTCTGTGAGCCTACTGTCGTGCACGAGGCATCCGCCAGACCTTCACGCTTTCAGACTCTCCACAGCAAAATGGGATTGCTGAGCGCCGCATTGGCATGGTCATGGACGTCGCCCGTACGCGGCGCATCAGATCAACCTTTAGCCCAGGGTCTCCATGCCGGAGACCTCCCCAGCTTTGCTGTGGATGGGAAAGGTTGGCAATGCGTCTGCGTTCCGTGTCTGGGGATCTCGGGCGTTTGTCCGCGACTTGTCTGCGGACAAGCTGTCTCCTCGTGCTGCTCCTTGCGTCTTCCTGGGTTTCCACCCCGACGCGCCAGGGTGACAGTTCTACCACCCCACCTCTCGCCGTGTTCTGTCCTCCCAGGACGTCACGTTCGACGAGTCGGTCCCCTACTACCGTCTCTTCCCCTACCGCACTACGTCCCTCCCCCCGCCACCGCTCTTCCTTGTGCACGGTAGACCTCCTCCCCCCTCAGGGTCCAGCCCCTTCAGGTGTGTCCCAGGTAGACGCTGTTGAGCCTGTCGAGGTCGCTGGTGACTCAGGTGCTGCTGAGGGTTCTGAGCCTGGGGGTGCTGACTCTAGGGGTGCTGAGCGTGTGGGTGCTACGCGTGGGGGTGCTGAGCCTTAGGGTACTACGACTTGGGGTGCTGAGCCTGGGGGTGCTGAGTCTGGGGGTGCTGAGCCTGGGGGTGCTACGCCTGGGGGTGCTGAGCGTGGGGGTGCTGAGCCTGGGGGTGCTACGCTTGTGGGTGCTGAGCCTGGGGGTGCTGAGCCTGGGGGTGCTACGCCTGGAGGTGCTGAGCCTGGGGGTGCGGAGCCTGAGGGAGCTGGGCCTGCTCGTGCTGTGCCTGGCGGTTCTCCGGGTGCTTCTTCTCGCGGAGAGCCACTCTCTCCACAGGAGCTGCGTGAGTGGTTTGCCCGGCGCTGGAGGCGAGCTGCTGGAGCTGGAGGTGCTGCAGGTACTGGAGGTTCTGTTGCTGCTGAGGGAGCTGGTGCCACGGGTCCCGAAGGTGCTCGTATTGGGAGTACTGGAATTGCTGGGCCTGCGGGTACTTCTGGAGCTGGAGCTGCTGCGGGTGTTGGCGCGGAGGCTACTGCTGTCGGTCCTGGAGGCGGTCCTGCTCGGGGTACTACTGGAGCTGCTACTGGTGCTGGTGCTGCCACTGGGGGTGCTGGTGCTGTCCCTACTGTGTCTGGAGTCGCGGCGCGGCCTCGGCCGTACTTCGTTCCGCTCCTTCAGCAGGTTCTTGGTCTCCCGTCTTCTACTGGTCCTCCTCCTCCCTTAGAGTGTCCACCGCTTGTCCCGTCGCAGTTACAGTTACAGCCGGCCTCCCCACTGCCTGCTCCGTCTCCCTACACTGGTCCTACTGGAGGTCTTGCTGAGCATCGTGAGCCTGCGTCTCGCCCTGCGTCGCCTGTCCGTGCTGCTCGCACTAGTGGTCGCGGTTCGCGTCAGCATCCTCCTCCTGTCCCTTGCACGCACCGGATGTCTCTGCGTCCGTCAACTGCTCCTCTGCGTGCCCCTTTGCCTTCTCCTCCTGAGTCTTCTCTTCCTGCTCTTGCCGACCCGGAGTCGGACTCTCTTCGTGCTGCCAGTCCTACTGTCACGCGTCTCTTTACTACTGTTGTCACTGACCCTTCCTTTGAGTCCAATGCTGCGTCTGCCCTAATTGCTGAGCTCGTCGACTTTGCTGCTCGCTGTTGCCTAGACTACGCCGCCAGTCTTATTGCTGAGTCTGAGTCTGTCTGTCCTCCGTCCGTCGCGGGTGAGTGTGCCCTTGGCACGGACGTCCTCGAGGACAGGCAGGAGGAGTTCCAGTGCTTGGCCGCTACTTCAACTCATTTCGTGTCGGTACTGCTTACCCCAGAGGGAGACCCGGATGCACTTGACATCCCGACTCCGCGCTCTTACGCGGAGGCGATAGAGGGTCCCTACTTCTCTCAGTGGCAGGCAGCTATGGACGCAGAGATGGCTTCCTGGAAGTCCACAGGCTCCTACGTTAACGCTGTTCCCCCTCCTGGGGCAAACATCGTCAGTGGCATGTGGATTTTCAGGGTGAAGCGACCGCCGGGTTCTCCGCCTGTCTTCAAGGCGCGTTACGTGGCTCGTGGCTTCAGTTTGCGGCAGGGAGTTGACTACTTTCAGACCTTCTCTCCCACCCCAAAGATGACCACTCTTTGGGTACTGCTGCACATAGCTGCTCACCGTGACTATGAGCTATATCAAAGTTCTTAGCAAGGCTTAGGAGCCATAGCTAGTGAGGTAGGAAGTTGAGTTCGAGTTGGAGCAGAAATGTCGAGTGAAAAGAGGGTTTCACTATAGGTTCAAGGGTACAAATATGAGAGAACAAGCAAGAAAGGTGCACCACCAAATAGGAAAACGCTATAACTACAGTAACCAATCCTACAGGCAGTTACATATAGAAAATATTAAATTATATTTTCCGACAAGCTACACTCTCTTGACTTCAGCACTGCTTTCTTGCAGGGCAGCCTGCACGAGGAGATCTGGCTGCGTCGCCCACCTGGTTTCACTGGGTCTTTTCCTCCTGGCACCAAGTGGAGCCTCCGGCGGCCAGTCTACGGTCTCCGCCAGGCACCGCGTGAGTGGCACGACACACTGAGGACTACACTTGCGGCTCTTGGGTTTGCTCCCTCTACTGCTGACCCGTCGCTGTTTCTGCACACCGACACTTCTTTGCCGCCGTTCTACATCCTCGTGTACGTCGACGACTTGGTCTTTGCCACAGCTGACACTGCTGGACTCGCCCGCGTGAAGTCCGAGCTGCAAAAGAGACACACGTGCTCTGACCTGGGTGAACTGCGCAGCTACCTTGGCTTGCAGATCACTCGGGACAGAGCACGCCGCACCATTACCCTGACTCAGTCACACATGGTGTAGCAGGTCCTTCAGCGCTTCGGCTTCACGTACTCCTCGCCTCAGGCCACTCCTTTGCCTACTCGCCACTCGCTCTCAGCTCTGCCTTCGGATGAGTCCGTAGAGTCGAGTGGCCCGTACCCTGAGCTTGTTGGCTGCCTCATGTACCTGATGACCTGCACACGACCTGACCTTGCATACCCTCTTAGCATTCTCGCACGCTATGTTGCTCCTGGGAGACACAGACCGGAGCACATGGCTGCAGCGAAGAGGGTGTTGCACTACTTGTGCAGTACGTCAGGCATGGGGCTTGTGCTTGGAGGGAAGAGTCCAGTGGTCCTTACTGGGCACGCAGACGCTTCTTGGGCCGAGGACCAGGCTACGCAGCGGTCGTCACAGGGTTACACCTTCAGCCTTGGTTCCGGCTCTGTTTCGTGGCGGGCTACTCGCTCGTCTTCTGTTCTCGGCTCCAGTTGTGAGGCTGAGATCTACGCAGGAGCCATGGCTGCACAGGAGCTTCGCTGGCTCACCTACCTGCTGACTGACCTCGAAGAGCCGCCTCGTTCTCCTCCAGTGCTGTACGTAGACAGCAAGGCCATGCTGGCCTTGTGTCGGGAGCAGCGAGTGGAGCACAGAACGAAGCACATTGCTCTCCGCTACTTTCTTGCTCGTGATCTGCAGCAGCGTGGTCAGTTGTGTCTTGCGTACGTGACCTCTGAGGCCAACACTGCTGATATCTTCACCAAGGCGCTTGCGCCTTGTGACCATCAGCGCTTCTGTACTCAGCTGGGCCTTGTGCCTACCTTGCCTCACTTGCTCACCTCTTGACCTTGCTTGTACTGTTACATATATATATACCTGCTCTTGCTTGTCTAGCCTTGTTTATATATATATGCTCCTGCATGTGAACTGGCCTTGTGGCCTTGAACTTGTGCTCGGAATGTGTGGTGACTTTGTGATCCACCCTGAGCTTGCTTTGCTTTGCTTTGCTTGACTGGTCTTGTGACCCCTTGTTCTCCCCCACTTTGCCTATGGGGGTGTGTCAGAACATTATAGCTCATGCATATTGTGTAGGCTATAGTGGGGTAGCCCATAAGGGGTACAACCCAATTAGGGTTAGTACTTGTACCCAATTCATTCATAGTTCATTCTTTCTCGTTTCTTCTCATATTGTTGCAGTAGAGTTTGGCAGCTGCATTTTATTACCCCGTCGAACAGACCATATTTGTCTATGTAATAAATACAGAAAAAACATCATATTCAACAAACTATAGCTTTCCAAATTGTATGATTTTTACACTACCTGAAAAGGTTGGTAATTCACCTATGGCAGTGATTCGTTTTCAAATGTCAAACTCATATGCTATAGTCTGTGTAGGCTGTAGTGGGGTAGCTTATATGGGGTACAACACTTTAGGGTTTGGTACTTGTACTCCTCATGCCGCTCAATGCAATCATTCTCGTTCTATCCTACATTCTCACATGGTATCCGACGCCTAGGTCAGGACCTAGGACCAACGTTGGTTTGGGCCCACCGTTTCACAACGCCGTCGAGCGCTCCTACTAGCGCCGTCGTGCGCCCCTCCTAGCGCCGTCGAGCGCCCCTTCTAGCGCCGTCGAGCTCCCCTTCTTGCGCCTTCGAGCGCCCCTCCTCAACCCATCGCGTCGCCCCTCTGGGCCGCCCTAGCCCGTCGCGTCGCCGCTGCGGGCCGCCCTAGCCCGACGCGTCGCCCCTGCGGGCCGCCCTAGCCCACCGCGTCGCCCCTGCGGGCTGTCTTAGCCCGTCGCGTTGCCCGTGCGGGCTGCCCTAGCCAGTCGCGTCGCCCCTGCAGGCCATCTTAGCCCGTCGCGTCGCCCCTGCGGGCCGCCCTAGCCCGTCGCGTCGCCCCTGCGGACCGCCCTAGCCCGTCGCGTCGCCACTGCGGGCCGCATTAGCCAGTCGAGTCGCCCCTGCGGGCCGCCCTCGCCCGTCGCGTCGCCTCTGCTGGCCGCCTTCACCTGTCGAGTCGCCCCTGCAGGCCGCCCTAGCCAGTTGCGTTGCCCCTGCCGAGTCGCCACTGCAACACCCGCCCCTCGCCCCTGGAGCAGCCATCATTGCAGCAGCCGCCCCTGGCCCCTGGAGCAGCCGCCACTGCAGCAGCCGCCCCTGGCCACTGGAGCAGCCGCCACTGCAGCAGCTGCCTCTGGCCCCTGGAGCAGCTGCCGTCGCGGCCCGGCCCCGCCCTGCAGCAGCTGCCGCGGAGCTCTCTGCCGCGGCCCGGCCCCGCCCTGCAATTGTAGCGGCCCAGCTGTCGCCACTGTCTTACGCCTGCAGTGCCGACCACTGGTGAGCCTTGCCCTGCCCGCACTGCTCCCACTGCTACTGCTGCTACTGCCTTTACTGCTCTCACTACTACTGCTCCTGCTGTTACTGCTGTTATTGCCGCTATTGTTGCTACTACTGCTCCTGGCGTGGCCAGATGCAGCTCCAGGGCCGTGCACGTGAGTCCCTCATGCCCCAGAAGCTTCGTGTGTGGTACGCTAGTTGGGGCTGTCAGGGTAGCCGTAGTGGTAGTCACTCTGGAGTGGGTCGTTTGGGAGCTTCTGGTAGTGGACAGGTGCAGCTCTCGTGTCCTCTTTCGCCCCAGCACCTCCGTGAGTGGTACGCTCAGAGTAGAGGGTCACTGAGTACTACTCGCTGCCCGTACGTCATTCGCACAGGTGTCCGGACTGGTCAGCCTTGCGGGACCCGTGGCCACACAGAGTCCCACTGCTTCGCCCGTCTGGGCGACGCTTGGCGTACAGAGTTTGGCGACGCCGCTGAGCTCCCCTCCTGGGTGGAGCTGCTTAGGCAGAGGGTAGATATCTTGGCTCTCGACTCTGATGCTATCCTCATTGCCATGTATGCATTGTCTACTAGTACTGAGAGTGCCTGTCCCCTGTGTGTACCCCCTGACACCGGTATCCACTCTGCTGCTCTAGGTACTGGTGTGGCTGCCGCTCTAGGTGCTAGTGAGTCTGCTGCCCTAGGTCCACGTGAGGCTGCACCTCTAGGTGCTGGTGAGTCTGCTGCCCCAGGTACTCGTGTGTTTCCACCTGCTAGTACTGCGTC